>JBAMAV010001736.1:0-1451123 GCA_037043315.1 Amiota communis
GGTGTATGCATATGATTCCGCCCTTTTTTGTGAAAACAAAACAAATTTGCTTGTTTAGAAAAAGGAAAATTTATTTATTCAAAGTATGCCCCATCTGCAGCTACAACCTTTGCCCATCTTTCAGGCAATTTACGGATTCCTTGCATAAAGAAGTCCTGGTCTTTTGAGGCAATCCAATTATGAAGCCAAATCTTGATATCTTCATAAGAAGTGAATCGCTCTCCCGTAAGATCAGACTGCATCCTTCGAAATAAATGAAAATCTGAAGGGGCTATATCTGGTGAATATGGCGGGTGGGGTAGCACTTCCCAGTCTTGTCCATTTAAATATGTTTTCACAACATTTGCCGTATGCGGTCTGGCGTTGTCATGTTGAAGAATTAATTTGTCATGCCTATTCACCCATTCCGGTCGGTTTTCTTCTATAGCTACCTTCAACCGCATTAGTTGTCGTCTGTAAACATCGCCAGTGATAGTATCAGACGGTTTCAGCAACTCATAGTGCACAACACCTTTCTGATCCCACCAAATACAGAGCATAACCTTGGTACAATGAATATTTTTCTTTGGCTGTGATGGGCCGGCCTCACCTGGCTTCAGCGAAGATTTTTTGCGTTTAGGATTCTCGTAATATATCCATTTTTCATCTCCCGTGATTATCCGATGCAAAAAACCTTTTCTTTTTTGTCTTTGAAGCAGCATTTCACAAATGGTTTTGCGACGTTCGATGTCTCGGTCTTTCAATTCATGTGGCACCCAGTTATTGACTTTTTGAACCATTCCCATTGCTTGCAAACGTCTTGAAATAGTTGATTGATCAACATTTAATGTTGTTGCCAATTCTGATTGTGTTTGACAACAATCTTCGGTCAATAAATCTTCCAATTCAGCATCTTCAAATTTTTTGGGTGGTTTTCCATGTTCTCTGTCCTCAATGTCAAAATCATCATTTTTAAATCGTCGAAACCATTCTTTGCAAGTTGTATTCGATGGAGCATGCTCACCGTAAACAGCAGCAAGCAAACGAAAAGTTTCCGCTGCACTTTTCTTTGCAACAAAATAGTGCAATAAAACCTCCCGCAAATGATGTTTACTTGGGATAAAACTCGACATTTTCAATGAGTTAGAAATATTTGTTGTTTATGCTTCCACCGAATGTTATACACTGTGTTTAACAGCTGATAGAAGGCACTATCGAATGCAAGTATTAATATTTTAGTGTGCAAGTGTAAGCGGCGATACTAGCGAAACTATCGGAAAGGGCGGAATCATATGCAATTACTGAACACTTTCACAAATTACTAACGAATGTTCAACTGCAGGCATAGCGCAGTTATTTATACTTTTTTAATGTACGCACTATGTGAGTTAGGGGTTGATTTTCAATGTGTGTATTCTATTGTTCTTTTGTAATTTTATTCTCGAATTATAGGTACGAAAAATTATTGAAAATAGGTGATTCTGTTCGTTGAAATTTATTAGTGAAGTGAATCTGAATTTGTGAAGTGAAATATTGAAATTCAAGAGAAAGATGCCGCCAAAAACTAGTGGAAAAGCAGCCAAAAAGGCTGGCAAAGCCCAGAAGAATATCACCAAGACCGATAAGAAAAAGAAGCGCAAGAGGAAGGAAAGCTACGCAATTTACATTTACAAAGTGTTGAAACAAGTTCATCCTGATACTGGTATCTCATCCAAGGCCATGAGCATCATGAATAGTTTCGTGAATGACATCTTCGAACGTATTGCTGCTGAGGCATCTCGTTTGGCTCATTACAACAAACGTTCTACCATTACCAGTCGGGAAATCCAGACTGCCGTCCGTCTGTTGTTGCCTGGTGAGTTGGCCAAGCACGCTGTCAGTGAAGGAACCAAAGCTGTTACCAAGTACACTAGTTCCAAGTAAATTTGCTCCCAATCATGAACAACAAGACAACAAGCATAAAAAGGCCCTTTTCAGGGCCACAACAAGTTCTAACCAAAGAGATACTATTATAGAAAACAACAAATCATTATACATATCAGTGTATCTATGGTAGTGTATGTCAATCAATCAAATAAAATGCCATTTAACATTTTTTAACGCAACTGTACTACTTCTACGTTGTACATCATAATGAAATTAAAGAAATGAAAATGTGTAAAATGAAGAAGCAGTCATCTAAAAAATACATGCGACTCCACATAAAACCTTTTAAAAAGAGAGAGGGAGAGAGAGAGATAAGATATATGTGCGTCTATGCAATGCTCTTTTTGTGAGAGCGACAGAGATATGTCTATAAACTTGTTTGAAGTATGTATGTACAATACTAGTCCCTATTCATTTACAATAGTCAGTCACATTTTACTTATGTATTAATAAATTTTTGTCTTGAATATTACAATTCTCTTTGGGTATTGATTTGGTAGTCCTGAAAAGGACTTTGTGTGTATAAAATTTCTACTGAAATTTTTAATGGTAGTTAATGGTAGTTGAATATTGTATGTGAAAACAACAAAAAACATTTATTTCTTTGTTGATACTTTCTTGGCAGTGGCTTTCTTCGGTGCTGGTGCTGATGCTGCCGTCTTCTTTGGTTTGGCGGCGATGGCACTGGGGGTTTTTGCTTTTGGTGCCGCCTTTGGTTTAGCTGCGCTTGATTTGGTTGCGGCCTTGCTTGTTGGTTTTGCCTTGACTGTACCACTCTTTTTGATATCCTTAGCTTTCGTTTTCTCAGTTTTCTTCTTGTCTGCAGTGGCAGTCTTTTTTGCAGCAACAGATTTCTTTGGCTTCTTCTTGTCACCGGCAGCTGCTTTTTTGGCAGCTGTTGTGGGCTTCTTCTTGGAAGCAGTGGCTGTTGTTGGTTTCTTAGATTTCTTTTCAATCGAAGCTGCTTTTGGCTTTGGCGATTTCTTGGTTGCTGCAGCTGACAATTTAAATGAACCGGATGCACCTTTTCCTTTAGTTTGGATCAATTTTCCATTGGCAACAGCAGTTTTCAAATATTTCTTAATGAAGGGAGCCAATTTCTGGGCATCGCATTTGTATGTGGCACTAATGTACTTCTTGATTGCCAACAAAGATGAGCCACTTCGTTCCTTCAAGCTTTTAATTGAAGCGTCAACCATTTGTTGTGTTGGTGGATGAGTTGGGGCAGCTGATGGTTTCTTTGCTTTAGCCAAGCCACTGGCAGTCTTTGCCTTTACCTTCTTTTCGACTGGAGCTGCAGCAGCAGCAACTGGAGATGCAGCAGAATTGGCAATCACAACTGAATCAGACATTTTTCACACTTCACTTCACTCACTTCTTTATAATTCAAAATTCACAAATTCACAAATATACTTATTTGACGCACATTAACAAATTATAAAGGGTATTGAAATTTTGAGAATCGCCGAGGAGAGACCTCTTATTGGAGCTTTCAATTTTGTTAACCAATCGTACAAAAGTTATCATTAAGTTTTAACTTTAAATTGATTTTAAAAATAGTAAACATAAATATTATTATTAATATCTTTATTCTTCATATTTAGCAGATATGTGAAAATTCATTTAAAAAATTTCCATATTGAAATCTATTTTCATTTTCTTGTTATTCCATTTGAAATGACAACTTTTTATCAATGAAATTGAAAATTATGCACAAAAATGCAATTATTTCTGCAAAAATATATGAATTCATTAACATATCTGATTGTATATGAAAATTTAAAGGATTCTCTTTAACTACATATCCTAATCATGATGATATTGTAAAGAGATGATTTTTTAAAATTTTTTTTAAATTGATCCTACTTTTCTTAGACTTGACTCGCGTTCTGCATTGCAATTGTCTCAATCTCTCTATGCAACCTTTGCAATATCCAATATTGGCAACATATGTATTCATCAGGACTTTCAAATTTTCTTACAATTATTTTATAAAATACCTATTGAAAACAAAAGAAATTCCTTATTGTAGTATATATTCATAGGTTTAGGTTTATATTGGAACTGCATCTACATATGTATGTGAGTTTTTTTTTATCTATACAAACATCGAGTTTGACTACTCATAATTCGTAGATTCATTTGTGTAGATTCCAAAACTAATGATTTTAGTATCTAGTATACAATGATATTTAACAATCTTAAGGATCCCACTTAATTTTCAATTGCCCAATAGACGAAGCATCGAATGATGAGCGAACATTCGGCTAATCTATTGCATTTGAACATTCGCTCAATGTTCGCAAACGTGTTAGCAACAGTAATTTTGTGTGCATAAAACAATTGCATGGTGGATAGTGTAAGAAATAGAGGTGACGCCAATTCTCTCAAAATATACATATACTTTTGACGTCATTCTATGTTAAATACTAAATGCTAGTCATCAATTTACATATTGTATGTATTACACATACGTGTATCACACATTCACATTAAATACCTGCTCTTGTAATTTAAGTTAGCCTATAATCTTTAATTATAAGTCAGTTTGTGTAAATAAAAAAAAAAATAAATAAATTATGAATAAGTTAATTATAAACAATATATAAAAAAACAAATGAGAAGATCAGTAAAAGAAGTACGGCGACTAACAAAAAAGGAACTTCATGAAATCAATCATAAAAAGTCCTTATAATTTTATATCGAAATACAATATTAAATGGCGCTCATAAATATCGCAATGTTGAACAAAAACCAGAAAAAAGGCTATCATTGGCTATACCAATCACTATATTCTCTCTGTTACAGTTTGAGTGGCATTGTATTTTTATTGTACTTATACTTTGTATGGGAGGTACCCCTGCTGGTAACCCTAGGATCATAAAATTTACATGGCTGATGGATGTAGAACAGAAACTTATAGTGTCCAAATTTCAGTTCAATAAGTCAAAAAACAAAAAACTTTTTCTAATAAGAACTTTAATTTAAAGGGTTGTTTGTATGGGAGGTACCCCCCCTAGTTGTCTGATTCGGCTGATTCTGACAAATGAGCTGCGTATGGCAAAAAGAAATCTATGTGCTCTCTAGCCTAAAAACTGCGGGACTAGTTTTGATACAGACGGACATGGTTTAATCAACACGTCTCATCAAGCTGATCACAAATATATATACTTTATGTGGTCTACGTTGTCTCCTTCTGTGTGTTACAAACTTCATGACAAACTTATAATACTATTCACTCCCGTGAAGAGTATAAATATCGATATATTAATATCCCTATCCCTAGTGATGAGTTAGTATTTTAGAACAAATATGCAGCAAAAAGTCAATTTCGAAAAAAATAATATCGATATGATTCGTTGTCGTATCCGGCCGCGATACTCTCTTAAACGATATACAATACATAGATCCAACACTTGACGACTGGGTGTTTTCTATTCCTTTCTTTCTTAACAATGTATCAATTCATTCCATCTATTTGCTTTTTTCCCCTTTTCAAAAAATCATTACTTATTGATAGATTTTCGAAAATATTAAAATCTCTTTAAAATGTTAAATTTCAATGATTTCGTGGTCCTGAAAAGGACCGATGATTTAAGTAGCTTCTTATTTTGTCTCTATCTATATTACAATATAAAAAAGCTTAGGCACGTTCTCCACGGATACGGCGAGCCAACTGAATGTCTTTTGGCATAATTGTTACACGCTTCGCATGAATGGCGCACAAGTTGGTATCTTCAAAGAGACCAACCAAATATGCTTCACTTGCTTCTTGGAGTGCCATCACAGCTGAGCTCTGGAAACGCAAGTCAGTTTTGAAATCTTGAGCAATCTCACGAACCAAACGCTGGAATGGTAACTTGCGGATCAACAACTCTGTGCTCTTCTGATAGCGACGAATTTCACGCAAGGCAACTGTACCGGGACGATAACGATGTGGCTTCTTAACGCCACCAGTTGCTGGTGCACTCTTGCGAGCCGCCTTGGTTGCCAATTGCTTACGTGGCGCCTTGCCACCAGTCGACTTACGAGCAGTTTGCTTAGTACGAGCCATTTTTCTTCAATTGTTGTTTCACTTTGCACTGTTCACTTTAGAATGAATTTTTGGACGCAGACTTCTTTCTTATATAGAATAAGCGGGGTTGCTTAGAATGAGACAACAACATCTATATGTTTCATTTGTGTGTATTGTGTTTTCAGTATAAATACAAGTGGAAGTGCGGTTATTGGCATTAGTTTTTGTTCGTAGTTTGTGAAGTGAAGTTATCTAAAAGTGAATAAAATAGAAAAATGACTGGTCGCGGTAAAGGAGGCAAAGGTTTGGGTAAAGGTGGTGCCAAGCGTCATCGCAAAGTTCTTCGTGATAACATCCAAGGTATCACAAAACCAGCCATTCGCCGTTTGGCTCGTCGTGGCGGTGTGAAACGTATTTCTGGCCTCATCTATGAGGAAACTCGTGGTGTTCTGAAAGTATTTTTGGAAAATGTGATCCGTGATGCTGTCACATACACCGAACACGCCAAGAGGAAGACTGTCACAGCCATGGATGTTGTCTACGCTCTGAAAAGGCAAGGACGTACTCTATACGGTTTCGGCGGTTAATTCAATTGAGTTTGCTCAAGTTTCAAAACAATCCAATCGGTCCTTTTCAGGACCACAAAATTATTTAAAAAAAAGAGATAATACAAGTCTTCAACATAATTACAAGAAAAGGAGAGATAGGTTTAATGAAAAGAAAAACAAATTTTTATTTATACTAGAGAGAAACTGGTTTGTGTTTTTGCGTGTACAGTGTCGCCGTTTTTACTATTTTTACTATAGTAAATACAATATATGCAAATGGTGAATGTGAAGCTGAAGCTGAGTCTCTCTGTCTGTCTCTCAAATGACTAGCACATGCTGATTGCTATTCAAAACAAAAGCGAAAATCTATTAAAGCGTATCTAAGTTGATTTTGCTGGTACAAAGTAAAGAATTTTTGTATAAGTTAAAGCACGCGGACTACTGAGGCTGTACTTCGCATTCTGTTCCAGCCTTAAGGGAAATTGTTTGGTATTTATTATTTATTACATGCAATATGTCAGAACGCGATACAGATACAATTTTAAATGCATCCATACAGTGTCATCAATGGTGGATCACTTTATTACCTTTTTTTTATTGTTAAATGAGTTGTAATTTTATATGAACTAATGGTTTATTGTTATTATTGTATATACTCTTTGTGTAAAGTTTTTGTCGTCCTGAAAAGGACGGTTTGGTAAGGTTGTTTATTTTCTTTCTTCTTTTTAAATGGTAGCAAGTAACTTAAGCCTTCTTCTCGGTCTTCTTGGGCAAAAGTACAGCCTGGATGTTGGGCAAGACACCACCTTGAGCAATGGTCACACCAGAAAGCAACTTATTCAATTCTTCGTCATTACGGATGGCCAATTGCAAATGACGGGGAATGATTCTTGTCTTTTTGTTGTCACGAGCAGCATTACCAGCCAACTCAAGAACTTCAGCGGCCAAATATTCCATTACAGCAGCCAAGTAGACTGGGGCACCAGCACCAACACGTTCGGCATAGTTGCCTTTGCGCAACAAACGATGAATACGACCAACGGGGAATTGAAGACCAGCACGGTTGGAACGAGACTTTGCCTTTCCCTTAACTTTGCCACCTTTACCACGACCAGACATGTTTATATTTACTTATTTAGTTAAAATTCACTGAACACTTTCACAAATTACTAACGAATGTTGAACTGCAGGCATAGCGCAGTTATTTATACTTTTTTAATGTACGCACTATGTGAGTTAGGGGTTGATTTTCAATGTGTGTATTCTATTGTTCTTTTGTAATTTTATTCTCGAATTATAGGTACGAAAAATTATTGAAAATAGGTGATTCTGTTCGTTGAAATTTATTAGTGAAGTGAATCTGAATTTGTGAAGTGAAATATTGAAATACAAGAGAAAGATGCCGCCAAAAACTAGTGGAAAAGCAGCCAAAAAGGCTGGCAAAGCCCAGAAGAATATCACCAAGACCGATAAGAAAAAGAAGCGCAAGAGGAAGGAAAGCTACGCAATTTACATTTACAAAGTGTTGAAACAAGTTCATCCTGATACTGGTATCTCATCCAAGGCCATGAGCATCATGAACAGTTTCGTGAATGACATCTTCGAACGTATTGCTGCTGAGGCATCTCGTTTGGCTCATTACAACAAACGTTCTACCATTACCAGTCGGGAAATCCAGACTGCCGTCCGTCTGTTGTTGCCTGGTGAGTTGGCCAAGCACGCTGTCAGTGAAGGAACCAAAGCTGTTACCAAGTACACTAGTTCCAAGTAAATTTGCTCCCAATCATGAACAACAAGACAACAAGCATAAAAAGGCCCTTTTCAGGGCCACAACAAGTTCTAACCAAAGAGATACTATTATAGAAAACAACAAATCATTATACATATCAGTGTATCTATGGTAGTGTATGTCAATCAATCAAATAAAATGCCATTTAACATTTTTTAACGCAACTGTACTACTTCTACGTTGTACATCATAATGAAATTAAAGAAATGAAAATGTGTAAAATGAAGAAGCAGTCATCTAAAAAATACATGCGACTCCACATAAAACCTTTTAAAAAGAGAGAGGGAGAGAGAGAGATAAGATATATGTGCGTCTATGCAATGCTCTTTTTGTGAGAGCGACAGAGATATGTCTATAAACTTGTTTGAAGTATGTATGTACAATACTAGTCCCTATTCATTTACAATAGTCAGTCACATTTTACTTATGTATTAATAAATTTTTGTCTTGAATATTACAATTCTCTTTGGGTATTGATTTGGTAGTCCTGAAAAGGACTTTGTGTGTATAAAATTTCTACTGAAATTTTTAATGGTAGTTAATGGTAGTTGAATATTGTATGTGAAAACAACAAAAAACATTTATTTCTTTGTTGATACTTTCTTGGCAGTGGCTTTCTTCGGTGCTGGTGCTGATGCTGCCGTCTTCTTTGGTTTGGCGGCGATGGCACTGGGGGTTTTTGCTTTTGGTGCCGCCTTTGGTTTAGCTGCGCTTGATTTGGTTGCGGCCTTGCTTGTTGGTTTTGCCTTGACTGTACCACTCTTTTTGATATCCTTAGCTTTCGTTTTCTCAGTTTTCTTCTTGTCTGCAGTGGCAGTCTTTTTTGCAGCAACAGATTTCTTTGGCTTCTTCTTGTCACCGGCAGCTGCTTTTTTGGCAGCTGTTGTGGGCTTCTTCTTGGAAGCAGTGGCTGTTGTTGGTTTCTTAGATTTCTTTTCAATCGAAGCTGCTTTTGGCTTTGGCGATTTCTTGGTTGCTGCAGCTGACAATTTAAATGAACCGGATGCACCTTTTCCTTTAGTTTGGATCAATTTTCCATTGGCAACAGCAGTTTTCAAATATTTCTTAATGAAGGGAGCCAATTTCTGGGCATCGCATTTGTATGTGGCACTAATGTACTTCTTGATTGCCAACAAAGATGAGCCACTTCGTTCCTTCAAGCTTTTAATTGAAGCGTCAACCATTTGTTGTGTTGGTGGATGAGTTGGGGCAGCTGATGGTTTCTTTGCTTTAGCCAAGCCACTGGCAGTCTTTGCCTTTACCTTCTTTTCGACTGGAGCTGCAGCAGCAGCAACTGGAGATGCAGCAGAATTGGCAATCACAACTGAATCAGACATTTTTCACACTTCACTTCACTCACTTCTTTATAATTCAAAATTCACAAATTCACAAATATACTTATTTGACGCACATTAACAAATTATAAAGGGTATTGAAATTTTGAGAATCGCCGAGGAGAGACCTCTTATTGGAGCTTTCAATTTTGTTAACCAATCGTACAAAAGTTATCATTAAGTTTTAACTTTAAATTGATTTTAAAAATAGTAAACATAAATATTATTATTAATATCTTTATTCTTCATATTTAGCAGATATGTGAAAATTCATTTAAAAAATTTCCATATTGAAATCTATTTTCATTTTCTTGTTATTCCATTTGAAATGACAACTTTTTATCAATGAAATTGAAAATTATGCACAAAAATGCAATTATTTCTGCAAAAATATATGAATTCATTAACATATCTGATTGTATATGAAAATTTAAAGGATTCTCTTTAACTACATATCCTAATCATGATGATATTGTAAAGAGATGATTTTTTAAAATTTTTTTTAAATTGATCCTACTTTTCTTAGACTTGACTCGCGTTCTGCATTGCAATTGTCTCAATCTCTCTATGCAACCTTTGCAATATCCAATATTGGCAACATATGTATTCATCAGGACTTTCAAATTTTCTTACAATTATTTTATAAAATACCTATTGAAAACAAAAGAAATTCCTTATTGTAGTATATATTCATAGGTTTAGGTTTATATTGGAACTGCATCTACATATGTATGTGAGTTTTTTTTTATCTATACAAACATCGAGTTTGACTACTCATAATTCGTAGATTCATTTGTGTAGATTCCAAAACTAATGATTTTAGTATCTAGTATACAATGATATTTAACAATCTTAAGGATCCCACTTAATTTTCAATTGCCCAATAGACGAAGCATCGAATGTTGAGCGAACATTCGGCTAATCTATTGCATTTGAACATTCGCTCAATGTTCGCAAACGTGTTAGCAACAGTAATTTTGTGTGCATAAATACAATTGCATGGTGGATAGTGTAAGAAATAGAGGTGACGCCAATTCTCTCAAAATATACATATACTTTTGACGTCATTCTATGTTAAATACTAAATACTAAATGCTAGTCATCAATTTACATATTGTATGTATTACACATACGTGTATCACACATTCACATTAAATACCTGCTCTTGTAATTTAAGTTAGCCTATAATCTTTAATTATAAGTCAGTTTGTGTAAATAAAAAAATAAATAAATTAAGAATAAGTAAATTAGTAACGATTTATAAAAAAACGTCATATCTTTGCATGCTAACGGGAATTTCTTTTGTTCTCGTAGCATCAGCATTATCTTTCGCAATTCTGTTTTGCGTTTGCATTTCATAGAGCAGGTGTGCTCATATGACACAACAAAGCGATAAACCAAGGGGTGTTCCGAAAATTCAGTTCGAATATGAGCCCCTCACCTGTTGAGGGGAATATCAGTCATGACGCAGAAACTGAAATGGATTTCTCTCTAGATTACCCTAATAGTTATAACACTGATGCATCTTGCTCGTGGCAAATTCCTACTAACAAAAGGAAGTCAATCCATTCACCTGAATGCAAACGCAAGCATCAAAAATCTGATACTGATGTACAATTAAAAACTAAAAACTTAGCATCTACCTCAGCAAATGCTCCTATCAAAAAAATTAGTATTAGGCGTGTAGAAAACAATCGCTTCCAAATACTAGATGTGGACAATGGAAATGAATTGGAGGAAAACAACGACACGGCTGTTACTAAACCCGTCTCTGATAACCCGGTACCTGTCCAAAAAGTTAATGTTCCTAAACCAACACCATTTATAATACCTTATGTAGAAAATATCAATGGTTTATGGCAAGACCTTGATACAGTCGTAGAACCCGATGACTACATGACCAAGTCCAACCACAATCATCTAAGAATTATTGCCAAGGATACTGAAACCTACCGAATCATCAGGAGAAAACTTGAGGCCTTACGGGTCGAATTTCATACCTTTCAGCTCACTGACGAAAAACCTTTAAAGTAGTGATAAAAGGGCTTCATCACACTACCTCCAAAGATCTCATCACCGATCACCTTGCCAAACATGGTCACAAAGTCAAGAATGCACATAATCCCACAAGCCGCAGAGACAACAAAAAGCTGGACATTTTCTTCGTGGACCTGGAACCTAATGATAACAATAAGAAGGTATTTGATATTAAATTACTATGCAGACAACGAGTTACTGTGGAAGCACTACGCAAGTTCGACGACCTTGTGCAATGCCATAGATGTTAAGAATTTGGGCACACAAAGAAGTACTGCCGGAAGAATTTCAGATGTGTGAAGTGTGGAGATAATCATTCTACTACCAGCTGTGAAAAATCTGCAGACTTGCCAGCCACTTGTGTACACTGTCAAGGATCTCATCCTGCTAACTATAAGGGGTGCCGAGTCTATCAACAACTAATTAAAAAAGATAAAACGTCAAGGCCAAATACTTATCAAAACAGAGATACGAAATCTAACAGAAACTCAGCATCAAACTCCCTTAATAACTCCACTACATCAACTTCAAACAACACTTTTCAAGGAATATCCTATGCAGATGCCACTAGGTCTCCCCAGAAAATAGAGCACAACAAGAACAGCCTCGGCGAACTCGGTATCATCATGAAAACTACATAACATCAATTCACACCTCGGACAATTATCTCGGTGATAAAATAGACAAATTAACTAGCAAATTTGATGAACTTATCGCCATGCAAAAAGAGTACACGAGCATGCAAAAAGAGTTCATGAGCATGCAAAAACAAATCTTAACCGCCCTTACGGCCTCAAAATGTCCATAAACATAACCATAGGACTATGGAACGCTAACTGCGTAGTCAACAAAGCACTCGAGCTCGAAGTTCTTATAAAATCCCATAAAATAGATGTAATGCTACTCTCAGAAACTCACTTTTGTAGTCGATTTACCCTAAAACAGTTTGGATACGATCTGAACACTGCTAATCATCCCACTGATGGCGCCCTTGGTGGTGCCACGATACTAGTCAAGTCAAGCATCAAACATCATCCTCTTGACCCGGTCTGCCTGGATCGACTACAAATGGCCTCTATCGAACTACAGAGACAAGAAGGTAACATAACGTTATCGGCTGTGTACTGCCCACCCAGATTTTCTTGAAACAGTGATTTATTCACAGCTCTTTTTAACCAACTTGGTCCAAATTTTGTTGCTGCTGGTGACTGGAATGCCAAGCATCGTCACTGGGGCAACCTTCGGGCATGCCCTAGAGGAACAGAAGTTTTACAATGTGTTCACAATAGTAACTGGAATATTCTGGCCACAGGACCTGCTACCCTTACGACAGCACCAGCACACCAAGTGCAATTGACTTTGCAGTATCAGGAGGCTTTGCACAGTCCCAATTAACAATACGTAGTAGTTTTGATCTCAGTTCGGATCATCTGCCGCTGATAATTAAACTAGAAGGTCGGGTTCTTAACTACTCAGCAAAGACTAGGCTACTCCCCCCTGGTGCTAATCTATCTGTTTTTCAAAGGTCACTGGAGCAAAAACTTAACCTCAGCATGGATCTGAACTCAGCTGAAGATATTGATGATGCGGTGGAACTTTTTACCAAAAAAAATTCATATAGCGGCACTCCTATCTACGTCCACTCACCTACCAGCCAATCCGCGTTCGCTACCAAAACCTTCTCCACGAGTCACTCAATTTGTAGCAGAAAAACGACGCCTCCGGAGACAGTTTCAACGTATACATCAACCTGCGGACAAGGCAAGGCATCAGAGCTGCCCTCATATTGACAAATCTACTGAAATCTGAGCGATCCAAGCTACTTGAAGACATGCTGAAAAATGCCGATAATGACAAAGACTCCAATGTTAGTCTCTAGAAACTGACACGACAAATCAAACGTCAACCCTTACATAACTTCCCAATCAAAAACCACAGAGGTGAGTGGTGCAGAACTGATCCTGACAAGGCTGAAGCATTTGCGGAACATCTTCAAACAAGATTCACTCCATATAATCTTGCTGAATCGACAGAAGCAAACATAACAAAAGCCTTTCTTGAATCGCCGCTTCAAATGGACCTTCCTATTAGTCATATCTCCCCAACCGAAGTCCTTCAACAAATCAAAGAACTGCAAATCAAAAAAGCCCCAGGCTATGACATGATAGATGCTCGTGTTATAAAATCATTCCCATTAAAGTGGGTCCTGTTCCTGGTCAAAATCTACAACACAATGCTCCGTATCGGCCACTTCCCCATACAATGGAAGTGCGCTTTGATTACAATGATTCCAAAACCTGGCAAGCCAGAAAGTCTAGTTGAATCGTACAGACCAATTAGCTTACTATCAATTCTCTCCAACATATTCGAAAGAATATTCTTGCGTAGATTGTTGGCAGTAAGTGGCGTACAGAATGCTATACCACATCATCAATTTGGTTTCATAAAAAAGCATGGTACCCCAGAACAGGTTCACAGAGTAGTACAAAAAATCCTCGAAGCCTTCGAGAATAAAGAGTTCTGCAATACAGTATTTCTCGACATCCAGCAGGCATTTGACAGGGTATGGCACGATGGCATTCTTCACAAATGCAAACAATTATGTCCAGCTCCGTTCTACGTAATCCTGAGGTCATTTCTCGAAAACAGGACCTTTATGGTGACAATTAAAGACGTGACGTCTACCATTCGACAAATCATGGCAGGGGTGCCCCAAGGCAGTGTACTCGCTCCAGTGCTGTACACAATTTTCACAAGCGACATGCCCCACTGATCAGTCCTACTTTAAAATACAAGGATATGATCTTATTTATGCAAACCATCCGAGTGGGAGAGCTCGAGGTGGTGATAAAGACAGGCCTTAGCTTCGCAGAACAAGTACCTGTCGCACTTCACTGGATCCAAGCTGCTGTGGTGAAGGTTAAAAGCCCGCTTGGCGATATGACACTTGCAGCCGTCTACGTTCCTCCGCGTAATAGAGTGACACAGCATATGTTCGAACAGGTTATTGGTGGTTCCGGCCACAGATTCCTAGCAGGAGGTGACTTCTATGCAAAAAACACCTGGTGGGGCCTTCGGATTTGCAACCCGAAAGGAATCAGCCTTTTCAAATGCATTCAAAGGTTAAAAATCAGCAGCCACTCCTCAGACGATCCAAACTATTGGCCCACCGACCCGCAGAAGCTCCCTGACATACTGGATATTGCCCTCACTAAGGGCATTGAGCCGAGTAGAATTATCGCGGAGAACTGCCTGAATCTCTTTTCGGATCATTTTGCTGTCTTAATCCTCATCAATGTGCCAGTGAACGTTGCAAACAGACCACCTAGAAAAGTTAGAAAATCGACAAATCTTACTTTATACCGCTCCTGGATAGAGCGTACAGTCGATCCAAACATTCACATCAACACCAGTGATGATATTGATGATGCTGTCGAGTTTCTTGCGCGCAACATCCATGAAGCTACGAGTATTGCAACTCCGGCCCCCTCTGACAGAACTTACATATCCAAGCGAGACCAGAACCTTTGGTCTGAAGAGATTGCAAACATGGTACGCGAGAAGAGGAGACTAAGGAGAGTTTGGCACTTATCTAGAAATCCGAGGGATAAAAATGCCCTAAACCGTGCGACAAGAGTTCTCAAAACACTGCTGGCTGAGTCAAGAAACAAGGCCATTGGCGAATTCCTCGCCGAGGCTGAGCCAGGGAGTGCCGAACACAACCTCTGTACTGTGACGAGCTACGTAAAAAGACAAGCAAATAGGAAAGCGCCCTCGTCCAAGTGGGTCGTGGTGCAGATCAAGCGAAGAAAAAGCACAGGAATTCGCCAATCATCTGGAAACCACATTCACTCCGATCGAATTCTGCTCGCCTGCCGAAAAACAGACGACTTTGGAATTCATCGACGTGGCTTGTCAGATGGACTTCCCGATCCGCCCAGTGAGGGTTCCTGAGATCATCGAAGAGATCAGATGTTTGAAGACGACAAAATCAACGTAAGTGCTATCTAAGCCTTGCCTCACAACGCTCTCCTGTACATAACGGCTATCTATAATGGCATCTTGAGGCTCAGTCACTTCCCATCGCAGCGGATGTGCGCTGAGATAATCTTGATAGTCAAACCTGCAAAACCAGAACACATACCATGCTCCTATCGTCCAATCAGCTTGCTGGCTATACTCTCCAAGGTATTCGAAAGATTACTTCTGGTTAGAGTTCTGCCACTGCTGGACGTAGGTCACATGGTCCCAGACCACCAGTTCGGTTTTAGGAGATGTCACGGAACACCAGAGCAGTGCCACCGAGTGATACAAAAAATCATCAATACCTTCGAACATCGTGAGTATTGCTCTGCCATGTTCTTCGATGTCCGACAAGCGTTTGATAGAGTCTAGCACTCCGGCATCCTGTATAAGCTAAAGAAGTTGCTGCCGGCACCATACTATCTGGTACTAAAATCGTTTTTGCACAAGAGGACCTTTAATGTCAGATGTGAAGGCCAGGAGTCTAACATAAAGAGTATGCGAGCCGGAGTTCCTCAAGGCAGTGTGCTAGGGCCCATCCTATACACGCTCTATACGTCGGATCTTCCGATCTTGAGAGACGAAAATCTCTCAACAGCGACTTATGCGGATGACACGACCCTGTTAATGAGCAACATAGATCCGATTGTAGCCTCTGCTCTCCTGCAAGACCATGGAGCCTTAGCTAAGGAGGTGGAACATCTGCGTCAATGCAGAAAAATCTAAGCTTGTCACCTTCACTCTGAACCACTCAACATGCCCCGCTGTTTTCATCAACGGTGAGGTCATTCCAAATAGTGCCACTGTGAAGTACCTGGACTGATACTGGATAGGCGCCTCATCTGGAAACCTCACATCACGATAAAAAGGAAACAATTGAACCGTAAACTCCGCAGAAAGAGCTGGCTGCTCAGTACAAACTCTAAGCTCAACCTACGAAACAAGCTGTTGCTGTACAAGGCCATACTGAAACCAGTATGGACTTACGGTATACAGCTTTGGGGCACTGCAGCCAACTCAAACCTAGAAATCCTTCAAAGGTTTCAGTCCAAGCTACTGCGGAGGATTGTAGGTGCGCAGTGGTTTGTTCGAAACTCAGTCATCCACCGAGACCTGAATATCCCAACGATAAATGAAGAAATAATAAAACACAGCATCAGACACTTCATAAGGTTGGACGCCTATGTCAACCACCTGGCAATCAACCTGCTGGACAACAGCCGGCAAATGCGACGCCTGAATAGGCGACACCCCTTAGATCACCCATTTCGCATTCCGGATGAGTGACTAACTCATCCAAACTTGCTTGAGTGACTTCAAATTGTGAGTAAATTCGTTGGTTGTCATCTGACGTGGCAAATAAAGACTATAGTTAAAAAAAAAAAAACAGTAAAAGAAGTACGGCGACTAACAAAAAAGGAACTTCATGAAATCAATCATAAAAAGTCCTTATAATTTTATATCGAAATACAATATTAAATGGCGCTCATAAATATCGCAATGTTGAACAAAAACCAGAAAGAAGGCTATCATTGGCTATACCAATCACTATACTTCTCTCTGTTACAGTTTGAGTGGCATTGTATTTTTATTGTACTTATACTTTGGTATAGGGAGGTACCCCTGCTGGTAACCCTAGGATCATAAAATTTACATGGGTGATGGATGTAGAACAGAAACTTATAGTGTCCAAATTTCAGTTCAATAAGTCAAAAAACAAAAAACTTTTTCTAATAAGAACTTTAATTTAAAGGGTTGTTTGTATGGGAGGTACCCCCCCTAGTTGTCTGATTCGGCTGATTCTGACAAATGAGCTGCGTATGGCAAAAAGAAATCTATGTGCTCTCTAGCCTAAAAACTGCGGGACTAGTTTTGATACAGACGGACATGGTTTAATCAACACGTCTCATCAAGCTGATCACAAATATATATACTTTATGTGGTCTACGTTGTCTCCTTCTGTGTGTTACAAACTTCATGACAAACTTATAATACTATTCACTCCCGTGAAGAGTATAAAAATCACACATATATTAATAACATTTCTACTTGATTTTATCATATCAACAAATTGAGTTGCAAACACATTCGAATCTTCGAAAATGACCAAAATTATATGCGAGCATTATGGCATGTCCAGCATTGCATGTTGTTTTGCTGCTTGTTTCTTTTTGTTGAGATATCAAATACGGTTGTGTAAAATGCAAATTTTTCCTAAACACAACTGAAATGTTGAATTCTTTAAATGCAGATTACACTGGAAAACAATTAACTACAATGGTGAGTATTTTTTTTTAAGTTTAATAACTTTACATAACTTTACTTTATCCAAAACGGGTCTAAAAAACGGGTGATTTTAAATCGCCTGTTGGAGATTTCTTTGACACAGTAAATTGGAATTGCGTTGAAATTGAGGCGAAAGAGATTTCCATGACACACCTATATAACTAATTATGTACATTGGAGCATTAACTGCAGTGCCTCTATAAAATTACTATTATATGAAAATAAGAATATTTTTTCTATATTGGCTTTATAACTGTAAAAATGATGATGTTGATGAGGGTGGATTTAAAAATTTTAAATTTTCTACGCTCCCGACGTGATGTTAGTGCGTGATGCTGTTCTCTGTTTAATTGTAGGACATTGCACAGCAATTGAAATAATTTGAAAAATCAGCTGATTCGAATTAAGTATTATATTTATCTGATATATTTGATTTATAAATTTATCTCTAATTATTTCGATATTGTTCATACGAAAATACCAAAATTGATGATCGAAAAAATCGGGTGGGGGAAGGAGGTTGAAATATACCTTACGACGTATTCTCCGTGACACGCGATTTTTATATATTAGAGATTATTCATATTCATACTGTTTTGCCACGAAACTTAACAAAAACAAACAGAAACCAAAACAATATCCGCAATATCATTGACAACATCTCAATAAAAAAAATTAAAAAAAAGAATGTTGCTTGGTGTATAGGCTAGCAGTGCAGCAACACGTACACATCTGCAGCATATAGAGGGTATAAATTAATTTTAATTTTCTCTTTGTTAAATTGCCATTCTTAATGGCGCGGTGTCGTAGGACAGAAACGGCAACAGAACCAGGCTCCAGAAACAACGTTCTGTTCTGGGCTCTTTCTGGTGCTCTGAAATTGTTCTACATAAAACAGAACTATTTATTATTATTTTGATCATACTGAAAAATCAAAGTGAAATTCAGATAGAAGCTAAGAAAAAATAAAATTTAAGGTAAAAAAATATTTATGCATATGCCACAATTTGATTTAAAGAAGACTTCAAAGCTTTGGTCTATATTCTTTTGTTGAACGATGAAAAGGAAAGGAAAAGACGGCACCGAAAAGAAGTCAAAGTAGTTGTTTCTGGTCCTGGTGCCAATACACTGAGATCTGATTCTAATTTTAATGCAACCTCGCCGCACTGTTTTCCTATTGCGGCCACGTTCCTGGTCTGTTTCAGGTGCAAATGTACTCGAGGCTGCTTCTATTGCCGTTTCCGGCCTATGCGACACTGCGCCATTCATTAATCGAATGAGTATTTTCGTTACATTTAAATCGGTTTTTGAAAGAAAGTAACTGGAATTAATCGTTATCCGGTCAATCATGCCATCACTACTCATTATTCCTGTAGAAGCCAAACGCTAAGAAATTGCTGGCTTTGGTTAAGTACAATAATTTGTAAAAGCATTAGTTTTTTCTGTGTTTGCAAAGAAAACAAGTACATAAAAATAATACTAACAATAAGAAGAGAAAAATGAATTATAAGTTGGAAGTGTTTGTGTTTAATAGTGTTGTAATCAACAGGCAGTTTTGCTGCCCACCGGCGTCAATCGACAACTATTGTTAATAGATGCGGTTTGTTAGTCACATTGAATGTCAATAAGAGGTATGTCTCGTAAATTACTGCTTTAAATTGTGGTGTTATTTTGTTAAGGGTGATATGTTTCGAAGTTGAAGTAACCTTTTACAACAACATTGTCTACATTTATAATTTGCTTCCTAGTTGAGTTTCTGAAAGACAATTTAATGTCATTTAAACATAAAAAAAAAACTAAAAAGTTTCAAAAAATAAAGAAAAAAAAAAAAAAAAAAATTTATAAGACACGGAGCTCAGCGAGGTTTATTTTGTGGGCTTTGATAAAGTATTTGACAGCTATATCATATGTTTTTGTGAAATATCCTTGATATAATTACCCCTTCAGAAACATATAAATAAATCTACAATATCTTGATTCATATTTAAAGATTTCTGAGATTTCAACCAGATGCAGAGTACATACATTTGTACCATACTTACTTTGAAAAACGTTGGTCAAAGTGTATTGAACTTAAAGCTATAAAAATTTAAAATATTAAATAAAATAATTTACACATTGGTTGTTTGTATTGCAATTAAAATTTTATTTGGAATCTAATCTTGTAATTTTAATTAAAATTAGATATTGAAAGCTTCATAAAACAAGAAAAAGTTTAACTTAATTTGTTTAGAATATATAAAGTATTATTAGGAAAATATATTAATTACTATTTTGGTTGTGAACTGAAAAAAAAATGAAATAAGAACAACTATACACTCTCTTGATCTCTTTCCGCTCTCAGTGAACCTCATCTATGCATACCAAAGATGGACAAGGAAAAATTTATTTTTGGTTCTCTCTATCGGTCTCATCGTGTATCAGTGATGCCATTTGTTGAAAGAAAAAATAAGTTTTGCTGTGATACTACACTTACAGTAGCTGGAATACGCTCCAGTTGCATCAACTAAATCTATATGAAGCCATTCCTTAAACTCTTGTGTTCTGCAACGACGCTTCACGAAATTATTGCTTGAATATTTAGGCATCACGATTGTATACAAAATACACCTATTCCCGATTTACGCGGTAGATACGTTCCTGAGAAAACCGGGTAAATCAAATAAGAAAATTGTTGTATGAAAAACCGCGTAAAACGAAAACATACAATAATATACATAATTCAGTCATTTATTTTAAAGAAAAGAAAAACTAAATATATCTTAGAAACTTCGAAACAACAGTCTATTCATAAAATGACCAAAATTAAAGCATATATGTACAGTTCATTCAACATTAAGACACAACAAATATAAATTAAAAAATGTACCAAGAAAATCAATCACTGTCATCATTTTCGTGGACAATTGTTCTTTTCTTTCTGTTTAACAACCATGATGTGTTTTTCACCTCCCAATACTTGATGCGATTAAAATTCGATATTAGATGAATTGGAATGAGATGGGGGAGTCTTGGTAATGAAACCTCGAAACCTTCTCCTCCGATTGTATGTGGTGCAATCTCCATTATCTGAGAATATTCATGCTCCAATGGTAATCCACAATTCATTTATTGACATTGATAGATTGTGTTTATTTTTTTTAGAAGAACAGTTTATTATTATTAGAAGTATATCATTAAATAATTATAACTAGGTTTATAAAAACAAAAAGCTTTCTTATATATGTATTTCTCAGAAAAAATTACTGCGTTCTAAAAACTGAGAATCATTGGTTTTTAAATGAATAAAACTTAAACTAAGAAACTACATACTATTGGGAAGGGAGTTGTAGGGATTTACAAGGGATTGGAGCTTAACTAATTACAATATGAATATGCACTTCAGAGTCATTTTAATGGAGATAACGAGTAGACATGACGGACCTAATATCTGACTCACGATCCAACTGAGCCATAAAAATATTATTGTTACTAAATTTAGTCACTTTTAGCACATTAAAGCTGAGCGATTCCAAATAGTGTTGCACATCACTAGCATCATGAGTGGCCGACAATTTCTTAACAACAAAACTCAAAGGTTTCAGTTCTTTAGGAGTGAAAGTATAAAACTTATAGCCTAATCTCCTCAACTCCTCTTTTGCAAGAAGATAGTCACTTAGTGACGCACATTAAACGTCAATTAAGTTTTTCCCTAATAAATTCAAATAAAAATCTTTAACATTAAGATTATTTATTATTTATTTATTATTATTAAGACCCACGTCTTTATGCAAAATACGGTGTAATGACGTTTGTGGAATGCCAATTCCAAAGAACGCTGAGGAATGGTCAAACCTGGGTTTTCTTCAACACTTTGGGCTACAGCAGCGACGTGCACGGGTTTTATTCTTAACATCACTTAATTGTCCCAACAGCTCGAATTTTTCCACCAATTTCTGTATTGCTGTCCGAGAAGGTGCTTCAAAAAAAAAGGAAAGAAAACTGTCATATGCAATTACAAAAAGTACAATAAATCAAGTAATTTTTAACCGATTCTATTCAAACAGGGTTCATTTAAAGCTAAAATGACTAAACTTTCGATGTACGTTGAGAATAAATATAATTTAGATAAGATAAGGGGCACAAATTAGACTTAAAGTTGCAAAATCGATGGAAAAATCAAAATTTTGGAAAGTTTTTGGTCTGTATCTTCATGAATTTGAATGATAACAAAATACATGATTGTAAAGGGCTACATTTCAGCTTCTAAATACAAAGAATTTGAAATCCGATAAAAAATGGCCAAGTTATAAGGTAATATGTACAGGAACCTCTTAAAAACGGTTTTTGGGCTCTAAAACAAGATTTTGAGGGTGTATCAGAGATTTAATATATACCATTCTTTTTAGTTTTTTATGACCTATAACCTCCACTAGGTCTGATAAGAAGTTTTTTCTGTTTTTTTTTTTTTTGTAACACAGTGTAATTATTTAGATTTAACTGTAATATGTAGAATATTATAAAAAGGAAGAGATTTAGATTAAGAATAATTGTTCTTATTATGATATCTTAAATTTTACTGTACATGTTTGTTTTTTTAAGGAACTCTAGGATAAGTTTAATGTTGTTAAAGGAAGGATTAGCAATGAGAAGTATGGGATCTTGATTGATGAATGTAGTAAGTCTGAGGTGGGATAGAGAGGAGCAGGATGTCAAGATGTGTAGGATGTCGATACGCCCGTTATGTCAATGAGGTGAATGTTAGTAAGGTTTGTGTGGCCAAGACGTAACCTATTGAATTTTATCTCGTCAAGTCTAGAGAGTAGTTGGAGATTGGAAGTGTTCCAAGAAGGGACGAAAGAGTTACTGAAGGAACGAATATGCTTATACCAAGTGGAGGTGTGTAGGAGTAAAAATCAGTGGTAATTTTGTAGAGAGTTTGGCTAATGAGTCGGCTTTTTCATTGCCTTTAATGTCAGAATGGCTAGGAACCCAGATAATTTTTAGTTTGGGAAATTTTGAATTAAGTAGGACTCTTATTGTTGTCGCGTAGAAATTGGAGTTGTTGAGATTGCCTATAGCAGTTATGGCTGAAAGGGAATCAGAGCAAATAGCATACCTACTTGGTTTTTGTAAACATATTTTAATAGCTTCATGTATAGCTATGATTTCGGCTGAGAAAACTGAAGAATAGTGGGGAAGGAGGCCGGTTACCAATGGGTCATCTTCAGTAGAGATACCGAAGCCCGTAATTTCAGATGATTTCGAGCCGTCGGTGTATATAAAGTTGTAGTTGGAAAGAGAATTTTTGAGGGAAAGAAAGAGTTGTTTAAAGACAGTGGATGACGTGTTGTTCTTAATAAAATTTGTTAGTGGGTTTTACTGTTGATGATTTTGATGGGAGAGAAAGGAAGATCTAGTAGTTTGCAGGTGTTAATAGCTCTGTCGACTGTGCTTAAAGAGTCTGGGCTTAATTTTTGGTATTTTAATAAGGTGATGGAGAGTTGTATTAGCGGATAGGATTAATGTTTTAGATAGTTTGCCAGTAAGGAAATTACGTCTGTTCTCTATTGATTTAATATTTGATTCAAGTAACATGTTGTTAATAGGTGTAGTCCGAAAAGCCCCTAGAGCAGTTCTAATAGCTGAATTTTGTGATGAATTAAGTTTATTTAAATAGGATTTAGGGGAGTACCCATAGATAGGGAGACAGTAGTCTATTTTTGAAATTAGGATTGCTTTGACTATTTGGATTAGGGTTGCGGTATTACAATTATATTTTTGACTAGAAAGGTGCTTGATAATGTTTAGTGGTTTTGATAGCTCAAGTAATAGATTGTCGATGTGGGTGTTCCATCTGTATTTGCAGTTGAGTGTTAGGCCTAAAATTTTTAAAGTGTTAACAGAAGGAATGATTATGTTGTCGATATGTATATTGTGGGAGCAATTCTGTTTGCGGCAAATATGAAGGTGCTGAGTTTTGTCGGTAGATATTGCGGCCCCTGAGTAGGAGCACCAGTCATGGATGTTATGGAAGAGTTGGGAAAGGTCAATTTGGTGGTTATTTTGACGTTTAAGATCGATGGAGGTGGAAGTCATCGGCATAGGCGCAGAATTTAATTTCTTTGTGTAGTGCTACAGTTCTTGTGAAGGCATTGTATGATATGAGAAAGAGTATAACAGAGATGGGGGAACCTTGTGGGATGCCGTTGTTAAGGGGAAATTTATTAGATAATGTTTTCCCTGTTTTAACTATAATTTTCCTATTTAACATGAAATTCTTAACGTAAGAGATTATTTTAGGTCCAAGTTTCCATTCTTGAAGTTGATGTATGAGAGTGTGTATTCCTATATTGTCAAAAGCTTTGGCAAAGTCGAGTGAAATTATCGATAGGTGACGCTTTGAGGAGACAGCTCTAGTTGCTAGATGATCTATGTAAAGTAAATTATCTAGAACAGATTTGCCCCTCTTAAAACCGTTCTGGTTGTTGTGGATAAGGTTGTTAGTTAGAACAAACCACCACAACCTTTTTGATATAATTTTATCCATGATCTTTCCTAGGCACGGGATTAGCGAGATTGGCCTGTAAGATTTGACGTCAGTTTTATTTTTATTAGGTTTGAGGATGGGAATGACAAGGCTAGTTATATAGGTTTGAGGGATATAGGAGTTGAGAATGTTATTGAAGTGTTTGAGGATTCGGGTTTTGAGGTCAGCGGGAGAGTTTTGGATCATTGGGTATGAGATCCGGTCTGGGCCTGGTGTAGAGCCTTTAAGAGAGTGAAGAGATGTTTGGAGTTCCAGAAAGGTTATCTCCTTTTCTATTTCTGTTGCTGTTTTAGAAGGTAAGTAGTTTGAGGTAAAAGTAAGGGAATTGTGCTTGTTGGAGCGAAATAGCTGAGAGAAATTAGAGTCGTCAGCTTCTTTGGACCATTGGTTGGCAAAGGAGTTGACGATGATGTTTGGGTCGGTTGTGAGTGTTTTGCTAACGGGGTTGATGATACTGTGGATATTTTTGGTGGGATATAGACCGCAAAGCTTTTTAATGTTGGACCATATTTTGGAGGGGTCGGAGTTAGGGTGGATGTCAGAGGTGAAGCTAAAAAGTGATTGTCTTTTGGCATTTCAAATTGCTCTTCGGAATTTAGCGTTGGTTTTTTTGAAATGAATAATGTTTTCTGTATTGATGTGCCTTTTCAGTAGTGACCAGTATTTGTTTTTAATTTTTTTAAGTTCAGACAGCTCTTTGTTCCACCAGGGGACATTCCGTGTGTTAGTAAATATAGTGTTTTGAGGTATGGAGTAGTGTGCGCTTTGAATTATAGTTTTCTTAATGTTCGCTGCTTCTTTATTGATGTTATTACTAGGTGGGTAAATGGAGGAAGTGTTTTTAATTAAGTTTTGGAAGAGATCCCAATCGGCTGATTTTAATTTAAATGTAGGTTTGGCAACGTGATTTGATGTATGGGTGGGGAAGAGGGAAAGAATTATTGGAAAGTGGTCACTTCCATGGAGATCATCCAAAACTTTCCATTGTGTGTCGTTAATCAAGCTGGCGGATATAAAGGAAAGGTCAATGTGTGTGAAGGTGTGTTGGGTGGAGTAGTGCGTCGGCGATTTGTCATTTAGGGTTATATAATCTGTCTGGTCTATGTATTTTGCTAGTAGCGATCCTCTGGTGTTACTCTTAGTGGAGCCCCAGTATGGGTGCCAACTGTTGAAGTCACCGAGTATCAGAGTGGAGTTGTTTATAGGGTTAAGGACGTTTTCTAGATTTTGTTTAGTAAAGGACTTTTTAGGAGAAATGTAAGCTGTGATGATTGTTAGCGTTTGTTTTGACTGCAGCTCAACTGCTAAGGATTCAAAGTCGTTGTTACTGTTTAGTTGTGAATGTTGAATAGATTTTCGAATTAGAAATGCTACACCTCCAAATCTATTGGAGGCTTTGTTGGTTATTAATGTGAAGTTGACTGGAATTGGGAGGTTGTTAATGTTTTGTATGTGGGTTTCTTGGAGAGCAATTATGTGGGGGGAATGTTTTTTTATTAATATTAGGAGCTCACTGTAGTTATTAGTGTAGCCTTTAATGTTCCATTGTAGGATTTTTAAAGCCATGTTAAATAATGATTAAAATTTAAATTAGAAGTATTTAGTTTGTAGATCTGGTAGAGTGACTACAGTGAACTGAAAAGTTGAGTGTAGTGTTTTTTTTTTTTTTTTTTAATCTATAGTTTCCATTGAGTCGAGTGACTCGCTACGAAGATAGTGCAAAGAAGAGGGGAAATTAGATTGAGTGTTGTTGTTTGTAAGAGTATGTGTGGAATTTTGATGAGAGAGCAAGGAATTTGCAGAGAGTGAGTTATTTTGTGTTGGTGTGTGGTGAGGTGTGGTGAATATGAATTTTTTATCGGTATGTAGATTGGTTGGTGAGAGGGAGAATGGGAAGGGAGAGGAAGGGGATTGAAAAGATGTGTTGATATTTGATGTCTTATCTGTTGTTTTTGTGTTGTCGTTTTGGTTGTTGTTTGCGCTGGCGTCAGGAGAGTGCAGAGCGGCATTTACCGTTTTGGAAATTGGTTTTATGTTGTTGGTTGTTTTGTTGTTTGCGTCTGTTGGCTTTTCGTTTTCACTTTTGTTGTTGATTGTGCTGGCGACAGAAGAATATGAAGCGGCGTTTACCGTTTTGGTGGCTGTAGTTCTGTATATTGTTTTTGCTTCACGCATTGTGCATTTGTTAGTCATCTTGATTTTTATGATCTCTTTATGTTCGTTGTATTTGCTGCATTGACGGGTGGAGGCGGGGTGTTTTTCTGCACAGTTTACACACTTTGTCTGTGTGCATGGCTCATACAATCATAGTTCGTCTAAGTGAAGGAAGAGAGAAGAATGAAATACTGAAAGCAGACAGGAGACATACTGTGGCTCCATCGAATAATCGGACAAGGGTTGTGATTATCATTTTTGTGATAAAATGGGTAAATTTCTTATAAAAAACATATTTTTTGTAATGTATATTTCTTGTCCAACATCTGATCTTTAATAACAACAACAAAAACAAAATCAATAAAGCAAGAATAACGGGTAAATTCATGATATAAACAAAAATTGCATTTTTAAGTGCGCAACGAATAATCGGACACTTAATTTAACTTAAAAAATACGTTATAAAAATTAAAAATTAATATTTTGTCCCATAGCCTTTAGCTTTCAAAACTGCTTCTAATCTTCTTGGCATTGATTCCACCAATTTTTTGCATAATTCAGGCTGAATAGAATGCCATGCCTGCATCAATCCATCTTTTAAGTCTGCCAATGAGTTAAATTTTTTTTGGTACACTCGCTTAGCAAGTTCTTCCCACAGATGTTCAATAACATTGAGATCTGGACTCTGGGCAGGTGTCTGCAGCAGTTTGGGGCAGTTATAGATCAACCAAAGCTTTGCTACTTCCGAAGTATGCTTGGGATCATTGTCTTGGTAAAATGCAAAGTTACTTAGAATGTTTAGCTTCTCCGCACTTTGTTTAACATTCTCTTTTAAAATGTTGAGGTAAACAAATTTATCCATTCTACCATCTATAAAATGCAAATTGCCCACCCCCGCACTGGACATACAGCCCCAAACCATTACAGAACCTCCTCCATGCTTAAAAGTGGGCTTGGTGTTTTTCGGTAAAAACGCTTCGTTTGGCTTCCGCCAAATATACACCTTGCCATCTGATCCATGCAAATTAAATTTGCTTTCATCAGTAAAAAGAACCTTTAAATTAAAAGTTAGAAATGTTTTTTAGACAAAAATTAATGATTTACCGTATTCCAAAAATCTTTCTGCTTCAACAAATATTCTTTCGCAAATTTCACTCTGAAAGCTTTGTTCTTCTGGCTTATGAATGGTTTCTTTTTTGCCACTCTTCCATGATAATCCTCTTTGTGTAATGTGTTGCGAATTGTATTCAAGCAAACATCTTTTCCACTCAAGTTTTTCACAGAAGTTTGTAAATCCTTAGCGGTTTTAAAGGGATCTTGTTTTACTTCCCTAACAATTGATCGCTCATCTCTTATACTAAGTATTTTGCCCTGCCCCTTTCTACTTTTGTAATGCAATCTATTCTCATTTTGATATCTCTTTATGATATCGTGGACAGTAGATTTGCTTTTCCCAACTATTTCAGCAATTTCTCTTACTGTTTTCCCTTCACCATTTAATTTTATAATTAATTGCCTTATTTCCAAAGATGCTTGTTTACCACTTGGAGCCATTTCAAAATAATACTTCTAAATTGCAACTTCTTGTTATCAAATGCAAATATGAAATGAAAGCAAACAATAAAAATCAACAAAGAGTAAATTTCTAAGGAATAACGGTAGTTTTGTCTCTCTTTCTTCGTTTGTCCGATTATTCGTTGCGCACTTAAAAATGCAATTTTTGTTTATATCATGAATTTACCCGTTATTCTTGCTTTATTGATTTTGTTTTTGTTGTTGTTATTAAAGATCAGATGTTGGACAAGAAATATACATTACAAAAAATATGTTTTTTATAAGAAATTTACCCATTTTATCACAAAAATGATAATCACAACCCTTGTCCGATTATTCGATGGAGCCACAGTAAGTCAAGATGCATGTTTAGGTGTTTGTATGGGCATTTTCAATGAACGCATCGTTTACAAATTTCTGTTTGCAATAAATTGTTTATTCGTTTCTTATTTGTAGAGTTTGGTATGTACATACATATGTAAGTACGTTGCTTTATTTCATGGTCTGCAATTGTTGACGCTCATTCTTTTAATCTTTACTCAGAGAATAGTATTATAAATTTGTGATTGTATTTGAATTTTATGATCATAGCAATGCATACAGTAGTTGCCAAAAGTATTTTCACATTAATAAAGTAAGATTTGTTTGATTTGTTCAATAATTGAAACAAAATATTTAATGTGAAAATACTTTTGGCAACCATTGTATATACATAGTCAGTTGTCAGTTTATTGCATGAAGTGTCTTCCTTTTGACTTAAAGACTCACTTTACACTATAACATAAGAAAAATAGACACGTAAAGTGTAACATAATGAATATGCAGATTTCCACACCACCATAGAGGTACTGCATGAAGTGCGTTAATCAGTTTTTCTTATAGTAGTATGGCTGATTTCCCCAAAAGGCATATTCACCATATAATTTCTATTTGAACATTCAGCAATGCTCATAAAGAAATTATTACTCAAATTTTTCAATTTTTTTGAAAAACGATTGTGTTTATTTTGTTCCTTTGCTTTGCTTCTTGCTTACATTTCAAAATGTAATCATGCACCCAACGACATTTCTTCCTTATCAATACCAAAATTTGGTGTTTAAGGATCGCAATTCGGTGAGGGAAGCAAGGTCCTTCTCATCATACCATTCAGGATATTATTTATTTTCTTCAGCAATACACGCGGCACAAATACTTTTAAGAATATTCGGTAAATGTGCAATTTTTGAGAAGTGTTCTGCAAACACAGACAAATGAATATTGAAAATATTGTAACATTTATCTGTGGGGTTCACTAAACAATTTTTAAAATGGTCTGTATACATTTTAAATATAGTAGGAACCGAAGCAAAATTATTTTTGTCACCATAATTTTTGTGCTTTATAAAACCTTCGGAATAATGTTGAAGCTCTTCGGTAGCATCAACAAGGTTTTTGCAACGCACACAATTAAGTTTTCTAATTGCTATTGCATTTAAAACATAGCCAGTGAAGTAACGACTTGCACCTTCTTCAGCTACGCCTAGTTCATGCTTGGCACTCTTAGTGGTGACATTCATATCTTTGTCGGAAAACTGAGTTGCATCTCTCGATGTCATCTCTATATCGTTTTCCGCTAAAGTTATGTTTTCGGAAATATTTCCTCCTAAAGTCCAATCTAACATGATATCTGCATCATTCTCACAATTCTATTTGAGAAGATAATCTCCTGCAGACATCTTCATAGAAAGAAACCTTGCCATGAGATCTTGCATCTCTCGGACAGATGGATTGGAGTTATTTCCCAGAATAGCACGCAAACTTCCAAAGAAGTTTTCCAAGCTATCTGTTCCCAAACTGCGGGGGAAGAAGTAGTGCACAGAAGGATCCTCAAAAACATCTGTCGTTAGACATAATATTGCGTTTAGAGTTGCAATGAATGGAATTAGAAATTTATTGTTTGGAAAAATACATTTCGAAAAGGTACTTTTGAATTCCTCAACATCGTCCCTTTTCCCATTATTTCTTTTAAATGTTTTTTTTCCAAGGATTTTTAGTTTCAAGTGAAATACCATTAAGTAAATCAAATCCATTATTTATGAATTTGTAGAACTCTGCTGTAGCTACAGCATGTTTGATATTTTCTGGACCTTGAAACCTTGAGCATGAAGACAAATTGATTGCGCTTGCGGTTGTACTACTCAAAACCTGAATTGCCAAAGATACATACATTTTTTCAAAACAATTCGGATTTTTTTTTTTTTTTTGTTGTGCGAAACAAGGAGGTAAAAATCTTCCAAAGATACCTATGGCCCGTGCCACAAGTTATGTCGGATTCATTAGCCTACCGACTAAAAAACCCCCTATCGCCTCAAGCCCCTTTCAATCCCTACGGTACCGCCAAGGCATTCCTTCGGATGAATGTGTCTATCTGTTAATTTTGGCATTAATCGTACTGTTTCTGAAGCACTATCAATTTTGTATGCTTCTTTAGACACTCCATTTGCTATACCGAAGGGGGTTTCACCATTCATAAATGCATTTCGTATGCATTTAAATATGTGTACATAATCAGCCATTATGTACACTTTCCCTTGGTGGTCATCATTCATATAATATGAATGACTTCCAATCCTACCAAGGGTTCCAAGAGCATTTCTAAGGTTTACTTCCGCTTTCATAATGGTTTGCAGAATTTCAATAATTTTTGAACACGGAATAGGACCATCGGAAAAATGGAAACTTTAAAGATATTTCCATGCCTTGAAAAGCCCTTTTACCATAACAACGAATGCATATCTCGCCATAGATGGGAGCCGTTCGTTTCCGAAATCAACGAACACATCTATTTGATCCAGAGTCTTATTGTACTCCAATTCGGATCTCAGAGACAATTCATCCATTAATAGTACACAATTCTTGTCAATGTCCGGCCAAGATGACGACACATTTGCAAGATTTTGCAGTACAATGGGAGGCAATCCTGGTTGCAACAAATTCACAGGCATCCATCTATGCAACGAACATTTTGTGGGTAAATTAAATTTTAACCCATCCCTCATGAAAGTGTACAATTTTGTTGAATGGTATGCCATTGAAAGAAGTAAATTCTTTTCATCGGTTCAAACCATTTACTTCCATTATTATCAATCAAAGATGCAAATATTTTTGACTCTTTTGATGCTAATATTGACACTTGTATTGAATCAGCGTACAATTTATTGTATTTGTTTGTTATTTCGCTAATATTCTACTCCAAGCGTTTATTCTCAGTTTCCAACATTCCAACATTCTTTTAAAATGTGTACTTCCGATTGAAAAGTTTCAGATTTCTGTTCAAAACATTTCCTTACAGTGAGGGAATGTGAACTTCCCTCGAAAGCAGTATTAAACTTTTTCAAATTTTCTCTTAATATGACAACTTCAGCGTTTTGAGGTTCATATTTTTCTTCCCAACATATGATTTCCTTTTGCTCTTTAGGAATGTGTACTGTTTCGATGTCTGAAACTTTTTTGCTTTTATCAATTTCAGAAGGCAATAAAGTATAATTTCCTTCATTCACCAAAATTGATGGCACTTCCAATGATTTCATAGATTTGCCAATAGCATTTAAATGTTTTGGGCCACAATTGTGACCTTACATTTGTGTGGGCACAGCATCTTTTAAAACACGTTTTACGCCTAAAACTGAAGCATCGAAATGCAACCCACAAATTTTATAAGTGTTCTTTACTTGTGAAAGGTGAATTTTTAAATTTCCGCACCATTTCCCAACGTTTTGAAATACAGAGGGAAAGCGAAAATCTTTTGATCCACCCTCACAGCCTTTAACGCAACACTTGAAATTTGTTGGCATTTCTTTGAGTACAATGGTACTCGCTCCACAGCAATCAACTTCACCTTAGCAAATAAATATACTAGGCGGAAATGAGTACAAGAAAATTTTCACTTCATTGATCACTTAATAATCGTATTGGAATTTTTCTTATTTTAAATTATACAAAAGCAAAGTTGAAGTTTTGATTTTTTTTTTAAAGACAACAATATTTCTTCAACAATAACTTATTACATATGTACATATATAGGAAAACATTAACAACACAATCCGCCTTAAAATATTGGTTTGATTTAGTGAACAATGATGAGCCCGTCACAGACGCTTATGATAATGTTATAATATTATTATAAATATTTTTATTTTCATACTCTCCTTGTGAGGAGATCATTAGGGTGTAATCTTTTAAGACGCCTGAGTGGTGCATTTAAGCTTAGAGAGGCTACCAGTGGGTTTGGATGATGAATGATTTTTTTTGTTGTATCTGCTGCTGTGAAAGTTAATTTCTTCTAGAACTGTTGACGTGTTCAGATCTCGGTGCAGAGTCGTGTTTCTCACGTACCACGGAGCTCCAGTAATGCGGCAAAGGGCTTTGTTTTGACAAGCTTGGATCCTACGAATGTTATAAGCAGCAGTGGTTCCCCATATCTGTATGCCATAACGCCAGACTGGAAAATCCAATTAAATGGCAATAAAACAAAGGCAATATAAAAATTTTATTTATACAATAGTTTTACTATTATTTTTTAATTATTTTTTTACAAGGAAATCAAATAAATGCCACTTACATGATCTCTTCTTTATTGGCACAATTTTCCTTAACTCGTAACACTACTAAGTTGATCAACTGATAATCACTAACTAAAATACATACCTTAGAAACAAACAAATTGGTTGCATTCAAATGCAACAGTAAAAAAAACTATTTTCTTTGAACATTGGTATTACCTGTCATTTATAAGGAAATAAAAATACAACGCATTTGTATGCAACTTATTATCGATTCTGATTTCATGCATACATTCATAATTAAAACATAAATTTAATTTTATTGAATTGTAGGAAGCAACATATTAAAACTTAATACACACATCAGGAATTTATGCACCTATGTACTTACTGTACATGCATAGATTAAAGATTAAAGATTTGTAAGCATAGTTCCCAATAACCTTGTGTACTACTTTCATACATTCTATAAGCTTTTTTAATAGATAAATAAATTTTTACAACGAAATGTTAAAGAATTCGTTTAATTTGAAAGTGTGGAAATACGTTGAAATGTTACTTTGATTATTATTAAATTTGTACATTTTTGCATCCCCTATTTTTCTTTCAACTACTACAATATTACATAATTGAAAGAAATGTATCAAATTTATTAATCTTCTTATTTGTATAGCTAGTTTAATTCAACTGAACTCTATAAATGTTAAATAAGCTGTATTAGAAAATATTTAATTGTATTGCTAAGTTTAACAATAAATCCAACACTCTCATTTTTATATACCCCCTTTATAAGACGCCTGAAACGGTTTGCACTTAGGTCGGCACACATGCATAAATTGATTTTCAGTTCAGTTTTAACACGCGAAGCGACAAGCGCACATTTTAAACCCGTCGTTATTTTCTCGAACCGTATTTATACATATACGTTTTTAACAAGAGCGCAAGACGCCGCACGCATAAATAACTAAACAAAAACTGTTCTGAGACAGGCTGACCTAAGTGCAAACCGTTCCGGGCGTCTTATAAACGTAGTAATAGTCAGTTGTAAAAAGTTTATAACGTTTGCAATGCTTCTAAAATTGTATCATTGTGCGGCAAGCTATTTTCAAATTTTGTTTTGTCATCAGAAGTAACACAAAAAAAAACACACAATAAAATTGAATATCAACAGCATGTAAAAGTTGCAGCCAACGCATAATGAACATTTGTTTTTGTTTTGTGTTTACTTACCATGAGACGTTCGAGTGGAACCCTAACTTCGATTATTTTTTTTTGAGTGGAACATTGAACATTGTTTTGTTTCTTATTATATAACAATACATTAAAAAAAAAAAATACTAATACTTTTTTTAACATTGAAAAGGGGGTTTATATTTGACAAATAAGAACATTTTCGAATTGTCAGTTTGAAATAATATGGAGGGCTTGGTTTATTTTTGAGTACTAATTGCGGCTGCCCCACTCTCGCGAGATACCGCAACGTTCCTCTCAACAACCCAAGACCAACCCATGTACATATTAGTGTAGGTATAATATGTAATATGTACAGTTAAAATGTATGAAGTAGAGCAGCTACGTTAAGTCCACTGGTCTGCTCCTTTTTAGTCTTCTACGTCTTGTTAATTCGTCTGAAGGAATGTCAATCATTTCAACGTTGGAATGTCGTTCTAAGGTGTTATGGTATCTTCTGCTTGCATTGTTGATTTCGTCGTGCACCATTTTTACACCGAGGTCTTTATGTATGTCATAATTTGTTATGTACCAGTCAGCATTAACTATAGCTCCAAGGATTTTAGATTGTTGTCTTTGTATTATATTTACGTTCGTTTTTTGTTAGGTTGATATCAATGAATTTTCTATATGAGTGCCAGTCAGTTCGTTTATTATACATCTTGCATGGGGGCAAAACATTTTTTATTGAGCAATTATAATTAATTTGGATCGGAGAATGGTCAGAAGAAAGTTCTAATCGAGAGTCAATTTCAAAATGTGCCATATTCATATTTTTTATTACACAAAAGTCAATTAGGTCAGGTATCTTTGTTCGATCAGTTGGCCAATATGTGGGCTCTCCAGTACTCAAATCCGTTCCTCCAATCATTTGAATTGCACATAGTAAATTTTTTTTTTGAAATAATTTTCTTGCTTTTATTTGAAATAATTTTCATTACATTACTTTATAAATTATAAATATATTATGTACAATGAAATACAATTGCAATTCTAATAATATTTATATATAACTTTAAATATTACAAGGTATGTTGGCAAGTAATGCATCAATTATAATGTAAAATTGTTTTCAACTTGCCGTAAAACTGTCAAGCAAAGAAGGCCTATGAAGATGTATTTTAATTTAAAGAATTAATTTTATTAAAATGGAAACATCTTTATATTTTATATACATGCAAATAATTTTTTTTATTAAACATATTTTATTTGGTGTTCCATATCTTATTTTTATTCTCTTCAATGTTGCTACTGCCCTTACTTCTATCTCGACTCACGCTACAATAATTTCCACTCACGCTACATTTTCTTATGAAAAGATCATCTCCATCAAAAATGGTCATGGTTTTTTGAGTTTTTTTGCAGGTTCGATCAGGTTCGAGAGTGAAATTTTTCTCGTCGCATCGAACCGCCAATTTTCTACTTTTCACGGGAGTGAAGATAAGAGGTGTTACTTTGAATAGCCCGCTATTTCGGTAGATGTCACTTTTGAAGCTGTCATTTTTTGACATTTGACAAGTAGAAACTACGCCATAAATAAAAATGGAACGATACACGCTTCAATATCGCATTGACATTATTAATATGTACTATAAAAATGGTGAAAACTTGGCAGTTCGTAAAACTAAAACATTTTTGGGTCGTTGTGAAGCACAGCTGTTTGGACAAGTTAGTGATATGAAGAATAAAACCCGTGCACGTCGATCAAGGACAACTGAGAATATTGCTGCTGTAGCCCAAAGTGTTGAAGAAAACCCAGGTTTGTCCATTCCTCATAGCTCTTTGGAATAGGGCATTCCACAAACGTCATTACACCGTATTTTGCATACAGACTTGGGTCTTAAGGCTTATAAAGTTCAGTTAACACAAGAACTCAAGCCGCCCAATCATCAACACCGTCGTGTGTATGCTGATTGGGTCCTTGAAATGCATAGAAATGATACGGAATTCCATCGAAAAAACATCTTGACTGATGAAGCCCATTTCCACCTCGATGGCTACGTGAACAAGCAAAATTGTCGCATCTGGGGCTCGGAAAACCCAAGAGTTATTGTTGAAAAGCCTCTCCATCCTCAACGTGTGACTGTTTGGTGCGGTTTATGGTTTCTACGCCAACAGCCCAGCGTCGATTCAAGACTTCAAATTAAATATTTTTTTTTTTTTTTTTTGGCAGCATGCCAACTTGAAACAAGTTTTTAATTCACATTCACTTAAAATGCACAGTAAAAACGTGATTAATGAACATTTTTAACATAACAGCGTTGTTATTAGTTTTTTTTACTTTAATATACAACACAATTTATTGATCTATTCGATAAAACAGAAAAATTCATAATTACATTTAAACGAGTTTGCATCCTTTTGCTCGATTGGTTTTGTCGACTGAAGGAGGTTTACAAGATATTTCGTAAAATGGTGAATTGACAAATTAAATGTTTTTCAATATTAAAAGGTTAGAGATTTGGTAGCCTGCCTTGCTAAACATTCGCTCGGACTCAGTCGCTGAAGCTGGGATACATAGCCTCTTGCGCAAGCAATTAAGTCGTTTGAATTAAGCTTCAAAGGGATATGGCTAGCAACATTAAATTAAAAATATTTGTTATTAAGCTGCCAAAGTTAAAAGGCTCACAGAGACAATTGGAGAATAATGCGGCATTGTATTCTAGTAGTACAGTGCCCCAAACGAAAATCGCTAAGCCGTTCACAAAAAAAATGTGTAGTACGGATAAAGCGCATAGAAAGGGATGAGCATCTCCATCTTATAACAAATAACAGCAGTGCTATAGAGTTGCTACGCACTACTGATTCACATTTGTTGTCAAATGACTTTGGAATGCAACTTGGAAATTTAATAAATAAAAGCAAACTGACGCAAAAAAATAACATTTTAGAGCCAATATGCCTACACGGTTTGCAGTTATCGACAGGGAGTAATTTGCCATTAAGCGAAAATGTAATGGAAAATGGTCGTGCAACGTCAACAAATCAGTCCATACCCAACGACCACCATTCCCTAGTACATATTTAGAATAACGCCAATGATAGGAATCCACAAACGCCAGCTTCCAAAACTGAAGGAAGTTCTGGTAACATTTCAAAATTTTTTTTTTATTGTAGAGCAAAATGGAAAAATAATCAATTAAAATTAACTACACCACAGAAACAAAGAAATTTTTTTAACAGGAAAATCAAATATCAACTCAATTGAAAAATTCAAAACCAATTGTCGCACAGCCACTGGAGGGATGTTTTGAGCTGAACCCTTACGTCTTTTTTTTGCTTGAATGTTTGGTTTCATGCTTTGCCGTGTTGTATTTGCTTTCGTTCCCAATTTGCACAATACCGTGGCAACCTCCTCACGAAAATCTGCTGACGACAGTTGCCTGCTTGGCAAGTTCTTTGTGTGGCGCACTCTTTTGTATAAGAGCCAGGCATTGGACATTAGATCCAAAAAGTGATAAAACATGCGGATTTGCCATCTTTTACTTCGCAGTTTTATTTTGTATCTACCCATGATACTGTCGATCAAATCGACACCACCCATATGACGGTTATATTCACCCACGATGTTTGGCTGGTCAATTGTCACATATTTTGTTTGTGCTTTGTCGTACCTTTTGACTTGTGTCTTGGGCAATTCAACAACAAAACTTGATGCAAGGGTCACAATTTTGTTGTCTTTCCATGCCTCCAACGCTGCCCACGTATTCTACAGAGTAAACGCATTCTTTCTTCTGAACTTCTTTCTCTATGGGCAGTTTGCAGTCGGGTATACGATTTCGTCGGATAGTTCCGAGACTAAAAAGGACCTGTTTCGCCAGATAATCGAGGAGTGGCAAAGACGTAAAATAATTGTCAAAGTAAAGTCGGTAGTTTCGGTTGCGTGGAATTTCACGAGAAAGCCTGACAACAACATTTGACGCGGCTCCCATATCCGGCTCACTGGGTCCGACTATGTTTTCGGCTCCTGTCTCTGGTTTAAACTTGTAAGCAAATCCGCTCAGGACATATATCTTGTATCCCCACTTATTTGTTTTTTTGGGATTGTATCGTTTTAGATTGTGCCTAGCTTTTGTGGAGCAAATTTGCTCATCTACACAAATATACTTTTCTAATGACACATTCTGGAAGGTTTCGTTCAGTTTTTTTGACGACTGGTCGAATCTTGAATAATCGGTCGTAGTCAGGATGATCGCGAGAAATACTTTTTGTATTGTCATTGAAATGAATATATTGTCGGATTTTTTCGAATTTGTTCACTGGCATTGTATCTTTTACTAGGGGTGTACCTATATTACCGTTTCAATGTTTTGTTACTCTTAGAATGTGAACTAAGGACATGATATAAACCACACCAATGTTTCATCACCCATAAAACGAAGCTGTTGATCGTTGACATTTATATTCCTCTTTCACCAGCGTACATTCAACTTTGGTCTAGCTTGGCGGCGTACTGAATGTCCTGGCTGAGGGGAAGCTGGATTAGAGGCTTCACATTGGGAACTACTAACATTTTCCTCTATATCTATTCCCGGGATCTCTTCACCATCTTCATCTTCCAATGGCAGCTCCACATCAGGAAGAAAGTCAGGATCCACAACACTGTCATCATCATCATCAAACACATCCTCACTAGCCTCTTAATCAAACAGAAACTTCTCAATTTCTACATCTCTTAGTCTTCGGGTAGACATCCTGTTGCTAGATACCGATCCTTTTCAGTACCCTTTTAAGTCTTATTTAAAAAGAATTCATAAATTCAAACCTTTATTTTGTTTTATTCTATTTGGAAAGTTAAACTGTACGATTTATTAATAAATTGAAAAATGCAATGTAACAAAGTCAGACTGAGCGTAGCAACATCAAATTATTAATTTGCTTGTCGATATGCATGTTTCTATTGGTGCCAACATACATAACGGGATCCTACAAAAATAGTTCGAAAACATGTTGTTTGACCTACGTCATCCAACATGCTACAGTATGAATGAGACCAAATGAAAGTCAATGTACTACATTCAAGGAACATTATCACTCAATGTGACAGAAATGTCACAAACATCAATTCAATAATATTTCATAAGTTTACTAAATATTACGCATTCCTAACAATAAATACCCAAATTCATAAACTTAGCTACTGGAATTATAACACAGAAATTCACTTTGCGTATTTTATGTATTTTTTTCGTATTTCGTAAAATTGATATAATCTTAATCTTAAGAAATAATGTCACAAATTGGCGCGAAATGAATTTCACACAAATTACGTCAACTAGTTCACAAGAACTGCATTAAAACCCATAGAGATGTTGTTATTGATATGTTACATTGATTTAAAATGGAATAAAATGTACATACTGGAATATGCTATGACAGTGATATAAAGGGTTAATAAAAACATAAAAAGTATTCTTAAACCAAATCAACTGAAACTTCAAATCTCTAAAATAAAAGATAACTTATCTGAAACTTTGGTTATAGCAGAGAAAAGGTCAGGTACCTAGCCTAAAGAAGTTTACACATTACTAATGTTAAGAGGTTTAGTCATTGATAGGAACTTAATAAGTTATAAATGCATAAATTCCATTATTTGGTAGGCACCCATCCAAAAACTATTAAAGCAATTCCCGTACCAGTTAAAAATGACGATCTAATGATAATATATAGTACATTTAAGATCAGAATACTCAGTGTACGATTTGAGATAGACTCCTATCATTTAATAACAGAATCATCATTAAACCGATGCAAAAAATGGCAGCTGAACAAAAGTATTTGTGAAGGAATTTGGCTATGGGGTAATGCAAATGATAATACATGTGAGATCCAACCATTTAAGCCAAATAATCACGCAAATTGCTTTTATAAATTTGTAATAGATTCAGAGACATATTGGGTCGAATTAGAAAAGTCAGTGAACAAGCGCTCAAATATTGTAGAATTAGTCAATTTGCCAGAGCAAGGAATTTTAAACTTAAATGTACGGCTAGAACCAATGACAAGATATTAGTAGCTCAGCATAGAGCCAAGAAATATTATCATTGCATTGTTAGTACAATCCCAAAAATAGTCTAGGACCCATTAAAACTGTCACCTATTAATCATTTTGTTGAAAACGAACCTCTTACAAATGAAATTAAATATTTTAAAGAAAATCATTAATTGAATTAAAGAGGTTAAATTTGTATCCGGACGTGCTTCTTTAGGAGTAGCATTAATAATCGTTGTAATTTTGATTGCATACACCATTCAAAAATAAGGCGTCAACTGCAGGCCATAACACTTGCCGGCCCTTTGCAAAATATTCATTTATGAATTGTCTACAAGCAAGAAGTTTGTTTTTATGTCAAGTCGAGAAGACTTAAAATTATTCTATAAAATATTTTTTCCTGCCTATATTTTTTATGCTAAAATTAACTTAAGCTACGCTGCGCGCCTTTTTCTGAAACAGTGATGTGAAATATGATACTATCGATAGTGTTACAAAGCATCAATAGTATTATCGATAGTTCTCCAGCACTAATCTGCTTAAATTAGTACAAGGAAACCACTATCTCGAGCTGGTATTGGGAAGTCTGCAATATAAATATTATATAGCATTGGCCCAAGAATAGAACCTTAAGGAACACCAGCATGAATCTCACGCACCAATAAGTTTTTAATGTTGTTTGTAACAAAGAAATGTCGAATACCATACTAACCGGATAATATTCTCGTTTAAAAAGTGAAGTCTTAACATTTTGTAGACTAGATATCTAAATCTAGTGCAACCAAAATAGTAGCTCTACGCTTATTAAGGTTGTCACATATGTATATAGCTTACCGCAAGGGTAAGAGCATCTCAAACTCCACAATTTGGACGAAAACCAAACTGAGAAGGACTTAATACTGAGTATTCCTCAATATGGCTTTGGAGCTTTTCAAAAATACAACTATCAAACAGCTGGCTCAATGCAGATAGAATAGACCCTTTTAAACTGCTCTGTAGTGTACGAGATTTCATAATTGGTATAACATGACTAGTTTTCCAGAAGTTTGGAAAGTAACGAATAAAACTTGGGAATTTTTTCAATACAAAATTTGAGATGTCTCGTCCACTTGTCTTCTTATTGTTTTTCCTGCTGATGTAAAAAACATAGATTATCAGTACTAACAAAAAGTGCTCTGTGCTCAGGGGATATCAGATCACCATCCGCACAATGCAGCCGTGCCATTGAAAGTTAGCATAGGAGTGTCGGAGTAATCCATGTGATGCAATAAAAAATCGATTAACGTCCAGACGTATGTACTTCTTCAAAAGACCAAGTCAGGGCATTAATTTTATCTGTTGTTGTTGTTAACAGATTATTGGATAGTGTTGGAAGGTCTTAACTCATTCGGATTGATTGTCAGATCAGCAATGCCTCTCGTCTACAGCAGAGTTTCTTAATAAACTTTCTCAATTGTTGTGACATGAAAAAGTCCTCAAATTCAATTAATTGTGTCTTTATCGATCTCTTTATGCTTGCAAATTTCCGTTCTCAACCATTGCATATTAATTGTGTTAAGACACCCCATGCAACCGCATCCTGAGAGTGGACTTGTATTTAATGTTATCAAGAATAAGTTTTGGCAATTTTTGTTACAATTTCGAAACCGCATCGGAATCTAAGGCTTTTTCAAAAGCCCAGTTATAGCAAGTTTGATCTCAATATTTCGCTAAGTGGTGCTGATTTACGAAAAAATTTTTCCATTATAAAAACCATTAACTACATAGACCGGTTAGATCTCTCACGTTCCACGACCCAAAGGTAAAGAGTTCCACAGTTCATTTGATATGGTGCTGCTTTGCATGGTATGGTGTTGGTCCAATATATCGTATTACCAATACTATGGACTGTTTCAAATACAAGGACATCTTAGAAAATGTGATGCCGCTATATGCTGAAAAGAGTATGCCGTTGAGATAAAAATTTCAGCAGGGCAACGATCGCAAACGATCGAAGTTGCCAAAGGATTGGTTTCAGGACAACGATGTGCCTCTTCTCAACTGGCCAAGTCAGTCTCCGGACTTATATCCCAAAGAAAATCTATAGGCAGAATTAACAAGAATGATTCGGATCAACATATTTTAAAATAAGGACCAACTATATTGCTTCAAAAAACCTGGTACGAGATACCTGTGGACACTTACCGCAAGCTTATTTCTGGTATGCTAAAAAGAAAAGCAGAGTCATCAAAATAATGGTGGATATCTGTATGAATTCATTCCAAAGGGAATTTTTAGTACTTATGCTAAAATGAATGTTTTTTTTATTTAATGTACAAGAAACAGAATAAATTGGAAAACATTTCAATTTCAATGATCCATCTGTTGTTTATTGATTGGGTTAAAATGCGATGCAAATTTTTAACGATTCCCCGGGGTTCAGAGTACTCTTAAAAGTTTTGATCTGCAAATAATTGAAAACAAAGTTAGAAATCAGATTGTCTGAAGGGTTAAGAACATCACTTACACCTGCCTCCCAATTTTATTTCTTCATCCATCTTACGAAGACTGTCCTCGGTCGTTAACGGAAAAAGTATTTCCGCTGCTGCACCTTCCCATTGTTTCCGTACTAGTTGTCTATTTAATGTATTTGTACTTATAAACTAAGAAACTAAAAAGAAAGAAATAAACAACTAAAATCTAAGTAAATACAATTCATTTTAATTTTCATCTTTTTTACTTACCTTGTTTTTATTTGTTGATTTGTGTTTGCTAGGGGATTTGGATGAATCGATAATCGGTCATTGTATCTGCTGCTGTGGAAGTTTATGGAGTCTCCCACAAAGGGGACGTTAAGGTCTCGGTGTAACTGGAAGTTTCGGATAAACCAGGGGGCACCTGTTATGAATCGCAGGGTTTTGTTTTGCATTATTTGGATGCGTTTGATCTGGCTTGCTGACGCTGTACCCCATAACTGGTTGCCATATCGCCATGTAGGAGCAATTACCGATTTGTACACCAGCACTTTGTTTCTCAAGCTGAGTTTGCTTTTGCTTTTCATTAGCCAGGTTAGTTTGCTATCAAGTTTCATGCCTAGGTAGTTGTGATGACTTTTGGTCGGAATGGGACCACCATTAAAGTTACGCTTGTACATGAGTCTCGCTTTAGGGTGAATGTCACATTAGCAGATTTATGATGATTTACTGCGACGTTCCATCGTTTGAACCAGACCTCTAAAGTGTTTATATAGTCCTGCAGAATAGCAGTGGCTTCAGAGGAATATTTGGAAGAGGCCATAATTGCAGTATCATCAGCATATGTGGCAATCAGTAAGTCCCGGTTATTCGGTGGTGGCATGTCACTTGTGAAAATTGTGTACAGCACTGGAGCGAGTACACTGCCTTGGGGCACCCCTGCCATGATGTGTCGAATGGTAGACGTCACGTCTTTAATTGTCACCATGAAGGTCCTGTTTTCGAGAAATGACCTCAGGATTACGTAGAACGGAGCTGGACATAATTGTTTGCATTTGTGAAGAATGCCATCGTGCCATACCCTGTCAAATGCCTGCTGGATGTCGAGAAATACTGTATTGCAGAACTCTTTATTCTCGAAGGCTTCGAGGATTTTTTGTACTACTCTGTGAACCTGTTCTGTGGGGTACCATGCTTTTTTCTGAAACCAAATTGATGATGTGGTATAGCATTCTGTACGCCACTTACTGCCAACAATCTACGCAAGAATATTCTTTCGAATATGTTGGAGAGAATTGATAGTAAGCTAATTGGTCTGTACGATTCAACTAGACTTTCTGGCTTGCCAGGTTTTGGAATCATTGTAATCAAAGCGCACTTCCATTGTATGGGGAAGTGGCCGATACGGAGCATTGTGTTGTAGATTTTGACCAGGAACAGGACCCCTTTAATGGGAATGATTTTATAATACGAGCATCTATCATGTCATAGCCTGGATTGGGGAGATATGACTAATAGGAAGGTCCATTTGAAGCGGCGATTCAAGAAAGGCTTTTGTTATGTTTGCATCTGTCGATTCAGCAAGATTATATGGAGTGAATCTTGTTTGAAGATGTTCCGCAAATGCTTCAGCCTTGTCAGGATCGGTTCTGCACCACTCACCTCTGTCGTTTTTGATTGGGAAGTTATGTAAGGGTTGACGTTTGATTTGTCGTGTCAGTTTCCAGAGACTTACATTGGAGTCTTTGTCATTATCGGCATTTTTCAGCATGTCTTCAAGTAGCTTGGATCGCTCAGATTTCAGTAGATTTGTCAATTTGTGGGCAGCTCTGATGCCTTGCCTTGTCCGCAGGTTGATGTATACGTTGAAACTGTCTCCGGAGGCGTCGTTTTTCTGCTACAAGTTGAGTGACTCGTGGAGAAGGTTTTGGTAGCGAACGCGGATTGGCTGGTAGGTGAGTGGACGTAGATAGGAGTGCCGCTATATGATTTTTTTTGGTAAAAAGTTCCACCGCATCATCAATATCTTCAGCTGAGTTCAGATCCATGCTGAGGTTAAGTTTTTGCTCCAGTGACCTTTGAAAAACAGATAGATTAGCACCAGGGGGGAGTAGCCTAGTCTTTGCTGAGTAGTTAAGAACCCGACCTTCTAGTTTAATTATCAGCGGCAGATGATCCGAACTGAGATCAAAACTACTACGTATTGATAATTGGGCCTGTGCAAAGCCTCCGGAGACTGCAAAGTCAATTGCATTTGGTGTTCTTGTGTTGTTGTAAGGGTAGCAGGTCGGAGATCCTGTGGCCAGAATATCCCAGTTAATATTGAGAACACAATTTAAAAGTTCTGTTCCTCTAGGGCATACCCGAAGGTTGCCCCAGTGACGATGCTTGGCATTCCAGTCACCAGCAGCAACAAAATTTGGACCAAGTTGGTTAAATAGAGCTGTGAATAAATCACTGTTCCAGGAAAATAACGTTATGTTACCTTCTTGTCTCTGTAGTTCGATAGAGGCCATTTGTAGTCGATCCAGGCAGACCGGTATCGCGGCACCACCAAGGATGTTTAGCAGTGTACAGTTCCTATCCAAACTGCTTTAGGGTAAATCGACTACAAAAGTGAGTTTCTGAGAGTAGCATAACATGTATTGTATGGGATTTTATAAAAACTTCGTCCCCAGTGCTTTGTTGACTACGCCATTAGCGTTCCATAGTCCTATGGTTATGTTTATGGACATTTTGAGGCCGCAAGGGCGGTTAGAATTAGCAAAATTTGTTTTTGCATGCTCATGAACTCTTTTTGCTTGCTCGTGTACTCTTTTTGCATGGCGATAAGAAATAATATGACATGCGTCTCTCACAATTTGTCGTTTTGTTTTTAATGCAGTAAACACAACTTAAAATTACAAAAACCTTCTTAAATGCACTGGTTCCACAATACACGTGTTCACTTCACTTTGTAAAATTTTATAACGGTTCTTTATAACATTCTTTTGGTCCGACAACAAATTGTTGCCTCTCAATTGTTCTTCTTACTGTCTCGCCTCTGCCTATTAGGACCAGATGACTAGGAATTCTCTAGTATAAAAGGGACTGGTAAATAACTAGCGAAACGGGGACAATAGCAACCGAGCATACTGAATATAAAAATTTTTGGGGTCCTAACTCTCGGAAAACATGAATTTTGAAAATTCAAACCTGCGAGAGTTAGTGATTGTCCTTGTGCTTTACTGATGGTTATAGCAAATGCAAGACGTATAGCGAACTGAAGCCGATTGAAGTCGAAAGGTAAGTCTTTTGATATCATCGGTACACGTGGAATAAGGACGTCTTCCCCTTTAAATTTATTTCTGATAATTGTTGCCTCGATTAAATTAAGAGTTAGTTTTGGTGCGTTCAAATTCCTAATTAGCATCACCGTTGATCCAATTTTCGACATTAATAAATGGTTGCATTGCAGGTGGCTCCAACGTATTCACAAATTCAATACCACTCTGTATTATGGTAGTTACCTGTTAAATTCGGGAATGCTTTGGTTATTACTTACCGATATTGGATATTCCTTTGTATTTGAAAAAAGTTGGGTGGAAAGTATATCTCATCTATTGTGCGATCAGGACAAAAAAAATAACAATAAGCTTTGCAATATTTTGTGGTATCACACAATATTGATGTGGCATTTCGTTGAGCTGCTGGGCCCATACAATCGCTAACTGTTGGCAAGAAGAATTTTTTAGATGTTGCATATCACTTAACACACAACGATGCATCCAAATGTTGAGTCCATGAGCTTTTCTTGAACTAGACATCTGTTAGAATTAATTCAAAAGAGCATTTTTGGTACTCATGCTTAAATGAATGAATTTAACATTCGAATTCATTTAAATGAATTCCAATGTCTGAGTGCAGCCGAGAGGTTGTTCCATGTTCTCATTCAAACGAAGCGGTGCCGAATTAAATTTAATGTTATTTTGTACTGCGTTGTTTGTTGGTATGCAAACATATTTACATCCCTGACTACATTTCACAACAACAATTGCAAACAAATTCCTCTCACAAAATAAAATGCTCCCCCCGACACAACAACAATATCGAAGAATTTGTGTGCAACTGTTGTTGTTGTGAGTCTGAATACAATGAATGTTTTTCTTGTTCCTTTCGTTTCTTTAGCTTCTTTTACACACTCTTCTTGTTCCAATCGTTTTGAATGCGATCGTTTGCTATGGCAACGCTCTCTCAATTGAATTAGAATTCATTCTTATTGTGTGTGGTTCCAAAAAATTGAGTACGACATTCAATGGTACTCAGTTATGCCAAGCAACTGAATGCGTTCGTACAGATGTCTATCTTGAACCATTAAAGCGAATAGAATTTGATAAAGATAAAATTCTATGGCTGATCAGATGATGGGCTTTCAATTTTAAGTAAAGTTTGACAATATTTAAGAATAAATTTTATTCTCAAACGGGCGTTGTTGAATGTATTTTTTTTTTAACTTGATGCCAATTATACAACTTTATTGTCAACCCATGAAGTAACCGATATACTAACAACACCATCATAATCAGTGACATATTCGATAGAAGTGCCATGTTCACTCTTTTTGAAGTTTGTACGTTTAGGCAGTTTACAATTTGGAATTCTATTCAATGCCAAATTTTGACCATCTGCTAAATACTTCAAGAGTGGTATCGAAGTGAAATAATTGTCAAAAAAGAGGCGGAAATTTAGATGCCTTGACACTGTTCTGGTTAATCTCACAACACATTTGGACGCCGCATCAAGATCGGGCTCGGAGAAGAACTGCTTCATTGGAACTTGAGCGAAAGTTTTGTTTAGTTCCTCATCAATGGATCTTATTTTGAATAATCGATCATATGACGAGGATCTGAAAAGGCACATTGTATGTATTAATTATTGTTGAATTATAAGTGGCGCCTGATTCCTTCGAAAGTGTTTTGTACCATAACGTTTTGAACCGCAGTTATTCCAATATTCGTTGGCCAGTATTTCGTCACCCGTACAACCGACATAAAAAAAGAATGCTTGGAAATTTGCCAATTTGCTTTGTACTGGGATTTTTTCTGACGGATGTAAAGATTAGTTTCATTCCTTATTGTCTCAAATGACGTTCTTGGAAAAAAGTAGAAAAAAAATTGTATCGGTAATGCATGTTTTCCATCAGTGCAAAAGCCCATTAGATCGTACAGGGGAGTGCCTACGATGTGGTAACAAAATTCATATGGCCAAAAGATGCTAAGCAACACTTAAGTGTTCAAACTGTACTGCTGGGAGCAACGATCACTGCACAGGAGGCTTCCGGTGCCCTAGCTACAAAAGCGCTATAAAAAAAACTGAATGGAATTGAAACAATTAAACTTTCATTACACTTACCAACGTCCTCGACTTCACCAGCGTTTTCTTTGTTGTCAACTGAAGTCGACAACCCAAACGCCACTTCTCCCCTATCCTATCCACAGCTGCATATAGTTCGCAAATGACAGCTATGCAATCTTCTGTTGCTGTCAGTTTTTCCAATATGCATGCACCTCAATCAGTCGCCTGAATTCCACTTTTTTCTTCAAAATTTTTTTGCGGATTGACATTTTTCAGTCTTTCATTTTTTCTGTTCACTTCTTTTGTTTACTTTTCTTCTTCTTTTTGTTTTCTTGCATTCAAAAACACGAACACAAAATGCAGACATGTCACCTTTCACCAATGCTATTATTAAAACTTTTAGTTAAACTAATTACATTCTACACATTTTTAAAACAAATTTGAAAAATCACACATTTATTAATTATTATTAATAACATTTGTACTTTATTTTAACATATTAACAAATTAAATTGGAAACACATTCGAATCTTCGAAAATGACCCAAATTAGATGCTAGCAATACGGCATGTCCAGCATTGCATTGTGGGTACTTTTTTAAATTTAATAACTTTACATAATGAAGAATTTAACCAAAACGGGTCTAAAAAAACGGGTGATTTTAAATCGCCAGTTGGAGATATCTGTGACAGCGAATTGGAATCGCGTTGAAATTGAGGCGAAAGAGATTTCTATGACACACCTGATAACCAGCGTTATAAAACTGTAATAAGTTTTATTTCTTTTGCTTTTACTTCTGCTTGTGCTTCTGAAAAAAACGAAAGTTGCAATCAAAGCAACAGAAGAAAATGATCTCTGACCAAAATGTCTGCTTTTGATGTTTGCTTCTCACCTCATATTCTTATACGAGGGCTACTATTTATATTTCGGGAAAGAAATCAATTTAGCAAAACAATAGAAATTTTTCGAGAGGGTTTTCTTTGGATTATTTTTCACAACTTTCGAAGTGGATTATCCCAACAAGAATGTGTCGATGAATTTAGTTCTTTGTATGGTGAGAAAGCACCATCAAAAACGATAGTTTATCGCTGGTTTGCAGAATTTAATCGTGGTCGTAGTTCAGTCGCTGACAAATTCCGTGAAGGACGTCCAAAATCGGTTGTTGTGGCACAAAACATCGAAGCTGTGCGTGAACTGATAGTGCAAGATCCTTGCACATTAGTTCCACTTCAATACATTCTATTTTGCATGAACACTGAGTTGTAAAAAAGGTTTGTTCTCGTTGGATACCCCATAACTTATCAATCGCTCAAAAAAAGGCTCGCGTCGTTTGGAGTAAGGAAATGCTTAAAAAGTTCGACCGTGGTGCTTCAAAATACGTTTATAAAATCGTGACAGGTGATGAATCATGGATATATGCGTATGAGCCGGAAACTAAACAGCAATCGGCCGTGTGGGTGTTCCAAGACAAGTCAAATGCAACAAAAGTTGTTCGAGCACGAAGCACTTCGAAGCATATGGTCGCCTGTTTCTTCGGAAGAGTGGTTCATTTGGCCACTGTTCTGCTAGAGCAACGTAGGACTGTCAATTCTGAGTGGTACAAGAACATTTGTTTGCCGGAGGTCTTCGGAGAAATTCGCAAAACCAACTGCCGAAGACAATGCGAACACTCACACATCTCGGCAAACAGGTGAATTTTTAAGCAGTCAAATCATCGAATTGATAACTCATCCGCCCTACAGTCCTGACTTGGCACCCAATGACTTCTTTTTATTCCCTCACATCAAAAGAAAAAAACTGCGTGGTCAACGATTTACGAGCGCCGTAGGAGCAGTTGAAAAGTTCAAAAACCATGCTTTGGAGGTGTCTCAAGAGGAATGGAAAAATTGCTATGACCAATGGTTCGAACGAATGGAAAAGTGTATTGATCAACAGGGGGAATATTTTGAAAAACAATAAAACCATTTTCATTAAAAAATGTTTGTTCTTATTTGCTATTCCCGAAATATAAATAGCAGCTCTCGTACTAAGTCATAAACTGTAGAAATTGTTTGACAATTTATTTGTGTGTAAGTGAAATTCATGTACTTATTTTATTAATACCACTTTTTACATTCTATAAGAATTAAAAATAAAAAATGGGAAAATTATAACTTGACATAACATATTTTTTTCATTTATATACTACTTATGTAAGAAAAAGAATAATATTTAACAATAACGTATTAGTCTGATTCTTCGCAATCTTGAAAAATGGGCAATGTGAATGGCTGTGTCCAGAAAGCTTGGATTTATATTGACCAGCAATATATTTTCCAGAACATCCTGGATCACCGATTTCGGTAGTCCAGTAAGCACCAGCCTTAGCGTCGAAAATGCTCGTTCAATCGTCACCTGTTACAAATGAAATTTATGAAGCTGTGAGCTTTAATTTATTAAGCATTCATATTTACCTGAGTTGGGAGTACTGCAAGTCAGACATTACTTATTGCGTATACTGGTTTTCTTGCCAAAAAGTTAGGACGTCTGCATCACTTCTTTGAAAAGGAAGTTGGAGATTTTCAATCTTTGAGTACACATTGAATGTACTATCGATTTGAACTCCTTGCATTCATATGAACCCGATGAAGTTTTAAGCATAAACTACCTGCAGGAATCACTTCATTTATTCTATCCCAAATAATTTTTAAGTGATTTATTCCAACAATCCTTTGTTGTGTGGTTAGAGTATGCTGGAAGCGTGAATCCAACAACCAACTCGAAATTAAGAATTTATTGTTCAGTAATGTTTTCGTACGTGTTTCTATTGATATCAGAATTTTATTCCCAATCCTCTTCACCAATTCTTGACTTGATTCGTTCACAAGTTTTGCAGTGGAAATTTTTAATTTTAACCATTGAGCGTAGAAACTGCCATAATACAAATGTTCCTCTTGAAATTTTTTAAATGTTTTTTGCAAGGGACTCAACACGAGGCAATAGTTTTCAACAAACTCCCAAAATGAGGTACCTAATTCAAAATATCTTCTGGTGATTTGTCTTTAATAGACTCTGTTTTATTTAAATTTTCTTTAGCCACTTAAAAATCCTGCAGCATACTATATGTGGATCCCCATCTTGTTGGGCAATCTAGCGAATATTTCGCGATACCCGTTTGATACTTTTCTTATGAATTTTGTCACATTTCTGCAATTTAAGAGGTACTGCAACATGTCCGACGATTTTAATACATCTAGAGAAACCAGTTGGTCTGTGTGAGCAGCACAACGGCAAACTTCTATATTGCCTATAAGTAAAGTCTTAGCAACACCTTAAAAACAATTTACTTTACTACAATATTGTTTGCCTTTATTGTATTGTCATTCTGTTTCCGGTTTGTTTTTATGTTTTTGTTTTGTTGCACTTACACTAGTGTGGTTAATTAGTACATACTATTTCTCCCTCCCCTGGTCTAGCATCGTCATCATCATTATCAGAATGACCACACTTTTAGGTTAAGTAATCCTTCTTAGCAGAATGCCATCATCGGGAGCCACCAACACGAATATCACATCACATCACAACAACACAACGGTCTTCATCATCAAATTCATCGTTAACTTCTGCAGCAATTTGCCCATGCAAGGAAGGAAGGCGGGCGTCATGGACAATAAGGTGGCGCAGCTTCTTTTTTTATATTGAAATGCTCATCACCATTCTTATTTTTATCTACTTTTGTTTCCTTTGGTTATTCTCTTGCTCTTGTGTTATATTCTATTCTATTCAGTAGCGTAGCTAGGTCAGCAAGGGCCCCGGGGCAAAAATGAAATTGGGGCCCAATTTAAACTAAACTCCTTAGCTTACTACTAATTATTATTTGTAATACAGCAGATAGTATTTAGTGGTACTTCCTTATGTAATATAATTATTGTGAGAGTTTGTTTGTTTATTTCGCTTTCACATCGAAATCGCAGGCAAAGCTAGTATAAAATAAACAATGAGTAGATTACAGTTAGTATAAGAAGAGAATAAAACAAAGTCAACAATTTTTTTTTAACAATTTATTTTACAATCTTTTTCTGGCTTTAGATTTTGCAAAATCATCTATAACTACAGTTAAATCTAAATTTGATGCCGCCTTATTTTCAATTGCTATGAGCACCAAATTTTTGAGTCTATCTTGAGTCATACTATTTCTTAAACAATTTTTTATTATCTTTAATTTTCTAAATGATCTTTCGGCTGTTGCAGAAGTAACTGGTATTGTATAGAACAATAAAATTGCGGTAAACACTTCCGTAATGTCGCATTCTACAATTGCATATTTATTTACAATTTCCTTACATAATTGTTCAACAGTCCATGTTTGGGGTCAATTTAGGTAGAACATGGTGATAAATTTTAATAAATTGATTTAAAAAATTGGAGCCTATTATATCAGAATACTTACTTTGGAAAGCATCTAATTTTTGTAACAAACTCGCTTCATCTACCTTGAGTAAAAAGGACGGTGATAGGAAATGAAATATTTGACAGATTGCATTCATGCCAATGAAACGCGAATTTAACTGGCCTATTATTAGGTCTAGTATGTTAATGAAAATTGTAATTTTAAATATTACTTCTCTATTTCGAAATTGGTGATCAGAAACTAGATCATCACAATGTTTTTAACTTTTTTTTTTTTGTCGTTTTTCGTGAAAATTGTCTAAATCGATATTGCGTGTTTGAAAAATTTTGGATGCATAATTGATATCATTCAAAATTTGATGCATGAACTCACACATCAATGCGAGCTCGAAATTTAGCATTTTTCGCTACGCTCATCCTTATTGGAACTTTTCAGTACTACTTCTGATAATGCCTTGATTACATCAACAAAACGAAGCTTTACTGCACACATCGTATCAACTCTACTAGTTCATCTAGTCGGATTTAATTTTTATAGAGTGATTTCTGATTCGCCAGTGAATTTTGACAGTAGATCCCAACGCTTAATGCTATTCTCGAAAAATCTGTATAAGTCTTGAATCGTTGCACTAAAAGTCTGTATCTCCACACAACTGCTAACAATGTAGAAGGTTGAGTCAAAAATTTGTGTATTTTGGCCAATTTCTGTTCACTCTCTTATTTTTTCTGGCGTTGCTTTCATTTAAACGCACCACTGTGTTTCCTTTTTTTGTCCATGATTTTACTTTAATTTAACCTTATTTTACTTTTTCAGTAGATTACTTTAACTCTTTAATACAAAACTGCAAACTATGACTATTATTTTTAATTAAATATTGTTGATAATAAAAAAAGTGATTTTGAAATTGAAATTAATTGAGTGAATTAGTCAAAAATTTTTATTCAACATATGTATTTATTATTTTTTTTCGACACTGCCCCGGCTTGCCCCAACGTCGCCACTGATTCTATTGTTTTGTGTTTGTGTATTTGTGTTTTTCGTGTTTTTTTTTTTTTTTTTTTTCACATTTCTCTTTTACACAATGCGAATTTTTTCTTTAGTTTCGTTTTTTTTTTTTGTTTGTTTTCTCTTGACTTTCACACAATTTAACCATACACATTTATTTATTATTATTTATTCATTTAATGTTTTATTAAATTATGTTATGTTTTATTGGAAATTTTCATAATTATTGCTTTTGATTACCACGCACAAAATGCTCCGTGCGCTTTTTCTATCCTTTCGCAATGAAATTTCATGCGATTTTTTTTTTTTTCGTTTATCAGAAGAATAAATATTGTATGTACAAAATAAAGGATAGAAGGAAAGAAAGGAGAAAGAGATTTGTTCCAGGACATTACGGGACTGCCGATGAGCAAAGCTTCGTAAGGCTGGAACCGGCTAAATTAGCCGATGACTTGGTTACGGCGGGATCTCTCCAGGCCACGTAACTTCTTCATGACCATAGCAGCAAACTTGGCAACCGCATTCCAATTGGACGGGCGGTCCAGCATGTGACGAACTAGATTCGCGACAGTAGGTTCTTCTCCTAGGGCATCTCTTAACTCAAGCCGCTCAATATCGAACCTTTTACACTCGAAAATAACGTGTTCGGCGTCTTCCTCATGCTGGTTGCCGCAGTGCGTACACCATGGGGCGTCTTCGTGGTACTTCCGGAAGCATCCATGACCGCTCAGGAGCTGTGTGAGGTAAAAATTTACTTCACCATGCCTCCTTCCGATCCACTCTGCTAGGCTTGGGATCAAGCTGTACGTCCAGCGTCCTTTCGTGGAACTGTCCCAGCGGGTCTGCCACGTCCTGATGGATGAGCATCTCATTTGGCTTCTTTGTGCTCTGGTCTCCTCCGGTGGCCGTGATCTCCAAGCGTAGGCCTCTGCCGTCTCCATGGCAAGTAGATCAATTGGCTCCAGCCCCGCGAGTACAAGTGCGGCATCTTCCGATACAGTGCGAAAAGCGCTGATTACTCTGAGCGCGCCCAGTCTATAGACGCATATGCATATCTCGCCATAGATGGGAGCCGTTCGTTTCCAAAATCAACGAACCCATCTATTTGATCCAGAGTCTTATTGTACTCCAATTCGGGTCTCAGAGACAAATCATCCATTAATAATAGTACACAATTCTTGTCAATGTCCGGCCAAGATGACGACACATTTGCAAGATTTTGCAGTACAATGGGAGGCAATCCTGGTTGCAACAAATTCACAGGCATCCATCTATGCAACGAACGTTTTGTGGGCAAATTAAATTTTAACCCATCCCTCATGAAAGTGTACAACTTTGTTGAATTGAAAGAAGTAAATTCTTTTCATCGGTTTCAAACCATTTACTTCCATTATTATCAATCAAAGATGCAAATATTTTTGAGTCTTTTGATGCTAATATTGACACTTGTATTGAATCAGCGTACAATTTATTGTATTTGTTTGTTATTTCGCTAATATTCTACTCCAAGCGTTTATTCTCAGTTTCCAACATTCCAACATTCTTTTAAAATGTGTACTTCTGATTGAAAAGTTTCAGATTTCTGTTCAAAACATTTCCTTACAGTGAGGGAATGTGAACTTCCCTCGAAAGCAGTATTAAACTTTTTCAAATTATCTCTTAATATGACATTTCAGCGTTTTGAGGTTCATATTTTTCTTTCCAAGATATGATTTCCTTTTGCTCTTTAGGAATGTGTACTGTTTCGATGTCTGAAACTTTTTGCTTTTATCAATTTCAGAAGGCAATAAAGTATAATTTCCTTCATTCACCAAAATTGATGATTCCAATGATTTCATAGATTTGCCAATAGCATTGGAATGTTTTATGCCACAATTGTGACCTTACATTTGTGTAGGCACAGCATCTTTTAAAACACGTTTTACGCCTAAAACTGAAGCATCGAAATGCAACTCACAAATTTTATAAGTGTTCTTTACTTGTGAACGGTCAATTTTTGAATTTCCGCACCATTTCCCAACGTTGTCAAATTCAGAGGGAAAGCAAAATTTTTTAAACCACCCTCACAGCCTTTAACGCAACACTTGAAATTTGTTGGCATTTCTTTAAGTACAACGGTACTCGCTCCACAGCAAGCAAATTCAATGAAATGGGATGTGTGACAATCAACTTAAATATACTAGGCGGAAATGAGTACAAGAATATTTTCACTTCACTGATTACTTAATAATCGTATTGGAAATTTTTTTATTTTAAATTATACAAAAGCAAAGTTTAAGTTTTGCCTTTTTTTTTTAAAGAACTGAAAATTTAATTTCAGAACGAATAAATTAATAAATTTATTTCGATTTCAAAATATTGAAAAACAAAAATTTTATTTATAGTATTACTATTATTTTTTAATTATTTTTACAAGGAAATCAAATAAATGCGACTTACATGAAATCTTCTTTATTGCCACAATTTTCCTTACCTCGTAACACTACTAAGTTGATGAACTGATAATCACTAACTAAAATACATACCTTAGAAACAAACAAATTGGTTGCATTCAAATGCAACAGTAAAAAAGACTATTTTCTTTTTTGCTTTAAATTCTATACTAACAATTTTTACGAAATGCCGTTGCAAGTTTGTTATGTTGCTTTACACACATTTTTGCAGAACATTGGCATCACCTGTCTATTATAAGGAATCAAAAATACAACGCATTTGTGCAACTTATCATCGATTCTGCTTTCATGTCTTCCCACACAAGCATACATTCATAACTAAAACATACATTTAATTTTATTGAATTGTAGGAAGCAACATGTTGAAACGATATACTCACATCAGTAATTTACTATACATACTGTGGCTCCATCGAACAATCGGACAAGGGTTGTGATTATAATTTTTGTGATAAAATGGGTAAATTTCTTATAAAAAACATATTTTTTTTAATATACACATAGTGTCAAAAGTGATTTAACACCTATGAAAATTTTACTTCTTTTAAGAGAATCAGAACAAAATAAAAGTTTCATCAATTCTCTTTACTCAAAACGAAAGGTAGATAAAATAACAACAAAATAAAAGCATAAAAACAACAAAAACTTTGTCAGGATGGTCAGGCCCATGTGAAATTGGCTTTTTTACTGACGAGACATCAGCACATTGGATGCTATTCTTAGTTCTAGCATTAAATCCTTGGAGTTTACTTTGACAAAAATAGCAGTCGTCATGGGAATAAGGTTCCATCCAAATCATAGGAACTGCAAAAGCCATTGCCTTAGAACCATGATTCCATAAAGAAAGAGTCGATACGCAAGTTATGCAACAAAAATGTGGGACCCAACTCTTATCCTGATTGTTAATTTCTCGGACAAAATAATTTTGACATGTTTTGTTACGTCTCTGTTTTTGAAGCGTTAACTTACCACAAATATAACAAAATTTTTCTGGATCATTCACGCATTTTTCTAATAGAAAGAGAGGCTACAATCACAAGACTGATAAAAAAACAATAGAACAAAAAAATGAGAGATGAAGAAAACAATAAAACAAATTCACAATAGGCACGAACTACTTTACGAATTGTAAAACATAAATTAACTAAAAAGAGTTTGTGATAATGGAATGAGATTTAGGGACTTTGAATCGGCGCAATGTGATACGTCTATTTCTGCATGTCAATTTTTCTTAACCAGTGGAAAAGAGCATGAAAGTATTTCCAATTTTTAGACATCAATTAACAATAAAAAATCGAAAATTCATGAAAACCGTATTGAACGACATGAAATTGAGAATGCGAAGCAATACAGAAAAGAAATTCAATGAAATTAAAGTCACCAGAATTGAGCGCACTCATGAGAATGAGAAAATCATAGCAATGGAAACTAAATTCATTGGAATTTTAGACAAACATAGTTCAATAAAACTCAACACTAATCTAATTCGAAGTCCAGTATAAATCTAAGAATTTTTAAATTATTCAGTATCCCTTATTGACCCGATGTTTTGACTTTTTGGAATCTGAACGCATGTTTGAAAAGAGCACCAAGATACTCAGCACCTTATTAGTCGAAAATAGTTTTCTCGAAACATTTGAAAATCCCGTGTCGGTCAGAAACTCGTTTTTCAGTGCACAACTGATATGGTTAAAGCGACGTATCTTGGAAAAAAAATCGTTGCCGAATGGTCAATGCTGGAAATTGAAGGTGAAAAGACATCCTAAACGATGATCTATTATGTGGTGTTATGTAAATGCTCATGTGACATTGGTTAGAAAATGGCTATAAACTGTCATTTTTGCACCTTTGGGTCGGAATATCTCAAATTCCTGACGTTATAGAGTCCTTTCGAGGTCAGATTCAAAATCCTTCGGAAACAACTAGTGCGTTCTCTGTTTCAAAATCTCGCCTGTGTAATCAACAAAAAAAAAAGTTAACATAAAATTCAATAGTGCTTTTTAAAATATAAAAGTTTTAACAATTAATAAAAAAAGAACTTAATATAATTCATTTCCTTCATATCCTGCGAGTTTGAAGCCAATTTGTCTAATGCTACTGTCCTCTTCTCTGAATTGGCAACCATTCTCTCCATGAAAGCCTTGTCTTCTTCGGCACGACTTTTGATTTTTGTTTTTGTGGCGACTCCATTGTTAGTTCTGCACCACTGGGCACAATTTCACTTTCGCATTCAGTGTTGATGCTTTCGTCAACAATTGTCATGTCTGCAAAAGAAATACATTCAATTATTTTTACTATATACACATATTGTTGTCCATTTTTAGGAATGGAGTCTGTCACCACCTTCTCGACATTGTATGTCTTATATCCACCAAGGATTCGGTGGATGTCGGTGTAATACTCCCACTCTGATGCTGTTCCACCTGATGGCCCAATTTTTGCTTTTTCACTTCTGAAATAATGAATGCGAATTTTATTACATGTCACATATTTTTAATATTAATAAAACCTCACCGATATTTTCATGTCAAACTTTCTATTTTATTTTTTACATCGATGCCTGTCACAATTTCACCTGCTTCTTCCAACGCTGCTGCTATGCGCCGGTACGTGTGTGCATTTTTTCCCGCTCCTCTTAGCTCATCAATGTTGTCCTCCCACAAATCCAGCAGAATGTTTGTGTTCGCACCAGCCCATTTCCATTTGGCATCTTCCTTCAACTCTACTAAGTTGTTAACATTAATATTTATTATAAAAATAATAACAATATTTATAATTACTTACATCTATTTTGCGCCATATTCAAATATCAGCTGTTAAGCAATGAAAGACGGTCTAAAAATCAACGGAAAACTTGGAAACATTAGCAAAACTTGACCACACTGGCAGAATTTTCACAGCCCTGTTTAGCTTCAACTTAAGTTTTTCTTTGGAAGCTGAACAAAAGCTAAACCAAAGCCACCCTGAAATTTGAAAAATTGCCTGTTTTTGTTGAAGAATTTTGAAGCTGCTTACAGAAAAAGCAGTTTTATTTTTTTTAATCATTCAATGCTTTTATTTAAAAAATCGATTTATCTTTATGGTAAACATCGAATGGATTCGATTCATCCCTATATCTTTTAGTTCAACACATTTCAGTCCAATGTTGTTTTTTAAAACCTTAATTTCATCAATTTAATTAATAAACTAAGGTCATTAAAAATTGGCCTGTTGTATGCTGCTCACTGGTGGTGAATCTCATTCCTTGCAAATCATTCTTTTGGTTTGGAAATAGGAGAAAAAGTCGCAAGAGACTAAATATGTATATCCGATTAATTATTATGATATTGTGGATTTTTAAATTACTTCTGAATATATGGTAAGTCCATTTAACGGACTTGGATCGCGAAAAATGCCTCCTCCGAACATATTTAAAATTAGCTGTCCAATAAACCTCACTTAGCTCCGTTTAAATCTCTTTAAAGTATGAATGTAGGTTTAATGATTTCGATTGTACCAATAATAAAATCCCAAAAGTTCATAAATTTGATTGTCAATGTAAAAATTATAATTTGTATTTCTTTAAATCTTAACAATATTGTTGTAAAAAAAGGTAATATTTTGAAAAGTATCACTCTTTCAAAACTAGCAACTCTATATCTGGCATGGGCGAAGAACTTATCGTGACTCGTATCTTCGATACCTAACTACACTGTCTGCAGAAACCTCCAAGTACCAAGCACATCATGGTCAACAACATCACTAACAAACACAATGATCAGTAATGGGCCCTTTTCAGGGCCACCATAAGTTCTAACCAAAGAGAAAAATCAACAAGAATTAATTTTCTGTCAGACACACAACGCAACCATTGAACATAAGCACCAATCAGAATTATCCTCTGCTTTCTATAAGAACAAAGCAGAAATGACAATATTCGAATACCAGCACTTTGTTAAAACGTTATATATCAAACGACAACCACAACAATAATGCATATGTTCTTTGTCACCTATAATGATTACTTGAAAACCACCACCAATTATGCACAGTCGGATCAACCGTTTCTTTAATTACTTACCTACGAAGAAAACTCAAATCAACAACTTCCAATGTTGCAAACACGAAACACCAAATCAGACACATAAATCACATATGCTCTAACCAGTGATTGAAATTGCTTGACTATTTCCAATGCATTTTTAATTGCTTAACTTGCTTACGATCAATGCAGCCAAATCGTTCGTTGCTTAAGTTCAGAAACAGCAAACGAAAGTGTAATGAAATTATTGCTTGGTTATGTTAAGGACAGCCAAACAAATATAAGCTGAAGCATAAATAAAAATTGTGGGCGACTTACTGTCGCGGCAACAGTATTTCGTTTGAAAAAATACGCTGCTGCTGATCTGCGCAAGCTGAATACGAAATACTTCGTAAGTAATAGCCAAGTGATTTCTTATCTCTTTTCGCATTTGCTTTTTGCTTGTGCTTCGTTAATAACCACATGCTCAATTAGCATTTGCGAACTCATTTTTTTATTGTACTGAAAAAATGTAAGTAAAGCAAAGATTTATCTACTTTTGCTATTTTGAAGTCAGCAATTCAAACCCTGGCTCTAACCTATAACGGTATGCACTTCTTGCCAACGAATGGAAGCATAAAAGAAAGAAGAATTGAGTACCTAACTTCAGTTACTTAGGTTAAGGCAACGATACAATAATAGGCAATTTACAGTACGAGCATTTAGCATTTCGATGAGATGCAGACGAGATGCGGCTTCAATTTTACAACAACCACATGGAAATTAGGGTTGCGGAATCTATTCAGTATTTCGTCGAGATGCCGAATCGAAATGCAAAGGTGTTGCCATTTGTTTGGTAGTGTTGATACATTTTTTTAACTTTTAGGTGATTTTCTTTCTTTTTGTGGCGCGACAATAAACTGCTGATGATGGCACATAATATATTTAAGTAAAATTTTAATTGTACTTTTTTTTTGTAAAATATTAACAAAATACGTAGCAGGAATGAAAAAGGGTGCTGCCAGAACTACGTGCATATACTGTAAAATGTTCTAAATCATGTATTTTTCACAAAATTTCAATTTTAATTTCTCACTGTTTGCGCGCACTTGTATTTGTGATGTGAATTAGAGCATTGTATGAATCAATAAATCATCCCTAACTCAAACTTGTGCTACACGCGCACTATCATAAGTCCAACCACCTACTCTAGAACACAAAGAAATAAACTCGTGCGCTGTTGTGTATCATTGAAATAGCCAACAGTATACTTTTATCACAGTATCATACCGACTCATAGCCGAAGTTGGTACTATTTAAGTAGACTTGCGGACGATGAAAAATTGAAAAGGAATGTAAATTTCCGTCGGCAAACAAAGAGAATGTAAATGATATTACAAATGAATATGGGGAATTTCAATTATGGTGTGCGCAATGCTAGTGTGGACTGTTAACAAGATTTGATGCTGGCACGTGCAACGCTCTAATGTAAATATAGCACTGTAAACACTAATTTGCATTTTCATTTACATCTATATGATGCAGTGCCACTGTAAATACAGTATTAAAACCACAGTGAATATAATGAAATATATAGCCACCTCCCATACAAGCCCCCTTTTAAATTAATGTTGGTATTAGAAAAAGTTTTTTGTTTTTTGACGTATCAAACTGAAATTTGGACACTATAAGTTTCTGCTCCATATCCACCAACCATATAAATTTCATGATCCTAGGGATACCAGGAGGTGTACCTCCCATAAAAACCCCCTTTTAAATTAATGTTATTATTAGAAAAAGTTTATGTTTTTTGACTTATTGAACTGAAATATTTGGACACTAAAAGTTTCTGTTCCGTATCCATCAGCCATGTAAATTTCATGATCCTAGGGTTCCAGCAGGGGTACCTCCCATAGAAACTCACATTAAATGACAAACTTATAATGAGTATAAGTACAATAAAAATACAATGCAACTCAAACTGTGTTCTTTGTTGATACTCAAACTGTAATAGAGAGAATATAGTGATGGTAAGAAAGGAAGGTTGGTTGGATGCAACCCGGAGGAGCGTGAAGACTATTACGTCTTTGGTAAGCCAATGATAGCCTTCTTTCTGGTTTTTTAATAATGTTGTACAATGTTTTTTAATAGCCATTTCACACTGAGAAGTCAATGCTGCATTCAACACAAAGTGTTTAGATTGCATTTTGTGTCTGCGGAACAGCTGTTTTTTGTTTTGGTTATATACACACGTGAAATTATGCGATCACGTTAGCTTAATTAAAACTAAAAATTTGTGAAAAAGACATGATTTAGAACATTTTACAATAAATGCAAATAGTTCTTGCAGCTCCCTTTTTCATTTCTGATACTTATTTTATTAAAATCTTTTAAAAAAAATTAACATTTTATGGTTCACGCGCAACAAAAAAAGAGAAAGGAAGTCGAAAATGACCTAGAAAAGGCAACAAATACCCAGCCCTGGGCAGAGTGATCCATCTCACAACCAGCATTTTATGCCCAAGTCACACCTAAGAAAAGCGAAAAGTTTTGAACAGCTATGATTTGTTATGTTATACACACACAAGGAACTTTTCGCGACGTTGACAAAATTAAAAATGAAAATTTTTGAGAAATACATGACTTAGAACATTTTGCAATATATGCACATAATTCTTGCAGTCCCCTTTTTATTCATGATACTTATTTTATTAAAATTATAAAACAAAAAATTAACAATCGGCACATCACTTAAAAATTTTAAGTGCCGTCATCAGCTGTTTACTGATGCCAAGACGGAAAAATGCAACAAAACCTGGAAATACTAACAAAAACTTTGCCACACTGGCAGAATTTTCCCAGCCCTGGTTACCTTCAGCTTCACTTTTTCTTTAGAAGCTGAACTTAAGCTAAATCAAAGCACTCTGAAATTTGAAAATTTGCCCGTTGTTGTTGTAGAATTCTGAAGCTGCTCACAGGAAAAGCAGCTTTTTTCTTGGTCTGACTAGGCTATTAGTAGCACCCTTCGCAAATGATGCATTTTCTACTACAAGAATTACTACAAAATTACGTCATTTTCCCTGTCGTTGTTGTTGACAAAAGTAGCATTCAATACATCATTCGCTAAATGTTTTGTTTATAAAACGCAAAAACATTAAAATAAAAGAAAATAAAGCAAACTAATTATATCGCATGGCAACTCCACACAAAACAATATATAAATTTCGATCCACTAAGTGTATACACGACACTTCAACTCAAGTTATATAAATACGCTCAAATTTGAAACGTGCGTTTCGTCACCTCGGTTCCGTATGCTTGACTCGAGTTGAGAAGTCGTTTACGCATGCGTGCTAAGATTACACGAGCTGAATAAACACCAAGTTAGATATCGGGTAAACAAGGCAGCTGCGTGGCTTCGTTCGCAACTGAAGTCCAAAGAATGAACTCGAATTGAATTGAGTGAGAGCGAGACACGAAATGAATGAAGATGAGTGCGACTGTGTTTTGAGTTCGAAAGCCATCTGCATTCTGTGAAATGAGTTAGAAAGAATTAGCGTGCAAAATGAAATGAATACTTCAGCATAGCCGAACACATCCGAATTAGTTCGAATTTTCGTTTGATTTGAGTGAAGCGCGCGATCGTACAAGGAAATGAGCGGAGAATAAGACGCAGACGTATGTAAGTGGTTGTGTATACACACGTACTACATATGTTGTTTTCTTTCTTCTTTTCCTTACGCACAGCAAAACAACAACAGCCCTTTGTTCTTATGCAAAAAAAATGAAGGCATTCGAATTAATTCGAAAACAACCTCTCATTCTCACTCATTCAATTCATGCATCTTTGTGTGAATGTTGTGCAACTGAGTCTGACGTCAGTGCACAAATTCACTCGAATTCTTTCGGCGTCGCATTCTATTTCACTCAGTTTATATTGAACATTGTTGATTCGAACGTAGTTTTTTTGCCATCATGCTCTAGTATCAATCGAGGACACGATCATAGCATGCGTTGGACGCTTTGGCCTTATACGATTTTTAATGGCTTCCACTATTTCAAAGAAAGTCTGTGTAGTTTGCTTCATATGTCAAGGTGTATACCAAAAATGCTCAAGCCCTATACTCATCATGCTCAATTGTTTTTGTAAAACTTTTAGGTATGGCATGTGCATTCTATGTGTACACACACACAAGTAAACATTTTTCTATTTCGCTTCTTCTCTGCATTTTGTCTTCTACACATTTGCGATAAAGTAGATTTTGTTGTTGTTTGCCTTGCCGTACGATTTAATAGAAAAACTAATTTGCTGCTGTTCATTGAGAAGCACTTAGAGAAATCACGGTTTGTTTTAAATTGCAGACTGATAGGAGAAGTGGATCAGAATCGTTGGGGCAGCGCTTGCAAAATTGTAACGCGCAAGTTCAATGGCCTCAAGGCGTGAGTCCGTTCCTCCGCCTCGCAAATGGAAAAAATAGTAGCCGCCCTCTTCCCACCAAGAGGATTGTTGAAGATACTTCGACCATTTGAGGTTACAGATGAGAATGTGCCCACTATGACCACTCTTGAGCTAGAAGCGGCTTTGAGTAGGGTGAAGGTAAACAAATCGCCTGGGCTGGGTGGCATCCCTTAAGAGAGCCATTGCAGCGAAACCTCACGTCTTCTGCGAGGTTTTCTCAAGGTGTATGAGAGAAGGACTTTTCCCCAAATGCTGGAAGAAGCAACGGTTGGTTCACATCCCGAAAGGAAACCTGCCCCAAGAGCTATCATCTTCGTATAGGCCCCTGTGTCTCCTGAGTACCACTGGGAAAATCTTTGAACGGATTATTTGCGCCAGATTGCAGCAGTATACGGAGTCGCCAAATGGTCTGGCTGAAATGCAAATTGGCTTCAGGCCGAGAAGGGATACCGTTGGAGCAATCCAAAAGGTCTGCGGCATTGCAAGGGAAGCCTTAAATGGCACTAGATGGCTTGGCGGTGACAAGAAGTATTGCGCAGTGGTTGCACTGGACGTAAAAAATGCCTTCAACTCTGCAGATTGGAGCTGCATCATAAACGCGCTAAGCACTTTGGACATACCGTGTTACATAATCCGGATAGTAGTGTCCTATTTCAGAAATAAAATCCTGGTTTGTTACACGGAAGAAGGCACTAGGACATTTGACATTACTGGAGGTGTCCCACAAGGTTCGGTACTAGGTCCAATTCTGTGGAATGGCCATCACACAAAAAACGATGCAGCGGGTGTCCTAGCAGGCAGACTGCCAATGGATCAAATCAAAATTTTTAACATTCCTCACTCCCGCACACATCCCACACTCTACAAATGTCAAACGAAATTAATAAACAACGATTGACGCGAAAGGGAACAAACAAGAAACTCGAGAGAGCGCTCTGCCCCAAAAACTCTGAGTATAAAACAGGTACGTTTTCATACATTTCAAGGAAGACTAAACTCGTGCTATGTAGTGCTACCTTTATATGAGCACATCTGGTATTCCGTTAATTTTTTCTTCGTGAAAGACTGTTGTTCCCATTGTTGATGACGACCAAGAGATGATCACGATGATAACGGAAACGATGATGATGATACTGACGACGATGCGTCGCGACGGTAATTCGCAATGTTTAAAAAACTGCAAGAAGTTTTATTTCTTCTGCTTTTACTTCTGATTTCATTCCTTAATGGCTTGGTCTGCTTAGTTACTAACTCGCGAAAGTGACGAGTAATTTAATTATTCTCCTGTCTAAAATTAATATTCTACTAAACAACTCTAACTAAATATGAAAAGGGCAAGAGAAAGTGTAGCATTTTATCGGAATAAGAAGAAAGCAAAGGATGAGAATATCTGGAAGAATGAAGGAACTATGTTGAACTTGGTGAAACTTTCGGAGATGTAAGAGTGTACGCCAGCTTCGCCAGAGTCTATGCCAAGGCCTTCAGGTGTGAGCTCTTCAGAGACTAGTGGTGCTCGAACGCAAGAAGTAGCTCAAATAGAACAAATAGCCGATACTGACGACTTTCAATCATTAATTGATAGTACGAATTTGTCAGATTAAAATACTTCTGCTGCGATTGCTGAAATTCCGGCACCAAAACAAAATATTGATTTCAACGACATTGGAAAATGGCTTGATAGATTCAAACATAAGGTTGCTATTGATACAGAGAGGCCTTAAAATGGTTGAACACATGAATACAGATTTCTCTGAAGATTAAACAGTATGACACACGAACTAATCAGACATGGACTCTACAACAAAAAAAAATATTATCGAAGAGACGGCGAAGAGAGATTGGTTTTACCGGACATTGGGCGCGTTCAACAGAACTAATCGCTGCCTTTTTCCGATTACTTTGTTTTCACTGTGACTGTCAAAATCACAAATTCATTCACAATGTAGTGATTCCTCTGACTAAAAATCCATCATAAAAATACTTTGATTACTTGAAGTCAGCAGACTTCAATCAGCTGTGTTTTTTTTGTAAACTATGAAATAAAAATGCTATTGTTAAGAAAATTTTTAGGGGGAGAGTTAAGAAAGATAGGGGGAAGAATTAGCAAAGTGCAGGGACCAGACTTGATTGGGAATATTTATATATGTTGTTAAAATGTGTTTCAAAGATGAGTGGAATTGAGAACATCTTAATTGTAGGCAAGATTGGCATCCATTGTTGTCTCTTAATCAGCTGTTTCTGTTCAACATTCCTAAGCCGCAAATTAGATTGCGTCAGACTTCAAAGCCACACATTTTACAACGCCGTAATCTTACAAGTAGTCAGCACTGCGCTTACCAAGTAATCGGAAAAAGGTCAGTGATTGGTCCTGCTGAACGCGCGCCCATTGCCAAACGGAAAAAAAAGTTGTACGTTCTTGAATGGCATATTGTCCTTCGAAAGGTTCGCTGTTTTGCTTCTCTTGTCGTTTACTTGCAAACACTAATTTATCAAATGCGCCGAGATTTTACTCCAAAGACGGATTAAATGCTTGGTTTAAATTGAATCCCAAGGTTGCCAATCATGAATTAAGTGCTCAACATAACCTAAAATTTTTGCAAATGGAAGGAGTTAGAAAAGAGGCTTCGAAAAGGGCAAACAATTGATAAAGAAGAGCAAGAAGTATTGGAGAGGAAACTAAAAAATTGGCTTGAAATTCTGACAAGAGTGGATGGAGTTCATAGAAATTATTGGAAAAAAGTTCGCCAAGTAATTGTAGCTAAATTTTACTCCATAATTTTTGACAGCACCCCAGACATTTCCCATAAAGATCAAACAAGCAAAGTATTACAATATGATAATAATTGAAAACCAGGAGGTTAGTGTAGAGGAATCTTTTATAGATTTCATTGAAATGAAAAGCAAAATTGCGAAAGGTATTAGTGAAATGATAGTAAGCAAACTTAAGGCTAATGGGCTCGACATTATGAACTGTAGAGGGCCAGCATACGATAATGTTGCCACGAATGGAGCTTCAACACTCGGACAGATGAAGTAAGTTTATTAGTCGCTATGCAATCATATTTATTTTTATGTTACTTAGGCTTCTGGCAAACGGTACTGCGTGAAGTCAATGATGCTCAAAGTTATTTACAAACAGAGGGATGAAATATACATCAATGTGCTCAGAAAATAAGTGCTTTACAGACCTTATTAGAAGAAAAACAAGAGGAATTCGTGGATGACTCTTTAATATATAGTAAAAGAATATATGTGTGCTATAGAAGCACTTTAAAATTAGACAGTAGATTTCCTACATAGACACTGGTGCATCGGATGAAAGCTTGTCTCTCAGCGCTGTGCATCGAGTTTCGAGTGGCAGCCAAGGCAAGGAGTAAACATATTTTTATTTATTTCTTATTATTTTACAATCAAAATCATAATATTTGTACTTTGTCAGGTCAAATTTAGTTGGTTTAGTAGGATTAACAGCGGCCCATGATTGACGCATCGAAGGTTTAACTCCTGGATGTATTTTTATTAAAATTCAAAATAAAAAGGTGCCGAAAAAACTCGGTATCTCGACAACTGTTAAAGAAAGAGACAGTGCTCTTTCTTTCTAAAGTTGCCGAGCTTGATTAAGAGACGCCACCATTCTACGGATAGTTTTGCTCTTGATGCTGTGTGCCGACAGAATCAGAGTCTCCTTAATTGGGTTTATTGACTTTGCTGCTTGTCAGACTGCACTGAAACTTAAGTAGAATGGCTGTGGGAATAGCAATGATGCAAATACCGCAAGAAGAATATTTTTGAATTTCCTATCATCTAAGTAAGGGCTGTCTAATCCGCGGCCCGTGGTCCAAATGCGTCCCAAGTGAAGTGAGAATACGGCCCAATCTGATGCGGGGATTGAAGTCTCTAGCTTTAGAATAGTGACATGGGCAAATTGGTCGTCATCTGCAAAAGGATCCGGTTATTTTAAGTAGTACCTTTTATAATTTGAGAATGGACAATCCTAGTGTTGCTAAAAATAGTCTGAACATTTTAACGTACTTCCAGCGCTATTGAATTAATTTGAACCATGAGCATTTTCTTGCGATTATTTTTTATGACCTTCAACATAATTTAGCTCAAGAAAAGTGCAATTTATACCACAGTATACTTATATACATAATTGGTTATCAGATTTCAACCGTGGCCGCTGTCCCCTGAAGGTCCTCCATCATAATCAGTTGCCTTCTAAGATAGCATCGATGCTGTACGCAATTTATATTACCAGATCATCATATGACTTATCGTGAAATGTAGGCATCCCTGAGCAATAGTTCCATCAGTGTACATTCAATATTGCAGATTTGGACATCAAGAAGACTTATTCGCATTAGATGCCTGATAATATGAAGATCGCTTTAAAGGACACTCGTGCCGACTGATGCAAAGAAAAGCTGAAGCAATACAGCCGCGGCGTTTCAAAAGACCTTTAAGAAATAGAGATAGGAGCCGACTCTTGAGCCAGGATTTAAAAAGCGATTGACTGTATGGCTCATCAAAGGTGAGCCAAAGCCAATAATATTAACACTAGAACTTTAGAAAGATTTTCTGAAGTTGAAAACATCATTCTGAGTTGCGATTTACTTGAAATTAACAATAAAATATATTTTTTTACATATTATATTATGCGATTACATTTATGAAAAGATTCCAAACTATATTTTTACTGTTATTATTATAAGGTTCCTTTTATTTTACGTCGGGATGACCGTTAAATTCCTATTTTTGGGTGCTACAAATTCAAATTAATTTGAAGGTGGTAAGCCCACAAATGTGGTCTCCCTTCTTAGCCTAGTTCCTTTTGGAATAGTTGGCAAATTATCACTAACAAAAGTTTCAGTTTGTTCAGATGGTACCGCGCATTTTTGTATTTCCAGACACCGCCCTTGCCCCACAGACTCAGCCTTACATTGCGTTGGTTTTTCGGTAGCAGCAGAACGAATATAAGACAGTGCTTTTTCCTTTTGAACTTTCAATTTTTCGAACGGTGACAAAGATTTAGATTTATTTGGGAATTTAGAGGATTGTTGAACTGCCATTACACGAGAGCCACTTGTACTCCTATTTCTAGGTTCCATGATTTCAGCTTTTCTGGATATGGCTTTATGACGTGCTATGCTTGGAACTGTAGAATCCTTTTTTAAGTTTTTTACTTTTTCAAAAATTGCCAAATTGTCACTTACAACAGTTTCAGTTGGTTCAGATGGTACCGCGTCTTTTTGTAATTCCAGACTCCGCCCTTGTCTCACAGACTCAGCCTTACATTGTGTTGGTCTTTCGATAGCAAGGGAGCGACTATCAGGCGGGACATTTTCCTTTTGTACTTTCCATTTTTCGAACTGGGACAAAGATTTAGATTTATTTGGGGTTTGAGAAGATTGTTGAACTGCCATTACACGAGTGCCACTTGTACTCCTCGTTGTAGGTTCCATGATTTCAATTTTTCTAGATAGGACTTTATCATGTGCTATGCATGGACCTGTGGCCTCCTTTTTTAAGCTTTTCTCTTTTGGAAAAGTTACTAAATTGTCACTTACAACAGTTTCAGTTTGTTCAGATAGTACCGCGCCCTTTTGTATTTCCAGACTCCGCCCTTGTCCCACAGACTCAGCATTACATTGTGTTGGTATTTCTGTAGCAGGGGAACGACTTTCAGGTGGCACTTTCGATTTTTCGAACTGTGCGAAAGATTTAGATTTATTTGGGGTTTTAGCGGATTCTTGAACTGCTATTAAACGAGAGCTACTTGCACATCTCGATCTAGGTTCCACTATTTTATCTTTTTTCGATGGAGCTTTATCACTTGTTATGCTCGGAATTGTGGACTCCTTTTTTAAGCTTTTCACTTTTGGAAAATGTGGTAAATTGTTACTTACAACAGTTTCAGTTTGTTCAGATGGTACCGCGTACTTTTTTATTTCCAGACTCCACCCTTGTCCAACAGACTCAGCCTTAAATTGTGTTGGTAATTCTGTAGCAGGAGAACGACTATCAGGCGATACTTTCTCCTTTAGTACTTTCCATTTTTCGAACTGTGACAAAGACTTAGATTTATTTGGGGTTTTAGAAGATTGTTGAGCTGCCATTACACGAGTTCCACTTGTACTCCTCGTTGTAGGTCCCTTGATTTCAATTTTTCTAGATAGGGCTTTATCACGTGCTATGCTTGGAACTGTGGGTTCCTTTTTTAAGCTGTTCTCTTTTGGAAAAGTTACTAAATTGTCACTTAAAACTGTTTTAGAATATTGTTGAACTGCTATCAAACGAGAGCCACTTGCACATCTCGATCTAGGTTCCGCTATTTTAACTTTTTTCGATAGGGCTTTATCATTTGTTATGCTCGGAATTGTGAACTCCCACTTTAAGCTTTTCACTCGTGGAAAAGTTGGTAAATTGTAAGTTACAACACTTTCAGTTTGTTCAGATAGTACCGCGTCTTTTTGTATTTCCAGACTCTGCCCTTGTCTCACAGACTCAGCCTTACATTGTGTTGGTCTTTCGATAGCAAGGGAGCGACTATCAGGCGGGACATTTTCCTTTTGTACTTTCCATTTTTCGAACTGTGACAAATATTTATTTGGGATTTTAGAATATTGTTGAACTGCCATTACACGAAAGCCACTTGTACTCCTCGTTGCAGGTTCCTTGATTTTAATTTTTCTAGATAGGGCTTTATCACGTGCTATGCTTGGAACCTGGGGCTCCTTTTTTAACCTTTTCTCTTTTGGAAAAGTTAGTAAATTGTCACTTAAAACTGTTTCAGTTTGCTCAGATGGTACCGCTTCTTTTTGTATTTCCAGGACAAGGGGTCCCACAGACTCAGCCTTACATTGTGTGTGTATTTCGATAGCAGGGGAACGTCTATCAGGCGGTACTTTCTCCTTTTCTACTTTCCATTTTTCGAACTGTGACAAATATTTATTTGGGGGTTTAGAATATTGTTGAAGTGCCATTACACGAAAGCCACTTGTACTCTTCTTTGCAGGTTCCTTGATTTTAATTTTTCTAGATAGGGCTTTATCACGTGCTATGCTTGGAACCTTGGGCTCCTTTTTTAACCTTTTCTCTTTTGGAAAAGTTAGTAAATTGTCACTTACAACTGTTTCAGTTTGCTCAGATGGTACAGCGTCTTTTTGTGTTTCCAGACACCGACCTTGTCCCACAGACTCAGCCTTACATTGTGTTTGTATTTCGATAGCAGAAGAACGTCTATCAGGCGGTACTTTTTTCTTTTGTACTTTCAAATTTTCGAATTGTAACAAAGATTTATTTGGGGTTTTAGCGGATTGTTCAACTGCCATCAAAGGAGAGCCCCTTGTACATCTTGATCTTGGTTCCACTATTATGACTTTTTTCGATGCGGCATTATGACTTGTTATGCTCAGAATTGTGGACTCCTTTTTTTTGCTTTTCACTTTTGGAAAAGTTAGTAAACTGTCACTAACAAAACTTTTAGTTTGTTCAGATGGTACCGCGTCTTTTTGTATTTCCATACTCCGCCCTTGTGCCACAGACTCAGCCGAATATTGTGTTGGTATTTCCTTAGCAGGGGAACGTCTTTCAGGTGGTACTTTATCACGTGCTGTGCTCGGAATTGTGACATTCTTTATTGAGCTTTTCCCTTTTGGAATATTTGGGAAAATATCACTTGAAACAGTATCAGTTTTTTCAGATGGTACTACGTCTTTTAATATGTCTAGACTCTGCCCTTGTTCCTTAATTTGTGTTTTATATTTTGTTGAGATATTGGAACCTGCCGCTGAGCGTGTCCCACTTATATTTCTTGTTTTAGGTTGCATGATTTTAACTTTTTTGGAAAGTGCTTTATCACGTGCCATGCTTGGAACTGTGGACACCGTTTTTAAGCTTATCTTTTTTTGATATGTTGGGAAATTGTCACTTGGAACAGTTTCAGTTGTTTCATATGGTACTACGTCTTTTAATATTTCTGGACTCTGCCCTTGTTCCTTAGTTTGTGTTTTACTTTTTGTTGAGATATTGGAACCTGCCGCTGAGCGTACGCCACTTATATTTCTTGTTTTAGGTTGCATGATTTTAACTTTTTTGGAAAGTGCTTTATCACGTGCCATGCTTGGAACTGTGGACTCCGTTTTTAAGCTTTTCACTTTTGGATATGTTGGGAAATTGTCACTTGGAACAGTTTCAGTTGTTTTATATGGTACTACGTCTTTTAATATTCCTAGACGCCGCCCTTGTTCCTTAGCTTGTGTTTTACATTTTACGAGCATTGGGATTTTGGAACCTGCCGCTGAGCGTGCGCCATTTATATTTCTCGTTTTAGGTTGCATGATTTTAACTTTTTTGGAAAGTGCTTTATCACGTGCCATGCTTGGAACTGTGGACTCCGTTTTTAAGCTTATCACTTTTTGATATGTTGGGAAATTGTCACTTGGAACAGTTTCAGTTGTTTTATATGGTACTACGTCTTTTAATATTTCTAGACTCTGCCCTTGTTCCTTAGTTTGTGTTTTACTTTTTGTTGAGATATTGGAACCTGCCGCTGAGCGTGCGCCATTTATATTTCTCGTTTTAGGTTGCATGATTTTAACTTTTTTGGAAAGTGCTTTATCATGTGTCATGCTTGGAACTGTGGACTCCGTTTTTAAACTTATCATTTTTTGATATGTTGGGAAATTGTCACTTGGAACAGTTTCAGTTTTTGTATATGGTATTACGTCTTTTAATATTTCTAGACTCCGCTCTGGTCCCTTAGTTTGTGTTCTATTTTTTGTTGAGATATTGGAACCTGCCGCTGAACGTACGCCATTTATATTGCTCCCTTTATGTTGCATGATTTCAATCTTTTTGGAAAGTGCTTTATCACGTGTCATGCTCGGAATTGTGGCCGCAATTTTCGGGCTTTTTATTTTTAGATTAGTTGGGAAATTGTCACTTTGAACAGTGACATTCTTTATTGAGCTTTTCCCTTTTGGAATATTTGGGAAAATATCACTTGAAACAGTATCAGTTTTTTCAGATGGTACTACGTCTTTTAATATTTCTAGACGCCGCCCTTGTTCCTTAGTGTGTGAAGGATGCATGATTTCAACCTTTTTGGAAAGGGCTTTATCACGTGCTATGCTCGGAGTTATGTCGTTCTTTTTTGAGATTATTCCTTTTGGAATAGTTGGTAAATTGTCACTTACAATAGTTTCAGTTTTTTCAGATGGTACTACGTCTTTTGGTATGTCTAGACTCAGCCCTAGTCCCATAGAGTGCGACTTACATGGTATCGGTATTCTGGAACCAGCCACTTTCCTTATTTTTTTTAAAGATTGGTCCCTAGATGCTATTGTTTTTCGTGTACCAGCAGATAGATTTTCAAACATTTCATATGGCATAATATCCACTATCAGTACTTGTACTCTAGAGAGCGTCTTATATTTTATTGGAATGTGGACACCAGGAGTTAGACTTTCAGACAATACAACATCGACTTTCTGCGACTGTTCTGTTGACTCTATCATAGATGCTATTGGAGTTTCGGTAACGGCACATATATCTTTAGTTATTTTGGATTGTACAACATCCATTTTCTGCAATTGTTCTTTTGATTGCATCTTAGATACTATTGGAGTTTCGGTACCAGCAGATAGATCTTCAGCAGACAGATGTTCTGCTTTCCGCACCTGTTCTATTGGTTCCATCTTAGATGCCATTGAAGCTTCGGTACCACCAGATTGATTTTCAGTAATTTCGGATTGTACAACATCCACTTTCCGCTCTTGTTCTATTGATTCCATCATAGATGCTATTTGAGTTTCGGTACCAGCAGATAGATCATCAGTTATATCGGATTGTACAAAATCCAATTTCTGCTCTGGTTCTATTGATTCCATCTTAGATGCTATAAGAGTTTCGGTTCCAGCAGATAGATCTTCGGTTATTTCAGATTGTACAACATCCATTTTCTGCTCTTGGTCTATTGATTCCATCTTAGATACTATTGGATTTTCGGTACCAGCAGGTAGATCTTCAGTTTTTTCGGATTGTACAACATTCACTGTATCTGTTTGTGTTTCCGCATTCTGAGAATGCAACATAGATAGTGGCTTTTGTGAATTAAGATTTTCTGGCACCATATCTGTTTGAACTGCAATATGCTTTGATTGTACTATAGGTTGTATTTTTTTTGGCGTTTTAGGGGCTTGAATGGCCGCCAATGAACATGCGCCTTTTACATTTTCTTCTTTGGGTTTTATAATTTCCACTTTTTTGGATATTTCAGATGATGCAATATCTTTATGGATTTCATCATTTGATTGAATCTTCATCTTGATAGTTCGGTTTGCAGTTTCATTACTGGTATTTTCAGATTCTTTTTCCATTAAAGAAACTTTCAGATTATTTAGCATACTTTGATGGAATTGAATTTTTTCATCAGTTTCAATTTTTTCCACTTCAAATTGTCCTTTCACAGAGTTAAATACAATATCCGCATCATCGGAATGACACTGACAGTATAAGAAAGCATAGTATAAGGGCAGCTCCATCAAAGTGAAACCCCCTATATTCATGTCATCATAAGTATCGGTTTGTTCCAAATATTCCTGAATTTTTTCATTAATTTTATTGCGTCTCCTTTCCTTCCAGTCAAGATTTAATTCTTGCTCAATATATGCCTCTGAACAATTTTTTATTCTATTCCATTTAAATGAAAAGAAGTCACTCATTTTGCGTATGAGCGCTGTATTAATATAAAATAAAATACAATAAAAAAAAAAGAAAATATAATTATTTTTCTTATTTAAAGTTATATATAGTTTCCTGAAGTAAGAAGCTGGAACAGTAGATAGGTATATAAAGTTATGAATAATTATTTATTTTCAAAAATATATTTATCTCTTCGATGTTGTTAACTCGACTTCTAAATATAATGTGACGAAACACAGGTTGTTTTTTATTATTTATTTTAATTTTGACATAAATCTCATAACCATTATGAAATATGACGCAACATTTTTTTTATAGATATTATAAAGGTAGTTTTTGACAAAATCATTGCATGCAATGCGATACTTAATAACACTGATTAACAGCATTTATGTCACAAGAACTATTTTAGCGTATATTTACTGATTCCGAATCTGCCCTTGGTTTTTTGTAGCACGTCTAGTTTTTGAGATACAGCGACTTCTTTCTTTCTTACCTTTGTATATATAGTTTGTTTACTTTATTGCACTACTATAATGCTACTTATGTTATTGAAAATCTTAAACATTAAACTCATATAAATAAATATCAACAAATTCATAATAATTGTGTTTTCATAATAAAAAGTGTTTTATATTTATAATATTTCAGTTTAAAACCAAAAAAAACACCTATTTCATGGAAGTTGATGAGAAATTAAAAATATAATATAATGGTAATCGGGTTTTCCTCATATTTTTTCTAAAAATAGCTTAATGAACGGTACTTTAAAGATCAAATGAGAAAAAGATGATAACAGTAAAGGAAGACTTGCAATAGCAAAAACAACAAGCAACTAGTCGAAAAGTCATGTCAATTTTTAAATTATTTTTTGGTTTTTTAAAATTGGCATGTATAACATACTTTTTGTTTGTCACAAAAACTATTTTAGTGGATACTAACTATCTCGCGGTCACTGATTCCGAATCTGCCCTTGGTTTATTTGTATCACATCTGGTTTTTATATGTTATTTTTTAAAATCACATTGGATAAAATCTATCTATATCTATACGTCTATACTATTATATAAAATTACTTATATGGGCTTTGTATGTAACGCTTTCACGCAAACTATACTGAACCAATTTTAATAATTTTCCTTTTTAAATCCTACCATTGTGCTAAGGAATCGAGTGGCATACTTACTCTACTCATACTTTCGGATTGGACCCGCTGTTTTCGAGAAATTGGTGTAGAAAATTTTGCATGTAAATCTATTAGACATATTTTAAAATCAATCAAGTCGTTTATGACAAACATATGCCAATATTAATAATTGATTCGTCTTATATTTCAATGCGCAATATACTACAATAAACGCAATTTCTGCAAAAGAAGACCAGTTCTTTTTATTTAACAGTTTATAAACTACTTAAACTAATCGTCATGCCTAGAGTAACACAATCGCAATTGTCTTTATCTTCCTCAAACAATATCTGAAAGAGAAACCCGTTTAGAGATTGTACGATTAAACAATTTTCAGTCAAGACAAGCTGTAATTGGAGTCAAATTTGCATTTAATTACCGAACAGTTGTACATCTATCTGTACACTTAGAAAATGGACAAAGGGTATATTTTACACCAAATAATTTTGGTGGTTCGTGTACTACAAGAACCTCCACAAACCACACTTACCGCTTTTTTGCTCTCTGTGCAGTTGACGACTTTGCAAAAACCTTACTTTACGAGGGCTGCTATTTAAGTTTTGAGACAGACAAATAATAACAAATATGTATCATCGAAAATGACTTTATTGTTTTTCAAAATATTCTCCATGAAGATCAATACACTTTTGCATGCGATTGAACCAATTTTCGAAGCACTTTTTCCAATGAGGTATCTCCAAAACATGTGTTTTGAACGCATCATTCAGGCGTCGAAAAACGTTGACCTCGCAATTTATTTTTGGTGTGCCGGAATAAAAAGAAGTCATAAGGTGCCAAATCTGGACTAAAGGGCGGATGACCCATCAATTCGACGTTTTGAGTGTTTAAAAAGTCACATGCTTGAGCCGATGTGTGAGAACTCGTATTGTCGTGGTGGAGAATGATTCGTCTTCTGCGGTTGATTTTTCTTATTTCTTCGAACACTTCTGGCAAACAAATGGTGGTGTACCATTCAGAATTAACCGTTCTACGTTTTTCTAATGGCACGGTGGCGACATGTCCGGTTATTCTAAAAAAAAAACAGGCGATCATTTGCTTCTAAGTGTTTCGTGCGCGAACAATTTTTGTTGCGAGCCTTTTTTTGAGCGATTGATAAGTTATGGGGTATCCAACGAGAACAAACCTTTTTTACAACGCAGTGTTCATGCAAAATAGAATGAATTGAAGTGGAACTAATGTGCAAGGATCTTGCACTATCAGTTCACGCACAGCTTCGATGTTTTGTGCAACAACAACCGATTTTCGACGTCCTTCACGGAATTCGTCAGCGACTGAACTACGACCACGATTAAATTCTGCAAACCAGCGATAAACTATCGTTTTTGATGGTGCTTTCTCACCATACAAAGAACTAAATTCATCGACACATTCTTGTTGGGATAATCCACTTCGAAAGTTGTGAAAAATAATTCAAAGAAAACCCTCTCGAAAAATTTCTATTGTTTTGCTAAATTGATTTCTTTCCCGAAATATAAATAGTAGCCCTCGTATAAGAATATGAGGTGAGAAGCAAACATCAAAAGCAGACATTTTGGTCAGAGATCATTTTCTTCTGTTGCTTTGATTGCAACTTTCGTTTTTTTCAGAAGCACAAGCAGAAGTAAAAGCAAAAGAAATAAAACTTATTACAGTTTTATAACGCTGGTTATCAGGTGTGTCATAGAAATCTCTTTCGCCTCAATTTCAACGGCGATTTAAAATCACCCGTTTTTTTAGACCCGTTTTGGTTAAATTCTTCATTATGTAAAGTTATTAAATTTAAAAAAGTACCCACAATGCAATGCTGGACATGCCGTATTGCTAGCATATAATTTGGGTCATTTTCGAAGATTCGAATGTGTTTCCAATTTAATTTGTTAATATGTTAAAATAAAGTACAAATGTTATTAATAATAATTAATAAATGTGTGATTTTTCAAATTTGTTTTAAAAATGTGTAGAATGTAATTAGTTTAACTAAAAGTTTTAATAATAGCATTGGTGAAAGGTGACATGTCTGCATTTTGTGTTCATGTTTTTGAATGCAAGAAAACAAAAAGAAGAAGAAAAGTAAACAAAAGAAGTGAACAGAAAAAATGAAAGACTGGAAAATGTCAATCCGCAAAAAAATTTTGAAGAAAAAAGTTGAATTCATGCGACTGGTTGAGGTTCATGCATATTGGAAAAACTGACAGCAACAGAAGATTGCATAGCTATCATTTGCGAACTATATGCAGCTGTGAATAGGATAGGGGGAGAAGTGGCGTTTGGGTTGTCGACTTCAGTTGACAACAAAGAAAACGCTAGTGAAGTCGAGGACGTTGGTAAGTGTAATGAAAGTTTAATTGTTTCAATTCCATTCAGTTTTTTTTATAGCGCTTTTGTAGCTAGGGCACCGGAAGCCTCCTGTGCAGTGATCGTTGCTCCCAGCAGTACAGTTTGAACACTTAAGTGTTGCTTAGCATCTTTTGGCCATATGAATTTTGTTACCACATCGTAGGCACTCCCCTGTACGATCTAATGGGCTTTTGCACTGATGGGAAACATGCATTACAAATACAATTTTATTTCTACTTTTTTCCAAAAACGTCATTTGAGACAATAAGGAATGAAACTAATCTTTACATCCGTCAGAATAAATCCCAGTACAATGCAAATTGGCAAATTTCCAAGCATTCTTTTTTTATGTCGGTTGTACGGGTGACGAAATACTGGTCAACGAATATTGGGATAACTGCGGTTCAAAACGTTATGACACAAAACACTTTCGAAGGAATCAGGCGCCACTTATAATTCAACAATAATTAATACATACAATGTGCCTTTTCAGATCCTCGTCATATGATCGATTATTCAAAATAAGATCCATTGATGAGGAACTAAACAAAACTTTCGCTCAAGTTCCAATGAAGCAGTTCTTCTCCGAGCCCGATCTTGATGCGGCGTCCAAATGTGTTGTGAGATTAACCAGAACAGTGTCAAGGCATCTAAATTTCTGCCTCTTTTTTGACAATTATTTCACTTCGATAACACTCTTGAAGTATTTAGCAGATGGTCAAAATTTGGCATTGAATAGAATTCCAAATTGTAAACTGCCTAAACGTACAAACTTCAAAAAGAGTGAACATGGCACTTCTATCGAATATGTCACTGATTATGATGGTGTTGTTAGTATATCGGTTACTTCATGGGTTGACAATAAAGTTGTATAATTGGCATCAAGTTAAAAAAAAGAATACATTCAACAACGCCCGTTTGAGAATAAAATTTATTCTTAAATATTGTCATACTTTACTTAAAATTGAAAGCCCATCATCTGATCAGCCATAGAATTTTATCAAATTCTATTCGCTTTAATGGTTCAAGATAGACATCTGTACGAACGCATTCAGTTGCTTGGCATAACTGAGTACCATTGAATGTCGTACTCAATTTTTTGGAACCACACACAATAAGAATGAATTCTAATTCAATTGAGAGAGCGTTGCTATAGCAAACGATCGCATTCAAAACGATTGGAACAAGAAGAGTGTGTAAAAGAAGCTATAGAAACGAAAGGAACAAGAAAAACATTCATTGTATTCAGACTCACAACAACAACAGTTGCATACAAATTCTTCGATATTGTTGTTGTGTCGGGGAGAGCATTTTATTTTGTTGCAATTGTTGTTGTGAAATGTAGTCAGGGATGTAAATATGTTTGCATACCAACAAACAACGCAGTACAAAATAACATTAAATTTAATTCGGCACCGCTTCGTTTGAATGAGAACATGGAACAACCTCTCGGCTGCACTCAGACATTGGAATTCATTTAAATGAATTCGAATGTTAAATTCATTCATTTAAGCATGAGTACCAAAAATGCTCTTTTGAATTAATTCTAACAGATGTCTAGTTCAAGAAAAGCTCATGGACTCAACATTTGGATGAATCGTTGTGTGTTAAGTGATATGCAACATCTAAAAAATAAAAAGAAAACAATTGAACCTTAGACTCCGCAGAATGAGCTGGCTGCTCAGTACAAACTCTAAGTTCAAGTTCTACGAAACAAGCTGTTGCTGTACAAGGCCATACTGAAACCAGTATGGACTTACGGTATACAGCTTTGGGGCACTGCAGCCAACTCAACCTAGAAATCCTTCAAAGGTTTCAGTCCAAGCTACTGCGGAGGATTGTAGGTGTGCAGTGGTTTGTCCGAAACTCAGTCATCCACCGAGACCTGAATATCCCAACGATAAATGAAGAAATAATAAAACACAGCATCAGACACTTCATAAGGCTGGACGTCCATGTCAACCACCTGGCAAATCAACCTGCTGGTCAACAGCCGGCAAATGCGACGCCTGAATAGGCAACACCCCTTAGACCTCCCATTCCGCATCACGGATGAGTGACTAACTCATCCAAACTTGCTTAAGTGACTTCAAATTATGAGTAAATTCGTTGGTTGTCGTCTGACGACAGTGGAAAATAAAGACTATAGTTAAAAAAAAAAAAAAATTAAACACGCTTGGAAAATTTCGATTTTAAAGTCATGGCCCTTTTGCTTGGACTACAGCTTGCTACACAAAATTTTGTTGTTTCATTTGCGAATGAGATAGTAGAAACAAGAAAAGTCACTAGACAAAGAAAGAGTGGCCCATGCGTGAATTTCAAGAAACAACCATCACTTATAAACACGACGACGTCGTCGATGACTACAGCGACAATAGAAATACAAACACACACACACACACACACACACACTAACGGCAAAAGTCATCTGCTGTTTGCTGGAAGAAGAAGAACTTCCTACATGTTCTACTTGTACATGAAATTTCGTTGCGAAAGGATAGAAAAAGCGCACGGAGCATTTTGTGCGTGGTAATCCAAAGTAATAATTATGAAAATTTCCAATAAAAAATAACATAATTTAATAAAACATTAAATGAATAAATAATAATAAATAAATGTGTATGGTTAAATTGTGTGAAAGTCAAGAGAAAACAAAACAAAAAAAAAAACGAAATTAAACAAAAAATTTGCATTGTGTAAAGGAGAAATGTGAAAAAAAAACCACGAAAAACACAAATACACAAACACAAAACAAAAGAATCAGTGGCGTAGCTACGTTGGGGCAAGCCGGGGCAGTGCCCCGGTGCCCCTGACCTCTAGGGGCCCTCGGCCGCCATGTCGAAAAAAAATAATATGTTGAATAAAAATTGTTGACTAATTCACTCAATCAATTCCAATTTCAAAATCACTTTTTTTATTATCAACAATATTTAATTAAAAATAATAGTCATAGTTTGCAGTTTTGTATTAAAGAGTTAAAGTAATCTACTGAAAAAGTAAAATAAGGTTAAATTAAAGTAAAATCATGGACAAAAAAAGGAAACACAGTGGTGCGTTTAAATGAAAGCAACGCCAGAAAAAATAAGAGAGTGAACAGAAATTGGCCAAAATACACAAATTTTTGACTCAACCTTCTACATTGTTAGCAGTTGTGTGGAGATACAGACTTTTAGTGCAACGATTCAAGACTTATACAGATTTTTCGAGAATAGCATTAAGCGTTGGGATCTACTGTCAAAATTCACTGGCGAATCAGAAATCACTCTAAAAAAATTAAATCCGACTAGATGAACTAGTAGAGTTAATACGATGTGTGCAGTAAAGCTTCGTTTTGTTGATGTAATCAAGGCATTATCAGAAGTAGTACTGAAAAGTTCCAATAAGGATGAGCGTAGCGAAAAATGCTAAATTTCGAGCTCGCATTGATGTGTGAGTTCATGCATCAAATTTTGAATGATATCAATTATGCATCCAAAATTTTTCAAACACGCAATATCGATTTAGACAATTTTCACGAAAAACGACAAAAAAAAAAAGTTAAAAACATTGTGATGATCTAGTTTCTGATCACCAATTTCGAAATAGAGAAGTAATATTTAAAATTACAATTTTCATTAACATACTAGACCTAATAATAGGCCAGTTAAATTCGCGTTTCATTGGCATGAATGCAATCTGTCAAATATTTCATTTCCTATCACCGTCCTTTTTACTCAAGGTAGATAAAGCGAGTTTGTTACAAAAATTAGATGCTTTCCAAAGTAAGTATTCTGATATAATAGGCTCCAATTTTTTAAATCAATTTATTAAAATTTATCACCATGTTCTACCTAAATTGACCCCAACATTAATTGTTGAACAATTATGTAAGGAAATTGTAAATAAATATGCAATTGTAGAATGCGACATTACGGAAGTGTTTACCGCAATTTTATTGTTCTATACAATACCATTTACTTCTGCAACAGCCGAAAGATCATTTAGAAAATTAAAGATAATAAAAAATTGTTTAAGAAATAGTATGACTCAAGATAGACTCAAAAATTTGGTGCTCATAGCAATTGAAAATAAGGCGGCATCAAATTTAGATTTAACTGTAGTTATAGATGATTTTGCAAAATCTAAAGCCAGAAAAAGATTGTAAAATAAATTGTTAAAAAAAAATTGTTGACTTTGTTTTATTCTCTTCTTATACTAACTGTAATCTACTCATTGTTTATTTTATACTAGCTTTGCCTCCGATTTCGTACGATTTCCTTTACCCAGGTCGAACTCTATTCGGTAGTTTTTATGTGAAAGCGAAATAAACAAACAAACTCTCACAATAATTATATTATATAAGGAAGTACCACTAAATACTATCTGCTGTATTACAAATAACAATTAGTAGTAAGCTAAGGAGTTTAGTTTAAATTGGGCCCCAATTTCATTTTTGCCCCGGCGCCCTTGCTAACCTAGCTACGGTACTGATTAGAATAGAATATAACACAAGAGCAAGAGAATAACCAAAGGAAACAAAAGTAGATAAAAATAAGAATGATGATGGGCATTTCAATATAAAAAAAGAAGCTGCGCCACCTTATTGTCCATGACGCCCGCCTTCCTTCCTTGCATGGGCAAATTGCTGCAGAAGTTAACGATGAATTTGATGATGAAGACCGTTGTGTTGTTGTGATGTGATGTGATATTCGTGTTGGTGGCTCCCGATGATGGCATTCTGCTAAGAAGGATTACTTAACCTAAAAGTGTGGTCATTCTGATAATGATGATGACGATGCTAGACCCGGGGAGGGAGAAATAGTATGTACTAATTAACCACACTAGTGTAAGTGCAACAAAACAAAAACATAAAAACAAACCGGAAACAGAATGACAATACAATAAAGGCAAACAATATTGTAGTAAAGTAAATTGTTTTTAAGATGTTGCTAAGACTTTACTTATAGGCAATATAGAAGTTTGCCGTTGTGCTGCTCACACAGACCAACTGGTTTCTCTAGATGTATTAAAATCGTCGGACATGTTGCAGTACCTCTTAAATTGCAGAAATGTGACAAAATTCATAAGAAAAGCATCAAACGGGTATCGCGAAATATTCGCTAGATTGCCCAACAAGATGGGGATCCACATATAGTATGCTGCAGGATTTTTAAGTGGCTAAAGAAAATTTAAATAAAACAGAGTCTATTAAAGACAAATCACCAGAAGATATTTTGAATTAGGTACCTCATTTTGGGAGTTTGTTGAAAACTATTGCCTCGTTGCAAAAAACATTTAAAAAATTTCAAGAGGAACAGTTGTATTATGGCAGTTTCTACGCTCAATGGTTAAAATTAAAAATTTCCACTGAAAAACTTGTGAACGAATCAAGTCAAGAATTGGTGAAGAGGATTGGGAATAAAATTCTGATATCAATAGAAACACGTACGAAAACATTACTGAACAATAAATTCTTAATTTCGTGTTGGTTGTTGGATTCACGCTTCCAGCATACTCTAACCACACAACAAAGGATTGTTGGAATAAATCACTTAAAAATTATTTGGGATAGAATAAATGAAGTGAATCCTGCAGGTAGTTTATGCTTAAAACTAAATTCGGGTTCATATGAATGCAAGGAGTTCAAATCGATAGTACATTCAATGTGTACTCAAAGATTGAAAATCTCCAACTTCCTTTTCAAAGAAGTGATGCAGACGTCCTAACTTTTTGCAAAGAAAACCAGTATACGCAATAAGTAATGTCTGACTTGCAGTACTCCCAACTCAGGTAAATATGAATGCTTAATAAATTAAAGCTCACAGCTTCATAAATTTCATTTGTAACAGGTGACGATTGAACGAGCATTTTCGACGCTAAGGCTAGTGCTTACTGACTACCGAAATCGGTGATCCAGGATGTTCTGGAAAATATATTGCTGGTCAATATAAATCCAAGCTTTCTGGACACAGCCATTCACATTGCCCATTTTTCAAGATTGCGAAGAATCAGACTAATACGTTATTGTTAAATATTATTCTTTTTCTTACATAAGTAGTATATAAATGAAAAAATATGTTATGTCAAGTTATAATTTTCCCATTTTTTATTTTTAATTCTTGTAGAATGTAAAAAGTGGTAATAATAAAATAAGTACATGAATTTCACTTACACACAAATAAATTGTCAAACAATTTCTACAGTTTATGACTTAGTACGAGAGCTGCTATTTATATTTCGGGAATAGCAAATAAGAACAAACATTTTTTAATGAAAATGGCTTTATTGTTTTTCAAAATATTCCCCCTGTTGATCAATACACTGTTGCATTCGTTCGAATTGGTCATAGCAATTTTTCCATTCCTCTTGAGACACCTCCAAAGCATGAACTCTTCAACTGCTCCTACGGCGATTGTAAATCGTTGACCTCGCAATTTATTTTTGGTGTGCCGGAATAAAAAGAAGTCATTAGGTGCCAAATCTGGACTAAAGGGCGGATGACCCATCAATTCGACGTTTTGAGTGTTTAAAAAGTCACATGCTTGAGCCGATGTGTGAGAGCTCGCATTGTTGTGGTGGAGAATGATTCGTCTTCTGCGGTTGATTTTTCTTATTTCTTCGAACACTTCTGGCAAACAAATGGTGGTGTACCATTCAGAATTAACCGTTCTACGTTTCTCTAATGGCACGGTGGCGACATGTCCGGTTATTCTAAAAAAAAAACAGGCGATCATTTGCTTCGAAGTGTTTCGTGCGCGAACAATTTTTGTTGCATTTGGCTCATCTTGAAAGACCCATACAGTCGACTGCTGTTTAGTTTCAGGCTCATATGCATAAATCCATGATACATCACCTGTCACGATCTTATATACGTCTTTTGTAGCACCGCGATTGAATTTTTTCAACATTTCTTTGCACCAATCGACACGAGTCTTTTTTTTGCGCGATTGTCAAATTATGCGGTATCCAACGCGAACAAATCTTTTTGACGGCCAAATGTTCATGCAATATTGAATGTATTGAAGTGGAACTAATGCCCAAACATGCCTCAATCTCACGATAAGTCATATGGCGATCTTGCAATATCATTTCACGCACAGCATCAATGTTTTGTGGCAAAACAACCGATTTTGGACGACCTTCACGAAATTCGTCCTGGAGAAAACTACGACCACGATTGAATTCAGACAACCAGCGAAACATGGGGGGGCTGGATGGTGCTTCATCACCAAAAGTCGAAGCGAGTTGATCGGCACACTCTTGTTGAGTTAATCCACGTCGAAAATCATAAAAAATCATTGCACGAAAATGTTCACGATTTAATTCCATTTTTTAGCCGAAACGAATTTTTCAAGTCACTGTAAACAATACAAATAGCACTCGTATGACAAAACATTCTGAGGACATTTATCATTAAAAACGACAAGCTTTACGATACCAATGTCAGATTTGACATATCAACATTGGTGTTGCCATATCTCAAGACTTAAGTAGCAATCCTCCTACAACGAAATACCTGCATTTTACACTTGGGCCAATAAAATATGGCAACGGAGAAAACCTGGACAGATTTTTTCTTAGAATCCTGGTTTTTAAACGTGACACTGTATTGGGTAGGGTATACACTATACACCCTCATTATTCAGAATGTTTCTATTTGAGACTTTTGCTATATCATGTTCGAGGCCCAACATCTTTTACAGATTTAAAGCGCTTAGACGCCCAAATTTTTCTGACTTACCGTGCTGCTTATCAAGCGTGCCATTTGCTTCAGGCTGATACACAATCGAAAGATACATTGTTTGATAAAACTATTTCCGAAAGCGCACACAAAATGCGATATCTTTTTGCAATCATAATGATTGTGTTCATATGGAGAGAACCGCTTAAAAAATTTCGGTTTGCCAGAGCCTAATCGTGGAAATTCTTTTTTCTATGTGCGCGACACAACGTTCAATAGCAACGAGATACATCCATTTGTAGAGGAAAACGAACCAAAACTAACAGTGGAGCAACAATTAATTTACCAGAAGATAATTGACAGTGTGAGCCACAATACAGAAGACATTTTTTTATAGACGCACCTGGAGGAACAGGTATAACGTACTTCAGTTGCTATTGCGTTCTCATTCTACCGCTCATTCTACCTTTGAGCTACAATCCTGCGCATGTTCGATTAAAAAAAAACAGTGCAACTGCTAATGTTCTTCAAAGAGCATCGCCTATAATTTGGGACGAGTGTACAATGTCACACAAGTCTCATATTGATGCCGTTAATACAACACTCAAAGATTTAAGTTCCTTCCCGTCATTCAAATGAGTGTTCATAGTACCTGTTAAAAATAGGTGATGGTTCCACCTCCATAGCAAGCGATGGTTACATTACGATGTCAGATGTTGTAGGAACCTGCGTTAGAACAATAGAGGAACTTATTGATAAAGTATATCCGGATAAGCACTCCAGTTGGTTTTGCGTGCAAACTATTGTCACTTCGACAAATACGGCCGCAGACGAGATTAACAATGCGGTTTCACAAAAAGTCTCAGCAGAATCCAAAATATATAACTCTTTGGACGTAGTTACAGATCGAAATGACGTTATTCGCCACCCAACAGAATTCCTTAATTCTCTACTCTCCGGGACTATCACCACATAAATTAAATCTTAAAATTGGTACACCTATTATACTTTTACGTAACCTTAAGCCAGCCAACCAACTTATGCAATGGTACAAGACTCCGAACCACGCGTTTCTTCCCTAATATTATAGAGGCGACTATTGTAACAGGTCCAGCAGCAGGCGAAACTACGTTGATACCCAAGATACAAATGGTACCAACCGATTTACCTTTTACTTTTAAGCGAGTACTGTTTCCAATCAGAACATGTTTTGCCTCACTATTAATAAGTCTCAAGGGCAAACATTTCATACCGTCTGTATAGATCTCCATAACGAAGTGTTTTCTCATAGTCAGTTATATGTTGCCCTGTCACGAATCGGGACATCACAGAATTAATTAGTTTCTTTATTCCTGGCCATGGGAATAAAACTCGAAATGTAGTTTTTACTGAAGTTTTCAATAACTAACTTTTTTAGTCTATGTTGCTCGGCTTACAAATATTTTCGGTAATGCAGATAGACAAATACATTAAATTTCCAAAAAATTAATTATTCTAAAGGATTTTCAATACAAAACAAAATAAATAACAAATCGAAGTATTGCCGTATTTTTTATTAAATAACATGTCCTTTTTTTTGAGCGAGGGCGTAGCAACGCACACCGGGACAGCTGGTACACATATAAAAAAATAATTTGCTTCATGTTTCGGAGCTCATCACTAGAGTACGGATTAACTGATTTTGATTAAATTCTCTGGAAAGCTCTAGCATGGTCTGGAGAGTGTTCCTGTGAAGTTTGGTGTGGATCGGACCTGCATTTGTCGAGAAATTGGCGGATAAAATTTTGAATATACAGCTTAGAGACATATTTTAAAATCAATCATGTCGCCTTTGTCAATTTCATAGTTCGCAAATAACTGTTAATTTTTAATTTTTATTTTATCTAGTTGTCCCGGCTCGCGTAGCTACGCCCTCGCTCAAGGAATCTTGTCTTAAGTTAGTAGCTGAATTAAATTCAGTTTTTATACTCTTAATTTTCGATTGCACTCGGTCGTCAACCTTTATTGGAGGACGTTGTTATATACGACATTTTTCGTTATACTTCAGTTGATTGAATCGCAATATTCCGAAACTTCATTGAATTATGGCTTTGTTGGAATAGATTTGATCTTCTGGGTCGCGGCATTGTTAGTAATAATATTCGCAGAATAAGATTTTTTCATAACACTCACGCAAAACAAACGAATTAACCGTTCACCACAACAGAAACCGTTAAAAACACAATCGTTATATCAAATTTCGTGCAAACGAATTGAGCGTCATGTAAACGAGGTAATTCTCATTCCAACTGTGACCATGACTTTGACATGGGTGGCTGTGCACATTATTTTATCATAAATAAAATTTAAAGCAAAAATAAATGCATTACTAAACCCAGAAGAATGATTATCTGTGTACCATAAATGTTGCTAAATATGGTATCAGCTTTGTTTGTCCCGTTGTCTGGAAAGATATGTATTGGTCTCTTCTATGGCTAACGACAAATCTCCGTACGATGAGAAATTCTACATCCTTCCTTGTTGATGCATGCATGCTTGTTGCACATTTGTGTATGCATTATTAGATCACAAGATGCGCTGAAGATACCCAGTACTTGAGCTCGATCAAATATTGTAGTTGTCTTCTGCCTGCATGAAGATACTTCATACGATAATATCTGACGATGAGCGTTGCTAACGGGTACTCTTTGTCTATAATGATTGGATGCTTCTGATCATAGTATAATTTTGCATTGGTTGATTCTTCCTCCAACTCGTAGTATGCCTTTGTCGTCGATTAATGGTGAAAGTGATGTTAAACTGTGTTTTGTTGGGTACTTACTATCTTACTGTCATTACTTACTTTTTTATTGTAACACGTGGCCTACACAATCGATCGCATTCTAGAAATAACATTTGTTTTTTTAGTGCAAATATCTTCTCTGTAAACAATGTTCTTTGGAAATATTGTACTATCACGTGATAAATTGCGCTGATCTAAAGTCTCAGAAGTACACATCCAGCGAAGAATACCTTTCAATTGGTATTTATTTTATTAAAATCGGTTCAGTGGTTTAGGCAGGAAAGGATTCACAAAACATGTGCTTGCAGTTTAATTATATAGAAGATAGATTGATGAGTACATGCTTCCGAATAAAGTGCGTTTTATGATCCTAAGTTTAATAATACCCAGCATGGTTGTAAAACTTCACTTACGTCTTGTTACAGTATTAAGGTCGTTGAAAGTACTACATTCGCTCACTGCTGTTGTTGTGTAACATTGATGCATACACCTGCTGTTTGCACTGCTTTCAGAATCCCTCGTTTATTATTGCTGCTATCTGAGTTTATGTGTTGGCCCTCACACTTTCTGCACGAGTATCCCTTTGATTTTGCTATGTGCTTTGCATGAAAGAGTTGAAACACATTGTTTTGCCGTGTTATATTTGGTAGTTTTAAATGTTTTATAATTTAAAGTGATTTACCCTTGATATATTTTCAATGTCTGATATATTTGTCTCCGTATTAACCATAATTTCAAATAGGTTGTGAAATCTTACCCAATTGAGTGAAATATCGTCGAATTCATGGTAAATCATAATACGCAATTTTAAAAAGAGAAATTATGAAAGAAGAAAAGGCAAACAGAGCGATATGTCCATTTAGCGCCTACATAATATAGCACCTCCGGTATGTATCGGTCCAGTTATTTTCTGGTGGGCCTGCTAATTATGACTTTACTTTATCTTAACATGGCTTTTAGACATTACTTTATCTCTTTTAAGTTGACGCAGCCTTCTGTTCTATTGCAGTTTGGTAATTATGATTGCTTCAAATGTACAACGGGACCTCATGACGATTTCAATGCAATATTTGGATATATTTTAATACATCCAGATGACAAAATATGAAACTTATACTAATTTGAACCATGAGAACATCATGTTGATATGATACGGGATATGGCTAAATTAATTCGTATATTTATACTCTTCACGGGAGTGAATAGTATTATAAGTTTGTCGTGAAGTGTGTAACACACAGAAGGAAACATCGCAGACCACATAATGTGTACATATATGTGATCATCTTGGTGAAAACTAGTCCCTTAGTTTTTGAGCTAGAGAGATGTAATTTTGCACATAGGTTTCTTTTTGCCATACGCTGCACATTTGTCAGAATCAGCCGAATAGGATCACTATATTCTCTCTGTTACAGTTTGAGTAACAAAAAAGAACACAGTCTGAGTGGCACTTTTATTGTACATTTATTCCTTATAAGTTTGTCATTTACTTTGGGTTTGTATGGGAGGTACCCCTCCTGATAGCCCCAGGATTATGATCAGCAGTCTGTATGCTGAATTGGCTAATGTGAAAAGGCCGCCCTTATCAATAAAAGTTATTAAAAGGTCGCTTTTTGCTACTTTGTGCTCTTTTCATCGTTCGAATCCTTAAATGACTATCGAACGATATCAATGGGGGATTGAAATAACGACACTTTCTACAAAAAGTATAACGAGACGTCAATGAAATAATTTAATTAAGTCCAGAAAGCAATAATAGCTTTTGTTAAATCATTTGTTTTGTTGACTTTGGCATAACATTCGAATGAAAAAGTTTGCGTAACACGCAATCTTTAAATGTTAATTGATATCTTAAGTTACTGCTTGAATGGACAACATCATAAAAACCATATGTAGAAAGTAAAGGGAATCGAATATCGATGCCAGTTTATGTTTTAGGAAAAGATATTAAGTACATATAGTATAAAAAAAATCAACCAAGTGTTAGTCCGATTCGCACACGGAGGGTTCCGTAACATCGTACAAGATTTTTTGCGCAAAAATGAATTATGTATTTAAATAACTGAAATAAAAAAAAAATTAAAATAAAAAAAAACCGCTGTCGCTGGGACTCGAACTCGCTCACTCAGGTGTCTGAGTATGCTCCATTGATGAATGTCAAATTCCATTCTATTGAAACCAAAGAAGTTAGAAGTTTCTTTCCCCTTTAATTTTTTAACTTTTTTTTAGTTTTATTATTTGTTGTCATTATGACTTTTTATCTATTACGGTTCATGAGATACAGCCGGAGTCGGACGGCGGAAACTTAGTAATATGATCCCGTTAGCACCCATTGGGTACGGAACACTAAAAATTAACAATGATGATGATGTTTTTATTTATTAACCAATGATGATGATCTATTAGTATATACATATACATATTTGAATTTACTTTGCTCACTTCCAATTCGATTAAATGAGTATAACTTTAGGTTACTACATTCGTGGCCGTGGAGATGGGATTCATCCATTGACTACAACCTCTACTTATTTCTATCTGCATAGGCTATTGTATAATAGTGCTTATTATTTCTTGTAATCGGGGAATGCAAATTCAATGTATAATCCAAACATTTTTAAATAATATATTTGGTATACAAGTAAGTTTTAAAGGTTTGCCAACAGAGGCCACAAGTAGTGTTTAAGCATACCGGATCATATTGGAACCAATTTTATGTGAAAGCTTCATCATTTTACAACATTTTAGAATACATTTTACTCCGTCTAAGTGTCAACAACATATTTTTTTTCCTTCGACAACTATGTCTGTTTTTGTGCCTACAAAACTTCATTCGCGTAAAGCTTTGTTATATTGCTTCCATTTGAAGAAAAATGCAGCAGAAAGTCATCGCCTATTGTGTGAGGCTTACGGGAGCATGCTCCATCAATATCAATCTGAAAGTACTGGTTCCGACGTTTCAACTGACAAGGAGCGCGAAGGAAAGCCACCAACGTTTGTAGACGCCGAATTGGAGGAAATTTTATGTCGAAGACCCATGCCAAACCCAACAAGAACTTGCGGCAACGTTAGGCGTCCTCAAAAAACCGTTTCATTGCGATTGAAAGCCATTGGTATAGTCCAGAAGGTCGGAAACTGGGCGCCTCATGAACTCAAACCAAGAGATATAGAGCGGCGTGTCACTGCTTCCGAAATGCTCCTTCAATGATACAAAGGGAGGTCCTGCTTACATCACATTTACTCCAAAGCCAAACTTCCATGGCACCAAGGTTGTGCTCAGCATTTGGTGGGCCCAGAAGGGAATCGTGTACTTCAAGCTTCTGAAAAGTGGTCAAACGATCGATGGGGCTTTCTACAGACAGAAAATGATGCGATTGAAGCGTGCGATTGCGGAAAAACGTCCGGAATATGCAACCAGACATGCGCCATTAATCGTTCAACAAGACAATGCTCGGACGCATGTATAAGACGTGGTCAAAACCTATATCAATGGTACCGGATGGGAAGTCCTAATCCACTCGCCTTATAGTCAAGACCACCATCAGACTACCATTTATTCCGGTGCATGCAGAACGCCCTTACGGGAATACGCTTCACTTCAGTTGAAGGTATCAAAAATTGGCTTGATGCTTTCATGGCCTGGAAAGACGAACAGTTTTATTGGCGCCGAATCCATGCATTGCCATAAAATTGGGGGAAAGTCATAGCAATGGGCAAGCTTCAAAATTGAAACTAGTTGGTGGGATGGGTGTAGAAGGAATTAATCACCCCCATTTTTCTATTCAATAGTTCTCAACGACGTAACCAAATTTTCATGTTGATATCTCCACTGGAAGTATTGTTGGACGCTCTCTTCATACAAGTCTGCCCACGGTGCGAAGGTTTTTTTTTTGGGTTTTGACTCGGCCAAAAAATCTAGTTTCGTCTAAAAACGTCGGCAGCGTCTGTGGTACAGCAGACAAAGCTATTCCGTTAGCGTCGTGCGTCTCTTCTCAACAAGGAAATGTCTTTGGAGAGAATTTTATGAATCTGAAAAATTTGTTGATTTTTCTCTTTGGTTCAAACTTATGGTGGCCCTGAAAAGGGCCCATTGCTGATTATTGTTATTGTTTTTGTTAGCGATGTTGTTGATCATGTTGCACGATTGCATTTTGTATTTTCCGACTGGTGACTGGTGTTGTTTCGTTGTAGTATGCCACCAAATGGGATGTTTGAGTAGCAACAATACGTTTGAAGATACGAGGAAGTACTTCGCTATGCAGAAGATAGAGCTGCTAGTTTTGAAAGAGTGGTACTTTTCGAAATATATATTACCTTTTTTTACAACAATATTGATAAGATTTTCAAATTCTGCAAAGTTTAATTTATATATTGACAACCATTCATCAAATCAACTTTTAGGATATTTGGTACAAGCGAAATTATAATACAGTGAGTAGTGTTAAAATAACACATATTCATACTTTAAATAATGAGATTAAAATGGAGCTAAGTGAGGTTTATTGGACGGACAGCTATATTCAAATATGTTTCTAGAGCTTACCATATATTCAGAAGTCATTTAAAAAATTCACAATATCATAATAATAATCTGTTAGATTTAGTCTCCTGTGACTTTTTCTCCTATCTCCAAACCAATAGAATGATTTGGAAGGAGTGAGATTCACCACCAGAGAGCAACACAAAGGCCTATTTTAGGACCTTAGTTTATAAATTAATTTAAAAAATCGGAACTTTCAATAACAACATTGGTTTAAAATGTATTGATCCTAAAGATAAACAGCGATGCATCGAATCCATTCGATAATTTTTCTATTCGATCATCGATTTAAAAAAAAGCACGCCTACGAATGAAAAAACTAAAACTAACTGGCTTATACTGACAAAGCCAAAAAAATATATCTTAACCCTGCTTTTAGATTAGCAAAAATTAACGAATTTAAATTAGGAGACCATTTGGTCCGTACTGTGTTTTTCATACAAATAACCATTTAATCCTGTACTATGTATCTAATCTATTTTGATTCAATACTTTGTATATATAATTATTATGTGGAACGTGGATTATGGAATGTCTTATCCTGTGTCGAAAACACAACACAGTTGGCGAAAATATTAGTTGTGTGATTTCCGCAATTCCATTTTGCGCTGAAGACGTATGAAAATTTCCATAGGTTTGTTTAGTTTGTGATTTGTTTTCAATAAATCAGACGCTGTTTTATATACTGATTAACGAAGCGGCAAATCATCGTTATTTGAACGAAGATGATATACGTGCAGTGCTCAATGATGAAAGTGACTCGGATATTTTAGATGCGGATATTGACTGTAATTCAGGAAATAGTGAATCAAGTGATTGTGAGACAGAAAGAGAACCAGACGTGGATGCAGCTAGCTCGGTTGATCCCTTGCTTATTTTCAAAAACACAATGGTATGGCTAAGAATATTACCTCATCACAAGCAGAACCAACTCCAGATGCAGTGACATGATGTAAGCCTCTGTTGTTTTTTCTGTCTTCCATAGAAAGAATTGTCATCGAAAATACTAATAAGTATGTAAACAAATGGAGTGATATTGATGAGGACACATTGCGAGCATATGTCCATGGGTATATTCTTGTTTTACTAATTTCAGAAGAATATTTGACATATTAGAAATGAAGACGTTCATGGGTTATTTGATGCAACTTTTGGTCGTCCCATTTTACGTTCAATATTGTCTGAGGGTACTTTCCACTTGGTTACAAGTGCGCTCCGTTTCGATGATGTTTTGAGTCGAAGACAAACTTGAAGATTGGCTCCTATTCGTGGACTGTGGGACCGTTGGCAACTCCTTCTTCCAATCTTTTACAATTGCCACGAAAATCGATGAGCACCTTGTTGCATTCCGAATACTGTAGGAAGGCGTAACGGCTAAATGGTACGGTATAGGGACAGTTTTAGGGATTACCGTTTAATATGTGTTTGTTTGTTTAAAGTGTTCTGTTTGTGTGTTTATAGTGTAGGGATTGTAGTTCTTATGTTGTTCTGTGAGTGCGTCCGTCAATGTTTTATGTAAATTGGGAAACATTTCTTATAAAGTTCAATTCAATTTTCTAAAATGTAGGATTCATAATCACATTCAATGCAAAATAATTGCAAATACACAAAATATTATGTACTTTGAAATCAAGGCTTATTAATGGCGTATGTCATTTTAATTCGAAAAGGGGTCGCAGAAAAGTTTGGGATAGCTTTTCTAGAATAAATGATGTTAGTGGACAGGAGATTAAGGATACTGTCGCCTGTAAAATATGTTAAACTGTTTTTAAGTTGACTGGTAGCAACAGTCTTTGAAGAAGGAGATGTCGATATCGGCACGAAGCATGAGGGCACCAAATTGATGACAGTGTGGAGCTTAAAAAGAAAGTCGTTCCTTCAAAATTGTAATTCAAGAAACATAAGAGAGCTGTATGAAAGCCACTTTGGTCCCATTATGTCGTATGTGTCCTGTACTAGGTGTTCTTAAGAATCGCCTTTTATCAATGAAATCAATGCAGAACGACGACTGCACTGGTTGGTTGGTTGGTTTCCGTGGCTGGCTCGTATAGTCCACTACGAGCCACAATTAGCACTAGAGTGCCGTTTTGATACCACTTCTTCTCCGAACGCAATCAGTATTACTAAATCCAACCTGTCGAATTTATGTATTTGAGTAAATCACCCGGGCATGTGACTGAACAGTCCGGGAGATTGTCGATGAAGTATTTGCCCAGAAACTTATTTCTCGTTTCTTTGCCAAGGCTGGGCATTGACATAGAAAGTGAGTGAGTGGCTCCTCTTCCTCTTCATAATGCACTGGTAGTTATTATGTTAATTAATTCTTTTTTTTGTTCTAATATTAAGGGAAAAATATTCCAAATTTTACATCAATTTTGATGCGATCTACAGATTAGCGATGTGGGTGTTCGATTTGTATTTGTCGTGAAGGGTAAGGCTTTAAATTTGCAAAGTGTATACAGACGGGATATAAAGTTGTCGATGTGGATATTGTAGGAACTAATATTAAAATCACACGTCAGTTCTCTTTGCTGGCACAACAGAAACTAAACTTTATTTCTGTTTCATTCTCATATTCCTTTACATAAATTACAATACATACACATATATGGTTAAATTAAATAAATTTTTTTTTTTTAATTATTCTGTGTTTAAAAAGAAGTCTACTTGAACGAATGCATACAAACATAGGAGAAAGTTATTTAAAAACTTTTCATACTTATAATAAAATTTATATACAATACTTGTATAACCTGTGTAAATACTAAAATATAAAACATTTAGAATCAAGTGGGGAGTTAATGACAAAAACTTAATGTTTTTTAACAAGCTTTCAGTAAAAATATGAAAAAAAAACTGTACAAAAAATAAAAACAGTGCAGTGCAGTGAAAGTGGAAAAACAGTAGAAACTGTTTGCGAGGAAAAATAACAGTGAGTTCGGGACAAAAGAACAGTGTAGGGCGGTAAAGGTGGAAAACCGTAGAAACAGTTTACGGGATAAGATAACAACGTAATACGGGAAAAGTGAACAGTGCGATCTGTACACCTGAATAACAGGACAATTAAAACAAAACTGTTAAAAGGAAAACCAGTGGTGAGGGAAAAAATAAAAACTATTTCTTTCAAATTATCATCATTATCATCATTGGAAGAATAGGAGTAATAATGTCTTAAAAGAATAATAAAAAGAGAAGAATGAAATCAGAAGATTAATAAAGGAAAAGTGAAAAAAAAAGTAAAACGAAACTAGAAAGACGGCTATCATTGGCTGTGGCAAAGATGTAATACTCTTCACGCTCCTCCGGGTTGCATCCAACCTTCCTTTCTTAGCATCTCCATATTCTCTCTGTTACAGTTTGAGTATCAACAAAGAACACATTTTGAGTATCAACAAAGAACACAGTTTGAGTTGCATTGTATTTTTATTGTACTAACATATATGTACTCTTTATAAGTTTGTCATTTAATGTGAGTTTGTATGGGAGGTACCCTTGCTGGTAACACTAGGATTATGAAATTTACATGGCTGATGGATACAGAACAGAAACTTATAGTGTCCAAATTTTAATTCAATAAGTCAATAAGAATAATAAGAACATTAATTTAAAAGGGGGTTTGTATGGGAGGTACCCATCCTGGGAACCCTAGGATCATGAAATTTATATGGCTGATGGGTACGGAACAGAAACTTTCAATTCAATAAGTCAAAAAACAAAAAACTTTGTCCAATAAGAACATTAATTTGAAAGGGGGTTTGTATGGGAGGTATCCCCCTAGTGGTCCGATTAGGCTGATTCCGACAAATGTAATGGTAAAAGAAACCTATGTACAAAATTTCAGCTCTCTAGTTCAAAAAAAATGCGACTAGTTTTGCGAACAGACGGACATGGCTAAATCAACTCGTCTCATCGAGCTGATCACAAATATATATTACTTTATGTGGTCTGCGATGTCTCCTTCTGTGTGTTACAAACTTCATGACAAATTTATAATACTATTCACTCCCGTGAACAGTATAAAAAGTTACCCAGGAGTGAATATAAAACTAAAATAGAGTGATAACAGAACATGAATATGATATTTGAACAACAAAAACAGCAAAATTAAAATAAACCAGTATAATTGTTACAAGAAAAAGAAATTTATTAGTGAAGAATAAAATAAAAAGAATTTAATGATAATCATCGAACAACAATTAATAACAAAAAGAATAATAATAAAATTGTATGAATTATTTACAAATATCAACATTAATCAACATAAAAGAATTAGCTGTAAAGAAAATTTATAGAAAACAAAAATAAATAACAGCAGCAACAAAACCAACAATATACACAATACAGCAACAACGGTAATTAAAGCAAAGAACAACGTTAAGTAACAACATATACAACGACACAAAATAAAATAAAGGTAAGCAGATTATTTTTATAATAAACATCACGAATATGACGGAGCAACAAGATAACTACTTGGCTGAGGTAGTGAGGGGCCAAGAGGCAGTCATACTGCAGTTACGACAGGAACTCCAACAACAGATGCAACGTCAAGAACTCCAGCAACTGATGCAACAACAAGAGGTACAGCAACGAATGCAACGACAGGAACAGGTCACAGGAGAAATCATTGAAAATCAAAATGATGATACTTCAGTGAAGGTCCAAACATTTCATTCGCAGGAAGAAAATTTAGGATAAAGTGTACCTATATTAGAAACCGTGGTAAATCGATTTAGGACAGAAATTATATAGAACAAACGGGGTACAGTAGAAAATGTATTTGGGAACAAAGTTATTTTTATCGAAAAGAGTGAGTGTAGATAACATTTATGTCTTAAATACATTGCGCAGGGAAAATAGGAATATATATTCCTACTTAAGCGACCATACATTAGTTCAGAAAATCAGAGAATTCTTGGCAATAAAGGGCAGAGTTTCAAAGTTCATATTCGATAACGAATTCAACAATATAAACGTAAAACAATTCCTGCAACAAGAAAACATTACACATACCATATTACGAAACCAAACAGTCACACTGGAAATATGGACGTAGAAAGGCTAAATAATACAATTACGGAAAAAATAAGAATACTTAACATTGATGAAAAACTACCAATAGTAGATCAAATGTCTAGGGCAGTATACTTTTATAATAATATTAAGTGCTCACCGTTCGATGCGCAAAATAATAGAATAAATCATGAAGTGGTACATAATAACATTAAGAAGACAAAAGGGAAAAGAATAGATACAGCGAATAGGAATAGAGAGGAATACATGGAGACTAGAAATACTGGTTTTATTCTTTCTTCTATTCACATAAATATATACTGAACCAATAATAATAATAATAATATTTTTTTTTTTTAAACAACAAATGAATGGTAATGAAGCAAGTTGCATATTTTTTTAAAAATACTATATCAGGTTTGTTTATGCGGCAGATAATCGTATCGAACTAAAAATATAAAGCATTATATTACTAAGCATTATATTATAATGAAAATATATAACTAAAGTATTGCAGCGAACAAAATAGTTAGTTACTTTATTGCAATGCCTTATAGTGTACAATATTTTTAGTTTTTCCATCCGGAGAAAAAACAAATAGAGCCGATGGTTTACTGACTCTCGAACACGCTACGTACAACTGTCCGTGCGAAAAACATGGCAATTCTAGGTTTATTCCACACACTTCTAACGATTAACCTTGAAATTTATTAATTGTCATTGCGAATGCAAGGCGCACCGGAAACTGGACACGCTTAAAGTCAAAAGGAAAGTCAGTTGGCATTATCTCTCATTATCGCTGATCCAGATTTCGCAGCATGATTATCACAGAGCCAACCATGAGTTGTAAATTGTGTGGCGGTAATCCTGAAAAATGAATGAATTTAGGAATTCAGTTGGATAATTCACAATTTCATTTGGATCGGTAATGGAATCAATCGACTCAAATGAATGCATTTTTCCATCAATTTGACTCTGAATTTTTATATTCAAATCATCTACATCCTTATTTTTTGCTGCTAAAATGGCTCGTTCGCTCAACCAATCGTGTTTTTTGTAATTAGCGCCTATATTTGGGCACACTTTTGAAATTAAATATACTTTTGACGTTGTCAATTGACAAAAATTTTGTGGAAAAGTAATGGGACCAGTAGAAGTGTCCACAGGAATTTTTCCATTTCCAATGTCTAATAGTGCCTTTGAAAAAACTTCTGCCGATATGTCATTTTGTAACGCCACTCGCATATTCGTTGTTAACTTGATATTTTTCACATATCTCTATAAATTTGATGTTTTCAAGCAAGCATTTATTTCATCAGCAGCAGTTGATCTGGTAATAACCGGCTACGTTTAGCGAAAATCTCCTGCCAGTAGAACCATCGCGACTCCGAATTATTTCTGATTGCTGCGCAAATCTCTTAACGTTCGATCGAGTGCCTCTAATGCTCGTTTATGTGCCATCGTACACTCATCCCAAATTATATAATTTTGTAGCACTTTCGCCATTGGTGATGTTTTGGTTATAGAACACAAGGCTAAAACGTACAAAACTTTTTGTGCTTGGTCTTGCAGTTGATATTCAAAAACTTAATACTAAAAAATAGTATATTTAAGTTTAAAAAATGAAAAAAGTAACTCGATTCATTAGCATTCATTTGTTATTATAAAAAAAAAATTATTAAAATTGGTTCGGTATATTTTTAACCAGACCAAAAGACCAAAAAATGATAAAAAACAAAAACTAAAAAATGATTCATATCTCGACAACGGCGCCATCTATCGGGTCCAAAAAGAGATTCTAGCATTCTTAGTGACCCCATAAGTACAACAAAAAAAAGTGAACAAAATTGGTTCAACCGTTTTCAATTGATGAGCGGACATTCATTATTCGACATTCATTTTTATATATGTAGATTATAAGAGCCTAAGCCACAAAGAGGAGCCACAATTTGTAAAAAGGAATCTGATATGCATTCACGACTCTAACATCAAACTACCAACAAAATATTCGGATGATCAGCCTACCAGTAGTAACCACTAAAATTTTGGTAACCTTGTTAACATGAAAAAGTAATAAAAGGATTTTTTTTTTATTTTATCCAAATACGTCACTAAAAATAAGTAAAAAAAATAAAATAAAAACAAATATATATGATAAACTAAATAATAATTGTAAGTTAATAAATGAATTCTAATTAAATAGTTAAATAACAGTTGTAATTTTATAGTTTAATTGAAACGGAGGAATTATGTAATAATTATAAATTCTACTTCCAAATCCATTATCAGTAAATCAAAGTCACAAAATAGGAATCAGAGATCAGTTACGAAACATAGGATAAAGTAAATTGAAATGAATATAACACTGTTATCTTTATCTTATCATAAGGTGTAAAGCATAGAAGTATTTTTAATAAAAGTTAGTCTTAAGTCAGAGTTCAAATAAACCAGCAAGAATTTACTCCGAAGAGTTATTTTGTTTTTCTAAATTTTTGGTGATTAAGAACTTAACTCCCGCGTAGTCCCCAGATATAAACGTTATTTAATAATAATAATAAAATTTGTGTGCAATTTTGGACTTGGCCTTACACAAGAGACAGATTTCAAGCCGTAAATTCGGCCCCGGAATGACGTCATTTTCTTTGTGGTTGTTTTCGAATCTGATCTTGAACAATAGGCATATCAACACGCCAAAAAATATCGACTACCGATGCTGAAGGTCCTGCAGATTAACCTGTAATGCAACAAAGTTCCAAAATTTTTTTTAAGTTATTATTCTTTTAATCTCGTTTATGAACTTTACTTTAATTTGGGAATAAATAGATTAATTATAATAGACATTGTAATTACAGGCGTATGTGGGGAAAGAACAAAAAATAAAGTATCATTAACGATTCATTGAAAGACCGTAAACGGGTACTTAAATGATATGAAAGTAATACCGTTTACGAATTGCCATTAGCGGGCCGCAAACGGTATTATTCATCATCTGCGGATGCGGAAGTCTTACCCATTAAAGACCCGGGTCCACTGGGTATACTCATTTCATTGTCTGTGGAAGTTTCATAGCGTTTGGTGTGACGCGGAGTAATATTTGAACACAAAACATTTATATTATAAACCAATAAGAAGTGAAAAATAATTAAAATGAGAGTTATGGAAAATGTAAGTGTTATTTCAATTTGTTACCACCGTCAACAGCAGAAATTGACATAACTTATGGTGACTACGTTCGACTTTCCCAAAATTGAACATTGGTTTTCGCAAATGAGGATTAATTTCCAATTTTGTGTTTAAAACAAGTAAAAAAATTTATGCGGCTCCAGCAAGTAGTGCAGCGTTAGAAAGGATGATTTCATTGGCAAGAAACTTAATCAGTGACAAACGTTGCAAACTTGCATCCAATATTTAAGAACATTACATTAAGTATCAGTACATATTCATGGTACAAACTGAAGTTCAAAAAGTGATAGTATTCATTCACATGTCTAATACTCATACAGTTGCATTATTACGATATAACTCTCCATTCTTAACTTAAGACAAATACGAGTATTGATTCGCTCTGGGCCTTGTAAATGCTAACTTTGAGTTGGCTTAAATGGGAGAATTTATGATAACAGAGTTCTGCCACACCTCTTGAAAAATGTAGGGCTCTTAAAACAAACGCGTATCACCAAAGGCCAAACGTGGAGGTGTCAGGCCCAAGCGAGGGCCCAGATTCAATGTAGGAAGGCGTAGTGGGCCAACCCGTCTTAGACATGGTGGAAAACCAGCCAGAGCCAGCAGTAGGAGATCAAAAAGGCCAACATTTTTGCGAAAGCAGCCTGCTTGCAAAAAAAGTTCACAGAGAAAAAGGGCAAAGAAGGCCCGGCAAAAAGAAAGAATACAAAAAGAAATACGAATCGAAAGCTTAAGCGAAAGATAAAGCGTCACAGAAATCGGAACTCTAAGAGAAATACCGAAGGTGTGGAACTCTACGTGGTATGTGAAAGCTCCCAAGAAGAACTAAACAAGGAGCAACCGTAAACTTCGGAAGATCATACAAACAATGTTTCAGAATGTTAAGCGTAAGTAACCACAATAGTAGTTATGGATATAAGTAAATATATGTACATACTTATGTATACTATAGCATTTCCTATCAACCCCTTTGAATTTCACGTTTATATACGTATAATTATTATATTACACTCTCGAAGGTAGTCTCAAATTTGTAAGTATTATTGTAATATATGCTTTCATATTTGTATTTAAATAAGTATGTTCTTCCCACATGTGTTCTCCGGTCCCCAAATTGATAAATTTTCAGAATAGTTCGTGATTGGTAAGTAATCACTATATTTATAGATATATATTTGTATTTATATATATTCTTCCAGAAGTTAGCCCATTTTTTTACTGTACACGCCCACTTCTCTTCCAATACAACCGGACACTCAATTTTATACTAATATGCCTAAATTGAAATAGTCCAAAACATGTAAGTAATCCACAATATTAATAGTTATTTAGTTGCATTTATTAAATATTAGTATTTATATACTTCCAGTAGAAGTAAGCTAACGTGTGTTGCCATAACGTGTAATTCCCTAGACTCCAATGGAAGCGGTTCCTAAGTTGAAAATATTTTGTCAAATTAAATTCAAGAGTTTGTTGATCTTTTGAAAATAGTCGGAAATATGTAAGTAATCCACAATATTTACAGATAATTGTTTGTATTTATATACGTTATTCTAGAAGTATGTGCTTTTGCCAATATTCACTGGACACGCCAATTTGCTGCGTTACAAACGTATCGGTCCCAAACTGTGTTTAACTTTCGAAAATAGTCCGAAATTTGTAAGTAATTCGAAATATTTATAGATATTTAGTTGAAATTACTAAATATTATTATTTATATATTCTAGTAAGTGTTGCAATAACCTGAGATTCCCTGGTCATGCAAACTTATGTGTTTCCTATGGAGCGGTCCATAAATTGGTACTACATACTTGAAGATATGTATGTTTTTATCTTTCAAAATTTGGGACCAAAAAATAAAAAAACAAATTATTATGACCTAATTGCGAATAAAATAAAACAAATAAAAATATATTGTGCAACCTTTCGGTGGTTGTGGACCAAACAAAATAAAATTGTTTTGGAAATTAATGAAAAAGAAAGGAATTATTAGGATCTATCCGCGAATGAAATTAAATAAAATAAAAGAAGGGCATTGCCATTCAATGTAACCCTATTCGTGGATGGGGAACAAACAAAAATATTCTATGAAAAACTCAGACAATACATTTTATTTTTATGATAAAGCACAATATTAAAACCTGACGAATCACTAAAAAAATTGACGAAGTAAATCAATAATGACAATAAGATAATAAAAATATAATGATATATGATCGAATATAGTAAATATGACAAAACAATAGACAAAAATTTATGTATGTATGCTGTTAAAAAAAAAATAGATGTTTTTTAGTCCATCAAACATGCATTTGTTTTGCGACTTGTAAAAACATTGCCTGAAGGATCCAAAGTACGATTCTTTTACTATAGCGCAACGAAAATTTTGCGCTCATTACAACATATGGCTTAAAAATGAAGCTCCATCGATTCAATTAATTAGAAAATGGGTACAGAAGTTCGAGGAGACAGGTTCAACAATGAATCAAAAACGACATGTGAATAGACAAAATTGCCGGTATTGGAGTGACACTAAACCTAAATTGAAGCATCAGCTGTTTGCGAAATTTTTGGACAAGAAGTGATATTCAAAAGAGGTGCCATTAACTGGCCACCTCGTAGTCCGGACTTATCCCCAATGGACTTCTTTCTTTGGAGATTATTATTATTATCTTGGGGGAAGATGAACTGCGACCTATGAGATCTATTGTGCTCCCTTCATGGACTTAGAGTGTTTCTCCTAGCCCAATTCCCTCGATAAATTAAAGGAAAATATTCGAGAGAAAATGCAAAACATTTCACGAAACACTTGTTAGGCCGTCATTGAAAATTTCCGCTCCAGATTGCAGCAGTGTCAAAATAGTCAAGGATCACATATGGATGATGTCATTTTTAAAAAATAAAATCCCTATTTATGTTTTTATCTCACACAACTAGTTTCTTTTAAATTATCGTTTGAAATGTAAACGAACTTTTGGTTCACCCTGTACAAAAGGAAAAAAGACAAAAAGTGAACCAAAAATTTGAATAGAACACACGGCTACATAATAAAATTAAATAAAATATAAAAGAAAAAATAATATATACAACAATAACTTTGCTTTTTTGGAAGCGCAATACATAAATAAATCCTCAGTGAAAGTAAAAACAGAGAAAGCACAGTAAAACAACAACAAAAACACACAAGCAAAGTTATTCGGTATTTCGGCAAACTAAGCAGCTAACCGTTGCATATAATCAAGAAGTGGAAGCAACAACAAAGAACAGCAGCAGCAAAAATTCGAAAAATACATAATACACTTGCTAGCTGTTCCCGAGCTTTGGACTTTGGACCCTTTGAAAGCTGTGATTTGCATCACTTAGCTGTAAATTAGAGATAAGCCCAAAAATGCGATGTACAAATTAAATTAGAAGCAAAAATTGAGGCAGTTGAAACTAAAAATCCAAGCGCCGAAGATATCAATCAAGGCCTTTGTAAGAGCAACAAATAAGGAGACAAATAATGAGGTTCTTGATAAAATATCGAGTATCGGCAGAAGATGTAGCTGAACTAAAAAAACAAAATATTGAAATGAAAGTCGAGTTAGAGCAACTAAAAGCGGAAAAGGAAGCTGACCGAAAACGGATTGCGTAGATGGAACAACATATCAAAGGCAGGAACTTGATATTCAAAGGGCTGCCAGCAACCAAGGCAGTTCATGACGATGTGAAGAGGGTATGTAAAGAGTGCTTACAGTAACTATCGGCCTCAGTGGTGAAAGCATCAAAGAGGATTGCAGAGCGAGGTGGTAAAGTGACTGTGTTGGTTAAATTTGACTCGGAAGAGGCGTTGCTCTCGGTTTTGAAACGCTCAAACAAGCTGGCAGGTACATCTAATCTACATAGAACGTGACTTCAATGCTGACCGCCAACTAAACAAAAGGGTGATGCTGCAGTTTAAATCGGCGATATTGGCTACAAACCAAAAACATCCGATTATGGTGAAATCGGGAATAAATGGTTTAGGTGGAACTGCAAAAAAAAAAGTTGATGCAACACCAGCAGGAAGGTGGAATTGCTCTCAGGAAGCTGTATGGAATCGACGCTAAATTAATTTCCATAGATTATAAGTACTGGTTCGACAAGCTACAAAAAAAATAATAAAAATGCCCTGCCGGCAAAGTTGATTTTTATATCCCGACTTTTTCTAATATTTTCGGCAAAATGATGTATTCGCATTAATTGAAACACACATTACTGATGATAAAGTAGTGCAGACTTTCTAGCTGTCTCGGACCCTTTTAGGAAGAGCACGAAGACGCCGCGCTCCCCGATGAAGACAGAGCAGGCAACGGGTCGAAAGGCGGTACCGAAAACCGTAGAGGAAGAGAATAGCGATGTAGACGTGCTGGAAGCAGACGGGTCTTCCACTCCATTTCTACTTAGCCCCCAATCCAAAAGGCGAAACGTAACCGAGGGTGGAGCTAACTCCTTCAAAAAGCTCGGTAGGAAAATAGAAGAGTTGGTCGCAATGTTGGAAAATGGCAAAAGAAGATCTGTCCATCAGCCTATGAGGGATACAATCGATAGTATTAGCCGACAGTATCTCTTGGCAGTACAGGAGATATCTGATGATGGTGAAACTGCTCCAGGGGAAAAACAAGAGAGAGTTTTGTGCAGATAACACCAAGGTTATGCGGAGCGAGCGCTCGTATGTCGTCGCAAGATGTGTCGGTCAGATATCTGAGCCAAAAAACGCCGATAGATGTCAGGGACATCGACGAAATCACCACTAAGGACGAGATACGCGATGGTATATTGGAGCGGTTTAGAGAAGCTGATGTTCAGAGTTTGGACGTCACTAGTCTAAGACGGTCGTATGCTGGCACCCAAACTGCAACGATCTCTTTGCAGACATAGGCGGCCTATATACTCCTCAAGGCTGGTCAGGTGAAGATTGGATGGGTTACCTGTCATATTAGAGCAAACGTGGCATTAAAGAAGTGTTTTAAATGCTTAGAGTACGGACATATATCTCGGTCATGCAAGAATGAGGATAGGTCAAGGTGTTGTTATGTTATGCAGTAAGGTGTGGCGTGCCGAAACATTGCAAAAAATTGCAGTAGTAGCCCGCGATGCATGTTGTGTGCGAAGAAAGATCCAACGATGGCAAGTCACTTGGCGGGATGCAAAACCTGCCCGGTATTTAAAGAAGCATTGAAAACCAGGAAGGTATGATGATAATTCAAATCAACCTGAATCACTGTCAAGCAGCGCAGGATCTTTTGCAAAAAACCATAGTGGAAGAGAAGGCAGACGTAGTTCTGGTAAGTGAGCCTTACACGAAGCGCTATGAGTCAGTTTGGCTTGAAGATACCGAAGGTGTTGCTGCAATATGGGCGTGTGATTTTTAGCATTCGAGGATGGTGGTACCCGTGCTGCTAACTTCGCACAAAAATCGGGGGCATACACTTCTTCAGCTGTTATGCACACCCAAGCATGATAGCTTTAGACTTCGAACACTTTCTAAACGAACTAGTGACGGAAGCACGAGGTAGATCTCCAGCGATAATCGCAGGAGACTTCAATGCTTGCTCAACGGAGTGGGGAAGCAGATCTACAAACGCAAGGGGCCAAACGTTTCTGGAAGCTGTGGCAAGCTCGACATAGTTCTGCTCAACAGAGGTTCAACGGCCACGTATAGGAAAGCGGGCAGAGAGTCAGCATAGACATAACCTTTGCAACTAGCAGCGTATAAACAAACACGAAGTGGGTGGTTAGTGAAGGATACACCCATAGCGATCATCAGGCCATTCTGATCGACATAAGGCAAGGTTCTAGAGTTGGGCAGCAACCTATAACTGGGCCTAGGTGGAAAGACTCATTGTGTGACAAGGAAATGTTCCTGGAAGTATTCCGAACACAAGAACTCGGCGTGGGCTCTTCCGATCAGTTGGCGGACAGACTGTCAAACATGCTGTCCATAGCCTGTGACGCCGCTATGCCTAGGAGAATCCAGATTAGACGCAGACCAGCATGCCCTTGGTGGAATAGCGAACTAGGGAAGCTAGGATCGGCTTGTCTTCGCGCACGACGACTCATGCAGCGTTCGAGAAGCTGTGAAAATTTCCAACAGCGGCTAGATGAGTTCAGAACGGCCAGACTCGCCTTCCAAAAGGCAGTCAAGTCCAGCAAGCGGTGATGCCTTAAACAGCTTCTCGAGGAGTCCGACATCAATTCTTGGGGCACGGCGTACAGGATGGTAATGTCGAGAGTGAATGGTTGTAGAGTACCACAACTGTCCAGTAATGCTCGAGAACATCGTCAGAACACTGGTATCCCCAGTGTTAGTTCCGAGGAACTAACTTGCGCTCAAATTCAGGATAGGAAGACTCCGGGTCTTGATGGAGTGCCGAATAAAGTCCTGAAAGCAGCTATTTCGAGTGTTTCAAGTGTTTATGCAGGTTTTCAACCAATGCCTTCACGACGGAGTATACTCCAGAAGATGGCGGCATCAGAAACTGGTCCTTATACCAAAGGCTGGTAAGCCACCCAACGAGGCATCGTCGTATAAGCCGATTTGTCTGTTGGATACTGTGGGCAAAGTCTTGGAAAAGATTGTCTGCAACAGACTTGAACAAATCGTGACCGAAGGTGACACTCTTTTTGAAAACCAGTTTGGCTTTCGAAAGGGTCACTCGATAGTTGACGCGATAAATAAAGTGGGTTCGTATAGCAAGACAGACAATACAGGGCGAAAGGTGGCTCTATGGTGATAAAGAGTACTGCGCAATCGTCACGCTGGACGTAAAAAACGCATTTAACGTCCGTAGAACGGGAGCGCCAATGTACCTTCAAAACATGATCAAGTTCTACTTGTCAGAGAGGTACTTGCACTATGATAGCGAAGATGGAAATAAAACCTACAGAGTTACTGCGGGGGTTCCTCAGGGTTCTGTGCTGGGCCCGCTCCTATGGAACCTTATGTATGACCAGATCCTGCGGTTGCAGCTTCTCGATAATTGCACTTCCGTAGGTTTTGCGGACGATCTGTGTCTGATAGTAACGGGCAAGGAGATAAGGAACATAGAGCAATCAGCAAACTCCGCTATTCTCGCGGTTACTGCATAGCTTAGGTCTTCGAAACTGTCCTTAGCAGAGCAGAAGACGGAGTTGGTTCTGATCACCAGTAGGAAGCGTATACGAGTTGGCGAGCACGAGGTACGGTCCAAGAGGATTAAAAGGTACCTAGGTGTTATACTGGATAGCAGGCTATCGTACAAAGAGCACCTGCTGTACGTGAAGGATAAAGCTGCGAGGGTCCAGAATACCTTATCATGGATGCTGCCAAACATCGGTGGACCTAAGGCGGACAAGCGCCGGATTTTGACAACGGTGGTGACATCCGTAATGCTGTACGCTGCCCCCGTTTGGGCGGAATCGCTGAGAGCTACTACCTACTCGAAAATCCTTTCGACCACTTATAGGCTGGCAGCGCTGAGAACGGTATCGGGTTTTCGAACAATCTCAGATGATGCGGCATTGGTACTAGCGGAGATGATTCCCATAGACAGGCGTCCAGACAACGACGCAAGAAGGCGGGAGCGGCAAGCCTCAACATTGCTTTGGCAGCGGAGATGGTAGAACGCTGAGAATGGTAGCTGGACTTTCAGGCTCATCCCGGACATTGAAAAATGGCTGAGCAGGAAGAGCGGGGAAACCAACTACCATTTAACCCATTTTGTCTGGACATGGTGGATATAGGTGCCCACTGTGTGACGAACCGGAGGACGCTGAGCACGTTATTTTCCAATGTGCTCGGTTTCCTGTTCCAAAATTCTATCCGCAGGAGCCAGGAAGCGCATTACAGTTCATGTTAGAATCTCCGGCCAACTGGGACCGGATCTGTGAACTTGTGACAGCTATCCAGCTAGCGCTACGTCGTATAGAAAGGCCTAAGCGAAATATGCAGACGTTGCAGAGAATGCCGGACGGGGGATCGTAGAATACTGACGAGTAGCCACGACCCACGGACGACAACAACACAACTCAATAGGTGACCTACTAAACTAGGACCGATTGACTTTTGAGCAACAATGCTCCACCTTCCTACTTACGTAATATCTAATGACAGTTCCGGGAGGACGATAGGACAAGGGGCGGGAGTGTTTAGCGAGGCTAAAGTCCCGCACTCCGGTTGTAGACCGGGTAGGTTTTCGCTGCTTCGGAAAAAAAAAGTAGTACAGGGAACTAAATATTTTAATGGATTTGATACATATTGGAAACCAGCAACAAGAAATAGCCAATACTGAAGAGCTAGCGGTGGAATGGTCATTGGAATTAAAAATGATTTAAGCAATAGGTGAAAAAGGCATGTGTACCGTACTATAAATGGCATTGGTTATATTAGATTATACGCTAACGATGAAGAAATAACTTTGATTCTAGTATACATAAGAGGATCTAACTGGCAAGGCGAGTACACATTACCCAAAGATTTCTTTAAAGAAACAACAGAAATAAATTTAATAATTACACTGTGTCACAGCGAAAAAAAACTTCTTATCAGACCTAGTGGAGGTTATAGATCATAAAAAACTAAAAAGAATGGCATATAAAAAATTTTTGATACACCCTCAAAAACTTGACTTAAAGCTCAAAAACCGTTTTTAAGAGGTTCCTGTACATATTACCTTATAACTTGGACATTTTTTATCGGATTTCTTTCTTTAATTGTTGCAGATAGAGGGAGATAGCTAGAGGGAGATAGCTAGAATAAGAATAAAAAAGGAAAAAAAACTGTCATATGCAATTACAAAAAGTACAATAAATCAGGTAATTTTCAACCGATTTTATTCAAACAGGGTTCATTTAAAGCTAAAATCACTGAACTTTCGATGTACGTTGAGAAAAAATATAATTTAGATAAGATAAGGGGCACAAATTAGACTTAAGGTTGCAAAATCGATGGAAAAATCAAAATTTTGGAAAGTTTTTGGTCTGTATCTTCATGAATTTAAATGATAACAAAATACATGATACATGGTTGTAAAGGGCTACATTTCAGCTTCTAAATACAAAATAAAAATTTGAAATCCGATAAAAAATGTCCAAGTTATAAGGTAATATGTACAGGAACCTCTTAAAAACGGTTTTTGAGCTTTAAGTCAAGATTTTGAGGGTGTATCATAAATTTTTTATGTGCCATTCTTTTTAGTTTTTTATGACCTATAACCTCCACTAGGTCTGATGAGAAGTTTTTTCAATTTTTTTTTTTTTGTAACACAGTGTTATGGGCGATTTTAATGTACGAATTACAACAACAAATAGATTTAGATAAACTAAGTTTTAATGCAGTTTACGAAAACAGGAATTCAAAAGACATGGTAACAAATTCAAATGTAAAGGTACTCACTGAGTTCTGTACAGACTATTATTATATTATAAAACGGATATTAAATTAATGAAGGCATTGGCTCCCCTCCTGTTACAAAGTGCCTTCATCGACACATTTTAAGAAGTTGCACTGTGTCAAATACGACATCGTGAAGAAGGAGTTTGCTTCAAGAATATCCCATGCAACGAAGGTACGTTTGGACAGAAACCATGAACGAGAGGTTTTTTTTTATGTCACGCTTCATTTTCTAGAGAACTCAAATCAAACCATACAGTACATTTCTAATGTATTTGTTGATATTCTAATATATTGGGATATTCCACTGCCGAAAATAACTTGCACTGTTGCAGACAATGGTGCTAATATGGTAGCCGCAATCAAAAGAACTCTTGGTGATTCGAAACATTTACAATGTTTTGAACATACTATTAATTTAATAGTCGATTTCTCAATAAATAATACTTAGACACAAATAACTAATACCATAGGAAAAGTTAAAGAAATTGTAAAATGTATCAAAAATAGTGTCATACAGTCTAACAAACTAAGAAAAATTCGAATTGATAGTGAAGCTTCTGAAGGATGAATAAAAAAATGTATGCTTGGCAACAAGACACAGGTTGTTAGACATGCGAACATTACTGTACAACTGTTACTAGATGCTACATATAGTCCTGCATTGGTGACCGGTGAGGAAATCGAATTATTAAAACATGTAGTACAGTTATTACAACCATTCGAATTTGTCACCAGAAAATCTTTAGGTGAACATTATGTGACTATATCGAAAATCATACCAATGATAAATTGCCTCACATCGCAGTTAAAGAAGGTTGTAAAAAAAGGTTTGGTAATATTGAACATAATAATCTGGTCTAAGCCTCGATCTAAAGGTGCTACTGTATAACAGCATAATAAAGCCAATCTAGACATACGGTTCCCAGGTTTGGGGGAACGCTAGCCCAAGTAACGTTGAAGTCATCCAAAGAGCTCAATCGAAAATAATTGGGTTTTAAACAGGTGATCCCTACATATCGAATGCGAACATCCACAGGGACTTTAAAGTCCCACTAATTAAAACTGAACTGGCCCCACTAAGAGAACTTGTAAATCAATCAATCTATAATTTTAAGATTTCTACATTATTGTTAGGCTTTTTGTTGCATACCTAGTGATTCAATAAATAATAGTCAAAAAAATAAAAAAACGCTCGTAGCATTGCAACAAAACCTACATTCCAAGATCCAATTGCATGTGGAAGAGCAAATACACAAATTAAAAGAGATCATCAAAGAAGATGCAACAACTTCAACGAGCGTATTTGAACATTGTGGGAACATCTGTACCTTTGAGAGGTTGTTTTCAAAAGCTAGCGCGACGGTTAATGCAGCAAGAAATAGTTTGGCGGGAAAACACGTAGACAAGTTAATGTAGTATGGGAGGGCCTCAAATATTTTTTTTTCTTAAATTCTTTTTCTTTACCTTTTTCTCTTTGTAATAATTTTATTATTTCTAAAATGTTATTTTACACATTACACATCATTATAATATATGTTTATCTTAAATAAGCACTTCCTGCTGTTTCTATTCGTCTTTGATTTTATGAAAAATCGACCGATACGAGTAAGTATTGATACTTTCAGTCAGTTGGCAAGCCTGCGCATGTGTTCGGTTGTATTTAAAATATTTGAGTGAATTTCCATTTTCAACTTAAAGAAGCATATTTAGATTATCAATATAAATGAAAAGTAGGAGGATATAAAATTGCCGTAGCAAAGTATGGAACATTTTTGGCAGCATTGAAACTGATATCGATTCCGAAGTACCTGGCTTTTTGGTCGGTCGTAAATGCCAAAATATTTATAAATATAACAAAAAAACTATATCAAATTTAGTAAAACACAAATGTTACGTCAACGCAGAGTTAAGCAACTCCGCTATAGTTCCAAAAATTGCTGCTGAGAAACGACAATAAAGGAAGCGCTTGACATTTACTGAATGGATTGTGGTGAAATGCATGCCATTTAAGATGACCAGTGATGCTGGATTGAAAGATATTGCAGGGTTTTTTGCCTCCATTGGATTTAAATTCGGTGTAAATGTGAATGTTGCGACTTTTATACCCGACCGAACAACAATTTCGACGTTACGTGAGTCGTTGTACGCAAACTGTTTTGAAGATATACGTCATGAAATAAGCAGATCGACAGATAATTATTTGAGTAAGTCATATTTATATTTAACCATGCACTTTGTGAAGGATGGCAATATTTACTGCAGACTGTTGGGCATGAAAGCAATGGATAATGAAAGAAACACCGGTCAAAATGTCCAATGAACTGTTGGTGGATATCGGATGCACCTTAAATAACAAGGCAGTAATTGTAATTGATAGAGATGCGAATATGTGCAGCGCGTTTCAACACTTACTACGAAATACACTAAAGAAGCCAATGGATGAAGTGAACGACATATGTAATGTAAAATCATGTGAAAGATTGAGCCTAAAATATACCATAAATAAATAGGGGGCTAAGTTTGTAACACTTCTGTGATGATTGTTGATTGTCTACGGGGCAGTGCAAACAGAGGCGAAAGGCTATATTGCTGAAAGCCTAAAGACCGACCATTGTGGTAAATAGCCACACCTGCACGAGGTGCTCCTGCTTTCAACTGAAAATGGCGGATCTAGAGAGACAAACTCGATAAAACCCGTAATCCCAGGTGTTATTCGTACCGTGCCTATGGGGTGAATGGCACTACGTAAGTGTGTCTCTAAACGGTGGCCTTCAGATACCGGGCACCCTCTGGTTGTAATTAAGCCTTACCGTAACACCGGGGCACTGTTGCGGTGGACTTGTATTCCCCTTTACTCGTGGGACCAAATGGCTGAGAAAAACATTAAAACATTTATACAAGAGGCAGTGTTGCCTAGTACAAACCAGGTCAATAGTGACCTTTCTGCGGAAATTGCGAAAATGCTTTCTTTATCGCAAACGGATAAGGCTTTACATAGCCTACCCAAAAGTAGCGAAAGCATTGTAATGGATGTCGACAGTGTGGATATAGGTCCCGATGACAACCTTACAAAAGAGGAAGAGGATAATCTTCTCGACTCACCCACCCCTATCCCTGAAAAGACGGTAGATGGCGTCAAAAAGGTGCGGCTATGTGGTGCTGCCCGTAGACGCCTTAAACTTCATCTAAGCCGAGGGCATAGCTTTAAAGAGGCTAGAGCACTTGCTCAAAAGCCAACTGCTCTGAAGCGTCAACGCCCTAGCAGTACCTCACCTAAACAAAGCGTACCTATAAGAGCTAGCGTAGGAACGGTGGCAGTAACGGAAAACAGGACAGCTGTGTCCACTGAACCTACAAGGCCTGAGCCAACAGGGGAGGTGAGCACAGAACAAATGTCCTATAAAGATGTTACGTGCAGCACAAAACTGGGTATCATACCACCTAATTATCCAAACACCATATGGTCTACGGAACAACTCAAGGCCATACAGCACACCATCCTAGAAGCGATTAGGAAAAATCAATCGCGTGCGGAAAAACCAGTTTTTAATAGCTGCACTTTCCGCTCGGGATGGCTAGTTATCTCCTGTGGTAATAATGACACAGTCACTTGGTTAAAGGCAGTAGTGCCTAAACTAAAGCCGTGGAAGGATGCCGAGTTGAAGATCGTTGAAGAGGATGAAATACCACGTCCTCAGATCTACATTGGCTACTTCTCTGAACTGGACAGTACTACCACTGGACAGTATACTAGGTCGTCTGAACGGGCAGAACACTGGCCTAAGGGTGAACGAATGGCGAGCACTCAATAGAGTGCGTAAAGGTACGGTCTCGAAGATTACCTTCGCCATAGACCCTAGCTCAGCCGAAGTCAAAAGGAAAAATCAACTCTGGTTAAACTATGGCTTCGGTAGAATACAAATGCGCCCCAAAAATAAAAGTGAGGCGAATGATGGGACACATGGTAAAGTGTCTGAGGCACGAGCAAGCTCCAAAAGCTCAAAGTGTCCATCCACGATTACTGCAGAGACAATACCAGAGCAACCACAGTGCTCTAATGTAGCTGCAGTAACTACTTCAGCATCTGGTCCAACAGCAAGACGTGAGCAGGTTAAGGAGGGCATAAGAATGCGACCATCGCTTCATGCTGCTAACAAAAACCCATGCCACGATCACCAGCGTACTAAAAAGAGAGGCTATAGATCCGCAGAAGAAGCGATCTTGCTGGGTAGCAACAGAGGGAAGAAGAGGGCGGCAAGTGCTCGTAAAAAAGCCAATTAATGGCTCTTCCCCAAAGCAAACCCAGCAGCAATACAAAGCAACTCGGATGCCTTCAGATAAACCTCCATCGTGCCAAAGCTGCCTCAGATATACTGGCAAGGAGGTTTAACGCTGAGCTCTTGGATGTAGCTTTCATCCAAGAACCATGGGCATATAACGGAGTCATCAAAGGGCTCCAAAACTCAAATGGTAGGTTGATCTATGCCACCAATAAGAATCGCCCTAGAGCGGCGATTAGTAACCAACTAACCTTTCTTCCTTTCTCAAGGTTTATTTCTGAAAACCTAGTGGCGATTTGGGCAAAAGTGCCTACCAGCAATAGGGAACATGAGGTCATCCTTGCCTCTGCTTATCTACCGGGAGACTCGGCTACTACCCCAACAGAGGAAGTTTTGGCCCTAGCGGAGTATTGTCAGCAGCGTCATATCCGATGGATTCTCTCCTGCGATGCAAACGCTTACCACACAACCTGGGGAAGCAACGACATAAACACAAGGGGTGAGTACCTTCTTGAATTTATACTAAGTCATAATATTACTATATTAAACCGAGGCAACGAACCGACGTTTGTGAATGCAATAAGAGAGGAAGTTCCTGATCTCACTCTTGCTAGTCACAATGTCTCATCGGAAGTCTCAAATTGGCACGTGTCACAGGAAACATCCATGTCGGATCATATGCAGATACGGTTTGATGTGGGTGCAACTGTAACACAAGCCAAAGTTTACAGAAATCCCAAGAAAACCAACTGGGATATCTTTTACCTTTATCTACAGCATGGTACTAACTGCTCAAATAAGCATATTTATTTAAAATCAGAGCTTGAATCAGAAGCTGAAGTGCTTCATTCTAATATAATCAATACCTTTTATAAAAGTTGTCCAGAAAAAGTGCATAAACCACGAAGGGATGTTCCTTGGTGGAATAAGACGCATACTGAACTTCGAAGCAAGGCAAGAAGATTATTCAATAGAGCTAAACGAACGGGGGACTGGGTTTCCTTTAAAGAGGCTCTTACTGCCTATAATATAGAATTGAGAAGATCTAAAAGAGCTACTTGGAGGAATCATTGTGAGAAGATCTCAAATCTTCCCGATGCGATTCGCCTTCAAAAAACCTTAGTTAAAGATCACAAAACCTGATGGCAGTTTTACACAAAACCCGGGAGAAACCAGCAAACTGCTGCTGGACACTCACTTTCCGGGTCACTCAGCTTCTAAAGAACACCCAGTACTGGTGGAATCCACGGTATCCATTAATACTGTAGATGTTAAGCTGGCTAGTAAACTGTTCCATGAAAAACGGGTGCAACTTGCTTTATCATCATTTAGCCCATACAAATCTCCAGGGCCTGATGGGATATACCCTTGTCTGCTACAACATGGAGCCAAGTACATTGTCCCAAAATTGGTCAGTATATTCAGAGCAAGTCTCTTGCTAGGGCATATCCCTACGAAATGGGCTGAAGTCAAAGTAGTGTTCATTCCAAAGGTAGGGCAAAAGCCAGAACAGCTACCTAAATCTTATAGACCTATAAGTCTCAGCTCATGTTTCCTAAAATCAATGGAAAAAATTTTGGATCAGTATATAAGGAATAACAACCTTATAAATTTTCCTCTGCAAAAACTGCAATTTGCATACCGACGTGGCAAATCAACAGAAACTGCAATACATAGCCTAACAACTATCATTGAAAAGGCTCTTGATTCCAAACAAATAGCTCTATAATACTTCATATGAGGCAATAGAAAATGCCCTTCTACGGAAAGAAGTACCCACACCTATTATTAAATGGATAATAGCTATGCTTGAATCTCGGACTATTAATTTACAGCTTGGAGGAGAATTAAAATCTATCACAGCCACAAGAGGTTGCCCACAAGGAGGTGTACTCTCTCCACTTCTGTGGACTTTAGTGATAGATGAACTCCTCTACAAGCTTAATGGTCGAGGTTTCAATACACAAGGTTAAGCAGATGACCTAGTTGTATATATTGTGGGCTGGCATGAGCAGACTATCTCTGACCGCATGCAACAAGCCCTAAAAATAATAAATAAATGGTGCAGTGAGAAAGGGCTCTCCATTAACCCATCAAAAACTGTGCTGGTACCATTCACCAGGAAGAGAAACATTACTCTCAAATGTCCTGTGTTAAATGGCATCACAATCCAATTTTCCAATGAAGCGAACTATCTAGGGGTTATCCTTGATAAAAAGCTAACGTGGAACCAACATCTAAATAAAGTTACAAAAAAGGCTACAAGGGCATTCTTTGCTTGCACTAGACTTTTTGGTAAAACCTGGGGTCTAAATCCCAAAATGGCCTACTGGACATTCACTACGGTCATTAGACCAATAGTCACGTTTGCTTTCATTGTATGGTGGCCTAAAGTCAAACAAAGGAATGCAGTAAATATACTAAGTAAACTGCATCGACTTGTTTGTGTCAGTATCACAGGGGCTATGAAAACGTGTCCCACTGACGCACTAGGGGTGCTCTTATACATCCCACCAATACCTATCCGAATAGAAAAGGAAGCTACTCTTAGCGCCTTGAGACTGGAAGGTATTGCCGAAAAGGGGGCAATATTAAGGGACACTTAAAAATTTTAGAAAATTTTCTAGACAGTCCCATTTTGCATAGAGATGATACTCTATCGTCTAAAACTATCTTCTTCAAAATTTTTCAAATCATTATTAATGATCGTGAAGACTGGAGCACTAATTCTATTAAATTCCAACCCGGCTCCCAGATATGGTTTACAGACGGGTCTAAACTTGAAAATGGTAGAACAGGGGCGGGAATTTATGGCTCAAAATTCAAAAATCTATTGCAATGTGTAGTTACCCAACAATATTTCAAGCGGAAATGTATGCCATTGAAATTTGTGCGAGGGAATGTCTTTGCAGGAAATGAGAGGAGTACATATTTACATACTCTCGGATAGTCAAGCGGCCTTAAAAGCCCTACAGTCGGTCACTTTTACCTCAAAGATGGCATATGACTGCCTTAACCTGTTAATTGAACTGGGTAACTTTAATACTGTTGTATTAAGGTGGGTACCAGGACATGAAGGTCATGAAGGCAATGAAAAGGCCGACTACTTGGCTAAACAAGGGGCGATCATACCCTTTTACGGTCCTGAGCCTTTCTGTGGTCTCTCGAAAAGCCACAAAAACGAAGAAATCAGAAAACTTGAGGAAAAGAAATTTCTAAAACACTGGGTGAACTACACCGGACAACGCCAGGCAAAACAATTCCTCACTCTTTTAAAGAGTATCTCGAATAAGCTTCTCTCACTCAGTAGAGTAGACTTACGCATTTTGACTGGATACTTCACGGGTCACTGCAACCTAAGGTATCATCAAAATAAGTTAGGTCTTTCCGACACTGACGTATCCCGATTTTGTGAAATGGATAAAGAAAGTTCAGAGCATATACTCTGCAAATGTCCTGCACTCGGTAGACAAAGACTTCACCACCTTGGTGACATTGTTGTTAATCCACACAAATTGTGGAACAACAAACCCCAAGTAATGTTAAGATTCATCAAAAGTCTAAACATATAGGGTTTCTATTAAATAGGGCCATGTACAACAGATCTTATTGGTCGCTGTGCTTTCGGGCCCGTTATTATTATTATATACCAAAATAAAACATTTCCATAAAATCTTATATATGTACATATATTTGTATGTGTATGGCCACATATTTATAGCGTTGCAAAATGAAAAAGGGAAATCACATGTGAATTGTATCATACGTGTTGTTTGTGGGAAATATTAAGGGGTACAAAAAACCTAAGTTGGCTTATTCGGAATTTAAGTGACTATAGAATTAAAAAGGTTGTATATTCAAATTTTATTGAATATTTGAACATTTTATATTGTATTAATATTTTTTTTTCCTCTCTCAGATGATGAACAGCAAATTGCACTAAATTTGTAATTTGAAGGCAAGACAATTCGAGAAATTGCAAAGATTATGTCTAGAAGCGAAAGAGCAATCCATAAATTCTTAAAAAATCTGTATGGTTTAAAAAATAAAACGCGATTGGGCCGTCCATCCGGTATTGATGAAAGAAAAAAGTGCCAAATGAAACGCTTGGCTGCACAAAAATCGATGTGTTCGGGTCAAATAAAAGTCCAATTATCGCTGAACGTTACGAATCGTTGAATTCGCCAGATTTGAACTTCGGATGACAACATTCGTTATAAGAAAATGCTATCTGTACCCCAGTTAAAGCGGAGTCTCAAGCAAAAATATAAATTCTGGTCGCATGAATGGGAAAAAGAAATTTTTAGGCGACGAAAAGAAATTCAACTTAGATGGCAAATTGAAGTATTAGAGGTATATTCGCCACGATAGAAAAATTTGTCATAAGAGAAACTTAGAAGGTGGCTCCCTGATGGTATGGCCAGCATTTGGAATTAACGGAAGGAACCGAAGAATTGGAAGTGGTTGAATAGAAAGAAAATGATGTGATTGTTTGCGGGTATAATAAAGTCTATAGGCGTAACATCAGTCATTTAAAGAAATTGCCTACAACGTTGGGATCTGACTATAATGAATCAACTTCAAATAGTGTCAAATTACAACCAAATAGTTCTGAGACCGTAATCCGAGGTGAAGCTAATGAACATTCGAGGGATTTGGAGATCATAAGTCCGTTCACTTTTGATCTTCATTGTGACACTACACTTTGTCAATATTTAGAAGTTTAAAAAAGAATAAAATAAGGAAAACTAAATATGTTTGATAAACGAATAAGTCGCTCGTTTTCATCGCATAACAGTGATCTCAAATGTATTTGAGTGCAAACAGGAAAGCTCAGCCAGTTAAAATTTTAACAATACCAGCAAGTAGTGATTAGATTGCAATTAAAAATGTAATTTATATACCTTTAAGTTCAATACACTTTTTGACTAACGTTTTTCGCAGTACAATTGAGTTTTATTTTTATTCTGCCGGCATATGGTTCATCTCACAAATCTTTAAGTATTTATCAATACATTGTAGATTTATTTATGTTTCTGAACTGGTTTAAACCTGGATTTTTACCAAAAATGATTTTATAAACATATATACTTTGTCACAGCCCACAAAATTAACCTCGCTGAGCTCCGTTTTCATCTCTTTTTCATGACTCATCTTTTTATTTTATTTATCAGTTTCTATTTTTTTCATTATGTTTAATTGATTTTATGTTATTTTGATTTTTATTTTTTACTTTTTGAAAAATAAAAAATTTTTCATATTTTTAAATGACATTGGATTGTCATTCATAACCTCAACTAGGAAACAAGTAAAAACGTTGACAATATTGTTGTAAAAGGTACTTACTTCATTTTCAAAACATATCACTCTTAACAAAACTACAACATAATTTAAGGCCTAGACCAGTAGTTTACCATAAATTCCTCGTATTGATATGTAACAAGATTAACCAACGCATCCATTCACAATAGTTGAACAGTTGCCGCCGGTGAGCAGCAAAACGACACTTTATTCAATTAAAACACCTTTAAATCACACATCACAGAAGCTTATTTCCCATGACTTCAGATGAACAAACACTTTCCCGTTTAATATTGTATTTAATATTCTTCGCTTTCACAAGCCACACCGGAACTAAGGGATGTCGAAAAAATATCGATATATCGATATCTTTATTTCAACATACCGATATTTATGAGCGATATTAAATAATTCGATTTAAAAATCCAACAATTGTGCAATAGTTGAGTTGAGCAAATTGCATAAAAGATTAGTGGTAATTAATTGTCTGGCAGCTCAGCCGAAATTATATGGCAAAAGTGAAATATTTTACAAATTTAATTCAAACAGAAAATAAAAGTACGATTAATACATTATTTCTTGCAATTTTTGCAGTTTATTTAATTATTTTGTCTTTTTCGCTTGTTATATGCAATTTACACCAAAGCACATCAACATCAACATTAACATTGATGTGCCTACTGATACGTATCAGATTCGACAACAACCACAAGGAAAATGACGTCATTCAGGGGTAGTTGTTGTAGAATGTGATGGAGATCAATAGTCGCATCAAGAACTCATGTGCCTTGATATGAAAATTAATAATAGTCACTCAAGTTTTTCCTAGGGCTTCCAAGTTTTTTTTGTGTTTTTCCGCCTGTGGCATAAAAACAGCAGCTGATGGCAAAAAATATTGTTAAGTAAACCATAAATGGTCAATTTTTTTAAAAGAATTTAAAAAAATAAGTATCAGAAATGAAAAAGGGAACGGCAAAAACTATTTGCATATGTTGCAAAATATTCTAAATCATGTATTTTCACAAACACTTAGTTTTTATTTAACCAACGTGCTCGCAAGTTCCATGTGTGTGTATAACCAAAACAAAAAACAGCTGTTCCTGATGCAAAATATCCGGTGTGAACGAAAAACCCCATCAACGTGATGTACTTTGGTGTAAATTGCATATTAGATTGGCAGTTATGTTTGCGAGAACAGCTGATTACATCAATTTGTATACTTCACGAGTTTGCATAAATTGCGTCTATTTATACAACTCGTGAAGGCCCCAAATTATTTAATTTATAAATAAGGAATATTGCAAAGCTTTAATATATGTATTACTTTAATTACTACATTGTTCCACATTATATAATAATAATAACGGGCCCGAAAGCACAGCGACCAATAAGATCTATCTATTGTACATGGCCTTATTTAATAGAAACCCTATATGTTTAGACTTTTGATGAATCTTAACATTACTTGGGGTTTGTTGTTCCATAATTTGTGTGGATTAACAACAGTGACACCAAGGTGGTGAAGTCTTTGTCTACCGAGTGCAGGACATTTGCAGAGTATATGCTCTGAACTTTCTTTATCCATTTCACAAAATCGGCATACGTCAGTGTCGGAAAGACCTAACTTATTTTGATAATACCTTAGATTGCAATGACCCGTAAAGTATCCAGTCAAAATGCGTTAGTCTACTCTACTGAGTGAGAGCAGCTTATTCGAGATACCGTTTGTAAGGTTGAGGAATTGTTTTGCCTGGCGTTGTCCGGTGGAGTTCACCCAGTGTTTTAGAAATTTCTTCTCTTCAAGTTTCCTGATTGCCACAGAATTGTTCAGGACCGAAAAAGGGTATGATCGCCCCTTGTTTAGCCAAGTAGTCGGCCTTTTCATTGCCTTCATGACCTTCATGTCCTGGTACCCACCTTAATACAACAGTATTAAAGTTACCCAGTTTATTTAACAGGTTTAGGCAGTCATATGCCATTTTTGAGGTGAAAGTGACCGACTGTAGGGCTTTTAAGGCCGCTTGACTATCCGAGAGTATGTAAATATGTACTCCTCTCATATCCTGCAAAGACATTCCCTCGCACAAATTTCAATGGCATACATTTCCGCTTGAAATATTGTTGGGTAACTACACATTGCAATAGATTTTTGAATTTTGAGCCATAAATTCCCGCCCCTGTTCTACCATTTTCAAGTTTAGACCCGTCTGTAAACCATATCTGGGAGCCGGGTTGGAATTTAATAGAATTAGTGCTCCAGTCTTCACGATCATTAATAATGATTTGAAAAAGTTTGAAGAAGATAGTTTTAGACGATAGAGTATCATCTCTATGCAAAATGGGACTGTCTAGAAAATTTTCTAAAATTTTTAAGTGTCCCTTAATATTGCCCCCTTTTCGGCAATACCTTCCAGTCTCAAGGCGCTAAGAGTAGCTTCCTTTTCTATTCGGATAGGTATTGGTGGGATGTATAAGAGCACCCCTAGTGCGTCAGTGGGACACGTTTTCATAGCCCCTGTGATACTGACACAAACAAGTCGATGCAGTTTACTTAGTATATTTACTGCATTCCTTTGTTTGACTTTAGGCCACCATACAATGAAAGCAAACGTGACTATTGGTCTAATGACCGTAGTGAATGTCCAGTAGGCCATTTTGGGATTTAGACCCCAGGTTTTACCAAAAAGTCCAGTGCAAGCAAAGAATGCTCTTGTAGCCTTTCTTGTAATCTTATTTAGATGTGGGTTCCACGTTAGCTTTTTCTCAAGGATAACCCCTAGATAGTTCGCTTCATTGGAAAATTGGATTGTGATGCCATTTAACACAGGACATTTGAGAGTAATGTTTCTCTTCCTGGTGAATGGCACCAGCACAGTTTTTGATGGGTTAATGGAGCGCCCTTTCTCACTGCACCATTTATTTATTATTTTTAGGGCTTGTTGCATGCGATCAGAGATAGTCTGCTCATGCCAGCTCACAATATATATATAACTAGGTCATCTGCATAGCCTTGTGTATTGAAACCTAGACCATTAAGCTTTTAGAGGAGTTCATCTATCACTAAAGTCCACAGAAGTGGAGAGAGTACACCCCCTTGTGGTCAACCGCTTGTGGCTGTGATAGATTTTTATTCTCCTCCAAGCTGTAAATTAATAGTCCGAGATTCAAGCATAGCTATTATCCATTTAATAATAGGTGTGAGTACTTCTTTCCGTAGAAGGGCATTTTCTATTGCCTCATATGAAGTATTATCAAAAGCTCCTGATATGTCGATAAATGCACATAGAGCTATTTGTTTGGAATCAAGAGCCTTTTCAATGATAGTTGTTAGGCTATGTATTGCAGTTTCTGTTGATTTGCCACGTTGGTATGCAAATTGCAGTTTTTGCAGAGGAAAATTTATAAGGTTGTTATTCCTTATATACTGATCCAAAATTTTTTCCATTGATTTTAGGAAACATGAGCTGAGACTTATAGGTCTATAAGATTTAGGTAGCTGTTCTGGCTTTTTCCCTACCTTTGGAATGAACACTACTTTCACTTCAGCCCATTTCGTTGGGATATGCCCTAGCAAGAGACTTGCTCTGAATATACTGGCCAATTTTGGGACAGTATACTTGGCTCTATGTTGGAGCAGACAATGGTAGATCCCATCAGGCCCTGGAGATTTGTATAGGCTAAATGATGATAAAGCCCATTGCACCCGTTTTTCATGGAACAGTTTACTTGCCAGCTTAACATCTACAGTATTGATGGATACAGTGGATTCCACCAGTACTGGGTGTTTTTTAGAAGCTGAGTAATCCGGAAAGTGAGTGTCCAGCAGCAGTTTGCTGGTTTCTCCCGGGTTTTGTGTAAAACTGCCATCTGGTTTTTTCAGGGTACAAATACCGTTTCAGTGATCTTTAACTAAGGCTTTTTGAAGACGAATCGCATCTGGCAGATTTGAGATCTTCTTACAATGATTCCTCCAAGTAGCTCTTTTAGATCTTCTCTTTTCTATATTATGGACAGTTAGAGCCTCTTTATAGGAAACCCAGTCCCCCGTTCGTTTAGCTCTATTGAATAATCTTCTTGCCTTGCTTCGAAGTTCAGTATGCGTCTTATTCCACCAAGGAACATCCCTTCGTGGTTTATGCACTTTTTCTGGACAACTTTTATAAAAGGTATTGATTATATTAGAATGAAGCTCTTCAGCTTCTGATTCAAGCTCTGATTTTAAATAAATATGCTTATTTGAGCAGTTAGTACCATGCTGTAGATAGGAGGTAAAAGATATCCCAGTTGGTTTTCTTGGGATTTCTGTAAACTTTGGCTTGTGCTACAGTTGCACCCACATCAAACCGTTCCACATTTTATATAAGATTACTTTAATTACTACATTTTGTTATTACATAAATATATATAACTTGGATAAATAAGAAAATTTCATTATAGTTGTTCTTCATTTCAGATAACTATTATTTGTATTATAATTAGTAATATCTGTTGATTGGTGATTAGTAATGTGTTATTAAAAATATCACCGATATTGATATTAGCAAAAAATATCGATACGATATGTATCCATATTTTTTCGAACTTTTGACATCCCTACCGAAACTCATTTTACAAGAACATGGTACAACTATTGTTAACGCGCAAAAATATCAGTGTATAAAGTTTGAGTTAAAGCCATTGCAGACGGTCAGTTCCATGTTATTGCTTCAGAAATCGAAATGGACTGACAAATAAGCTGGGACATTGGTCCATTTTTCTGTCATCGTTTCGGTTATCGGTGCGATAACATGGACTGACACTGAACTGACCGTCTAAAAGGACTTTTATAGTCCATTCATATCCGTTGTTACGGCAGTTGTGATCGATAGTCGAGGTGTAATCGGCTGTCGGTCACATAATCGAAAATCAACCCTGAGGAGAACCCAAGAAAAAGAAGCTGCCATGTTTTTTCCGTCTGTCGTTTTTTCTGCCGCCAAGAGAGGGAAGCCGGTGACGACACAATTTTGAAACAACACCAACAACCAACAACCAACTAAGCAAATAACTAAACGTTAAACATCCAATTTTATAACTAGTTCAAATTCATAAATATAAATAAACGTTAAAGTTTTAAATCGTTTTTGTAATAACATTCGTTTTCAAAATTGTGTCATTGGCTTCAGTGAACGCGCCGCGTGTGTATGTACTTTTGCCAATAAGTACAAAATTATTGTTGTATGCCAGGGTATAATTTGCGAAGTGGGAAAATGCAAGACGCCTTTCAAGAAGATGGGGCCAGAGACACTAGCCAAGTGTTGAACCAAATTCTTGATAACCTTGCATTGCTTCGCAGGGAAGTCGAACAAATTCGCATAGAAGGTCAAGAAGTCAAGCGTGAATTGAACGACTTACAATTTAAGACGCCCACAACAAGCCACGACACGACCGTCAATGAAGTCATAAGCACACATAGGGATCTACAAACCATAGCAGAAATGCCAAAAAGGCCCAAAATATACGATCTGCCAGTGTATTTTGGTTTGCTTGAGGAGTGGCCATTGTTTTACGCGAATTATGAGGACACAACGAAGATGTTTGGGTACACAGATCGTGAAAACCTAATGCGATTACAGAAGTGTCTCCAAGGTGCAGCGCGTGAGACAGTTTCTGCAATGCTGATATACCCAAGTGACTTATCAAACGCTATGGAGAGCTACAGTTCAGGTTTGGTCGTCCAGAGTTGCTCGTACGGGCTCAGATGGCAAAGTTGCAGCAGCTATCAGTCTTGGGTGAGCATAAAAATGAGCAGATCGTCCAATTTGCCACAAAGATGTGTAATACAGTCGCGCTGTTGATGTGTTCAAAGTGCGAACGTTACCTGAACGATGTTGCCATGCTGGAACAGATGGTGAGGAAGCTGCCGCCAAGTAAGCAGTATGAGTGGGCACAACATTCAATCAATATAAAACCGTTTGCAACCATCAAGGACTTCTCAGAGTGGCTGAACGCTGTTGCCAGAGTCATCTGTTTATTGCCGACCAACATGAAGAATGCTCCGCCAAAGCAAAGTATGGTGATGCATGTGAGTGACGACCATGTGGAGCAAATGACGCTGTGTCCGCAGTGTTCAGGTAACCACAAGATAAATGTCTGTGAAGTATACTATTGGAAGATGCTCTCATTTTTGCAAATGGCCGCCAATGTCAAATCTGTTTTGACATTTGTGGACTAGACAGATACAGAATACAAGTGAATAAGCCATGGAGCGATACACTCCCCAAGAACGCGGAATAATTGTGTCTATTTTTTTGCGTAACAATTCGTCCGTTGTGTTGGCGCAGCGTGAATTCCGTCGCCGATTTCCCCGCCGTCCGACACCGACTGCGCAAACACTGCGCCGTTTAGCCACTAACCTTGAAGAGTATGGGACCACACGAGACGTTGCCAAGAGTGGCCGGCCCCGGAGCGCCCGTTCTGCCGTGAATATCGCCGCTGTAGCCAAGGACGTCGAAATGAGCCCCGAAACATCGACCAGACGACGTGCCACGCAATTGGGCCTCAGCCGGCGGTCCCTGCAACGAATTTTGGTGAAAGATTTGAACATGTTCCCCTACAAAGTTCAGTCCGTGCATCAGCTGCTGCCTGCCGACCGCCAACGCGCGTAACTTATGCCCAAGCTATCCTCAATCTCGACACCGAAGTGGACGATTTTTCGACCAAAATCATAATGAGCGGTGAGGCTCATTTTCACCTCAGCGGGTACGTGAACAAGCAAAATTATCGCTTCTGGGGAACCGAAAATCCGCGAAATGATGCACGAGGAGCCATTATACCCGCTCAAAGTGACTGCGTGGTGCGCTGTTCACGCTGGAGGAGTCATCGGGCCATTTTTTTTCGAGAACGCCGCGGGTCAAACGACAACAGTGGACGGTGCGCGCTATAGGGCAATGTTGACCGAGTTTTTTCTGCCCGAACTGGACGAATTAGGACTGGTGGACATGTGGTTCCAACAGGACGAAGCAACAGCACACACTGCACGAGCCACAACCGACATTCTGAAGGACGCGTTTCCGGGTCGCTTAATTTCGCGTTTTGGCGATTTGCACTGGCCCGCCAGATCGCCTGATTTAACGGTCCCGGACTTCTTTTTATGGGGTTTTTTGAAGTCCCGTGCTTACATCAACAAGCCTGAGACCTTGGAAGCCCTCAAGGAAAATATCCGACACGAATGCGAGAATTTATCGCCCGAAACGCTCGCCGAAGTGATGGAAAATGCCATAAAACGAGCCCGTATGGCAATCAATTGTGACGGCGCCAATTTGTCCGATATCATCTTCTCGACTTAACACAATTAATTCTAAAGGTCTAAATAAACATAATCAAAAAACAGAATCGAAGTTTTTCATTTAGAAAAAAAAAAGAGCCAAACAACATCGGATGACTTCTTTTGCGCCACCTTGTACAAACAAAGTAGTCTTGCCAATCGCTGGGATAAGGTCAAATCCAGCCAACTTTGTTTTGCTTGCTTGGCAAAAGGTCTCCAAATGTAGAAACAAGCGCATCTGTGGTCAAGATGGTTGCCAGAGATTTCATCATTCCAGTCTACATGGTCAGAAGTCAAATAACGGTAGCCACGCAACGGAAGAAAACCGGGTTTTGAGCTGTCAGACGAAGCGGCCAGGAGGACAACTTTTTAAGATTTTACCAGTTGTCTTAAGCGGTCTAAATGGTCAATTTAAAACACATGCCATTTTTGACGACGGGTCGTCAATATCCATTATAGAGGATCGAGTAGCTGAAGAACTTGGGCTCAAAGGCAACATGGAGCAATTGAAGCTGCAATGGTTTGGAGGACGAGTCACCACTGAAAAATGTAGATGGGTGAGTTTTGAGATTTCGTCAAGTAACAGGCAACAGTGGTACGCTATGAAGAACGTGTGGACGGTACGAAATCTCGGAATGCCGATGCAGTCTTTTAACAAAAAAGAATTCGCTCATCTACATGCGACACAAATAGCAGACTACAATGGAGCAAAGCCTGAGGTACTGATAGGTGTAGACCATGCCACTCTGGGAGTTCCTATCGAGGTCATCGATGCAGGAAACCCAATTGCCGTGAGAACCAGATTGGGGTGGGCTGCCTATGGTACAAGGTGTGATTCTGCCAAATCACAGCCTATTGTATTGCACATTGGGCCACAAAAAGATGACGCTATTCTACATCGGCTAGTAGATGAATATTTTAACACAGATAATTTTGGTATAAATCCCTCAGCCTCCCTACCTGAATCTGAAGAGAATATGCATGCCAAACATATTCTACAGACAACAACAAAAAGAGTTGGCAATCGTTTTGAAACGGGACTACTGTGGAAGCAGTTGACGCCAACACTGCCCCACAGTCTCGAAATGGCCAAAACTCGTCTTGAAGGTATCGAACGAAAGATGAACCGAGATTCTGCATTTGGAGATCGTTATTGTTATGTATAGTCAGTCGATCGCGAGACTCCAACCGAGACGGTCATCAATAACCTAATAAAGTACATACACAAAACTGGCGACGAGGATAAAAGTTCAAAAAGAAAGAAAAAAAAAAAACAAAGATAAGCAACGTGCGATCAAGCTTCCAGTGGAAGTGCCGCCAAACAGTTACTTATTAAATTCTTGTGTGTGTATTGCGTCTACGACACAATAATAAATAATAAAGAAGAGAGAAATCAACGGCAAACGGTAAAACAACAGCAAGCAACAAAAACAAGATAATTAAATTCTTCTATGCGCGTTTGTGACTGCGACGCCAACAATTGTAAAATAACGAACGTCAGAAGCCATAAGGAAATCAAAGCGACGACGAAGGTCGAAACTATTGTTATATATAAGTTGTGTGCGTGTGTGCGACTACGACGCCGAGAAGCCAATGAGCGATCAAGCGTCTAGTCAAAGTGACGCGAGTGCAGACGAAAAGCCAAATATCAAAAAGAATAAACTGGTGATTACTACACACAGAACTACCATTGCCGGAGTTGGTAGCCTGGAACCCTTCGATTGGGATCATCCAAACAAGTGGACAATGTACGTCGAACGATTTAAATTATTTCTACTGGCCAACGATGTCAAAGAAGAGGAGCGTAAGAAAGCAGCTTTCCTCACGTTAGCTGGCGCTCCAATGTACGCACTATTGACATCGTTGGCGTCTCCTAAACAGGTTAGTGAATTATCGTTGGTGGAAATTGAGAGAATTCTAACAGATCATTTATCTCCACGACCATCGGAAATCACTGCCTTCTTCAATTTCCACAAACGCGATCAACATGCCGACGAGTCTGCTGGCAATCAGCGCTATGGCCATGAGACAGTCGGAGTTACAACAAAATGAGCCACAGTGCAACGAGTCTGTCCATGCCGTGAAGACAAGTCATTCTCGCCCTCAACAACGTAACCAATCCAGCACCCGCAGTACGTGCGCCGTGTTTGGTGGTCAACATCTTCGGAAGCAGTGTCGTGAAACTGTTTGTCCTTCTTGCGGCCTGAAGGGGCATCTACAGCACGTCTGTCGCAGAGCCATGTCATCATCGTTGTCACCTACATCAAATTTACGCCAAGCCGAGGCACGACATGAAACAACCCGTGGAGGGTCTGCTGTCCACCAAGTTCTTCCTTTGGTCAGCCAGAAGAAATTAATCTCCGTAGCTATTAACGGCAAGAAATGTGTATTCGAAGTTGATTCGGGGTCGCCGGTGACTATCATGAAAGAAGCTGCGTTTTGCGATATATGGCCAGGAGGAAATCCTGACCTGTCCAAGTGCGACTTGGATCTGAGCGATTTTCAGCACAACCCGATTCCAGTGAAGGGCGTTATGGATGTGGCAATACACTACAATCAGCATTTCATTGAAAATTTACCATTGATTGTTGTTGCTGGTAGTGGCTCGAATTTAGTTGGGTGCAATTGGTTCGACGCACTGGGCATACGCATTGAGGGTATTCACAATATCAACAGCGAGAGCAATATCCAAACGATCCTGGATAAATTCAAGCATTTATTCGCATCCGATCTGGGTCGTTATACTGGGCCACAAGTGTCTTTGCATATTGACCCAATGACGCCACCAGTAAGGCTACAACCGGTGCGCATTCCTTTCGCCATTAATGAATTATACGAAGAAGAACTTGAGCGTCTGTGTAGCCAAGGTATCCTGGTGCCCGTAGAATACTCAGAGTGGGCCACTCCTACAGTGCCTGTCATTGAAAAGGATGGCTCTATTCACATATGTGGAGACTATAAGTCAACGTTGAATCGCGCTGTTACACCACACAACCACCAAATTCTGGCAGTCAGCACGCTGTTGGCGTCTATTGAAGGTGGCTCAATTTTTGCAAAAATTGATCTGGCACAAGCATACCAGCAGTTGGTCGTCGATGAACGCTCGGCATTACTGCAAACTAAAGCTACACACAAGGGGGCTTTTAAGGTAACCAGACTGCAATTCGGAATATCTTCAGCACCGGGAATATTTCAAAGCTGCATTGAAAACATTCTACAAAATATTCCTGGTGTGTTGCCATATTTTGACGATATTATCGTTATGGGCAAATCTGAGCAAGAGTTGGCAGAAAGGCTTCACGAGGTTTTTGTCCGATTCAACAAGGCTGGACTGCGATTGCGTAAAGACAAGTGCCAATTTGGTGTACAATCAGTGGAGTTCTTGGGTTTTAAAATCGATGCTTTTGGTACACGGCCATCAACTGGCAAGGTCAAGGCAATCCACAACGCACCTGCACCGAGAGACAAAAAGCAATTACAGGCGTTTTTAGGCCTTATTAATTTTTATCACTCTTTTTTGCCACAGAAAGCGACCGTAGCGCAGCCATTACATCGACTGCTTGATAATAATGCACGCTGGTCATGCAACCGTCATCACGAAAGATCTTTTGCTGCACTTAAGAAACTCATTGCTTCAGGTGCTAGTTCACTACGATGGGAAGTTGCCCTCAATGTTAACATGTGACGCATCACCTTATGGAATCGGAGCAGTCCTCAGTCATAAGTCAGCAGATGAGCCTGAAAAACCTATTGCGTTCTATTCACGAACACTTGGCAAGGCAGAACGAAACTACGCGCAAATCGATAGAGAAGCTGTGGCATTCGTTGCAGGAGTCAAAAAATTTCATAATTATGTGTACGGCCGTCCTTTCAATCTGGTCACAGATCACCGGCCATTGTTGGGGATTTTCAATATGCCCAATATCATTTCAAACCAAATGTTGCGGTGATCAATTTTTCTCAACGCGTACGACTTCAATCTAGTACACCGCGCCAAGATAAGCAATGCAGATTTTCTGAGCCGTTGTCCATTAGTATCCAAGGAGAAGACAGCATCCAGCGAAGAAGTCCTAATGATTGAATTAGCAGCCACGCCTTTTGTGAGTGCACATATGTTAGCATCACAAACTGCAAAAGATGTAGAACTGTCCAAAGTCTTGAACTGGGTGTTAAGGGGGTGGCCTAATGCTAAGATTGATCGTTCAGACAAGCTGTACCCATTCTATTGCCGTCGAGATGAACTCTCTGCTAACAAATGCGTTCTAGTATGGGGAAACCGGGCTGTCATGGAATCTGCCAAGCGTCCATGGTCCCGCATTCATATCGATTGTGCTGGACCGTTCCAAGGTAAAACATTCTTTTTGGTGGTCGACTCCTATTCCAAGTGGCTCGAGGTCGCAGTCGTTAACTCAACGTCATCAGCTGCTGCTATTAAATTCCTTCCGCACCTGTTCGCTACTCATGGACTTCCGGACGAACTGGAATCGGACAACGGAACAGCATTTACTTCTGAAGAATTCAAGGAATTCATGGACAACAATGTAATACGACATATTCGCTCAGCTCCTTTTCATCCGGCTACAAATGGCCAAGCTGAACGCATGGTACAAACTACTAAGGAGTACCTTAAGAAGTTGAATCGTAGTACCAACATCGACCTTAGTTTGGCCCGCTTTTTGTTCAGTCAGCATATAACCCCTCATACAGCTACTAATCGATCGCCCGCGTAGTTGCTATTCAACCGTCAGCTTAAGACTTACTTCGACAAAATACAACCAGACGAGATTACTGTGGGAAGGGCTTGCGAACCTTGCAGTGATTATCGTTTCATGTCAGGTAGCCCAATTTGGGTTCGTAACTATGCCTTTGGGCAAAAATGGATTGAAGGTACGGTGTCTGATCAAACCAGACCGATTTCGTACAATATTATTTTAAAAGATTCGCGAATGGTCAAAAGGCATCAGGATCAACTACGTAGCCGTGTACTGTTATCCCCACCCAACGTTCTTGAGGGGAAGGGCTTTTCTGACAGCGTTTCTGAACCCATCGAAGTATCATCATCACCAAAAGCAGCTGAGCCGTGTACGAATGATCAAGATACATCGCTTTCATCACTGGACCCAACTCCAGCGGTTATGCCAGCATCACCAGTGCCAACAGCAGTTCGTAAATCCGAGCGTAACAAACAGGTCACTCAATTTTATGAAGCAGCTGGGTGTTAAGGAGTGTTATGTATAGTCAGTCGATCGCGAGACTCCAACCGAGACGGTCATCAATAAGCAAATAAAGTACATACACAAAAGTTATAAAACAGAGATGCAGAAATATTTTGACAAGGGGTATGCCCGGGTGCTTTCTACCGATGAGTTACGAAACTGCACCGCCCCAGAATGGTATTTGCGGCACTTTGCTGTAAAAATGTTAACAAGTCGGGAAAATTCAGAATAGTTTTTGATGCCGCCGCCGTAGCCAACGGAGTTTCACTGAATTCCCAATTAATGAAAGGGCCTGCGCAAGCCAAACCTTTGATGAATAGCCTATTTGCGTTTCGCCAACATGCAATAGGAGTTGCCGCCGACATCAAGGAGATGTTTTCACAAGTAAAGATATGCAAAAAAGATCAACATTCTCAGCGATTTCTCTGGAAAGACCAGAAGACCGGCAATATTCAACATTGCCTGATGACATCAATGATTTTTGGAGCTGCTTGCTCACCATGCTGCGCTGAATTCGTTAAGAATATTAACACAGAAGAATTTCGCCATCAATATCCACAAGCTGTTGACGCCATAGTGAATTGCCATTACGTAGACGATTTAGTAGTTAGTTTTCCATCCGAAGAGGAAGCACTAAATATTTGCCAAGATGTCATAAAGATTCATCTCCGTGCCGGATTTGAACTACGAAATTTTGTATCAAATAAAGAGTGCCTGGAAAATATACTCAACGGAACGTCATCAGCTGCCGTCGAACTAGTACGTTTAGAGCCTGAATTTACAACAGACAAAATCCTTGGAATGTACTGGAACACCAAAGAAGATACTTTTGTGTATCAAAGCAAACTTGCCCGTGTGCCTCATGCCGTCTTAGATGGGACACGGGTGCCAACAAAACGCGAACTACTGTAATTGACCATGTCTACCTTTGATCCGTATGGATTTATTGCAGATTTCTTACTGTTGCCGAAAATGTTGATACAGGAGACTTGGAAGTTTCATATGGATTGGGACGACCCTATACCTAGACATATTTACGATAAATGGAAACTGTGGTGGGCAGAATTTAAACAGTTGAGTCACATAAGTAAACCGAGATGCCATTCGTCAAATTTGTGTGTCGCCGACACCATTGAGATACACATTTTTGTAGATGCCAGCGAAAATGCCTTTGCTGCCGCAGCGTACTTTCGCATTGTTACTGCTACCTCAATAGTCGTGTCATTCATTTGTGGCAAAACACGTACCGCGCCAAGAAAATTAATGTCAATACCGCGCCTTGAACTACAAGCTGCTATCCTTGGTATCCGACTAAACAAAATTGTCACAAAGGGTCATGATATCGTTGTAAAAACTGTACTTTTGTGGATAAACTCAGCCGAGAGGAAATACAAATCCTCTGTGGGACATAGAATTGCCGAGATACTAGAATCGAGTAGGCCAGAGCAATGGCGGTGGGTACCTACTGACCAAAATCCAGCTGATGCTGCTACGCGCCCACTTAATCCACCAAAGGTCAATGTCAATGGACAATGGTATCATGGTCCAGCGTTCTTGTGGTTAGAAGAAAAGCATTGGCCACAGTCACAGCTGAAAGCTCCGCCACAGCTAGAAAAAGAAATTCGTCACATGTTTGTAGACGTCGCGTATGCAGTGTGTCATTTCCTATGGGCCCACTAGCAGCAAGCGAACTTATAGAAGCAGAGCGATTGCTGTGCAGAATATCGCAAAAGGAAGTTTACTGTGGAGAACTGCAGTATCTTCATAAAGGGAAAGCCATTCCGAAAAATAATAAAATTTGTCGTCTCTTGCCTTATTTGGATGAACATGGAATCATTCGTATTCTTGGACGTATCGATGAAGCCATTTACTTGCCGTTGGAAGCCCGTCGCCCAATACTACTTCCAAAAGAACACATCATAACGAGACTTATGGTGAGCCATTTTCATAATCTGTTGCATCATCAGAATTCCAGCGTTATGATGAACGCAATTCGACAAAAATTTTGGGTGCCGCGACTACGATCGCTTCTTCGCAAGGTGCAACAGGAGTGTTCTCGTTGTCGTATAGACAAGGTGAAGCCATCAGTACCAATAGTGGGTCAACTGCCGCCAGACCGCGTGACGCCATTCGTTAGACCGTCACAGTGGATCGCCGGCGTGAAAAAAGATGGGTAGCAATATTTACCTGCTTGACGATTCGCGCTGCCCACCTTGAGCTTGTGGAAAACCTATCAACAGACGCCTTCATACTCAGCCTACGCAATTTTGTCAATCGTCGTGGAGTTCCAGTGCGAATCAGATGCGACAATGGTACCAATTTTATGGTGCACAAAGAGAACTGAAAGCTTCAGAAAGACTATTAGATGTGGACCGCATTCTAAACGAAGCCGCCAATAGACACATCGAGTGGATTTTTAATTGCCCGTCTAATCAAAGCTCTGGAGACTGTTGGGAGCGGTTGATTCGCATAACCAAACGCTTACTGACACACACACTGAAAGAAACCGCACCAAAGGTAGAGACGCTTCGAAGCATTCTGATTGAAACCGAGAACATCATGAATGTTCGCCCGCTTACTGAATTGCCGATATCATCTGAAGACGAAATTCCGTTAACACCGAATCATTTTCTTATAGGCTGTCCAAATTCAACGCAGACTCCGCAATCACCGATTGACAAGTTATGCCTCAACAAGCAGTGGCGCATTGCTCAAGCCCTGAAGGATCGCTTCTGGAAGAGATGGACTGCAGAATATTTGCCGCAGTTGATGCAACGCCCCAAGTGGATTACTCCAGAGCGACCATTACAAGTGGGAGATGTGGTAATCATGTGTGAGTCAAGTCAGCCACGTAGCCAGTGGCAAAAGGGTCGCATTGTTGCTACACATCCAGCAAAGGACGGACATGTGCGCGTCGTAGATGTCAAAACTGCATGTGGTGTGCTTAGTCGCCCTGCTAACAAACTTGGTGTGCTAACTATTAGTAAATCAGATTGATTTACGGGGTGGGGGATGTTACGGCAGTTGTGTTCGATAGTCGAGGTGTAATCGGCTGTCGGTCACATAATCGAAAATCAACCCTGGGGAGAACCCAAGAAAAGGAAGCTGCCATGTTTTTTCCGTCTGTCGTTTTTTCTGCCGCCAAGAGAGGGAAGCCGGTGGCGACACAATTTGGAAACAACACCAACAACCAACTAAGCAAATAACCAAACGTTAAACATCCAGTTTTATAACTAATTCAAATTCATAAATATAAATAAACGTTAAAGTTTTAAATCGTTTTTGTAATAACAGCCGTTTTAGACAGGGCCATGATGCGAGTCTCTCATGATGCGACCAATGACTCGCATCACAATCGACAACAACCACAAGGAAAATGACGTCATTCAGGGGTTGTTGTTGTAGAATGTGATGCGCGTCTGTGTCGCATCACGCATTGATACGCCTTTGATGCAGGCCAGGGCTGGGAAATGTCTGATAGTGTGGCCAAGTTTTTTGCCATTTCCGGTTAGATATTGTCAGTCTTCTTCATTTTTGTGTTTTAAATTTGTATTTAAACATACCAGCGTGCTTGCAATTATTAATATTTCTCTTAAATAATATATTTTCCATTTTAAAAATGTTTTTATGTTTTTTATTATTTTTCTTATTTACTGTGTCTCAACTCAACAAACGTTTTCTTCTTCTTATGCACATTCAAAACAAAAAACAGTTGTTAATGATACGAAATGGCTTGTCTAAACACCAAAGCGTATCATCGTGATGCAGGGCCTGTCTAAATCGAGATTTCCGCAATGGGATGTCGTATGAATGTGATTCAGTCAATTATAGACGAGGCCAATAATAACCTATTCAAGATGCTGCACGAGGGAAATTTCTTGAGGGGACGCTCGAGCGACGCCAAGGCAACTGCTTGCCTCCACATTGGATGCCGTCAAGAGAATGTACCGCTTACATTCAAAGAAATATGCGCCGTAAGCAAAGTCAATAAGAAGGAAATTTGAAGTTGTTTTAAATTGATTCTAAGTGTGCTGGATACAATAGTTCATGTTATTACAACAGATGATTTTATGTCTCGTTTTTGCACAAATTTAAATCTTCCGAATGCCATCCAACGCGCTGCAATACAAATAGCCAATAAAGCAGCGGATATGAATATTGTTGCCGGTCGTTCGCCCATATCTGGCGTTGCAATACGTCAGTTATACAAGGAGATGTTTCCACATGCTACCAAACTATTTCCCAATGGATTTAAATTTACAACGTCAATTGGAAAACTGCCAGCATTCTAAAAAAACCTTCATTGAGAAATAACATCGATAATTCTTCTTAATGTAATAAATGTAATATATTCAATAGTTTTTAATGAATCAAAAAAAAATATATAAATTAAACAATTTACAATAAATAAAATCTTGTTTCTAGTGTCTTGTCTAATAGTGTACCCGGCGTGCTTTGCTATGCTCCCGGTTTGATGTGAGTACGTGATGCTGTTCTCTTTTTAATTGTAGTACATTGCGCAGCAATTAAAATACTTTTGAAACTTCAGACGAATCAATTATTAATATTGACATAATTACCTGATATATTTGACAAAGGCGACTTGATTGATGTTAGAATGTATGTCTCTAAAGCTTTATATGCAAAATTTTATCCACCAATTTCTCGACAACAGCAAGTCTAATTTTTATGCAATCAAGATTATGCTGTGCTCCAATAAAAACTTCTTGTTTTTCAGTCATTTGATTTTGAATCGAATGAGAGGCTTTTAATTGATACTTGCACAAAACAAACAAACTGACAAAATTTATGATTTAATTATATAGATATAGACAAAGTTAAAGTGCATCTGTGAATCTGAGTATGGACATTTTCAATATTCGTGTCGTTAGGAATTGTTATTAGTTTCTTATTTGTCCAGTTGATTAATTTTTATTTTAGTGTTGGAGTTGAGAAAATAAAAACGATATCAAATGAACGCAATGTCAAAATACTTTTAGCCACCATTGTATGTATTCAGGTGTCAGTTTATTTGCATGATTTTTTCGCAGTGGCTTCCTTTTGACTTTAAGACTTACTTCACACCATAGAAACGGTGAAGTGTAAAATAAAGAATATGCAGACTTCCACACCACCATAGAGGTACTGCATGAAGTGCGTTAATCAGTTTTTCTTACAGAATGGCTGATTTCAACTTAGGCATATTCACCATATCATAAAATTACTGATGATTACAATGAAAAACGATAGTGCTGATTTTTTTGTATTATTTCTATCTCACATTTCAAGATGTAATCTTGTACCCAATGACATTTCTTCCTTATCAATACCAGCACTTGGTGGTTAAGGATTGCAAGTCGTTGAGGAAAGCAAGGGTCCTTCTCATCATGACATTCTGGATATGATTTATTTACTTCAGCAATACACGCGGCACAAATATTGAACAGAATATTCGGCAAATGTGCATTTTTTGGAAAAGTATGCTGCGAACACAGACAAAAGAATATTGAAAATGTTGTAACATTAATCTGTGGGGCTCACCAAGCAATTTTTAAAATGTGCAGGATTGATTTTATATGTAGAAGTGGCAACCGAAGCAAAATTATTTCTATCACCATAATTCTTCAGCTTTATGAAACCTTTGGAATAATGTTTAAGCTGGTTGGTAGCATCAACAAGGTTTTGGCAACGAACACAGTTAAGTTTTTTAATTGCTATTGCATTTAAAACATAGCCAGTGAAGTAACGACTTGCAGCTACTTCAGCTGCGCTTATGCCCGGCACTCTTAGTGGTGACATTCATATCTTTGTCGAAAAACTGAGTTGCAGCAAATGGATTAGAGATATTTTCCAACCTAGCACGCAAAATTAACTATTTTGTCGAAAAGTTACCTTTGCCGAGATAGTTTCAAAACCCCGTTTTTCATTACCTTTAACCCCCCGTAACTTTTTTAGCGGCACATTTATCGATGGGGATTTTTTGGGATTCTGTTCACAACCATAAAAAGAAACTACTTTATCTGCATTTCGAATGCATCCTCACTCTACGCAAGAAAAAAAATTATGAACAAACACGAAAGAAGACAAACAGAATGTCAGCGCTGACTTTTTCGATTGCGTTTTTAGAACGTCACCGCCTCCCTCACTACCCCGCTTCCCTTACCAACAAAAAAAGATTTCGCAGTCGCTGAGCATATCGGTATAAATGGGCTCAATTCATTGGCTTCATATACAGTGAGTAGCAATTCGCGAGTCAGTTGTGTACGTGTTGTTGTCTAATGTTAAAAATTATACCGAATTCACACCGGACTAAATCACGAAGATGCACTTTTTCGTTCAGACCGGATATTAAAACTCAAAATTTGTGAAAAATACATGATTTGCAATATATGCAAATAGTTCTTGTAGCTCCCTTTTTCATTCCTGATGCTTCTTTTATTAACATATTTAAAAAAATTAACAATTTATGGTTCAATTAAAAATGTTATGTGCCGTCATCAGCTGTTTTGCGATTGCGCGCAAATAAAAGAAATGAAGCCATACAAAAATCACCTTAAAAGGGCAGAAATTGTCCGACACTAACGAGAGTGACCAATATTTATTTTCAAATCAAGGCAAATCAATTCTTGATGTGACTATTAATCCGGATCACATTCTACAACAAAACCCCCTGAATGTTGTCGTTTTCTTTGTGGTAGTTGTCAAATCTGATCCGGAACAATAGGCATATTAACATTGATTTGCATCAGGCCCGGTGTGAAAACGCTTAGTTATAGAATAATTTATTTTAAATAAATTAATTTTAATTTTCTCATTGTTAAATTGCTTTTATTAAAGTAAAAAAGTAGAGTAAAAAAGTAATTTTTGAAAATTGGTAAAACATAATATTATAATAAATATATATAAATTTAACCGCACCAACCGGTTTCAAAAATTTCAATAAAAAAAAATCAACATTAAATTACCGTAAATAAAGAACGATTTAATGTAACATACGTCAGTCCAGCGCTGAGAACATTCAAGCCAACGTGCGAGTTGCGGCTCACTAGGTATGGGTCCTAAACGTGGCGTCACTAGTGGTGGATTTTTATACTCTTCTCGGAAGTGAATAGTATTATAAGTTTGTCATGAAGTTTGTAATACACAGAAGGAGACATCGTAGACCACATAAAGTATATCTATTTGTAATCAGCTCGATGAGATGAGTTGATTAAGCCATGTCCGTCTGTTCGCAAAACTAGTCCCTCAGTTTTTAAGCTAGAGAACTGAAGGCTTCTTTTTACCATACGCGGTTCATTTGTCGGAATCAGCCGAATCGGACCACTAGGGGGGTACCTCCCATACAAACCCACCTTTAAATAAATGTTTTTATTAGAAAAAGTTTTTGTTTATTAACGTATCGAACTGAAACACTATAAGTTTCTGATATATATTCATCAACCATGCAAATTTCATGATCCTAGGATTACCAGGAGGGGTACCTCCCATACAAACCCCCACTTCAATTAATGTTCTTATTAGAAAAGGTTTTTTGTTTTTTGACTTATTGAACTGAAATTTGGACACTATAAGTTTCTGTTCCATATCCATCAGCCATGTAAATTTTATAATACGAGGGTTACCATACAAACTCACATTATATAAATAGTATAAGTACAATAAAAATACAATGCCACTCAAAATGTGTTCTTTGTTGATACTCAAACTGTAACAGAGAGAATATAGTGATGCTAAGAAAGGAAGGTTGGATACAACCCGGAGGAGCGTGAAGAGTGGCATAGCCAATGATAGCCTTCTTTCTGGTTAAGATTATTTTATTGAATAGTTACTATTAAAAGGCGTTTTAGACGGTCAGTCCATAAGCAAAAAAAAAAATTAAAGAATAAATAAAATTAAAAAAAAATAAAAATTGAGAAAGTGATACAGAGCTTAGCGAGGTTTTTTGTGGGCTTAGATAAATTATTTGATTGGTATATCATAGGTTTTTGTGAAAAATCCATGATATAATTAACACTTTAGAAACATAAACTTAAATAAATCTACAATATCTTAATAAATATGTAAAGATTTCTAAGATTTCATCCAAATGCAGAATACATACCCAATAACCCATTTGTACCATTTTAATTTTTTAATAATGTTACTCGATTGCTTTAAGTGAAAGACACTTTACGTGCGTTCTTAAAAGCAAAATCATTAAGGATTTCTCCGAAGTGTATTTTTCAATATTACGGAATTACGCCGAAGTTATTGTCAACCAGAACATCTCTTTTGGTTCACTTTCGATATTTTAGTCCTTCTTGAAGGCATCTATCAAGGCAACAAACTGGACCAACTTATTCCCATGACCGATTTCAAGATAGTCGTTGAAAATTTTGACTAACTTATCGGCAGCCTTGTGCATATTTTGGTATTATTATATGCTTCAAGGATTTTCAGGATCCGCACAAATGTTGCATTTGGGTCTAATTTTATTTGAAAAAAACAAAGACATTTTTAATTCTTTTTTTTATTTTTGTGTATTTTACAATTTAAAACAATTGTTATTCTTATTGTAACATAAAAATACATCACATTTGGAACATCGTGTCCGTGTACGTGATGAACACCCTTTGCGATGACACATTCGGGCTGATTTTAAAACAATTTCTTCTGGCCAGTGGTTAAAACCATCCATTCTTTTTTCAATACATGGCTGGTCCGCTGGTCGGTATCGTTTTGAAGGCTGAACAGCTTCTCGCGCGGTGTCCGATTCGGATTCAGAGCACCATTCCATGATGTTCTTTTCATTAACAGCTACAATGCTTCAGCTATTGTAAGTCGAAAACAACATTTCGATATTCCATCATCATAGATTAATTGTCTGGTCGGGGTACTTGGACAAATTTCTTTTCCTTTTTGCACCAGCCACGAAAGTTATTCACGGTTAGCAACCGAATGCAGATATAGCCAATAAGACCGACTTTGAGTCTTTCCATTGAATAATGACCACTTTATCATCACTACAGAACTCCTCCATATTTCCTCTTTTCATCTTTTTGTCTTTAGTCATGATAACACATTTAACTCGATTTTTCATAATATTACCCGTTCCATGAATTCATTTTGCCACAAGCTTATCCAGAAGGGGTAATGTTGTGAAATATCTGTCAATAAATACTTTGGATCCTTCAGGCAATGTTTTTACAAGTCGAAAAACAAATGCATGTCCAAGTCCAATATTATCCTCTGGAAAAGGTGTTGTCTTGCCTTGATATATTTCAAATCGAGAACCAATCCTCCTGATGTTGTCAAAACTTTATTTTTTAGGCCAACACCTCTTGGTTTAAGTAAAGGGTATTTTTTGCTCATTGATAGAAAATCGTCCATCCATCCTTGTGTCAGTGAATTTTAAGGCAAGCGTTACTCACTGAATCATTTGCTGGCTGTACTTTCCAGAAGTCATTGGCCTTTTTTTTGGAATAACGAACGTCGTTTTTAAAAACAACATGCAAAGCTTCCCGCAGTTTAAAAAAACTATTTCAACTCATTGTTTCCGCTACTACTGCAATGCTGAACTTCTTCTGCCAGTATATTCGGATTCTTGGGAAACGAATGCAACCCATGACAATATGCATTCCAACGAAATTCTGTATTTCCCCAGGGGTTGTTTTCAAGTTTTCACCTGTCTTCGAGTACGAATCCCTTGGGATACTGATTTAAGCACTGCATCTGCCACTGTGGGTACTGACTCAAACACTACATCTTCCACTACAAGCACTACATGTGCATTTCAAACACAATTTTCTTCTTCGCCCTCACTACCAGTGTTTTCACATGGCACATAATTTTTGTCCTCTTTTTCATCATCGGTGCTGAAATCATTCACATCCGACTCTTCTAGAGCAACCAAAATGTCTCTATCCGTAAGAAGTTCTAATTAGAAAAATTCAGGAGAAAGAAATTTTTTTTTTTTTTATAAAATCCCAACACGCACAATTGATGCATTTGCTGAAAATCATAGCAAAAATAGTTTTCCTTGCACCAAATGATTTCAATTAATTTAACATATTAAAATTTAGTATTTTATTAAATAAAATGTGCTCACTTTACTAATTTAACACTATTAATTTTTTTATAATTAAAAACAACTTACTTCTGCGGCATTCGCTTTTGCCAAATAAGTTATAAATATTAGGTAAAGGAATCATTAAATACCATAAGGAAAATGGAATCTTTTACAAACGAGATATAACTTATCGCTTGGAGTCGAAAATTCAGACTAATCGTTCAAATGCTCTATCACATCATATTCACCTAAGAGCATCGACAACTGCGCTGCCATTGTACCGCTGTTACCAAACGTCGCTGCAGTACCGCTTATTTACAAGCGTATTAAAATTCAAAAAATTGAAGAAAAAATCTCTACTTATAACTCAATCTTTAATAATCGCAATTCACTTATATAGGGTCTACACTATGTATATAAGTTTGCGCATAACTGGTACTTGTAAGCTCTAATCATAGAATAGAGATACAAGTACCAGTTAACTAGTCTAAGTTAGTTAAGTCAGTGTTAAGTGTTCGTCATCTAAGGTTTCTTCCCATTTTTCCTTAGCATAACATGTGTACAAATATATATAAATTATTAACAATTTTTCAGTAGCTAAGTAGATTAAAAACTTGAAAACTAAACTCTGTAAAATAGGAAATATAATTATTTATGTATGAATTTGTATTAATTATGGGTTAAATAAATAATAACAAGCATATTATTGCCCTACAGTATTGAGCAAAAATATTTATTATTGCATATCGTACCGATCGTTTAGAATTCACTTAACTCACAAAAAATAACTACATTAACAATTTTATGCTGGTTATGCTGACTAACAAACATATAGCTTTAGATTTTTTTATTTTTTTTTGATGGACTAAAAAACATAGATTTTTTTTTAACAGCATGCATACATAAATTTTTGTCTATTGTTTTGTCCTATTTACTATATTCTATCATTTATCATTATATTTTTTATTATCTTATTGTCATTATTGATTTACTTCGTCAATTTTTTAGTGATTCGTCAGGTTTTAATATTGTGCTTTATCATAAAAATAAAATTTATTGTCTGAGTTTTTCATAGAATATTTTTGTTTGTTCCCCATCCACGAATAGGGTTACATTGAATTGCAATGCCCTTATTTTATTTTATTTTATTTTATTTAATTTCATTTGCGGATAGATCCTAATAATTCCTTTCTTTTTCTTTAATTTCCAAAACAATTTTATTTTGTTTGGTCCACAACCACCGAATATATATATATATTTATTTTTTTTATTTTATTCGCAATTTTTTTTTATTTTTTGGTCCCAAATTTTGAAAGATAAAAACATACATATCTACAAGTATGTAGTACCAATTTATGGACCGCTCCATTGGAAACACATAAGTTTGCATGACCAAGGAATCTCAGGTTATTGCAACACTTACTAGAATATATAAATAATAATATTTAGTAATTTCAACTAAATATCTATAAATATTTCGAATAACTTACAAATTTCGGACTATTTTCGAAAGTTAAGCAAACTTGATTACATATCTACAAATATGTAGTATCAATTTTGGGACCGATACGTTTGTAACGCAGCAAATTGGCGTGTCCAGTGAATATGGGCTTAAGCACATACTTCTAGAAGAACGTATATAAATACAAACAATTATCTGTAAATATTGTGGATTACTTACATATTTCCGACTATTTTCAAAAGATGAACAAACTCTTGAATTTAATTTGAAAAAATATTTTCAAATTAGGAACCGCTTTCATTGAAGTCTAAAGAATTACACGTTATGGCAACAACCGTGGGTTTACATTTACTATTACTGGAAGTATATAAATAATATTTAATAAATGCAACTAAATATCTATAAATATTGTGGATTACTTACATATTTCCGACTATATTCGAAAGATTAACTATCGAATTTAGTTTGGACGTAAGTTGTTAAATTTAGGGACCGTTCCCAATGGAGTCTAGGGAATTACACGTTATGGCAACATACGTTAGCTTACTTCTACTGGAAGTATTTAAATACTTATATTTAATAAATGCAAGTAAAAAGCTATTAATATTGTGGATTACTTACATGTTTCGGACTATTTCAATTTAGACATATTAGTATAAAATTGAGTGTCCGATTGTATTGGAAGAGTAGTGGGCGTTGTACAGTGAAAAAAATGGGCTAACTTCTAACTTCTGGAAGAATATATATAAATACAAATATAAATACAAATATATATCTATAAAACACGAACTATTCAGGAAATTTATCAATTTGGGGACCGGGGAACACATGTGGGCACTTACAACTGGAAGAACATACAAAGGGGTTGTTACGAAATGCTTTAGTTGTGAGTTCAGACAAAAATTGCTATTACATAAATATGTACATATATTTACTTATATCCATAACTACTATTACGCTTAACATTCTGAACCCTTGTTTGTATGATCTTCCGATATTAACGGTTGCTCATTGCTTAGTTCTTCTTGGGAGCTTTCACATACCACTTAGAGTTCCACACCTTCGGTATTTCTTTAGCGTTCCGATTTGTGTGACGCTTTATCTTTCGCAAGCAGGCTGCATTCGCAAAAATGTTGGCCTTTTTGATCTCCTATTGCTGGCTCTGGTTGGTTTTCCTCCAAGTACAAGACGGGTTGACCAACTACGCCGTCCTACATTGAATCCGAGACCTCGCTTGGGCCTGACACCTCCACGTTTGCTCTTTGGTGATACGCGTTTTTCTCCTCTTTTCTATAATAACGTTTTTAATAACACATAATTACATTTTTAATTACAATTACATGATTAGATTGCAATTAAATGTAATTATTTGAAGTCCCTTATTTAGGGTTCCGTACCCAAAGGTTGCTAACGGGACCCTATTACTAAGCTTCCGCCGTCTGTCCGTCTGTTCGACTCCGCTCATGAACCGTAATAGATAGACAGTTGAATTTTTCACAGAATGTGTATTTCTATTGTCATGATAGCAACAAATACTTAAACTAAAATAAAGTTAAATTTGGATCCTATATGTTTCAGGGCCATGTCCTACAGCCATGTAAATTTCATGATCCTAGAATTACCAGGAAGGGTACCTCCCATAAAAATCCCCTTTTAAATTAATGTTCTTATTAGAAAAAGTTTTTTGTTTTTTGATTTATTGGACACTATAAATTTCTGTTCCATATCCATCAGCCATGAATATAGTGATGCTAAGAAAAGAAGGTTGGATGCAACCCGGAGGAGCGTTACATCTTTGGCATAGCCAATGATAGCCTTCTTTCTCGTTTTAAATTAAATTTATATACCTTTAAGTTCAATACACTTTTTCACTAATGTTTTTCGCAGTACAAATGAGTTTTAAATTTATTCTGCCGGCATATGGTTCAATCTCAGAAATCTTTAAATATTTATCAATACATTGTAGATTTATTTATGTTTCTGAACTGATTTAAACCTGGATTTTTACCAAAAATGATTTTATAAACATATTATATACTTTATCACAGCCCACAAAATTAACATCGCTGAGCTCCGTTTTCATGACTCATTTTTTTATTTTATTTATCAGTTTATATTTTTTTATTTATGTGTTTTTGTTATTTTGATTTGTATATTTTACTTTTTGAAAAATTAAAAATTTTATCATATTTTTAAATGACATTGAATTGTCATTCATAACCTCAACTAGGAAACAAGTTAAAAACGTTGACAATATTGTTGTAAAAGGTACTTACTTCATTTTCAACATATCGCTCTTAACAAAATTACAACATAATTTAAGGCCTAGACCAGTAGTTTACCATAAATTCCTCGTATTGATATGTTAATATTTACCAAAGCATCCATTCACAATAGTTGAATTTAAAATTCTTCGCTTTCACAAGCCACACCGTAACTCATGGTACAACGATTGTAAACGCGCAAAAATATCAGTGCATAAAACGCTGAAATAATGCATTTATAGTCGATTTAGACAGGCCCTGCATCACGATGATACGCTTTGGTGTTTAGACAAGCCATTTCGTATCATTTAAAACTGCTTTTTGTTTTGAATGTGCATAAGAAGAAGAGAACGTTTGTTGAATTGAGAGACAGTAAATAAAAAAAATAATATAAAAAAAATCCATTGAAAATAAAGCATTGCACGAGTTAACACTAAAGTTACAACTCCATACCACACTTTGGACGCTTTGGCTTTATACGCTTTTTAATGGTTAGAAGCGTAGAAACGTTTTCAAATCTTCACACTACAGAGATCGCTTAGCGCGTTGAAATTAAAGTGACAGTTGCCCCATACTAAAAAAAAGTTAACATACGTAGTAAGTTGAAGTCACGATCGAAGTAGCAAGTACACAAATGTTGTTTTCTTTCAAATCGTTTGTTCTGGCTTTCAAGGAGACTAAACCGAAAAGTTAAAATGTATGAAAATGTATGAAGGCAACTACATAAACTCAACGGCAAAGCCAACATATGAAAAGTTGCCCAACTTCAACTTTATCAAAAAACAGTATTCAAAAGAGGTCGCAAACTCCAAACTAAACTTAAACCACATCAACCCAGCTCAACGCAACGGTAGCTACCAGCACAACAATACTAACAATAGCGCTGCTCTAAATTCTACTACAAATACTCAAGTTACGCCGAGTATGAGTGTAACTAACGGCAACCAAAGTATAAATATCCTTATGCAAGGTCAATTGCCTGCTGTAAGCTACAGGAACGCTCTTATCGGCTCTCAAAAAAGAGCACCACCCACCTACAAGATGAATTCAAGTGAGTCAGCTGATAAATTGAACGCTGATCTTTTCACGTTTGAAAAAATAAGCTCTATTACGTCAGAGCTTATGGACAAACTCCAAAGATGTTCAAATGAAAGTGAGTAATTTACGCTAGTTACGCTATTAGTACTTAAATATGTCTATAGTAAAAAATAATGTAGATTACCTAAATATTATGGCATGGAATGCACGTGCCGTCCGTTGCAAAAGAAATCTACCTGAAAACTTCCTAATTCATAACAAAATTCATGTCTGTCTGTTAAGCGAAACCTGGTTGACGCAAAAGGATCGGTTTATAATCTCTAATTATACTATTTATTGAAATGACCGTACTTCTAATAGGGGAGGTGGCGTTGCTATAGCTATGGGAAAGTTCCAATTGTAAATACACATTTAATTGAAAATATAGGAGTAGAAGTTTATAGAGACTAGCAAAATATAATTAAACCGTTTTCCGTTTACTTTCCTGGGTCATCGGAAAAATGTTTAAATAGGTCATGCACTCTGTCGAATGACAAAAACCGCCAAAAAAATGTTTCAAGACCGATTTACTTAAATTCTCATGCATAACTGGTCACTATATATTAGATGGTGACTTGAACTGCAGAAATAGATTTTGGAATTGCGGTAAGGCTAACTGTTGGGGGAATATCCTTTATGAATTGTCCTACATTGACAAGTTTTCAATTGTGTACCCAAAAGATCCAACGCATATTCCAGCTAGCTACAAAGCAGAAACCTCAACACTAGACCTTTTTATTACAAACTCTCCTAACTTGATAGCTGAACCGATATCCTGTAATGACCTTGCATCAGATCATGTTCCGGTAATTGCTAATGTAGCTTCTAAGCCAATTATTTTTGAAAACATCTTTCTTTTGTACTAGAAAGCTAATTGGAAACTTTTTAAGCAAACCTTGTACTTCAATTTTACTGACATTCAGTTTCACCATCCTGCGCTTCCCACCATTGAGTTGATTGATAAAATGGTTGACTCACTTACAACAGAAGTAGCCTCTGCACTCGAAATTGCAGTGCCTAGGAAGTCTTTTAAAAAAATTTGCAATAAATTGCTTAATAACATCACTGAGCTTATTGAAAAGAGAAACGTAGTCAGAAAACACTGGTTTAGAACAAGGCAACCTAACTCTAAAGCCCAACTAAATTATCTGAATTATCATATTAAACAACAAATATCAGTACATAATAACATCACTTGGAACAATAAGATTATGAATCTAGGTAGACACTCCAAAAGTTTTTGGAAAATAACAAAACTTACCAAAAACAATATCCAATTTGTACCAAGTTTCGTATACAATGATAGATTGTTCTCTACAAGGCAAGAAAAAGCTAACATACTTGGAGATATATTCCAAGAAAAACACAAATTAAATGACAGCGTAGCAATGCGCACTATTAGAGCTTCTATGAGTGAACTCAACAATCATCACTTTATTTTATTTTTATTCCATGTGTATCATCTGGTGATGTTGAGAATATAATTCACTCACTGAAGACGAAAAAATCTCCAGGTTTGGACACTATTCCTAATATTTGTTTAAAAACTTACCATCTTTAATTATTGTCTTTGGTTACTTCCCAATATAATCGAAAATTGCTAAAATCAAAGCCATTCCAAAACCAGGGAAACCACCTGACTCGCCTGAAAACTACCGTCCTATCAGTTTATTATGCTGCTTCTCGACATTATTCAAAAGTCATACGGCAGAAGCTTAACTTTCATCTAGAAGCACATTCATTATACCATAAACTCAATTTGGTTTCAGGTCCCATATGTGTTTCATTAATCCTCTTCTTAAGCTTAAAAATTTTATGAAGCAGAATATGCAACATAAGAAGTCAATCGGTCTGGTTACTTTATATATGCAAGCAGCTTTTGATATTGTATGGCATGACGGCTTAACACAGAAATTGATGATTACAAATAGGGCTGTTTATCTTACAGAAATTGTGCAAAGATTTATCACCCATCCACAGTTTTTCGTGGAGTTAAGTGGAATTCAATCGGACACTAATAATATTACTGCTGGGGTACCCCAGGGATCAGTCTTGGGTCCGGTTTTGCATAATGTATACACCTATGATGTACCTATTCTTGAAAACTGCACTGTTTCACTTTTGCAGACGACACTGGGCTTTACTGTACGGGTAACATGTATGCAGATATACACAATACCCTTCAAAACTCTTTAACTGTCTTGGATACTTATTACAAAAAATTGAAAATTTTGTTAAATATTAGGTAGACTAGCGTGATCTAATCTAATCTAAATATTAATAATACTAACATTCATTGGACTAATAGCGTACGATATCTAGTACACATTGGTAAAACGCTGGATAAAATAAACAAAGCTATTTGTGTACTTTATCCGCTCATAAACAGGAAATCACAACTTTCACTGGACAACAAACTTATAATAATCAACTCGATATTAAGTCCAATTTCACCATATGGGTCTCAGGTTTGGGGTGATTGTGCTTCCACGCACGTAAATAGACTTTAAATAGTACAGAAAATTTATTCTGCTTAAAATGTTACTCAATTTACCATTCTATTTTTAATTATGAAAATTGTATAACTATGATTTATTAGGTAAATAAATATATATATAAAAAAAAGTATTGGAAAATGGGAAAAAAAACTGCTTTTTGAACTGAAAACAGCTGTTTAGTAGCGAATTACAAATATCTGTTTTGGTGAATGTCAAAAAAAGTTTTGCTGTTTTTAGTGTATGACAAATATGGATAAAAATGTATAATAATAATTAATTATAAACAATTAATGCTCATTATGATAATAAAATAAATGTAATTATAATTATTAATCATAAATATTTATTTATTTATTGAAAATTAGAAAACTTAATTCTAAAATGCAATATAAAAGCTGAAGCAACTAAGGCCTTGAACTATAATCATTAATAATTTTGTATTTAATAATTACTTTCCGTTATTATTATTCAATTTTCGAATTTAACTGATACACATGCCTAGCTGTTTTTTGTTTACTACAAGCCAATAACGTTGACGTCGCTTGTGTTGTTTGAAGTAGCCCTAGTGCCGAAACACAGCTTGACGGTGACGTTGTTGTCTACTTTCAGCTTGAGTGTCGAAATTGTAGTAACATTGGGGCCTTGTGAATTTATGGTGAATTGGCAGCACCGCCGAATTAATGGTTAAAGTCAACTAAGAAATGTCAAGTATTTATTATTAATTCCTGAGTTTGATTCAATTGTTTTCTTTTTTCGCTTATTTTTGGCATTTTTAATTGTTTGTTTTATAGTGTGTTCAGACAGCGAGTTCTGATTGTGCGAGTTCTGGCTACCCGGTTTTTGTAACCGAATTCTGAGGTGCGATTTCTGAGCAGCTGTTTTTGAAGAGAAACTTCTTTAGCGAGGTGTAAGTCCAAAAAAAACGTTATGGTAATTAAATGTGTTGATGCGGTGGAGAGACGTTGATGGGGGATACACATTGCATATTGGGTTGTTCGTCTGCAGCGTGGAGAATATATGTTTGTGTGTTTTTACGAAAAGCGTACGTACAAGTGATCGTATTGCCGACCACCACCCGACAATATTTTCCCACTCTTCGTGTTTGTGTCGTCGTTGTTGTTGTCTTCTTGGTGTTGTGTTAACGTCCGTCTGCTTGTAAGCTGCGGTCGTCTATTGCGTGGTAGTTGCTAATATCACCAATAAGACATACCAATCCAACTATAGCATCAACGAAGAACAAATACCTCACTCTTCTTATTTTGTTTTTGTTTGTTGTAACAATGTGATGTGTACAAACATACACTGAGCCAGAGGTGGTTCATTGCTTAAGGAAGAGCAAATAGAAACGAAAAATGTTTTATATACACTGAAAAAAAAAAAATTAAATATACAAATTTCTTTTAAATCTTCCACGAACCTTCCAATAAATTGTCTAAATTTATGTGAACGTTAGTTGTAGACAATTTTAATAAAGCTTCCAAATGTTCGTTGCTTATTCTAGATCTGTGTTTTCACAGATATACTTATGTGCTACCAAACATGGAATACAAATTCTATTTATGCTAAATCAAACAACTAAGATCTTATATGCGCAAAACCCTCTCTTTCTTTCTTTCATTATAATTAAAATAAGTCTTGCAATTTAAAACAAATCGCGATTTCTCTAAGTGTTTCTTAATGAGAAGCTGCAAATTGTTTTCCTATCAAATCTTACGGCAAAAAACAACAAAATCTACGTTGTTGCGAATGTGTATAAAACAATATGCAGAGAAGGAGGCTATGACTAAGAGTTTTACAAAAACAAATAAGCATGTTGAGGATAGGACTTGATCATATTCATTTTTGGTTGTTAGCTCAAGCAGGCTTAGTTCTTCGATTTGCTAGTTTGCTTGTAAGCATTTCATAAGCACAAGACTGGTGAGAACATACATGAATTTGCGTTGTGGAGAAGGGAAGTGCGTGGGTAGTTGTTGTTGCTTGGTTTTGTGCAGAACTTATCAACAGCAACGCACCCACGATTATTACAGTTGCATTTACGCTCTTCAATCATTTGTGCTCATGGGGTGTGTGCTCTACATGATGCCGATCTCGCATATTAATTTGTGTGCATGTCGCTGATACTTTGCTGTTATACATATGTCATGTAGTGAAATGTCGAGAATAGTGAAATGGAGGGAAATGACCATGATGACAACAATATTGTTGAAATCTATGAAATTGAAAATGTATTATTAACGTGCAGCATCTTCTGATCTTTCTAAAATGGATGATAATTAAGAGAAAATGAGCAAGAATAGTGTAATCGTTCCCGTAAACCTTTCTTTGTGAGATCAAGTCTAAAATTTAAGCCAGAGGTCGGCAGGTATCCGGAATTCACCGTTATCAGACACACTCACGCTGTGCCATTCGGAAAATTTTTTCCAGCTGGTAGCGCTGGATGCTACTTACAAATTATTACATAACAGTGCAGCTGCTCCTGTGCTGCGATCACTTCTATTTTTCCTACAAATTAATAATAATAACAAAAACGTACTTCAGCGATTTTCTTTTTCAATTTTGCATAGTAAAGAAGAAGAATTTGAAAAAACAATATGAAAACAACAATTTAGGGTTAGTGAGAATTACTTGGAAAACCAACACAAAAAACAGTGTATTTCAATTAAATTTGTTAAAAAGCAATAAATCGATTTTAGAAAAACAGTATTTTTAGCAGTAAGTATAAATTTTATTCATTGTATATTTACAAAGAAAGCAAATTAAAGATTGAGCACTTTATTTTCACCATCCGAATCGTCTTCGCTTTCCATCTCAATATCTCCTTCTGTGGTTGTTGCTTCATAAATGGAGTTTGAAGCAATTTGACGGAGCAGTTCCGGTTTAGATTCTATGTAATTGTAAAAATCAACGTATGCATATGTCAAATTACATTTGACTATCCTTATCGCCAGAGTTCCACTTCTGACGTCCAAGTATTTTGTGCTCCAGAAAATATTCGTTCCGCGGATGCTGAAGTTCCTAAAAAGCATAAAATATAATTATCAACTTGCGCCATTTCTTTCTACTCGTAATCGGCGTTATTCAGATGTGTGAATATTTCCACGCAGCGTTCCACAATCGAAACGGTGCTGTCTTTCCACTGAGTGATTTTGCCGCTCGCACAGTGAATCTTAACATATCTGAATTGCAAGTGCAAATCTGGCGCATTTTCATTCGCAATATACAAATTGTATTCACTTTGTGGTCATGATGATGACAGTAATGACGTACGTCTGTCTCGTTTGATGATGTTTGTGTTGTATTATTGTTTTTAGCTTTGCTCTTGACATCACTATTTCTAATGGTCCAACGACACAGCAATCTTTGGATGCTTCGGCTTTATACGCTTTTCATTGGCTTTCGACGCTTCAAGTTACAGAGCAAGCTTTTCAAGCTTCTCAACGTAAACAATAACAGCTGTTGTGAAATAAAACAAAATTGTTTTGCTTTGATATTGGTAATCATTTAATGAAAGAAACAAAAATGAATACCACAATGAACATCGATTTCTTTTTTTATCTTATCTATGAATTTTTTCTCCATGTTAAATAGGTTTCCAATCCACTTTAAAAAAAAAAACGGTAAATAAATGACATTGCTGTTTGCCATTCACAAAAATAGGTATTTGTAATTCACCACAATACCAAACAGTTATCTTTTGATTCGAAAACAGCTATTTTCGGATCACGAACCAGTCTTTCTCCCATTCTCGACACTGAAAAGCCTCAAAATTTCAAAGTTGATCAACTTTCGGCTTCTCACGCTTTTTAAGAAAATCTATGTTGTTAGCTTCATACGATTTCATACATTTCAACTATTGAAGCCGAAGCATACAAAGCCTGCGAAGCCACAAAGCAGTTTTTTTTTGCAGCAACAGATTTCTTTGGCTTCTTCTTGTCACCGGTAGCTGCTTTTTTTGCGGCTGTTGTGGGCTTCTTCTTGGAAGCAGTGGCTGTTGTTGGTTTCGTAGATTTCTTTTCTATCGAAACTGCTTTTGGCTTTGACGATTTCTTGGTTGCTGCAGCTGACAATTTAACTAAGCCGGATACACCTTTTCCTTTAGTTTGGATCAATTTTCCATTAGCAACAGCAGTCTTTAAATATTTCTAACAGATTTCCCATTTGTATGTGGCACTAATGTATTTCTTGATAATCAACAAAGATGAGCCACTGCTCTCCTTCAAGCTTTTAATTGAAGCGTCAACCATTTGTTGTGTTAGTAGATGGTATGGGGCAGCTGATGGTTTCTTTGCTTTAACCAAGCCACTGGGAAACTTACCCTTCATTTTCCTCTCGACTACAGCAACAGCAGCAGGAACTGGAGATGGAAATCACAACTGAATCAGACATTTTTTACAATTTTCTTCACTTCACTTTTCAATTAAATTCACAAATACATATATTTAATAAAATCAATCTAATAATGAGAAAAAAAAAATAATTTGTTTATTCAAATAAATTATTCTTTAACTACATAATTATGAACATTAGAGCATTAGCTGCAGTGCCTATATAAAATTACTATTATATGAAAATAAGAACGATTTAATGTAACATAAGTCAGTCCAGCGCTGAGAACATTCAAGCCAAATATCAGAAGCATTTGACGTGTGAGTCGCGCCTCACTATGGATGGGTCATATAAGTGTCGTCATTAGTGGTGGTTTTTTAAGATTATTTTAGTGAAAAGACACCATTAATCGATAGTGTATATTCAGTACAAATAAATCGGTTTTTGAAAGAAAGAAGCCGGTTATTAATCGGTTTCCGGTTTATTATGCCATCACCACTCATCGTTCTTGTGCCTTCAAAGAATATGAAATTGCTTGCTTGGAAGTTAAGTTATAAAAGCTTACGTAATAAAACAATAGTTTAAATAAATTTGAAATTATAAATAAACTCTCATCTAGCACTGGAGTATCTTGCAAATATATAAGTTTTCGTTAAGAAGATATTAAATTTGTTAATGTGGTTGGAATGAAAACGAGTAACTTATATAAAAATATTGCTTAACTTGCGGCCATGGCTACTTAATGACTTTTGTGAACTTTAGGTTAGCTTCATATACTAAATTAATAATTAAATAAATAATAATAGTAACAATAAGAAAGAAAAAAATAAATAAGTAAATGTCGGAAGTGATTGTGTTGTAATGCAACATTCATTTTTTCTGCTTACCGGCAGCAATCGTCAACTATTGTTCATGGTTAATCACATTGAATTTCAATAAGAGGTATGTTACTGGTCTATGCCTGAAATTTTGTTATTTTGTTAAGTGTGATATGTTTGGAAAACTAAGTAAGTAACCTTTTACAACAATATTATTTACATTTGTAAATTGCTTGCCAGTTGAATTTCTAAATGACAATTCAAAAATGTAAGAACTTTTTAAATTTTTTAAAAATGCCAAAAAAAAGACCAAAATAATAATATGTTATTGAAAAGAGATACGGAGCTCAGCGAGGTTTATTTTGTATGCTTTGATAAAGTATTTGACTGCTATATAATAGGTTTTTGTGAAAAATCCATGATATAATTACCCCTTCAAAAATATATAAATAAATCTACAATATCTTGATACATATTTAAAGATTTCCCCCAGATGCAGAGTACATAAATACTCCTTAAAAACTCATTTGTACCATACTTCGAAAAATCTTGTTCAAAATCTATTGAACTTAAACTTATAAGCTATAAAAAAAATTAATGTGAATAGCCTTAATATTTCTTTACACAATGTAATAAAAATTTCCATCAAATTTAATCAATTTGCCGACTTTTCGAATTTTCCGACCACGTTCTAATGAATTTATTGGAGAATGCATTGTTTCTATGGTAATAATTTCTTCTTAATTACTTCTTTTATCTTTTTTTTTGTCAATTATCTGGATGCTCAGGTATTATTAATTAGCTGATCAGGCGACTTTTGTACCGCCTTCTTGAAGGATTTCTTGTTCAGTTACTTCCTTAAACTCAGAAATGAAGAAGTCCAGTGATTCCTTATCCAACTTGCAAGTTTTCTAGACGACTTGAACTTTACATGAGGAGTAATACACAACAGAATTGCAAGGTGGTCGCTTTGAGTGTAGACATCTGCAACCTCCCAAGTGATAGTAGTTGCAATCGTTGTGCTACAAAAGGTAAGGTCAATTGCGGAACTGCCTCTATCGTTGGCAAAGATGAACGGATTGTTACGCTTAAGTAGCACCACATCCAAAGAAGCAAAGGCCACCCTGATAACACTTCCACGCCTCTTGGTGTTAGTGCAGCCACATTCCACCGCTCAAGCAGGGATCTATCTTTCGTAGCCATGACTAGTATACCAAGGAAGTCCTCAAATATGCCTTCATGTCTATAGCTGTTTGGGAAAGTAAGTCCTGTGCCGCACTGCACTGCTTTAGATTAAGCCTTTAGTTTCCGCATGGCCTTCTTAAAGGCTTCGCAGTTAAAACTCCCAGAAGCATGGGCGTTATTACCTTCCGGACATAGGTCACACTTGGGCCTCTCCTGACATGTTTTTGCGATATGTTGTTTTGCTGTGCGTATGGAAAAGAAGAAAGAAAACAACATATGTAGTACGCATATACATACACACAACCACTTACACACATCTGCGTCTTATTCTCCGCTCATTTCCTTGCACGATCGCGAGCTTCATGCGAATCAAACGAAAATTCGAATTAATTCGGATGTGTTCGGCTATGCTGAAATTTTCATTTCGTTTTGCACGCTAATTCTTTCTAACTCATTTCACAGAATGCAGACGGCTTTCGAACTCAAAACACAGTCGCATTCATCTTCATTCATTTTGTGACTCGCTCTCACTCAATTCAATTCGAGTTAATTCTTTGGACTTCAGCTGTGAGCGAAGCTACGCAGCTGTCTAGTAGGAAACGCACTATTAAATATTTAGAGAATGCACTATTTACTTCTATTGTTCTTCTATTGTTCAGCAGTGGTTTTGAGGGTGATGGCAAATAAATTTCCGTTAAAGTTGAACTGATACTTTTACAAGGTTTTTGTTTTTGTATTAATATTCACTCTTTCTATGACTTTTTTTATTGTTTGTTTATTATTTTCACTTTTTTAAAACGTTTGTTAGTTTATTTTTATTTTAAGTCTATTAATTTCTAGTATAGTTATTACAATAATTTTAGTTGATTTACTTCAATTAAAGAAAATTTTTGTTGTAATATTTTTGCTCAGCAAGACAGTACGTCTCCCCCTTTTTATAGTCTTACGATAATTACTCAGGAGCCTTACAAAAATTTATTTAGAACTCGGCCGCGACGTATGGGTTTTTTTTTTAATTTTTTATTTTTTTTCTATTATTTATTCATTTATTCAGCACTATGTGCTTTGCTCAATATCCACAATTCAACTAACTTCTAAAACTAACTTCACACTCTTTATATCTCTGCTGACGCTAGGACAACTGTTATCTGAATTATCAGGTGATGGAATATCACCAGTTTCCTATTGGTTATTTCAGGGAATGGGAACTAAGTGATGAACGAACAACGGACAAGGTAGAATATGCTAATTACTGTACGCACAACGACTAAAGTAGAATGTATCAATAACTGTGTGGACAACAGACAAGGTAGAATATTAAAATTATTTCAGGGATGGGATGATGATGGTTAAGTATGATTTTGGTTTCCTCTCATTGTATCAAAGTCATTGTTTGATATGCTCCAATTTTCTATATAATCGTAACGACCTTTATATAAACGTAAGCGTTCATTACTTCTGATTTATCTCATATTCTCTGATATTCCGTTGCCTGATGAGATTATAGTTGTTTGTATAACGCTTCTTGACGAACTCTAAACGTCTTTTAAGCTCTTCGAAACGACCGCGTATAATTGCGACATAACCCCCAAGTTTGCTGTACTCAACATATTCTTTGTCAAAGTCAGTCTTGTAGCATCTACGCTGCTTCAGTGTCATTAGGGAACGTAGCCATTGACAAGGAATCCTTGTGACATTTTATAAATGCATTGTAAAGCCGATCGTACAACGACATTATTGTATTTGACAACTGCACTGCACTGCAAGCTGACAGTTTTCAATCAGCTTACGTTTCAGGATAAGCTGCGTAGTTTGTCACCAGTGATGCCAGCTACCTATCAAAAAAACAAGACAAATCGACTGCAAAAAACTGGGACAAAAGATATTAAAACCAGAAAGAAGATTATCTTCGGCTATGCCGAAGTTGTGATACTCTTCACGAAATTTTTATATCTTCTCATTGTGTTAGTTCATGATTATAATTAAATACAGTTTTATTTTTTAACTAACTAACTATCCCACGCCACTTTCCCCCCAGAGAACGCGCGAGCAGGGGTCCATTAAAAGCCGAACAAGACTGGGTATCGACCACAAGTCCCTTCGGTACTGCACTACTTGGGTTAGTAGATATGCAATACAAACTTACTTAGTACTACTTTTGCAGCTAAAGATCTAACGTCATCAGCCACATATACTCAGCATGCACAATAAAGGTTAATTTATGACTTAAGACAATTAAGATACATTATCTCTAACTTATTAATAATAATATATACTACGTAAATAACAAAAATTGGGAAGGAAAATTAAAATTAATGCAAGCAAAAAAAAAAGATAATGGCACCAATTAGATTGTGACACATACATAAACTATTTAGAATACTTAACATTAAATTCATTTTCTCACTACCCATGACAGCTTCTAGTGCGATTTTATTGTTTTTTTTGGTATCCCTAATAAATCTAATCCACAATAATCATTGCTATCAAAATTCCGTCATGATCACTGTAAGGAGTTGCGTATGTCATTGCATTTACCCTTCCTTCGCCGAAATTATTAAAAATCCAATCAATTGCCGTTTTCTGTTTTGTTGTGACGGTTTTGTCCAGTGAGGAAACAATACCCATTTGCTTAAACGATCTTCCAGCTCATCTTGAACAGTGGCGCGGCAAATATTAAAATCTCCGACCATTAGAATTTTTTCTCCATTCTGATCCAAAATTTCATTCAAATCTCCCTAAATTACGTGTCTGAACTCATGAAATGTGATATACATACTTTTAACTGCTAACATTTGGTAGACGCATCCTTTCTGAACTCTACTCCTTCTAAAAATGTCTCCTAATTGAAATCTTTGTGATAGGTTTTCTTTGCAGTAGATTAATATGCCATTTGGTGAGCGGCGATGACCCATTTGGAATTCTCCATCTAATCGACTTAAAATGTTGAAGCCTTCAATATTGAATTCCTCATTTGGTAGGGCCCATGTTTCAACAAAGCATAGAATATCAGCAGAACATATAATTTCATCTTTTCTTATATCTTCAATATGCTTATGCAAACTTCGTATGTTCTGATAATACACCTTAATTGTAGGTGTTGATCCATCAAGCATAAAGCTGAAGTGCGTCTTTAATGATTTTTCGTTTCTCAATTTGCTAAGCTGATCTTTTACTGCATCATGATCTCGAAAAGGCTTTGGCGGTATAAAATTTCCGATGATATAAAGACCACCAGTGCTTGTGGCTCTGCTGCATGCAACATATAGCGCAGATCTACTCATTCCTTTCTTAATATGAATTGCGACTTGATTAAACGTTGCTCCTTGGCTTTTATGTATGGTAATGGCTTCCGCGGGTACAACGGGGAACTGCTTTCGCTCAACCGTTACTTGGTCATTTTTTCTGTATTGAAAAGCACGAACTATTCTTTCAATTGGTGTCCAATCTGAATAGTTTAGATGAGCCTTTCAGAAGCGCGCAATTGCTCCAACAGATGGCTCTGAAAATTTTATCCACAACAGAGTGACTATCTGACCTGATTCGATAGTGTGATGATTAATCTGCATCAACTGTCCAGTGGCGCCATTTACTAATCCATCACTGGTATTAATGTTGACCGTTAACATATACTTGGCTGTTGTCTTTAATAACAAATTGAAGCACATTCCTTGTGTTTCTGATGTTTTGAATCCTTTGACTGCCTCCAAAATGCGTTGCTTACTCATTTCACTGAGAGAATTCGCTTTAATCGTATCCTTCGCAATTGAAGTGAATTCCTCTGTTGTGATTTGTGCCAGTTTAATGTTATTGTAAGTACTGGCATCCGCATTGGAGTAAAATAAATGGATTGCATCATTTGGAACCACATTTCCATGCACCACTCTACTTTTAATAAGAGCAATATCATTTTCCGCCATTATGCCCTCCGACATGTTATTTAATGCTACAGCAAATTGTTGGTCGTTTCTTTGGCGCATTATTTCAGTAAGTTCAAAAAATTTAAACGAATCCCATAGTGGAGTTCCCGTTATTGCATTATATTGATCATTTGGATTTGCAGCAAATATCCATCTGTCTCCCACTGGCGACAGCTGCTTGAGGTCTCCAAATACGATTATTGACACTCCACCGAAGTACTCAGTCGTTCTGTAAATTTGTTTGAGGCGGGCATCCAAAAATCCGAACATTTTTGCTCCAACCATGGATATTTCATCAATGATTATAAGCTGGAGATCCATCAGCTTAGAATGGATCGAATTGACGATATCGTTGCTAAGAGGTCGCAAGTTACTGGCCGATTGGTTAACTGGCAGTGAAAATATTGAATGCAGTGTTAGGCCTCCAATACCATATGCAGCTTTTCCTGTGGGTGCGCACAATAGCACCTTTACTGAATCTGGGTTACTACCAGCTACATTATTTGCTCGCAAAGTAAGTGTTTGGCATATTACCGAAATCAATCGGCTTTTTCCTACACCAGCGCCGCCCCCAACGTACTCATAGAACGTTGTGCTGAATATGTGCAAAATATTCTCTTTGCTTTTGATTTAGAAGATCGAACCATGTCTAAAAGTCCGGCCTCTGATATTAAAGGCGGTAATTTCATAAGACGAACTTCTTCGTTAGCTGTATTGGTATCACTATTTTCCTCCTCGAAAATATTTATGTTGGGTCGTATTTCTGGAACTGCGAGGGCTCTAAATTCCTCGTCCAATAATTGTGATGCTTCAGCGTTATCGAGCAAATTATCCCCGTCGGTTGCATTTTGGATCTCTTCCAATGCTTGTTGTAGTTCCTGATCTGCAAACATATTATATTTTCTTCGGTTCTGCTCGATCTCATCCCTATTTGCGTTGGACAATTGTTCCACGTCATCCCGTATTAGTTCAGCATCTTCGTTTCTCCAATGGTAAAACAGCATCGCCATTTCCCTAAAATAGTCCAAGCGGGATATTTCAACACTAAATCTCCTCCATCTTAAGATTAGTGGGTGCTTCCTTTTTTGTATAAATCCACTGGAATTTTTCAATTGAAGAAACTGTTCATTACTCTCTATGTCCTCTTCCTCAATTAGCATCTCCTCGTATTCCTCATTTCCATTTGCTCTTGCATTTCTTCGGATATTTTTTAAATATTTGTACCATGCTGCAAAATCTGCCAAGCAAAGATTTTCCAAGTTATCTGGTCGCTGTGAGTAATGATCTAAAAGATTGGGAACAAAAATGTCTGTTGCATCATTAGGCAAGCCTTCCAAGTCCCTCTTGGGCTTTACCATTCGCACTCTTTGGTCAGGATGAGACGTATTAACAAAAATCTCTCTCTGACAGATGTAGTCCCAATATATTGTATACAGCTTCCTGTGCTGAGATTTCTGATCCATTCACAAACTTGTTTCCAATATGCTGAAGTTTTCGTTTAATTGTGAAATCTCCTCTGTTTATTTCCTCCATTGCTTCTCTTAACAGCTTGGAAACACCCCTGTTCGACTTATTGATGTAATTTATTATGTAACTACAACATGCGTAGGCATCCAAAATAAATTGTATATCCATATTTGCCCGGTGGAGACTGAGTATGTCTATTGTATGCGTTCAGCAATCTATCAGTTAGGTTCCTTTGAAGAAATACTTGAGGCTTTTTTAAACTTGATCGCAAGGCGAGTTTGTATCCTTCATAGTTTGTGTTAATACTTTCATGAGCCAAAAAATTTTCAAATATATTTAAATGGCTTATTGAATCGGAGTCCATCCGGTCTGCCGATTTCAGTAGCTCCTTGACTCGTTTGAAGAGTGTCTTGTGCTCATCTATATTGTCTGCTCCCTCAAGTGGGTAAAGCACTTCAGTATGTGGCATTGGAGGATATGGCATATTAAAGCGACAGAACTTGTTCCCTCGAAGTTCTCTTTCACATGTTCTTCTGTGTCTATTCCAAAAGTTCTGGGTTACTGCCATCAGTTGTAATATACTGATCTATGAAGTTAACAACTGCCTGTATATTTGTGGCGCCTTCCTTTTTCTTTTCAGCTTCCCAATGCGCCGGTGATGAGCGTAAGCCTTTAAGAATATGGAATCCCTCGTCGTGCTGCACTAAATCATGAACAACATGTTCATCCATCAAATTGGCAGCGGTTGCATTCCGAGAACCCGATTTTTTACGAAGACACATGGAGATTGCATTTTTCACCTTTATATGTGAAAAACAATATGTCGACACGACCACATCGATAATCATAGCGACGTAGTTCTGATCGCGCAATGCGACTATATGAAGTCGTGCTTTGCCTTTTTCTTCCACAATATATAGTTGGATAAGACAACTCTTCAGGGTCTTCATCTGCTGTAACGTCTATAGATACTCTTCCTTCCCCAGATGCTATAGCAACACGCTCAATGGATCGATTCTCAATGAGCTCATTATCCAATAAAGTCTCCTGACCTCCTGGATTAAGATCTTCGCCCATCCTGCGCTTGACAATTCCTTTCAATTCTCTCATTACACAATAACTCCCTATAGCTTCATCTCCTCTATCGGCTAAAAAATGCACTTCATCTTGATTCGTGAAGTTGGCCAACCAACTATCCGATATCCGTATAGCATGTTTTACATATAGCTCCGTTGGTTGTTACCAAATATTCAAGTGCTCTCAAGATTCTTGCCGGTCAAATTGTTTCCGTCATGAAGGTATGCTCATATTGCAGTCTCCTTTTGAGTTATACCTGTACAACATGACTATCTTCAAATCGGCGTGTCAGAGTGGTAACAGTTTCCACAACTGATATGGGAATGTTGACAACTGCCCCTCTGATTGCACACTGGCGTTCATATCCCAACGAAAATATACGCATAAATGGGATCCTTGGCGATATTAAATGCTCTTCTAAGCACGTTAATCCTTGTAAGCATGTGGGAATTTCCGGAAAATCTAGTCCATCTGAAAGGCAAATGTTTGGAATTCGACCTTCCGAAACAACCTTATGGCATGTCGAACAAAAATAGTAGACATCGTCCTCACATGGAAATTTATCTGCTAGATAAAATACATTTTGTATTGGGAGACTTGGGTACTTAGTTGATATCACATTTTTGTCAAGCCTCTTTACTTGGTGGGTGAACCATGTACCACCGCAGCAGACGCATATATTTGTTGGACCGTCTTTCACTCGCAAATTGTAGAGGTTAAATCCAGCCTCACTGCGTCTTTGACGTTGAGCGGCCAACTCTTCTTCCCTATCCTGTGGTGACAAATCTTGCCTTCTCCTTACATTTCTCCTTGCTTGTCTGTCTGATTCGAGCTGACGATTAAAGGGATCCGTTCTATGAAGCTGCGTTCTTTCTAGATTCGCAACTCGTACCTGTTGTATTAGGGCCCTGGTCTGCTGTCGTGTTTGCCTTCTTTGAGAACTGTTAATTTGTTGTTCCCTTCGCATTTCTAATAAATTCGATCGTTGGTCTCTTCTCAAAACCGTGTCACGAATTCTTTCATGATGCCTTACTTCTTCAATTTGCCTCCTCTGTGAGTGTTGCAGCGTATTTTGTGCTTGCTCCTCACTTCTTTCAGTACGGTCCTGCCGTCTTGTACTGTGTGCTGTTGCATCACGTACGCGTTCTTCTTGACGGTATTCTTCATTTTGTCTCCGTTCGACATGCACAGTAGTATCTCGTTCTTGTTCATCTCGACGATAGTTAGTATTTGTTCTTCTCAGGGTACGTGCTGATAAATCCCGCAATCGTTTCTCCGATATTCTGGATTTTCATTGCGTACTGCAGCTATAAATGTGGCATTTCTTGCCCTGTTTTCATCCAAGTTTTCAATGTTGTGTTGTCGGCTGCGCAGCATTGCCTCTCTGCGCCTTTGTTCTGCAGATTTCCGTGATACACGCGGCATTTTAATTTTATAATTTAATTTCTATTATTATTATATTTTAATTTTTATTTCAAATTCTTTACTTTTTAATATACAGTATATTTTATTAAGTGAATTAACAGTGTTAGAATTAATTAAACTTAAAGCTTATTTTGTTATGATCTTTAATAAATTTATTGTTTTCTAAATATTTAATATTGTTGTATTAAATTTAAATTAATTATCCTAATAATAAGAAATTAAGATACTTAAAATATTTAATTGAATGAATATGTAATATATATACGTATATGTGTAACGTATATACATATGTGTAATATATGCATATATGTGTTATATATGTATAAGTGTAATATATACTAAGTATTATATATCTCTTATTTTATTTTTAGTAAATTTTTTTTATGTATATGTATATATAATATATAGACGTATATATGTGACGTATATATGTATATATGTGTTATATATATGTGATTTATTAGATTTACATATATAGTATATACTATAATAAATATGTATTTCAAAATATATATAAATATATACACACACACACACAGAATGAAATATCTTATACTCCCCCGCGCAAAAAATATCCCGGCAAAAATTCTAACTAAATCAAATTGATTAAATTTATCGTAAAAATCACACTTTTTCCACACACTTCTTTATACACGCAACAATAAACATTTTACTATTATTAATAACTAATCAGTATTATGTTATATCAATCAATTTTGATTTTATTTGTTTATAATCAATAGCTTTGTTTGTGCTAATACACCGCTCGAGTAATTGCAAGCACAATGAATATGCATAGAGAATAGAATAGAGAATAGTGAATAGAGAATAGAGAATAGAAACTTGCTCTCCCCGTTTTAAGAAATGTTTGCTCCCTCTTTTGGTCATGATCATGAGTCTCTCTCGAGTTCTCAAGTTCTTTTAGTCATCGAATACATGACCATGTACTCATGGTCAGGTGTAAGTAAGATATGTATGTACATATGTGTTTCATGTATATTAGAGTATTGCAAAAATATATGTTTTTTCAAATGAACTGTCGAATGACAATCTTTCTTTGACCGTGTATACAGAAATATTACATTATTGTTTACTTATGCGTAGCATCACTATATTCTCTCTGTTACAGCTTGAGTATCAACAACGAAGAACACAGTTTGAGTGGCACTTTATTGTACAACTAGTTGGGTGCCCGCGGCTTCGCTCGCTGATATAAGTATTAGACATATTTCTTATAGCGATTTCCCGCTTCACTTCGCGCGGAATATTGTTTATATTAATAGAAATCTAAAATAAAATTAGCCTATGTTACTCCTTAATGCATCAGCTATCTGCCAGTGAAAGTCCCGTCAAAATCGGTTCAGCCGTTTCAGAGATTAGCGGGAACAAACAGACAGACAGACAGACAGACAGACAAAAATTGTAAAAAATGTCATTTTGGCATATGTACTGGATATATATTCATATATGCAAGAAGTAAAAATCTGTTCTTTTAATATTACAAACAGCAACTTCAATTTTATTTATCTGTATAGATGTAACAATAAAAACTGTATTCAATCTATACAGATAAATAAAATTGAAGTGTCTGTAATATTAAAATAACCGCTTTTTACTTCTTGCATATGATATATAGCTTTTGCCAGCGACTTCGTTCGCGTGGACTTCAGGTTCGTCCCGTCTTCTAGTAATAAGTAAGAAATACGGTAACTAAGCACTGCAGAGCCCTAATCATAAGCCTATAGGTAGCTACTGCAGTATGCTCCTATAAACTACATTTAACGATCTTTTTCCTTCAGCATAAACATGCAGATTCTTCGCTTTGGAAACACGTGAGCAAGCCACATAGAGCTGACCGTGAGAAAAACATGGCGTGCCCAAATGTAGGCCTGCTACCTTCAAGGTTTGACCCTTGACCATCACGGACTTTTTTGTAGACCTTTTTAAGTTGTACAATACTGTAGTAAATTGTTTTGATCTATCTTGTAGGATTCAGTCAGCGTTTGCAATGTAAGCGCAAAAAATGTGTTTTTTTTACGACCTCACATTAAAAACCTCAAAAATTGTAGCCTATGTGTTATTCTGATGTATAAGCTATAGCCTATGTGTTATTCTGATGTATAAGCTATATTGTGGTAAAGTTTCATTCAAATCCATTCAGTAGTTTTTACGTGAAAGAGTAACAAACATCCATACATCCATACTTACAAACTTTCGCCTTTATAATAGTAGTAGGATAGGATTACTCTTTATAAGTTTGTCAATTAATTTGGGTTTGTATGGGAAGTACCCCTCCTGGTAACCCTAGGATATTGAAATATACATGGTTGATAAATATGGCTCAGAAACTTATAGTATCCAAATTTCAGTTTGATAACGCAAGAACCAAAAAACTTTTTCTAATAAGAACATTAATTTAAATGGGGGTTTGTATGGGAGGTGCCCCACCTGGTAACCATAGGATCATGAAATTTACATGGATGGTAGACATGGCCTAGAAACTGATTGTGTGTAAATTTCAGTTCCATATGTCAAAAAACAAAAAACTTTTTCTAATAAGAACATTAATTTTACGGGTGGTTTGTATGGGAGGTACCCCTTCTGGTAACCATTGGATAACGAAATTTACATGGTTGATGGACATGGCCCAGAAACTGATTGTGTTTAAATTTCAGTTCGATACGTCAAAAAACAAAAAAAAATTTCTAATAAGAACATTAATTAAAAGTGAGGTTTGTATGGGAGGTACCCCTGTTGTAACCATAGGATCACGAAATTTACACGGTTGGTGGACATGGCCCAGAAACTGATTGTGTCTAATTTTCAAAGCGATACTTCAAAAACAAAAAAAATTTTCTAATAAGAACATTAATTTAAAGTGAGGTTTGTATGGGAGGTACCCCCCTAGTGGTCCGATTCGACTGATTCCGACAAATGTGCTGCGTATGTGCAAAATTTCAGCTCTCTAGCTCAAAAACTGAGGGACTAGTTTGCATACATACAGACAGACAGATGGACATGGCTAAATCAACTCGTCTCATCGAGCTGATCACAAATATATATACTTTATGTGGTCTGCGATGTCTCCTTCTGTGTGTTACAAACTTCATGACAAACTTATAATACTATTCACTCCCGTGAAGAGTATAAAAACTTCATGACAAACTTATACTACTATTCACTCCCGTGAAGAGTATAAAAAGGACAAAACAGGACAAAATTTATTGCCTTATAATTTTTTTTTTTTTGTAATTTATATCTTATAAATTTGATTTTATAAATTAGATGAGTTTTATTGCGTCATAATCATTTTCATCTGCGGCACTACTGTAGGGTCATTAGTGCCAATCATATTTAAATATTTATCCGGAACCTATTATGTGTTACAGCATGCACTGTGCCGTCGCAATCCAAATCTAATAAAAAGTGAATTGTTATAAATTTATAATTTCGTATGTAAAAATAGTATAACTTAATATAATAGATAAAATTGCGTTTAACGTTTGCGTTTGAATGCGGTTTTGCAATTTAGTTTTCACTAAAGTTACTTGGCTGAAAAAGCGTTAATTTTTCACGGCAACAACAACAAATTCAGGGCAAATGCTGAGTCCTCGTAATTAATAGCCTCGGCCCAAAACTTATCAGTATCTGCAATATTTTGCCACTTTATCAAGTGAATATTATTGTTTTGTATTATATCGATTTTTTTGCTATTAACTTTAAAAAGCTCCAAAAATTTTAACTATTGCCTCTTTGTGTGCCCGTAAAATCTTTTCTACTGGAAACTTATTTATATTCTTTCAAATTCAAAAGTTTTCCGGTAACCTAAATTATATCGATATATTTAGAATTGAAATTTCAACAACAAAATCTGTGCAATTCAGAAGAATGGCACATTCTGGGGTATCGTCGTGCTTATTATTATTCCGATTATTACTACGGTTGAGTACCATATTAGTGGTTGTAAAAACGATGTCGTAATGTTGTAATTTTGGGATATTCACAGAATTTAAAAAAAATGATGATAAAAAATTTCAAACTAAGAAAGGATAGATTTCCGGATATGGGATGTTTGACATTTTTTTCCGGATAGGTCAGTTAGAAAAAGGACAGATCTGTCCGGAAAAAGGCTAAAATGGCATCACTGACTGTCACCTGAGTATAACCCTTAAAAAGACACTATGGTAAATCAAATAAAGTTTAAATACGGAACAAAGTCTGTCCTGGCGGGACGTTTGATATTATGGCTGAAATACGGGACGTCCCGGGAAATATGGGACGTCTGGCAACCCACAGATACATAACACTGAATAATTACCACCGATATGAATGCCTGTGATCTGGCCAGATCATTGTGCGCGGAATAAGGGTACCAAAACTATTGTCTGCATAAGGATTAAAATGCACTAAATGCTGCGCGCCATATTTGAATATAGCTCGAAAAAGCGCGAGATTTCCGTAGTGGATATTGACTACGATACAAAACCTAAGACCCTTGGTCCTTGGACCGAAAGCGGTTGATTCCGGGACGAAGACCCGACCACTCAGGGGAATCTTGTATTGTTATAGCTGCGACTGTTGTTACTGTTCATTGTTGTGATTGCTGTCTAATAATGTGGACTTTGATTCTGGCACAAAGGTATGATTGGACTGACTTTGGAGATGTTGTTTTTTTTTATTTGTTATGATGAAATGGTTGGTGTTGGTTATAATGAGCAGCTGCTGCTGAGTTATGGCAAGTATGTTGTTGCTGAAGATGATCCATTCATGCTCCGACTAGCAACACCACCACCACCATTGGTCGAATAGCTGCCACCACTAATACTAGTGCGATTTTTGCTATTAGTGCGTCCACCAACAGTTGCAGAATCCTTTTTAAAGTGACCATTGCGTTTTTTTCTTTACCACTAAATATTGTTTCATCATAATCCGGACTAAGACGCTTTAAGTTATACCCTCCCAAAGTACTACTCGCATTGTCCACCATTGGTGTTAGACTACCTGTATGCGTTGATGTTCGATAATGTAATGACTCATGTGCAGCGTTAAATTGTTGTTAAATGGTTGCTGTTGGTTATGATGAACTACTGCTAAGTTAATGCTGTTGCGCTTCACTTGGGGTTAGATGACACTGTTGCGCTTATTGTTGTAGCTGCGACTGTTGCTATTATTACCATATGATTTAAGTGAATTTGGAGGTATTGATCCAGAAACACCACCTCCTCACCGGATGATTGTTTACGCTCATTCATTTCATAGCCAATTAATTTGCTGCCTGAACTTTGGTGTTGCTCAATGGTTGAAATATTTCTTAAGTGAATAGCTATGTCTCAGTATATAATGTACTGAACGGAACTTACTTCGAATACCAGAAGTTACATGCAGGCCCCTGACACATTTCTTGTTGTCAGTGCCTCTCCAACAACCATTGCTTAGCAACATCATCGTTGAAGAGTTGCCTCCAAGCCTGCCTGATGAATTTATCGTAAGTCTTCTCGCTGCTATCCAATAGTTCTGTCACCTTTAATAAAAATAATTAATAAGTTTAACTTACACTACTATATTATTCTTCCAAAAATGACTTACAAAAGTCTTGAAGGCATTCTCTTCCTTTATTATTTCCTCAAAACTTCGAAGTTCCATCCAGCGTTTTAAAAGGCACTGTCGGCAACACGACTCGTGTGTTTCGGGGCTCGGCACAATCTTTTGCTTTTATAGCAGTTACTTAATTTCTCATCGAAATGAACTAGTTTGTCGAGTTTCGCTGACATCTGCGTAGTAGAGTTTCTTTAAATGACAGATATAGTTAATAATTGGAGATCACAATATTAAAAAAAAAAAACTTACCGTTACCGTTATTCGTTGGCTTTCTTTCTTCGTGCGCCTCCCTGTGCATTTCTCGACTTCCATTATCGTCAGTGTTGAAAAATTCATTTCCTACAATTTAATTTATAAGCGGAATATAAATGTGCTCCCTCTAGCGATCTTCATAAAAGTAAAATATTATCCCAGTAATTTCTTCAATTGAGTGTTGCATACTTTGTATATGGAAGTTTTGTTGTTTGGAGCAAAATATGCCAATTAAAGTGGATTCAATCGGATACTTGAAAAAGGGTTCTAGGTCAACAATAAGTCGGCTATACACAGCATTTTTTTTAATATCTACAATTTTATAAATTTCAAATGAGTTATTTACATTAATAAAATAGAAGCAATCAGCTTCACTTATAGTAAATAACAAGAGATATTTTTTTATTATCACCATTGTATTCCATTTTCGAACTTGATTAATATTGATTTATTGTAAAAAGAAAAAATGAAAATAATAACCTAACTTATGTATACACGTGCAGTCGAAATCTAAAGCTACGATCAAGAACAATATAAAGAACAGAAAAAAACATATGTGTTGATAAGCTTAGGACACTCGAAGAGTAAGATAACAATAGAGCATATACGTTGTATAGGGTGACCATGTAATTTCAACACTCTTCCTTAACGTTTGTGCCCATTTAAATTAAATGAGATTAATTTGACCAACAAATTTTCTGTGCTTCATCTTAGGTAAGTTCTGCGTGAAGACATCAGCTGTCATCTCTGCTGTAGGACAGTACTTCAGTTCGACTTCTTCGTTCTTCACTGCCTCACGTATCTGATGATATCGCACGTCGATGTGTTTTGTGCGATTGTGGTAAACGGGATTGCTTGCCAGTTTTATAGCTGATTGATTATCAACGTTAAGAGTAATCGGAGAATCCTTCCAAAAACCAATCTCTTTTAGCAAGCGTCGCAAATAAATAGCCTTTTTGCTGCATTCGAAGCCGCCATGTATTCGGCTTCTGTACTACTAAGTGCAACAGTCGTTTGTTTCTTTGATTCCCATGATATTGCACAATTACCATAGAAGAATACAAACCCTGTATACGATTTTCGATCAATGAGGTCGTTACCCCAATCTGCGTCGACATATCCTTTTACTGTGTTACTTCCTCCAGTATAAGTTAACTTTAGGTCTATACTGCCTGCTAAGTAGCGAAGAACATGTTTTGCTGCTGCCATGTGTTCTGTGTGTGGATCGGTGTTTCGTTGTGCGAGCTTTGACACAGAATGCATAATGTCAGGTCTTGTCGTAATCGCAAGGTGCATCAGTTCCCCAATTATCGATTGATATATGTTTATGTCTGCTGCTTGCTTTCTGATGTGTCAAGGTATAGTTTGAGCACATCGTTTTCAGGTTCATTACAACTCTTATTGAATTCGTTTACCTTGAATTCGTTCTTATTAAATATAACATCTCTACGCGTCACAATTTGTCGTGTCTCTGGATCATACAACCTATACGCCTTTGATGTTGATGAATATCCAACCATTTTGTAAGCCTTTGGCTTCAAATTTACGTGTATTTTTGACCAAGGCAATGGTTGTACATCCAAAAATCTTTAGATGCTTCACTTGGTTTCTTTCCATGCCACGTTTCATAAGGGGTTTTGTCGGCTAACAACTTTGTTGGATATCTGTTTCTTATATATGCTGCCGTAGATACAGCTTCAGCCCATAAATTTTCGTTCTCTCCAGCATGCAAAATCATACATCTTGCCATTTCACATAACGTTCGATTTGCTCGTTCCGCCACCCCGTTCTGTTGTGGTGTGTGGGAAACAGTCAGCTCGCCTCGTATACCATGCTCTTGTAAATACGCATCAAATTCGTGGTTTATATATTCCGTTTCGTTGCCACTGCGTAGCGCCAATACCTTACAACGTGTCTGTCCTTCGACTTGCAACTTGTATTGTCTGAACTTGTCTAATACTTCGCTCTTTGATTTAAGAAAATAAACCGTCATGAATCTTGATTTCTCGTCTATGAAGGTAAGAAAATATTTTGAACCTCCTATAGATGGTAATTAATAGGTCTGCATACGTCAGAATGAATTAGCTCTAATAACTTCTCCGATCTACGTTCTGATTTCTGAGGAAAAGGTAGACTATGAGTTTTACTCATCGAACATGTATTGCAAACAAATTTATCATATTTCTTCAGTTTCATACCTGTCACCATTTGCTTATGTTGTAATTCTTTCAGACTGTCATAATTAAGATGACCATATCTGTTATGCCATGTTTGGATATTACTTACTGCGCACAAAGATTCTGATTTTTCTTCAACAATGTATAAGCCGTTGCTTTTTATTCCCTTCAATATGATTTCCTTCTGTTCATTGAGAATCAGCGCATAATTCTTGGTGAACTTGGCTGTCTTGCCATTTTCAATTGCTTTGCTCACTGATAGAAAGTTCGCATTCAATTCTGGTGCATATAAAACGTTCTTGAGTCGAACATTTTTATTTTCTTTGGTTTTAAATAATACTTCTCCACGACCGACTGCTCGAACTGTTCGATCTGCTGCCAACCAAATATCCTCCTCATGCTCATCCAAATTATTGAACATATTACGATTATTACACATGTGTGATGTAGCGCCGCTGTCGATATAAAAACTTGACCTGTTTTTATTGCATGTTTGACTCATCAAACTGACGACTCTTAAAGCTTCCTCTTTACTTTTGTTCGCCTGCTTTTTCTGTCCTCTTTCTTCACATATGAAGCATTTCCCTTTGAACGTCTTCCCCTCCTTCTTCTTGTTCCCTTTGTTCGACGAACGAACATTGAACGCTTGTTGATGTGTCTCATATTCAATCGATTCTTGCGCTTTACGTCTTTCCGACTCAGTTAAATGTTTCTGTTTGATTGCACTACAGGCTGGTATCTGATCCCGCGTTTCCATTGCAATAACAAAACTCTCGAACGATTTTGGTAAGCTTGTTAAGAGGATTATACTGAGCAATTCTTCTTGGATGAAAATACCTGCCTCTACCAATCGTTCCGTAATTGCGCTAAACGTGTTTATGAAGTCCACAATGTCCTCATCAACCGATAACCTTATATTAAGCAGCTTCTTGTATAAGGTAATCTTCTGGATGGGACCTTTAGGCCTGTACCGTTCCTGTAGCTTCAACCATGCGTCTGAAGAAGTCTTACAGTCTTTGATGTAATGTAGTTGTGTCGACTTTACGCTCAGCATTACTGTCGCTAACGCCCTTTCGTCGTTAGTGTTCCATTGCGAGAGTTCTTCTGGATTGTCTGGCTCGGTTCCGCCTTGAACCACTTTCCACAATCCGCCGTGTACGAGCACACTACGCATCTGCACAGACCAATATTCATAATTGGTATCATCAAGCTTGTCAATAGAATATAGTGACGACATGGTTATATTGACGCTTTTTTACAATATTTTTCACTGTTGGGTAACTGGGTCCATAACCTGATTAATATTGATTTATTGTAAAAAGAAAAATGAAAATAATAACCTAACTTATGTATACACAGTCGAAATCTAAAGCTACGATCAAGAACAATATAAAAAACAGAAAAAACATATGTGTTGATAAGCTTAGGACACTCGAAGAGTGAGATAACAATAGAGCATATACGTTGTATAGGGTGACCATGTAATTTCAACAGAACTTTTTTTTATTACATTTAAAGAACTCCGTTCTACAATACGGTTGTTTAGCTGCTCTACGACACATTTACTACTTTTTACCATTCAATTTCCAATTGGCTAAGAAAACTTACGAAAGGGAAAGAGCTGATGGTTTCCAATCATGGTGTAAGAAATAGAGGTGGCGCCATTAGTTTACAGTTATGTGTCGTTCTCAATTTATGAAGTCATTCGCACATCAGTGTATATAACGCTGAAATAATTCATTTAGTGTTGAACATGATTTGAAATTGCATTGAAAATTGAAGAATTTGAAGGATATCAGTGTATAGAACGCTGAAATAATGAATTTAGTGTTGAACGTAATTTCAAAATGCAATGAAAATTGAAGAATTTGAAGAATTTTCATAGCACTGCTTCTTCAATTTTCAAACAGACATTTGGGTCTCGTGGTTTCGTATTACCAACGTACAATCCAGCAACTAATACTGACTTTGTACCATTGACATTGATTAAAATTGGCCATGTTTGTTTCAGTGAATTTTTAAACAATGGTCCATCTACATTGACATTAAGACTTATTGCATATATGGATATGATTGCCATTATTGGTAAGTTATGTGAAAAAACAGAATGTAAGAAATATAGAATTCGATATGCCGGTTATGAAAATATCTTAACCTATAAAAATCTGAAAAAAATGTACATACTAAAAAAATTGACATGTAGGCGCATGCATTTTTTTTGTTTTTATTTTTTCTCAGTTCATGGTGAATTTGTGAAAGGGAAAAAAAATTATCGAGAAATAATTCGTATATGTACGTACATACTTAATCGCGACTTTAGTATTGGTGTTCTCTTTAGTTCTCTTTCTTCTATTTTCTTTACTTTTTTTGTGAAAAAACAAAAACGCATAGATATACACAAATATATTCTCGAAGCCTCCATTAAATGCGTTGGTGTTTGTGTAAGTGTTGCATTTCAAAATAATGGAAATCATTTTGCTCGCCGGCTTTTTACGTACGTTCATGTGTTCTTCGGAGCCACCTAGGTTGGCATTCTTCCGAGTTTTTCTTATTCAAATCACAAATAATGGAATTCAATTGAATCATGTCAATATATTTTTTTTTATATCCAATTGCTTGCTTCTGTGATCTCAAAAGCTCGCGCTATATTTACCACTACACTTGGATTATATTAGGAAAGAACTGGGGCTAGTCACTGCGTCCTCGACTGGGCCTATTGTAACAACCACAACTCATGATAAAAAATCCCTGAATGCATATTCCGATGTATCCTCCAGAAGCGAAGGTGGTCCATATCTCCGCGCGGAAATATGACGTTTGAAAACGACATAATGACGTTTGAAAACGACATAATTCCGCGCGAAGTTTTTGATTTACAATCTTACATATAAAGTTATATTTTGGGAAATCACGCAAACGCAAAAACTTCATAAACGTATAATCTCAAAAAAATATAGGGTCGCTTTCATGACCGACCCGAATTTTGTTTGCAATTCTTAATCACACAAATTATCTGTTCTCGTATTCAGAACTGAATGTAAACAAACAAAACATTATTATTGAATTTTATAATGCCAATAATGTCTAAAGAGACGAAAATGTTATTTTACTTATTTATTTTAAAACTAAAATTAAAAATTATAACTTAGATTAATATATGAGCAATAGCAACAAAGGCCTTCAGCCCAATAAGCTGTTTATGACTAAAATTACAATATTATTGTATAGTGGGAAAATGTTTATACAACAAAGCTATTTACAAATGTAATTACGATATTATATTAATTTTTGATGGAAGTCTTATGTAGCAGCAGCAGCCAAGACAGCTTTTACTTTATGTCGGAGGATGGTTTCTTTCCCTTTCCTTTGTTTCCCATCGCTACCGTTGCAAATTTGCGTTTAGTGTGTTCTATTTGGGCCTCCAACATTTCGCATTCCGCATTATTTAATCCGCATATGCATGATATTATTTCTACTCCATGGGCGTCAATCAAAACTCCATGCTGCATCGAACGCCAGACGCGCCAGGTTTCGCATGGTTACGTTGTCCTTGCCGACTTTTGAACGTGATTGCATGGATTATTGATTATTTTTCAATAGGAATAATAATTGAGTTTCTACATCCTGGTAGTGATCTCCTCTTCAACTTCAGAGCCGCTTCTACTTTGTTCTTTTAATGGCCTTATTCTACAGAAATTGTTCCCACCGTATGGATTTTCTTTTTGACATCCTTCCTTTCAGCTTTCAGATTTTTTCCTTATACTTTTCCAATAATATTTCACTATCTTACTCCCTTTTTCCCGATATTCCTTTTACCTTACGTCCCAAAAGAAAGGCAATGATCGGTACACTTTAAGGAATTCCAATAAAAATTGGTACATACTGAAGTCAGAAATATGAATGTACTCTTGTACATCTCTAATAGCAGTTTTTTATTTACTTATAAAATAAAGATATCGATCTGGAAACACTTTCGTTTATATTTCTATGATAATTTTTATCCTACCATGGTACACTTCCTACAGTATTGAAATATTCACAAAATGTATTTCGCATGAGTACTTAAACTTCTGATGGTCGTCGCAGGCATCCTGTTTAAAATGCCATTTGCAGCATGCCAATCTACATATTGAATTTTGGTTACATTGACATCATCGATATTTACAGAACCATATATATATTCCATATACTTCCATTAGAAAGTTATGGAGGTAGCAACAAGTTAGAACAAGAACAATTTTAGATTTTTTCTGGTGATAAATTGATTGATTTTAGTAAAATCCTAAACCTTGATGCCAGAATGCCGAACGTATTCTCTACAATTCTCCTAGCTTTATTAGGTTTTCCATTAATGGGAAAGTGTCATCACTAACATTGAAGAAGGACATTTATGATTGGTAACTTGGTAACGGCTCCGGTTAGGAATGTTCAATTCACCATTGTCAGTTTTTTTAAAAATGCAATGACAAACTCGTAGTTTGCATTTACCATTGCCATCAATATTGTAAAATATTGTTTCTTATTATTAAAATATAAAGAGCCGAATCCTGGGGTTTTTGTTATATTTATATGTTTCCACTTTGCTTATTTACCGGCAACTGGAAAAAAATCATAGGAATTTTATAGATATTACTCTAGTCTACAAATTAAAGAAACAAAAAGAACAACTGCCTTGGCTATAGGTGCATCTTTATTTATGTGCAGAAAAATTTGCATATTTACGTTCTTCGGCTTTAATCTGCTTCTTCTCCTGTTTGAAATAATCAGTCCAGTTTTGCTGAAAGTTCTTTCAGATTTCATATTAACGTCTTCATCAAACTCTTTGTACATTTTCAATAGGTTCTTCCACGATTTATTCCGCAAATTCAATAAATACGACCAAAAATTGTTTGCTATTTTGGCACGTGTTCACTCTAAATATTTTTTCAAATGCTGCTCTTGCAATCATCGCCATACATGTTCGAACATGTATCACGTATGATAGAAACATTTCTATTATTAAACCAACAACTACGTTACAAAACAAAAAAGTATCAGCACCTGTGCCTGATAATTCTCTTTCTATCCCCTCACCTTTACCATCCCAACAAATTCTAATTCCCTCTTCCTCTCTCTATGATATCGACGGCAGCAGTGATGATAATTTCGTGTTGTCAATGGACAACACCTAATTGTCTTTTTCGCTTCTCCCTCCCCTCCCCCTCTTGGTCCACACTGTTGTCAAGCACGTAATGACTGGTCTCATCGCAACTTTGATCATCTAGTGGAACCAAGGGGGAATTATATATCTTCCCTCTCTTGTAGATCTAATACTCTCCCCACTCACACTTACTTAATTCTTTTTTTTTTTTTTGAAATGTATTCTATATTACAATGGAACATCAATGGTCTACTCAACAACCTCACTGATCTACAAGTGTTAATAAAAGAGCACAATCCTACGATTATCTGGCTCCAAGAAACACATATTAAACACAATTTCTCCCCCACAATCACGGTCAACTACATAAACTATTTTTTAATTTTTCACAGAACCTTGCAAGCAAACAAGGCATTGCTATCTTAATCAAGAAAGGTATAGATCATGAAGTTATACCAATTCAATCTAACATAGCTACTTTGACCATTGTGATCAACATTTGGCTTAAGATAACAATTTTGAATACATATATTCCACCCTCTCAAACATTTTCTAGCTCTGATATCAATAATATTCTTACTCAATTACCTTCTCCCACTTTTATTTCAGGCGACTTTAACGCCCCCTCACCCAGCCCAAAAAAATATGGGCTGATATAAAGAAAATAAATGGCTGTTATAATCCTACCAATATAACTCTATTAAACTCCAGTAACGGTACCTTATTCGATCCTAAAGAAATAGCAAATGAATTCGCATCTACTTGGTCTAAGTACTCAGATGACTCAAACTTTCACTCTTTTTTTGCCGACCTTAAAACACAAATATTAAATAACCCCTCCGTTAACAACAACCCATCACCCATAACTAAACAAATTGAATTATGTGTCTCCCTCCTTGAGCTAGAGTCTACTCTATCTTCAATGAAAGGTAGCACCCCGGGTGTAGATAGAATTACCTATCCTATTATTAAAAACACACCCCTCAGCTTCAAAAATCGCCTTATCCACCTCTAACAACATGATACTCATTAAGGGTATTTTTCCACAAAATTTGAAGCTCGCAATCGTCATTCCAATACCTAAGCCAAACAAACCAAATTATCAAGTCTCAAGTTACAGACCAATTTCACTTCTGTCATGTCTAGGTAAACTCCTTGAAAGAATCGTCTCTAAACGCCTTATGTGGTTCACCTCACGTTGAAATCTCTTCAGCCCAAATCAGTTCGGCTTCAGGAAAGCTCACGGGACAACTGACGCCCTCCTGCTTTTTGAACACTTTTGTGCTATGGCACTAGAAACCATGTTTTGATACTAAGTTTAGACTTTGCAAAGGCTTTCGATAGAGAAGGAGCCCATGTGGTTCTTCGACAGTTAGCGCTATGGAAAATCGGTCCCAAAATTTATTGTTTCGTTAAAGCATTTATGAGTAACAGAAAGTTTTCTGTAAAGGTTAACCACGTCTTTTCTAACACTGCTAATTTGTTTAATGGCATTCCCCAGGGAACCCCTATGGGTTACTCTATTCATCATAGCATTTAATGAGATGAGTAATATATTGCTTAAGTATAATCATATGGAACACATCACTTATGCAGACGACGTACTAGTTTATACCAAAATCAAAGACCTAAACAATGTAAAATCAAACTTTAATTCTATTCTCTCCGACATATCAACATGGCCACTGCACTCTGGTGCTGCGTTATCTCTACATAAGTGTAAATTATTTCATATTTGTAAGAAGATAAATTGGAACTACTTAAGCTTAACTTATAATAATGTAAATATCCCTAAATCACCTACTTTAAAAATCCTAGGTTTGATTTTTGATAGTAAATTGAATTTTAAAGAACACTGTAAATATATAAGACAAGCCCTAGCTGCCAGACTTAACATTATAAAATACCTTACTTCTAAAAACTCTTTTGTTCATTGTAAACTTTAATCTCTGTAATAAGATCAATTATGTTGTCTAAGATTGACTACCGCCTATCTATATATGGTAATACAGCCAAAACTAACATCAAGTGTATAGAACCTCCATACCATAACGCCATCAGAAGAAGCTTTCGCGCCTACCCTACTTTGCCAATCAAATATGTGCTCATAGAAGCCGGTCTTCCAACAGTGCATCACCGGATTGAAGTTGCGAAATTCAGTTTAATCCCAAAACTGTTTTTGAATCACAACAAAAAACTATACGATACAGTCAAAACAGCTTATAACAAGATCGGTTGGTTCTATTTTAAATTTCTGCTCTATCTTCACTGCAGAAGCATGTGCTATTCTCCAAGCCGTACGATTTGCTGCTAATATTCCACCCAACGTCATTATTTGCACAGACAACAAATCAACTATTAACTCCGTACGAAACCCCAACAGCAACAGTATAATAACTACTACAATCCGCGTCCAGCTTATTCAACAACATAAGCATATTAAACTTATGTGGGTCCCTGGCCATGCCAAAATACTTGGCAATGAACTAGCCGACTCCCGTGCTAAGCTCGCCTTTAAAGAACCATTACACACAGCTAACTTACTTGAAAAGGCCGACATCCTCCGCTTAGTTAAAGCTCATATACGGGAAAAAGACCGGATTTCATGGGTTAACGCAAGTCACCACTACAAGCGTTTAAACCCGAGTGCTATCACTCCAATTTATCCTGCCGAATGCCATCGTAATGCAATAAAATTATTCGTCCGCCTCCGACTCGACCACACCTCCTTCACTCATCAACACCTATTGTGCGGCCGCAACAATGATACATGTCCTCTCTGCAATGACGTTGCAACTGTGGAACACCTGCTCTCAGAATGCAATGCACATCACCTTCGAATCCAAACCAAAATTAACATGATAGAGCTCCTGGGCAATCCAAATCTTAGCAACATAAACTCGATATATAATTTTTTTAATTCCATTAATTTGATAAATCTTATATAACTAATATTAATTAATCTTTTACTTCAATTTTATTTATCTAAGCGCTGAAAGCTATGGCAGCTAGCGCTCTTAATTTTAAGTAGTATAAGAATTTATTTTTTTTTATTCTACTTTTTAATAATAATAATAATAACTCTTGGAACACAACAAGTTCGACGAACAAATTGGCATGTGGATGGCCTGCTTTAAAGCACACTCACATATTTTTTTTTTTTGTTAGTGTTATTTAACTATGTTTTCATCTTTATTCTCGACAATCTCTGGCTTTTCTTCTCCATCAGCATTTTCATCTTGATTCTTAGCAACAGAGTTTGAAGTTTCACCAGTATTTTCTTTGACATTAATGTTGGCGTCATCTTTCTTATTTTGTTTTTCCTTTTAGGAATTAAGAATTTCTTGCTCATTGTTTGTTTAAGTTCTAGCAAACGCTTTGCAAATATAACACGATGATGCTCAATGTCAAAATCGGAATCATCGTCAAATAGATTTTCACCGGTGCTGTCATCATTAAACAGTGGGAATAGTGATTAGTCCCACAAATTGGTGCGTAACATGGACATTTCTCCGAGTTTAGCTATTATGTCCAAGTCTTCAGTGCTCTTTTTCAATTCACATTTGTTCTGCTGAACTTGACCCTGAGCAGCTTCAACTGGCAAATCATCGCCAATATCACTAGTAGATTTCTTTAACTCGTTCATTTTTTAATATATTTATACTCTCAACGGGAGTGAATAGTATTATAAGTTTGTCATGAAGTTTGTAACACACAGAAGAGACCACATAAAGTGTATATATTTGTGATCAGCTCGATGAGACGAGTTGATTAAGCCATGTCCGTCTGTATCAAAAATAGTCCCTTAGTTTTTGAGCTAGAGAGCTGAAATTGCACATACATTTCTTTTTTCCATACGCAGTTCATTTGTCGGAATCAGCCGAATCGGACCACTAGGAGGGGTACCTCCCATACAAATCCACCTTTAAATAAAAGTTTTTATTAGAAAAAGTTTTTTGTTTTGTGACGTGTCGAACTGAAATTTGGACACTATAAGTTTCTGATCTATATCCATCAACCATGTAAATTTCATAGGATTACCAGGAGGGGTACCTCCCATACAAACCCTCAATTAATGTTCTTATTAGAAAAAGTTTTTTGTTTTTTGACTTATTGAACTGATATTTGAACACTATAAGTTTCTGTTCCATATCCATCAGCCGTGTAAATTTTATGATCCTAGGCCTACCAGCAGGGGTACCTCCCATACAAACTCACATTATATAAAGAGTATAAGTACAACAAAAATACAAATACAATCAAACTGTGTTCTTTGTTGATACTCAAAATGTGTTCTTTGTTGATACGCAAACTACAACAGAGAGAATATAGTGATGCTAGAAAGGAAGGTGGGATGCAACCCGGAGGAGCGTGAAGAGTAATACATCTTTGGCATAATTTTTGTTTTAAATCATTCCAAAAATTGCTCATTTATTTTAAGTCAGCTGAAAATAGATTCAACGGAAATGACTTATCATCAGAACTACTTCAAATTTCCAACATTCTGCTGCAAAATCAGTGAAGATTGCATATGACGAGAAGAATGGCACACTGTCGTGTTATCTAATGAGAAGAAGTTCAACTTCCTAAACTTATGTTCGTCCTTGTGTCTAACATTTTTATAATTCTTTATAAAATCTTTTTCCCTATTTTCATGATTTTTCCCTTTTTGACGTAAATTCCAGAGGGTAACAAAAAGTTAATGCGGTTCAATGTAAGGAACCCCAAAACAATAAATGGTTTGTAGCACTAGATGCATGTGTTCACTTCCAAAGCTCGGCAATCACTGCCCTTTTTATTTCTTTTTCTTTGTCTTGTTTTTAACCTTCCTATATTATAGATATTGCTATCCTCCTTATAAGTATCCTCCCATATTTCTGCGCAAAGTTGAGCATTTAAAGTACATTTTGAGATATTTGTCATTTCTGATTGTTTCTTTTCATCACATTTGCTTTTATGACAGTGATCATTTGCTTTTTTTACTTTACTTTACTAATGTACATATTATTTGATTTTTATTACTACTAAAATATTCCTTATCCAATAGCAATGGTAAAGTAATTTTGTTCGAGTTATTATTATAATTCCGACTCCATGCCAAAATGCCGCATCATTCCAATAGTTTCAGATATCAGATGTTTGATAATAATATCAATCAATAGACATTATACACTCACCTAAGCGATTACTCCCAGTCCATTCGCAGATATCGATTAACAGAACAACTCTGTTATAGTCATACTGCGATAATTCGTTTACGTATTCAAGAATGTCTAACAATTGATATTCATAGCACCACTAATCTGTAATGCAGTTTGTTGTTATCGTGTTAATTTTTTATCAAAGTTTCATTCCATCTCGATGCCAGTAGTTGGTTTAGAACTTTACGCTCCTTCTTTCTGTAAACTTTCTAATAATGCCGACCTCTAATGATGTCATTTAATGAATGAAATTTTCTTTTTAGGCTGCAGCAGTAACATGTTTTTAAATTTTCATGAGTATTTATCATCTCAGGTTTTTCTGAGATTAGTATGCAAAAATGTGTTAAAATGTAAACATTTTAACTTACAACGTACATTTCTTAAATTTTTCTTCAAATTTAGACAACATTTTCGTATATTAAAATTTTAAAAATCAGATATTTACCCCGTTATAAGACTAAGACGCCCGAAACGGTTTGCACTTAGGTCAGCCCTACTCAGAACAGTTTTTTGACAACAAAACTCAGGAGCTTTAGTTCTTTGGGAGTGAATGTATAAAAATTATAGTCTAATTTCTTCAACTCCTCATTGACATTTTATGTCAATTAAATTTCGTCATAATAAAATAATTGCTTTCGGTATATTCCGTCGATGAAGAACAGACCAGCTTGATATCTTCTCATCATTCTTATTGGCTTCTGATAAGGCCTACCTCGAACTTGGATCTTATCAACCATACATTTGGCTGCTTGCCAAACCGAATCTTGTCGCCGACTATTCAATGTGTATCCGTCATTGACTGTCAGCAATCAAGTCTCTCGGGTTTCGGATCAACAGCATCTTCCGGGATTTCGCCTAAGAGGACGGAATCAATCTCATCCCAGCTTTTTCTCAACTCGAACTTTATGAATATAAAAAAAAGAATGCACCTTTATTTAAGTGAAATCATTCAATTATGTTGCATTTTTCTTGATTTTTTTTTTTTTTCTTATTAAGTGGATTTATTACAATTTATTTTAAGCTTCTTTACTCGCACTGCAACTGGACGACATTTTTAATAAGTTCTGAATTCAGAAACATTATCCTTCTTTTTTGAGAGAATTGACGAAGAGAGGATACACGTATTCATAAGAGCTGTACTCCGTGGGCTTAAATGTACAACGAAGATTTCCGACACTCGACCGCTTTTGATATGATCCAGAATTTAAAGGTAATGAAGTGTGACGTTCTATAGCCTATTTAATTTCGCTGTAAAGTAATCTCCAGTAACTTTAGTTTTTATTGTTCGCAGCTGTTGTTTTCCAGCTTGTGATGATAATGGTATTGAGGGACAGTCTATTAGAGAAAGAGTGGCATCCGTAGGTCTTTTCCAAGCAACTTCATTTCTTTCAACTTTGTCCGCTAAATTAGTTTAGTTGGTAGCGGGTATAACATTATCTGAGACTTTGCTGACTAAATCGAAATTAATTAAGAACATTTTGCACATTATGAATTCTATGGTCTCCGGAACCAATACCTATTATTGTTTTTTTCCAGAGATGATTGTACCCACGACTTTTGAAGTCATATTATTATCTGATAACATCATAAGGTCATTCACACCTACTCGGTATCGTCGTATTCGTTGTAAAAAAAATTAACGAGAAAAAGGTTGTGAACACTGCAGTGCACACACTGTTCTGTAAAATTTCATTCGGTAATGTGGTTTATGTAAATATATATGTACTATATATGGATGTAAATATAACATAGATTAAAAGGCGTTTATGAACGTTGAAAAGAAATGAGCGTACCTTACACGAAGGAACAAGCCTACCTCTAATGGCGCGGCCAGGTTGCATTAAAAAAGAAACCATATCTCAGTGTATTGGCACCAGGACCAGTAACAATTACTTCTGACTTCTTTTCGGTGCCGTCCTTTCCTTTTCTTTTGATTGTTCAACACAAGAATATAGACCAAAGCTTTGAAGTCTTCGTTAAAACAAAATGTGGCAGCAATATATATTTAATATATATTTTCACCATAAATTTTATTTATTTTTAGCTTCTATCTGAATTTCACTTTGATTTTTCACTATGATTCAAAACAATAATAAGCAGTTGTGGTTCTGTTCCATGTAGCACAGTCTCGCCAGAAACAGACCAGAAAAGGAATAGTCCCAGAACGTTGTTGCTGTAGTCTGGTCTTGTTGCATTTCTGTCCTATGCGACACCGCGCCATAACAAAGATGTTTGTTGCCTCACTGATTAAACCCAAAAAATACCAAATTTCTATCAAATTTCTATCTAAATATTCCACGTACCGAGCAAAAATGTAAGCATAGGCTGAGGTCTTGTAACATTTGGTATTTCAGTGGGTACATTTTGTTGTCGCATTTCAAATATATTTTTTTTACCAAATACCGAATACGGCGATACGGAGTAGGTGTGAATGGCCATATTATTTTTCGCAGAATTCTCTTATACGACGTTTTTGATAATAATAACAAGTAAAAAAAATTTAAAAATAAAAATACATCTGATCCATGGTGTAAGAAATAGAGGTGGCGTCAATTTTTTACAGTTAAGTTTCGTTCTCAATTTTTGACGTCATTAGGTTATCAGTGTATAGAACGCTGAAATAATGCATTTAGTGAAACATAATTTGAAAATGCATTTTCATTTCACTGATATCCTAATGACGTCATTTCATTTGATCTGTATATCTTTTTCCAAGGATTTACTTGCCGAAGTAACCAAAATTGCTTCAAAGTACAAATACAAAGCAACAACCACAGAAGGTTGTATTGAAATGGAATAATTTTCCACGATTTGTGGTTGATGGAAATAAAATACCCGGTCTTTAATTTAATCATCTTAATCACTTGAGATCTAGATAATGTCGCCTTCCAAAGCTTTGATTTTATTTTTCTTCTTTTTTTGAAGCGATTTTGAAGAGTAAATCTAGTTTTTGTTTTTAATATTCGTAAAATTCTAAACAAGAAAAATCAAGATTGGTTTTGAAGGTTAAAATGGATTTCAATGTTTCTGCACTTTATCGACTTTTATCAGGTGTCCTAGTTTTGTTTACGGCGGAAAATACTCCCTGTACTGTTGAGGTTGTCCCGCATACAATGCATTCAACAAGCTTGAGCATTTCTTTCTAGATTCTATATACTAAAAGCCTTATGTTTGTATAAGATAGCATACTTAGGTACTTCCATAAATTTATCATTTGGATCAATACAATTAAGACCAATGTTGTTTTTGGTTTGGAGATAGGAGAAAAGGTCGCAGAGGATTAAATCTATCTGATTACTTATTATGATACTGTGGATTTTTGAATCACTTCTGAATATATGGTAAGCTCATTTAACTGACTTAGATCGCGAAAATGACTCCAGGAATATATTTGAAACCAGTCTTCCAATAAACCTCACTTAGCACCGATTTAATCTCATTATTTGAAGTATGAATACCGGTTATTTTAACATTACTCACTATTTTTAATAATTGCGAATGTACCTATAATAAAATCTCAAAAAACTCTTCCATTTGATGAATGATTCTGAATATAATTATGTATATACAATTGTCCAGCATTTTAAAATCTTAAAAATATTGTTGTAAAATAAGGTAATATTTCGAAAATTATCACTCTTTCAAAACGAGCAGCTTTATTTCTAGCATGGGCCAAGTACTTATCTTACCTTTTATCTTCGAATGTGTTGTTGCTACTCAGACATCCCATTTGGTGGCATACTACAGCGAAACATCTATAACACCAGTCGGAAAATCCAAAATGAAATTGTCTTTGTGCCCTCCTAACTATTGCCACATAGTAAGCTGGCAAAGTAACTAAGCACATTTCCATCCTGATAGCGGCGACCAACAAAAGAAATAATAAGTAATGGGCCCTTATCAGGGCCACCATAAGTTCTAACTAAAGAGAAAAATCAACAATAATGTTCATATTTCCATAATTTGTCTAATTATCTGTCAATCAACTAAAATTTCCAATTTGGTTGTATTTTTCATCAGTTTTGGGTAAAATGATCACGTCGTTTATACCAGCAGATAAAGGTGAATGCACAATAGAGTTGGAAGTTGTACTGACAAGATTGTTCTTTTTTTATCACACACCCAGTCGTTTACAGCCGCAAATAAGCAACAACGATGAAAGTAAAGGCTGGAACTGAATGGTGAAGCTAAAGCCGAGTCTAAAGCTGAATCCCGAAAAAAGTTAACAGAATGCAAGGCTCATCATTACCGCTTTTGTTTTGATTATCAATCTGTGTTCGTTCACATACAAGCAGCTGCATTTGATTTTTTGATCAGACTCAGCTTCAGCTTCACCATTCTGTTCCAGCTTTACTGAACAAACGGAAGTAGATTGGAAAGGGTCATAGCTGACAAAAGAAGTTGGTCTCAGTGAATAATGCTTGAGTTACACGCCAGGCGTCCGGGAGTCAGTCAGCGTCAGATGAAAGTTGAACTGTAAGGATTCGTACTAATGCATTTACACGCCATGCGTCACCAACGCATGCCTCGAAAAGTTGAGCAACTTTCAACTTTTCTGCATGCGTCAGTTACCAACCGGAAAAGAAAGTGTCTTGTGAACATACAACAGCTGTTTTCGAACCAAAAATGAATTGAAAAATACTGATTTGGTGAATAGCAAATTAATTGTATTTTGAATTTGAATTTTTCGCGCCAAACACCTGGGTCACCAAAAAACTAAAATGCCGAACTCATATTTAGGGGCGCCTTACATATTCAATCTTTGTAAAACATACTTCAGAATAAACCGAATTGTCAACATATCCAGACGTATCTTTGATTTCTTTAAGTTTGTTCTTAGGAGTTTCTAAATGAGAGGAAAAATACAATAATAACAACAACCAATGCATTAGCAACGAAAAAACGTACTTGATTATTAGAATTCATTTGTTGTTACATATAAAAAAAATTTATTAAAATTGGCTTAGTACATTATGCGCTAGGTAAAAAACTGCTTGTATCTTAATAATATCGCCAGCTATCGGGTCCAACTGTAGAAAAAAGAAAAAGTGTCACAAAATTATACTAAATTATATTTCACACTGGAGAAAGAAAATTAATTATTTTAATGTTTTGTAAGGATAACAAATTTAACTATTTAAAGTGATTTTTTTATGAACCTCTTCAATAAGCTTCTGTTTCTCTTCTTCCGTTTCAATATCCATATATCCTTCGCCAATCGAGTTTGCAAGCACGATTTTGAATGAGTATAAATCTAATTATCTTTTATTAATGTATTATTAATATTTGACTGCAAAGCGAATATGCAAACTAGTCCCTAAGTTTTTTAGCTAGAGAGCTGAAATTTAAAAAGTGTTCAAAAGGGTAAAAAAAAACTTGAAAATTCTTTCTCTTTTTAACCGTATCGCTTTTGAACTCACTTGACTGGTTTTTTGTTGTTGTATTTGTTATAGGAATGAAAAAAAAGTCATATGCCCAGATCAATGCCTCATATGTTTTAAAAAACATATTTCTACTTCGACCAAATTGCTCATTTAAAACAATTGGACATATGTTCAAATTAAAATTATGAAAGCAAAATTACTTTATAAATCTTGATAAAAAAATATTTGGGGTACTGCAGCACATGCGATTTAAAATTAACATCAGATGTCCAAGGCTATGACCACTATGGAGGACAAAAACATAACTCATTACTTCAATAAATGGTAATTAAATAACCTTTCCAAAAAGAACAAATTTTTACTTAGACATAAATAGAAGCCATTGATTCTTGAACTATCAAAAAAAAAACCTGCCTGCTTGCCAATTTAAGGGTATTTTCAAAAGTCATAATGGGAAAAAAACGCATTTATATTTAAAGATATTAAATTATTTTAATTTAAGTTAACTTAATATTTTAAATATAATTGCGTTCTGATTTTTGAAAATACCCCTAAATTGGCAAGCCTGCCTGCCGTGTCAATTAATAGGGATTAGGGCTTGTACATACTGACTCCAAATTTATACATCAGATGATTCTAATGAAGATAAAGAGACGCGTCCACACATTTGCTCATTTTGCAATGTGCACGTATCTGGCACATATATGATGGAGTTACATGTGAACGGCAAAAATCATCTAGCTAAACTAAGAGGTGGCCAAATAAATAATAATCTAGAACCAACTTCCTTACAAATACTTTAATGAGAAATACAAAACCACTACCGGCCTAAAACTTCTTAAATCACATTTGAATGGGAACAAAAAATTAAGAGTTTTCAAATTAAAAAACAAAAAAAAATGTTAAAAATAAATACGAAATAAAATTTAATTTAATTTCATTTAAAAATTAATAAACATAAATTGGCAATTTTAGACCAAAAAAATTGGTTGCAATTTTTCATGAGAAGCATTCCCAGATGACGAAAAATAAAATATCATTTAAATGCCAAATCCCCAAAAAAATAAAAGACAAAATTATGGGAATTTTATTTCGATTCATAAATATCAGATCTTCTTGAATTCATTACGTTTAAAAAATCCAAATGCATTTCAGAACAATACTTATACTCTTCACGGGAGTGAATAGTATTATAAGTTTGTCATGAAGTTTGTAACACACAGCAGGAGACATCGTAGACCACATATAGTGTATATATTTGTGACCAGCTCGATGAGACGAGTTGATTAAGCCATGTCCGTCTGTATCAAAACTAGTCCCTTAGTCTTATTAGAAAAAGTTTTTTGTTTTTTGACATATTGAACTGAAATTTGGACACTATTAGTTTCTGATCTATAGCCATCAGCCATGTAGATTTCATGATCCTAGGGTTACCAGGAGGGGTACCTCCCATACAAATTCCTCTTTAAATTAAAGTTCTTATTAGAAAAAAGAGAATTTAGTGATGCTAAGAAAGGAAGGTTGGATGCTACCCGAAGGAGCGTGGAGAGTTTTACATCTTTGGCATAGTCAATGATAGCCTTCTTTCTGGTTTTGTATTAAAATCTGAATAAATATAAGAAAATTCCTACATTCTTGGCTGATGTGTGTCTTTCTTTTTAAACAGCTGATGAACAATTGAACAATGATGGAGCAAATCGTTGTTGAATAATTTTAACTAACCCTTTAAAAATGTATGTAGAAAACAACAAAGGAAGCGGCTGGTTGAATTGTCTGCTGCATTGTTGGATTTGTGGGAAGGAACATAGAGCTGAGGGGTCCACGCAAAAATATGCATACATACCAAATGATGGCGGAGGAACCTAGAGTTAATGGATTTTAGATCCACGGAAAAGAAGTGAAGTCAAAGGTTGACAACATGACACCGAGATATCAGTAAGTTGCAGGTGAAAATATAGTGAACAATTAATAAAATATACTCTCCCCCTTAAATTATTTCAGACCAAAAAACCAAAACATTGGGCCATCTGGCGGTGCACCATCGACATGGCTATATTATACGCGCAAGCACAACATCGTTGGTGGATACAAACCAAACAATTTGGAGTCAGTCATGTTTCAAAGTACAGGTAAATTAGTAGTTATTCAATACGCATGAAGTATATATAATTCATAAATTTTTTATCTAGACTTCTGCTACGATTTGTGTTAAACTGCAGCAAGAGTTCCCACTTGTGAATCAACACCGGAGTCATCTTCGAGAAAAAGGAAGCGTGGCCGATGACGAGACATACAGACAAAATTTGCTACAACAAGCAGAACGGCGGACAATTGCCATTAAAGAAATGGCATATGGCATATTAAAAAACAATATACAATATTTTGTACCAAAGAAGAATATATGTATCTTGTACCAAAGAGGAATATATTTTGTACCAAGGAAAAAGTGATTAAAAAAAAATAGAAAAATTTTATTAACTTTATAATTATATTGTGCATACTAAGAAATTACTCTGCATATCTCCTCTGCAGATGTGTCTCAATTGCCGGCTACATTGATTTTCTCCGGCTGTGGCTTACTTGCCATATCGGTTTCTCATTAATCATTAATATTTAAGAAATTAAGCAATATGCACCAAAATTTTATAATTTTTGAGGATTTTTCAATGCGATTATCCAATCCTCTGCTAGCCGGAACCTAGACTTTAAGTGTCCGAATGCATTCTAAACGACTCGCCGCGATTTTGAAAGCGAGTAGTTGAATATTTTCTGTTCTTCCGTTGCATTTACTGAGAACGGGTATGGTTTCATCAGTCTCCGTGAAAAACGAAATGCTAAGTCTTCAATCAGAATTATCTTTGCATTTCTGTCGAACAAATCGGAAGATTCCAGCAAAGTCTTTAGCTGAGACTAATTGTAGATTTGTGAGTCGTGGTGTCATCCGGGACAGCCCACGTTAATATATAGAAACCTGTAACTAAAAAAGTGTGCTTATACAGGATTTTCCAATAAGAGGTGTTATTTTGATATTCAAAGAAAAATGACATTTTTTGAGATAAATGATCGGATGTTTATTTCATTATAAAGAGGAAGGTATGCCGTTAATAATGGAAAACAACATTAGCCAAATGATGAAAACCACGACCACGCTACAGGACCATATCCTTTTTATGAAATTTTCCATAACCAAATCGCAAAGTGGCTGCCCTATGTCCTCGATAGCCTCACGAATTCAATCATTGAGGTCTTGAATCGACGCTGGGCTGTTGGCGTTGACCTTATCTTTTACGTGGCCCCAAAGGAAGAAGTCGCAAGGTGTTAAATCACAAGATCTCGGTGGCTTTTCCAGAGATAATACGGTCCAGAAACTTTTCCCGTAAAAGATCAATGGTTTCGTTGCTTGTATGGCACGTAGCGCCGTCTTGTTAAAAGTAAACGTTGTTCAGATCAATACCATCCAATTCCGGCCATAAAAAATCATTAATCATCTCTCAATAGCGCAATCCATTCACCGTAACTGTTGCTCCAGCCTCATTTTCGAAAAAGTAAGGTCCAATGACCCCGCCGGACCATAAACCGCACCACACAGTCACACGTTGAGGATGGAGGGCTTTTCAACAATAACTCTTGGGTTTTCCGAGCCCCAGATGCGACAATTTTCCTTGTTTCGATGGAATTCCGGATCATTTTTATGCATTTCAAGGACCCAATCAGCAAAGACACGACGTTGTTGATGATCGGCCGACTTGAATTCTTGTGTTAACTGAACCTTATAAGCCTTAAGACCCAAGTTTTTATGCAAAATACGGTGTAATGACGTTTGTGGAATGCCCAATTCCAAAGAACGATGAGGAATGGACAAACCTGGGTTTTCTTCAACACTTTGGGCTACAGCAGCAATAATCTCAGTTGTTTTTGAGCGACGTTCACGGGTTTTATTCTTCACATCACTAACTTGGCCCAACAGCTCGAATTTTTCCACCAATTTCTGTATTGTTGTCCGACAAGGTGCTTAACGACGACCGAAAAATGTTTTAGTTTTACGAACCGTCTCTGCCAAATTTTCACCATTTTTATAGTGAATTTTAATAATGACAATTTAATAATATCAATATGGCATCCATCTAAGTAAGAACATCACAGTTGTTTTCAGTTTCCGTTAGTAAGATGTTAAACATATATCTGTCCATTCCTAAGTTGTTATTAAAGAAATCCTCGGAACCTTCTTTAATGTCCTTTCTCCAAAATGTTCCATGCCGTTTCAAAAATTGTATACACACACTTTGCATTAATAAGTTTTAAATTTAGTATTTTAAAACAACAAATGAATGTTAATTAACCGAGTTACATTTTTATTTTTTAAAGTTAAATATGTATACTATTTTTGAAAATTAAGTTTTTGCAGAATCACTGCTAGACAAAACCTTTTGTTCGTTTTTGTTATTAATGTTATGGTTGTTGGTTTTGTTGTATTTTTTGTATATGAGAGTGGCGCAAGCGAGACAGAGTGCGTTTCGTGTTTCGTCGGCTATTACACGACGGATAACAACAGCAGAAATCTCGCGGGTATGTGCTCGAAAACAACGACGTTTTTGTTGTCGGACGTTTTCAATTTCGTCCAAAAAAACCGTTAATGAACTAGGAACGCGACGATTTACATTCAACAGCTGATTGAAAAGTGTATGCAATTTTATGTGATTGCCTGCATTGTTTCGTTTTGCTTATTTCCTTTATTTTGCTTGAATTTAAAAGAGTTTTCTGTAAAATGCAAATTTATACTTAAATCAACTAAAATATTAAATTCTTTAAATGCAGTTTAGCGAGAAAAACAATAAGCTACAGATCTTGGTCCTTTTTTTTCCTTTAAAAACTTCAGATAAGGGAGAATTTAACCAAATCGCCTGTAAAAAACTAGCCGTCTTCAAAAACGCCAAAAGCGGTTTCTAGCACTTCCAAAAATGGAATTGGGCTGGAATTGACACGAAAGCGGTTTCTAGCACCCGTCTATCTCGCTCAGTCGCTGTGTTCATTGTAAGAAAAATAACAATTAATAGCCGCTTTACAGTGACTCGTTTCGGTTTTGTGCTTCACAGTGCTATTTTAGTATCACAAAAAGCTGTTTTTTGTTTTGATTATGCTTGGCGCGCAACAAAAAAGGAAGTAGCAGACACCTGACAATCACCAAAAACGACGATATTATAAAAATGCTGCCAACTGCCATGGAAAAATTTCCCAACACCGCTAAGAATGACCTTTCGTAAAAACCGACTCACAGCGTATGAATTTGTGATTCGAATCATTCACTCGAACAATAACCCCTCAATATTGTTATTAGCCCAGTCAAAATACATAGATGAAAAAACGACGAAAGTTTGCAATAATTCGCATAGAGCTGAACATTTGTATTGGCATGATGTATGTTTTTTACTTTTGATCAACCATCGTATGCAAAATCGAGAGAAATCGTATCTGCAGCACCTGACGGATCTGAATTATCTAAGATCATAATAAGACTTGGAGGTTTTCATTTACTAATGTCGTTTTGAAGTGGCTATCGTTAATTTATACACCTAATTCATTAGAAAAACTACTCAATTGCCATGGGTTAATGGCATGCATACGATGAATAATGTGTGTGAAGGATTGAAAGATCTCGCTAATGTTATAGTGTGTTCAGACGGCGAGTTCTGATTGTGAGAGTTCTGGTTATCCGTTCACTGTCACCGAGTTCTGAGTTGCGAGTTCTGAGCAGCTGTTTTTTGTTTTCATTATACACACAAATGGAACGTTGTGGCAATTGTGATAAATAAAAACTGAAATTTTGTGAAAAATACATAATTTAGAACATTTTGCATTGTATGCACATAGTTCTGGCATTTCCCTTTTTCATTCCAGCTACGTATTTTGTTAATAGATTACAAAAAAAAAAATACAATTAAAACATTCCTTAAATATAGTATCTGCCATCATCAGCTGATTATTGCCGCGCAACAAAAAGAAAAAACAAGACTATCGGCTATCACCTAAAAGAGTCCAAATTTTACAAACACTATTCAGACTGACCATGTCAGAACACCGAATTCTGGTTGAACTCGCACGAGAACTCGAGTTTTGAGCTACAAAAACAACTACAAATTTCATTTATTTTCCCTGTGGTTGTTGTAATTTGAACTCGAGTTCTCGTGCGAGAACTGATCTGTTTGAATACACTATTAGAATGGACTCAACAGATCAGCATATAGATGCAAGTGATTCACGTGTAAAGAGAGATGTGGAAGACATAAAATAACTTCTTGAGTGGTTTTCATCACATCCTTTCTTCGGAAAGTTTGTCTGCATACCCAAAATCTCAACCTCATATTTTATTTTTACATGCAATAACTGGCTGTGATTCAACATCTGTAATCTTCAAAAGGGTTGAAACACGTATATTTAAATTATTAGAAAACCGTAATGATTTAATTGATTGTGCAGAAGTATTTGAAAAGATAGAGTCTTTCCCAAAACTCATTATCACTAGTGGTATTCGCTTTCTTCTAGCTATATATGGAGCTCCAAAAAAATTTGATTCTATTGACAAATTAAGATATTTCAGTTTTGTGAAACAACAAAAGAGTACAACTATTTTGTCTTCCTCCAACATCTGCTTCTGCACATCAACACTTATATCGAGTATAATATCAATTCCAAGTGTGGCTAGGCAATCAACTGGACCCAAAAGGCTGGGGTTGGAAATTAATAGACACCAATTTGAGGCCAACATTAGAAATAATCCGATGCACTTAAATTAGTATTAATAATATAATTTTTTCAAGCAATATTTACTAATTAATCTTAATCAGAATATATCGTGGAGTATGCCTACTGGGGAAACCACGTTGATATACACTACCTCATTTGGTGTGGCGGAAATGTGTGCATATTTTGTAAAATACTTAACTTTGGAATCGCGATAACTCGGGAATGGTGATTCGTAGGAGAAAAAGTTCAATAATAGTTTTTGTAGAGAATTGCATTTATCTATATATATCTGGTACAATTTTTTTCGATAGCACTAACCGTTTACGTCAAAAATGTAAAAAACATCCTCGGATCGATGGGGACTTTTCGCATTTTATTTATAATACATAGTATCCTTAAGGCATATACCAATTTTCAGCTCTATGCGAATTATTGCAAAGTTAAATGCTATTTTGACTGGACTATATTTTCCCTGTTGTTGTTGTCAAATAGGATTCGAATCAATGGTCGCATCATCATAGTTCCGAATCATAGCTCACTGTAAATCGGCTATAACATATTGTGTGTGAAAGCCGTCAAAGTTGACACCAGTGACGTAATGTTATATTGAGAAATGCATTAGACCGCTTTTACATTGTCCAACTTTGCGGCAGAATTCACTCATCGGACTTTTGCTTGTCGGCAAACGCGCGCGGGGGTTTTCACCTCTTTCGTGTGTTTGTTCATTTCATTTAGCGTTCGTAGAGTGCGGTTCTTTTGAATTCAATTGAAAAAAGCGGTAAATCATTGTTTTGAATTTTGTCTAGCCGACGGCATTGCACTTTATTTATTTAATTTGAGTTTTGTTGCGTTGTATGATATATATTTGTTTGTTATTTTGAGAAAAGTTAAATGAATTCCTATATATATGGTTACGGCAAAAGATAAGCCGTTGCTTCTTTCCAAGTGCATTCAGTGGTGGTTTTTTTATGTTTAACCTTTTTAAATGTTCAGCTTTCGATATTACACGCCGAATAGTGGTTAGGCTTGCGTTAAGTCCACATTTTACCTTGATTTTGGATATTGAATCGTGAGAATTTGAGGCTTTTCTCAAAATAAGTCGTCTGTCCGCATCAGAGAGGACACTTTTAGTACGGCCTTTCATGTTTTCTCCATATTTTAATTCGTTGGCTAAGAATTCGGACACCATTTGTCGGCTTCTTTCGATTTTTTTTTTTGCGATTGTGGCAATTGAAAGCTTTTATTTTTCTTTTTTCTATCTCCGTTAAGGCTTTTTCTCGACCAATTTTAGTTAAAATTAATATTTAATAATTCTATTCAAGTGGCGCAATAATTTGTGCATGGTTTTTGATGGATATCAAAACAAAATAGCAAAATACATACTATAACGGTTTATTTCCAGCACTCAATTTTTTTCATATAGACAGTCATTGAAAAAACACTTAAGAAAAAACCGTTAATTGTAATGTTAATTTTTGATTGATTTGCATTTATACTGACGTTTTACAGGGCGACCTATTCAAGTGGCGCGGAGTGTATAAGGTGTTACTTTTGAAAGTGGTATAAGTCCACTTTTTAATGTTTCAAGGTATTTAATGGTTCGCGTTTGAATTCATTTGAAAATAATAATATGCAATAAAGTAAATATATGCTGATTCTTCAGTTTCTAAGGTTTTTTTTACTTTGGTAGATACTTAATCATAGATCTTAGTCTTAATTAATAAAAAATAAATAAATGATCTGATGTAACAAAGAAAATTTGTTTTTATTTTAGTAAATTAACTTAATAATGGAGGGTAAAAAGTGGTCGAAGGACGCTTTGTTGATTGACAAAATGCAGAACTTTGACTTTTTGTACAATACAAAATGTGCTAAATATATTGATAGAGTACAACGGGCATCTGCATATCGCAGTCTTACTAAAGGTTTGCAGTGTATGATGGGGAAAGTTACAATCGATAATGTAAAAAAAAAAAATTCAAAACTTCAGTTCCCAATAGATTATGGAGCTGAGATCTGAGGAAACTTCAAAAAGAAGTGGTTGCGGTGTCTCTCTGACTCCACTTTGTAGCACTCCAACAATTTAAGCATAATTTCATCATCTTCACTCTCACTCTCATTCATGTTCAGAATTAATTTCACACAATCTATAATTTCATTTGCCTTTTCAAAACTCATTTTAAATCTAAATAAAATGCATATACAAACAAAAATTTAAACAAAGTGTTTTGCGATGAATCATACTACAGCATACGAAAATAAAAATGAAGAGAAATGAAAAAAGTATGTTTACGAAAGTGTGACAATGTATAAGCAAGCCAGACACAACCGTCAGACAACAATGAAGAATCGACGATAAGTTCGAACACCGAGTTGGATAATGTAAAACGCGACTTATTAAAAATAAAACAAATGCCAAAAGTGTCAAAATACGAGTCCAACAAAAAAGTAAAGTGGTGGCATTGTAAACAACATTGATGAATTTGTCGTAAAAAGTAATAAAAAACGTAAATAAAATACAGATCCATAATTATTAATTTTATATTAATTTGATTGAGTGTGCAATAAGTGAATTGTGTCTTTTGGCTGGGCATGTGGAAGTGGAGTTGCATGAATGAAAAGTAATGAAAAGTGCAATTGAAATGGAATCAACGAGCACATTGGACTTCGATGTAGAGGATTCACCAAATTTTTCTGCAACATCCAAACGTTTATCGCAGTCACACTATGGTGAATTGGAAGAAATTGTCCGGGAATACACTATGATAACACAAACCGGTAATTAAATTAATTCTATATCGAAGACTTCTATAAAGCGAACTAATTTCAATGACTTCTTTATAGAGGAGTTCGACTGTACTTATAAATATAATTTAGCATTAACTTCATGCATTTATTTTTCTTTATTAGTTGAAAAATGGCAACTGCATCAACATAAACTTGCTGACAAGATTGGCGAAGCTTTGAAACGCGCATGTTTCCTGAATAAAAAAACAACATCAACGAAATGCTGCCATTGTCAGAAGAATATTCCAGAGACTAATAACAATGAATTGGCTGAAACACATCATAAAACTGATAATAAAAGAAAAAGGTACATTATTTTACTAGTCAAAAGCTAAACATGGTTTTTTTGGTCTTTTGTATATAACTTAGTACTTTGATATTTGTGGGATTCAATAAATAAATTTCTCATTTCACTAGTCAAAAAGTTCCCCTTGCTGAAATGACACCTTGTATTATTAAGTGGTCTCAGTCACATCCCTAATTTAATCTAATTCAAGAGGGCTTGTAGGTTTACGGTCCCTGAGAGCGATGGTAGCCATTGGTAGTCTAATCTATCGGTAGGGTAACACTGAGTCCAAGGACACAGTCAGTCCATACAAGGCGCCATAATGTGCTTTAAGGCTTCTGCTTAAACTCACCTCAGTGGCAAGCAGCCTGTCTATCGTATCCTCATTTAATAAGGACACTCTCTGCAATTATAGATATAGGCTACCACCAGCATCGCTCTCAGGGTTCTAATTAGCTCCCTTACCATCACAAGGTGACCATTCAAGGTTGCGATGGATGAAAAATGGTGAAATAAAGATCAATGTACTCTTGTTGACTGGCTTTTATTATAAATTTGAAACGTTTCTATTTATTTATTGTTTTATTTTTTCAATTTCATAAAGAAAATTTTCCACGTCTGAAAATGAAGCGAAAATATCAATTTTAAATGGCAGCAAACTTGCAAAACGATCAAAATCTGTAAGAGAATCAACTAAGCGTCAACAACCTTCATCAAACAATACACACGATATTCCCGATGTTTCGACACAAACAATACCAGTGAGTTGTCTTATAGAAGAGATATATATTTGCTACCCTCTAGTTGGCTCACTTTGGATCACACATCAAATTGATCAGCAGCATGCGAGCGTAGAGTGGAGTATTCAATAGACGGGGGGCTAAATTATACCATAACTATAAATTTATTCTTATTTTTTATAATAGAGTCTCTTGCATACTTCTATAACCAGCAAAGTGTTTCAAAGTCGTTTAGTGAAAAATTTTAGTGAGGCATTAAATAATATAACTATACCGCCAGGAGTCCAACCCGAAGATCTTTTATATCAAATCGTAAGGAATGTCATAGAAACAACCGAAAAGGATTTTAATGAATCTGGCAAAATCAATGCCAATGCTGCGACAATCGAACGTAAGTAATTATTAGGTAGTTTGGTAATGACTTGTTCGCTCGTTTTTTATATGATTTTTAATGTTGTTATTTAATATAGTTTGGGGTTAACTGAGTTAGGTTAAAGATGCGCCATTTTCATTATGCTCCTATCGTATAATCTTTTGTCATATTAGCAAAAAACTGGAACAGTCACTCTTTTGTTGAATTTAATATCACCAATAGAGTTTTGCAGCGACAAGATGAGATAGTAATCCGATGAAACAATATCAGAACTATAGGGCGGATGCTTTGAAGCATTCAACAAACCAAGTTCCTTGAGTTTCTGACTGGTCACCAAATATGTGTTGCCTGTCGTTTTCCAGTTCCAATTCCAGTCGGTAGCCTCCTTGAAACCGTGTAGTTGTTTGTATACCGCTCAGAAATAAATATATCACCACATATGTGGAGCAGTTAATATTGGATGACCCCTTTCCAATCCTCCCACCAAACGCAAAACAAAACCTTCCTCAGCTTGTCCAACGTTTGGGTCGCTCCGTTTTTCATCCTCGACGAGCGTTTGGGAACAACATCGTATCGTAGGTGATCCATTATTTATCGCCAGTTTCAGCAATAATTCGCAGATGGAAATATGTGTATCCAAATACAACTTCCTATTCAGTGCTTAACTGGAACTACTTAGCAATAGTTCTGATATTCAACGTTCGCCGCCCTTCGTGGTTTTTTTCAATGATAATGTTGACACCAGTTTGTATTGACACAAGACACATTATCATCTCCCACTACATAATTAATTTCACGAGGCGATGCCCGTGCAATTGCATGAAGATGACTTTCACAATAAAAGCGTGAATTTCCGCATTAGTGAACTCCATGTTAGAATAACTTTGACTAAACCATTGACACCAATGATGTTTTGTAGCTAATGTTATCACCTGTCAAATGACTTTTAAATTTGTGAAATATTGCTTTATTTGCTTTCCTCGTAAAGTGCCGATTTCCATCTAGCTGGAAAGCGACAAATCATTACCAAACAAACTTTAATTTTTATGAGTTCTTTACATTTTAATTTTTTACTAATATAAGTTCCTTTTTTAGAAACTGCACAGCAACCAACACAAAAAACAGAAGATTGTAACAAATTATCTATTTATAATATTGCAACAGCCTCAGAATTACCTTCAACATCATCAGCATCCAATATAAATAAAACTTATCATCACCAGGTTTTACCACCTATACCACCGAAAACCCCTTTGATTATTCGTAATGCTATAGCATCTGGAAAGCAGCAAGCAGCAGCTAGTGGTTTTCAGAATGATTGCAATGCCTCTCTGACCTCATTAATGGATCCACATTTCTCAATATCGAAGCTTATTGTGCTGAATTCAAATGAAAGTGCCCAAAAACAGAATACCACTTTGGATGCAAGTTTTTTGAATAATGTTAGTACTACAAATGTTAATCAAATATTCGATCCATATGCGACTAACACCGACAACATAAGTATGTCCACAATATTGGAAGATCAGCAAATCTGTTGTGATGTGTCCACAGGACAATTGACACTTCCTTTGGGCTTTACCAATGATGGCTTACTAACAAATATACCATTTCTGCTTAACAATGAATTGGTGACACAACAAATACATAAAATGACAAATCTCGATATGCCACGAATAGAAATATCCCTAGACGAGCCAATCACAGTGAATGCAAATGATTTGCCACCGAATGCTATTATAAAAAATAGTGCTCAGAAACAATATTCTACAGCGGCAGCGACATCAACAGCACCAGTATCATCAGCACCAACACAGCCACCACCAAGATTAGTTCATAAAACAAATAACAGTGGCTCAACATTACAGGATCATCGAATACAAAAAGCAGTAGCACTGCAAAAGCGAATTCAGAAAAAACCACAGCCACCAGTTGCTACATGTGGCTCGGAAGAATTGGAGAAACATAATACAGCAGTACCGTCATCTATAGACACATCACGCATACAAGTCGAGTGTGTGACACGCTCAACAAGCAGCAGTATTAATGTAAAAGCCTTACCATATAAACGAACCTCACATGTTCGCACCCTTAACTTTTCACCCAAAATGAATGTGCCTTCAACATTGCTGGCTTATAATCAGCCTAATCCTATTGAAGGAACTCCTGTGTCCAAAAGACGAGATAAACCCTTCTATCGTTTGCAAGCTGTTCCAAATGTTGCAACAGCATCATTATCATCGCCGAAATCGGCACAGTACATCGATGCCGAATTAATACATGAACCATCAACTGAGGGGGGAATGGCCGCCATGACTTCTAAAAACAATAATGTCATTACAAACAATGTGGAAATCCTACCGACAATTGTTAATAAAAATGATTTAAATATTAACCAGAGTAGCAATGGTTGTAGTAGTGTCCCACCACATATGTTTGTCATAGAGGGGGAGAGCATAAATCAAACAATTATTAAAGCTACTCCAAGGAAAAATGTGATTAAAGAAACAACTTATGTTTCACTAAAAAGTAAACCAGATCGTTGTTTAAAAGACATCAATGCTGATTACCAACAGAAACAGCAACAACAACAAAATGTAGACAACAATAAAACCGTAAATCTGACAGGACAAAACGAAGCCACAAAGGAGAATCAACAGGGTACAATATCAAAAACCACAAGCCCCAATGAAACAGTCTTATCAAATTTGCGAAATGATGAAATGTGGCTTGAATGGCAACGCATTCGAAATTCAACAACACAAAATTTAGAGTCACATTTGCGTGAGATCAACGCCAAGGCTTCAATAAATTCCCAACCCTCTAGACGTGGACGTCGAGTGCGTCGACGTAAAGGTGTAAAAAATGAAGCCCCAAGGTCAAAGAAACGTTTAACAATTGCCAAAGCAGAGCAAAAAAAAACTGGAACTGCAAATGATATAATTTCAACAGATGGATCAATTATTAATGAAAGTACTAAAGAAACATTGGAAAAAAACGTAAAAAAGAGTGAGAGAGATGGATGTAAAAGATATCCAACAACAGATACAAACACAAATACAAAACCCAAAGATTTAACCATCAAGATCATTACACCACAAAAAGCGACACCAACTCGCCCAGAAATAAGAATGGCAGCAAATATTTCTTTACAAAACTGTAATATGAAATTAACAGAAATGAATCAATCACCACAACGAATAAATCTATCATCCCCACAAGAGAAACCCCTTAGTTTAATTGCAAATCAAATGCAAAGTAACCAAAAACAATATGGAGGAGGAGAAGAAATTGAAAATAAAAATGGAAATGAAATATTCATCTCAAATATTGCCTACTTTTTGGATACACCATTTAAAGATTCCATGCATCCATATGATGATGGCCGTGATCCTAAACAAATACCATCAACCCCTGTTCAGACAACAGTTGAGACAAAGAAACCGGAGCCAACAACTGAAATTGAACAAAAAATAGAAGAAAATGCTATACCTTTGCCAATTGAGAATGACAATTATGCTTTCGATATAATCACAAGCAGTGAAAATAAAAAGAAACATACTTATAATATTGTGTATGATGATGATGACTCTACAAATCAAATGCAAGAGCAGCAATCAGCAATCTCTGATATTTTACAAGATTTTCGTAATTTTGCCATGAGCATTGAAATTGATGAGAATGAAACCCATGCGTTGCGTATTAGTAATGTTATTGAGTTATATTCTATGGAACCAAAAAATTACCAGGAACAACAGCAGCAACATGAAGACCCTCCACCAACATCAAAACCCATCTGTACAATTCGAAATATTAAAAAATAGCGTCACATACGCTAAGTACAACAAGTCCAATTGGTAATGATTCTACACCAATTGGTCTTTTTGAGAATGTTCCTATGGGTGAAGTTAACGTTCTGCCTTCAGTAGAAATGCAAATACCAATTGCAAAATCATTACCATCACCACGAACTGTTAGTGGCAACATCAACAAGCAAAGAACAAAATCAAATTAAGTAAGTAAATAATCTTGATTATTTTGATATCATACCTAATACTAGATCATTGCACGAATGCAATTTCAACTGCAACAACAAGTCATTTGTTTTGCTATGAGCAAAGCCGGTTTCAAGTACTCGGTGGACTAATTAAAATAAATAGTTTTATCCAGTATGCCCAAACACAAAGTATTTGACCAGACATACTAAATGTTCGATTACAAAGGCCAACCAATTTGTTGTGTATACCGCTGTTGCTGAGTGCATACTAATTCTGTATACCTTTTTTGTTCTATGTCAATATTAAACACAATTTGATGTTTGAGAAAACCCAACAAATAGAGAGCGCAAGGGCGTAGTCAGGATTTTATCAAGGGGGAGAGTGAAGCAAGGAAAAACGAAAAATATGAATACTATAAAACGTTTATTAATGGGAAAAATATGTAATTCTAAGTTGAAAGTTGTATTTCACTATAAAACAAATTCCGAAATTCCTATGAAAAATATTGAATTTGATTAGACTTGACCTTTCTTAAGAAGTAATTTATTTACTTTAAAGTTTAAACAAAACACAATATTATAACTGTTTATTTTACAGGATAAAAATCATAGCTGATAACGAAGACTCAAGAATGAAACAATTAAAAGAAAAACCAGTTTTGCTGTAAATAAAATTGACGACAAAGAAATGCTACTACCAGAAGCTCAAGAGAAACAATATTCATTGATCACACCGACAAATTCCTCATCATCTTCTTCTTCATCAGTTTTGTCAAATTCAGCGTCCTCATCATCACCATGAACAGCAGCAACAGCATCATGTAAAGTACATATTGAGGATATTGAATAAATTTTCGGATCACGAAGCATACAGATACCTTTCACACTCCAATTCAATCCAATTGTTAGCATTTTGTGTCATGAGAATATAATATTACACAATGGTGTTATCTTATCTATATCTATACATAGTGTAAATCTATATCTTTTGCGATATACAGAATTTTTAAAACACGCAACGGTTTCCGCTATCATATATACAATAGATTTTTTTTTGAAGGTTTATGTTGTAAGAGTATGTAGTGTAATAGAGTAAGATAGCCTAACTTGAGATATGTACTTAAGTATAACAGCCAATCTGGCAAACCAAAAATTAAGATCGATTGTAAAAAAAAGATATTCAGAGAAGCAAGCAACAAGACAGATATAAAAATTATGCAAATAAAGAAATAAAAAAAGAAAAACTTCACTAGTACAATACATTCTAATTAATAGTGAATTTACAGTGCTTCAAAAATATATTATTTTTGTAATCAGCTAAAAAGTTTTATTTCTACTACAACCACACGGAAAATATTGTAATTAATGGGTTGTTGTTGTAGAGAAGAGTAGCTGCCAAATTTTCTGTATTCCTCTTTTTAGTGTTCCTAAAGTAGGAATCCAACGTCCACGTAGCTTTACCCAAATGGTGCAAACGGGAACCTATTACTATAGGTCAAACTCTATATCACGCTTTGGACGCTTTGTCTTTATACGCTTTTAAATGGCTTTCTAAGCTTTCAACGATTCAAACTACAGAGTTCGCTTCTCGCGCGCTTCCGTAAGTAAACTTCAAACAGCTGTTGTGAAATAACAATATTGAAATTGCTTTGCTTTTTGTTTTGATTATACACACAAATGGAACGTTGTGGCAAATTGTGATAAATAAAATTTGAAATTTTGTGAAAAATGCATGAGTTAGATGATTTTGCAGTGTATGCACATAGTTCTGGCAGCCCCCTTCTTCATTCCTGAAACGAATATTGTTAATAAATTACAAAAAAAAATTACAATTTCAATTTTACTTAAAGTTAATATCAGCAGTTTATATTGGTTCGCAACAAAAAGAAGAACAAGACTATAAAAAATCACATAAAAGCGATCAATTTCTGGCAGAACTCGAGGTTTCAGCTGCAACAACAACTACGAATTTCGTTAATTTTCCCTATGGTTGTTGTAATTTGAACTTGGTCAGCGTTTTCTCAACTTCCATAGAAAAGAAGCTAACCAGGGCTGATAAACCACCAAGATTCTGGGTATACTTGACCACATGTTGAGCAGCCTTTTTTTAATATCCTAATCACTCGCACTTTGTATCCTACAGCTTAGCAAGAACAGTATTCGAATGATGAAGTGAGTCTTAATGGAACACTGTATTATCAGGCTGATGGTTCTCAGGATGTTCTTCACCAAAACTTTTGAGATGAAGAAACAAAATCTTCTAAGCAACTGACCCACCTTTTTTGGAAAAGGAACTCGTTTATTTGGGATTCCCATTACAATAAGCCAACAAAATTCTCGGTAAACTTGAGCAGCTTGTGGTGCAAAGCTTTATGCTAGTGTTTCCAAGTTTTTGGTTATTTCCCGTTATGTGCATCATTAAAAGCGAAAACGGTGTGTAAACGGTTGCTTCAAAATTTATCGCTTTTGTTCGGTGTGAATTGTTTATTACTTTCACATTCTTATGTAACCTTAATACATACATACAGATTTAGAAGTTTAAAATGTCGTTTTTAAAGTGAAACTTCTTTAGCGAGGTGTAATTCGAAAAAAAGCGTTACAGTAATCAAATGTGATGATGCACTTCACAGACGGAGAGGGGGGGAAGCACGTTGGCTTGTTTGTGCGGTATTACACTTATGTGCTTGCAGACAGAGCTCTCAGTCGAAATTTTCGTTTGTTGGTAAGGGAAGTGTGCGGGTCGCTCAGTCGCTGCGTTCATTGTACGAAGAACAAAAACAAAGCGCTGCCGACAAAGAAGAACAGTCGATCAGCTGCGTTGCTGTACATATCAATGTAATACGGTCTGCAGCGTAGAGAATGAATGATTATGCATGAGTAAGAGGGAGATAAAAAATGATTTACTGATGTGTGTCTACTTTACGAAAAGCGTACGAACAAGTGACCGAATAACCGAGGGAACATACAACAGAGCTCTCTCTCACAATTTGCGTTTGTCGAGATGGGAAGAGCGCGGGTCGTTGCTGTTGTTGGGTTTTGTCCACAACTTATCAACAACAACACACCCGAAATTACTACAGCTGCATGTTCGCTCTTCTCTTTAATCATATGTGCTCATGGAGTGAGCGAATTTCATTTATGCTTTTCATTTGTGTGTGCCCTACATGACGCCGATCTCGCATATTAATTTGTGTGCATGTCGCTAAGACTTTGCTGTTATTTGACATAGAAATCAATACGTTAATTGACCCAATTTTTTAAGTTATTAATAATAATATATGTATAATATATATTGTCCATCATTCAGGCAATTTATGGATGCCATTCCAAAAGAAAGTTTCATTCTTCATCGAAATCTATTCACCAAGCCATTTTTTCACTTCATCGAATGTTGTGAAATGCTGCTCAGATAGTGCGTGTCCGATCGATGGAAACAAATGATAATCTGATGAAGCCAAGTTTGGCGGGTGGGGTAAGTGTTACAAACCAAGAGTGTGCGTGGTGCTATAGACCAGATTGGCTGAATGTGCAGGAGCGCTATCAAGCTACAAAATGACAAAATATGCTCAGCCATCATTTAGCGTCTGTATGCATTAGAGAGCTGCTTGATTCCACTCAAATTAGTCGTTACTCAAAATAGTATCGTAGGCACTCCAAAATTTTAGTAAAAAAAGCCGTAAGTCATGAGTGATTGAGTGTTTCAGACGACGTTGTATTTGTACCTTGCTTATCTAAAGCGAAACGAATGGAAACCCAGTCGACCGGTCGATGATCTAGTGTATTTAAATTTACAAGGAGCACATCCAACTTAACGAAGCACAAATGCTACACCAATGCAAACCGCAACACAATGAAAGTTGAAGAGGTCACTGTGGATATGGAAACATAGCAAGAGGGCATAACACTAGTTACAGAATGGGCGGTAAAAAATTGCCGCTTATTTAAGATATTCGGAGATTATTGGCTTAAAACAATTTGCAAATTATTAAATAGAAGTGGGTGTATAATTTGGACCCAATGTAAATGTGGATAACCTGTTGCCTCATTCCACAACAATTTCGCGAAATATGTATAACTACTTTGTATGAGTCATACTTTGGGCCAATCAAGGAGGAAAATTTAAAACATAAATGTTTTGGTTATGCGATAACTAGCGATATATAGACGGACAATTATTTAAGGCCATCGTATTTGTCTTGCACATGCACAACATAAAGAAGTTCGTTCTTACAAACCGTCTATTGTTCATAAAATCAATGGAAGGCAAGCATTCATTTACTGCCAGAGACTCATAATTATTTCTAAGCTTCTAAAATCATCTTTTCGGGACAATTTAGATGCGATCTGGAAGAAGACCAGCTAGTTATAGTGACTGACAGAGCGTCAAACATGATTGCGGCATTTCGAGAGAGTGACACAGTTTATTGCGTCAACCATTTGCTGCATAACGTAATTGAAAAAGCAGTTAAGAGTGTTCCGGAATTGGCTGACACTGTAAGCCAATGCACCAAAGTGGTGAAATATTTCAAAAAACTGGCGCAAACGACAACTTAGGGTTGTCACTGAAAAGTCACTGCACCATGCGCAGGAACACAGTATTCTATTTGCCGAAGTCTGTTGACGATAATTGGGTTGACATTACAAATGTATTAGTGGAAAAAAGTAAAGTAAATATTTTGTTTTTCGAACTTTGATGTTCGAATGAACAGCTGATTGAAGAGTGTTTGCGACTTTGTGTGATTTACAAACTTTGCTCATAACAAAGACTTTGCTAAGTCAAAATAATTTTGGCCGTGATATTAAAACAAAGTTAATTAAACGTCAGAGATATCAAAACCATTGAAAGAGATTTCTGGGACCAGAGAATTGTAATTAGGTTGATATGGGGTTGAAAGAGATTTCTGGCTCATGCCTGACTGAAACTACAACTACATTTCGCAGTAGCTGGTACTACTATGAGTCCATTTACACGATAGGCTCTGCGACTACGAAAACTTTTTTTGTGGGTAAGGGAAGCAAGGCAGTGGGGGAGGCTGTGACGTTCTGAAAACGAAATCGTAAAAGTCTGCGCTGACGTTCTCTTTGTTTTCTTTCTCCTCTTTCGTGTTTGTTCATAATTGATTGGCTTGCGTAGAATGAGGATGCATGCGAAACACGAATAATCTGCGACTGAACGCAAAGCTACATAGAGACATAAATGAAAAGGCATTAGCAAAAATTTGATTTTTAAGCTTGCCGTTCATGTGAATACAAGCAAAAACTAGAAAGATGGCTATCATTGGCTATGCCCAAGGGTTAATACTCTTCACGCTCCTCCGGGTTGCATCCAACCTTCCTTTCTTAGCATCACTATATTCCCTCTGTTACAGTTTGAGTATCAACAAAGTATCTTTATAAGTTTGTCATTTAATTTGGGTTTGTATGGGAAGTACTCTCCTGGTAATCCTAGGATCATGAAATTTACATGGTTGATGAATATGAGTTTTAGTTCAAAAACTGAGGGACTAGTTTGCATACATACAAGACAGACGGACATGGCTAAATCAACTCGTCTCATCGAGCTGATCACAAATATATATACTTTATGTGGTCTACGATGTCTCCTTCTGTGTATTACCAACTTGATATCAAACTTATAATACTATTCACTCCCGTGAAGAATCGACGATTAAATGACGTTCGTGTAAATTCTGTCTATTGCTTCAAACTCAATTGTGCAATTCATTGGCCCCATATACAGTGAGTAGCGATTTGCGATTCAGTTGTATTCGTGTAATAATAATTAACTATTAATTCATTCATAATTAGCCTAAAAAAAGACCGACTTAACGGAACAGTTAAGTCAGTTCGGCGCTGGGAAGGAACATTCTAGCCAAATATCCAAATCATTCAGGTTTGCCAACTCTCAAAAACCTCTCAAACTAACGCAAAAACCCCTAAACAAAAACAATGTATGTTTTGAAATACATATACATATATGTATATACATATATTTTTTTTGGGATATAATCAAAAGTCAAGGTCCAACGACACAGCAAGCATTGGTCGCTTCGGCTTTATAAATGAAAAATCCAAACACACTTATTTGACCCCTAAATTTTGGGGGAAACCACTAAATTGACAAGTCTTAAATCATTTGACGTGCAAGTCACTTCAGACTGTGTATGGGGCGTATAAGTTGCGTGCGTCACTAGTGGTGGGTGGACTATCACGATTAATCGAATGAGTAGTTTCCGTACAATTAAATCGGTTTTTGAATGAAAGTAATCGCCTATTATTCGTTTTCCGGTTAATCATGCCATCACTACTCATTATTGTTGTTGTGCATTGTGAAGGTACAGACATTGAATTTGTTTGCTTAGGTTTAGTCATTTTAAGTTGTAAGAGTTTACATATCAAAATAAATTTTAAATTATACATAGTCTCTCATCGAGTGAGTGTCGTGACAATATAAAAGTCTTCTCTTCTAAAAATTAAATTAAATTTAATGAGATACAAATAGCAGTAAGGAAATAATTTGGTTGCAATGAAAACGAGTTTATAAAAATATTGCTTAATTTGAACATGGCTAAAATAAATATATAATTAGTAATAATAACAATAAAACTAAAGGCAGGTAGCTAATAATAGTAACAATAAGTGTTTGTGTTTAATAGTGTTACCAATCAACATGCAGTTTTACTGCCTATCGGCGGCCATCGTCATCGATGGTTATTGGATGCGATCGTCAATCACATTGAATGTCAATAAGAGGTTAAGAGGTATGTTTGATAAATTACTAGTCTATGCCTTAAATTGAGATGTTATTTTGTTAAGAGTGATATGTTCGGAAAATTAATAAGTAATCTTTTACAACAATATTGTTTAAATTTTCGATTTGCTTCCTAGTTGAGTTTCGGAATGACAATTCAATGTCTTTTAAAAATATATAAGAACTTACATTTTAAAAAAAATTATGCAATAATAACAGAAATGATAAAAAAAAAATTAAAAATTTGTCATGAAAAAATGGTACGGAGCTCAGTGTGGTTTATTTTGCGGGCTTTGATAACGTATTTGACAGCATAGCTTTGTTTTGTGAAAAATCCACTAAAAACTAAAGGGCTGCATTGAGCGCAAAATTCGGCGTTTGAGTTACTCATGGAATGAGTTTTGTAACCAGATATGAAAGAACCTCACATAGTAATAACCAAAACCAAAAGTTCTGGTTATCGCTATGCGGCGGCACTTATATCGCGAAATTTTATTTAGTTGTAAAAAAAACTCGTGCACCCGTAAAAAAATGAACAAAGCGCTTGTACACATAGTCCCATAAATGTTTGCAATGTCAAAACTTCCTTTGAAAAATAAATCTTAATTGTAAGAAACGATTTATTAAAAAAATATAAATACAGTTAGCTTTTTGTAATCATTTATAGTATTTATTGGTAAAAAACAAAAGTACGCCAAAAAATAGTTAAAAGTTTTAGTGTTTTTTTGACATTGCAAATAATTATGGGACTATGTGTACATGCACATCGAAACGAAGACGCAGAAGCAATAGTCAAACCCAGAAAGAATTGAATGCATGAGTTTTATCAGTGGCACACGAGTTACTCAACTAACTATTCGAATTAACTCAATTTAAATGATCGCACACCTGGTTAAATTTTTACTCAAACTCAAAAATCTGGTTTTTGCTGTTTGTCGCACACGAGTTTTTGAGTTTCACTCAGTGGTACTCAGTGTGTCTGTTAGTTTGAGTGCGCTGATGCAGCCCTCTTTTAGAAACATAAGTATAAATAAATCTACAATATCATGGTCAATATTCAAAGATTTCTAAGATTTCAACCGTATGCAGAATACATACTTAAAACTCATTTGTACCATACTTCGAAAAACGTTGGTCAAAGTGTATTGAACTTAAACCTAAGGACAGGACCGAATTGAGAGTTGTGGTGGCCCCAGGGCAATGAAGAAAGTGCTGGTGGCCCTTTCAAATTTCCATCCACTACATACATAGTTTCTTTTTTGTTTTTGTTTTTAATAATATTACTTGATAGCATTAAGTGCAAGACACTATTTGCCTTCTTAAAAGCAAAATCATTTATGATTACTCCGAAGTTTATTTTTTATAGCAAATCACCTCTATACTGAGCAATGACAGATGTGCTAGTCGTTTTTGCGTCATCGTCGTATACAGCCTATTTTAGATTAGTTTCATTTTAGAAAATGGGTGTTCTTAGCTGCAATTAGCCACCATCAACACTAAATACATCTCAATGTAATTTCAATATTAGGGAACGCAGCGCCGAAGTTTTTGTCAACCAGAATCCTGTTAAAGAACATCGCTTTTTGGTTCACTGTCGATATTTTAGTCCTTGAAGGCATCTATTAAGGTTATAAACTTGACCAACTCATTCCCATTCCCAAGACTGATTTCAAGATCGTCGTTGTAAAAATTGACTAACTTATCGGCAGCATTGTGCAGCTCCGATAAACTTAAATCCACCAAATGATTCGATCACAGACAAAGTCATAAGCTGGAATCCTGTCACTCAGGGAACTGTAAGTTGGTCAATTACTGGAATAAAACTTCATACTCGAAATGGGTGACAGTTGGATTCTGAGGATTACGCATAATCCAGTGGATTGACCTTAACATTTCTTGATGTAGAGCGTGTTTCAATATATTCATTAGTATCTGATAATTTTTGCGCTGCTTTTTTGTATTCCTCAAACTTTTCTCTTTTGGACTCTACGAATAATCTGAGCGATTTCAGCGCTTCCACTGCAGAAGAAAGAACCATTTTATGATGTTGAAAAATCTTATTAGTAGCGTTGAATCGACCTAAAATGTCGTTCTAAAATCCAGGGTACAGTGAAATTTCAAGACTTCCCATCTTCTGTAAAAGTCTAGCAGCTTCGATTTTGATGACGTCTTTCTGTTCTTAGTCATGTGATATGTCAGCAAGAGCTTCTTTAATTTTCTCGTAACTATGAACAATTGCTTTTATGGCATTAGCGCGACAAGACCAACGAGTTTCACTTAATAACTTCGGAAAGTAGAATTTCGTACTATTCTCTGACAATTTCTTGACCAAAATTGCATAACGCTCGGAAGTCGCTGTAAAAAATACTTAGAAGTTTTGGATGAAATCGAAAAAGTGAACACCGCAAACACAAGAATTAGTTGCAGCCTGTATGTTGTATATTTTAAAATTTTTTAATCCAATGTTTATGGAGGACCTAAAAGCTATAAAAATTTGAAAAATTAAATAAAATAATTTACAAATTTACTTTTGGATTGTCATTAAATTTTATTTGCAATCTAATCTTGTAATTTCAATTAAAATTAGATATTTGAAGCTTCATAAAAAAAGAATAAGTTTAACTTGATTTGTTTAGAAAATATAAAGTTTTCTTATAAAAACATATATTTTTTTATGATGTGGGTTTTATTTATGTAAGGGTGTAAAAACATGATTTTGGTTATATTGTGAGAGTTTGCGGCATCTCTTTTCCTGTAATTAAATGTCTCGCATTTCGTTAAATTTATGCAGTTCGTTTCGAAATGGAGAGTAAATTCAACATTTACATTTGAATAACTTTGAATTTCAGCTTCAACCTTATCGATTATGTAGTTTTCCCATGGTTTTGAAAGAAAATCTGGTAAATCCTTATTCGTTGCAAGAGCGTTCTGCTGTGAACTAGTACATCATTAAGCTTTCTCAAGCACGTAGCCATTATTTCTTTGCATTTTGTAATTATATATTGTTTATCGACTTCTGAAATTTGAAAGAGTTTATTAATAGCCGAAAATAAGAAATGGCCAAGTTTGTGGCAAATGGTAAAATTTTGGTATCATTTAAGTTGGAAATGCAATCTTTTTTTCAATTCACGAATAAAGGGAATTTTAAGGTAAATGATTGGTTTGCTGCTATGATCAAGTATTTTTAAAGCGTCTTCAAATTCTGCCAAAACTTACGTTGGAGCCTAATTTGGGTGATGGTTATGTCCTCTATTCTGAAATTCATTAATCGAATGAGTATTTTAAGTACAATTAAATCTGTTTTTGAAAGAAAGTAGCCGATATTAATCGTATTGCGGTTAATCATGCTATCACTACTCATTATTCTTGTTGTGCATTGTGAAGTCAAAGGGTATGAAATTGTTTGCTTTGGTTAACCCTTTCAGGACCATAAGGATATGGAGGTTTATGTAATCATGTTGGCTATTAGAATGATCCATAGAGCATCAAAAAAACATTTTTTATTTTATTTGTGAGACAAATGTGTCGTTATGATCGCTGAAGGTAACTTTCTGCTCCGGCAACTTAAGCTTTACGTTTTTATGTTTACTCATTAGCTATGGAATTACTTATAATTAAACTGCGCTTTTATTATCCCAGATTTATTAATTTATATTTATATTATTTACTAGCAGCCCGCCCCGGCTTCGTACGGGTGGTGTACCTATCTTCTGTCTTCTATCTATCTCTCTTCTATCCACTGAACCGATTTTTTTAATATTTTTTTTTTTTAAACAGCAAATGAGTTGCAATGATGCAAGTTGCATATTTTTTTAAAAATACTATATCAGGTTTGTTTATGCGGCAGACAATTGATTGTTAGAATGCAAGAGTTGTTTCAGTTGCACGATGATCTCTCGCCTAGTTGCACCTTTGATGGCATAGCGTTGATTCACTTCAGCTACAGAATTTCCAAGGAAATAAATTTGAAAAATTTATATTCCCCATCAATTGGCAATAATGATCCAGCGAAATGGTGAATTTGTCCTTGAATCTTAAATATAGAAATTATTTTTGGAGTTTTCATGCTCGTGGTTATATGTTGGACGGAATGTGTATGACCTGTGTTACAGAAGAAAAAATATCTTAAAAGTTGGATTGAAACCCCGTTCCTCAATTATATTTGCACCTAATGATGTCATTTGGAACACACTGTTGCAACTTTGAATGTTCTACAAAAAGTGCTTTGACAAAGGATCTTATCCCGAAAGTAATGAATTCAGTGGTTCAGGTGGCGTTGCCAGTTGTGGTAACTTGACCTTACCGTTCAGACAACATAATCCAGTTGGTTCAAGGCGAAAACTCAAAGCACTGCAATATTGACAACTTGAGCTCATTGTTCCAATCTCCACGGAATTATCGCAGGCGTAATCGACAGTTGCATCATACCTAAACGCCAAACGTTCATAGGGAATTGCAACGTTTGCTCGTCTATTTTGTTCCGGAGCCGTAAGTGATCTCGCTTGAGAAATTCTCCCTCTGTTTGCCTCCAAACGTTGGCTACGTTCTTCTTCCGACGCATTGCTTCGAAGAATATGAAGTCGATTTGTATTCCGCGTTCTCCGACCGATATTTTGACATTTTTTCTGGCATTTTTTCTTATAATTATTATCATTAAATTAAATAACACGAAGATATCAACGCACCGAGGATATGTAAATGTATACGGTGCATACTATGTGCATTATATTTTTGTGTTTATCGCTCTCCTGCATAACGTTTTTGTTACCATTTGTTTGCTAGTGCATCGGTTCGAAACATTTATTGGAGCAGGGACCACAAGGTTAGGTTAGGTTTGCTTGGAGTCTCCAGCGTTTCCTTTCCGTCTTTGGTCCATTCGCCTGTGTCCTTGCGGATTAGTGAAGGGATTATAGGAGACTTGGCAAGTATTTTCCGAAGTCTCGACGCCTCAGAAGTCTTGTCCAAATTACCACAGAATATCTGCCAGGATCTCCTCTTGGCTCTCCTTATCTCTTTTTTGTATAGCGATAGTAGTGTCTTATATTCTCTCCAGCACTCTTCACAATCAGCAAGTTTGGCTAGCTTAAAGAACTCTCTAAGTTCCTATCTTTGCTTACCAACGTCCTTATTCCACCATGGGGGCTTGGATTTGCGTCCAAGTCTCGTAGGCAGGCAGGATTTATGGTAAGCTAGAAGGATTTTAGATGTTATGAGTTCTGTCACTGCCTCAACTTCGCTGCTAGTAGTGATCTGAGGAACATTTCTTAGGTATCCCTTTTACAAGTTCTCATATAGGCCCCAGTTCGTATTTCTAGGGTTCCTAAATATGTCTTTCGTTCTTAGTGGGATCTTTATATCTACAGTGAAACTTATATAACTATGATCGGAGAAGGAGGGTTGCTCAAGCACCTTCCAATCCAAGATCTGCATATTGTCACCGTAAAAGAGAGTGATGTCCAATACATCCTCCGATGTTGGACCCTTATAAGTTGAAATATTTCCGCTATTTGCTATACTTACATTATACTGTAATATATAGTTAAAGAGGTACTCACCACGTTGGTTGATGTCCTTACTACCCCATTGAGGGTGGTGCGAATTAGCGTCTGCACCTACCACTATCCTCCATCCACGTTGACCGGCCTCCTCCATGAGATTTTGTAACTCCATGGGCGGTGCCTCGGCGTCGTGTGCCATGTAGCAGGAGGCAAGGAGTTTGGGCCCATCGTCCCCCTCTACGACAATCACTGCCAGGTCATCTGTGCTTAGATTGGATAATAAATATGCGTTAATATTTTTCTTTACAAGGATGACAGATCTAATCTTTCTTACCATTGCAGCGTGAAACATTTTGTAGTTTTTCGACCCCAATCCTGAGACCTTGTTCCCGGAGGATAGCCAGGGCTCTTGGATCAGGGCCACGTCATAGCTGCCTTCCTCTAACGTGAGGAGCAGCTCGGCCGAAGCCGCCTTACTGTGATGGAGGTTTATTTGCAATACTTTCCCCATCAGGTTCAGCAATGCGTTGTACGAGTGTAGCTGTAGTCGTCGACACTCCGTCTGTCCCCTCCATCTTTCCTTCCCCGTGCAGCTGAAGGGTTTCAGTAGAGTTGGTCACCGATTCAAGTCCGAGATCCCTCTCTACTTCTCCCGCTTCCAGCGTGTTGACGTTACCATCCTTCGGGTACCGTTTCTTGAGGCGCAGGTATACACTACCCGTTCCCCACGACATCTTCCCGTGACGCTGGTATAATATGTCCTCTGCCTCTTTGCTTATTTGGAGGATCAGATCTTGATTGCCTTTCTTGTCTGGCTTACTGGCGTGAAGCAGCTTCCAATAGATAGTTGGAACATCAGGATTCTGCCGCCGGAATAGCAGTAGAGTGAGTTCTGGTTTTAACGTGTTAGGTACTCGTACCTTGGCACGCGGTACACACGGAATATCGTTTCTATCCACTATCTCCAGCTTAGCGCCTTCCCAAAGTCCTTCTATCTTGGGAGCTACCTCCGTAATCCACTTCAAAGTTAGCTCATCGTTGCATTTTAGGATCTTAACTCCCATACTCCTTCAAACGAGGGCGAGGGTTTGTCGGGTTCATCCGTCAGCCTGTTAACGATGGCATTTAAAATTTTTGAATCCACCTGTCTCCATTGATCTGCCGTCATCTGTCAATTCGGGTGATTCCGGTCAATGAGCGCTACGATCAAGTGCCGTTTAGCTACTTCATTGACTTTCATCACCTTCTTGGAAGTGGTTGGCTGGTCAATTGGTGTATCAGGTTTTTGTGTGCGAAGACGTTTGGCCTCAGGCTTTTCTTCATCCTTAGACCGCTGTCTTTTCGGCTCTTTGATACTCTTCGCAACATTCTCCTCAATTTTGTTCACGAAGGCAGGATGCGTCGTCGCATGTTTATCACTCTGCGCGAAGTGCTCTCTACCTTTCGTGACAGTCTCAGTTGCCCATTTAAGGTCCTCCCGTTCTTTAGACGAAGAGTCACCTTAGTTCCCAGGCGTAGTTTTATTTTCACAGCTGCCTTATATTGAGCAAGTGCCTTCAAGCTTTCCTTACTGGGCATCTTCTTCCGCCCACTCCTGCTCACGGATGTGGTACCTGGCGTCGAGGCCTTTGGGGAACTCAGAAGCTCTTCCTCGGCAGCTGTGTTAATGGTTGCCACGCTACTCACGCTTTCGAGGTCCGAGTCTATATCGACTGCAGTACCCCTGATGGCTAACCCCTTTTTTGTATTTGTACTGGCAGTAACATTACAACCACTATAACCTGCTCCCGTTACAGTAGAGGTATGGCCACTGGCGACACGGTTCATAGAATCCCCGTGCCCGCCGGTGGTAGCAGCCAATTCTCCCACCGACGTTTGAACCGATATCCCGGTTCGTGTATCATCATCTTTATCGCTCTCCATATGAGTTTTTAATTCGGGGGTCCCTACCCCTAGCATTTTATTCCTACTGCCAGGAACCTCTTAGCAATGACCTTTGTACTAGCTCCCCTATCCCTCCTTGGGGTAACATGTAAAGTTATCCTCCGAGAAGATACAGGGAAGTTCGTACAACGGTCTTGGCTAGGCACCACCTGTTTGCATTGCTGCAAATCAGGTAGACCCAGCAACACTGCAAACGGTGGTACCCATTGTCCAGTCGGCACCCGCGGGGAGGGTATAGCTGGTGGATTTTCGCCGACCCAGGGACCACAAGGTTAAAAAAAAAAAACGTTAATCGAAACGTTTAATTAACTTAATTGATCGTGATATTGAAAAATAACATTAATTTATTTTTCCGATCATATATAAGCTCCTGCGTACGAATGGTTGGAACCACTGCATTACACATTCATAGTCTTTGGTCTCTCTTTGATCTAACGTTGTTATAACATTATGAAGCAATTTTGTGTTGACAATTTAAGAGCATATTTTGAAAATGATAACGCCCTCCCAAGTAATTCATCTATAAGTCCACATGTTGTTCCCGAAAATTTATCACCCCTTTCTTCTTAAATTTTAAATTTCGTTTTCCCAAATATATTCTTAATTTTTTCTAATTTTTTATTCAAATAAACAATACTGAAAAGAAATAATAATGTAAAAAACATTTTACTTTTCATATTTTATTTCTATTATTTGTCTTGTATTTGTACTTCGTAAAAATTTTAAAAAATAAGAGGGAAAAATACAATAAGAACAACAACAACACACAATTCAAGAAAGAGCAAAGCATAAGCAACGAAGAGGCGAAAAAAAGTTTTTAGTGTGGTTTTGAAAAAACAATAACAAAAATTGCATACTACATACATTTCAAATTTCTAATACATACTGTTAAAATCGCTTATAACGACATTCAAGGGACCGGCGATTTTCAGTCGTAATAACCGATAGTCGTTGAAAGCTATATTCACAAAAAAAATTTTTTTTAGTGAGAAATCATAACAAAATTAATTCAAATTTATTTTATAATGATAATAGAAGCACATTATATTATACATGTTTATTTATAAGAGATCCGTACTAAACAAAAACTTAAAATGAAGTTCTTCAAATAGTACACTGAAAACTTACTTAAAGTAGTCTGTTATTTTCAGTACCTCAATAGCATGACAGCTATCGGCAAGAGATGGTACTGAAAACTGTTCTGCCCCTTCATCGGCATCATCGTGTTGTTCTTCTTGATCTGATTTTACAGATTTTAAAATGTTATCATCATCTTCAAACAGCTCACAAATGTGTAAATTTTCATCAATATGCACAAGCTCCTCCACTATATTCTCAACTTCAGAATCTTCCATTGCAGTTTGTTCTGGAGTTACATCCGTTACTTCTGGTGGTATGTCTAGCACAAAGCCGGCGTGGTGAAAAGAGTTCGAAATCGTTCCATGCAGCTTCTAACATTAAAACTGCATCCAAAACATTGATTTTTATCTCTTTTTTTATCATCAATGTTTTTCAAGATTTTGGGAACATGATAATTTCTGTAGTGACATTTTAAAGAACGTTTAATGTCTTGGTCCATCAGTTATAAGACAGCTGTAACATTTGGTGGCAGAAAAACTAGTTTTATCTGTTTCATTCCACCAACATGCGGATGAGCAGGACAGTTATCGATCACCAAACGCTTGGACTTTCCAATAACAAGCAGTCTCTTCTTTTCAGTTCCACTCATATTTGCTGCAACCATAACTGTCAAACGATGTTTTGACAATTTGCCGTTTGAGCATTTTTCTCCTTTAAACTTAAAACTGTTTGCTGGTGTTAAATTGTAAATCAGTCCAGTTTCGTCCGCATTAAATATATTTGCGGGAAGGTACTCTGCACACAGAAGTGGCCAAACATCTCGCAGCCAGGAGTCACAAGCTTCTAATGGAACACAAGCTCGCTCACCGGAAATTTTGCCGAAGACTATATTGTGCCGCTCGCGGAATCTCTGAATCCATGCAGATGAAATTGGTTGAGCAATGTTAAATTTTTTTGCAAACTCATTTGCTTTGCCAAGTAATATTGGACCATTAATTGGTATGTTTGAAGATCGCGATTGCTTAAACCCTTTTAATAAGCAAGAGTCTACGTCGTCAACAGTCGACTTTCTAATGCGTTTATTCTTTAAACAATTGTCTTCTAATGGCTTCTTTAGTTTGTCCTTGTTTTTATAAATTGTCGATATTGTTGAATGGCTTACTCCGACCTCTTTGGCCAAATAACTATTTTTCTCGCCTTTATCGAGGCGGCGAACAATATCTATTTTTTCTGATATTGAAAATTGTTTGCAAATGATGAACCAACTATTAATTGGTATTATGCACGCACCGAATTTCGCAATAACACATTTAAGGAGAAAGTACAATACTTCTTCAAGAAACAGTGTTGGGAACAAACAAAACACAAATTATTGTGAGAGCGAAGACTGTGTCGTTCGCTACACACTCATTCGTGTTAGCAAGCACTGCTCTGTGTTTCAAATTTTGGTTTTCGTCGTTGTAAGCGATAGTAAAGTTTAAATATTATGGCAATTATGGTCGCTGTAAGCAATGTGTCGTTCTAAGCGATGTCGTTATAAACGAGATAATTTAATCGGTGTAGTATAGCAAACTAAACTAGTCATTCTAAGTTCGTCGTTCTAACCGATATGTTGTTATATATAAGCAATGTCGTTATAAACGATTTTGACATATTTTCAAATTACTCACTCCCGCTCACTTAACAAAAAACAAACGAAATATGCGAAAGAAGAAAAAGAAAAAAGTTGGCAGAACAGATTCATGGTACAATAATACAAGGTACCGCCACTAGGGCCTTTTACTCTCTTGAAATTTACTCACTCTCAATTGTTGATGTCATTCGCATATCAGTGTATATAACGCTGAAATAATGCATTAAGTGTTAAACATAATTTCAAAATGCATTGATAATTGAAGAAGCGTGCTATGAAGTCATTTGTTTGCGCTCTGATCAGCTGATTGTGTGGATTTAAATTATTAATATCATTGTTTACAAATGTGATAATGTGTGTAGTTAACTAAGTTAAAATTGTATGAAAAGGAAAAGGTGCTGCTTTGTTTTTTTAATTTATAATTTTATTCATTTTTTTTGCGTTGGTTATTCGACATTTCACGATTCAGTTTTCTTATATTAAAAAACATTCTTGCTCTGAAGAAAAGTTTTTTTACATTGGGGTGACATTGTATATCCTTTGCTGCATCAATGTGCATTTGTAAATAATTATTGCCGATAATAATTTCGTCGCCATTGAATTGCCGAAATATGTGCTCCATCGCATTTATTTTCTCCATCATATGGCTTCGTAAGACCGCCTTCGCTCAGTTGATCAACCCAAGTGAAAGTTGACTCATCAACACTTAGATCGTTTGAGTCCAGACAGTCTCTTAATCTGTGGCAAATATATCCAGCGAAATTTTCCAGTGCATCGGACTCCAAGTCGTCCATGTCATCTGGCTCTTGAAGTACTTCTGGAGGCCCTTTAATGTTTGTCAACATCATTGCTGTTTGTATAAAAAATTGTATATAAAATATGTAAATAAATAATTTAAAATAATGAGAATAATTCTTAATTACCTGTCATAGACGCTGTTGGTACTGATAAATCCTCAGTGGTATCCTCTAAATAATTTCCTTCTGATGATAAAATGCCGCTATTGTGACCCAGAAGGTGATTACGTAGTCTATATTTAAATTCTTGTCGATCGGGATGGTCATGCAGTCCACCTTTGCTTCTCAAAAGGCCGAAAAAGTTTTCAAGTATATCTTGGTTTAGCCGATATGTTAACACATATTTTACATTAAACTTTTCCTTGAGATAAGCAAAGAGGAGCTTTATCGCATTGTTGTTTTGTATTATTCCTGCAATTTTGAATTGAACGAGTTTAAAGTAAGAAAATATGTTATGTAATATAATTATCTTTTTGGAAAGTGAGTAAAGTTCGCCTCTGTCCCACTTTCATATCTTTCATTAAGTTTGACATTCTGTCTAGAATGTCAAACTGAACATCTAGGGCCAGGCCGAATGCATGCTTCCGGATTCTACTATCAGAACGTGGTACTCTGACATTCATTACATCGAACCAAGAATTTGTCTAAATTGTAAATCATTAATTTGGAAATATTCACAAAGAATAACAATAATACCTTACCGCTTCCAGCAATTCATGACATTCACTCCAGTTTTCTCCATTTAGTTGACCGAGTGTAGTAGCTCGTATTAAAGCTTCCGCTACAGTATGGGAAAATAACTTTGCTGCTAATTTCACTTTCTGCCGTTCGCAACCTCTGACTTCTATGTGACAAGAGCAGATCTTGCTTGTAATGGAAAGCTGTCCTTCAGTACATTGCAATAGCTTTGCAATGCAATTTGAAGACACAAGTTTCCCTTTGATCATCAATGAAACCATCATCAATGAAGTGATTCCGCAATAGTTTCAAGAGATGAGGTACATCCGCGAAAACATAAATGTTGTTGCCTTCAAAGGAGAACCGACTCAAGAACGGATAATACTAATTTCATATCAATTTCATATAAATTTAATTATGATTACTTTACCATGGTTTTTCTGCACTGACTTTAAGTGCAGATAGCAGACCACGATTTGCCCCACCCATGTCACACACAATTGCGACAACTGTGAATCCAATTTTGTTCATTTCACAGATAATGGACTCGACTATAGCAGTTGTCATGGGGCAATCGTAGTCATAGAAAATATGTTGCTTCCAATTACCTATCAAACCTTGTATATGTAAATTGTGAAGAAGATTATTACTTAATTTAACTGTCCCTTATTAACACAAACACAGGCAACAAGACGAACACAACATAGACATTTCCTTTTCTACAAATATATAAATAAAGACAAACACTGGTATACGACACATGAAAATTTTTATTTGATTCTTTTAATTAATATGTACCTCTCAACATAGCAACTTGCACATAGTTTGCTGGTTCCAAAGTTGCATCTGTCTTGAAGTCATAGCAAAAAGCTCTGCGAATTTTCATTTCGTCAGAACTCAAAACGCAGAGTTTTTGATTATTGATCATTTCCTTTATTTGTGTGAATAGTTCTACTACTGGCTTCAATATTCCAGGACTAATTTCGATTTTGGATGCCCATCTTTGCAGAGTCCTAATACCGGGCAGTGGAAATTGTTTCCTCCTAAGCAGTCTGTAACCTTTCGGGCTGGCTGAATAAAATGTAATGGACCGAGCGATATCCTCTGAAGCCCAATGAATGCTACTGAGTCCTTCCTTCAACATACGAATTTGACCAGCTGTAAAAATGTCTTTCAGCCTGTTTTCAATGTTTTGGCAAACACGATCGGCGTTTGCAACCATTTCAGTTAATTTTTTAATTTCGTAATCTTTCTTGCTGAGGTTGTAACTGTATTCACAGTCCTTCCACTGTGCAGTTTTAATCAATATTTCGTTTTCCCGTCGCAAAGCATTTCTGTGAAATTTTAAAAATGTATACATTGCTACATTTCAGTAAAAACCAAATGTATATAACTTACAGTTCCGTATTCAATTTTTCTATATGAATCCTACAAGTCGACACTGGGACAACTGGTAACGTCGCTGTAATGAAAATTATAAAAATTTATACATTACTACATTTCAGTAAAAATCAAATATGTATAACTTACAGTTCCACATTCAATTCTTCAAATTGAGTTCTGTACTCGGCCTTGTGACAAGCGGGGGGTGTCGGCGTAATTATGATCACCATCGCAAACGTTATTTAGAAATTCATTTTCATCATTGATTTCAATTGACGGCACAGCTCCTTTTTTCAGTTGCAGTTTTCGTGGTATTCCTAACAATAATAAATATTTTGTTGCTAATAAAACGTTATATACAATTAATCTCCAATCTTACATACCAAAGTCCAGTTGGATTTTGCCAATTATGTCTTCATCTCTGAAGTGATATTCGCAGACTCTCCAATATCTACTCAATGGATCAATTCTGCCACAAAATTGAAGCCATTGATCCCTCAGTTCTTTGTTCGTTGGAAAGTTAAAGAAAGTGATGGAGTTTTCGTTTATCAAAGTCCTTTTGTTATTACAACTTTTCACTGCACACTGCATTTTTTATTAGTTTTTTAATAATGAAATAATGTAGTTTCAATTCTGAAAATAATTTAAGTCAGCTGATCAGAGCGCAAACAAATGACTTCATAGCACGCTTCTTCAATTATCAATGCATTTTGAAATAATGTTTAACACTTAATGCATTATTTCAGCGTTATATACACTGATATGCGAATGACTTTAAATATTGAGAACGACTCATAACTGTAAATTAATGGCGCCACCTCTATTTCTTACACCATGGAACAGATTGTTTGTTTTTGGTACACGACAAACCAAAATTGAGAGAGAACAAAGAAACACACTATCTCTTTCTTGCCTCGCTCTCAATGAACATCATATACAGAAACAAAATAACGAACAGCAAATAGTGCGTACTCAGTTATTGATAAATGAGAGGAAAATACAACAATTACAACAACCAAAGCATTAACAAAGAAAAAACGTACAAAACTTTTTCTGCTTGGTCTTGCAGTTGATATTCAAAAACTTAATACTAAAAAAATAGTATATTTAAGTTGAAAAAATGAAAAAAATAAGTATGCAACGCGATTCATTTGTTATTTATTTATTTTGCAACAGACCAAAAAATGATAAAGAAAAAACTATAAAATGATTCATATCTCGACAACGGCGCCATCTATCCGGTCCAAAAAGGGATTCTAGCATTCTTAGTGACCCCATAAGTACAACAAAAACAAAACAAAATTAGCTCAGCCGTTTTCAATTGATGAGCGTACATACTTACATTATTCGACATTCATTTTTATACATATATATGTATGTATATAGATTTATGAAAGAATAAAAAATTAATTACGTTAAGTTAAAATTAAGTTATGGTAATCAGCGAAACAATTCCTTTCATTGTAGCGGGAACACCGCGTTACCTGATTGTAAAACGATTTATCAAAATTCTAGGTACGACTTATCTAAAATGCAGTTTGGACGACAAATCTCCTTCCATTTGTTTTTTTTTTATCATAAAGCTTCGAGTAGACGGTATATGCGTTAATTACAGATATACAAGGTGGCGCAAAAGAAATCACCCTATTGGAAGATGCTCTCATTTTTGCAAATGGCCGCCAATGTCAAATCTGTTTTGACATTTGTGGACTAGACAGATACAGAATACAAGTGAATAAGCCATAGAGCGATACACTCCCCAAGAACGCGGGATAATTGTGTCTATTTTTTTGCGTAACAATTCGTCCGTTGTGTTGGCGCAGCGTGAATTCCGTCGCCGATTTCCCCGCCGTCCGACACCGACTGCGCAAACACTGCGCCGTTTAGCCACTAACATTGAAGAGTATGGGACCACACGAGACGTTGCCAAGAGTGGCCGGCCCCGGAGCGCCCGTTCTGTGCCGTGAATATCGCCGCTGTAGCCGAGGACGTCGAAATGAGCCCCGAAACATCGACCAGACGACGTGCCATGCAATTGGGCCTCAGCCGGCGGTCCCTGCAACGAATTTTGGTGAAAGATTTCAACATGTTCCTCTACAAAGTTCAGTCCATGCATCAGCTGCTGCCTGCCGACCGCCAAACGCGCGTAACTTATGCCCAAGCTATCCTCAATCTCGACACCGAAGTGGACGATTTTTCGACCAAAATCATAATGAGCGATGAGGCTCATTTTCACCTCATCGGGTACGTGAACAAGCAAAATTATCGCTTCTGGGGAACCGAAAATCCGCGAGTGATGCACGAGGAGCCATTACACCCGCTCAAAGTGACTGCGTGGTGCGCTGTTCACGCTGGAGGAGTCATCGGGCCATTTTTTTCGAGAACGCCGCGGGTCAAACGACAACAGTGGACGGTGCGCGCTATAGGGCAATGTTGACCGAGTTTTTTCTGCCCGAACTGGACGAATTAGGACTGGTGGACATGTGGTTCCAACAGGGCGGAGCAACAGCACACCACTGCACGAGCCACAACCGACATTCTGAAGGACGCGTTTCCGGGTCGCTTAATTTCGCGTTTTGGCGATTTGCACTGGCCCGCCAGATCGCCTGATTTAACGGTCCCGGACTTCTTTTTATGGGGTTTTTTGAAGTCCCGTGTTTACATCAACAAGCCTGAGACCTTGGAAGCCCTCAAGGAAAATATCCGACACGAATGCGAGCATTTATCGCCCGAAACGCTCGCCGAAGTGATGGAAAATGCCATAAAACGAGCCCGTATGGCAATCAATTGTGACGGCGCCCATTTGTCCGATATCATCTTCTCGACTTAACACAATTAATTCTAAAGGTCTAAATAAACATAATCAAAAAACAGAATCGAAGTTTTTCATTTAGAAAAAAAATAAGAGCCAAACAACATCGGATGACTTCTTTTGCGCCACCTTGTATCAAACAGATCAAAAAATAGTCGAAGGTAGTATTTTATTTTTGATCTCCATCATAACACACCTTACATTGATCCATAAGGTCTACCCCACCCATGTTTTTATTACAATTCGAGGGCATTTTCAAGTCAAAGGAAGTATAATTTTAAATGAGACACAAATAGCAGTAAGGAAATAATGTGGACGCAATGAAAACAAGTACAAAAAAATATTGCTTAACTTGAACATGATTAAAATAAATATAGAATTAATAATAATAATAACAGCAATAATAATAATAGTTAGCTGAAGGCCCTAGCATCCATGGCTACTTCAAACTTTTGTTAACTTTTAGTTATACCTACATATATACTTACATATATGTATATAATGCCCAAAACAACAACAAATAACAAAACAAGAATTGTTGCGCAAATTTCCATACTCTCTGCCTCTGCTCTGCTCAGACATAGCAAATGAAAGAATAATCCAATTATTGCTTGCTTATGATCATTGCAGCCTATTTGGCGAACTATATGTTCGTTGCTTGTGTTCAGAAACAGCAAACGAAAAAAATTTCTAATTATTGCTTGCTCACGATCATTGCGGCCAAAATCGTTCGTTGCTTAAGTTTAGAAACTGCCGCTGCAACAGTATTTCGTTTGAAAAATTTCGCTGTTGCTGAGCTGCGCCTTACGTGCAGAACCTTGCTTTTCTTCGTCTCTTATCCTTTCAACATATTCGTCTTTCGGTGCGTCTAATTTGACTTCTCCCATTTTCGGTGCATGTGCCTTTGATTCACCTATCCTTGGTGCGTCTCTTATGGAATCTGAAAAATTTGATTCAGCAAAGGATACCACAGACAGAAGGAAAGGAAAGCGCAAAACTTGTGAGGGATTCTGAAAACCAATTTCGTCCCATTATGCAAGAGTCAATTCCAATCCATGTCGAGTGCCAAAGTCAATGACGCATAATTGCACATATTGCAATACCTTAGCGAGGAATTGAAAAAAAGATGGGTAAGAATAATATTTTTGTTTTCCATATATGACATTTTTTTTTTTTTTTTTTACTGGCTTAAGTCTCATGTCAACAAGCTAGCTGCTACTTTGGCTATAAATACATCCAATTCAATTACTTACCTTTATCATATAAATTTTGTATATCCATTAAGTTGGAGGCTGATTTTTGTTCATTAAATGTTAATTTTTAATTTCTATAATGCTTACATTTTATTTTGGAACAGGGAGATAAGTTGTTTGAGCAGAATCTTTGCGAGTCTCCTAGCTACTCCACGTCTTTTCTACACAGTCCTTTCTTCATGAAACTATTCTCAAACCTATCCTCTTAATCCGGTGGACAATATGTCCCATCAGACATTTAATTTTATCCGCTACTTCTCCATTCTACGTGCTCTCGATAATTTTGCATTGAACTAGTCCATTTCCTCATTCAACAACCTACCTGGAAGCGGCTAGTGGAAAAGCCTTGTATTTAATGCCAACAAAATTCAAGTGTTGCGTTTAAAAAATGTTCTTTTCCCCAAAGGATGTGAGGAGAAATAATGCGAAAATGTATTAAACGACTCTTTGCAGTTAAACAAGTTTTATAGAATTTCTGAGTTGAATTTGTATACTTCAGCTATAGACGGAAAACGCCTACAAATGTTTGGTTACAATTGTGACCCAGAAGATTTAGATGAGATTGGCAAAACTACCAAATCATTGGAAGTACTAAAAACAATGTTACAACAAAATTGTAAATTGTTATCTTCTGAAGCAAAGATTGATATTTCTATTAAATTTAGTACGTGAGCAAATTAACAGGTACTATGCGAAGGATGCAGTAAAAGTATGCGCACTAACAGGCAGCACGATTAATAAAAGGAACTACGATACACAGTACCCATTTTAAAACAATTAGGCATATGTTCAAATTAAAATTATGGAGGCAAAATTACTTAATAAAACTTGATAGAGAAGTTAACAATTATTTGGGGTACTGCAGCACATGCAATTTAAAATTAACACCAGATATGACCACTATGGAGGACAAAACTCAGTACTTCAACAATTACATCCTGACTCCAAAATTATACATGTACCTGTCCAAAAAAATACTTCAGATGATCTAATGAAGATGTAGAGCGTCCACACAATTGCTCAATTTGCAATGTGCATGTATATGGCACATGTATGAAGGAGTTTCATGTGAACGGCAAAAACCATCTAGTTAAGCTGAGAGGTGGCCAAATAAATTGTAATCAAGAACCAAGTTCCTTACAATACTTTTACGAGAAATACAAAAGCACTACCGGCCAATGTTATTGCAAAATATGCAAGATTAATCTTAATGGCCTAAAACTTCTTAAATTGCATTTGAATGGGCAACGGCATGTCTTCCCACAAATCCAGCACCATGTGTGTTTTTGAGCCAGCCCACTTTCCTTTACCATCTTCCTTCAACAGTGGACATCTAACGCAATCGTGACTCAAAAGATTTAAATGAGATTGGAAAAACTATTAAATCATTGGAAGTTCCAAAAAAAATTTTACAGGAAATTGTAATTTCTTTTCTAAAGAAAGATTGACTTCCATTTCGATGCTTTGGTTGGCACAACAAGCCAAGTGAAATGTGCCACGTGCCATGTCAACGGAAATGTTGTGTCAGAGATGTAATCTCACATCTTTCAATGAGATTGACGATAGTACCGAAGTTTTAAAAATCAAAAAGGAAATACAAATTTCAAAAGAAACAATTTAAATGTTGGAATTTCTAGGTGAGAAATGTTTACATGTAAGCAAATGTTGAGAAGAGAAATTTCAAACTCAAGCTCAAGTTGTCATGTAAAATAAAAAATATTAAAATATTTATTGCTGCTTGTGAGGGAAGTTAACATTTTCTAATGTGAAAATTATAAACTCAACAATCAGAAGTAGGTACACATTTTAGAAGAGCAAATCAAAATGTTGGAAATTGATAATAAGTGCTTGCAATCGATATAGAATATTATTTATTTATTTATTTAATCCCTATAAAATTATTGTACAAATTGATTTTAAAAATTGTCTAAACTAAGATTTATGGGGAAAACAATATTTAATTGCAATGGAAGAAAAAGGAGCTAGAATAACATTAATTTGTATAAAACTTAAGCTAACTTAAAACTAAAAGGCTGAGTCTTGGTCGAACTAACCTAAGGCTAGATTTAAAAAGCACCAGTATATCACATCATCATGAATATAAAATTTAAAAACGGGTGTTGAAATTTGATTGTATGAATAAGATTTTCTCTTGAATAAATTTTGGCACCGGCTAAATCATGCAAACAATTGAATTCATTTTGAGTATTTTATTTTGGGACACTTGAATTTTCTTAATGTGACTGTAGGGACAATCGTCCCAGACTTCAGCCGCATAAAACATGATTGGGATAAAAATAGATTTTAATGCCATTCCGTAATCAATAATTGTTGAAAGCGTTCCATTTCGTAGTTTCTTTTGATGTGTGTTGACATAAATCAAAACTTAATTAAGCTTAATAAGCTGTTATTTCCGATCAAGGAATAAACAAATCAAAAGCTATTCAAATACTTGAAAATACTATGATGTGCACCAAGGAAACCTTTTGGTACAGCTAAATAGACTGTCATTATTGAAGAAGCGTACAAAAATGATGTTGCTTCCGAATCTTACGACTAGTGTTAAAATTAACAGAAAGAAACATTCATCCAAATGCATTTGAGAAAATGAAAGTTTCTTTGGCAACAAGCTCCAGCGAATATTGAATATGTTGCAGCCACAGCAGAGCTCATCCCATTCTTAAATAATCGATTCGATCTTCTAAATGGCATTTCATTTGACTCTACAAATCCTTGGATGAAGCCATATATTGAGGAATTCAAAAGTGCTTTTGGGATATGCATATTTCCAAGAAGTGACTTTCTTGCCAGAAGCAATATTGTGTCTAGAGTCAGATGTATTTCAGGATTCGGATATTAAGTATTTGTTTCCTCGCAATTTGGGAACAGATAGCTGGGAAATCTTCTTTGGAAGTTTTCGAGCTAGTTAAGGAACTATATCCCCAAGTTCATCTGTTCGAAAGATGCAATATCTCATTGCAATGTTTGTTTCTATGAAGATGAATACAGGTGAATCTTCTCAATACGAATTGTGATATTGATGCAGATTAACAAGATATCTATTTTACTGTAGGAGGAAATATTTCCGACTTTCTGCTGAAAACAAATTGCAACCTTTTTATTTAGATCATTTAATTACAATTCCAATCAATCGTTAATAGAATTATTATAAGGAATGTTTTAATGCATTGGCAGTGAGTTGAATTACGTTAACACTTTAGTTTAGTTTATACTTTTATGTAGTAGATACGAAGAGTGGAGCCGTTTTAACCTTCTCGGGCAAACATTTATTACAAGAGCCAGAGGATTGACATGCACATTCAGAGCATCATTGTATTGACTGGTATGGCGGTTAATTTGCTCATTAACTGTTGAGATTCCTAGGTCACGATGTATTGATATTCTCCTGACATACCCGTAATATTGAGAAGAGCTTTGTTCTGCATGACTTGGACTCGGTTGAATAGTTGACTTAGCTGAAAGTCCCCAGAGCTGAACGCCGTAAGTGTATGATGGTACTATGGCCTTGTAGATCGAAACCTTGGCGGAGAGACTCAATGTACTGCCGGGTCGGATGAGCCACCTAAATTTGATCAGCTTGTTTCTGCAAGTAGCTGTGATTATGTTTACATGCTTGGACCAAATCAAACGGAGATCCAGTATCATGTCTAAGTACTTAACAGAAGCTTTCTGGGGGACTTGGGTGCCTTTAAGAATTACTGGTGGGCAGCGTTTGTGTCTCAGCGTAAAGCAACAGTGCTGGGATTTAGAACTGTTAACTCCAATATACCAACGCCTAGACCAGGCATCAAATTCTTCGAGAGATTTTTGAGAGGTGGCAGCAGCTAGATTGCAAGAAGTATCACTCGCCGAAAATTCTGTGTCGTCCTCATAAGTAGGTAGCGAGGGTGTTTTCATCAGTTGGCGTTGGCATTTCCCATGTAAATAGCGTATAGAGGGCTGGCCTAGGACAATGCCCTGAGAAACACCAACTCGAATTTTCCAAATTGTTGACCTCTCATCCCGAACTTCAACCAAAACCGATCGATTTTGTAGGTATGATCTGAATAGAATAATTGGGCAGGGAGGAGAGACTTAATTTTCCAAAACAGTCATCGTGCCAAACCCGATCAAATGCCTGTTCCACATCAAGGAACACAGCTGAACGGTACATTTTACTTCATAAGTCGGCGTTGACAATGCGGTGTCCATGTCTAAACCCAATCTGTTGATTTGGGATAGCACCATCAATCTACCGAGTAGTATTCTTTCAAATACTTTGGAGATTACAGACAACAAACTTATCAGTCTATGGGACTTGAATTTATTTTCAGATTTTCCATGTTTATGCACCATAACAACAACCGCACACCTCCATTGCGTAGGAAAATGATGAAGACAAATGATTTTATTGAAGATCAGAACAAGAAATAGGATACCTTGATTAGAAAGGGCTTTAACAACTTTACCATCAACACCATCATATCCAGTAGATTTGTTTGTTTTAACGTTTCTTATCTGCTCGCGAACCTCAGCAGGTGAAATGTGCGTTATGGGAGATGAACTTTGACAAGGAGCTAGTAAGAAGGCTCTGGTATTGTCCTCGTCCTGAGGATCAGCTAGAGTTAGTGGAGAAAATCTGTCTTCTAGTTCATCAGCAAACGTATCTGCCTTCTCCTTATTAGATAGGCACCAAGAGCCATCCGATCGCTGAATAGGTAGTTGCTTCAATGGCTGCCTCTTAATGTTTCGCGTCGCCTTCCAAAGATTAAAAAATTCGCTCTTGGCCTCCTTGAGAGCTTGTTTTAGTTTTTGTGCTTCTCTTCTCCAAGCAGGACAATCTAGAACATTGTGCGTCCAGAGGTAACGAAGTATCAAATCTTGGATTTCAGGTTTTAAAAAGGGCCTAATTGGCATAGTGGAGCAGGTAGTTGTGCTGTAGCAAATTCAGCAGAGGAATAAGTGTTCCTGGTAAACAGCTTAGCAGCATCATCAATGTCAACAGTGGTACGGATTTCCATATTTAAATTGATGAGTTGTTCCAGTTTCGTCTGAAAGAGTTCTACATTCGCGTTTCTTGGTAGCAATCTGGAGATAGCACTAACTCCAAACTCAATGGGCAGCGGAAGATGATACGAACTAAGATCAGGATACTCCTAATAGACAGAAGATTAGATGGGACACCTCCATAAACCGCAAAGTCGATTGCGCTAGCAGTACGGTGATTGTATGGGTAGTGTGTGGGAACTCCAGTTGCAAGAACCTGAGCATTAGAACTCTGTATCAAATTGCTATAAGAGCTTTTCTTGTTACAGCACCTCTAATAAAAAAGCCAACAGCCATTGGTTAGTCTGTTAATCTTTAACCAAATATTTGAAAGTAAACCAAATGCGGGACATTTCATTTGTTTTTTTTTTTTTTTTTTTGGCATTTGGTTCCGTCTGGTCAAGGTAACAGGTAGGCATAAGATGATAGTACAAGGTGGCGCAAAAGAAATCACCCTATTGGAAGATGCTCTCATTTTTGCAAATGGCCGCCAATGTCAAATCTGTTTTGACATTTGTGGACTAGACAGATACAGAATACAAGTGAATAAGCCATAGAGCGATACACTCCCCAAGAACGCGGAATAATTGTGTCTATTTTTTTGCGTAACAATTCGTCCGTTGTGTTGGCGCAGCGTGAATTCCGTCGCCGATTTCCCCGCCGTCCGACACCGACTGCGCAAACACTGCGCCGTTTAGCCACTAACCTTGAAGAGTATGGGACCACACGAGACGTTGCCAAGAGTGGCCTGCCCCGGAAGCGCCCGTTCTGCCGTGAATATCGCCGCTGTAGCCGAGGACGTCGAAATGAGCCCCGAAACATCGACCAGACGACGTGCCACGCAATTGGGCCTCAGCCGGCGGTCCCTGCAACGAATTTTGGTGAAAGATTTGAACATGTTCCCCTACAAAGTTCAGTCCATGCATCAGCTGCTGCCTGCCGACCGCCAAACGCGCGTAACTTATGCCCAAGCTATCCTCAATCTCGACACCGAAGTGGACGATTTTTCGACTTTTTTTTTCAAATCATAATGAGCGATGAGGCTCATTTTCACCTCATCGGGTACGTGAACAAGCAAAATTATCGCTTCTGGGGAACCGAAAATCCGCGAGTGATGCACGAGGAGCCATTACACCCGCTCAAAGTGACTGCGTGGTGCGCTGTTCACGCTGGAGGAGTCATCGGGCCATTTTTTTCGAGAACGCCGCGGGTCAAACGACAACAGTGGACGGTGCGCGCTATAGGGCAATGTTGACCGAGTTTTTTCTGCCCGAACTGGACGAATTAGGACTGGTGGACATGTGGTTCCAACAGGACGGAGCAACAGCACACACTGCACGAGCCACAACCGACATTCTGAAGGACGCGTTTCCGGGTCGCTTAATTTCGCGTTTTGGCGATTTGCACTGGCCCGCCAGATCGCCTGATTTAACGGTCCCGGACTTCTTTTTATGGGATTTTTTGAAGTCCCGTGTTTACATCAACAAGCCTGAGACCTTGGAAGCCCTCAAGGAAAATATCCGACACGAATGCGAGCATTTATCGCCCGAAACGCTCGCCGAAGTGATGGAAAATGCCATAAAACGAGCACGTATGGCAATCAATTGTGACGGCGCCCATTTGTCCGATATCATCTTCTCGACTTAATACAATTAATTCTAAAGGTCTAAATAAACATAATCAAAAAACAGAATCGAAGTTTTTCATTTAGAAAAAAAACAAGAGCCAAACAACATCGGATGACTTCTTTTGCGCCACCTTGTACAAACTAAGACTACTCAATTTTACACATTTTGTCCCTTAGAAAATAAGTGATGTCTAGCGGCTCTGGGATCTTGGTCTATTACGTGACAAAGTGTTTTGGAATTTTGCATTTCCTTTATCTGAAGCTATCTGATGATGAACCGGAACTGTTTGAACTACTACAACTACTTTAATTTGAACTTGAGCTTGATGTTGACGAATTTCGCCTTTCATTTACATTTCGTTTTGTGGCTTTGATGAAGATGCCACAGTTGATGATGGAACTCTTGTTGGTGGTTGTAGTGATGATGGTCTCACTGATTTCGGTAGAAATCTTGAAGGTGTCACTGTTGATGCTGGCAATAAACGTCTTTTGCAATGGTTGTCTTACTGAATTTTGATAGATGATGGTGGCGTAGATGCTACTTTTATAGATTGTGCTGACATAGATATGGTGTTGGCGGTAAAGCTGGTTGGTAGTGCCAATGATAGTTGTGCGATTGTTGGTGGTGGTCGTTGCTGTGTGGGTGATGTTGTTTTCTTGTTGATTGTGATAATGATGATGTTTCCACAACCTTAGTGATAAATCTTCAGCAGTAACTGAAACTGTTGCTGTTGTTGCTGCTTTTGGTTTCCTCTCATTATATCATAGTCAGTAACCAATTGTTTGATATGCTCCAATTTTCTATATAAATAATCGTAACGACCTTTATATAAACGTAAGCGTTCATTACTTCTGATTTATCTCATATTCTCATATCTGATAGTTCGTTGTCTGATGAGATTATAGTTGTTTGTATAACGCTTCTTGACGAACTCTAAACGTCTTTTAAGCTCTTCGAAACGACCGCGTATAAATGCGACATAACCCCCAAGTTTGGTGTACTCAACATAGTCTTTGTCAAAGTCAGTCTCTACGCCCCTCTCGCCGGTGACCAACCGTAGTATATGGAGTTTTTCTGGCACAAAGGTACTACCATATGAGATGACTGACTTTGGAGGTGTTGTTTTTTTATTTGTGGGTCCAGATCCACCACTACCTCTGCCGTATTGATCATCATTGTTTGAGTGATGATAAAATGGTTGCTGCTAGTTATGATGAGCAGCTGCTGGGTGTTGCTGTTGTTTTCACATGGCAAGTATGTTGATGATGGATCCATTCATGCTCCGACTAGCAACACCACCACCACCATTGGTCGTATAGCTGTCACCACTGCTACTAAAGCGATTGTTTCTATTAGTTCCACCACCAACACCACCACCACTAACATTTGCAGAATCCTTTTTAAAGTGACTAATGCTTTTTACTAATGCTTAATGCTTTACCACTGAATATTGTTTCATCATAATCCGGACTAGGACGCTTTAAGTTATACCCTCCCAAAGTACTACTCGCATTGTCCACCATTGGTGTTAGACTAACTGTATGCGTTGATGTTCGATAATGTCCAGATGTTGAACTCATGTGCAGCGTTAAATTGTTTGTATGATGTTTAAATGGTTGCTGTTGGTTATGATGAACTACTGCTGAGTTAACCCATTAAAAGCCGAGACCCTTTAAAACCAAAATTCACAAAGTTCTTATATTTCGTTTGATTGAATATAACATAAACAACTTAAAAATAACGTGGTCGGAAGGCTTAGAAATGTTGTCTAAAAATCCAAGAACGACTCTTGATCCAAGTGGCATATGCGGCTTTTCAGCAATTACACCTTTTGCACCGCAGTAGGTATCGAATTGATACAAGTATCCACAGCTGCTTGTAAGCATCCAATTTTTAAAGCCAAACCTCACAGGTTTTCCTTTAATTCCTCATTAATTGATAGCTTTTGATGCAAATACCCAAACTGGCAAAACTTCTTAGAAAGCATCATTATACGAGGCCTTACTTTTGTATTTTGTCATTGCGGATCAAGTTGTTGTCTGCTAAATGAATATATTTTTTAATTTCTTTGAATCTGTTTCTAGACATATTGTAAGCAACAAATGGTATGTGCGTATCTCCATTCATATGCCAATACATTTGCACCCTTGGCATTGTATTATAACCGCTAAACAACAAAATACCCAAGAAAGTTTTTAAATCCTTTTCGTCGAAAGAAAAGTCATGGGCGTTTGATTGAAATGCGTATAGTCGAGTCTGTTCAACAATCAAAGTTGCAATTCGCTGTCAAAGGGAGATTCAAAAACTTCAGTCGGCAGCTTTCCTTCTTAATCTGTTACCATTTTCTTTTGGTTCTCTATATAGAATCTGGTTTGCGGTATTTTTCCAAATACCAAGTGGTATATTATCCTCACTATCGCTACTGTAAAATATTTTTTGTTCACCGGGAACGGCAAAGTATTTACGCAAATATAATCGGCGTTACCTCTTTTTCATCAGTAATGTAATCTGGATCAGGCGGAATACACGCAATGTCATAAGTACCGTGATTTGATGACCTCTCCATAAAGTCCAAAGCACTGGCTATATTTTTAAACCTTGTACCATAAAAGGTTGATGTTTTGATGCCGCTTTCACATGCCATGACAATGAACACTAGAAAATAATACACTAGAAAAAATGTATACCTTTTTAGGCGTTGTACTCAAGCGAGTACTCTACATTTTGAACTCACCTAATGCTTTCAAAAAAAATATTTTCTGTAACACTCTTATTGTTTTTATTTTACTGATCGAAATGCTTTACATGCAGTCAAATTCACACTGATATGCTCAAAATGCGAAAATTGTGCGGGGAAGTACTAACCGTTATTCGTTATCTCTAATTTTCTTACATTCCTCTATTCACAACATTGAAAACAATGCAACTGCGCAATAGAATTGTGGAAAATTTTTTTCTGTTTAGAAATAGACTTATTTGAATATGATAATTTTTTTGTACCTGCTTGGGTAAAACGGCCGGGAATGGGCTAATGCTGTTGTTGTGATTAATTGTTTGTGCTTGCGCTTGACTTTGGGGGGTAGATAAAACTATTGCGCTTATTGTTGTAGCTATGACTGTTGCTATTATTACCATATGATTCAACTGAATTTGGAGGTGTTGTATTTTTATTTATTGATCCAGATACACCACCTCCTCACCGGATGATTGTTTACGCTCATTAATTTCATAGCCAATTAATTTGCTGCCTGAGATTTGGTGTTGCTCAATGGGTGAAATAATTTCAGGCATTGAGGGGAGGGCATTACATCTTAAAGTAACATTACCACCAACACCACCACCACCACCACCGTTGCCTGCGACGAAATACATTTTGTGAATATGTATTTCAATACTGTAGGAAGTGTACCATGGCAGGATAAAATTTATCATAGAAATATAAACAAAAGTGTTTCCAGATGGACATATTTACATATTTTATAAGTAAATAAAAACTGCTAGCTATTGGAGATGTACAAGAGTACATTCATATTTCTGACTTCAGTATGTACCAATTTTTATTGGAATTCCTTGAAGTGTACCGATCATTGCCTTCCTTATGGGACGTAAGGTGCAAGGAATATTGGGGAAAAAAGGGAGTAAGATAGTGAAATATTATTGGAAAAGTATAAGGAAAAAAATCCGAAAGCTGAAAGGATGTCAATAAGAAAATCCATACACTGGGAACAATTTCTGTAGAATAAGGCGATTAAAAGAACAAAGTAAAGTAGAAGCGGCGCTGGAGTCGAAGAGGAGATCAGTACCAGGATGTAGAAACTCAATTATTATTCCTATTGAAATATAATCAATAATCCATGCAATCACGTTGAAAAGTCGGCAAGGACAACGTAACCAAGCAAGACCTGAATGAAAGGCGCGTCTGGCGTTCAAAGCAGCATGTAGTTTTGATTGACTCCCAAGTAGAAACGAAATCCTGCATATGCGGATAAAATAAAGCAATATGCATAAAATATGATGTAGCGCTCACCTTTCAAAATAAGGTTTTTTTTTTTTTTTTTCAAAATCACATTGTACAAGACAAATGTTGAATGCAAAATCTTTATCCTGATTTTTAATACAATTTTGTACTGATTTTTAAATCTATAAATGATAATAAAGGAAAATAACTGCACCATACGGCAACACTCCTCAAAACAAAATATTGCGACCAGTTGATTTTTAACACGTCTGCAATAAGCTTTGCATTTATAAGACACATAAATACGGTTTGAGAAAATAGCGACGGGTTTTAAATGTGGGCTTCTTTATGCATGTGTGCCGACCTAAGTGCAAACCATTTCTGGCGTCTTATAAACGGTGTAATAATTACTAACTACAAACTCACTCAATACCGACATACAAATGGAAAAACAAGAGACACGTGTTTTTTTTTAATTAATTTTTAATTGTTTCTCAAAATAGTTATGCACTATTTCGAATGCAACGCATATGGTTTAGGTGAATAACGTTGGTGATACAGAACTAAAGGACTCCAGCAGTCCGATGAGTTTACGAGACAATCGTAATTGCCGAGACAATCGTAATTGCCGAGCATCGCAGCGCGCTGCTTTGTACTAGCTCGTTCCACTGTGCGGCGTCCCAATTTGTTTTCAATGATTTATCAATATGCGCAACATGAATAATGGTCTAATAAATGTATACATTAACAATTTAATTACCATGCAATGATTATTTCACACTTTATGAAGTCGAAAAACACTTTAACACAGGGAGCGTGATCGCAAAAAAAAACTAACCTCACAAAAAAAACATTTCATTGGCTGCGTATGATGTGATACATGCGTTTCATTTTTTGTATGTATGCTTTGGTTATTTTGTTCTTGCTGTCATATACCGTACCCTGTTGTTAATTCCCCTTGTTATGCTAATTTAAGTTGATGTTTTGTTTTATTTGTTTACAGAGGTATTCAAATTTTTGGCAAAGTTTAGAAATAAAATATGAAAAATAAAATGCTTATTAAATTACTATTTGTTTTTCAATATAGTTCATTTGTATAAAGAGTTAAGAAACGAAATATTGTCAACAGGTAGGAAGAACAAGAGCGATAGATACATAATTGCAGTGCATGTATTACACACATTCTCACACAAGGGCGCAGTCAGGTGGTGCTGGAGGTGATAGTGGTGATAATGTTACTTTAAGATATAATGTCCTTCCCTCAATGCCAGATATTATTTCACCCATAGAGCATCACCAAAGCTCAGGTAGCAAATTAATTGGCTATGAAATTAATGAGCGTAAACAATCATCCGGTGAGTATCTGGATCAACAAATAAAAAGACAACACCTCCAAATTCAGTTAAATCATATGGTAATAATAGCAACAGTCGCAGCTACAACAATAAGCCCAACAGTGTCATCTACCCCCAAGTCAAGCGCAAACACAAACATTTAATCACAACAACAGCATTAACTCAGCAGTAGTTCATCATAACCAACAGCAACCATTTGATCATCACATCAACGCATACAGTTAGTCTAACACCAATGGTGGACAATGCGAGTAGTACTTTGGGAGGGTATAACTTAAATCGTCCTAGTCCGGATTATGATGAAACAATATTTAGTTGTAAAGAAAAAACGGATAACCGATTGTTGCATCTTACCAACAACAAACAAATTTGAAGTAAACCACAAATAACTATTCTTTCAATTGCTTCTTATTATATCATCAGTCCCTTAAGTGGAAATGAATTCCTTAATTATAAACACCGATTAAGCTATCCTTTCATCGGTTACCTAAGTGCATCAAATTACATTGAATAAACAATAAATGATGGTTTCATTACTAAACGTGTATGTATTTAGTTATTTATGAAAGAGTTATACATACATATCTGTGTCAACAAGTCAGAGTAGCTTATGTCGACAATTGGGTAAATTGAATAAGAAAATTATTAGTATTCACCGCTTCAAAAAAAAATATATCGACTAAAGAAATTTCTATCTTTTTGTAAAATTTTGTATCATAAATTCACTCGTTAATTTACCCTTAGTACAGTACGAGTATTAATTTTCATTTATTTTTTTTTTTAAATCCGGTATCCGGCCGGATATTAAATTAAGGCCTGATACCGGATAGTTGCCGGATATCCGTTTCATCTCTAATATAAATACATATATATGTCGAGGTTTGGTTTTTCTCCATAATTAGTTTTTAAAATAATAATATTCCGTGCCAGATAACGAATTCCCAAATGCGTCCGACTTGCAAGTTTTATTTGAAACTGACTTTTCTGTCAAACATACCATCTCGGTCTCTCATCTTAGATCACCAAGGAAACAGACTGTCATTTCAGTCACACAGCAGCACTTTGGACTACGTTCAGCAACGGCTTATTATTATCTCAACAATGAGTGTATCATAGCAACGACAAACAATAAAGGAATGTATGCTGCCCATAATTAATAATGATACGTCATATATCTATATATCCATATATATATAAATGGAAGAGAAATTTAGTTTAACGGCGATGGACTCTAACACCGCTTGACTGATCACCATGAACACATATGTGTATTTTTTCATGTAGAAGGTTTTTGCATACGTATTTTTTTCTTTTTGGACCCGCTGTGGTCAAGAAATCGGTAGATAAAATTTTGCATGTAAAGCTTAAGGAAATATTTTAAAATCAACCAAGTCATCTTTGTCAAAATTATCAGATAATATTTATTCACATTGCATTTCACTTATTCAAGAGAAAGAAAGGGTGAAGCGCCGGTAACGTTAGTTACAAAATGCGTAGGTCAACTAATTCTACCTTTTATATGCAATTTACACCAAAGTACATCACGTTGATGGGGTTTTCCGTTTACACCGGATAATTTGCATCACGAACAGCTGTTTTTTGTTTTGGTTATACACACACGTGGAACTTGCGAGCACGTTGGTTAAATAAAAACTAAAAGTTTGTGAAAAATACTTGATTTAGAACATTTTGCAGCATATGCAAATAATTTTTGCAATTCCCTTTTTTATTCCTGATACTTATTTTATTAAATTCTTTTAAAAAAATTGACAATTTATTGTTTACTTAACAATGTTTTGAGCCATCAGCTGCTGTTTAGTGATGCGTCAGATGGAAAAACACAATAAAACTTGGCAGCACTGGAGAAATGTCTAGAGAGACCATTATTAATTTTCATATCAAGGCACATCAGTTCTTGATGCGACTATTGATACCCATCACATTCTACAACAACAACCCCTAATGACATCAGTTTCCTTGTGTTTGTTGTCGAATCTGATACGTATCCGTAGGCACATCAATGTTGATGTTGATGTGCTTTGGTGTAAATTGCATATTAATCTCCTACAAATCTCCGATATATGTATGTACATATGTATGGGTTTGTGGTAAAGTAACTTCAGAAAACTTGTATTGCTAGATTTCAATATCAATATCTTTGTAAATATACGATGAATCTGAATTGAAAAACTGAAAATTCTGAGAAAACCATGCTCTTAAAAGAATGAACATGTAATTATTAAATTTTTTTTTTTTTTTCGAAAATAAAATGAAATGGATATCGAAATAGGGAAAATTCGCTAAATAATTAATAATCTTATGTCCTTAAAATAGAACGCTTTACTGCTCTCTGGTGGTGAACCTCATTCCTTCCGAATAGCAAAAAGTCGCAGGAAACTTAATCTTTCCGATAGCTTATTATGATATTGTAAATTTTTTATATCAAGTTGAATATATGGTAATCTCATTTGACTGACTTGGATCGCGAAAATGCCTCCAGGATCTTATTTAAAATCAGCTGTCCAATAAACCTCATTAAGCTCCGTTTTATTTTCATTATTTTTAGTATGAATGTAGGTTATTTAAACACTTCTAACACAATGTTTAATAATTTCGATTGTACTGATAATAAAATCTCAAAAGTTCTTCTATTTGATAAATGATAAATAAATATTGTTGTAAATACTAGGTAATATTTCGAAAACTATCACTTTTTCAAAAACAGCAGCTCTGGCATTAGGCAAGTACTTATCGTACCTTGTGTCTTGGAATGTATTGTTGCTACTCAGACATTCCACTTGGTGGCAAACTACAACGAAACATCTATCATCACCAGTCGGTTGAGTAGATAATGTTGCTCATGAGAAGAAAAAGAAAAATCACTCCCCGTCACATGCAATTGGCCATCCGTAATGACGAAGAATTGAATAAGTTGGTTTCTGGTGTGATCATTGTTCAAGGTGGTGTCTTGGCCAACATCCAAGCTGTACTTTTGCCCAAGAAAATTGAAAAGAAGACTTAAGTTACTCACTAACTTTAAAGGAGTATATATACCCAACATAAACAATAATAAGTAATGGGCCCTTTTCAGGGCCACCACGTTCTACCCAAAGAGAGAATAAAATCAACAAGAATTTGTATACAATATTTACATAATATTAGATACTACTGTTATATTTTACAAAGCATTCCTATTCCTTATATCTTATACTTATGTACTATTCATAAGCCTACATGCTACTTTTATACCCTACAATTTATTACTACAATTTAGCCGTCCTGACTAATTAGGGCAGAGGAGGAGGCGATCAAGGCAACCGCCCGGAGCCTCGCGCAACAACCCAAGTAGAAAAATATTACTAATAGTACCAATGTTTATTTGAATTTTTACGCTGCGTGGTATGACATTCCTATGGAAATAAATTTCATAAATAAGACATGCTGCTATACAACACCTAGACGCATTTTCACAATGATAATTATCATGAAAATGGTTTCCAGTCATCCTTGGCGGAGGAGAGAAATGGCTGATAAAAATGATATTGAGTAAAAGTTCAAAATCGTGATATGTGGTCGTGTGAGAAGAAATTTTGATTACAAAGGGGCAGAAGACAAAGCTCTGCAGACGATATTTTCAGAATAAAATATTTTTAAGTCACGCATGTTGCCAACCTAGATTTGAGGCACTCATAGACGGGGTTTACACGTTACGTTAGCTATCACTGATTCCTTTTTGTTGTTTTTGGCTTCAATTTAGATAGAGCAACATGTCGTACAGCAAATTTTTGAGCATTCCACTTTATTTATGTTACTCTCTGAATTTGTGTACATCGGTCGCAAAGCAAATTTCTTCACATTCCCTGCTATATTTTTCAATTCTCATGCATTCGCATTCATCCTCACTCTACGCAAGCCAAACGAAATGAACAAACACACGAAAAAGACGAAAGAGAACGAAAAAAAAAAGTCGGCAGAGCCAATCATTCTTGTGCTGTCGAACAACAATCTACCCCTCGCCTACCCCGCTTCCCTTATCATCAAACAAACTTTTTTCGAGAGAATGCAGTAGCAGAGTTGTGTTGTGCTATGCCGTGCCGAGTAAACCTTGTCATAAAAGCATATTTGGTTTCGAGTATAGCATAAAAAAGTTAAATGAAATGACTGACTGTGAACTTTTGAAGCAATGCAGTAACATGCAATTATATCTTAACAGTATGAGACACATCTGATATTGATAGACATGAGTTGAAGAACTGAATATGTTTATCCGTGTATATGAAGAAAATGTATAAAAGAAAAAAAATTAACCAAAGTGTGTAGCCTACTATCGATGTAGTCCTGAGAATTATATTCACACCTGTAAAGTGGCCTATACACCTTGCAACCGCGTCATACGACAAGTTGGTCGTTTGCTGCACACGTACAACCTTTTTATAATATTTCGGCTTGAGCGTATGTGTGTATGAGCTGATTGACACACAAATACATTGTAGCCCATTCACACACAAATATTTTCCGACAGAATACAAGCCGAAGACATGTGCTTGTATGCAAGAAACTTACGACGCTTACGGGGTAGCTTCGTCTGCTGTACCACAGACGCTGTCGACGTTTTTAGCCAAACGACCGACGTTTCTGTTCGGTATCGTCGTGTGTTTTGTATTTGTATGAAATTAGCTTGCCGAGTTGGTGCACAATAAGAACGAAGTTGAAAATATTTGTCTTTCACGAATCTGTCGTGTATGTGTAGCAGGGTAATTCTGTAAAAAATATTCCTACAATGAATTTGTGTGTAATCAGCTCTATAAAAGAGCTGCAACGAGTATGATCGGTCTTGTACGAATACCTTTGTTAAAAATGCAATCAAATCATGGTGTAAGAAATAGAAGTGGCGCCAATATTTTACAGTTATGTGTAGTTCTCAATTTTTGACGTCATTCGCATATCAGTGTATAGAACGCTGAAATAATGCATTTAGTGTTGGACATGATATGAAAATGCATTGAAAATTGAAGAATTTGAAGGATATCAGTGTATAGAACGCTGAAATAACGCATTTAGTGTTGAACATAACGTGAAAAAGTATTGTAGGTTTGTAAATTTTTATGGTGAACAGCACTATCATATGTTAATTTCATTGCTTACATATGTGATAATGTTTGGTTTTTTTTAATGTATTTTTATTAACAATATTCAACATCAATTAACAAATTTAAATTGCTATTTTTGACCAACACCTTGTTTTCTAAACTTAGTTTTGACTTCATAGCACTAATTTATAAATTTTCAATACCTTTACACGTAATGTTCAACACTAGATTATATGTACATACTTGCCCAGTAGACCAGCAGCGAATGTTAGGCGAACGGGCACGGAAACGAGCGTTTTGTGGACAAAAAACGTGAACATTCGCTTATTATTCACTTAATGCTTGCAAACGTTCTCGTAAACGAAATTTTTGTGGATATAAATATGGTAAATAAGACACAATAGGCAAAAGAGGTGAAGAACGGTTGCTATGGTACCCAAAAATCAACAATATTCTGAATGCACATTTGCTACGGTTCTCGTTTTTGAATACCTTTATCGCGAGTTTTCGGTGCATTCCAGTGAGCTGTGCAAAAATTATCATATAAATAATAACAACTAATAAGATCAAAAAAGAAAAATTCAATTTAAATAATATTGCCAAAAAACAAAAAAAAAAACATTAACAATAAAAACAAATTAAAACAAAAGCGAAAAATACCCAACATTAACAATAACGAAACGGAATGAGAACTAACAATTAAAACAAACCTTATAAAACAAGGGTAATTAACAATACAATAATATATATATATATATAATCTGTCGTTGGACTTTTAGAATTCAACTGTAATTATATTTTCTTTAAGATTTGATTTAGTTGTCAACATATTATAAGTTAACAACTTGGTAATTAAATTAATAAAAATCACTCGCTCCAGTAGTTTTTACTAAATATTATTTAGTGAAAAAACAAAATTTCCAGTGTCATAAATTAGTATATAATTTAATAAATTTTCCATAACGAAATTTCGGATAATTCGTTACCCATTCGGATCCGTGCATTGAAAAATAAAACAACTAGAGCCCTCAAATGGATCAATAAATACAACTCCTTTCGGTGGTCTTGCGGCATTAGGCAAGTACTTATCGTACCTTGTATCTTGGATTGTATTGTTGCTACTCAGACATCCCATTTGGTGGCATATTACAACGAAATATCTAACATCACCAGTCAGAAAATCCAAAATGTAATCGTGCCAGTGCCCTCCTAACTATTGTCACATAGTGAGCTGGCTAAGTAACTACACTGCCTGCAGGAACCAAGGTTTTCATCAATCCATTTCCATCATATTCAACGACATCACTAACAAAAACAATAAACAACAATGGGCCCTTTTCAGGGCCACCATAAGTTTGTACCAAAGACCATGTAATCTCAATCATGCCTAACTGCACCACCTGCATCTATTGTAACTATAACTTATTTGTTATTTGGTTATTTGTCAATAGTGTCGTATTTTTCGGTCTAATACGTGATACGGGATAACAATATGTACTTGATTCGCTTTCATTTATATATATTTTTTTTTTTGCTAATTTAGGACTACTACTATGCTCTATCATACTAAAATGAACTAATCAAATAATAGATCTAGAATAGCTGCCATCCAAATTATAATGTAATGTATAATGAATAGTGAGTATAATAATTTTTAAAAATATTTAAAAAAAAATCTTTATACAATATCAGCATGATTAGGACATGTAGTTAAATGGAATCCTTTAAATTTTAATATACAATCAGAAATATTAATGAATTTATATATTTTCGTATAAATAATTGCATTTTTGTGCATAATTTTCATTTTCATTGAGACAAACTTTTCATGTCAAATGAAATAACAAGAAAATGATAATAGTTTTCGATGTCGGAACTTCTGAAATGAATTTTCACTAATCTGCTTAATATTAAGGATTAATATAATAATAATAATATTTATGTTTACTATTTTCAAAATCACTTTAAAGTTAAAACTTAATGTTAAGTTTTGGACTTTTCGTTAACAAATTTGAAAGCAATAAGCAAAAAACTAAAAAGTCTCTCCTCGGCGATTCGCAAAATTTCAATAGCCTTACAATTTGTTAATGCGCGCCAAATCAAAAATTTAAAATTGTGAATTTGTGAATTAGAAAGAAGTGAAGTGAAGAAAAGAGTGAAAAATGTCTGATTCAGTTGTGATTGCAAATTCTGCTGCATCTCCAGTTGCTGCTGCTGCTGCTCCAGCTGAGAAGAAGGTGAAGGCAAAGGCTGGCTTGGCTAAAGCAAAGAAAACATCAGCTGCCCCAACTCATCCACCAACACAACAAATGGTTGACGCTTCAATTAAAAGCTTGAAGGAACGCAGTGGCTCATCTTTGTTGGCTATCAAGAAATACATTAGTGCTACATATAAATGCGATGCCCAGAAACTAGCTCCCTTCATTAAGAAATATTTAAAAACTGCTGTTGCCAATGGAAAATTGATCCAAACTAAAGGAAAAGGTGCATCCGGTTCATTTAAATTGAAAAGAAATCTAAGAAACCAACAACAGCCACTGCTTCCAAGAAGAAGCCCACAACAGCTGCCAAAAAAGCAAACAAGAAGAAGCCAAAGAAATCTGTTGCTGCAAAAAAGACTGCCACTGCAGACAAGAAGAAAACCGAAAGCGCAAAAGCGACGGATATCAAGAAGAGTGGTACAGTCAAGGCAAAACCAACAAGCAAGGCAACAACCAAAATATTTAAAATTTCTTTTGAAATTCTATGCACACAAAGCCCTTTTCAGGGCTACCAAATTAATACCCAAAGAGAATTTTAATATATTCAACACAAAAAAAGACTAAAATTTGTTAACTGACGACTGACTGACTGACTATTGAAAATATGTAATCGTAATTCGCAATTTGGTTTGTGATCGTATGGAAAATGCTTACTCATATGAATAGACACATTTCAGACATGTCTCTGGTGCTCTTGCAAAAATATCATAGCATAGACGAACATATTACCCCTCTCTCGCTATCTAAAAGGTTTTATATGGATTCGGGATACCGATGGCGCATGTACATAGTACTACATAGATGTTATAGATGACTGCTTCATTTCACACAATTTCATTTATTTTAAACTGAACTAAACTAAACTGATCTACTACTACTGTACACACAAGTACAATTGCGTCCAGAAATGTTAAAGTAAAAACAATAAATGGCATATTTTAATCGATTGACTGATAGATGAATATGATTTTTGTTGTTTTCTGTAAAAGTACCTCTTTGGTTAGAACTTGTTGTGGCCCTGAAAAGGGCCTTTTTATTTGTTTATGCTTATTATTTTGTGAGAAAATCTACTTGGAACTAGTGTACTTGGTAACAGCTTTGGTTCCTTCACTGACAGCGTGCTTCGCCAGCTCACCAGGCAACAACAGACGGACGGCAGTCTGGATTTCCCGACTGGTGATGGTAGAACGTTTGTTGTAATGAGCCAAACGGGATGCCTCAGCAGCAATACGTTCGAAGATATCATTCACAAAACTGTTCATGATGCTCATGGCCTTGGATGAGATACCAGTATCAGGATGAACTTGCTTCAACACTTTGTAAATATAAATTGCGTAGCTTTCCTTCCTCTTGCGCTTCTTCTTATCGGTCTTGGTGATATTCTTTTGGGCTTTGGCAGCCTTTTTGGCTGCTTTTCCACTAGTTTTGGGATCCTCTAGTAAAGTTACATCTAATACAGCGGCTAGAAAGCGTGGGATTTGTAGTTGCTGCAAATTGAAATCTGACATCAAATGTTCCATTTGCTTTTACTTGTAAAACAACAAAAATAATAACCCAAACGAATAAAAAAGATTTTTTTTTATAAAATAAAAAGAAACATAAATGTTAGCATTTTGATTTCATTCAAAGAAATGTGTATTGGACCAAATGGTCCCTTAATGCATGATACGTAATTTTAATTTTTCTTGGCCCCAACATAAAGTTAGATAATTGATTTTTTCCAAATACCATTGTTTGATAAAAACACGAATGAGCTGAAATTTTAAGTCAAAATATTTCACTGTTCAAAAGTAATAAAGGAAACAATCCAAAAAATAGACCAAATGGGCTTAATCTAACAGCAGAGTTAAGAAGCCACATCGTTATCGCCTGGTACAGGTTTGTTTCGTGAAGTTCATCGCTATCAGAAGAGCACAGAGCTGTTGATCAGCAAATTGCCTTTCCAGCGTTTGGTTCGTGAGATCGCTCAAGATTTCTCAGCCGGCGTAACGCTCCAAGAAACAAGCGAAGCATATTTGGTTGGCCTCTTTGAAGATACCAACTTGTGCGCCATTCATGCCAAGCGTGTTACAATCATGACAAAGGACATTCAATTGCCCCGCCGTATTCGTGGCGAACGTGGATTAGAACTTTAAATACAGACAGTCATATATGTATATATATATTATATTGATCACTTCACAATATATTGCCACACTTTTTCATAATTTGCTGGTCCAAACCAATTCAAATGAGTTCCTCCGAAGCTTTCTCTAATCAGCTGATTGTGTGGATAGGAAAAGTGGTTGATTAGAGTGCAAACAAATGTCTTCATAATACTGCTTCTTCAATTTTCAATGCATTTTCAAATTATGTTCTACACAAATTACATTTTTCAGCATTCCATGCACTGACAATTGGGAACGACACTGAACTGTAAAAAATTGGCGCCACCTTTATTTCTTATCTTATAGCCTTTACTGTAAGAAGCTTCAAAATTCTACAACAACAACCGGCAAATTTTAAAATTTCAGGGTTGATTTGGTTTAGCTTTTGTTCAGATTCCAAAGAAAAAGTTAAATGTATATTGTGAAATAATTTAGTTTAAACGGTATGTTGTAGATATGCATCAAAAACAAACGAAGGCTTAAGTTGTGGCCAAGTTTTTGTTAGAGTTTCCAAGTTTTGTTGCATTTTTCCGTCTTGGCGTCAGTAAACAGCTGATGTCGGCACTTAATTTTTAAGTGATATGCAAATTGTTAATTTTATTTTATAATTTTAATAAAAAGGGGACTGCAATAATTATGTGCATTTATTGCAAAATGTTCTAAGTCATGTATTTTTCACAAATTCTCATTTTTAATTTTTTCAACGTGCGCGCTAATATCCTTGTGTGTGTACAACAACAAAAAACTGCTGTTCATAACAAGCGAAAGTGGTGTGTGAACGGCAGCCTCAAAATTTTTCGCTTTTGTTTGGTGTGACTTGGGCATTAGCTCATAATAATAACTTAAGTAGTCTGTAAATTTTACATAAATCAAATTTAGGTTATGATCTAATATCCAGTTTGCGGACCTATTAATTATTAAGGTTAAGTTGCTTTTGTTCAGTAACAATATACTAAATAAATAAGGGGGAAAAAACACAATAAAATTTTGTTGTTTTGGATTTGTTTGTTTTTGATTGTGCCTATATTCCGAATCAGAACTTGTTGTATCTTGCTGTTCATTTTTTAGTATATGAAAGCACTTCTGTATTGTTTGCATCATGAACAGCTGTTTTTTGTTTTGGAACACGTGGAACTTTGCGAGCACGTTGGCTAAATTAAAAGTACAAATTTGTGAAAATACATGATTTAGAACATTTTTCAATATATGCAAATAGTTTTTGCAGCTCCCTTTTCCATTCCTGATACTTATTTTATTAAAATCTTTAAAGAAATTAACGATTTATGGTTTACTTAAAAATGTTATGTACAAAATAAAAGGAATCCGGACAAAAATCACTTAAAAAATCAGAAATTGCACAACACTAACGAGAGTGACCATTATTAATATTCTAATCAAGGCAAATCCATTCATGATGTGACTATTGATCCGGATCACATTCTACAACAACAACCTCTGAATGACGTCATTTTCTTTGTGGTTGTTGTCGAATCTGATCGGGTCATTAGGCAAATCAACAGTGATTTGCATCTGGCTTGGTGTGAAAACGCTTTAATGTGTTTATTGCGTTTGTAGATTGGTTTCATTTACTTTCTCATAACTTTCATCTATTATTCTTTCTTTAACAACACAACTTCTCACTTCAACGGTCACTAAAGCGAATCTTGGTAAAATATATAAATGTACACACATATAAATCATAATAAATTTTACCGCACCAAACGGATTCAAAAATATCAATAAAAGAAAAAACATTGAATTAGCGGAAATAAAGAACGATTTAATGTAACACAAGTCAGTTCAGCACTGGGAAATTCATGCCAATAACAAAGTCATTTGACGAGAGAATCGTATTTCACTGTGTATGGGGCCTATAAGTTGCGTGCGTCACTAGTGATGGATTTTTAAGAATATTTTAGTGAATAGCCAAGATTAATCGAAAGAGTATTTTGGGTACAATTAAATCAATTTCTTAATGAAAGTAATCGGCTATTATTCGTTTTCCGGTCAATCAGCCATTACTACTCATCATTCTTGTTTGGTATTGTGAAGTGAAGAAAGGTTATGAAATTATTTGCTTTGGTTCAGTAAAGTGGAGTTAAGCTTTAGTTTTTTTAAATTGGTTTATTCATGAATTTAAGAGCTTACGTAATAAAATAAACAATAGTTTCAATAAACTCGCGTCGGGCGACACAAGAAACTTAGGAAATAATGTGGTTGCAATGAACACGTGTATATAAAATTATTGCTTAACTTGAACATGATTAAAATAAATGTATAATTAATAATAACAGCAATAATAATAAAAAAAAATGTAGCTAAATGCCCTGTATGTAAATAAATAATAATAGTAACAATAAGAAAAAAAAAATGAATAAAAGTTGGAATGTTTGTGGTTATGTTGTAATGCAGCATGCAGTTTTGCTGCCACCCGCCGGCAATCGTCAATTATGTTTATTGTATGCGATGGTCAATCATATTGAATGCCAATAAGAAGTAAGTATGCTTGGTAAATTACTGGTGTATGCCTTAAATCGTGGTGGTATTTTGTTAAGAGTGATATGTTAAGAAAATTAAGTAACCTTTTACAACAATATTGTCTACATTTTGAATTTGCTTCGTAGTTGAGTTTGCGAATTACAATTTAATGTCACTTAAAACTAAAGAAATATATTAAAGTATTCAAATAAAAAAAAAAAAAATAAAAAAAAAATTATATTAAAGAAAAAATAAAAAAAAATAAATGATAATAAAATTTGTCATGAAAAAGGGATAAGGAGCTTAGAGATGTTTATTTTGTGGTCTTTGATAAAGTAATTGACAGTTTTATAATAGTTCTTTGTGAAAAATCCGTGATATAATAATTACCCCTTCAGAAACACATAAATAAATCTACAATATCTTGACAATATCTTGAAACATATGTAAAGATTTCTCGTATTTTAACCATATGCACAATACATGAACTCTTAACCCATTAAAATTCAAAATCTTTGAAACTAAAAAGCATAGAAACTCTTATTATGTTCCGTTTTATTTACCACTAGCAACTTAAAAAAATATGAAAAATAAAAACAAAACATTTTTTAGTGGGTTTTTGAGTTTGTACCCAAGCGAGTACATCGGCCAATTGTATAATAAATTTATTTCATTTTCTTGTAGTATAAATTAATAAACAGTCTACGAAATTCGTTAACAACGCCACCATTGAAAATGCCCATACACGCACTCACAAATAAGCCTTAAGGTAGGAATCCACACGTCCACGATTTGATCAAATCGTCGGAGTAAAGAGAGAGCTGAAGTGATTTGATGTAAGGATGGCGGTGACTTGACGTTGGATCAAAATGTTTGAGTCAAATCAAAATGTTTTGATTTTCTTCAAATCTCTTCTGCTCTCTTGATTTGATTTGACAGAAGTGGATCTGTGAATGACAAAATCATCTCATTGTGATGAAATATTCGTTGCGAATAGTGATGGCAAAAAAAATGTATTAATAGATTAATTGATGATATGATCAATGAATCGCAACAAATTAATCGATTAATCGATTATCATAAAAAATATAAGAAATACAAAATTAATTGTTTATATTTTTATCCGACTTCAAAAAAGTAGGTATGTATGTTACCTCAGAACTAGGTGATGATTCTTTATTTATTTGAAAGCTGGTGCTTGTCATGTGGTCCCATATAAATTTGATCAAGATCTGACCAGCAATTTTTGAGTTAACTTTAATAATGCTCATTCCATTTGCGCTATTGAAGTCGGTTTTCTCTTTTTGTTAAAATTTTGTACTTTTTTCAAATATGCTTTAGAAATTTATTAGACGCTTTCATTAGAACTTTAAGATCTTAGGTAGAAGTAAATCGAATGTCAAACTCTATGTTGTAGTTAGTTGTTTTTGGAAAACTTCATCATACAAAATGTAGAGATTTATTTAAGAAAAAGAAAGTTAACTGAGGAAGGTTTGAAAATTTAATAAATCATTGCATGTTTTGGGTCAATTGAATTAAATAGAAATATATACATACTGTCGTTCCGTGTATTTTATTTTTGCCACAGCCTACTTCAATTTAAATCTCGATTTTATTGCCAGAAAACACTATAACTTATAGCCGTTTTAGACAGGGCGATGATGCGAGTCTCTCATGATGCGACAAATGACTCGAATCACAATCGACAACAACCACAAGGAAAATGACGTCATTCAGGGGTTGTTGTTGTAAAATGTAATGCGAGTCTGTGTCGCATCATGCATTGATGCGTCTTTGATGCAGACCAGGGCTGGGAAATGTCTGATAGTGTGGCCAAGTTTTTTTTGCCATTTCCGGTTAGATATTGTCAGTCTTCTTCTCTTTTTGTGTTTTAAATTTGTATTTAAACGTACCAGCGTGCTTGCAATTATTAATAACGCTTTTAAATAATATATTTTCCATTTTAAAAATGTTTTTTTTTATTATTTTTCTTATTTACTGTCTCTCAATTCAACAAACGTTCTCTTCTTCTTATGCACATTCAAAACAAAAAACAGTTGTTAATGATCCGAAATGGCTTGTCTAAACACCAAAGCGTATCATCGTGATGCAGGGCCTGTCTAAATCGACTATTAATGTTCACAAATGTCGATAAAACAAATGTCAAAATGCTAAGAAAAAATAAAAAATTAAAAAATTAACAGACATCAAAATAAGAGCGTCATGTTGCCAGTCTTATTTAGATGAAAATGCAATTAAATAACAATTATATGTGAAATATTAAATTAATTTTTTTATAAATAAAGAATATATGTACTAAAAGCCAATGTTGGCAGTGGCAACACTGTTCCTGAAGTGGTTTCACATATTATAATATAATATTACTTTTTATAATAAAAGACTGAAAATACATACATCACTGAGTTATTAAAAACATCGAATAATATTAGTTCATGCCCGAGGCTCTTAGTGGTGACATTCATATCTTTGCCAAAAGTTATGCTTTCACAAATATTTTCTCCTAAAGTCCAATCTAATAACATATCTTTATTAAGCTCACAATTCTTATTGAGAAGATATTCTCCAGTACATATCTTCATGGAAAGAAAGTTTGCCATGAGAGATGTTGCATCTCTCGGAGAGATGGATTGTAGTTATTTCCCAGATTAGCACGCAAACTTCCGAAGAAGTTTTGCAAGCTATCTGTTCCCAAACTGCAGGGAAAGAAGCAACCCTTTGCTGGAAAAATTATGACAGACAATATCATTTTTCACAAACTATAAGCCATGGAATGATGGAATTTCCTTATGTAAACTTAGTTGGTTCGATCGACGGACGAAAGTACGGAGAAAGCTTCACGAATTATTCTCGCAATGCTAATCATTTCTATGTGTATTTTATTTGTTTTATTCACTAAATTGCCGGTGATATGACAAAAATTAAGTGGAAGGTGTTTTTACTTAGCAAATAGTGGTAGATTACTTACCGTTTTCTTTCCATTCTGATTGCTCGAAATTTTATATTTCTCGACTTTTTTTTTTTTTTGCTTTTTTCAGATGTTCTATTATATTCTGATTATAAACTGAAAAAAATACGAAAGTCGTGACAAGGAAAACATTTTTTAAAATTAAAGTCTACTTTGTTGTAATAAAATAAAAAATAAATAAATCTTCTATATATACAAAATTGGAGGGATAAGTGGGTCTCCAAATACGTCTGTACTGTCTGTGTTCGTAGGTCGCAACTACACGTCAACAATCTACGATCCCCTGTACGGTTGAGCATCTGAACGATCACGAACACGAAGAGAGTGCTGCTCTACTGCGCTCTATAATGCGGAGGGAACGCATTATTGTCGCAATAGCGGCTTGCACCAACTGCCACTTTTCCGGTAACTGGAACATGTGTGACACCAGGTTATCCACCGTAGGTGGTTCGCTAAAACACTCCTCTATCTGTGCCCTCTCGCCACTGAAACAAGGGCAACAGCAAAGGACATGTTAGGCATCTTCAGCGACGCAGACAGGGCAGAATGGGTCCTCCTTTTGTTTGAAATGGTGCGAATAGTATTTGAAGCAACCGTGTCCACTGAGTATCTGCGTCATATGGTAATCCACTTCAACGTGTTTCCGTGATAACCATATATCCAAGCTGGGGATCAGAGAGAATATGTCCATCGCCCTTTACTGGACGATTCCCATCTTCTCTGCCATTCTTGGGTACTGCAACGCCGCTCCTCTTCTGAAGATGACCCTGTGTCAAAACTCCGTTTCAGCTCACGCGCCATTATGTCAATTGGTGGCATGGAGGCTATCACCTCAATCGCGACATCCGAGATTGTGCGAAAACCGCTTGCTACCCGCAAGGCACTAAGACGGTACGTCGAGCGAACCCCCGACGTGTATGAGCTCATCCGTGTTGCATCCGCCCAAATTGGCGCCGCGTAAAAAATAATGGAGGCAACAACTCTGGCCAGCAGCTTCCGCTTGCTTGAGCGTTGTCCGCCGACGTTTGCCATTAGCCTAGATAGAGCTCCATTAAACCTCGCCGCCTTGCCATTTATGGAGGCAAGATGCCCTTTGAATGACAGCCGAGTGTCGATAAGCACTCCCAGATATTTGAGGTACGGCTGGGAGGTTATCAGACAGTCACCAATTCGAAACGAGAATGTTTCCCGCACTTTACGAGTGGACAGGAGAACAGCTTCGGTTTTCTCGACTGCCAGTTCCAGATGAGCTTAACGGAGCCAAGCTCATGACCCTGGCCGTAGCTTCGCTGCAATTGGCTCGGATTCACTCGATCGTTTTACCGACGACTACCAGAGCAACGTCGTCTGCATTGCCAATCAGCGTCGAGCCGGTGGGAAGGCTCATCTTTAGGATGCCGTCATACATCACGTTCCACAGAGTGGGACCTAGAACCGAGCCTTGCGGAACACCCCTTGTGACCCTGTACTCCTTTTGACCTTCATCAGTGTTATAGACTTGCAGCGACTTCTTAGATCAGCAATCTCGTCATTCCACCAGCAAGCCGCCCATCGCACAGGTACACCAGTTTTCCCTGGCATCGAGGCATCACAAGCTATAGAGATACGCTTTGTAATGCTTTCTGCCATACTGTTCGCCCCATCAGCAATGGTTAAGCCATCTTCTCAAATTTGTAGGAAAGGGCTTTAATGATATCGATCGTGTCCCTCATTGCCTGGTGTATGGATCGTCTTGGTTTTCCGTCCGATCCTTTCTCTTCCAGCATATCGACAAGAGTCCTTATTTTGTCACCAAGCTTGTGAAAAGGGCCGTAGCTTTTACCAGAATTCGAACATGAAGGGCTCACCTCATCCTTGCGTGTAGTTGATCGAGAGATCTTACCACTTGTCTGTGGGGGAGATCGGGCCACCTTAGCGCTTCTCCTAAAAACCACATCACCTGTTGTTTCCAAACTTGAATCTTTATTCTTCTCCACAGCAACCAAGTTGGCCGTCGCCGTGGTAGGGGATTTACGGTGTTTTCCAGAGTTTGACATCTTTGTGTGTGTTTTTTTTTTTTTTTCGTTTATTGGGAAAAAAAGAAGTTTATAACAGATAACAAAGTAGAATTATAAATATTAAACATAAGAATAGTAAACATAGGGAAAAAGGAAGACAATACGATAGGTGTACCAGGGCCTTACGGAACTGCCGATTAAGCAAAGCTTCGTAAGGCTGGTACTACAATCAATTAGCCGACATCTGCGTTTCGGCGGGCTGTCTCTAAGCTGCGAAGCTTCTTCATGACCTCAACAGCAAACTTTGAAACCGCATTCCATTTGCATTGACTCTCCAGCATGTGCCTTACTAGGTTCTGAACCGCTGGCTGATCACCTAGGACGTTACTCAGCTCCTGCCTCTCCCTGTCGAATCTCCCGCATCTCCTTAAAATATGCTCAGGGTTTTCCTCGCACTGATTGCCGCAAAATGTGCACCAAGAACCGTCATCATGATGAAACCTGAACAGGTACTGCCGGAAGCATCCGTGACCGCTCAGTAGTTGAGTGAGGTAAAAGTTTATCTCACCATGCTTCCTTCGAATCCATTCGGCTAGGCTGGGAATTAGGCTGTACGTTCAGCGACCCTTCGTTGAGTTATCCCAGCGACTCTGCCACGTCCTGATGGAAGAGCATCTTGTTTGTGCCCGCAATGCTCTAACCTCCTCTGGGGGACTCGCTCTCCAGGCATAAGCCTCCGCTGCCTCGATGGCGACTAGGTCTATTGGTACCAGCCTAGCGAGAACCAGAGCAGCATCCTCCGATACAGTTCGGAAAGCACTAATGACTCTGAGGGCTCCCAGTCTGTAGGTGTCTCCTGTATGAGGCCCTATCCATTGCCTAAACCCAACCCGCTGCCCCGTATAGCATCATGGATTTGGTTGCATTCAGCAGGAGCAGTCTACGTCCTTGTTTAGGTCCACGCGTGTTTAGCAGTATCCTCGAGAGGGCATTGCATGACCTTGCCGCCCTGTCACTGGCGTATGTCAAGTGTTCTTTACAACTGAGCCTATGATCTAACGTAATCCCTAGATACACCAACGAACTTTTTGTTGTGATTTCCGCGTTGCCGACAGTAACCGTAGCACTCTCCACGATTTTTCGACTGCTGATGAGTAGCGCTTCCGTCTTTTGCTCCGCTAGGCTGAGACCAACACTGTCCAGCCATGCTGCTATAGTTGCGATAGCTGAGTAACATCTCTCCACCGACTTGCTAATGTGTTTCCCGACCACCACAAGTGCAATGTCATCCGCGAACCCCACAATGTTTACACCAGTTGGGAGCTGGAGTCTAAGGATGCCGTCGTACATTATGTTCCAGAGGAGAGGCTCAAGGACAGAGCCCTGGGGCACCATTCTGGTTACACGGTATGCTACCTCTCCCTCTGAAGTGTCGTAGAGAAGGACCCGTTGCCTAAAGTAGCTTCGAAGTATTCTCAGCAGGTACCTCGCAACACCGCTGAGTTGAAGGCATTCTTTATATCGAGCGTAACCACAAGGCAGTATTCTTTTGCGCCGCCTGCCTAACGTCTGCCACGGATCGCCTCCAGCGCAATCTTGGTTACTTCCGATACTGCGTCGATGGTTGAACGCCCTTTCCTAAAGCCAAACTTGGACGAGGAGAGGTCCCATCCTAGCTGTATTTCTTCCTCAAGTCTGCCCGCTATGATCTTCTCCAGTGCTTTGCCTACCTTGTCCAATAGGCAAATCGGCCTGTAAGAAGATGGTTCGCCTGGTGGTTTCCCTGGTTTGTTGATGAGAACCAGTCTCTGCCCGCAGGGTCATCGCCAACTTGAGGGCCCGGTTTGGGATTTGGTCGGGTCCTGGGGATTTGCCGCTTTTTATCCACAGTGTGCGTGTGTGTGAATATGCTATCGCAATTCCATTTAAGTACATTACTTACCAATTTCCTTGTTTTTTCTCCATTGTGTATCACTTGATATTTTGATTTTCCTTCGATGTTCTCTCCTTGAGCTTTGATAATAAACTGAAATAAATTACGAAAGTTGTGACAATGAAACATTTTTCAAAATCAAAGCCTACTTTGTTGTAATAAAATAAAAAATAAATAAATCTTAAATCTATTTTCCGTCTTCTTCTTTCATATGCATATACATACATGTAGATATGTTCTCTATGGATTTCCACACCACCATAGAGGTACTGCATGAAGTGCGTTAATCAGTTTTTCTTATAGTAGAATGGCTGATTTCCCCAATAGGCATTCACCATATAATTTATATTTGAACATTCAACAATGCTCATAAAGTAATTATTTATTATTACATATTTTGTTTTTTTTTCTTCTTGCTTACATTTCAATATGTAATCTTACCCAACGACATTCACCTTAACAATGTCAACAATTGGTGTTTACGGGTCCTTCTCATCATACCATTCTGTAAATGATTTATTTACTTCAGCAATACACGCGGCCCAAATATTTTTGTGAATTTTTGGAAAAGTATTCTGCGAACACAGACAAATGAATATTGAAAATATTGTAACATTTATCTGTGGGGTTAACTAAAGAATTTTTAAAATGGTCTGGATACATTTTAAATATAGTAGGTACCGAACCAATATTATTTTTATCACCATAATTTTTGAGCTTTATAAAACCTTCAGAATAATGTTGAAGCTCGTCGTTAGCATCAACAAGGTTTTGGCAACGAACACAATTGAATTTAAAACATAGCCAGCGAAGTAACGACTTGCACCTTCTTCAGCTACGCCTAGTTCATGCTTGGCACTCTTAGTGGTGACAATATCTTTGTCGGAAAACTGAGTTGCATCTCTCGATGTCATCTCTATATCGTTTTCCGCTAAAGTTATGTTTTCGGAAATATTTCCTCCTAAAGTCCAATCTAACATGATATCTGCATCATTCTCACAATTCTTATTGAGAATATAATCTCCTGCAGACATCTTCATAGAAAGAAACTTTGCCATGAGATGTTGCATCTCTCAGACAGATGAATTGGAGTTATTTCCCAGATTAGCACGCAAACTTCCAAAGAAGTTTTCCAAGCTATCTGTTCCCAAACTGCAGGGAATGAAGCAACCCTTTGCTGGAAAAATTATGACAGACAATATCTTTTTTCACAAACTATAAGCCATGGAATGATGGAATTTCCTTATGTAAACTTAGTTGGTTCGATCGACGGACGAAAGTACGGTGAAATGCTAATCATTTCAATGTGTATTTTATTCGTTTTATTCACTAAATTGCCGGTGCCCATGGCGGCGACCTGTAATATTTTAATTTGTGGCACTCGCTGACGTAAGTTGGAGGAAGTCTGATAACTACAAATCAGTGGGTTATCATGGCGTAACTTCAAAATGCATGATGTAAAGAAAACCATAGAGTAGATGTTCTCACTATGCAGTGCCTAACTACAAAATAAAAACAAAATACACTTACCCGAATTAAAAGGACTCCACTTGGTTAAAGGTTTTCCTGAAAATATTAAAGGAAAATCAATTTATTAGTATTTTTTTATTTTTAAAATCTCAGTAGACAAATTTAATAGACAACAGCAGATAAAGAGTAAAATTGCATGTAAAACACACAACAATTATTTATAATATTAAATTGCTTTTTGCTATTAATAAAATAAACAATAAAATTAATAATAATTAATTAATAATTAATAAAATTTTTTTTAATATTTCAACTGCACGTGTCATTTAAATAGTTATATAACCGTGACTTTCCCACATACTTTCCCTATTTTTAATTTTTTCCCTAATAGTAGCCAAAAGTGTAAGTCACCCGCCGATATAGTACGAACTTTTTTGGGTAGAATAAGTGCCTTTCTTCGCGGCATCTTCTGTTTTAATGGTTGTGTGTGATGTGATGATGATAAAATACATATTTCACTTAACAATTTTCACACAAATGAAAAGATATTCATTTTACATCGACATCTGATTGGCAAATTGGTATTGATATCCGAAACTTTCAGGTTTAGTGCTTCAAGGTTGTAGTATTAAACATCAACATACCCACAGTTTTTGATCCTATTGTTTAATTATCTAATTATAGCTCAGTAGCGTACCCGGCGTGCTTTGCTACGCTCCCTACGTGATGTAAGTGCGTCATGCTATTTTTTTTAATCGTAGTAAATTGCGTACTACTTTTAAAAAATCAAACATAATTACCACCTGATATATTTGACAAAGGTGACTTTTAAAATCATTAAAATATGTCTAAGATTTGTGCAAACTATTGTTCAACAATTTTTCGACAACAGCAAGTCCGATTCGCACCAAACTTTACTGAAACACTCTCAAGACTAAGCTAGAGATGCCCTTAAAATTTCATCAAAATCGGTTCAGCAGTTTCGGAGTCCATAAGCGACTTATAGATGACAAGAACCGATCCAGAGTGTATATATAGCCATTTGAAATATCGGTTTCAAAGTAAATACAGTACGACGGGGTGTTACTAGGGAGATGTAGGAGGTAAAATATATTTGCAATTTATCATACCTCATCAAACATACCAAACCCCCATATTTGAGCAGCATAGATTTGTATTGCTCTATTGACCGCCAAAAACAACTTCCACTTTTTGCGGTAAGTGTTATTTGATTTCTATCCTGAAACATTCTTCACGTAGCATTGATGCTGTTTTAGCTAAACTATTTCTATTTCCTTTATGTGCTGTAAAACTAAGTTGCGGCGTCAGTATTATCCCTCAATACGTGTGTGATTTAATTTCAATCCTTTACCCTTTGTAACTCCAAATCTCATTTTTGGTCAATCTACTCCTAGTCTAAATACCATTGCTTTGAATTGAAGAGAAATTCGAATCTTCGAAAATGACAAATTTTGAATGCGAGCAATATGGCATATCCAGCATTTCTTATTTTGCTGCTTGGTTCTTTTTGTTAAAAATTTAACACAATTGAAATGTTGAATTCTTTATGTGCAAGTTACCGGGGAAGACAACTGTTAGTACATTTTTATACGTAATATCGTAATCGACTCAAAAAAAAAAACTGAAGATTTCAAGTCGGCTGAATGAGAAATCTATGAAACGGTGAATTGGAATTGGGTTTGAAATTGAAGCGAAAGAGAAATTCTAGCACCGCTGATAATATCGCTCTGGTTTCTACAAAAGTAAAAGTAACGTAGAAGAAACCAAAATTTGACATTCATTAGTCAGAAACAAAAATTGTGTCGCCTTGTGTAATCAATGCAAATCGCTTCGCTCAAAGCTTATCGCAGTGCTCATAGCACGACATACGGCCGTGCTCCCATTTTCACTTACATTTTGCGATTTGCGTTTTGGGCCAAATCGTACGTTTTGTGTTTTAGGTGCTCCCGAATTCGCAAATTTTTGTTATCGATTTTTCCAATTTCCACTTTGTTTCTGCCATTACAAAAAGAGTTTGCCAATGGCTACAACAGTTTCAGTATGATCTAACGTAATCCCTAGATACACCAACGAACTTTTTGTTGTGATTTCCGCGTTGCCGACAGTAACCGTAGCACTCTCCACGATTTTTCGACTGCTGATGAGTAGCGCTTCCGTCTTTTGCTCCGCTAGGCTGAGACCAACACTGTCCAGCCATGCTGCTATAGTTGCGATAGCTGAGTAACATCTCTCCACCGACTTGCTAATGTGTTTCCCGACCACCACAAGTGGAATGTCATCCGCGAACCCCACAATGTTTACACCAGATGGGAGCTGGAGTCTAAGGATGCCGTCGTACATTATGTTCCAGAGGAGAGGCCCAAGGACAGAGCCCTGGGGCACCATTCTGGTTACACGGTATGCTACCTCTCCCTCTGAAGTGTCGTAGAGAAGGACCCGTTGCCTAAAGTAGCTTCGAAGTATTCTCAGCAGGTACCTCGCAACACCGCTGAGTTGAAGGCATTCTTTATATCGAGCGTAACCACAAGGCAGTATTCTTTTGCGCCGCCTGCCTAACGTCTGCCACGGATCGCCTCCTGCGCAATCTTGGTTACTTCCGATACTGCGTCGATGGTTGAACGCCCTTTCCTAAAGCCAAACTTGGACGAGGAGAGGTCCCATCCTAGCTGTATTTCTTCCTCAAGTCTGCCCGCTATGATCTTCTCCAGTGCTTTGCCTGCCTTGTCCAATAGGCAAATCGGCCTGTAAGAAGATGGTTCGCCTGGTGGTTTCCCTGGTTTGTTGATGAGAACCAGTCTCTGCCCGCAGGGTCATCGCCAACTTGAGGGCCCGGTTTGGGATTTGGTCGGGTCCTGGGGATTTGCCGCTTTTTATCCACAGTGTGCGTGTGTGTGAATATGCTATCGCAATTCCATTTAAGTACATTACTTACCAATTTCCTTGTTTTTTCTCCATTGTGTATCACTTGATATTTTGATTTTCCTTCGATGTTCTCTCCTTGAGCTTTGATAATAAACTGAAATAAATTACGAAAGTTGTGACAATGAAACATTTTTCAAAATCAAAGCCTACTTTGTTGTAATAAAATAAAAAATAAATAAATCTTAAATCTATTTTCCGTCTTCTTCTTTCATATGCATATACATACATGTAGATGTTCTCTATGGATTTCCACACCACCATAGAGGTACTGCATGAAGTGCGTTAATCAGTTTTTCTTATAGTAGAATGGCTGATTTCCCCAATAGGCATTCACCATATAATTTATATTTGAACATTCAACAATGCTCATAAAGTAATTATTTATTATTACATATTTTGTTATTTTTTTTCTTCTTGCTTACATTTCAATATGTAATCTTACCCAACGACATTTCACCTTAACAATGTCAACAATTGGTGTTTACGGGTCCTTCTCATCATACCATTCTGTAAATGATTTATTTACTTCAGCAATACACGCGGCCCAAATATTTTTGTGAATTTTTGGAAAAGTATTCTGCGAACACAGACAAATGAATATTGAAAATATTGTAACATTTATCTGTGGGGTTAACTAAAGAATTTTTAAAATGGTCTGGATACATTTTAAATATAGTAGGTACCGAACCAATATTATTTTTATCACCATAATTTTTGAGCTTTATAAAACCTTCAGAATAATGTTGAAGCTCGTCGTTAGCATCAACAAGGTTTTGGCAACGAACACAATTGCATTTAAAACATAGCCAGCGAAGTAACGACTTGCACCTTCTTCAGCTACGCCTAGTTCATGCTTGGCACTCTTAGTGGTGACAATATCTTTGTCGGAAAACTGAGTTGCATCTCTCGATGTCATCTCTATATCGTTTTCCGCTAAAGTTATGTTTTCGGAAATATTTCCTCCTAAAGTCCAATCTAACATGATATCTGCATCATTCTCACAATTCTTATTGAGAATATAATCTCCTGCAGACATCTTCATAGAAAGAAACTTTGCCATGAGATGTTGCATCTCTCAGACAGATGAATTGGAGTTATTTCCCAGATTAGCACGCAAACTTCCAAAGAAGTTTTCCAAGCTATCTGTTCCCAAACTGCAGGGAATGAAGCAACCCTTTGCTGGAAAAATTATGACAGACAATATCTTTTTTCACAAACTATAAGCCATGGAATGATGGAATTTCCTTATGTAAACTTAGTTGGTTCGATCGACGGACGAAAGTACGGTGAAATGCTAATCATTTCAATGTGTATTTTATTCGTTTTATTCACTAAATTGCCGGTGCCCATGGCGGCGACCTGTAATATTTTAATTTGTGGCACTCGCTGACGTAAGTTGGAGGAAGTCTGATAACTACAAATCAGTGGGTTATCATGGCGTAACTTCAAAATGCATGATGTAAAGAAAACCATAGAGTAGATGTTCTCACTATGCAGTGCCTAACTACAAAATAAAAACAAAATACACTTACCCGAATTAAAAGGACTCCACTTGGTTAAAGGTTTTCCTGAAAATATTAAAGGAAAATCAATTTATTAGTATTTTTTTATTTTTAAAATCTCAGTAGACAAATTTAATAGACAACAGCAGATAAAGAGTAAAATTGCATGTAAAACACACAACAATTATTTATAATATTAAATTGCTTTTTGCTATTAATAAAATAAAAAATAAAATTAATAATAATTAATTCATAATTAATAAAATTTTTTTTAATATTTCAACTGCACGTGACAAAAAATTCACGGATTCTTTTTAATATGGGACATTTTCCTAAAAAATGTATGATACTCTCCATTCCAGAACGTACAATTCGAATTTAAGGTCGCTTCTAGCTTTAACAATCCATATCATGTCACTTATTTTGTACGTGCCATTTAAATAGTTATATAACCGTGACTTTCCCACATACTTTCCCTATTTTTAATTTTTTCCCTAATAGTAGCCAAAAGTGTAAGTCACCCGCCGATATAGTACGAACTTTTTTGGGTAGAATAAGTGCCTTTCTTCGCGGCATCTTCTGTTTTAATGGTTGTGTGTGATGTGATGATGATAAAACACATATTTCACTTAACAATTTTCACACAAATGAAAAGATATTCATTTTACATCGACATCTTATTGGCAAATTGGTATTGATATCCGAAACTTTCAGGTTTAGTGCTTCAAGGTTGTAGTATTAAACATCAACATACCCACAGTTTTTGATCCTATTGTTTAATTATCTAATTATAGATCAGTAGCGTACCCGGCGTGCTTTGCTACGCTCCCTACGTGATGTAAGTGCGTCATGCTATTTTTTTTAATCGTAGTAAATTGCGTACTACTTTTAAAAAATCAAACATAATTACCACCTGATATATTTGACAAAGGTGACTTTTAAAATCATTAAAATATGTCTAAGATTTGTGCAAACTATTGTTCAACGATTTTTCGACAACAGCAAGTCCGATTCGCACACTCTCAAGACTAAGCTAGAGATGCCCTTAAAATTTCATCAAAATCGGTTCAGCAGTTTCGGAGTCCATAAGCGACTTATAGATGACAAGAACCGATCCAGAGTGTATATATAGCCATTTGAAATATCGGTTTCTAAGTAAATACAGTACGACGGGGTGTTACTAGGGAGATGTAGGAGGTAAAATATATTTGCAATTTATCATACCTCATCAAACATACCAAACCCCCATATTTGAGCAGCATAGATTTGTATTGCTCTATTGACCGCCAAAAACAACTTCCACTTTGCGGTAAGTGTTATTTGATTTCTATCCAGAAACATTCTTCACGTAGCATTGATGCTGTTTTAGCTAAACTATTTCTATTTCCTTTATGTGCTGTAAAACTAAGTTGCGGCGTCAGTATTATCCCTCAATACGTGTGTGATTTAATTTCAATCCTTTACCCTTTGTAACTCCAAATCTCATTTTTGGTCAATCTACTCCTAGTCTAAATACCATTGCTTTGAATTGAAGAGAAATTCGAATCTTCGAAAATGACAAATTTTGAATGCGAGCAATATGGCATATCCAGCATTTCTTATTTTGCTGCTTGGTTCTTTTTGTTAAAAATTTAACACAATTGAAATGTTGAATTCTTTATGTGCAAGTTACCGGGGAAGACAACTGTTAGTACATTTTTATACGTAATATCGTAATCGACTCAAAAAAAAAAACTGAAGATTTCAAGTCGGCTGAATGAGAAATCTATGAAACGGTGAATTGGAATTGGGTTTGAAATTGAAGCGAAAGAGAAATCCTAGCACCGCTGATAATATCGCTCTGGTTTCTACAAAAGTAAAAGTAACGTAGAAGAAACCAAAATTTGACATTCATTAGTCAGAAACAAAAATTGTGTCGCCTTGTGTAATCAATGCAAATCGCTTCGCTCAAAGCTTATCGCAGTGCTCATAGCACGACATACGGCCGTGCTCCCATTTTCACTTACATTTTGCGATTTGCGTTTTGGGCCAAATCGTACGTTTTGTGTTTTAGGTGCTCCCGAATTCGCAAATTTTTGTTATCGATTTTTTCAATTTCCACTTTGTTTCTGCCATTACAAAAAGAGTTTGCCAATGGCTACAACAGTTTCATTCTCAAAGTCCACATTGACATTGTAACTGCGCACATGCGTTATTGGAATACGTTTTTTTTTCTTTTATTTAGTAATTAATTATAACTAGCTTCATAGATTTATAAAATACTTTATAAAAAAAGTGTTCCACATGATTTACTCATTCCTATATTTGCTATGGCAGCCCTGACATACATATTGATAATCGCTGACTATCGATAATTTATCAGACCAACCAAAACGCAAAATACTTTTACAATAGGCGATTTTATTCACTCTTAAATTTGAGGTATGGTTAGTAAAATCTAATTTAAAAAATGAAAGCAGCCTCGGCTTCATTTCTGATTATACAAAACATATTTTGAAATATTATTGAAAAGTCCAAACATAATTTTAGATATCAGTTAGTTGCTTAATTTTCCGAAAATTGTCATTTACTTTTCATTCCACGAGCAATAAAGATACCGATTTGAAATCGCAAAAATTTTGCGTTTTACGAATTCCGGAGCACCTAGAATTGCGATTTCAAAAGTAAATCGCAAAATTTTTGCGATTCTGAAAATGGGTGCACGGTCAACATTATCGCTTCTCCCTTCGCATAGTTTATCGCGAGCACTCTGGTTTCAGCCTAAAAGAAACAACTTTTTATACTTAAATCAATTGTTCATATCCGTATAAGACTTTTTAAACAAAGAAGGTAATTAGTTCAGATGACGTACTTAGGTAGTTCCAACAAAGTTATCTTTTGGATCAATACATTTCAGACCAATAATGATTTTTAAAATTTTGATTTCTTCACACGTACACGCATGCTGGGCCAACGATGTATGATCATGTCTTTGGTGCTTTAGATTTTTATTAGCTGCTGTCATGTTCAATATTTGTGTACACTGTTAACGCTAAGTAAGTAAAATGGATGATATTGTGTTTAGTTGTTTGAACGCGGAAATATTGAAATGAACCTCAAAATAATCTATATAAAGAAGGAGGTACATAGCGACACTTCATTAAAATGTAAAATAAAAAAATATAATTTTCATATAAATATGTAATTGGAATTACATTTTTTTTGTAAATAACTTTTTATTATTTCTTAACTTGTATTTAATATATTCTTTATTTGCGATTTTTGCCATGGCATCTGTCAAGGTTGCGAATGAGTTGGCCACTTCTTGTAAAGTCTCCTGCAAGGCCAAATTGGAGGACAAGATCCGCTCTTCTCGCATCCTTTGGTTTTCCAAAACGGTCATATTAGCGCTCAATATCCGCTCTTCTCCGATCCTTTGTTGTTCTAATATGGCCATATTAGAGACCAAAATACGCTCTTTACGTATGTTTTGTATGTAAAGTTACTCTATTGACTTCTTGGTGCTACTCAATGGCGTTCTTTGCATGTCAGATGGCGATGGGTATGACGAGGGCAAGTTAACTAACTAGGCCAACAATTTTTTCCAGATTGTAGCGCTGGATGCTCCTTACAAAATAACACATAATACTGCAGCTGCTCCTGTGTTGTGCGATCACTTATATTTTTCCTAAAAAATATTCAAAAAGATTTGTAAATCATTTTATAAATAACAAATACTTCAGCGTTTTTCTGTAGTAAAGAAGAATTTGAGAAAACTATGATAAACAAAGGAGAATTAAGGGTTGCCAACTTAGCGGAGAAAGTCAAATTCAGAACAAAAAGTATAAATGGTCAGAATTACTTGGAAAAACACCTAAACAAAGCCAATTTTTATTTTTTGTAATATACTATAATTATATTTTTTTTTGTTTTCCTTTAAGTTGGCAATCCTGAGTAAAGTAACGTTTACAGACATTTTACAGATTCATGCTAAAAACAGCTTTTTTTAACAGTGCAGCTTTCAAAGGTAGCCAAAAGCTCTTGTTCTAACAACATTTCTAATAACGAGAATCGATCGGTAACTCTATCCGATAACTTATTATGATATTGTGGATTTTTTAAATCACTTCTAAATATATGTTTATCTCATTTAACTGACTTGGATCCCGAAAATGCCTTTAGGAACATATTTGAAATCATCCATCTAATAAACCTCACTAAGCTCCATTTTATTCTCATTATTAAATGTCGTTTTAACACTACTCATTATATTTTTAATAATTTCGATTGTACAAATAATAAAATATGAAAAGTTCGTCTATTTGATGAATGGTTGGCAATATATAAATTAAACTTTACAGCGTTTAAACATCTCAACAATATTGTTGTAAAAAAAGGTAATGCAATATTTCGAAAAGTATCACTCTTTCAAAACTAGCAGCTCTATTTCTGGAATGGGCCAAGTATTTATCGTCCTCGTATATTCGAACGTCTTGTTGCTACTTACACATCCCATTTGGTGGCATACTACAACGAAACATCTATAATCACCATTCGCAAAATCCAAACTAACTATTGTCACATAGTGAGGTGGCTAAGTAACTACACTGTTTGTAGAAACCATCATCATCAAATACCAACCACATTTCCAATCTGATAGCGGCCAGCAACAAAAAGCAATAATAAGTAATGGGCCCTTTTCAGGGCTACCATAAGTTCTAACCAAAGAGAAAATAAAAATTTCATAATTACTATTTAATTAAAAAATCATTGAGTTCACTCAACTATCAAATCCATCAATCGGTCCTTGTCAGGAACACAAAAATTATTAAAAAAAAGGGAGGTAAGAATTTCTACTATGCTGTAAGTAACTTGAAATCTGTAAACATAAAATGCAAATTAGATTTTGTGAATCCTTTCCTGCTTATACCACTGAACCGACAAAATTACACACAATCTGTTGTTGGGTATGCCGAAATTGGAAATAAGAAGACAAAGAGGTATGCTCTGTGATAATTGCAGAATTTCGTCATCACCTTGCTGGGCCTCAAAGATAGTCTGTGCATCAAGGCTGCTGGGAATGTAAAGGTGCGTTCTCAACGGCATTGTCTATACCAGTCGTGTGGATGATTTCTGTAGAGAATTGTGAAATAAAGTCTAGCTGCCGAAGATGTCGTGGTGATGCCTTTGTGGCCTTTTGCGAAAACGCATACACTAATGGTTTATGGTCAGTTTGGATAACAAATGGTCGCCCTTCTAAAATGTGTTTGAAGAAAATGATGGCGGCGTAATTCTTTTCTGCAGCACTAAGCTTGCGTGAGAAGAAAATGACGGGCCACCAGGTATTACCATCCAGTTTTTAGAGAGTGGCGCCAATTACCGTATCTGATGCGTTTAAGGATAGTTGAGCTGTAGGCGCAAGGAATTGCTGCTCGCACTGCATCAGTAATTCCTTGTTTGCAGCTTTCAAATGCCTTGTTTGCCTCAGGCGTCCAAACAATTTCACGCTTGTCATTTTTGGTTGCACCTTTAAAATATTCTGTATGCGGAATTTGCGTCTCTGCTGCATTGGAAATCAACCGCCTGTAATAGTTGTCTATCGCTAGAACCTTCTCAAAACTATACTTAATTTAAGCTTCGAAATGTCGTTTAGGCTTGTGTCCGCTCAGCAGGTGGCTTAAAAACCTGATTGTAGACTGTGAAGCCCAAGAAATTAACCTCACTTTTACCAAATTGGCGTTTTTTTGCCTTAATGCTTAAGCGGTTTCTATTTTCGTATCTCCAAAATTGTTGACAGATGCTGCAGGTACTCCTCGTGGGAGCCAGAGTAAACTATTGTATTAAATCATCAATGTAGCAGCCAACGAATGGAATTCCGCGAAAAAGATTATCCATGTGATGTTGGAATATTTGAGCTGCGTTTCGCAAGCCAAGCGGCATGCCTACAAACCAAACAGTCCAAAAGGAGTCGTGACACCGGTCTTCGGAATGTCGCGCCACTGGGATTTGATGATATGCGCGTACTAAGTCGATTGTAGAGAAAACTTTGCAGCCCTGTAGTCGCTGTATAATGTCCTCAAAGTTCGGCACAGGGTAGCGGTCTGGAATGGTGCGAGAATTAATTTTTCGATAATCACCGTTTTTTTTTTTTAGGAACAAGATAGATTGGACTTGCTCATTGACTAGAAGAAGGTCGGATAGCCCCACATTGTAGAAGCAAATCAATGACACGTCCTGTAGCGTCCAGTTTTGCACCAGAAAGGCACCGTGGTTTATCGATAACTGGGGCACCGGTGATTTCAATTCAGTGTGCTACGTCATTATTGACGATTGTTGCGAGGGACATGTTGCTATCTCGATGTAGCGAGTAAGCAGATCCATATACGATCGAGCTGTTTTGCAAAAGTTCTGCAAGTCGATTGTTGAAATGTTGTACTTTTAACTTCGGTAAGTCTTCCTTTGATTGATAATGACATGCTAGAGTCTATGATGCGTTTGCCTTTGAGATCAATTAGCAAACCATGCTGAGTGAGAAAATCAGCTCCGATGATTGTTGAGTGCACGTCAGCAATTATGAAGGAACATTTAAACTTACGTCCCAGATTGAGATCAAAAGATATGCTGATTGTGCCTTTTGTGTCAATAATTGACGTGTTGGCAGCATATAGTTTGAATTCGCCCTTTTTTAGCCTCGATATCGGTATGAGTGAAACGACTGAACCCGAATCAATCAAAAATTTGGCCAGTTCTGACTGCTCTTCAAGTGAAACGGAGCGTAGAAGCTTAAGACCACGATGCACATGTAGTGGCGACAGTAAAAGCCAGCGCACACGTAAGAGGTCACTGGTGCCATGTTCCCCAGGAAATATTTCCATTTGGCGTAACAATTGTGGTGGCTTCATGTCTCCTAACTCGACTCTGATGTTGACGATTGGTAGATTCCGAAAATCGTTTCATGATGGTTCCAGTGCGCCTAGTAGGTGATAATAGCGAGTGTTGTCAGCGGTTATGCGACTGCATTGAAATAGCGCTTCTACTTGCAGGAACCAAAGTTGCACATGCTGCTTCCAAAATGGCGGTACTTTACAGACAATAACTGTCCAAACTACCCGCGCAAAGTTGTTGTTGCTTTGTGAATTTTGTGTCGCAAGTACCGGCATGGCGTTGTTGTTTTGCACAGTTTCTCCAAAGTCAGACGACCGCGGCAGCGCACTTGCGCTATCCTGATTATCATTCATGATAGGTTTTCTTTTATATATATATATACGAGGATTGCTACTTAAGTCTTGAGATATGGCAACACCAATGTTGATATGTCAAATCTGACATTGGTATCGTAAAGCTTGTCGTTTTTAATGTACTCAGAACGTTTTGTCATACGAGTGCTATTTGTATTGTTTATAGTGACTAGAAAAATTCGTTTCGGCTAAAAAATGGAATTAAATCGTGAACATTTTCATGCAATGATTTTTTATGATTTTCGACGTGGATTAACGACTTTTGGTGATGAAGCACCATCCAGGGCCTCCGTGTTTCGCTGGTTTTCTGAATTCAATCGTGGTCGTAGTTTTCTCCAGGACGAATTTCGTGAAGGTCGTCCAAAATCGGTTGTTGTGCCACAAAACATTGATGCTGTGCGTGAACTGATATTGCAAGATCGCTATATGACTTATCGTGAGATTGAGGCATGTTTGGGCATTAGTTCCACTTCAATACATTCAAAATTGCATGAACATTGGGCCGTCAAAAAGATTTGTTCGCGTTGGATACCGCATAATTTGACAATGGCGCAAAAAAAGGCTCGTGTCGATTGGTGCAAAGAAATGTTGAAAAAAATCAATCGAGGTGCTTCAAAAGACGTCTATAAGATAGTGACAGGTGATGAATCATGGATCTATGCATATGAGCCTGAAACTAAACAGCAGTCTGTATGGGTCTTTCAAGATGATCCAAATCCAACAAAAGTGGTTCGTGCACGAAGCACTTCGAAGCAAATGATCGCCTGTTTTTTTTTTTGGAATAACCGGACATGTCGCCACCGTGCCATTAGAGAAACGTAGGACGGTTATTTTTGAATGGTACACCACCATTTGTTTGCCAGAAGTGTTCGAAGAAATAAGAAAAATCAACCGCAGAAGACGAATCATTCTCCACCACAACAATGCGAGCTCTCACACATCGGCTCAAACATGTGACTTTTTAAACACTCAAAACGTCGAATTGATGGGTCATCCGCCCTTTAGTCCAGATTTGGCACCTAATGACTTCTTTTTATTCCGGCACACCAAAAATAAATTGCAAAGTCAACGTTTTTTGACGCCTGAAGAAGCGGTTGATGCGTTCAAAATACATGTTTTTGAGATACCTCATTGGAAAAAGTGCTTCGAAAATTGCTTCAATCGCATGCAAAAGTGTATTGACCTTCATGGAGAATATTTTGAAAAACAATAAAGTCATTTTCGATGATACATATTTGTTATTATTTGTCTGTCTCAAAACCTAAGTAGCAATACTTGACTACGTTTTTATTATACTCTTCACGGGAGTGAATAGTATTATAAGTTTATCATGAAGTTTGTAACACACAGAAGGAGACATCGTAGACAACATAAAATATATATATTTGTGATTAATTTGATAAGACGAGTTGATTAAGCCATGTCCGTCTGTCCGTCTATATAAAAACTAGTCCCTCAGATTTTGAGCTAGAGAGCTGAAATTTTGCACATAGGTTTCTTTTTACCATACGCAGTTCATTTGTCGTAATCGGACCACTAGAGGGGTACCTCCCATACAAACCACCCTTTAAATTAAAGATCTTATTAGAAAAACTTTTTTGTTGTTTGACGTATCAAACTGAAATTTGGAGTCACACGTGTGTGTATAACCACAACAAAAAACATCTGTTCAGAGGTCACTTGAACACACCAGAGCACACTGTGGACGCAACACCAGAACTCTTAACTTTTCACTCACTGCAGAAAGTCTATAACACAAATTAAATGTTGATTTCTTTAAATGCAGATTACCGTGGAGCTACATTCGCTTAAAATATTCATGTGGTATTGAACATAACGTTAAAATGCTTTTCAAATTTAAAAATCAGTGTGATGAAATCAAATCCCGACAAAAATTTCGTCGCCGTTGAATTGCCGAACAACACACAATACAACTGATCAAAGCGCAAACAATTTATTTCATAACATTAATTTTTAAGTTTTTAATTCATTTTCACATTCTGTTCTGCGTAGTTCCTGCATTTTATACAGTGAGTAACGTCAAAATTTGAGAAACACTGAATAACCCTACATTTTTAAGGCAGTTAAATATTATCACCTACAAAATACCAGCTGATTAAAGAGCAAACAATTGATTTTATAGCAATAATTTTTAAATTTCAATTTCAATGCATTTTCACATTCTGATCAACACTAAATGCAGCATTTTATACACTGAGTGACGTCAAAATTTGAGAAATATTGAAAAACCAATACAAGATATCCAAAAAATTGAATAAAATAATAAATTCAAACACAAAACAGCTAGTTTTCTATTTTACATACAATTTTAAGGCAGTTAAATATTATTACCTATGAGAACAATGTAGCTAATAAGCCACACACAGTACAGCTGATCAAAGCGCAAACATGATTTCATAACACTAATTTTTAAATTTTCAATTCATTTTCACTTTCTGTTCTGCGTAGTTCCAGCATTTTAAACATTGAGTAACGTCAAAATTTAAGAAACACTGAATAACCACGCAAGACATCCAAAAAATTGAATAAAAGAATAAATTCAAACACAAAACAGCTAATTTTCTATTTTACATACAATTTTAAGGCAGTTAAATATTATAACCTATGAAAACAATGTAGCTAATAAACCACACACAGTACAGCTGATCAAAGAGCAAACAATTGATTTCATAACATTAATTTTTAAATTTTCAATTCATTTTCACATTCTGTTGACATTAAATGCGTGGTGTCAGCATTTTATACGCGTCAAATATTGAGCTGCTGCAGCTGCTGTATTAGTGTATGGGCCGTATTACACCATGATTTCTATCAGTGGCCGAGTATAAAAGGAAGGGCAAGTGTGCAATCTCTCATCAGATCTGGTGTGTGCATTGTAGTTAAGTGAAAAATTTTGAGAAGCAGTAAGGAAATAATGTGGTTTAAATGAAAAAAGAATATATACAAATATTGTTTAATTTGAACAAGATTATAATAAATAAATATATAAACTTAATAATGCAGTTTTACTGCCCACCAGCGTCAATCGACAACTATTGATAATGGATGCGATCGGTAATCACATCGAATGTCAATAAGAGGTATGTTTGGTAAATTTCTGGTGTATGCCTTAAAATTTGGTATTTTGTTAAGAGTGATATGTTTGGAAAATGAAGTAATCTCTTACACCAATATTGTTAACATTGCTTCATAGTTGACTTGGTTAATGCCATTTAAAAATATTAGAGTAACAGAATAAGAAAATGTAAATAAAATATGGATGAAAAAAAAAAAACCGAATAAAATTACAAAAAAAAAGTAAAAATATATAAAATGAGTCATGAAAAAGGGATGAAATGGAACTTAGCGAGGTTAATTTTGTGGGCTGTGATGATGTGTATATTAATTTTTGATGAAAATCATGTGCGTCCACGTTAAAACCACTTCAGAAACAAATAAAAAAATTTACAATATCTTGATAAATATTTGAAGATTTCTGAGATTCACCCATATGCAGGCAGAATAATTTTAAAACTCATATGTACTGCCATAAACGTTGGCCAAAAAATGTATTGAACTTAAAGGTACACAATTTTAATACTAAAAAAAAGGGAAATTAAATTTTGTAATTTCAACCTTATGTAATTCTAATTAAAATTAGATATATCATTAATTTTGTTTAGAAAACAGGACGTTTTATTATGAAAATATACAATACTAGCGTAGCCAGGCGCTGCTGCGGCCCCGTCGTGATGTTGGTGTGCGATTTTTGTAGACATTGTTCCTTTCACGCTCTAATTTTACCCACGCACATTTGTTTCATTTATTGCTACTAACCAAAGCAAACATGTTTTTGTGTTTCTATAGCAATGAGCTTTTTGTATGGTAGCATAATGAACTTACAGTGGAGTCAAAATAAATGCACTTATAAAAAAATATAAAAATATATAAAAACTTGCGAGTTGCATCAAAGTGGATAGCATATATGTTCATATATGTACATACCAACTTTCATGCTAATCGGTTGTTAGAGTTAAAAGCCGTTAAAATTATTTTCTCGTCCTATTTTATATAAGCAAGTATATTAATAGATTTATTATGATGAGATTAACATTAGACACATTTGATTGCTGATCCTGAAATGGTATGAGCTGTAACGTTTGCGATCAAAGATATTTGAGTTCGAAACTGTCATGAGAATAAAGCCAACTTTAGAGCAGTAACACACACAACTGTGGGTTCACTTAATTAGTGCAAACGCGAGGGATATTCAGCGTAAAATCAAATACATTTATTTTGTTTTTAGCTTTGATTTGATTTATTGCCCAATTTTACAAGTATCACTTAACCTTTAACTGTGGAGGTGAAATTTTAGAACATAGTCAGTGACGTGGTGGTAAATTTTAATTTTGCTAAAAAAAATTTGTAAAAAACACTTCATAATTATTATTATTTTTTTTTTTTTTTTGTTCTACTACATTTCTAATAAAAACTTAAACATTTTTTATTATTTATTTGCATAAAATAGACACTTCATTTCACAACCATTTTTTTTTTAATGCAAAAATCATAACATCAATAACTTATAGAAATATTATAAAACTAGCTGACCCGGCAAACTTTGTTTTGCATTCAAAAAAACTTTAAGATATGTATTTGTAAGTAACGTTGTTCCGCCCAAATGTAAAACAATATAAAAGCATTTCAGATTTTTTGAATTATAAATTAATTCATATTTTGAGGGTCAATTTTTATGAAATGAAGTCTATGTTGTACTCCAAAAAAAGCTTGATTTTTGAATGGAATGAGTGCATTTTAATTGATACTTGTTCAAACAAAAAACAAACTGACAAAGTAAACGATATTATTATATGTATAGAAGATAGATAAAAGAAATCAAAAACGTTAAAGGAATTTCTTCACAGCCAAATGTATAGTATATATAAAGATGTAAAAGAGATCATAGAAAAATAAAATCAATTGTAGAAAGTACAGGTCAACCTTTATGGATGTTTTATTATTCATCAAATGCTGTGTGTGCACAGTGTACGCATACACGTTTGCTGCAACCCATACAAATTGGCTTACTATATTGCAGACAATTGTGTGTAGTTTTTCACTTTAGCCTATTCGGGCATAAGCTGCATAATTTACGAGCAACAGTGGTTGACTCTATCGGAGGCGGAGCTAATGAGTCCGGACTCAAAATGTTACCAATTATGTCTCGTAATGACCGAGGGAGCCTTTGATTGTGTTGTCGTCTTTGCAAATGTGGTAAAACCATTTGTCTTGCAAGCTTTTTTAAAAGTCTTCTCTTGAATTGTTATCAAAATCCTTTGAAGATTGAAAAATAATGTACGTGTTCACAGCACTTATATCCAAAATTCTATAAAATATAGCTAACGGCCAGCGGCGTGTACGTCGACTGCATGAATATATCGATCATTTCTTATCAAGCTCATCCACTTCACCTTTTGTATTGTTGTAATCAGCTATCATTGGAGGTTTTAAAGTGGGTTGGTCAGTTTCTTTTTTGTGATGCATGGAGGATAATAATACAACAGCACGATTTTGACGAGGAACGTAGGATAAAATTGATATATCTTTGGTAAAACCATATATGCAGGATCGCAACGGTCTATTTGGCTGAAATTCTGGTTGAATCTCCCTTTTGTTCTTTTTCAGTGTCCCTAAGTAAGTTATTTGTCGTTTTTTAAGTTCTTCCACCAGCTGGAGTGACGCAAACCAGTTGTCAGCAGTAACATTTCCTCTATTTTACTACCAATATTTTGCGCAGCCTTATTACTGATTGTGTTGGTACTACAAGTCGTTTTTCCTCATTTTCTAAACCAACTCCATCAGAGCTTTTTCCGCAATATAGACATTTGCAAGACATTGATGTGCCTACTGATACGTATCAGATTCGACAACAACCACAAAGAAAATGACGTCATTCAGTTGTTGTTGTAGAATGTGATGGGGATCAATCCAAAAAGTTGCTGCTTAAACTCTTCTAGCTGTGAGCACGCACCAACAAAATTCGTTGCATTATCGCAGTAAATCCGTTGCGGGATGCCTCTGCGTCCAACGAAGCGCTTCAAACAAAAAACAAAGTTGTTAGTAGATAAATCTGAAATGACCTCAATATGGATTGCTTTCGTTGAGAAACAGATGAAAACTGCCATGTACGTTTTGTATGGCACTTTGCTGCGGATGCGGTATGAAGTCGTAAATGGACCGCAAAGATCGACACCGGATACAAGAAATGGTCGTTGAGAATGGAACCGATCGGCTGGAAGTGATCCCATAATCTGCTGCATTAGACGTGGTTTGTAGTGATAACAATGAATACAGCGCCTGACCACCTTCCGTGCTACCTCTCTTATATTGATGTTCCATGAAACAAAATGAATAATGAGGATTAAAACAAGATAATTATTCAAAATTTTAAGAGAATTAACGAATGTATTAGGTATCGACAGCTGTACACAATTCTCTTCATAAATAACGATGAAAAGAAAATTCAAAGATAACTAAGTAAAGCAATGCACATAACAACGGTTCCTAATCAATAGAATGTAGCGAATGTAGTGGAATCAAAAACGACATAAAAGCTTTCTTAGCTGTTTGTATGTTTATATGTTTATGTGATGTATTATGTATAAGTATATACTTATGTATATAGGTTTATTGACCTTATGTATTTTTACTGAATATCACACAATACTTGCAGTTTTTCAGCTGATGCCGTTCTTGAATGTAATGTTGTTACATATGACTCTGTTAGTATGTCCTTCATAGTAGCATTTTCCTCCTCTACAAAGGCAATGCTACTGCTGGTTCTAAATTGGCTTACGTTTTTTAAGGGGGGTTCGATGGTAAAGGATCTAGATGCTACAATGGAATATCAACTTATAATTGTGATGATTCAATGTTTTCTTTACTTATATACTTATACTTACCAATGTTTCGTTGCACACTTTATGATCATTTTCTTTGTTTTCATTGGAAAACGACAACCCGCACGCAACTCCTTGTACACCATCAACCGCTGCGTACAAAATTGTCATCGCAGTAATGCGGTCCTCCGTCCCTGTGATCGTCTCCATTCGGAAAGATCCTCCTCCAGTAGTCCTTGTGTCTATGTTGGTCTTCCAGTCTTTCCATACCTGCGAGTGTAGATTTGTATATGTACATACGTATGTATGTTTATCTATAGATATATAAATCTGTGGGCTTGTGTACTTACTACAAAACTCTGCAGGCATTAGCTGGGTTTTTTTTTTTAAGAAAACCAAACTAAACAGTTTCCTGTTTCCTATTTGTCATCTGATTTATTATTAACATCTGAATCAATATTGTCATCTGAATCGTTATTAAGATCTGAATCCATATTCTTATTGTCATCTGAATCAATATTGTCAACAGAATCATTATTGTCACTTATTATTATTGTGACAAACAACTGTCGATTCAAGGATACAAATAACTTAAAGTCGGAATGTAAAAAAAAAAACCAAAGAGTAAAAAAAATTGTTGTTGAGATTGTCTCTGACCCGATGTGAGAAATTTATTTGCTAACCAGCTAGCTGTGCCCCTACCCACAGCCATAAGTGGTCAGAGACAAATACTCAACTGATGAGCAGCAGAGGCAGCCGGGAATAGGTGAACCAATAAGCAACGTCTGGTTCTTCTAGCGTGATTCGATTCCTAGCGAAGGACGATGATGGAAAGCGCAGAGGGCGAGATCTCAGGCGAGAGAGCGTGATAAAACTTTTTATATAACGTGCATAAAAATATAAAAGGATCGTGTAGGGCATAGTTAGTAATGCATCTATCTACAGCTAAAGGGACAAAATTTCTAGTAGAAAGACTAGGGATAGAAAAGTTCAACTAATTTAATAGCTCAGGAGAGTCAATTTCTCCGATTAAGAGCTTATGAAGAAAGTTAATCCCTAGAGCTATCCTGCGATGCGCCAAAGATGGAAGACTGATCAGAAGAAGCCTATCAGAGTATGATGGCAAACGGGAATTAGGATTCCAGTTTAGGCCACGGAGAGCAAACAGAAGGAATTGTTTCTGCTAAGCACCAATAATATAAAGAATCAAGATCCTCTTGAAGTCTGAGATGAGAGGCACCATCATTAAATGAAAGGCACAATTTCACAACATCAGCATACATGAGCACGCGAGAATATTAGATGAAGAGAGGCGGATCATTAATAAACAGATTGAAAAGAAGTGGTCCAAGATGACTACATTGAGGAACCCCGGAATAATGCTTTAAAAATATTTATTTTAATGTTAAAAAAAATGGTACAGTTATTAATAACCCATATCTTTCATTTGAGCTTGCAAATAATTTAAAGTAAACGAAAACATATGAACAACAAACATGTGTTTGGCGTTCATAAAAACAAGGTATGAAGTTGACCAACTTTCGGCTTCACACGCGCTCAAAGAAAATCTGTGTAGTTTGCTTCATACGTTTTCATATATTTCAACTATTGAAGCCGAAGCGTATAAAGCTTGCGAAGTTACGAAGCGTGCTGTAGAATTGCAGCTTAAGAAATGTGTATAATAGACTATACCAGAACTGTGCACAAACACGACTTATACCCCGTTTATAAGACGCCAGAAACGGTTTGCACTTAGGTCGGCACACATGCATAAATTGATTTTCAGTTCGGTTTTAACACGCAAATCGACGCACATTTTAAACCCGTCGTTATTTTCTCAGTGTTAAGTGTTAACACTTCCCCTCTTTTTTTGACCCTCTTGCTCTGCCCGCAAATCGTCTATTGTGTTAACGGATTGTTTCAAACACGTTACGGTGGCTTTCACTCAATCAGTGATTTTCAAAATTTTTCTTTTATGCGGCATTCACTATCAAATTTATTTTATAATTTATTTACTCCGTGATGTCAATGTCACCATCTCATGCTTAGGCATACAATGAGCAGTATTAAGGAAATGCACTGTCACTACTTCGTGTAGAGTTGCTCAGAGTTAAAATATCACTCGTTACACCAATATTCTTTGTTTCAAAATGGCTTTGGTAGCGACATATCGTTTATCCATAAGCCAGTTATCTGTAATGAGGAATTCAAATGATTAAAAGGGATGTACAATATTATAGTTAGCTTACTGTATTTCGCGATGAAATCTTATAGCGTGGATAAGTCACACTCATGAGTTTTTTCAATCCTAGTTTCTCTACGCAGGATACAGGTATGTTGTATTTACATATCATATAAACCAACCTTCCTTCATATTAAATAGAATTATAAGCGATTGAAATCAAAATAAAACGGAAATAATTAAAAATTGGGATGCTTACCGTTTTAAGACAATGCTTCTTATAATATGCCAGAAAGGGAGAAAACAGATTCTTGAGATTGCTTGACATTTCAGTATATTGAATCCTTTGACAATATCGCTGGCTGGTAAAAGCGGTAAATGCAATAATTTCATAAAGACCAAATAAGCTTGTTTATTACATTTAAGCATATGCTCAAAGCCACTGGTTTTTTTTGGCATTTTTTTTTTACATGCGTAAAAATTCATGGTGGGATACAAATTTTTCAAAGCGTTGTGCATCGCCTTTTCATAATCAGATATGAAAGAAGCACCACTTAAGCAGCAAATGGTAGAGTCAATGTAAGTAAACAAATGCTGATAGCAGAGCTCCATTTTTCGCATCATCAAAACAAATATAAAAGGCGTAATCTAAATAATAAGTAAATTTAAATTATTTAATAAAATATAGCAAAAAAATAATTACCTTCTCCATATGTTTAATATAGATAATCAAAAGTTGCCGAAAGTCTCCGAAAGGACATATTTTAAATGTGGCATAGGTTATGGCCTGCATTAAGTCGATGACTTTATCTGAAGCAAACATGCAGTGTGAAAATGAATTCGATGTATGCACTTTTTTGGAAAAATGTTTCGGAGAAAGTCCTTTCGTTCCGGAGAAGTTGGTGATGTAGGCAAGAGAGGCTGTCTCTTCCTTTGCAGAGTGCGTTTGACAGTGTCATAGTTTATGTCGATTTCGTCTTCTCCTTCCGTTTTCCTTATTGATTACCATACAATAGATGAAATTAAAAAAAAATATTTAAGTTAGCAATTATAAACAAATACCCAATAAAAGAGAGCGAAAATTTTATGCGAAACTTTGTCTTGCTTCTATGTATATACATAAGTACATCTTTACATAGAAAAAGAAAATAGATTCCCAGAAAAGTTTTCTATACTGTTATTGTATGTTTGTATAAATACACTTGTAGGTATATTTTAAATTCCAATTTGGTACGTTTACTTAATCAGCGAGTACATCATTGAATATTTGTTTAATATTCGTGTTTTTATTATTTTGGCACGATTTCTTCATCTCACTTAAGCCACTTATGTTTGTTATTTCATGGCTCTGAGAACCATGATTATGCACCATTTTTTCTTCTGTTGAATAAGCTCTAGTTGGGTCTGAGCTTATATACAACCGGGCTTTAATTGCTTGCTTTTCACGTATATTTGTTGCTCGCTTAGCGAAAACAATAGTAATGAGGCCGGCACGAGTTCCTTTTCGCAATTCTTATTTTATATTTTGGAAATCCATATTGTAGAAAACAAACCAAACACTTTTAGCTAACGAAATCAAATGAAAGCAGTTTCTAATAGTCGATTTAGACAGGCCCTGCGTCACGATGATACGCTTTGGTGTTTAGACAAGCCATTTCGTATCATTTAAAACTGTTTTTTGTTTTGAATGTGCATAAGAAGAAGAGAACGTTTGTTGAATTGAGAGACAGTAAATAAGAAAAATAATAAAAAAACATTTTTAAAATGGAAAATATATTATTTAAAAGAATTATTAATAATTGCAAGCACGCTGGTACGTTTAAATACAAATTTAAAACACAAAAAGAGAAGAAGACTGACAATATCTAACCGGAAATGGCAAAAAACTTGGCCACACTATCAGACATTTCCCAGCCCTGGTCTGCATCAAAGACGCATCAATGCATGATGCGACACAGACTCGCGTCACATATTACAACAACAACGCCTGAATGACGTCATTTTCCTTGTGGTTGTTGTCGATTGTGATGCGAGTCATTGGTCGCGTCATGAGAGACTCGCGTCATCGCCCTGTCTAAAACGGCTATAAACAGTAGCCAAGATCAATTCAGTTCAGAATGAGGCGTCAAAGTCAAATAACGGAAAACTGAGAGAAGCACATATACAGTTGCGCCGAAGTGACCGTTGAGAATTCTGAGAGTAATAGGGGCCGCATACGATCATGCATCATGCATTATCATAGTGTTAGTGAAATATGTATGTATGCGTGTCATGTACGAAGCATGACGAAATATCCAAACTATTTTGATATTTAATCGTGCATGTTGTTCTCTTAATTCTCTCTTGCATAATGCATGACGTATGATGCATGATCGTGCGCGGTCCCTTTAATTATTTTATGATAGAGAGCACACAAGTGAGCGAGTATTTACTCACCGTGGGCGTTACTCTATATGGTTACACTCTGAGCGCACTTTCAACGCGTGCCAATGCAATTATTGGGTTGGTGGAAAAGTAACTTCAAAAAATGAGAATCATGTTTCAACAATTTTTTTTCTTATAACAAATCAACATTATTTCATCAAATATTTTCCATTGTTATTGATAACCGTTTGGCATCTTTCGGTTAAACCCATAATCCGGTCCATGTAGAAATTCTGGGTTTTCTGATAAAAAACTGGCACAACACCGTTTCGCAGAGTCAGCATTTATACTAATTTCAATGCACCAATAGTCACAACTCAAATTTAAAATAAAAATTATTAGTTTAGTTTAAACCAGGCGCACAGAAATATCAGAAACATCATAACAATACAAAAAAAGCAAAAGACAGACTGATATTGCATGAGTGCATGCGTGCGGGCGGGCGAAATATCAAGACAAATATTGGTCTAAAGCGGCGTTTTAAATCGACATAACTCCGCCAGAAAAAAACCGACATAACTCCGCCGGTAAAATGTACTGGGTGGAGATATGTCGCTATCCCTTGGCACTCTTAGTGGTGACATTCATATCTTTGTCGGAAAACTGAAACTATGGTCCAATCTAACATGACATCTGCATCATTCTCACAATTCTTATTGAGAAGACAATCTCCAGTTCCATGCAAACATATGTAACACTTTCAACTTTACCAATGGAGGATTAATAACATATTGATATGTGTCTTTAGCGTTTTGTGTCTCTATGCTTAGTTCCTCCAAGTTGGGAAAGGTGTTCTCTTCTGATAGCCAACATGGCGGAAACCTGTCCACCTTTGTATGAATTTTCTTTATAGAAGTTTGCTTAGCATCCAGTAATCTCTTTAATAAATTATCGAAGTGGCTGTAATACCGTACGAGTTCAAGTCGCTTGAGACTTTGTATTTTTAATATATCGTCAATATATCCATCAAGGAGTGGCTCTGTTAAGAATATTTCTTCCAAATTTTTGCATTTTTTTTATAAAGGATATTGATGGAAGAGCACCCGTAGATTTAATCCTATCGAATCGATATTTTTAGTAACCTTACAAAAAACCTCAATATCAGTAGTTCTTACCAATCCCTTTATATGCTCACACATCAATCAGATGTAATAGCAATAATCTACAAAAATTAGACTATATTTCTCGTAGCTGATTGTGCTGCAGCACTTCTTATTTCTACGCCAAATTCCCATGCACAATACCTTACTTGGAAATATTGCATTGATCAGCAATGGGCATAAAATTCACGATGTCCTCCAATACATAATCATTTAACTCCTTAAAGTTGACTTGTGACATTATGATATTTTCTTCTTTCTTTTTTGGTCTGCAAATAGATTTTGTAAATAAGTGTAGGTTCGTTTATAAATTAAAGTTCAATTATGTTATTTATTTTTGTAGTTTTATTAACATCTTTTAGTAAATATCTATCTACACGATCTGCACTTCGAATCGTTTAATGACGACTCTCCACTTCGAATCGCTTAATTGATAATCACCACTTCGAATCGTTTAATGACGACTAACTTCCTCACTCTAACTAGCTACTATTTATACAAATCCTAGTGCGCACGACACCACACATTCTTGCTGCAATCACATTTGCGCACGACACCAATTCACTCAATTGTGTACCCACAGAAACTCTAAGCTCAAATACGTTTTGCGCACGTCACCACAAATTCCTAGGCGCAGCTGCAGCTGTGTACATAACTCAAAACATAACGGAAACTAACAAACGCAACTCATCTTGTTCAAGGTTAAACAACAAAGAAACAATGATAATCTAATAACGATGACCACTGCGTGTGGCTCTTAGTTCCCCCTCACTCTCATTTCCTACATAAGTTATTTCGCCATATTTCTAAATCACTCACCTTTTTTTTACAAATCTGAATAATATATTTTGTGTAAATCAAATGCATAATCACAGCGAAAATGACTTTAATACTAAGCACTCACAAAATCTAACGGGACTTTGTCTATACTGGAATACACAAAAAAGGACTGCTGATAAGATGAAATCAAAACAACTCGCGAAGTAAACAACGTAACGGTTCATGTAAAAGGCAACACTGGTCCTGAAATGGTTAAACATATTATAATATAATATTACTTTTTATAATAAAAGACTGCAAATACTTACATACATCACTGAGTTATTAAAAACATCAAATAATATTGGTTCATGCTGGAGGCTCTTAGTGGTGACATTCATATCTTTGTCGGAAACCTGAGTTCTATCTTTCGATGTCATCTCTACATTGTTTTCCTCAAAAGTTATGTTTTCGCAAATATTTTCTCATAAAGTCCAATCTAACAACATATCTTTATTAAGCTCAAAATTCTTATTGAGAAGATATTCTCCAGTACATATCTTCATGGAAAGAAAGTTTGCCATGAGATGTTGCATCTCTCGGAGAGATGGATTGAAGTTATTTCCCAGATTAGCACGCAAACTTCCTAAGAAGTTTTGCAAGCTATCTGTTCCCAAACTGTAGGGAAAGAAAGCAACCCTTTGCTGGAAAAATTATGACAGACAATATCTTTTTTCACAAACTATAACCCATGGAATGATGGAATTTCCTTATGTAAACTTAGTTGGTTCGATCGACGGACGAAAGTAGGTTGAAAGCTTCACGAATTATTCTCGCTATGCTAATAATTTCTATGTGTATTTTATTTGTTTTATTCACTAAAATGCCGGTGGCTATGGCGACCTGTAATCTTTTAGTATATTGGCTGCATAACCAAACAGGCACTTTGTGGCACTCGCTGACATAAGTTGGAGGAAGTCTGATAACTACAAATCAGTGGGCTATCATGGCGTAACTTCAATATGCATGATGTAAAGAATACCATAGAGTAGATGTTCTCACTATGCAGTGCCTAACTACAAAATAAAAACAAAATACACTTACCCGAATTAAAAGGACTCCACTTGGTTAGTTTTCCTGAAAATATTAAAGGAAAATCAATTTATTAGTATTTTTTTATTTTTAAAATCTCAATAGACAAATTTAATAGACAACAGCAGATAAAGAGTAGAATTGCATGTAAAACACACAACAATTACACTTTATAAAATTATTTATAATATTAAATTGCTTTTTGCTATTAATAAAATAAATATTTTTTTTTTAAATTTTTCAACTGCACGTGACAAAAATTAAGTTGAAGGTGTTCTTGCTTAGGAAACAGTGTTAGATTTTTTTAGACGCGTGTTGTCGTTGTCTTAGCGAAAATGACTAATGCTAAGCACTCACAAAATCTAACGGGACTTTGTCTACACTGGCATACACAAAAAAGGACTGCTGATAAGTTGAAATCAAAACAAATCGCGAAGTAATCAATGTAACGGTTCATTTTTATTTATTTTATTTAATTAAATTACTGTCAACAAAGAACATTAAAAATACTTAAACTAAAGCCTTACAACTAATTAAGCAAAAAGAAAATAAATCTCCCTCTGACCCGGTGGGGGAAATTTATTTGCTAAATAGCAAGCTACTCACAGCATGTGTGGTCAGAGACAGACATTAGACACCCCATCCAAAATTGTGCGTCCAGATTCAGTCACGGTGGATGGAGAATCGTAGGTGTTGCAAGACCAGAGAGTTGATAGCGGTGGGCGAAATCTCAGGAGAAAGGATGTGGTAAATTCTGTTATAATTATCACATAATACACGAAATGGATCATGTGAGGCAAAGTTAGTTGTGCACCTACCTAGAGCAAGAGGAACAAAATTCATAGTAGTACGACTAGGGACACAGAAACTAAGTTGACTCAAAAGCCTTGTCGAATCAACAATACCAGTAATAAGTTTATGAAGAAAGCTTATTCCGAAAGAAATTTGACGATTGCTCAACGAAGAAAGATCTATAAGAAGAGGCCTGCTTGAGTAAGAAGGCAAATGTACACTAGGGTTCCAATTTAAGCCCCGAAGTGCAAAAATAAGGAATTGCTTCTGTACTGACTCAATACTGTCTTGATGTACTTTGTATTGAGGGCTCCAGACGCACGAACAGTACTCGAGTACTGGGCGGACAAGAGGATTAAAAAGAAGCTTTGTAACGTAGGGATCGTTAAATTCTTTAGACCATCTTTTAATAAAACCAAAAATACTTTTAGCTTTATTAACAGTTGAAAAAATGTGATGGTTAAAGCTCAGTTTAGGCTCAAAAATGAATCCGAGTTCACTGAAGAGACACGCGCTAATGAATTGTTGTCAATCGTGTAAGAAAGAAGATGAGGTTTCAGGCGATGAAAAGTCATAAACATGCATTTTGCGCAGTTAAGCTGAAGAAGAATGCATGAACACCATGAATGCAGTGATGTTAGATCATCTTGCAACCTGACTTGCGAAAGGATATCATTAAATGAGAGGCATAGTTTGACATCATCAGCATACATCAGAACACGAGAGTAATTCAAGGATGAAGGAAGATCGTTTATAAAAAGGATAAACAGTAATGGGCCAAGAAGTGACATCAACCGGACAAGAAAGAGTGGATTTAAATAACACTCGCTGAACTCTATTTCTTAAATATGAAGAAATCCAACAAAGAAGATCTTGCGGGAAACCTAAAAGGTCTAGCTTAAGTAAAAGCAGATCATGATTAACGGAATCAAACGCTTTGCTGAAGTCAGTATAAATAACATCAGTTTGACATTTTTCGTTAAAACCAAGATTTACTAAAGATGTAAATTCAAGCAAGTTAGTAGTTGGTGATCTATTCTTCATAAAACCATGTTGACACGGAGAAATAATAGATTTGCAGTAGTGATAAAGGGTTGAAGTGAGCATTTTTTCAAACAACTTTGGGTTTGCAGAAAGTTTGGCAATACTTCTATAATTAGATATGACAGCTTTGTTACCTTTTTTATGTATCGGAACAATAAAGGATTCCTTCCAGATAGCAGGAAAAGATGCGCTCTGAAGTGATAAATTGAAAAGTTTAAGAAGCGGCTTACGGGTGAGAAAGTGGGTTTCAACAGTTTCAAATTTAAATGAAGACTCTCCTCACTGATTTCAGGAGTTACAATTTGGTTACAATGGGAAGTGGAATATGGATAAAAGTTTCCAACATATGGTTTAGAGGAATAAGTGGATTGAAAGAATTTTACGGACAGGTCAGCAATACCTAAATCGCTATGGGCTTGTTCGTTAACTAGATACATGGATGAGGGAAATAAAGAAGACTTGCGCTTTGAGTTAACAAAGTTATAAAACTGCTTAGGATCACGTGAAAATTGCAATCTACAACGTGAGAGATAGTTGAAAGGTTATTTAATGAAAGAAAATTAGCCCGAGCTAGACATAAGTTAGCAAAAGCAATAGAAGAGAAGTAAAAGACAATGTTGCCAACACTGGTCCTGAAATGGTAAAACATATTATAATATAATATTACTTTTTATAATAAAAGACTGAAAATACATACATACATCACTGAGTTATTAAAACATCATATAATATTAGTTCATGCCCGAGGCTGTTAGTGGTGACATTCATATCTTTGTCGGAAACCTGAGTTCCATCTTTCGATGTCATCTCTACATTGTTTATTAAGTTCACAATTCTTATTGAGAAGATATTCTCCAGTACATATCTTCATGGAAAGAAAGTTTGCCATGAGATGTTGCATCTCTCGGACAGATGGATTGAAGTTATTTCCCAGACTAGCACGCAAACTTCCAAAGAAGTTTTCCAAGCTATCTGTTCCCAAACTACAGGGAAAGAAGTAGTGCGCACAAGGATTCCCAAAAACATCTGTCGCTAGACACTATATTGCATTTAGAGTTGCAATAAATGGATTATAAAATTTATTGTCTGGAAATCTACAATTTGAAAAGGTAGTTTTGAATTCCTCAATATCTTCCCTTTTTCCATTATTTCTTTTAAATGGCTTCTTCCAAGGATTTGTAGTTTCAAGTGAAATACCATTAAGTGAATCAAATCCATTATTTATGAATTTGATGAAGTCTGCTGTAGCTACAGCATGTTTGATATTTTCTGGTCTTGAAACATGGAGCATGAATACAGATTCTTGATTGCGCTTGCACTTGTACTACTTAAAACCCGAGTTGCCAAAGACACATTCATTTTTTCAAAACCATTCGGATGAATGTGTCTCTCTGTTAATTTTGGCATTAATCGTACAGTTTCTGAAGCACTATCAATTTTGTATGCTTCTTCAACGACACTCCATTTAGCTATACCGAAGGGGGTTTTTACATCACCCTTCATAAATGCATTTCGTATGCATTTAAATATCGAGCCCTAACCGCAAAAAACAAGTAAGCGCCAAAATGCAAGTTTTTACTATGCATGGCAATGCAAACGATAAAATTAACTTTGTAATATCTCCGCAACTGTAATGATTACTACTATATTTCACCTGGTGATGAGTTAGTGGCTTTACAACAAATTTGCATCAAAAAGTGAATTTCGAATTTTGGTTAGGGATCGATATGTGTACATAATCAGCCATTATGTACACTTTCCCTTGGTGGTCATCATTCATGAAATATGCATATATAGCATTAACGACTGCGCAGCCAAGGTACCGCTTGTTTTCCTACCCTGCGCAAACGTTAACCAATGGGCGAAGTTAATGCCCTACAACATTGAACAAAATTATTCCCAATCCAACTACTTAACTTAACTTACATACATAATTAAAACATACATTTAATAATATGGATGTATAGGAAGCAACATGTTTAAACGAAATCCACAAATCAGTATTTTATGCAACTACTTATTAAAGTGACAATAGTTAACTAATAAAAACACTGTGGCCGCAAAAACATTGCTTATAAAAGAGCAGCTACCAAGACATGTATAAGAAAACTACAATACATAGAAACCTAAAATTTTGTATGTACACCGAAAATAAAAAAAAAATGAGATATACAAATTTCCTTTAATTTTTCCACGAGCCTTCCAACAAAGTGTCCAAATTTATGTGAACGTTAGTTGTAGACAATTTTAATAACGCTACCAAATGTTCGTGGATTATTCTAGATTTGTGTTTACTTTTTATTAATTTTAAATTCGAAAAAGCACTTTCACAGATATATGTACTACCAAACATGGAATACAAACTTAAAATTTCTTTTTGAAGTAATGGATACTTTTCTGATTTTAAGGATTTCCAAAAGTCAATGCCTTTTAGTTCCATTTGTAGCTTAGGCTTCTGATCGTATATGATGCATGTCATTGGACTATAAAAAATGTGCATCATTTGTTTGATGCACACAAAATCTTTAAATCTTTTTACAAGTTTTTTTTTAAATCTATGTATCAAAGATAAAAGTTGTAATTTGAAATTCGTTAAAAACAGTTTTGAAGTGAAACTTCTTTAGTGAGGTGTAAGTCCAAAAAAACGTTATGGTAATCAAATTTGATGATGCGGTGGAGAGATGTTTATGGAGGATACGCATTGCATATTGGGTTGTTCCTCTGCAGCATAGAGAATGAATGTTTTTGCATGAGTAAGAGAGAGATAAAAAATGCTTTACTGGTGTGTGTTTTTACGAAGAGTATACGAACAAGTAACCGTAAAACCGACCACCAGCCGAAGATGCTTTTCTCTCTCTCTCTCTCTCTCTTCGTGTATGTCTTCGTTGTTGTTGTTGAGAGTGAACATACAACAGAGCTCTCTTTCTGAATTTGCGTTTATCGTGAAGGGAAGTGCGGGTCGCATTTTCATTCTTCTCTTGAATCATATATTATTCTTTTCATTTGTGTGTGCCCTACACGACGCCGATCTCGCATATTAATTTGTATATAAACCAATACGTTATGTAACCCAATTCCTTAAATTATTAATTATAATGTGCTATAATGAAATAAATGAATAATATTATAGAACACAACTCTAGTAATTATTTTAAAACTAAAAACTAAAACTTGAGTCCTAACATTATGTGCAGCAGTTTCACTTCAATAGTGTGCTTATATGGGTGAGGCACATTACTTTTTTTTTTTTTAAACAAGAAAAGTGCCACATTCTTTTGATATCTAAATCAAATAGAAAAATATCGATCCTCTTAACAAAACCTTCGATAAAGTCTACTAAGTCAAAAATAGATTTGTTTTTGCCCTGAAGTGAGATATTATGGTAATTTAGGTGTGTCGTTAAATCGGTCAGAAATGTTAGATTGATATTAAATTCCTGAGATTTTATTTCATTAAAAATATTTTTCTCCACTTAGCCATCTCACCATATTGATTTTCGCATTCTTCTATGAAAGTTTTCAATTTTCGGTGAGTTATTGAATTATGACCACCCCTGATTTTATTCACAATTTTGACTACAACCTGCATTGTGTGAACACTATTTGTCCATTTTGCACACAACGCCTCTTGATGAATCACACAGTGGAACGAAGGAACCTGTATCCCATTTCTATACAACTGTCCAATAAAGCCATCTTTGTTCCAACCATCGCGGGTGCACCATCTGTGCATACGGCTGATAATCTTAAGTATTCCGGTTTTTAATTCCAACTTTCTATTTACAGCATCAAATATGTCTAGGCCTCTAGTATTTCTAAGGAGCGGGATCAGTGCAAAAATCTCTTCGTCTACATTAAAATTATTATCAACCATTCTGACTACTAATATTAGTTGACTTATATCTGAAATATCGCATGATTCGTCAAGTGCAATAGAGAAGTATTTACAATATTTAAATTTTTCTGTAGAAGAGTGAACGCATACTTTTTTATTTCTTCAATCCTTCGGGTTACTGTGTGTCGTGACAAAGAAACTTGCTCCATTGAGTCTGCCAACAAATTCCCATTTTCTCCGAAGCAAGACAACATCTCCTTGCACACTTTTTTAACCCTAGACCGTCATCCTTATTTTTTGTACACTAACGTCATCCTTCGTCATATTGACTACGTCCTATTTAAAGTCGCTATAAAAAATATGAACGTAAATAATGACCATAATGGATTTAATTTTTTTTGTTGCTCCTTTAACTTAAAATTATATATTTCATAGCCTTCTTTCATTTGGCATGGATTTTAAAACATAACGATATGTAAAATAAAAAATCATAAAATATCACAGATTTGTTCATTAAAGTCTTTTTGTTTCATAAAATTAATGTAATAAACTTAAAAAGGAACATAAGTTCTTAATGTTTTTTTTTTCATATAAAGCAAGAGGCACAAACTTCAATTTTGTGCTCACCACACAGTCTTTTTCCAGCTCCTTTTGTCGGTATTTTATTATCGGAATCTGTGGTGTTATAAATTGATAGTTTATTTTCTATATCCCTCCTAACATTCGTGGTAATTGTTGGCATATTAAGCCTGTCAATAAGATGAAATTTTGTAATACCAGTAAAAAGGTTTTTCATAAATTTAGCGCGATTTAGACGCTGTTTTCTGTCCTGAAGCATATTGTGGGAATAGATTATGTATGAGTTTATAAAGGATATGTTTAACATTCCGAAAAATTGGCACAATAGCCACCTGTTCGTCTTTCTTGAAGAGCTCATTACACTGCACATCTGATCTAAAGTATCAACTCCTCCTTTGGTATTGTTGTAAAACTCCTCCATGGAGGGCTTATTTGTGATAGGATTGACGGCCCCCTTTTCATTGCACGATGACAAAAGATAAACTATTTTGTTTGGTTTCGGTTTATAGGATAATAGAATTAAGTTATTGTCGTAGCAAAACATGGACGTACCGCATTTACGACCCTTTTTTTTTTAGCTCATTTGGGATTTCTTTTTTATTTGACCGAAGAGTTCCAACTATTGTCAAATTGTACGGTTGCTTTCCCAATGATTGTGCCAGCGGTATGGACGTGAATTAGTTGTCCATTGTTATGTTCCTATTCGAGCCATGAACCGTTTTCGTAAGTTCTTTAACATAGAACTCTCCAACTGACATTTTAGTAGTGTTGGAGTTTTTGCCCAAATATGGTAATGCATCCACCATGTATTTAGTGCCACTATCACACAACATTATCATTTTAAGCCCATATTTGGCTGGCTTATTTGGAATATACATCTTACCTCTAAATGCCAGTAGCTGTACATCAATTGTAAGGTGTAGACCAGGGTTATATAGTTTTCTCTACACTTTTGAACGAAGATTTCCCATATTTTCCTGATGGGAGCGAATTTGTCACCAACTAATTGTAAACGTACAGACTTATCGTCAAACTGCAAACAGGACATAAGAAATTTAAATCTGGACTTGGTGGTTATGCTTATGTATTTTGATCCAGATAATGGCCGGTCAAATAATTCCTACACCGATGAATGTTGATCTTTTTTTGACAGCAGTCATCACTAATATTTCCAAAAGAGCGTGCATTTTAATTAGTATTCCGTCATGATCATGATTAACGGAATCAAACGCTTTGCTGAAGTCAGTATAAATAACATCAGTTTGACATTTTTCGTTAAAACCAAGATTTACTAAAGATGTAAATTCAAGCAAGTTAGTAGTTGGTGATCTATTCTTCATAAAACCATGTTGACACGGAGAAATAATAGATTTGCAGTAGTGATAAAGGGTTGAAGTGAGCATTTTTTCAAACAACTTTGGGTTTGCAGAAAGTTTGGCAATACTTCTATAATTAGATATGACAGCTTTGTTACCTTTTTTATGTATCGGAACAATAAAGGATTCCTTCCAGATAGCAGGAAAAGATGCGTTCTGAAGTGATAAATTGAAAAGTTTAAGAAGCGGCTTACGGGTGAGAAAGTGGGTTTCAACAGTTTCAAATTTAAATGAAGACTCTCCTCACTGATTTCAGGAGTTACAATTTGGTTACAATGGGAAGTGGAATATGGATAAAAGTTTCCAACATATGGTTTAGAGGAATAAGTGGATTGACAGAATTTTACGGACAGGTCAGCAATACCTAAATCGCTATGGGCTTGTTCGTTAACTAGATACATGGATGAGGGAAATAAAGAAGACTTGCGCTTTGAGTTAACAAAGTTATAAAACTGCTTAGGATCACGTGAAAATTGCAATCTACAACGTGAGAGATAGTTGAAAGGTTATTTAATGAAAGAAAATTAGCCCGAGCTAGACATAAGTTAGAAAAAGCAATAGAAGAGAAGTAAAAGACAATGTTGCCAACACTGGTCCTGAAATGGTAAAACATATTATAATATAATATTACTTTTTATAATAAAAGACTGAAAATACATACATACATCACTGAGTTATTAAAACATCATATAATATTAGTTCATGCCCGAGGCTGTTAGTGGTGACATTCATATCTTTGTCGGAAACCTGAGTTCCATCTTTCGATGTCATCTCTACATTGTTTATTAAGTTCACAATTCTTATTGAGAAGATATTCTCCAGTACATATCTTCATGGAAAGAAAGTTTGCCATGAGATGTTGCATCTCTCGGACAGATGGATTGAAGTTATTTCCCAGACTAGCACGCAAACTTCCAAAGAAGTTTTCCAAGCTATCTGTTCCCAAACTACAGGGAAAGAAGTAGTGCGCACAAGGATTCCCAAAAACATCTGTCGCTAGACACTATATTGCATTTAGAGTTGCAATAAATGGATTATAAAATTTATTGTCTGGAAATCTACAATTTGAAAAGGTAGTTTTGAATTCCTCAATATCTTCCCTTTTTCCATTATTTCTTTTAAATGGCTTCTTCCAAGGATTTGTAGTTTCAAGTGAAATACCATTAAGTGAATCAAATCCATTATTTATGAATTTGATGAAGTCTGCTGTAGCTACAGCATGTTTGATATTTTCTGGTCTTGAAACATGGAGCATGAATACAGATTCTTGATTGCGCTTGCACTTGTACTACTTAAAACCCGAGTTGCCAAAGACACATTCATTTTTTCAAAACCATTCGGATGAATGTGTCTCTCTGTTAATTTTGGCATTAATCGTACAGTTTCTGAAGCACTATCAATTTTGTATGCTTCTTCAACGACACTCCATTTAGCTATACCGAAGGGGGTTTTTACATCACCCTTCATAAATGCATTTCGTATGCATTTAAATATCGAGCCCTAACCGCAAAAAACAAGTAAGCGCCAAAATGCAAGTTTTTACTATGCATGGCAATGCAAACGATAAAATTAACTTTGTAATATCTCCGCAACTGTAATGATTACTACTATATTTCACCTGGTGATGAGTTAGTGGCTTTACAACAAATTTGCATCAAAAAGTGAATTTCGAATTTTGGTTAGGGATCGATATGTGTACATAATCAGCCATTATGTACACTTTCCCTTGGTGGTCATCATTCATGAAATATGCATATATAGCATTAACGACTGCGCAGCCAAGGTACCGCTTGTTTTCCTACCCTGCGCAAACGTTAACCAATGGGCGAAGTTAATGCCCTACAACATTGAACAAAATTATTCCCAATCCAACTACTTAACTTAACTTACATACATAATTAAAACATACATTTAATAATATGGATGTATAGGAAGCAACATGTTTAAACGAAATCCACAAATCAGTATTTTATGCAACTACTTATTAAAGTGACAATAGTTAACTAATAAAAACACTGTGGCCGCAAAAACATTGCTTATAAAAGAGCAGCTACCAAGACATGTATAAGAAAACTACAATACATAGAAACCTAAAATTTTGTATGTACACCGAAAATAAAAAAAAAATGAGATATACAAATTTCCTTTAATTTTTCCACGAGCCTTCCAACAAAGTGTCCAAATTTATGTGAACGTTAGTTGTAGACAATTTTAATAACGCTACCAAATGTTCGTGGATTATTCTAGATTTGTGTTTACTTTTTATTAATTTTAAATTCGAAAAAGCACTTTCACAGATATATGTACTACCAAACATGGAATACAAACTTAAAATTTCTTTTTGAAGTAATGGATACTTTTCTGATTTTAAGGATTTCCAAAAGTCAATGCCTTTTAGTTCCATTTGTAGCTTAGGCTTCTGATCGTATATGATGCATGTCATTGGACTATAAAAAATGTGCATCATTTGTTTGATGCACACAAAATCTTTAAATCTTTTTACAAGTTTTTTTTTAAATCTATGTATCAAAGATAAAAGTTGTAATTTGAAATTCGTTAAAAACAGTTTTGAAGTGAAACTTCTTTAGTGAGGTGTAAGTCCAAAAAAACGTTATGGTAATCAAATTTGATGATGCGGTGGAGAGATGTTTATGGAGGATACGCATTGCATATTGGGTTGTTCCTCTGCAGCATAGAGAATGAATGTTTTTGCATGAGTAAGAGAGAGATAAAAAATGCTTTACTGGTGTGTGTTTTTACGAAGAGTATACGAACAAGTAACCGTAAAACCGACCACCAGCCGAAGATGCTTTTCTCTCTCTCTCTCTCTCTTCGTGTATGTCTTCGTTGTTGTTGTTGAGAGTGAACATACAACAGAGCTCTCTTTCTGAATTTGCGTTTATCGTGAAGGGAAGTGCGGGTCGCATTTTCATTCTTCTCTTGAATCATATATTATTCTTTTCATTTGTGTGTGCCCTACACGACGCCGATCTCGCATATTAATTTGTATATAAACCAATACGTTATGTAACCCAATTCCTTAAATTATTAATTATAATGTGCTATAATGAAATAAATGAATAATATTATAGAACACAACTCTAGTAATTATTTTAAAACTAAAAACTAAAACTTGAGTCCTAACATTATGTGCAGCAGTTTCACTTCAATAGTGTGCTTATATGGGTGAGGCACATTACTTTTTTTTTTTTAAACAAGAAAAGTGCCACATTCTTTTGATATCTAAATCAAATAGAAAAATATCGATCCTCTTAACAAAACCTTCGATAAAGTCTACTAAGTCAAAAATAGATTTGTTTTTGCCCTGAAGTGAGATATTATGGTAATTTAGGTGTGTCGTTAAATCGGTCAGAAATGTTAGATTGATATTAAATTCCTGAGATTTTATTTCATTAAAAATATTTTTCTCTACTTAGCCATCTCACCATATTGATTTTCGCATTCTTCTATGAAAGTTTTCAATTTTCGGTGAGTTATTGAATTATGACCACCCCTGATTTTATTCACAATTTTGACTACAACCTGCATTGTGTGAACACTATTTGTCCATTTTGCACACAACGCCTCTTGATGAATCACACAGTGGAACGAAGGAACCTGTATCCCATTTCTATACAACTGTCCAATAAAGCCATCTTTGTTCCAACCATCGCGGGTGCACCATCTGTGCATACGGCTGATAATCTTAAGTATTCCGGTTTTTAATTCCAACTTTCTATTTACAGCATCAAATATGTCTAGGCCTCTAGTATTTCTAAGGAGCGGGATCAGTGCAAAAATCTCTTCGTCTACATTAAAATTATTATCAACCATTCTGACTACTAATATTAGTTGACTTATATCTGAAATATCGCATGATTCGTCAAGTGCAATAGAGAAGTATTTACAATATTTAAATTTTTCTGTAGAAGAGTAAACGCATACTTTTTTATTTCTTCAATCCTTCGGGTTACTGTGTGTCGTGACAAAGAAACTTGCTCCATTGAGTCTGCCAACAAATTCCCATTTTCTCCGAAGCAAGACAACATCTCCTTGCACACTTTTTTAACAAACATCCTATCAGAAAACGGTTTCAAGCTCTGAGCAATTCTTAAACTTGCAACATAAGATGCTTTTAAAGTTTCAGTGTATGACATTACATTTGATTGAATACTAAGACGCTGAATGTTTATATCATCAGTATAACTATCAATGTACTCCAAAATATTTTGCGCGTCGTAAACCAGAAAAGACTAGTTTAGTTCCACAAGTAACTGTTCCTTGGATTCACCTGACAACCTAAAAGCAACGTAATCTGCATGAAAAGTTTTGAAATGCCTTTCAATATTAAATATAGCATTCGACTGAATAATGTTAAAGCATACTAAACATTGTGCTTCAGCCTTAAAATTTTTGGTGAAAAAAAATCATTTTGACATTTGTTCTGAAATGTCTCCATTTCAAATGATTGAATCGTTTGTTTTGCATTGAAGAATTAGTTTACTTAACGAAGTCTTTTGTAAGAATGATTTTGACTTAAAGCAGCACACTATTTATGCTAAATCAAATAACTAAGATCTTATGTGCGCAAAATGCTAGAGTTTTTCTGAAAGGAAAAAGTGAGACCCTGGTGCTAATTGGTACGTAAGCTGTACCATTCATTGCCTTTATCGAAACGTGGGTCAATATTTTTAATTGCAAATGAACAGGTGCATATTTCTGGCATCCATAAGAGGGTGTATAGCTCATGTAGCTGGGATAACCAATTCCGATTTTCTCCAAGTTATCACATTTAATTTAATAGCAGGAACAACAACACAATTAGATATGCTATTTTCTACGGTCTCTTCCATGATTTCCAATTCTGTAAAACCGTTTAAATTTCAACGCTGACCAACCGACTCTTACTCTTGCTAAAAATTGAATCCAACTAACTCAGAATCCAACCAAAAAGAATCAAGCAAGAAAATAAAAAGCAATGCTGCTCGCATTTAAAGTATGTCATCTCTCATCTCAAAAATGAGATGTGGAGTTACAAAGGGTAAAGGATTGAAATTAAATCACACGTATTTAGTACTGACAACGCAACTTAGTTTTAAAGCACACAAAGGAAATAGAAATAGTTTAGCTAAAAAAAGCAGCAATGCTACGTGGAGAATGTTTCTGGCTAGAAATAGAAGTTGTTTTTGGCGGTCAATAGAGCCATACAAATCTATGCTGCTCAAATAAGGGGGTTTGGTATGTTTAATGAGGTAGATAAACTGCAAATATATTTTACCTCCTACAACTCCCTAGTAACACCCCGTCGTACTGTATTTATTTAGAAACCGCTATTTCAAATGGCTAGATATACACTCTGGATCTGTTCTTGTCATCTATTAGTCGCTTATGGACTCCGAAACTGCTGAACCGATTTTGATGAAATTTTAAGGGCATCTCAAGCTTACTCTTGAGAGTTTCAGTAAAGTTTGGTTCGAATCGGACTTGCTGTTGTCGAGAAATTGGTGGATAATAGTTTGCATACAAATCTTAGACATATTTTAATGATTTTAAAAGTCACCTTTGTCAAATATATCAGGTGGTAATAATGTCTGATTTTTTAAAAGTATTTCAATTGCTACGCAATGTACTACAATTAAAAAAAAATAGCATGACGCACTTACGTCACGTAGGGAGCGTAATTAGATAACTAAACAATAGGATCAAAAACTGTGGGTATGCAACCCTGTTGATGTTTAATACTACAACCTTGAAGCACTAAACCTGAAAGTTTCGGATATCAATACCAATTTGCCAGTCAAACTTCGATGTAAAAAAACAGCCTTCTTTTATTGCCAATTTTTTCAATATGTGTTTATCATCATCACATCACACACAACCATTAAAACAGAAGATGCCGCGAAGAAAGGCACTTATTCTACCCAAAAAAGTTCGTACTATATCGGCGGGTGACTTCCACTCGGCTTGTACGTTTATAACATCTTATATGAATACACTGATGATACCATATATGTAAATTGACTGGGAAAGTGATGGTGGAACAGGTAGTTGTAAGAGAGTGCAGAAGCTTTGCAGCAATACAATTATTAACATAGACTGTGCTACTTGAAATAGGAAAGCATAGAGTAATACTTTTGGGCTCCTATTAGAGAATGAAAAAATTAAAAATAGGGAAAGAATGTGGGAAAGTCACGGTTATATAAAGATCTGGATCATTATAATGGAAGTAACTATTTAAATGACACGTACAAAATAAGTGACATAATATGGATTTTCAAAGCTAGAAGCGACCTTATTTTCTTGAATGGGCACAGAAATTCGAATTGTACGTTTTGGAATGGAGAGTATCATACATTTCTTAGGAAAATGTCCCATATTAAAAAAAATCCGTTATAGATATTTTAGGTCAGGAAGAAATATTTGCCATATTAATTATGGCATTATTCTTCCACAAGGACAACCACCTTGCCGCGGTGTAGTAGAGTGTAGAGGCTTGAACAGCAATGACTCATCTAACTATGCTGACGGAGATTTCTGCCCGCGCCTAGATACACGGCCCCCTTTTCTGTCCACTAACAATGCTTACCTCACTGTTTTTCTGACTTGTTTGCGCCTATGCTGGTAGGTTGTGGCCTCCAGACCTAGTAACACCGGGGTGAAACCTTGTGCGAATGGCTCTGGTCTAAGCCACAACCTGTTTCCGTTCCGTTAAAACCGTGGCGGGCCTCAGAGTACTTTCTCGATTCCGTCGTCATTCAGTTGGCGGTGTAGGTCTGGTTGAGTATTTCTCCCAGTTAGTACTGGTCTGGCTCTGAACATACGACCCCATGAAGGCGTATGCCAACCCTAGCATGGCCTCCCTGCATTTGCATAGATAACCATCTCAGTAACTACACTTTCGGATCGAGGTAGCGGCTTTGAGTTGGAACCCAATTGCATTGACAATGAAAGTCAATTTGTTTAACGTGAACACCTGTCGTAGAGACTTAATATCACGGTGCCAAGCACAGGGATTGATAAACGTCAATCCAAAGAATGGCAAATTTTAATCAGATTAGGTTTAACCAACAGTTTGGTGAATCTAACTGGGCCGAACAAATAAATTTGGTTGATAGACAAGAGGAAGCAATGTCAAGACAACCAGGTAAGAGCCAACGTAGTCAGGGTTTCAAGAGGAAATCCAAGCCTAAAGGTCCACCCGAATTAAAACCTAGTTCTGTGGAAACTCCAGCTAGTGATGAGGCTATGTACACGGGAAATGGACGAGGCAGTAAACCAACTAAAAAGACAATTAGTCAGAATTTTGACTTTGCAGGATTTATACCGCTTGTCAGACAGGTTTACGAGCATATGTGTGTTGAGGATCAGCGTATACCAAGAAGTCTACCCTATCCAATATTTCAACATGCTATGACTGAATTCTTAGTATCGTATCAATTATACGACGCACGATACATTTTAAAGGTCCCAGAATTACAAAGATTGATGGATCCTCTAGTTGCAATTAGCAAAGCTGAGTATAATATACCAAAACCAATCTTTGACTATATATGTATGTGGTATAGGTACTAATATTATACCAGCAGGTGATACAGTGTAGTGCCGCAATTCCAAAGGTGATTGCATTGCACCGCTGATAATATCGCGTAAACTTTTATGAAAACATAAGTAACGTAGAAAAATCCAAAATTTTACATTCATTAGTCAGAAACAAAAATTGTATCGCCTTGTGTAATCAGTGCAATTCGCTTCGGTCAAAGCTTATCGCATTGCTCATAGCAAGAAATATTATCGCTTCTCGCTTCGCATCGTTTATCGCGAGCACGCTGGTTTCAGCCTAAAAGAAACAACTTTTTATACTTAAACCAATTGTTCATATCCGTATAAGACTTTTTAAACAAAGAAGATAATTAGTTCAGATGACGTACTTAGGTAGTTCCAACAAAGTTATCTTTTGGATCAATACATTTCAGACCAATAATGATTTTTAAAATTTTGATTTCTTCACACGTACACGCATGCTGGGCCAACGATGTATGATCATGTCTTTGGTGCTTTAGATTTTTATTAGCTGCTGTCATGTTCAATATTTGTGTACGCTAAGTAAAATGGATGATATTGTGTTTAGTTGTTTGAACGCGGAAATATTGAAATGAACCTCAAAATAATCTATATAAAGAAGGAGGTACATAGCGACACTTCATTAAAATGTAAAATAAAAAAATATAATTTTCATATAAATATGTAATTGGAATTACATTTTTTTTGTAAATAACTTTTTATTATTTCTTAACTTGTATTTAATATATTCTTTATTTGCGATTTTTGCCATGGCATCTGTCAAGGTTGCGAATGAGTTGGCCACTTCTTGTAAAGTCTCCTGCAAGGCCAAATTGGAGGACAAGATCCGCTCTTCTCGCATCCTTTGGTTTTCCAAAATGGTCATATTAGCGCTCAATATCCGCTCTTCTCCGATCCTTTGTTGTTCTAATATGGCCATATTAGAGGCCAAAATACGCTCTTTACGTATGTTTTGTATGTAAAGTTACTCTATTGACTTCTTGGTGCTACTCAATGGTGTTCTTTGCATGTCAGATGGCGATGGGTATGACGAGGGCAAGTTAACTAACTAGGCCAACAATTTTTTCCAGATTGTAGCGCTGGATGCTCCTTACAAAATAACACCTAGTACTGCAGCTGCTCCTGTGTTGTGCGATCACTTATATTTTTCCTAAAAAATATTCAAAAAGATTTGTAAATCATTTTATAAATAACAAATACTTCAGCGTTTTTCTGTAGTAAAGAAGAATTTGAGAAAACTATGATAAACAAACGAGAATTAAGGGTTGCCAACTTAGCGGAGAAAGTCAAATTCAGAACAAAAAGTATACATGGTCAGAATTACTTTGAAAACCACCTAAACAAGCCAATTTTTATTTTTTGTATAGTATATTATACTATAATTATATTTTTTTTTTGTTTTCCTTTAAGTTGGCAATCCTGAGTAAAGTAACGTTTACAGACATTTTACAGATTCATGCTAAAAACAGCTTTTTTTAACAGTGCAGCTTTCAAAGGTAGCCAAAAGCTCTTGTTCTAATAAATTTAATCATAACATTTCTAATAACGAGAATCGATCGGTAACTCTATCCGATAACTTATTATGATATTGTGGATTTTTTAAATCACTTCTAAATATATGGTAATCTCATTTAACCGACTTGGATCTCGAAAATGCCTTCAGGAACATATTTGAAATCATCCATCTAATAAACCTCACTAAGCTCCATTTTATTCTCATTATTAAATGTCGTTTTAACACTACTCATTATATTTTTAATAATTTCGATTGTACAAATAATAAAATATCAAAAGTTCGTCTATTTGATGAATGGTTGGCAATATATAAATTAAACTTTACAGCGTTTAAACATCTTAACAATATTGTTGTAAAAAAAGGTAATGCAATATTTCGAAAAGTATCACTCTTTCAAAACTAGCAGCTCTATTTCTGGAATGGGCCAAGTATTTATCGTCCTCGTATATTCGAACGTCTTGTTGCTACTTACACATCCCATTTGGTGGCATACTACAACGAAACATCTATAATCACCATTCGCAAAATCCAAACTAACTATTGTGACATAGTGGGGTGGCTAAGTAACTACACTGTTTGCAGAACCATCATCATCAAATACCAACCACATTTCCAATCTGATAGCGGCCAGCAACAAAAAGCAATAATAAGTAATGGGCCCTTTTCAGGGCTACCATAAGTTCTAACCAAAGAGAAAATAAAAATTTCATAATTACTATTTAATTAAAATATCATTGAGTTCGCTCAACTATCAAATCCATCAATCGGTCCTTGTCAGGAACACAAAAATTATTTAAAAAAAGGGAGGTCAAATTTCTACTATGCTGTAAGAAAGTTGAAATCTGTAAACATTAAAATACAAATTTAGATTTTGTGAATCCTTTCCTGCTTAAGCCACTGAACCGACAAAATTACACACAATGTGTTGTTGGGTACGCCGAAATTGGAAATAAGAAGAAGAGTGGTTACGGCAGCTTTCTAGGAGAGCTTCATTTAATGAAGAGCTTTTTTTTATATAAATTGCATCTTCTTTCTTATCATCCTTTTGTTACATTACGAAGGTATGAAAATAGCAAAACGTTTTTTACTCTGTAACAACCGGTGATGCGAAACGCACTTATACATGTTGTTAAAAATAAAACAAATTAAACCTAAACGAGTAATCTTTTGACTTTTTATAAATTCCAACAGATAGCACAAACCAGTGCTGCGATGGCTCATTCCTTGGAGGAAATGAAGCAATGGCAGGAAACCTCGTATGTGATTGCAGAACTTCACTCGAAATTACAGCGCAGCAGAAGGAGAAGCCCTAAATCTCTTAAGACTCTACTCTACTTAATAACACTAACCCTTCTTCCAACACTCTAATCGACAACATGGTGGCCACCTCTTCCCACAAAGAGGATTTCTGAGGATGATTCAATCACTTGAAGCTGCAGATGATGATTTCCCCGTATCACTACAGTCGAGCTAGAGGCTGCTGCTAAAAGGCTGAAGGTGAACAAATCCAGGGCTGGATGACATCCCTAATGCCATTCTTAAAAGTGTCATTGATGCGAAACCACAAGTCTTTTGCGAGGTATGCGATGTGCATAAGTGAAAGACTTTTCCTCAAATGCTGGAAGAACTCATTCCGAAAGGAAATCAGCCCTAAATTACCAACTTCTTACAGGCCGTTGTGCCCCTTAAGTACTACGGGAAGGATCCTTGAACTGATCATTTGCGCCAGATTGCAGCAATACAGAGGCTCCAAATGGTCTATCCGAACTCCAATTGGGCTTCAGACCGAAAAGGCAATGCATGAGCAATCCAGAAAGTGTGCGACATTGCCAAGGAGGCCCTAAATGGTATCAAGTGGCTAGCCGTGAAGAATGCCTTTAATTCTGTAGATTAATTAATGCGGTAACTTTGCTAGAGGTTCCATACTACCTAATCCGGCAGGTGGTGTCTTACTTTAATAAACCCAATGGCGTGGATTGGGCATGCGGATGACATTGCGATAGTCGTGGTAGCAAAGACGCTAAGTGAGGTCGCATCCAAAGTGAAAGAAGCGATTTGCATGGCGACCGAAATCAAGTTAGTTTTCATGAGCTCCGGAAAATATAAGAAAAAACTAACAGTGAGAGTGGAGAAACTACTGGGTATACTTCTGGGCAACCGGCTGTACCACCAAGTGAGTCAGCCAAAAAAGCAGCTGCCGCTACACAAAAATTGGCTAGGCTTCTCCCGAACTTAGGGGGACCCAAACAGCAAACAGGGGTTCTGCTAGGTTCGGTGAGTAGATCCATTCTGTTTTATAGAGCACCGATCTGGGTCACTGGTAACCAAGTCGTTCCTGCAAGGCATGAAGAGTGCTCACAGCGTTACTAACCTGAGGATTTGCAGAGCCTATAGAACAGGTGCAGACGATGCCGCAGCTGTACTTGCAGGCACACTTCCAATAGAGTTGGAAGCTCTGGCTGTGAAAGATGCATATTCAACCCGAGCAACTTCCAAGTCTAGTTGAAGTGAGACTAGGACCAAGTATCGAAGCATATAGCAACACAGGTGGAGCAATACAGATACACGGAGGATCCACGAGCTCAACCAAATTATTCAAACGCGAAGGAGAATATATGACCTTGGATCTACTTGCAATTCACAGGAGATTGTAAGGAAAGTGATGAACTCAACAGATGACTGTTCATTCTTTGCAACCGAAATTGCTGACATTATGCGAACGAATGCTTTGGCGATACCGTAGAGAATCAAAGGTATTTGAGGCGATAGGGGGTGTTTTAGTTGCTAGGAACCCCTTATTAAAGATTTTCACCTCCTTGTTCGCATAAAAAAAAAAAAATTTAAAGCCAAGGTAAACCGAATAAGAATAATACGAAAACGTTTATTAATGGAAAAAAATATTTATGTATTTTTTACACTAATAAAGGGTGGCCATCCATTGGTCCAATTTTGATTTGGTCATTAAATGGACAGAAATTATTTTTATTTAAACGAATTTTGGTTTATTTGTTAGAGTGATTCTTCCGATTGAGTTTAAAGAATTATTTCTTTCAAAAATTGGCAGCGGCTGACACTGCAGCAGGGGCTGGTGGCGACATATGCTCTGAAATTTCCTTGTCTGATGATGGACAAGTTGACACATGCTCGCCGTCTGAAGTGTCGACATTGGCAAGGAATGCAGGCTTGAGTAGATCGACGGCGATGGCGTTATCCTCACCGTTTATCCTTATTATGTAGATCTTGTCGTCTATACGATGGACAATATTGTATGGACCGGTGTATGGTTGCTCGAGAGGTTTCTTTGCAGATGCCACTAATTTGAAAAAGTGTGTGTAAGTTTGTAACTCTTTCGCACAAAATACTTGTGGCTTCCTGTGATGCGCCGCTGGGGTTGGCTTCACTGTGGGGATTAGTTTACGAAGCCTTTCATTGCGGCGGTGCTGGTCGAAAGGAACTGTTGCATTTTTCGAGAGTCGTGCCAAAAAGCATTTCTGCGGCGATGACTGCAAGTCTGACTTGATAGCTGTGCGTAAAAAGCTCTGGCCATGGATCACATGCACATTTGCGCCGCTTTTAGTGTGCAATGCCATATCTACACCATGCCATTAGATTGAGGGTGATACGCTCTAGTTTGAATTCTGTCAGCTCCTATTATTCTTGCCACTTCAGCGAACAGCGCGGACGCGAACTGTGTGCCTTGATCTGAGGTTATGGTGAGCGGAGTGCCGAAGATGCAAATCCATTGAGTATAAGTCTAAATCTACAGTTACCGCTGACATGTTTGGTAAGGGAACAGCAAGCGGCTATCTACTGAATCGATCTATGATAGTCAGGCAGTAGCGTAGCCCATTTATTCAAAGCTCTATTAAATCAAAGTGATTGTGGTCGAAGCGATTGTCAGGAACTTTAATTTTGTCAAGAGGACTGCGTGTGTGTCGGTGAATTTTTGCGCGCTGGCATGGAACGCATTGTCGTGACCACGCTAGGGCATCCCTTTTTATATTTAGCTGTTTAAGCATTTTATCGTTGTACAACCACTAGGGTGCGCCAAACCGTGCACAGAGTCAAAAGCTCGATGTCGCAAGCTGGCAGGCAAGTATGGCCTTGTGCGTCCAGTTGGTGTGTCGCACATAATGTCGAACTTCTCATTACGCAGTGTTTGCAGACAAAGAGATGTGCTCTGTGCTAATTGCAGAATTTCGTCATCACCTTGCTGGGCCTCAAAGATAGTCTGTGTATCAAGGCTGCTGGGCATGTTAAGGTGTGTCCGCAACGGCATTGTCTATATCAGTTGTGTGGATGATTTCTGTAGAGAATTGTGAAATAAAGTCTAGCTGCCGAAGATGTCATGGTGATGCCGTTGTGACCTTTTGCGAAAACGCATACACTAATGGTTTATGGTCAGTTTGGATAACAAATGGTCGGCCTTCTAAAATGTGTTTGAAGAAAATGATGGCGGCGTAATTCTTTTCTGCAGAACTAAGCTTGCGTGAGAAAAAACAGACGCGGCGCCAGGTATTGCCATCCAGTTGTTCTAGAGTGGCGCCAATTACCGTATGTGATGCGTCCGTTTTTAAGGATAGTTGAGTTAAAGGCGCAAGGAATGCTGCTTGCACTGCATCAGTAATTCCATGTTTGCAGCTACCAAATGACATGTTTGCCGCAAGCGTCAAAAACAATTTCACGCTTGGCTTCTTGGTTGCGCCTTTAAAATAGTCTGAAAGCGGAATTTGCGTCTCTGCTGCATTGGAAATCAACCGCCTGTAATTGTTGATCATCTCTAGGAACATTCGCAACTCTATGATTGATTTAGGCTTCGGAAAGTTGTTTAGTGCTTGTGTCCGCTCAGCAGGTGGCTTAAAAACATGATTGTTGACTTAAAGCTTAATAACACTGTGTTACAAAAAAAAAAATGAAAAAACTTCTTATCAGACCTAGTGGAGGTTATAGGTCATAAAAAACTAAAAAGAATGGTATATATTAAATCTCTGATACACCCTCAAAATCTTGTTTTAGAGCCCAAAAACCATTTTTAAGAGGTTCCTGTACATATTACCTTATAACTTGGCCATTTTTTATCGGATTTAAAAAAGGAAAGAAAACTGTCATATGCAATTACAAAAAGTACAATAAATCAAGTAATTTTTAACCGATTCTATTCAAACAGGGTTCATTTAAAGCTAAAATGACTAAACTTTTGATGTACGTTGAGAAAAAATATAAGCTACATTTCAGCTTCTAAATACAAAGAAAAAATTTGAAATCCGATAAAAAATGGCCAAGTTAAAAGGTAATATGTACAGGAACCTCTTAAAAACGGTTTTTGGGCTCTAAAACAAGATTTTGAGGGTGTATCAGAGATTTAATATATACCATTCTTTTTAGTTTTTTATGACCTATAACCTCCACTAGGTCTGATAAGAAGTTTTTTTTCGCTGTGACACAGTGTAATTAACCTCACTTTTACTGAATTGGCATTTTTGTGGCTTAATGTATCTAAACAGATGCTGCAGGTGCTCCTCGTGGGAGCCAGAGTAAACTATTGTATTATATCATCAATGTAGCAGCCAACGAATGGAATTCCGCGAAAAAGATTATCCATGTGATGTTGGAATATTTGAGCTGCGTTTAGCAAGCCAAGCGGCATACCTACAAACTCAAACAGTCCAAAAGGAGTCGTGACACCGGTCTTCGGAATGTCTTCAGGCGCCACTGGGATTTGATGATATGCACGTATTAAGTCGATTGTAGAGAAAACTTTGCAGCCATGTAGTCGCTGTATAATGTCCTCAAAGTGCGGCACAGGGTAGCGGTCTGGAATGGTGCGAGAAATAATTTTTCTATAATCACCTGTAGTACGCCAACCGGTGTGTTTTTTAGGAACAAGATAGATTGGACTTGCCCATTGACTAGAAGAAGGTCGGATAGCCCCACATTGTAGCAGCAAATCGAAGACACGTCTTGCAGCGTCCAGTTTTGCACCAGAAAGGCACCGTGGCTTATCGATAACTGGGGCACTGGTGGTTTCAATACAGTGTGCTACGTCATTATTGAAGATTGTTGCGAGGGACATGTTTGGGCAATTAGCAAACCATGCTGTGTGAGAAAATCAGCTCCGATGATTGTTGACTGCACGTCAGCAATTATAAAGGACCATTTAAACTTACGTCGCAGATTGAGATCAAAAGATATGCTGACTGTGCCGTATGTGTCAATAATTGACGTGTTGGCAGCATATAGTTTGAATTCGTCCTTTTTTATACTGTCCCTTTTTTAGCTTCGATATCGGTATGAGTGTGTACGGGCTTTATCGGAACTACAGTGTGGTTGGCAATGTTCGTTCGCCAACACTGTAGTACCGATAACGCATCGATAACGCATCGATATTTTAACGTCAGCTGTTGGGCATGGGGAAATAAGGAAGAGGAAGAACCAAAACAAAGAAACAAAAGGTGAATGACTTTTGCTTTGTTTTGGATCTCTTGGAAACTTTGGTTTTGCTGGTGACCGTTGGATGTGGAGAGGCGACATCCATTTTGGAAACAACGGACTTGTAGGAGGGAACCATCTTGGCGAGAAAACAAAAAATCACTTGTGCAAAACCACTGAGTGAGCAACGACGGGTTGAAAATCACCCCACCATAATTGTGTTTGTCTTATTCAATCAAATTCGTATACTTTAATAAACATTCTTCAACAAAATTTCTGATTGTGTTATTGTGATCTTCATCCTTGTTAGTGCCCCAGAGCCAACCATTGGCTCATCATTGACTTCAATCTTAGTCACAGCATTTTTGGCGTCCAACGTGGGGCACTTCATCAATCAACACGATCACCTTACGCCACCGGTGCGTTGGATAATCTGCACGGAACACATCATTTGCAATAGAATTGTCGTTTGTTTTCATCAAGGCAAGCAACGGGTAAGTGTTTGTTGTCATATGTGTGTAACGAGTGTGAAATTAATATGTCTCAAGTGGGAAAATTAATTGAAAACAAAAATGCCGATTGCATTGAAGGTGTTTGTGCTTTGCAACACGATATTCTGGCAAGGTTGCGGAAGCTCTACACTAACTTTAAGAAAGACGGAGCTGCTAGGAAAACGAAACCTTACTTCCAGACCCGTCTAAAGAAGTTAGAGGACCTATCCAAGGAATTTGATGAGAACCATAAGTTGCTGATCGTGTTAAAATGCCCATCTACCAACCCGTATTTGCAAAACAACGTTTCTGAAGAGTTTGAAGAGGAGTACTTGGTAGTTTTTTGCGCAATTTCTGAGGCGTTTGAAACAACTTTTCAAGCCAATTCGCTCGACACAAACGCAAACGCCAATCAGGGTACTACGCCCACAGCACCGATGTCATCAATTCAACTGCCTAAGCTACCCGTGCCAACGTACTCAGGCAAATTTATTGATTGGTCAGAGTTTCACGACGCATTTGTGCAGCTGATACACGAAAATAGTTCGCTTTCGGACATACAAAAGTTTCATTTCTTAAAACAAGCGCTACCGGAAGATTTTGATCAAGACGTACGACAAATGAGTCTCACTGAATTGAATTATTCTACTGCCTGGAAGCTCATTGTCAAACGTTATGATAACCCACGTGTGCAGTTCATGTATCATATGAATGCGCTTCATGATTTACCCTCCTTAAATAAAGAACATTCATCTGATCTAAAACACATGCTTATCACTGCTAATGTCTGTATTAATGAATTTAAACGTTTGAATATTAAAATAGAAAATTGCGATCACTGGATTGTTCATCATCTTACCATAAAACTTCCAGCAACCACACTTCAATCTAGGGAACACCATTTAGGCGACAGTGTGGACATACCTACGTTCACCGCCTTCGAATCTTTCCTCAACAGCCGTCTTGTTAGCATCAATGTGATCGAGAATCATAGGCTTGGTCCACCCTCAGGGCAGTCTACTTCAAAGACTGAGAGCAATCGATCATATCACAAATCTTCAGGCAACTCATCATACAAGGGTAGTTGTTTCCACCAAACCACTGGATCTACTAACCCCAACTGCTGTAAAAATTGCAGCGGCAACCATATTTTGCGTCGTTGTCCTGACTTTTTAGCCAAAGACTGTTATGCACGGAAGTTGATAGTTAATCGCACAAAGGCATGTCTAAATTGCCTCAGTCTGACTCGTCCCATTGCGCAATGCACTAGTTCCAAAAATTTTTTGCAATGCGGTCAACGTCATCACACCTTGTTGCATTTTCCTCAGCCGCAGTCGAGTACTCACGCACAACCTTTGCTACCATCAGCAGCTGTCTTTACTCCGTCTGGTAGGAATGCACTAATCACCTCTAACAACTCTGCCGTAAACACTAATACGACCCGATTTACGACAGCAGTTGTTTCAAACATAATACCACGTACTCTAGTACTTGCTACCGCTCTTGTACGATTGCACAACAATCTCAACGGTCAATTAATTACGGTCCGAGCGCTTATTGATCATGGTTCCGAGGGCACACTTGTCACTGAAAGAGTTGTACAATCCCTGGGTCTCAAGCGCTACCCAACTACTGCTTCCAGAAATTCGAAGAGGGCATCCAGGTCAACCGATTGCACAACACACGCAATTGGGATGGATAATTTTTGGCCAGCTAGACACCAAACGTCCGCATGAGGGTCATCTGCGATGCTATCGAACAGACATTTGTTTGGATAACCTGGTTCAGAAGTTTTTTGAAAATGAGGACTACAGTTCTTCAAGAAATCTCACCCCTGAAGAGCAATGGTGTGAGGAACATTTTCAAAGCACTCACATGCCGCAGGCCAACGGGAAGTATATGGTCCGATTACCATTGAAGACCCTATTTGACCCGTCCCAGGTTCTCGGTAGGTCACGTCAGATTGCATTGAATCGGTTTCAGCAGTTGGACCGGAGATTTAATATTAATCGTGATTTTCATCAACGGTATACAGAGGTCATTAATGATTACTTCCAGCTTGGTCAGCTTGCAAGTATCATTCGTTCGGAAGAACAGCATCGTATCATCGTTGGAGTCAAACCAGCCTTTACTTCATGCACTTTGCCGCATCATGCCGTCGTGAAAGAAGACAATATTACCACAAAATTGAAAGTGGTGTATGATGCATCTTGCAAGACGTCAAACGGGAAATCCCTCAACGACATATTATGCATCGGACCACCATTGCAAAATGACCTTGCAGGGGTAATACTTAATTGGCGTTTTCATCGTTACGTTTTTGCAGCAGATATTCAATAGATGTATCGCTGTATTTACATGCATCCAGATGATGCTCAATACCAAAGGATTTTTTGGTACAACGAGCACAATCAGCCCCTAGAATATTGCTAAAATACAGTGACATTCGGGACGGCTTCAGCCCCTTATGCTGCAATTCGTGTCATTCATCAACTTGCACAAGATGAACGTGAACGGTACCCATTAGCCGAAAATGTTCTTCGGAACGAAATTTATGTGGATGATGTTCAGAGCGGACATAGCACCATCGAGAGAGCACTAGCGATTCGCGGTCAACTAATCGCGGTTCTACGTTCTGCAGGTATGGAGTTGAGGAAATGGTCAGCCAATCATTCAGCGTTACTTATCAACATTCCAAAGTAACATATGTCAAACACTAGCATTCTAGAATTTGAGAGTCAAGACTGTATTAAAACACTTGGCTTATGTTGGCACCCTCAGGGTGATTTCTATGCTCTTAAATTTAAATTTCAGATTGATCGCAAAGCAACCAAACGAGCATTACTTTCAACCATTGCACGTCTTTATGATCCGCTGGGTTTCATTGCACCTATTCTCACTGCAGGGAAAATAATACTCAAACAAGTGTGGAGCGTACGAGTCTCACGAGGGAATAACCGTCAAGCGTCACTCGAGTGGGATGATGTGTTGCCACAGCATTTGTGTGAACAGTGGCGTTGGTACGTAGATAATTTGAAATCGGTTGAAGAAATTAAAGTACCGAGATGGATTGGAATTGATTCTAACCGGCACTGTATCAATGGAAGCATTATCTCTCGTCAGCTTCACATATTTTGTGACGGATCTTCGCTTGCCTATGCAGCAAGTGCATATTTTCGAGTGCAGTATCAGAACAGTAGGTGTTTTACTCATCTACTCACTGCTGGAAGTCTAGTTACACCCGTCAAGCCATTAACAATTCCTAGAGTGGAGCTCTCGGGTGCCGTGTTAGCCACCAAATTAGCGCAGTGGATCTGCCAACAATTGCGCATTCAAGATTGCACAATACCCGTCTATTATTGGACCGATGCAACGATCGTGTTATTTTGGGTACATGGGGATCCGGCTCGATGGAAAACCTTTGTATCCAACCGCATTGGGAAGATTCTACAACATAGTATGCCTGCACAATGGCGACATGTTCGAAGTCACGACAATCCAGCGGACTGTGCATCACGTGGTCTCACGCCGGAACAATTGGCGGTTCATGAACTGTGGTGGTTTGGTCCTTCTTGGCTTCAACAAGCTGAAGACCGATGGCCTAACAAGGAGTTCGTCATCCCGGACGAAAAAGTCACTGCGGCTGAGGAAAAGGCTGAAGTTCGCAAAGTCCACGTTGTTACCTCCACCGAATCATTCCTGTTAAAATATTCCTCTTATAATAAGCTGTTATTTGTGGTGGCGTACTTCCTGCGATTTGTAAACAATGCCCGGGGCAGTCGGAACGACCGGCGATCTGGACCCATTCTCGTAGAAGAATTGCGTGAAGCGTTAGTACATGTAGCGCATATGGTACAGCAGGAAGTTTTCGGATGGGAAATCGACCGCTTGCAGCAGAACAAGGACTTACCTAACTCTAATAAATTGAGTCAATTCGCACCGTTTTTAGATAAGCGAAAGGTTCTGAGGATTCGTGGCCGACTCAGGAATGCTCTCCATCTCACTGAGAACCAACGAACTCCGATCATACTTCCAAAGCGTCATCATTTCACAGAATTGGTCGTTCGTAATGCGCATCTCAAAACGCTGCATGGAGGGGTACAATTAACGCTTTTTACAACGCGTCGCCTATTTTGGATTATAAGCAGGAAGCAATCTGTAAAAGAAATACTGCGGCAATGTGTTCACTGCTTCAAACATCGTCCACAACCATCCTATCAGCTGATGGCGGACTTGCCGTTGCATCGAGTTAACCCACCGACACGGCCATTTGAAGCGACTGGTGTTGATTATACTGGCGTTTTTGAGGTAAAGGCTTCACGGTTTCGTGGTCATCACAAATATAAAGCTTACATTGCAGTGTTCATTTGCTTTGCAACTAAGGCCATACACCTCGAATTGGTTACGGGGTTGACAACGCAGCATTTTTTATGGGCATTGGAACGATTTGTCGGACGTAGAGGAGTTTGCGAACACATTTATAGTGATTGTGGAACGAATTTTGTGGGTGCGGACAAATTTTTAAGATTGTGGCAGCGATCTTTCAAACAAGAAGTGTCATGCAAGATAGTTCCTGAACTGGCAACGCGGAACATTCAGTGGCATTTCAATCCCCCACATAGTCCCAACTTCGGCTGATTGTGGGAAGCTAATGTGAAGTCGGTTAAAACGCATCTGTATCGAACCTTTCAGGGCATACTGCTGACTTATGAGCATTTGTCAACTATTTTAGTGCAAATTGAAGCCTGTTTGAATTCTAGGCCATTATGCCCGCTAACTTCTGATCCGGACGACCTTGAGGTGCTTACGCCTGCTCATTTCTTGGTTGGAGAAGCCAGAACAACGTTACCAGAACCTCAATACAGGATAAGTCATTAAATGTGCAATTTCTGGAAGGTCAAAGGATTTTACGACACTTTTGGAAGCGGTGGAGTGCAGATTGGCTATCGCATTTACAGTCGCGCCCTAAATGGCAAAAGGAAGTACCAAACTTGAAAATAGATGATATTGTCATCATCAAGGATGATTGTGTTCCACCGAGCGAATGGAAACTCGGAAGAATTGTGGATCTTCATCCTGGATTGGATGCGCTGGTACGGGTTGCTACAATTAAAACCTCGGCTGGGATCTACAAGCGTTCGGTGTCAAGGATTTGTCGGCTTCCTATACCAAATTACAGTGGACCTGAAACGAATTTAACCGTATAAATAATTTCTCACTCGTACATATACATACCATAACAAACACTTGTTTCGTTTCAGCAGCTCAAGCACGATCACATGTTTTGGCTTTTAATACTGGTCCCAGTATTAGGGGTGGCATGTACGGGGGTTATCGGAACTACAGTGTGGTTGGCAATGTTCGTTCGCCAACACTGTAACGTCAGCTGTTGGGCATGGGGAAATAAGGAAGATGAAGAACCAAAACAAAAAAAACAAAAGGTGAATGACTTTTGCTTTGTTTTGGATCTTTTGGAAACTTTGGTTTTGCTGGTGACCGTTGGATGTGGAGAGGCGACATCCATTTTGGAAACAACGGACTTATAGGAGGGAACCATCTTGGCGAGAAAACAAAAAATCACTTGTGCAAAACCACTGAGTGAGCAACGACGGGTTGAAAATCACCCCACCATAATTGTGTTTGTCTTATTCAATCAAATTCGTATACTTTAATAAACATTCTTCAACAAAATTTCTGATTGTGTTATTGTGATCTTCATCCTTGTTAGTGCCCCAGAGCCAACCATTGGGTCATCATTGAAGTTCCCCAAGAAGTATTTTCATTTGACGTAACAATTGTGATGGCTTCATGTCACCTAACTCGAATCTGATGTTGCCCGGTGTAATTGACGATTGGCAGATTCCGAGAGTCGTTTCATGATGGGTCCAGTGCGCCAAGTAGGTGATAATAGCGAGTGTTATGCGACTGCATTGAAATAGCGCTTCTACTTGCAGGAACCAAAGTTGCACATGCTGTTTCCAAAATGGCGGTACTTTACAGACACTAACTGTCTCAACTACCGGCACGAAGTTGTTGTTGTTTAGTGAACTTTGTGTCGCAAGTACCGACATGGCGTTGTTGTTGTTTTGTACAGTTTCACCAAAGTCAGGCGACCACGGCAGCGCACTTGCGCTATCCTGATTATCATACAGGGTGACCAATTACTGGTGTTAAAATATAACCCTAGGCGTAAGGCAGATTGGCATTTATCAGCAGAGACTGAGTCGCCACATTATTCAGATGGGTAGCTCACGCTATATTTTATGCATGTGACAACTCTGCACTAGTAAATAAACATGTTATATGCCTTGTCTAAGCATATGGCAACTCTGCACCAGTAAACAACCATGTCAAAAGGCCTTCTCTATGCGTATGGCAACTCTGCACCAAATTTTCTCATCAGACAACAATGCAGTTCGACTTGGGTTTTCCGAGTATTCTCCGAAATCTCCAAAAAAAATCTTCGGTGCTGCCATTGAGCAACAGGAGATTTCACTTTTCGTACTTCGATGTTCGAATGAACAGCTGATTGATTTTCGTTTGCGTTTCGTGTGATTGGCAAGCCTACAAATTCAAAATTTGCATTTAATTCAATTGTTTGTTGAACGAAACACTCGAATAAGTCCATTGTTCAATGCTTCCCAATGTTTGTATAAAACATTATTTACAATCTCACCGAGCTATAGCCATTACACTTTGAGTAAAAAGTTGTGTTCTGGACCAGTCAGAACTCTAGGTTCTGGTTGTGTTCTTGATGAACCCAACTTGAACCCACTTTCATGATTGGTCACTCAAAAGTAACGTTGCCTACTTTTTGCCATTTTCGGTCATATGCATATGATGGCACAAAACATTTTTAAGTAAAAAGCATATTGTTATTTATTTAAAAAATTTTAATAAAATACAACAAGCGCGCAAAGTCACACGTAAGTTTATAATCAAAACAAAAAATAACTGTTCAGAGGTCACTAGAACACAAGAGCACACTGTGGACGCAACACCAGAACTCTTATATTTTTACTCACTGTAGAAAGGCTATAACACAACTGAAATGTTGATTTCCTTAAATGCAGATTACCGTGGAGCTATATTCGCTGAAAATATGCATGTAGTGTTGAACATAACGTTAAAATGCTTTTCAAATTTAAAAATCAGTGTGATGAAATCAAATCCCGACAAAAATTTCGTCGCCGAACATAACGTTAAAATGCTTTTCAAATTTAAAAATCAGTGTGATGAAATCAAATCCCGACAAAAATTTCGTCGCCGTTGAATTGCCGAACAACACACAATACAGCTGATCAGAGCGCAAACAATTGATTTCACAACATTAATTTTTAAGTTTTCAATTCATTTTTACATTCTGTTCTGCGTAGTTCCAGCATTTTAAACATTGAGTAACGTCAAAATTTAAGAAACACTGAATAACCACGCAAGACATCCAAAAAATTGAATAAAATAATAAATTCAAACACAAAACAGCTAATTTTCTATTTTACATACAATTTTAAGACAGTTAAATATTATTACCTATGAAAACAATGTAGCTAATAAACCACACACAGTACAGCTGATCAAAGAGCAAACAATTGATTTCATAACATTAATTTTTAAATTTTCAATTCATTTTCACATTCTGTTGACATTAAATGCGTGGTGTCAGCATTTTATACGCGTCAAATATTGAGCTGCTGCAGCTGCTGTATTAGTGTATGGGCCGTATTACACCATGATTTCTATCAGTGGCCGAGTATAAAAGGAAGGGCAAGTGTGCAATCTCTCATCAGATCTTGTGTGTGCATTGTAGTTAAGTGAAAAATTTTGAGAAGCCGTAAGGAAATAATGTGGTTTAAATGAAAAAAGAATATATACAAATATTGTTTAATTTGAACAAGATTATAATAAATATATAAACTTAATAATGCAGTTTTGCTGCCCACCAGCGTCAATCGACAACTATTGTTAATGGATGCGATCGGTAATCACATCGAATGTCAATAAGAGGTATGTTTGGTAAATTAAAATTTGGTATTTTGTTAAGAGTGATATGTTTGGAAAATTAAGTAACCTCTTACAACAATATTGTTAACATTGCTTCATAGTTGACTTGGTGAATTACAATTTAATGCCATTTAAAAATATTCGAGTAACAGAATAAGAAAATGTAAATAAAATATGGATGAAAAAAAAAAAACCGAATAAAATTACAAAAAAAAAGTAAAAATATATAAAATGAGTCATGAATAAGGGATGAAATGGAGGTTAGCGAGGTTAATTTTGTGGGCTGTGATGATGTGTACATTAATTTTTGATGAAAGTCATCTGCGTCCACGTTAAAACCACTTCAGAAACAAATAAAAAAATTTACAATATCTTGATAAATATTTGAAGATTTCTGAGATTCACCCATATGCAGGCAGAATAAATTTAAAACTCATATGTACTGCCATAAACGTTGGCCAAAAAATGTATTGAACTTAAAGGTACACAATTTAAATACTAAAAAAAAGGGGAAATTAAATTTTGTAATTTCAACCTTATGTAATTCTAATTAAAATTAGATATATCATTAATTTTGTTTAGAAAACAGGACGTTTTATTATGAAAATATACAATACTAGCGTAGCCAGGCGCTGCTGCGGCCCCGTCGTGATGTTGGTGTGCGATTTTTGTAGACATTGTTCCTTTCTCGCTCTAATTTTACCCACGCACATTTGTTTCATTTATTGCTACTAACCAAAGCAAACATGTTTTTGTGTTTCTATAGCAACGAGCTTTTTGTATGGTAGCATAATGAACTTACAGTGGAGTCAAAATAAATGCACTTATAAAAAAAAAAAATATAACAATATATAAAAACTTGCGAGTTGCATCAAAGTGGATAGCATATATCAAAGACTATGAATTTAGATAGACTGGACATTTCGAACGAAAATCATGCGGTTCTCAATTTTCTCAATTGTTCGATGCTCGATGGTGTTTGAAGGTGTTTTATTCAAACCTAACTCAAAAAAATGTTAACATTTTGTAAAATTTGTGAGTTATGTTAAAATGTACTCAATGAAGGAGGGCTGTCAACAAGCACTGGTTTTTACCTTTTTTTCTATTGCCCTTATGCCAAAGACTATGAATTTAGATAGACTGGACAAAGGTAAAACTGTTATTCATAGTAATAAATATGGCATATGTCTCCTAAACTTTATGACATTCACCTTTTTTCAACAGAATGATTGGTTGATTTACTACTAATTCAACAAAATAATAATATTTTTTGTTTTATTATTACTTCATACATAATTAAGCCAAAAAAAAAAAAACCATCACCATCTCTGACCACTGTGTGACCACTATTTTCGCAGATGATAAAAGTAAATAAATAATAAATAAATTGTCTTAAATGAACTGACTTCATATATTTGTGATAATGATGGGAAATAATAGTCTCAAGATTATAAGTACAATAAAAAGAAAGAAATGAATTAATCGAAAAACAATGTGTATTACAACAAGCTAATAAAATTGGAACTTTAAATATTTCAAAAGAAGATTTAGATTAAATCCAATTTCCTTCATTTCTTATATAGATAAAAATATGCCAAGGCCTAAAATTACTAACTATACTTGTCAACAGTCACTTAAAATAATTTTAAATAAAAAAATAAATAATATTACATCGAAAATATCATGTAATATTTAAGTGTACCCGAAACTTTTGGCAGATACCAATCTAATATTTAAAACATAATATTTTTGAGAATGAAAAACATAAGCGAAGATAAATAAATTAATAAAATGAATTTCATCAAATTACACATTGTTACAGTAGTATAAACAAATAAAATCAGTAAATTTTCCAATAAAAAAAAAATATTTTATTTAAAAATAATACAAACATGAAATAATTACAAAATAGAAAGATTAAAAACTTTGTTAACTTTGCACCAATAATATCTTTGGTTTAAACAAGGACTACCATACTATTCAGTTTAAGTTAAGTAAAAATAATATAAGAAAGAAAATTCAATATATTTTTCAGGAAACAAAAACAAAAAAGAAAAGTTAATTAAATTCCAAGACCCAAAAAACTGAAGGCGTTACCGGAAAAAATATTTAAAAAATAGAAAGATTAAAGACTTTCTTAACTTTGCACCAATTATATCTTTGGTTTAAACATTTTAAAATAATTATAAAAAAAAAACTATTTGAAATTAAAAATAACTTAAAACAGAACTGAATTGTTAAAATTATGGACTTAATCTAATTATTTATACAAGATCGATCTACCCTGAGTAGGGAAAAACAATATTAAGAAATTTATATTAAAAACTAAAATTAGACAAAACATTTCATTCATTCGTCCTCAGCATAATTAGGTTCACGTATTGAGCGCTAAAAGGAAACAATTTTAGTTGTTATTATTAAAAACGAAAACAATTACTTACATGATTCAAAAATGGGGCCCATCTATCCACAAGAGCGACTAGGGGAACAGGAGCGGGTGGAGGAACAGGAGCGGGTGGAGGAACAGGAGCGGGTAGAGGAACAAAAGCGGGTAGAGGAACAAAAGCGGCTGTTGTCGCACGTGGTGCTGGCTGGGGTGGGGCGTAAATGGATGTGAAGGTTATTGGGGTTCGTGGTGCTGGCTGGGGTTGGACGTGAACGGATGTGAAGGATCTTGGGGTTCGTGGTGGATGTTTTGGTACTTGAATTGGGGTGGCAACCCCAGCAGGGAAGCCACATCGTTGCAATATCTGTGCGACTTCTTGCAGTGGCTTCGAGCCCTGCTGGTGCTGCTGTTGGGATGTGGATTGTGATCGCCTCCTGTTCCTTTCAATCCTGTGGCGCTCTTTCAATCGTGCTTCATTTTGAAGGACGACTGAAAGAGCTTCCTGTAGCTTCTCCAAAATTTCTTTTTGAGTGGCAATTTCTTTCATCAGCATTTTTTTTTTCGTTTCCATTTCTTCCTCCTGTGCGACCATGTCACGCTCGCGGCGGTTCTGCCGCTGTCGCTGTCGATGTAGACAACGCTTATTCTTAGTATTAATCTAGAATAAAAATAATAAATAATAAAGAAAATAATAATAAATAAATAAATGAAATGTTTACAAGTACTTACATTTTCCATTTTTCTCTTATTTATGAATTCCTGCAAATTATAAAAAAAAAAATAATAATTGCATTTCTCAATACAAAGTGACTTACCTTAACAAAGTCTTCACAGCTTCTGCGAGGGAAGAATAAAAACGTTTTTGGTCTTAAGTCGTTCACAGAAGCATACATACACACAAAATAGTAACGTGATAAAACGTAATCGTATTTTGTTCATTTCATGCGTATGTGTGTATGTATGTGTTGCTTTACTGCTCTACTACGCATTATTTTTGAAAAATTATCATACAATCATAGTATGTCTAAGTGAAGGAAGAGAGAAGAATAAGAATTCATACAGTAGTTGCTAAAAGTATTTTCACGTTAAAAAAAAAATATATTCCTTGTGATTTCTTCAATGAATAATTGAAACAAAATATTTAATGTGAAAATATTTATGGCAACCATTGTATGTAGTTCGTTGTCAGTTCATTGCATGAATTCCTTCTTACTTAAAGAAAAGACTCACTTCACATAATAACATAAGAAAAATAGAAACGTAAAGTTTGATATAAAGTATATGCAGATTTCCACACCACCATAGAGGTACTGCATGAAGTGCGTTAATCAGTTTTCCTTATAGTAGAATGGCTGATTTCCCCAATAGGCATATTCACCATATAATTTCTATTTGAACATTCAGCAATGCTCATAAAGAAATTATTTATTACTCAAATTTTTCAATTTTTTTGAAAAACGATCGTGTTTATTTTTTAACCTTGCTTCTTGCTTACATTTCAAAATGTAATCTTGCACCCAACGACATTTCTTCCTTATCAATACCAACATTTGGTGTTTAAGGATAGCAATTCGGTGAGGGAAGCATGGGTCCTTCTCATCATACCATTCTGGATATGATTTATTTACTTCAGCAATACACGCGGCACAAATACTTTTAAGAATATTCGGCAAATGTGCAATTTTAGAGAAGTGTTCTGCAAACACAGACAAATGAACATTGAAAATATTGTAACATTTATCTGTGGGGTTCACTAAACAATTTCTAAAATGGTCTGCATAAAGTTTACATACAGCAGGAACCGAAGCAAAATTATTTTTGTCACCATAATTTTTGAGCTTTATGAAACCTTCGGAATAATGTTGTAGCTCTTCGGTAGCATCAACAAGGTTTTTGCAACGCACACAATTAAGTTTTCTAATTGTTATTGTATTTAAAACATAGCCAGTGAAGTAACGGCTTTGCACCTTCTTCAGCTACGCCTAGTTCATGCTTTGCACTCTTAGTGGTGACAATATCTTTGTCGGAAAACTGAGTTGCATCTCTCGATGTCATCTCTATATCGTTTTCCGCCAAAGTTATGTTTTCGGAAATATTTCCTCCTAAAGTCCAATCTAACATGATATCTGCATCATTCTCACAATTCTTATTGAGAAGATAATCTCCTGCAGACATCTTCATAGAAAGAAACTTTGCCATGAGATGTTGCATCTCTCGGACAGATGGATTTGAGTTATTTCCCAGACTAGCACGCAAACTTCCAAAGAAGTTTTCCAAGCTATCTGTTCCCAAACTGCGGGGAAAGAGGTAGTGCACAGAAGGATCCTCAAAAACATCTGTCGCTAGACATAATATTGCTTTTAGAGTTCCAATGAATGGAACATCAAATTTATTTTTTGGAAAAGTACATTTCGAAAAGGTACTTTTGAATTCCTCAATATCTTCCCTTTTCCCATTATTTCTTTGAAATGGTTTTTTCCAAGGATTTTTAGTTTCAAGTGAAATACCATTAAGTAAATCAAATCCATTATTTATGAATTTGATGAACTCTGCTGTAGCTACAGCATGTTTGATATTTTCTGGATCTTGAAACATGGAGCATGAAGAGAGATACTTGATTGCGCTTGCGGTTGTACTACTCAAAACCTGAGTTGCCAAAGATACATTCATTACTTCAAAACCATTCGGATGAATGTGTCTCTCTGTTAATTTTGGCATTAATCGTACAGTTTCCGAAGAACTATCAATTTTAAATGCTTCTTCAATGACACTCCATTTAGCTGTAGAGGGTTTGTACATGAATGCATTTCGTATGCATTTAAATATGTGTACATAATCAGCCATTATGTACACTTTCCCTTGGTGGGCATCATTCATGTAATATGAATGAAATTGTACTTTTGATTCCTTATAATTGACAGGTGATGACAATGTTCTACAAAAATGTGGGTAAAGCAACATAACAAACTTGCAACAGCAAAAATGAAACTAAAGTATTTTTTACTGTTGCATTTGAATGCAACCAATTGCGTTTTATTTGTTTCTAAGGTACTTATGTATTTTAGTTAGTGATTATCACTTCAAGAACATAGTAGTGTTTCTAAATAAGAAAAATTGTGCTAATAAAGAAGATTGCATGTAAGTCGCATTTATTTGATTTCATTTAAAAATAATTAAAAAGATAATAGTAAAACTATAAACAAGATTTTTATATTTCAATATTTTGAAATCCAAATAACTTTATTAATTTATTCAGTCTGAGATTTCATTTTTAGTTCTTAAAATGAAAGAAAAACTTTGATTTTTCTTTTGCATAAATTAAAATAAGAAAATTTTCAACACGATTATTAAGTAATCTGTGAATTGAATCTTTTCTTTTACTCATTTCCGCCTAACATATTCATTTGCTAAGGTGAAGTTGATTGACACACATCCCATTCCATTGAATTTGGTTGCTGTGGAGCGAGTACCATTGTGCTTAAAGAAATGCCAACAAATTTCAAGTGTTGCGTTAAAGGCTGTGTGGGTGGTTTGAGAAATTTTCGCTTTCCCTCTGAATTCGACAACGTTGGGAAATGGTGCGAAAATTTAAAAATTGACCGTTCACAAGTAAAGAACACTTATAGAATTTGTGAGTTACATTTCGACGCTTCAGTTTTAGGCGTAAAACGTGTTTTGAAGGATGCTGTGCCTACACAAATGTTAGGTCACAATTGTGGCCCAAAACATTTCAATGCTATTGACAAATCAATGAAATCATTGAATGTGCCCTCAATTTTGGTGAATGAAGGAAATTATACTTTATTGCCTTCTGAAATTGATAAAAGCAACAAAGTTTCAGACATCGAAACAGTACACATTCCCAAAGAGCAGAAGGAAATTTAAAAATTTTTAAATTATCATCTACTATCTTTTACATATTTTATATACATATGCGCGTACATATGTTTCATAGAGGTGTACATAACCGAAAGCCTTTGCTATGTACACCCCCATTGTCCTTCTTTTTCATGTTTTTGATATTCCTTTCTATACCTCCCTACACTTCCCTTTGCCACGAAAAGTGATATATTGCCATGATACATGAAAAAATCTGTTTACCTATTATTAATTTCAATCTAAGGAATCAATTATTACACTCTCCTTTTCTTGATTTATACTTAATAGGTTAATTCGTTAATTAGCTTCATTAAGTATTGATCAGTAGTTTAGAAATTAGTATGGTAAAGCTTTTCATTAACTATAAATGTAAGGTTTTTGCATCCCCTACATTTCTTTGAACTACTGCAATATTGCATGATTAAAGAAATATATCTATTGAATTTATTAATCTTCTTATTTGTAAAGCTAGTTTAATGCAACTGGACTCTATAAATGTTAAATAACCTGTATTCGAAGCAATGTAGGACCTATAACATGAAATGGAAAAATTAAATATTTCATTTTATTGCTTACTTTAACAATAAATCTAACACAGTCATTTTCGTAGTCAATTGTAAACAGTTTATAACGTTTGCAATGCTTCTAAAATTGTACCATTGTGCGGCCAGCAATTTTCAAATGTGGATTTGTCATCAGAAGTAACATGAGCACACAATAAAATTGAATATCAACAGCATGTAACAGTTGCATGCAACTCATATTTGAACATTTGTTTTTGTTTTGTGTTTACTTAACATGAGACGTTCGAGTGGAACCTTAACTTCGATTATTTATTTGAGCGGAATCTTAACTTCGATAACTTTTTGAGTGGAACGTTAACTTTTTGAGTACGAATTCACTTGCTCTCTGCACATTATGGAGAAGAAGATAACTTCGAAACGCGCGCCTTCCAAATATTTGAATATTAACTCAAAATGCATGAAAGTACAAATTCGTTGAAATTGCTTTTATTTGAAATAATTTTCATTACATTACTTTACAAATTATAAATATATCATGTGCAATGAAATACAATTACAATTCTACTAATATTTCTTTGATACTATATTCGTTTTCAAATTAATTCATAATAAAATTAATAACTTTAAATATTACAAGGTATGTTGGCAAGTAATACATCAATTATAATGTACAATATTTTTCAACTTGCCGTAAAACTGTCAAGCAAAGAAGGCCTATGCTGATGTATTTTAATTTTAAAAATTTATTTTATTAAAATGGAAACATTCTTTATATATTAAATAGTACATGCAAATGATTTTTTTATTAAACATATTTCATTTGGTGTTCCATATCTTATTTTTATTATCTCCAAAATGTTTGTTAATGTTTTCCATTAATATGCTGCCATTGCCTTCAGTTTCTTTATCTCGACTCACGCTACAATGATTTCGACTCACGCTACATTTTCTTATAAAAAGTTCATCTCCATCAAAAATGGTCATGGTTTTTTGAGTTTTTCTGCAGGTTCGATCAGGTTCGAGAGCGGAATTTTTCTCGTCGCATCGAACCCGCATTTTTTCGAACTCGAATTATCAAGTCTATTTATTTTCATAGCCTTTGTGCCAGATGAGCATAGTAAATTCCAACAATACACATCAGATGACGTACTTAGTTAGAGCTGTCAAAACATCGATTGTTTGCATGGAAAACATCGATGGTTTGTATGGACTTAGGTAATTCCAACATAGTTATCTTTTGGATCAATACATTTCAGACCAATGTTGTTTTTCACAATTTTAATTTCTTTAAATTAATAAACTAAGGCTAAACTACAATAAAATAAAGCCTCTGTGCTGCTCTCTGGTGGTGAATCTCATTCCTTCCAAATCATTCTTTTGGCTTGGGATAAGGGGAAAAGTCGCAAGAGACAAAATCTATTTGATAACTTATTATGATATTGGGGATTTTTTTAGTCACTTCTGAATATATTGTAAGCTCATTTAACTGACTTAGATCGCGAAAATGCATCCAGGAACATATTTGAAATCAGCCGTGAAATATACCACCTCACTAGGTTCAGTTTTAATCTCATTATTTAAAGTATAAATATAATTTATTATTTAACACTACTCACTCTATTTTTTAATAATATCGATTGTACCAACAATAAAATCTCAAGAGTTCTTCTATTTGATCAATGGTTGTCAATATATAAATAAAACTTTACATCTTAACAATATTGTTGTAAAAAAAGGTAATAAAATATTCGAAAAGTATCACTCTTTCAAAACTAGCAGCTCTATTTCTCGCATGGGCCAAGTACTTATCGTGCCTCGGAGTTCGAATGTATTGTTGCTACTCAGGCATCCCATTTGGCGGCATACTACAACAGTCGGAAAATCCTGAATGAAATTGTGCTCGTGCCCTCCCAACTATTGTTGCATAATGATTCGGATAAGTGACTACGATGTGTCGCTGTCTGCAGAAACAGTATATAAGCACTATTCCATCCTAATAGCGGGCAAAAAAAAAAAAACAATAAGCAATGGGCTCTTTTCAGGGCCACCATAAGTTCTAATCAAAGAGAGAAAAATCAACAAAATCTTTGATATTTACAGAATTTGCAGTTTCTGTCAGTCAAAAATATGAAACATGGATCAGAAACCTATACCGCTTTCGTCTCAATTCCAAACTAATTGCATTTTTGAGTGTGCTAGAAACCGCATTTGATTTATTGAAATCGGCTAGTTTTTTACAGACGATTTGGTTAAATGCTCCCTTATCTGAAGTTATTAAGGGAAAAAAGACCCAATATCTGTAGCTTATTATTTTTCTCGCTAAATACAACATTTTAGTTGTTTTAAGTATAAATAAGTACTTTACAAAATTGAATCAAAATAAACGAAAAAAGCAAAACGAAGCAATGCTGAATATGCCAACCTGCTTGTACGAGTATATAAATTTAAACATTTTCGAAGATTCCTTTTCGTCTTTAATTAACTGCATTTGTTGATAAATTTTTTTTATTTTGTTTTAAAAACGCGTAGAAAGTAATAAGTTCAATGAAAAATTTAATAAACTCATTGGCGTGGCGGAAGTTGGCATGTTTGCAAATTGTGAACCCGATCGTGAATGCACCAAAATAAAAGAAGAAGAGTAAAATTTAAAAAAATCAAAAATTTTTGGAAGAAATGTAAGTATAATTGCATATACATAGTTAATGAAATTGATAACAATCTATGATTACATAGGGGCAAGGATAGGACACCGGAGCAAAATTTTTGTGAATTTAGTAACATTAATGCCTTAGTAGCGGAGGAAAATGCTACTATGAAGGACATACTAACCGAGTTGCAGGAAATGAACAGGCAGACTTCGTCGATTGTGACTATGGGGGAACAGGTCACCAAAATAATGCAGGAAAAGTTGGAGGAGCAGAAACATTTCAATGAAATTATGAAAAAATTCTTGGCAAAAATGAAATAGTTCTGTAATTCACATTTGTAGTATTAGTGTATTTTATTATTTGTTTGCCTTATTTCTTCTTTAACATAAATGTAACTGCGTACCACTTAAATGTTATAAATGTTATACAAAAATATATAAATACAATTAATTCAGTTACAAATGCAAAATGAGATTTTTTTGTGATATCCACGGACCTGAGAATCCTCTCTGTACGTGAACAGATAAACTTGCACACTTCCCGGTATAATGGCAAAAGGCTAGCTGCTGCTTTGGCTATAAATACCTCCAGGAGAAGGCTCAAGCGCCTTCACCCTGATAACCATTGGGTACACGGACGCCAAAGAGGACGTAGGCTTCCCTTATAATGGAACCAGACATATATTAATTTGATAGATTTTTATAGCTTTAAGCCATACGTCAATCTCTCGCTTTTATCACACAAATTTTTTATATCCACTATGTTGGATGCTTATTTTCATCCAATAAAAGAAAACAAAAAAAAAAAAAGGATTTTTTTATTGCTGACGAGGGAGTCTTTTATAGAGAATGCATCTGTTAATTTCATATTAACGAGATCGTGTTAGACTTAACTCGATTTTATTGGATAATTCCGCTCATATTCACAAGTCTTATAACTTTTTATGGTCAGCTATCTAGCTCAAAAACTGAGGGACTAGTTTGCATGCATACAGACGGACATGGGGTCTCCGATGTCTCTTTCTATGTGTTACAAACTTCTTGACTAACTTATAATACTATTCACTGTTGATAAGTTGTCCGTGTCGTGTATATCAAATGCTTCGTTTTTAGTTCATTAACTTTGATTTTCGATTTCTCAAATCAAGTGCATGTTTTGTCCAAAACAACTGGACCGATTTTGATGAAATTTTCAGAGAAACTCAAGCATAGTCTGAAGAGTATTCTTGTGACGTTTGGCATCAATAAGAATTATTTTTTGCTGCCTTAAAAATGTCAACTTTTGTGCCAAAAAAAATTTGAATAGCCTACTGGCGGCCAATGTGTAAGTCCGTCGCTGCCCCCTGGTAATACTTTATCAATAGTTGAGAAGAAGTAGCGAGTACTCTTGAAAAGTAGTGACAAAGAGTATAAATTATTATATTTTAATAGTCTTTGCTGCTATCTTGATGCTAGCAAAGAGTATAAATTATATAGAGCAGACAGAGCTCTCAATTTTAGTAGAGTTTCTCTTAAGTCTGATGTTCGATAGAAGAAGGGGTATGTTGGATGATGTTTGATAGTGTTTGATAAGATAAAGTCACTCAATAGTTGAAAATGTTATTCAAAATTGTGAGTTATTTTAAATGCACTCAAGAAAGGAGGGTTGCCGAGCAGCTTGATAGGGTATAAAGTTATAGAACGTATTTTAAAATAAATGAGAAGAAAAATGAATGATGATTTCATTTATTTTATTTACCAAATAAAGAAAAGAAAAACAACTTCAGTTAATAATTAAGTTAATTGCTGGTGGGTGCCATTGAGTTATACCACCCAGAAGAAGAGCGATTTTAATGCTACAGAACCCAAGGATTGGTTCGAATGCACCGAAGGACGTGTTAGTGAACCAAAAACAATTGAAAACTTGCCTGGTCGTGATGAATGGGTGATCTTTAATGTCCAATTGACTACACTTTATAAAGTGAATTACGATGAACACAATTGGAAGTTGATTATTGAAACACTCACTGAGGGTGATTTCAATCGTATTCATGTTCTTAACCGTGCCCAACTTATCGATGATGCTTTGACCATTGCCTGGAGTGGCGATCAGAATTATGACATTGCTATGCGTTTGATTGAGTATTTACAGCGTGAGCGCGAATATCTACCATGGAAGGCAGCAACTGAGAATCTGAATAGAATCAGTCGGATTATAAGACAAACACCGGAATTCGAATTCTTCAAGGTAAGTGTCGGGTTTATTTGTATGTAAGTAGTAGTAGACAATCAATAGATTTCATTTCTTTCGCTTAAACCACCTACCATAATTGGATGCTACGCACGCAAGGGTTTCTTCGCTGTAAGTTCCTTTGTTGCCATAAATGAAAAATATACGCTTAAACAATTTCCATCATTTCAATGAAGACTAATTTCTTTAATTTCATCGTATTATTTTCGGTTTATTCCAATAGTGCTACATGCAGAAGATTCTGACACCCATCTATAGCTATGTGAAGGGCTTAAATGACAACTTCAGTGAACTGAAACAAAAAGAGAATGATATCCTACTTAAAACCCTCATTGCCGGCTGGTCTTGTCTTTATAATGTTGGTGATTGTATACCGAAGGCACGCGAATACTTTGCTGCTTGGCGTGCAGAACCCAATCCAGATGAGAAGAATGTGGTGCCCATTAATTTACGTTCCACTGTCTATTGCACTGCTATACGTCATGGTAATGATGATGACTGGCGCGCTACAAGAATTCCAATGTTGCTGCTGAAAAGAAAACTATTCTCTCCTCATTGGGTTGCTCACGTGAAATCTGGTTGCTCCAAAGTTATTTGGAACGTGCCTTTGTAGAGAATGAAGTCATACGTAAACAAGATGCAATGTGGGTATTCCAAGCGGTTGCACTCAATGAAATTGGTTTCCATTTAGCTAAGAACTATTTTATGGCAAATATTGAAGCTCTGGCCAAATTGTAAGTCCAAATCCTTTTTAGTATGGTATATCAATTAATATTTTGTATAAAATTTTAGCTATGCTCCATCATCCAATCATTTGGGAAGACTACTTACTCCTCTCTCGAAACAAATAATAACGGCAGGTGACTTTGCTGACTTCAAGGCCTTCGTTGAGCAAAATAAGAAATCTCTGCGTGGCATTGATCAGGCAATCAAACAGTCACTGGAAATCGTGCTGACCAACGTTCAGTGGAAGGATCGTAATTACAGTGAAATTTCCCATGCTATACGCAAACTACTTTAATCATTTGATCTCCACCGCCACCACCACCACTGCTGCTACCGCTGGTATGTTGACTTGGCGAGATATTCCGTCGATCCTTGGGACAATTAACATATTCATTTGCCCACTCCAAACAACAAGTGTAAGCAATATAGTGCCCCACTGTCAGAGTGGCACCCATATGCGTTATCACACTGTACAATTTGTAAACATGGAGTTTATTCGCATCGTTGAGTTCACAGCACTTTGCGCAAAAGCAGGGCAATGTAAAGGTTGTGGGCACATAAGTGTTAATCTTCTCCATGCCACCAGAAAACCGATTCAATTGAATGAGCAATAAGCGAGGCAACACCTCATATGAAATGGAGCGTATGGCTTCCGTGTAACCTGTACAGGTATCACAACTGTATTTATTTTCGCCGCGAAAGAATTCACGAGTGATGCAGGTATTCTATGTTTGTTGATGAAAGGAAAGATATTATCATAATTGAATTACTTATTGGATTGTTTAAAAATAAATTACCTGAATATATTGACTTGGCTTTTCAATATAATCTGGAGTATCGTGTCCCGATAAAGGCACTGGTAATGAGATATCAAGCATGCCTTGCTTTTGTTTTGTTATCGTATCGCAGCTTAGACATCTTGTGGTCAACACACAAACACCTTCGAAATCATGGGTAAAAAAATCCAAATTAAGTTCACGTATTTTATCTGCTAGACGCTCTTTTTCTTTTTCCTGAATGGTTTTTATTGCTGATTTTGACTCATCATCACTGATGCACTTCGTTGTTCCGGTTGTTGTTGTGCCAACAACAGATTGCGCTGAATGGGAACCACTGAGATCGACAGTATTCAAATAGAATAAACTATTCGATGAAGACTGTGCCGTTGTGCCACCACTACTACCAGCTAGACTATGACCATCCTTAAGAGGCGATTGCAAACGAGACGCTTTTTTTTTTTTTTTTTTAGTCTCCACGGAAGGACCTTTTGAGAAGATGAAGAAATGAGCCGTTTATTTTGAAAATGCCATAAGTCACTGTGGTTTCGACATGAAATATTGAAGGGTTTGTATTTTAACACGTTGGAAACTATTAGTGGCGAATTTAGAAAAGATGTATTGGTGTTTATTATCCCAAGATACTTATATTTGTCGTAGTGTAAATTATTTTTATGCCATATTCAATATCTGAATTTTCGCATCATATTTTTTTATGGTTTCAACGTTCTTGACAGTTAGTTGCTTGCTGTAGAATATTAATTTGTTGTAAGTATGGTTGAAAGTATACCATAATTATCAGCAATTTTTGATTTCAGTGCCTTTTTGGATCTTTGAAATTAAGTTAGAAAAGATAAACTACGAAGCTTTGGCATTATTTAACTGTTTCTCTCAATTGTTGTTACTTCAATGAACCAAAAATCATATTTTCGATGGCAAAAGTATAGGCAAATTTTGTATACATTTTGTTCTTATAGAGAGGTAATTCGTTATAGAGGAGTTCCACTATATGTCTGCGTGATAACACCATATAACATTAACATGACACTTTCAAAGTATACAGTATGTGTATGTATTAATTCTTAAATTGGAATTCTATGATTTCTGTTGTGTTTCTTTTCTTTTAATAGCTCATAACAATATTAAATACTTTTTGCACGTACTAAAATGAAAAATTTGCAAACATCTACTTGAGTGCATCTCCACAATTTTGAGTGAAAATGCTGGTTCGATCAAACTCCGTCCATCGAACCATCGAACACCATAATTTCCCCGCAAAAAACTCTCCACTAAAATTGAGAGCTCTGTCCAGTCTATATATTTTAATAGTCTTTATAATTTATATATTATATATTTTAATAGTCTTTGATGCTAGTTTGGATTTTGGATAATAACAGGGTGTCAAATGTATCGTAGTTTCAGAAACGCTCGTTAGGGGTCGTTGCTCATTCTAGTATTAAAATGTAAGACCAGATGGCGCTAAGATAGAGTGGTTGTGGTAAAGACTATTAAACTGAATATTGTTTACCCGGGTACACTACTCAACAGTAGAGCGAGTATTTTCCGAAGTAAACAAATCTTCGACACCTGATAAAAGAAAATTCAAAGAAATTATATAAAATCAAAACCTTTGAAGTTGATATTATCGACATTTCACATGATTCAAACGCTTAAACTGAAGACCGGGCATTTTGTTTCTATCATCTAAACCGTCTTAATTTACCATATCAATATTTCCTTCTGTGATTGTTGCTTTGTCTTTGTACTTTGAAGTTTACTTGTCCCTGGAAAAATATCTTCATTGTCGTCTGCGGTGGATAAACGAATCAGATGTAACATTGAACAATGTTATTTTAAAATTATTTTTCAATTGTTATTTCAAATAAAATAAAAACGCCATATAAGAGAATATAACGAAAAATAATGTACTGTATTTTGATCGAGCACAGGTACTGCGAAAAATACTTCATTCTTAAATCATTGTACTGCGAAATAGCAGCTTTTGGGGAAATGTAAAAAAAAAGATATGAGCGTACGTTATGCCATGTGTGCGTTGTGTGTATGTGTATAGTTTGTATATATACTATACTAGCGTACCCGGCGTGCTTTGCTACGCTCACCACGTGAAACTTAATACTACAAAATAGTAAATTTAAATTTAAAAAATGAATAAACTAAGTATGCACTCTATTCATTAGCATTCATTTTTGTTTTAAAAAAATGTAAAAAAGTTGGTAAAAAGAACTGCCTGTATCTCAATAATAGCGCCACCTATCGGGTCCAACTTACACCAATCTAGGGGACTCCATAGGTACAACAAAAAAATTTCATGAAAATCGGTCCAGCCATTTAGAAGAAAAATAGTCACAAAATTTTGGAAACTCGAATTGTGTATATACGAGGATGGTTCATTAAGTACCCGTGTTTGACGATAGAGGACGTTCCTAAGTAAAGTTAGTGTTATCATCGTGTGCTGCCATCTATCAGACGACGATAATACAATTTCAGACGAAAGTGCGCGAAGTAGCAAAGGCCGTAGGTGTGTCGACCGGAACGGCAATTAATATTTTAGTTGATAAGTTGGCGATGAAAAAATTGTCGGCCCGATGGGTGCCGCGATTGCTCACGCTGGACAACAAGCGGATGCGGCTGTTAACTTCGAAGCAGTGTTTGGGGCAATTTAAGCGAGATCCGAAGGACCTTTTGCGTCGAGTTGTCACCGTTGATGAAACCTGGATTCATCATTACACACCAGAAACTAAGCAACAATCAAAACAATGGATTTCTCCCAGTGAATCTGCACCAAATAAGGCGAAGACGGTTCCATCGGCCGGTAAGGTCATGGCGCCGATTTTTTGGGATGTGAAGGGCGTCATCCTCATGGATTTTTTAGAAAAAGGAAGAACGATCACTGGACAGTGAGTTATTGGACCGCTTCGACAAAAAATTAAAGGAGACACGGCTACATTTGGCGAAAAAAAAAGGTGTTGTTTCATCACGATAGCGCACCAGCACATGCATCTGGTGTTGTCTCAGCCAAACTGCATGAATTGCGTTATGAATCGCTGCCGCACCCCCCGTATTCACCCGATCTGGCTCCCTGCGACTTTTTCTTGTTCCCTGACATGAAGAAATGGCTCGCGGGAAAAAAATTTTGCAGAAACGAGGAAGTCATCGCCGAAACAGAGGCGAATTTTGGAGAGTGCGACAAATCCAATTTTTTGGAGGGGTTACAAAAATGGCCGGAACGTTGGGAGAAGTGTATCTTTCTAAAATGGGACTATGTTGCAAAATAAAAAACATTTTTTTGAAAAATAAACACCATTTTTTGTAACACAGGTACATGAGCCTCCCTCGTATATATCGATGAACCGTGTTCATATCGTCGGAAAATATTTTTCTTTAGGTCATATGAGGTCGTCATGTTTTAAAAAAGTCTAGTAATCCAGTCATATCCCTGACATCACTTGGAATCAGCGCCGGATTCATGATTGTCTGATCTGTCGCATCACAAATAGTCAGACGTCTATAGAACGTTTTGCCGGTATTAATCATTCTTCATAATAGTGTGATACTGAGTCCCTAAAACAAGAGTCATACTATAGTGTATTTTCATGATAGCGTGCTACAGAGTAATAGCAGAAGACAAGACTCACACGACAGTATTGATTGCGGCCAATGAGTCAGCAAATAGTCCAGGGAATAAAGCCAAAAAAATGTTCAAACTTCGGAATAATTAAGGGAAAAGCAGAATTTTGACATGAATCTTCCTATTGTGGCTCTAAACAATATCCCAAAAGTCCCCAGCGATACATGTGATGAAATTCTCTACAAATTTGGTCTGTGCCATTTTTTTATAAAATTAACCGTTCTTGAGATAGAGCGCGAGCAGTGGGTAGCGCTGAGCCTGTATATGCAGTGGCAAACAAATATGTGTAAATACCGTGACTTTTACATATTTTGGTTTGTGCGGGGCAAACGTCTTAATAGAACATTATGAAAAAAATACCAGGTATTCCTTAGATAATTAGCAAAAGATCCCAAAAGTTATTATAGCGAAAAAGAAAAACCGGGACTACCTCTATTTACTCAAAAATGGCTCCGCAAAGTTCTTTAACAATGCGTATCTGGCCTTACTTCGTTATGGGACCCTATATTCTAACAAGGAGAATAACTTTTTGACGGATGAAGTATCTTCACACTACCTAATCCACCATTACAGCCAGAATTTTCATTTTTTCCTCCTAGATTCTCAAATAAAACAAAATGATTCGGAATGTCGACTATTAACACTTCGTTGTAATGCTGGACAAAACCGCGATGTAACATCGATACGCTTGATTCTTGTTACGAGTTACCTTCTCGTACAAAATTACGAAACGTATGCATGCCTAATCTTTTTAACGACATGAAGTCAAAATTTACTGCTATTTTAGAAGATGTTGAGCATTGCGCTATAACAACGGATTGCTGGACATCACGCGCTAACGAAAGTTATCTCACGGTCACTTGCCATTTCATAACAGATAATTATCAGTTTCGCACAGCAGTTTTGTCAACCAAAAAATTGCTTGATGAAACCAACCACTCGTCAGATAGCATATCGTATTCATTGCGTGATGTTCTCACTGAATGACGAGTTTTTGTCAAAGTGACAGCAATTGTGACAGATAACGCCGAAAACATGATGAAAGCATGTAAGATCCTGCAAAAAAGACATGTGCCATGCTTTGCTCACTCAATAAATTTGATTATATACAACTCTCTTTCTCAAGAAAAAATTGAAACTATTATGGGAAAGTATAAGAGTATCGTTTCATTTTTCAAGAGCAGCTCAGTAGCTTGTGCTAAATTCAAAGAAGCTCAGGATATTGGTACCCCATACAGCTTAAAACGGGAGTGCCCCACTAGATGGAACACTGCTTTTTATATGATCGAACGCATTATTCAAACAAAAGTTGCAATTGTGAAGGTACTCCTAAACACTAAAAATGCATTAATGCCATTAACCGCTGATGAGATTTCAGTTTTGGAGGACTTTAAGCAAGTTTTTTCACCATTTGAATACGCAACTGTGCACACATCATTAAGCTCAACAGTGACAGTGTCAATGGTTATACCGGTTGTATGCGGTCTTCTCCATAATTTGGAAAATCTAAAAAGCAAATTAAAGACTGATGAAGGCCGTGAAGCATGTAACTTTATAATGGAGGGAATAAAGCAAAGACTATTGCAGTATGAGAAAATTCTTGAAAATGAGCTCTCATCAATCAACAATGCCTTGCCTAGAGCTTCTCTTCCTTTCGCCACAAGCAAGCCAACACCAACGTTCACAACACAGCCACCTTTTGAATTCTTAGAAATAAGTAAATCGCATAGGAATCGGTACTGTCGAGTTGACTCCATTTTGACTCTTCGTCAATATTTTAAAATGGACAATTTGGATTCAAGCTTGTGCCCATTAGATTATTGGAAGGTAATACTTTACATAACAATTTTGGCTTTGATACGTTATTAATGATAATATTTTTTCTTTGCAGTTCTCAAATGATAAGCATTAGCAAATATACTCTAAAAAGTACCTCTGCGTCCCTGCAACCTCCACTGAAAGCGAGCGAATGTTCAGCAAAGCAGGGCAACTAGTCAGCGAAAAAAGGGTTTCGGTAAAATCGAAGCATGTTTCTTTTTTATTAATATTTTGATATGTTTTAATATCTTTTATTTTAGTTTTATACAATAAGAAACGTTATATAATGAATAATAAATTGACGAATTGAAAGGCATTAATAAAAACTTAAAAAAAAATTGCCATTAGGAAAGGTCGATACATCGATGTTTTTTCCCCGAAAGCTAGTCGTTGAGCGCTGTCAGAAGACTAACTAACTAGTGATGAGCGTTTCTGAGCAAAGAGTGAGTTTTTCGCTATGGCTCCCTAGTCACAGTGACTCGCTGTGATTTAGTTGCTCTCACAGTTTAGGCAATGTTGCTCAGTTAAACTGTGATCCATTTTCTTCGTAAACTGGCCATTTGTTTTTTTTATATGTATATGAACGCTTTGATAATTTCTTTCATAATATTTGACAAGTTTGGTGTGTGTTTGAGTATATTATTACTAATAATAATAATAATATTACAATTTTCAAATTTTGAGATTTTGTTGAAATACATTGGATAATGACCATCCCCTGCAGTGTAGAAATATGACGTTAATATTTCTACTCTTTCCCAATAAAATAGCCGTTAAGGGTCTTTAAATAATTAATTGATAACAAAAAATAGAGTATAATGAACCAAAACGAACTTGCTCCCGAACGAGAGCGATCACTAGGTAGTATTGGTACTCGCTTCAAACTGATCAAACGAATTCAACTACCAAATGCACTAAAATTATATTTAAATATCTTACAATTTGTTTTTTTCACCTTAATTATGTCGAAAAGAAGGAAAACAAGTGAAATTTGGTAATTTTTTGGGACAGTCGACGAAAATATGGCTAAATGCAATATGTGCTCAGCAAAATTGTCATACAAAACATCAATTTCTAATCTTAGAAGACATTTGCAGAGCAGACACCCAACTGTGTCTCTCCCTTCAAATGTTACTCCCGTGCTGTCAAATGTAAATTTTCTAAATTCATAAATTCCGTTGTTTTTAACCAATTTTTTTGCAGAATAATATTATAATAGAAGCAAATGAAGAACAGCCGACAGAAGAGGCTTCGCAAACTCTTTCGCATGCAAAACCAGTGAGTCAACAATCAAAACAAACGAAAGTGTCTTTGTTTTTGAAGCGACCAATAACTCAAAGTCGGAAGGGGAATATTGTTAAATCGCTTTTATCGTTATATATCGATAGCTACCAGCCGTTTAGCTTGGTAGAAGAGGAATGCTTCAAGACTTTCGTAAAAGCCAAGCTATGAACTGCCAAGTCGTCATGTTCTATCGCGTTCCTACATACCAGCACTTTTTGAAAAGTGTAAGTCCTCAGTTCGTGAGTTGATGAAGGAGGCAAATAAAATTTGCTTAATGACAGACTGCTGGACCTCCATAAGCAATGACAGTTACATTGCAGTAACGACTCATTTTCTAAATAATGAATTCACTATGAAGTCGTGTCTTCTTGCTTGCCCCAATATCACGAAGCATCATGCAGCGGAGAACTTAGCGGAGGTTCTCAACAATGTTTTAACTGACTGGGACATAAAACCAAAAATTATTTTGGCAGTGTCTGTCATGAAATGCCATAGAAAGCAAATTAAATTGGATGCACTTAGGGTGTATGGCGCATACAATTAATTTAATTGTAAAAGACGCTTTGAAGATAAGCGACGTTGTGACTACAATTGATAAAGTCAAAAGTATCGAAGCGCATTCCCGTAGGAGCAGCATTTCAAATGAAAAGTTTTTGGAGTTTCAAAAAAAATCCGGAAATGCGACACCTTTAAAACTGCTGCAGGATACACCTACGCGATGGAACAGCACCTTCTATATGCTGCAACGGTTTTGTGCTTTGGAATACGCGGTAAAGGAACTGTGCCAAATTTTAAAGCCATTTGAAGACGCAACCAATTCATTAAGTGGTGAAAAATACCAAACGGCATCAATCGTTATTCCCATTGTCAGTGGCATCAGGCGGGTCTTGACACAGATAAGATCAAATATTTTGCACAATGGTGTAACAATGGCTATGAAAAAACTACATGACGGCATGGATAATCGTCTTGGCAACGTGATGCTTAGCAAAACACTTTGGGCTAGCACATTCTGTGATCCTCGCTTCAGATGATTACCATTTCGATCATATGAAGAAATGGTTAATAAATGAAATCGCTCAAAAATAATTGAATCTACACCAAGTCGTCAAGGTAATGAAAATACCGATTCAATTGAACAACCAACTGATGAAATGTCGCTGTGGTTTGAAATCGAGAGACAAGCTGCTACAACACAACCAAAAGGAACACCAAATTCTCGTACAATTCTCGAAGTCGAAAGATATTTGGAATCGGGAATTATTCCTCGGGACCAAGATCCACTTGCATGGTGGAAAGGTAACAAATACTTTTACCCGGTTTGGTAGCACAAGAAAAATTAAATGTGCTTAGCACATCAATGCCATGTGAGCGACTTTTTTCAAAAGCCGGGATTATAATTTCTGACTGACGTTCTCGCTTGAGTCCACTCAAAACGGAAATGTTACTGTTTTTAAACAGCAATTTAAAGCGCACAAATTCATAAATTTAACTCAATTTTTTTCCTATCACTAGTTGTCCCGGCTCGCGTTGCTACGCCATCGTTCAAGGAATCTTGTCTTAAGTTAGTAGCTGAATTAAATTCAGTTTTTATACTCTAAATTTTATTAATTTTAATATTCGCACAATAAGATTCATAACACTCAGACAAAACAAAAAACAAAACGTTAATAGAAAATCCGCAATAGAAAATTGTGAATCAGCTGAGATACTTTAGAAAAATCAGACGAATCAAATATGAATATTGACATAATTCTCTGATTTGACAATTGACAAAGACTAGTCGATAGATTAAATTAGGCCTCTAGGGTTCTATGCAAAATTTTATTGATTTATAAATGGTGTAACACACACGACTTTCTTTTATATATATAAGATTTAGTTATAATATGATTTAGCATGTAAGTGTATTATAAGTAATATTAAAATAAATAAATAAATAAATATATAAGAATAACAATAACTTTTAGTTATATTACATTAACTTCATTCATTTTTAAGTAATTAAACTACTATATTACTATTTATTATAACAGTAATAAAACATATGCATTTGTTAATACCAATGAGCTGAAGGCCTACGATGCTATTGCTCTTTTAATTTTTAAGCTGGCTCATAATTTGATATAATAAGTAATTTATTAAATAAAAAAAGGTTTTTTAAAATAAGTATCACATTAAATATCTTTAACGCATTCCTTTAATTTTTTTCTTTCATTTTAAACAAATTTGTTGCATTGCTTATTAGCCAGATTCATATAAAAATTATTCATATAAAAATTATGATTACATTTTAGGGCTTTTTAACATGTTCTTTTATTAGTGATTCTAAACTGTGAGTGGATCACAGTTGCAAATCATATTTAGATAAACTGAATCTAAACTGTGACTCAATCACAGTTTAGAAACACTGTGATTTTAAAAGAGCGGTCACAGTTCTCAGTGTGATTGTGAAATCACTGTTTAGCTCACCACTATAACTAACTAAATTTTGTCTACCTCGTAATAAGCGATCAATCACCACACATATGCAATTCTCTAATTCTCTCCGTTCTTAGAATAATGGTTCTTATTTACTTATCGTCTATTTCATTCGCTATTTACTCTGCCGCGCTCAGGCCACACTAGACTAAGAGCAAGACTCAGTATGTCTCGCTCACACCAACAGACAGTAAGAGTCAAAAGACATCAGGCACCATGAAACAAAGCAAAGACCACAAAACAACAAAGCCAAGAGCAAAGGAAAGAAACAATAACTGTATCTTTAGTGGCGAAGACACGGTACTTGGCCACTTTACAGTTATGTGAATTCCATTATAAGAGTACATAGTAATACATTTTATTCAACATAATCCAATTAACAATTCATAATACATAAGTAACTCATAATACTCAATACCTAATATATCAATGCGTAGCCTCATATACTTATACATTTTTAGCCGATAACCATTGATGCTTGTAATTTTAGATTATAAATCAACAACAAATAAATATATAGATATATATATATATATATTGTACATATACATATACTTATTTTATAGTCTTTAATTGAGAAGAAATATTTTCTTATCGCATTCCAAACAACATAGAGAATATGTATATACTTAAGACAATCAAATTAAAACTTAGTTAGTACTTAAAATCAATTCGAAAAGACGCGTCACTTTTTAATTGTAGCGTTCCGAAAAAATGTTTGTGGCAAACTTTTTTGTTATTAAAACTAAAAATTTCAATAAAGGAATTTTGTTCCTCGTTCTAATCAATCTCAGCTATTATGAGGTAGTAGCACAGGAAAAATGCAATCAGGATGTCGTACAAAATATTCTACAGATTTGGACACATGATGTCACAGGTGAATGCTCACCACAGACCCTAAACAAGCTTATCGATTTGTATGAGGACTTACAAAATAAAACAGTCACAGCGAAAACGAAGAGCATCTGCAAGGATATTTTGAAAACTGAGTCGCGTAATATAATTGTGAATAAAGTTGCAAATTTGCTATGCGTATCATTAAAACACCCTCAAAATCAAGTCATTGTAGAGAGCCTGCTGAAGCGTATTGATCAACAAGATGGTTTGCTGAGTTCTTCAATTGATATGGCTTACTGGTCACTTGGTACTAGCGCAAGGCAAGAATTAGGCAACATGTTGCTTAAGTTTAGTGATAGTGAAGCCAAATTGCATGCACTTCTAGAATTTGAACGTTTGGCAAAATCGTTGGATGACGCTCAATCCAAAAGTATAAAGGAATATCTAACAAATTTCAGACAAGCTTTTAAGGTACGCAATCAGCTAGAAAAATGCGAAGAGTCATTGAACAATTGCATAAATGAAAAATTACAATGGACATATCCACCTCCTGACCTAAACACAACTATGCAGGCAGTAACAGCATTGGTTCACAAATGTCAACCATTGCATCTGGAAGGAAAGTTAAAGAAGGTGGAGGAGGAAATGGCACATACTTGGCGTTATTGTACCGTCAAAATGAAGAATATGATCAACATGAAGTCAAAAAATATGAGAGTGCATTCGATTAAACTAAATGCTCCATTGGGATTAATAGATAAAGACTGTACAAGTCCAGGCAAAACTGAAATCGTAGAAGAACAAATTGGAAAGTTTAAAAAAGCATTGGATTCTTTGAAATATTTGTGCTGATAGCAATTCTCCAAGGCAGAGGCATATTTTTGTTAAGAAAAAAAATATAATTATTTGCAAATACATAAACATTTATGATACACTTTACTGTAGTTTGAAAAGGTATTATTACTTTGGTCTGATGTTTGTGAAGCTGGAACAGTGTACCGCAGGCCCCTTGAAGTATCCATTTGTCGGATTGTTCGTCAGTATAATGGGAATATAGAGAACTACTCGAATATAGCGCTCTTCCTTACATGCATTCTTGCCTTTTATTAAATTGCTAATAGAGATAAAAACTAAGAGGAGGAAAGTGAAAGAGACTGTTTGTTGTTTTTTGATAATAATTCGATGTTGATAACCTTAATATAAGTATATTCACAAGTATTCAAAAAATATCTTACTTGGAAATTTATAATTCTTTGAAAATGTTCACAATATGATTGTGTATATTTATATTTTACAGTTATAGATTTCTGAGTATTTAACATATAGGAAATTATCGGTAAACAAGTAAGTCACATGTATGTAGAAATGTTTACTTTAATTTAATATTAACCAGAAAGAAGGCTATCATTGGCTATGCCAAAGATGTCACGCTCCTCCGGGTTGCATCCAACCTTCCTTTATTAGCATCACATCAGTTTGAGTGGCAATTTTATTGTACATTTATTCTTTAAAAGTTCGCCATTTAATTTGGGTTTGTATGGGAGGTATCCCACCTGGTAGACCTAGGATCATGAAGTTTACACTATTGATGGCCATAGATTACAAACTTATAGTATCCAAATTTCAGTTCGATACGTCAAAAAACAAAAAACTTTTTTTATTTAAAGGTGAGTTTGTATTGGAGGTACCCCCCTAGTGGTACGATTCGGCTGATTCCGACAAATGTGATGCGTATGGTAAAAAGAAACCTATGAGCTCTCTAGCTCAAAAACTGAGGGACTAGTTTGCATACATACAGACAGACAGACAGACATGGCTTAATCAACTCGTCTCATCGAGCTGATCACAAATATATATACTTTATGTGGTCTGCGATGTCTCCTTCTGTGTGTTACAAACTTCATGACAAACTTATAATACTATTCACTCCCGTGAAGAGTATAAAAATGCATTCGATTAGAAAAGTATTTAGAATAAATATGTATATCATTTAAACTTACAGCGCTAATGATTTTTCACCATAACTGTGATGATCTACAAACCAGAAAATTACTCCACATTAATCAGACTATTCACTACATAGGCTGGAAAATTCGCTCAAGAAATTGTTTTCGCTCTCAAAGTTGTTGGCTCGGCTAGTCAATTGGAAAATCTAATTGACAATGACTATCAAGAAACCCAACAATATCGTCACAGTTGTTAAAATTATATGGCTGAAACGTGGTGTATAAGTAAGCTGCAAAGGCCTCAGCTTTCTGCATATTTGATCTGTCTTTAACAGCAACATTTCTCTTTCCGGGCCTCTTCAAATATTTTGTGGCTGACCAGAGAGAGTACTCCATATTTTTTGAAGGATCTAGATTAGCCAGATAATTACCAATAGCATTGTTTCAAATAATTTTTGTTTTGACTGTTTTGTGGGTCTATTGAGAAAAGCTTTGTATCCAGGGTGTCTGTAAAGTTTTCGTCTAATAGCTTTTTACTAGGGATGTAACCATACAACATTTTGCCGATACGATTCCGATTCTGATTACTGATAGCTTATTAAAGGCCCTTTTATTTAGACGTTCAGTTCAGTCTCAATCCATTATAGCCTTTCTACAGTGAACAAAAAGTTGTGAGTTCTGGTTTTGCGTCCACAGTGAGCTCTGGTGTGTTCTGAACAGCTGTTTTACGTGCAACTTTGTGCGCACGTTGGCAAAATTAAAACTGAAAATTTGTGAAAAATACATGATTGCAGCTCGTGGATCATCAGTATCGTACACAACACTTTTTTCGAAACAGTGTTCTAACATTATTTGTGTTTCAGGTGGTAGACCACTGTCGGTCTTTGACGTGCCGTTGTGCAACTCTTTTTCCTTATAACGCGTGAAGTGTGTCCACATGTTTGCAGTCGTGTAGCTTTTGAGTCACCAACCTGTTTTCTTTCAAAATTTTTGCTGATGGAACTTGTACACTTTAAAGGCTTCGCCATTCCAACAATTGTTTGCGCCGACTTATTTATGTTGTCAATCAGCGGCTTTTTATACTCTTCACGGGAGTGAATAATATTATAAGTTTGTCATGAAGTTTGTAACAGTCAGAAGGAGACATCGCAGACCAGAGACGAGTTGATTTAGCCATGTCCGTCTGTCCGTCTGTTCGCAAAACTAGTCCCTCAGTTTTTGAGCTAGAAAGGGGGTACCACCCATACAAATTAACATTAAATGACAAACTTTAAATAAATGTTCTTATTAGAAAAAGTTTTTACTATAATAGCCTAGTCAGACCAAGAAAAAGCTGCTTGTCCCAAGTCACACCAACCCAAAGCGACAAATTTTGAAGCTGCCGTTCACACACCACTTTCGCTTTTTATGAACAGCTGCTTTTTGTTATGTTATACAGACACAAGGAACTTGGCGTGCACTTTGACAAAATTAAAAATGAAAATTTGTGAGAAATACATGACTTAGAACATTTTGCAATGTATGCACATAATTCTTGCAGTCCCCTTTTTATCCATTGTTTAAACTTTAAGTTTAATTGTTGCATTTCCACAATTTGTTGTCTTATCAATAATTAATTCACTTAATTATTTTTTTAAGTTCAATTGTATTTTTTATTTCTTTTACGACGATAATTTTCTTTAATTAATTCATTTGGTGTCTAATAGAAATTACTATTTTCGAACAAGATTGTTAGGTTATATTGTAATGAATTAATTGGAATTTATTGAATTCTATTGCAGTTAATGTACAAATTTGTTTGGATTAATTAATTGGCATTTAATTAAATAATGACAGATGGCTTTTTTTTATAGGTTTCGTGTAAATATGCACATTAATATGGATTTTAATAGTAACTTTTAGGGAATTCATGAATTGTGTTAAACGTAGACAAATGGTATTTTCGTAAATTGTTTAAAAGAATTTTGTGAACGACCCGTTTTGGTTGCACATGTTAAAAATCAGTTTTGGTCAAAATCAAGGGCAAGTTGAATTTAAACGAACAATTAAAGATGTCGAAAAAAGTGGAATAAAGAAATTTATTGAAAGAAGTACATATGGTAAATTACAATAAATAATTTATTATTCGTACTTCGACTATTAGCTGATATCGAAAAGTTCGATTTTTTAAAAATTGTCTATGCTTAACACGTGAAACAAAATTCGTGAATTCTCTATTAATATGTTTAAATTTTTGAACATCTAGTAAGTTAAAGGAAAGTGTTCACTTCCGTTAGTAGCTCATTTCATTACTTTAATACTTATATAACAAAGTACTACTAGTACCAACACCTTAATATCAACAATAATAAAAACAGCAACAATCTCAATGAAAATAAACACAATTGCAAATATAAATATGGAATTTACATATGCCACAATGACAAAAAACAACAATAAAATAATAACACATGAACCATTGAAGTTTCAGGCATCCAATAACATTCCATAGACTTTCGGGATCATACGCTGGACACAATCGGAAACGACGCAACGTAACGCAACGAAACGAGACGCGACTCGATTTGTATTAATAAATATTCATTGTAATTTTATGTAAATTTCAATCATATTTCGATAACGTGTCGCGTTTTAATTATGAATTAATTGCAAATAATTTCCAACATCATGAATTTTAATTGACATGCCATTGTGGGTGCATCTGTTTATGTCATATACTTATATATATTTACGAGTATATCGATTTATGTATGTATGTGTGTATAAAAGAACTCATGTATAGAGTTGAGTTCAATTTATCATGAGGGACACCACTATAAAACAGTTAGCAGGATGACACCATTGACGCTTGTTTCAATCAATTTCATTCGTTATCGTTATTGACATTTTGTAATTTAATCGTCCTTTGTTGTCCTGGCGGCGGCGAAATTTTCACTTTATCAGCTCAACTCTCCTTGTTCAGCTTCATTCGAAATTCGCTTCGTTGATGCATTTTTCCTTATTACTTATTCTTTATTATTGTATTTTTGTATTGTACTGTATTTACTATTTATTTATTTTGCACACCGATATTAAATGACAAGCGACCAGATATGCCAGTTTTATGAAAGAGCAATATGAAAATGGTAACCAAATGTCAACAAAATGCGGTGGCACACAATTAATGATTGCACAAACTACAAGTATAAGGACATCAGTCATAATGAGGAAAACAACAATAACGTTGTCAACTGCTTTACTTTGATCTTTGTTATTGTTAAAGAACTTTTTCAGGTAGTATTTGTTGATCTTGCAGTTGTTTCTGTGACAGCAAAAAACAAAAAGAGCAAGCACTTGATTCCTTAAGTAATGAATATATGAATGTGACTCCTTAATGTAATTATAACAAAGCAAATTATTCAACACAAGAATATTGTTCGTACCCCTTACCCACACAGTCTCTTTCATTTCCTAGACAGAAAAAAAAAAGAAATATATACGAGCCTTAAATAGGTGAAATGGTATACTGAATTTATGTGAAAAACTTACAGAACGAAGTATGAGTATTTAGTATGTTCAATTTTTGATCACTATGTTTGTTTTTCTAAAAAACACTGTTTCGAAAATTGCAATAAGAGCAAGAGTTTCTGATATTTGTCCCTTAATAGAAAACAAATATTTTACTCTGAAGATCATTTCTGTATTTATTACTGTCACTATTTATAAATCTCTATTAAATTCTATAGTATGTCTGTTTTAGAATGATTGGAGGTATGGAGTATTTCAAAGTCAGATCTATTCAACCATAGCTAGTAGTAGCTTGTTTACTTTCGTTGCAGTGAAGAAAGATAAGGACCTATCCTCACAGGCCCCGAAGGGTCGATAAATTCGCTTACATCAAATTTTTTTTTTTAAATCCTTGATATTTCTATAAAAGATTGTCACGGACAAAGTTACGAAAATTCTAAAATATAGCTGGAAAGTATTCTGGGGCTCACTCCAAAATTAAAGAAAAATATTATGTAATTCGCAATTTTTGTCCCATGTGCGCCACATTCGATGAATTTAAAGGGTGTTCAGGCTGTTGATCTTGTTTCTGAAGCAGTAGCATACTTTCAGTTTATACGAAAATTGTTAAATTTTTTCTCAGCTTCGACCAAACGATGGGAAATTATGACAGATCATTTGGGTGCAAATAGAATTCTGAAGTCTCTCTCAAAAACTAGATGGTATGCACGTTCTTTTGCTATTATTAGTGTTTGCAAGTGATATCAATCAACCAGGAGAAACAAGAAACGAATCATAGGAAAAAAATGTAAAAAATTGACACAATTCTTCTAACGGAGATATGGAATGATTTATTTGGAATTATAAATAAATCAGGCTTAAATTAACAGAATAGAACTATAACCATATATGTTGCAACAAAACTTTACGCATCTCTGAGCGCAATAGTAAGAATCGGACGCTAATGTAAAAAATCCAAATGCTGATTATAAAGATAAGTCTGAATGAAAAAGAATTCTATGCACACGTATTACTCTTTTTTTTTTAGGATTATCAGAAACTGTAGAGTTGAATGCATATAAAAGCTTCGTGTAGATACGTTTATTCCTATAATCGACATATTATATGCTTATTTAAAAACAAGTTCGGCAGTGTACCAAGAATTTGATAATCGTTTTACTTTTCTTTGTTATAGCGTTTTCACACCGAGCCTGATGCAAATCAATCTTGATTTACCTACTGATCCGGATCAGATTCAACAACAACCACAAAGAAGACTAAAAATTCAAACAAGAGGATAGATTTTGCATATGAGCAAAACAGAATGTTTTCATTTAAGACAGTATTTAAAAAACTTAGAGATGGAAACAGTGGATTTTAGTATCCCAACCTTGTATAAGCTAATAAAGTCTGATAAATTAGAAGAAACTTTTCCAAATGTTGAAGTTGCTACAAGAATATTCCTTTACTTAACGGTTACCAAATATGGTAAAGAGCGCTCATTTTAACAGATTAAGAGAATAAAAAATGTATTTTGAACAAGAATGTTACAAGAACGTCTAACTTATTTCTCAACTATGTACATATAAGAATAGAAGATGTTGCTCAACAGAATTACCGAAAGAAACCATTATCTAAATCGTACTTAATTATCTAATGAATAACATATGTATCAGAGATGTGCACTGAACATCATAATGATGTTTATGAAGGCTTGGCAAAAAAACAAGCCTAAGCAAGCCAAGCATGAACGCAGAGAATACCAAGCTTGCTTGAGCTTATGTATTGTTTTGCTTGGCTTGCTTAGGCTTGGCTTGGCTTGATGTCGTTAGGCTTGGTGTATGTTTGCAGTACATCACATTTTTGTTTCTATTATTTGTTTTTTTTTTTTGTTTTTTTAATAGCAACAATAACACATACCAATGCAACTATAGCATCAACAAAAGACAAATACGTCACTTTGAACAAGAACATAATATCTTGTTTTAATGTAAAAATGTGAAATACTATAAACATACACCAAGCCTTTCAAGCCTACCAAGCCAAGACTAAGCAAGCCAAGCAAAACAATACACAAGCTCAAGCAGGCTTGGATTCCCAATTTGCTTGTTTGCTTGTAAGCACATCATCAACACAAGCCTTCGCTGCACGTCTCTGATATGTATGTATATTTGATTTGTATCAATTAACCAAAATAAATATAAGATTATTGCAGAAAAATGCTTGTATCATTCACTTTCTTTACTTTTCAAAAGGGCCCCAAATACTTGTGTGCCCAAAGGCCCCGGCATGGCCTAAGACGGCGTTGTCCAAATATCTTTTTTTTTAAGCAAACCGGTATAAACACATCGCAACCTAAAGAATATGTCCTTGCTGCTTATTTACAGAATCTCAACATAAAGGTGACGAAAGAAAAGGGCAAAAAGCATATATGCAAATTTGTTTTTTTATTGCATCCATTTTTGTTGGATTTTTTGTTTGTTATCAACTGTACTTTTATGAAACGCAAAAATTTTTCCATTTTGTTATGAGCTTAAGATTTTTTGAGGTCCAACTTATACATTTTTTGCATAAAAAGTTTCACAGCAAAGAAAACAGTTCTCAATTCGCCTGCGTGTTCTCATTAGTGTCTTATTGTGAAATCTGAATAAGGATGTCTGTCATCTTAGAACTTATAAAATTGTATCTTAAATCTCTTTTTTATTAACATATTTATAAAAAATATACAGGGTATGAAATGAGTTTTATAAAAATTTATATTTTATCTTTTTTTTTTGCATTACATATTTTAATATTTGATGATTAGATACTTTTTCATGAAATCATAAAGAAATATACTACTAAATACATATGTACGTGTACATAAGTAAATACATATACATATAAGGTAATATGTCCCTTGTAAAATCGGCGAAACTAAGCGGACTTTTTGAATCCCCATGGAAGTTTTCATAAACGAGAGATGTGCTGAAATATTTCTTATATGAGATTCCTTGGTGTAAAAACTATAACCTTAAAGGTAAAGTTCGATTTATATCCTTTTTAATTTACATAAAATTAGTTCTAAAAAAAGGTAGAGTATTCTAAAAACAAACTAATGGGTTTTATTATGCAATTCCCTTGTTAAGAATTTGATTGAATAGACTTCTGATTACGCATATACCGAGTGATGACAAAGAGTTTGTTTGATGTGCGTACTGACATACACAAATGTTAAAATAAAAGTAAAAAAGTTTATTTCAGTTATTAACAAATCCATAAAGAAAACAATATAGTATTTATGCAAAATAAAGCAAACTTAGCTTAAATCGAAAAATACTTTAAAAAAGGGTGCGAAAGGATAGCAAAAGAATTTTGAGTGCGAACAAGAATGAAGCAAGGACAAGGGCAAGAAGATCATATCACTTAATGCTGCGTGCTATGTGTTTGGTTTACGTGCTCAAATTGGCAATTAGCAGATTAATTGTGAATGACAAAATGTGCGTCAATTTGGGTTCTTGCCATTGTTGTCATTGGGCCTGATTGTCATTTTGCAGTACCAGAATATTACATATTTACTACACACAAGGTGGAGTGGGCATTGTCGACACGAGTGTTGGACTCCGAGTTCGGATTCGAGTTTGAGTTTCAGCTCTGTTTGATTGCACTAACAAGTATTAGCATAAATTGCATATTTGGTTACACTGTGACATGGCGGTAGAAGCTTCTGTTCCCAACCTTAGTTCTAGACAGACGAGACCAGATCGTACCAGTAGTCTGAGCTGAATCATAAATGAACCTAAAGTGTCAACATATGCTGCTGTTGCTATTGCTGCTGCTGCTGATGCTTCCTGTCTATCATGAATGCATTGTGTGTGATGCTGTGGTCTATTGCACAATTTATGCCACAAATAAATGCATAAATAGATAAATGAATGATTGAATGAATGCATGGCTACTTCAATAGGAAGCTACTACTATCAACTTATGTCGTTTGCCTATTCGTAATACCAGCATTCATTCATTCATTTATTTTGTGTATCAACTTTTGAGACCAAAATTTGAAGTCAATCAATTGTAAATTTTTAATGAGTTTTCATTTTGTGTTTGCACAAAATTGGTTGAATTCGGCTTTGGCTATTCGATGTGTGTAAGGATTATTAGTGGAAATGGTATTTTCTGTTATTTGTTTTTGTTATTTTAATTACAAAGTTTTATTTAAATTTATTGCAACTACAAGAAAGTGCTTAAGAAGATCACGATTTGACTTCTATCTCATCATGAGTTTATTAAAAAATGTAGCTAGTACGATATACATACGTATAAATCAAAAGGTCAAATAAAAATTACAATAGTTGAAATTTTTAACATTCCTTTTGTTTGCCCTCCTTTAATTCGATCTCTTAACCACAAAATGTTGATCATTGTTAAACATAGCCACAATATAAAATTCGCCTTATAATAGTCCTCTGCTCCTCCGCGCTTCAATGGTTCACAACGTGCTCAAATCTGTGCAATTACTGCGTGAAGCATCCATAGCCAGTTGTGGATTTGGTAAATAGGAACCCTGCGTCCCCGATCGACGCTTAAGGTAGGTTGCAATACTTAGGATGAGCTCGTAGATCCTCCAAATCTATTGGAAGTCTGCCTGCAAATACACCTGACGCATCATCTGTAACTGTTCGACCTGCAGATCGTCAGGTTAGCAACTCTGTGAGCACTCTTTATGCCTCGCAAGTACAACTTGGTTGCCAGATCGAAACTGCATAAAGCAGAAAAACTCGTGTTTGCTGTCTCGATCCCCTAAATTCGGGTCTGCTTTTTTGTCTGGTTCACATAGGTGGAACTTAAAGCACAACCGGTAGACCAGAAGTACACCCAGGTATTTTGTGTAAGGGCACTGAACGTTTTTCCGCCTTTTTTCTGGAGCTAATGAGAACCAGCTCTGTTTTGTGTTCCGCCAGGCAAAGGTGGTTCTGCTAAAACACTTTCTTGAAGCTGTAACTCTTTCTTCCACTTTGGATGCGACCTCACTTAGCGTCTTTGCTACCACGCCTATTGCAATGTCATCCGAATACCCAACTATCTCCATGCCATTGGGTTTATTAATCCGCAGATAAGATAATGCTGTCAGACATGACATTTCACAGTATTGGACAGTACGTAGCCTTGTGGTACACCTGCGGATATCCCGTATCACTTAGTGTCTTCCTCTTCATCCCACACAGATGTTTATGGGAATGGAGAACTATGTCTATGAATCCATTCTAGTTAACAAGATCAGGAACGAATTGAAATTGGCAGGAAATTAAGAATTTAACAATAGAATTTTCAGAATTGTCTAGTAGAAGCTAAGCCAAAAAAGTATCTGGCCTGGTGCATGAAAGTACTTGAGCAAATTGATGGTAGCAGCAAGCTCCAGCTTGTATACGACTGGAAGGTATTTTACAGTTTTTGGGCAATGCTTGTTGTTGTAAATGTTCAATTTGCTCACCTATTTTTTGTTGCAGCTACATCAATATATTGGTATAAAAATTACATCCGATGCATTTAACAATATAATTTTCATGCAAATACATTGAGATTAAGTAAAGTAAAATAGTACCTAAAGAATCTTGTCTCTGGATAAATATATAGATACATATAATTAATACTAATTTGTGTCTTTTCGCTAGAGAATCTTTAATTTTTTATGATCATTTACTGTGCAGCTTACAATGGAAACCGTATTCATACAGCCAAGTTAGCCTCTTAATAGTAAGTACTCATGGTATATGGATACTCCTTGTAATATCCAATATTTACATATGTAGATTTCCTTGCTTTTGATTGCTTTGAACACAACTGCAAATTAGAAATTCCTTCTAGAAATGGATGCTGAAAGGAAGTCCGTCACTCAATGCTTACACAAAGATACTATTAATAGACGGTTTCAAAATAAACCAAAATGTTGGGTCATTGATCTACTACGAAGTTTTTGTAGTCTGTGAGTGCTTTAGACTATGTGATTATTGCTGTATCTTTCAAGCAAAAGTACCCATCATTAATGAACTAGAATTGCATATTGTGGTGCAGAACTTTGCCTACAATAGTTTCCCAATTCATGCAGTCGTTAAAAAGTTTTAACTTTCCAAATTTGAAATAACAAGATGAGTTTTAATACGGTTAGTAGAGATTGAGCCCGCTAATGCATAATAATATGCAGATTATACAAATTATCAGCCCTATACTTCAAAAACTGAGAGACTATTATTTAGTATTCTATGTACTATTGTACATACATACGATGTACGTTAACTTCTACATAATGTTTCTATCAAATTTTAAAACTTGATGCATTTGTATTCGCCAACTTTAAACCGCAATACAGAAAGCTTTTAACTAAAGTTAACAATTAGGCAGAACAGGAGCATCAACCGCGAATTCAACCCCTTTTGCTTCTGGTAGAGGGACATACATTACAATTTGACCTTTTCCTCCCTCATTGTTTTATTGTTCGTAAATTAATGTCATCATAAACACATGAAAGAACTTTACTGCGATGGACAATGGGACAGACGATAGCGAAACTCGAAAAAGTTGCGCCATTAAAATTGCGTTGCATAAATTTATTTTTCGGCTTTCTTTTGTTTGTTGGTTGATTTTGGTTCTTTCTCCTCTAATTTTTACTGTCTTATTTCTTTCTTACAGTTTGCCTTTTCATTTTTTACTTTGAGTTATGCATAAGCTTAGTTTGCAGTTATTGTTCTAGTATCGCATTGTTTTTCTTGGCAATAGTTATGAGATCACAAGAAAAAGGAGGTGGAAGGATATAAATGGGAACGCTGTAAAGTATACAACATTAAGAAACATATTCGAAACAAAAGTTGGGTGGTTATGAAAGCGGATAGATGTTGAAAGATAACGATGACAACATGCCAAGCTACTTAAGACGTTTTCTGTTCGTTGTTCCATAGCTTGTGTTGATGTTTTTCCTTAATTTAAATGCATTTTTGAAATGTCCTTTTCAATGTAATTTCAAATTTGTCAGCGCTGCACATCAAACTTCAGTTTAGCTCAGTTGAGTTTAGTTTTGGCAGTGGCACAAAACAATGAATTGCGCATGGCCTCTGGCATTGACCACAATGGAGTGGTAGTTAGGCGTTGGTTGTTGGGTATTGGGGTAATTGTGGGTAAATCATCCTTTGCCAGGGCATTCATTCATTGTTCAAAGCTCAATTTTTGAGAACTAATTTGAACGCAGTTGAGCAGAAACTAAAACATTTCCGTTGTAAAGCGGCAGTACCGCAGCAACTGTGGTTGAAAAACTTTTATGCCTTTTCCTGCCTCCCTAAATGAGGCACGGCCGCCTGGCCTTAGTTTTCTGTAGTAACCACGAAGTTGCGTATTTAAATTGACAGACCGCATTGTTTAAATAAATTTTTATTCCAATGTCATTTTAGTATATACCGACACACACATTTATCCATACATTAGAACTGCTTTTATTCTCACTCCTGAGACTTTAATTATACCCAGTTGTCTATAGCACTAGCTCTAAAACTTTGATGCAAGAATTCATTATGGATTGGCATTACCAGAGGTTCATAAATTAATTTAGACAATATCTTAACTTAACATTCTCCATTTTTAAATATTGTTACAAATTCCTAATTCGTCTAACAGTTTGAAAATTATAAAAATTAGAAACCTGCTGTCAGTTGGCGAGCGGCTACCAGTTGGTGTGATGTGAGGGTGATGCGGCGTGGGCAGCGATCAAACGGGGGCAAGTGGCGACTTGGTGATCCAACGGCGAACTGCAGCTCGACGTGGTGATCCAACGGAGGCTAGTGGCGACGTGGGGATTTAACGGCGACTTGCATCTCGACGTGGTAATCCAACGGAGGCAAGTGGCGACGTGATGATCAACGGCGACTTGCAGCTCGACGTGGTTATCCAACGGAGGCAAGCAGCTGCAAACAATGCAAAACACCCAAAAGGCTTCTTTCTTTTTTTCTAAAAATCCAATGTCATTCACTTGTCATTTTTATTCCTCCTCTTCTTCTCTCCTAATTCAGCTGTTCCACACCTGGGCTACCTACATTTATTGAAGTGCTGCCAAGGTATCCTGGAAATGATCGATAGTTATCGATCATTTTTGTAACAATATTTTGTACCAATATTACATTAACAAAAATGAAAAGGTAATACATATTGACAGGCCCCTCTGTCCCACTATCCCAGGTCCACGCATCGCTAGGGGGCCCCTAGTTCCAGCCAGATCACAAGACGATAATCAATATTTATTACCGCAAAACATATTAGTTCGAATATCTGTAATTGACGTAATGGGAAAACAGGTCCTAAAAATTTTTCTTTTTTTGACCAGCTAACTTTTATAATTCGATACGTAAAAGACTGTGTTCTCACAAATCTGTGTATTTGGCGGGAACCATCTTGTACAACATTTTTTCGAGCTCTACCCACCGCACTATGGTTCTTTTTGCAAAATTTTTGATATAAATTCTAAATTAAAAGCTCGAGAGCTAAAATTTTGTACATATGTTTCTTATTCTCATATGCAGCACATTTCGCGGAATCAGCTGATCGGATCACCCTACAAACGCTAGATCCAAATTCACGTTCTTATTAGGAAAACTTTTTTGATTTTGGTACTATCAACTTGAAATTTGGAAACTATCATTTCCTGATTTATATCTACTAACCATAAAAATTTCAAGATCATCCGACCACTAGGGGGGTACTTCCCATACAAACCCATTTCCAAATTCATGTTCTTATTGAAAAAACTTTTTTGTATTTGTACTATCGGCTTAAAATTTTGAAACTAGAAGTATCTGACCCATGTTCAACATCAATGTAAATTTTATGATAATAGGATTACAAGATCAAGATCCTCCCATACAAATATTTCGGTCTCAATGTTAAAAGGCAGTACGGATTTTCTTGCAATAAACGCGTTTTTTTTTTCAAAACCGAGCAAATTGGGGATGAAGTGTTAATAACTCATTAATCTACACATTTTGGTTAGTAACTTTCTATTTAAAACTTTTTGCAATGCTTTGCCATGCAAAAATCCTATTCCACGAAACACAGCTATACTTGTTAGGGTCAATCTAAACAAAACACGGCAAAATTGGACAAAAACACACAACAATGACAAAAATTAAATCAATCTATAATTCTACATACTTGGACTAACATTTTCCATTGTAACATTTTTTTATACCTTTTAACTTTTTAAACACTCGCACGTTAACTATATTAAATACTAGCGTACCCGGCGTGCATTGCAACGCTTCCGACGTGATGTTAATGCGTGATACTGTTCTCTTTTTACTATTGAAAAGGCAGACGAATCAAATATTAATATTGACTTAATTTCCTGCTATATTTGACAAAGGCGTCTTGATTGATTTTAAAATAAGTATGTCTCTAAGAAAAAAAAATGTCATCAAAATCGGTCCAGCCGTTTTCGAGTTTGGCGTTTACCAACACTTTAAGCGATTAATTTTTATATATATAGAGAAGAGATTTCACGTCAATTTCACAAAAACCAAGTGACACACAATCAGTTGATTTTAATGTGCATTGCCGGAAAGTTTGAAATTTATGATTTATTTTCTAATCAGGGTATCTAAATACCTATTATAAAACAGTTAAAATTTAAAACCTGAAATAAAAAAAAATTGAATTTATGCCAGAAATTTGCCAAAGAAACCATAGTGCACCGATGGAATATATTGACAGAACATTTCAATTCAAAAAGAAAATTGTCAAAACTTTTCACAAACCAGATGGTCAGCCCTTGCTGATGCAGTATCTGACTACAAGGACCTATTTTAAGGAACAATTTGTAGAAGCTCAAGCCAAATTTTTTTTTGATGGATCTGCGCCGTTATTCCAACTTAATGGAAAAGAGAAATTCAAAGCAGAAACCTTTCTTCTCATAATTTACCTTGTTTATATAACGCTCATATCGCATTTCTGTTCGATATAACCAAAACCTTATTTATAAACACATTATCAAATCGAATTTCACGCACAAATCGATATGACGAAACCCGCATATGAGAATCGATTTCGGTTTTGTAGATCGATTTCCGTTGTCATGTATACACTTAGCACTCACATTTCGATTTGTATTTCTGAATGTTGTTTCAGAAGAGTTGCCATGTGGTAGAACTTTTTTGCTTTGTAAGTTAACTTTTTTTTTAATAATTTGTGATTTATATACTGAAAAATCATTGTAGAACGTAATTAAAAATCAAGATAAGTATTTTACATTTATATATTATTTAATTCAATGTGATTTTAAAAAATAACTTATTCTGTAGAGAAAACCACTTTATATTTTATGCATATGGCTACTCTGACATAATGAAAACAAACCAAAATCGATTTAATCAAACTGATGTCTACTGCCTCATGTAAACTTGAGCACAATATTATTTATTTGTTATATCGAACCTCGCAGAAGCGATAGGAGCGTCATATAAACAAGGTATATGTTTGTACAAGAACATGAGTCAGCGTTTTGGTTTATTTTTTTGCTTAAAAACTCTGAATTCCGAAGAGTTCAGATAAAGTTGCAAAGAATTTGGTGAAATCTATTATGAAGACGTTAACAGAATTGGAAATGGAAAATCTGCATTTAACAGAATACTTAAAAATTATTCATAGTGAAAATCTTTTAAAAGAAAGAAAAATTGAAAACACATTTCCAAATATAGAAATCGCATTGAGAATATTTTTAATCATGATGGTAACTAACTGCAGCTGAGAACGCTCCTTCTATTAATTAAACAGAATAAAATATGAATTTAGAGAGATTAACCAATTTGTCGTTGATGTCCATAAAATGTGATAAACATAGATTTTGAAGAAGTTATTAACGATTTTTCCAATCATAAATCTAGAAGGCTACCTTTTCAATCAACATAGATTTTTAAGCACTAACCTGTGGATGCCAAAAAAAAGTTATTTTTGTGGATTATATTATATTATCTATTCATTAAATGTGACTGTAAAGAAATAAAAATAAAACTTTAACCTTGCTTATTTACTTTCTTTGTATGTTCTAATAAAATAGAGCTGTTTTAAGGTCATAGGGGCCTCATTATTCTTATGTGCCCAGTGCCTGCAATAGGTTAAAGATGGCCCTGGCCATTGAAAAGAAGTAATTGTACCAGCGTACAATTCTTAAAGTTCTGTAAAAAAATCATTGTAAAATAAAAATCCTTGAAATAGATTCGTCCGAAATATTTTATTTTGTGTCAATAAATATTCTCTTTAAGAAATTAGTTTTGGGTTCGTAGATCAGTAGGGGCTCGCCATCCCTGGCTTCTAGGATTGGGTTATTCAGGAGTGTATTAAAGCCAACATAAGTTTAAGAAACGCTGGCAACAAGTATATTTCAATACATTTTCTTTACCGGGCTATTGTGATCTGTATATTTTTTTGTCCCTGTCCTTATCATCATCATCATCATTGTAATTATGATCCCGGCTGTTATCATCATTAGCGTCACGATTACAATGCTGGCATAAATTATTTAAATGCCTTTCTAATTTGAGACGCAAACATTATATGCTTGAATTTTAATTTGACAGACACAGCGACGTGTGGTGGGCATGAGTTACTCGTACTTCATTCCATTACTCCTTCATTCATTTATTTATGCATTCGTTTATAGTAAATTGACTGACAAGTAATTAAAAGTATGATTTTGTAAAATTACTTTTGCGCCAAATTTGAAATTGAAATTTGTTTTTCCTTTCCGTTAGCAACTAGTCTTTGACATTTCATGTCAAAAATTTGCGTTCGGCTTTTGTTAAGAGACTTCATATCTCAAAAACTTATTGGGAACTCATACTACTTTTTGTATTCACAATTCGACGATAATGATGATGATTTCAAAAGTTTACCAGAATACCAGAATGATGTTGAGACAGTGATAATAATAATGATAATGATGATGAAGCTGAGGCTGAAGAAATGAAATAAATAAAATTAAATAAAAGACTTTACTATTAAATGAAATTTCGGCAATTTGTCTTTGGCAAACGATTTAAGTTTTATTATGCGATTTAATTTTTTTCTTATTTATTTTTTGGTAGGGAATGAAGTCAAAATGAAAGAGAAAATTGTTTATGTTGACGCCATAAAGAAACAGGAATAAACAAAATGGAAAAGTAAAATCGAACCGAAGCTTAACCAACAAAGGACAACGATAGATATGATGTCAGGAAGGGCTGGTTGGCTGATTGGTTGGTTGCCTCACCAACTCACTGATTGACTGAATGTCGAAGGATTGTGGAAATCTCATTTTGTTTGTAAATCAGCAATTTTCACCAAACACAGCCCAAGCTCATTCCAATGGCCTAGGCCTAGCCCGTGCTTTAACAGATACTTGTACTTCTCAGTGACTTGGCAGACTTTTAAATGTTCAATAAGATTGGTAAAATTGATGGCATTGTTCATTGGCTGTGGCACAACACACACATATACACTCACCCGTATCCCTATGCTGATGTAATAGTTGTGTGTGTGTATCTGTAAGTAAATCCCTCATTTTACAGTGAAAATAAAAATTGCCACAGCGTAACGCAAAATAAACACATTTAAGTTGCAAATTGAATTTTGCATAATCCCAAAGTTCTTTTCCTTGTTGTTGTTGTTGTTGGTGTTGTTGCATTTGGTTACAGTAAGTAAAAGGAACAGGAGAGGAGGATAACGAAGAGAAGAAAGGATAAAAATATGTACGCTCGCGAGTGTTAAAGTGTTTGCCGGATGTATGAATATCATCAGAGGCGATGGTTATGGTAGTGGTAACTCAACGGAAACGGCAGTGAATGAGAAAGAATTTCAGATTAGTTGGCGCGTCCCACAGCCTGTATCCTATCCTCCAACACCAAGTCACCATGCCAGTGTTGTTCATTCGCTTGTTTACTTAACTTTGACTTTAGCGGAATTCTATTTATTTTCAAAAATTCTCTTTCTTTTGGGACAAACATACTCACAAACCTAACCACCAACCCACCCATCCAAGTCAACATTAGGTGGCTGGCCGCCCGCTCATATGTAAATAAAACTCTAGAACTTTGCAACTCTTCAGCGTCAGTCACTTTGTTGCCGCTCGGAAGCGTGACGTTCAGCCAGGCAAGTGATCCTTGGGATTTACAAAGTAGCTGCCGCGCGTAATTGAATTTACTTTATACATTCTGATTAGAAAGTTGATTGGATTGCTTTACTTTTCTTTTTATGTGCTTCTTTTCTTGCCATACAGACGGAAAGCGACAGAAATATTAGCAAACTTCTAAAAAAAACCAGGCAGAACAAGATACTAATTTAGAAGCTTCTATGAGTCGCTTTAATGCTTCATGATGATGAAACAAATTTTATGTGTTGGCTGGTGGTTTCCACATCAACATACGTGTATGTACAATACATACTAAGTACTTAGTACATAAGAAGATTTCATGTTTTTTATTAAAATAAAAATAGATTGAAATAAAAATATCAACAGGACTCAATTCATCGCAGACAAGAAGCCGAAGAGATGTAAAAAAGGTAGGGACACAATCAAGACTTTGTTTGAAATTTTATATTGAGAAAGTTGATTATAAGAACATGAGAATTTATAAATATTTATTCATATCTACAAAGATGGCTTAGTATATTTTCAAATATATATTTAATGCAATCTGTTCTTTTATTTTTAATTTGTTCCTTATGTCTATTGTTTCTGTCAACGTAGAAATTGCCTACTCGGCCGTGACATCAATAACACATCCATACGGCACTATTAAATTATGTCTGATCAACAAGATCAGATTTCTTTTTGATGTACGTCAACAAAAAGAAGCCAAGGGGTTCCAAATCTGGACTATACGGTGGATGATCCAACAATTCTACGTTTTGGTTTCTCAAAAACTCTTTTGTATGAGCCAACATGTGAGAGCTCGCGTTGTCATGGTGAGGAATAATTCCTCTTTGGCGGTTTATTTTCCTCAATTCATTGAACACTTCTGACAAACGAATGGTGACTGATTTACTCATTTGCCGTCAGTAAGCTATTCAAATTTTGCCGCCCCTACCGATCTCTACAGTTCGATAGCCTGGTTCACAATCTTATTGATTACTTATGATTGTGTACTATTTACATCCGTCTAGGGGATCAACGTGTCAGTTACTAAACCCAACGATTTAGTTAAGATTGCTGGACCAAGTTTTGCTGCTGAAGTTATGAAAGTTTTACAATACCTTTTGGCACGATTTTCTATTCGAAAAATCATCAATAACATCGTTGTATGAAATCTTGTTCATTACTTCTGACCTTATGTAGAAAACAGCTAAGGCATTTAGCTTTTCTTGGCTTCTCTCACCCGAACAATTTGTCACTGGTGTACATAAAAACCTTCGGACTGCTTTGTCCGGATAAACGTTTCGCAAAATCTGTTTTCGCAGGAACGAAGATAGACTTGTCTATGATCCAGAATCTAGTTTTATCAAAATTCCTTTAGAAGAAATGTAGCATTAAAAATGTATGCATTCTTGAGCTAAGTCAGTCTCTAAATCATTATGATATATTTCTACAAAGAAAAGGACTTCTCCCGTAGGGGTTGATGATGACACTTCACTGATTTTAGTCTGAAATTAAAACTTTACATTGAACCTGTTGTAGGTCTCCTGCTATTTTTCTTATTCGGATATGAGTCTACCGATGAAGACTAGAAATATATTAACTGTGAAATTGTCACTCGCAGTCATTCTCATTTCTTCATGGGGTGTTTCATCATATATGTTTTTCCTTTCGGTTGTCTTTCTCCCATTTCTTTTGTATACTGCTTCAAAATGCTTAATTCCATCGCTTTTTCTGTGAAATACTTAAAATTTTCTAATTCATCAACAAAAAACTTGCAAAGAGATTTGTAAATATCCTCTAAACGTGCCAAAAGAAGTTTACACTTTCAAAAATGTTGCAAAAATTTGCCGCCATAGGTTCCAGCCTACTCAGCCTTCTGGTGAATCCACCACTGTGTATACCATTCAGAATTGACCGTCCTACATTGTGGTAATGAAAATAAATAGACGACCATTTGCTCCGAAGTGCTTCGTGAACAACTTTTGTTGAATGAGTCTTCGAAGACCGATTGTTATTTAGTGTTAAGTCCTAGAATAGGTGACTGTCATAATTTTAAAAACTTCTTTTAAAGTACCGTGGCTGTTTTTTTATGCTCACGGTAAAATTCAATTTTTTGGCCGAGTTAAATTTTTCAGAAGCCTGCAAATAAAACAATTAGAGATCGTATTTTTGGACTTAAAAAGGTTAAACAGACGCCAGAGTTGATATGGCAACACCTGGACTACCCATTCTCGAAATTTACATTGACACTCGCCAAAAATTATATTCTGGGTAAAGTTGAAGTAATAAGTTTGAAACTAATTTATGTAATATCTATAAATCTACCCACAAATTAAACTACTAATTCATACTTCAGCTATGAAAACTAACAACAGTGACAAAAACAAGAATAATATATTTTAAATTTGTTGGTTTTAGATACCAAAATTAATGCAAAAAAACATGTGTGGCATGTAAAATGTTTGTATGAACCGCAGACACATGTTGCCCTTTGCCTTGATTTTTGTGGTTTTTGTGGCATACTTCATCACTCCAGGGTCTTTCTTTACACACAAAGTCCTTAAAAACTCATTTAGCAAGTGAAGTCAACAGCTGAAATTGAAATCGAAACAGTTTAAGTTGTTGGCACAGCTGTTGGACGAAGAACCTTGTTCGCTTTTCGTTTTTCTTAATATAAAATGTAAATTTACAAAAACTACTTTCTTTTCACATTCTACTACATATTCTCAGAGTTGAAATGAAAATTATTATCCTTCACTGCCCCCAGGTCCTTTATGATACTGCCGCCCTTAGCCTAGACAACCCAAAGTCACACCAATGACTAGTGAACATGTTTCTATATCCAAATATGTGTGTGACCACAAAATATTTCAAAAGGTTTTCTGCCTCATTTTTGATTATTCTCAAAGCTCAACCTAATGAAATATGAAAGGAATGAGAGACGAAAAGATGGTAGGAGAAAGTATTTTAATATTTTAATCAAATCGTGTAGATAGAAAGTGACATGGAAAATAATTTTCAATTTTCTTTTGTTTTTTTTCTGTATGATATTTTTGTTGCTCAATTTAATGATTTGAAAATTGTTGTTGGGAAGGATCCTGCTTTGTCCTTTAGTTGTCTCTAGTGGGCGCTTCTCGTGTTAAGAAGCAAATCGTTCTAAAATATCACATTTTACGAGCTCATCAACTGCGATGTTATGACCAAATTAGTGACAAAGTCCATCGTCGACAATGCTGACAACTTGCTGTATGCAACATATGTTGCCAAGATTCAAGTAACTTTCCAACTCAAAATTAGAAAAATAAAAAGTACAAACAGCAAAAACAACAACAAAATAATAATGTAGTAAAAAGAGCTCATAAAATGTACTATAGTGTAACCAAGAACAGAAAACAAAAAACAAAGAGGACAACAACTACCACAATCACAAAACTGGGAAAGCATATTGAGTGAGTATCTTTTATGAAGGGAACTAAGTTGTGGTGCCACAAGTATAAATAGAGTGGAAAAAAAATAAAGAAATGGCAAATGAAACACACATCAATGGTACCCAAGTGAGCTAATCAGCAACGTAACCGCACACAAACACAAACATCCTTATAAACAGAATCAGACAATCGGTTCGAAAGATAGTCAAACAGACAGAGAGACGAACATACTAGAGATGGATAAATGCTATACGGAAACAACTGCAATAGCAATGACACACTTGAGTGTCACACATAACATACATACGAGTATGTATGTATGTATATTGGTTTCACACTGAAAAAATTTAATACAACAAATGAATTTAGTTAAAAAAAAATATTAAAAAGAATTTAAAAGAATTTTCAATTTAGAAATGTTTATCTTTTTCCATTCATTATTGATAAAGAGAATTAACATCCCACCAAAAAAAATAGAAACAGCAAAGTTATAATTAACATTTTTTAAATTTTATATTATTATCTACTAGGTTGCAAGAGGAATAATCCAGTTTGCGCGTAGAATGGATCATGCCATCTCTCGAATTGCATTTTATACTTCACATGAAAATTAATGGCATCTCCTTGAACAAAAAGAAGACGATTATTTCTCTTTGTTAGAATGTATTCCCTACTTTTTATTCGCGATGATATGAACTGCTATTCAAGCGTTGCTTTCAATGTAAAATCACCTCTTACCATTACGGAATTTTCAGCAAAAAAGTATTTGGAAAAGACCATTCTTTAAAAATCATCACTCCAATAAAATTGGAAACTATTACGATTCCATGACTTTTCGACAAAAAAAAAAAGAATTACCTTACCAACAAATAGTGTCAAACAGATGAATCTTGCTTTTTCTGCAAATAGAAGAAGCCCCAACTTTTGCCGCGGCAATGAGTGCCTGGAAGAAATTTTCTATTAGAGGCTGCGTAAATTTGGTAAATATATTTTTGAAGGAGCTTAAGAAGTCAACATTAATTGGATGTTGGAGAAAATCCAGCCGGCAATAGTTGAAAGCCACGAACTGCAATTGCCAGAAAGTGGACCATTGGTCACTCAATTGAAGGTGATGGCTTCAAGGATATGGCTGTCGAGGATATTCATGAGTTGTTGTCAGACAAAGACCTGGATGAAGTATTATTAATTGAAATTGCTGTGAATGATAAAAAAAATTCGAAATCTGATGATGAATGTTCCGAAGATATTGAGGCTATGAAAGACTTAATTCTGGAAAAGGTTCAACAAGGTATAGAATTTGTCAAAAGCCTTGAAATGTTTTCCATATACTCGGATTCATCCATCGAAAGACGTGTACAATTTAAAAGAGAGTTATAAAAATGTGCATTACCCTATCAAGAGAGCTGCAATAAAGATTTGCTGTCCAGAACGCAATCAAAAACCAGAAAGAAAGCTATCATGGGCTATGCCAAGGATGTAATACTCTTCACGCTCCTCCGGGTTCCATCCAACCTTCCTTTCTTAGCATCACTATATTCTCTCTGTTGATGCGTCCAAAAACAAAAAACTTTTTCTAATAAGTACATTAATTTAAATGGGGGTTTGTATGGAAGTTATCCCTCCTGTTAACCCTAGGATCATGAAATTTACATGGTTGGTGAAATGGAATCAGAAACTTATAATGTCCAAATTTCAGTTCGATACGTGAAAAAATCAAAACTTTTTCTAAGAAGAACATTATTTTAAATGGGTGTTTGTATGGGAGGTACACGGACCACTGTCCGTATGCGTAAAAAGAAATTATGTGCAAAATTTCAACTCTCAAGCTCAAAAACTGAGGGACTAGTTTGCGGCCAGAAGGACATGGCTAAATCAACTCGTCTCATTGAGCTGATCACAAATATACATACTTTATGTGGTCTGCGATGTCTCCTTCTGTGTGTTATAAACTTCATGACAAACTTATAATGCTATTCACTCCCGTGAAAATTACAAATTTTGTATCTAAACAAAAAGAAAGTTACAAACTGTGGGGGCGCTAAAATATTTTTAAAGCTCAAAGTGGGCGGTGCACCGCGGTGATCGGAATAAGTTTGGGAACCTATGGCCTAGATGCTTTTTCTGCAAATATTGTAGAAGAGGCCTTAACGTTTGCAGCGGCAAAATATGTGTTGCTTTCATTTTCGATATTTTAATGTGGTTAGAATGCTGTAGGGTGCAATAAATTATAATAATTGACATTTTATTTGCTACAAGATTTCGTCGTTTTTCACCTTTTGAGAATACTTCGCTGTTTTCGATCAGCCAATTGGTTATAATGTATTTCAAAATATTGGGAATTCATAAAAAAATTTGAAATAAGCAGAGATTTGCATAATTTTTTTTTCCAAATACTTATAAGGTATTGATTGTCCAGACCCGTTATAGGCCATTATTTTTCTGTACTGTTAATCCGATAACATTGTACTTATTTTAATATGAAATGTGATTAAAATATATAATAACTAGCGTATCCGGCGTGCTTTGCTAAGCTCCCGACGTGATGATAGTGCGTGATGCTGTTGTAATATTTATCGTAGCATATTGCGCAGCAATTGAAATATTTTTGAAAAATGAGAGCAATTAATTATTAATTTGACATAATTATCTGAGATATTTAATAAAGGCGATTTGATTGACAGCAGTTATGACGGGCCCTGCACCATCGGGCTTATGGCCCACAGGATGCAGGTTTCACATTATGACTTCTCGTCGTAGCTATGAAGATGAGGAGGAACCGAAGAGCATCCAACACCTCCTCTGTGTTTGACTCTGTTCTTCTTGGTAGACGAACCCGGTTTCACGGGAAACCGTTCTTCGAAGAGTTGGGTAGATTAGTAAAATGTCCTTTGGGGAACCTTGTTCTGTTCGTGCACTCCTAAGGTTGTTTTTAGAGGAAGAGGGACCAACCTTGAACAGTAGTGGATTACCACTCATCCCTCACAATCGCAAGCTGCCTCCATAACCTAACCTAACCCAACATTTTAGGAATTATGTAAAAAGTAAAAAAAAAAATGTCTTTCTTAACATATGTTATCACTCAATAAGTTCCGAACTTATTAAAAGTTTGTCAAGAAGGAGACTTCGGAGACCCCATAAAGTATATTTAGTCTTGAGAGCCGAAGTTTTCCCATACTTTTTACCATACACTGCATATTTGTCGGAATCAGCTGAATTGGACCACTAGGAGGGTCCCTCCCATACAAACCCAAATTCAAATTAAGGATCTTATTAGAAAAACTTTTTTGTTTTTTTCTTTATTGAACTGAAATGTGGACACTATGAGTGTCTGACTCAAATTTACCAACCATGAAAATTTCAAAATCCTTGGACTACTGGATCGTATAGTTTTCGATATGTGGGTTTAATACACTAATATATATGATGCCATCTACAAATGTCACATATTTCTTAGAGTCAGTATTAGCGCCATGTACATGTGACTATTGGTGTTTTGAAATTGGTATGAATCCTAATCGTAAGACTCATTAATAATATAATATATCTGTATGATCATTCACAGGAGCTGAAAGACTATTACACCTTTGGCATAGCCAAATGTCTTCCTGAATAAAGATTAGCTTGAGCAATTTTCTATAATTTTGATGTAATTTTTAATTCTATGAATTTTTAAAAATACCATGAAAATGTCCTTTTCAATCAAACTTTGGTAAAACAAATTATTTTTCACTTTTCTAGTAGCGTAGAAGAAACCAAAAGTTGAAAGAAGTTAGAAACAAAAATCGTGTCGTCTTGTGTCATCAATAATTGCGTTCGACACGTTCAAATGCATTAAAATTGAATATTCCAAGGAACAATATACTGTTGAAAAAAGCATCTGTTTGGGATTTTCTCAATTTTGAATCTATTGTAATCGTTATCTTCTTGTTATCGCATAATTTCATTACTTGCACTATTGCAAGTCACAGTTAAGTAGTAGAAGGAGGAAGAGTACCAAACTGAAAGGTAATAGCGACTTGTAGGCAGTCCATGCCCAATATAGAAGCGGCGTGAAATCGACTTATGATTAATTATCAGTTTAATTATTGTACTAATGCATTATTGCAATTTTAATTGATTTTTTTTTTTTGATATCTGAACGTTTTCTCTTCTAACATTTTTTTGAGTGTACAAAAACATTTCATATATGAACTGTCTGTCATGACATGGCTCAGTTGACTGCAAAGGAGCAAAAATGGCAATTTTTCCATGTTTACGTGGCATGCAACAACAAAAACAACTAAAAAAAAAAAAAAATGAAGATAGCAAAAAAATAATAATGAAACCAACTTGAAAAATATAAAATGAAGTGGAAATGTAAACTATGGAAAAATGTATGGTACTTTCTAGTTGTGGAGTGGGAGTTGTAGTTGGAATTAAGGAGAGGGGGAGCCAACTCTTTGTACATACATACAATAGATGAGTTTATATTAGTTGGTCGATATGTTTGTATGAGAGTGAATTTTTTTATTTGTCTTTTTTTTACAGTTTTTATTACGTCTCCATTGCGTTTAGATGAAGATTAAGTCCACATGTCCTTCGTCCTGCTTCACACCAACCTAAATTCTGTTGTTCTTTGTTCATTTTTTTTTGTTTTGTAATTTTTGTTTTATGAGCAGTTTATTTGAAATGGCGTGGTGGATTCAGAAGTATATTGTATCTAAGCCAGGATGCCAACGTAAAGATACGAAGCAAAGCTAGCAGCATTATTTGTTTATGTTTTTATAGTAACAAATGAAAAACACAAAAAAAAAAAACTCAGAAAAAAATAAATTGTGAAAAATATATTGTAGATTTTAGTTCCGGGCAACGTTTGACTATTACATTACATACTCATACACCAACATAGATACATATGTGTATGGCAAGGATATATGATAGTTGCTCCCCAAAGTGCTGTTGAGAGAAATATATTGTATATAAAGCAGGCAAACAAGAACATTTGATGTGATGTTTGTTGATAAGCTTGGCATGGTAATTTTCGCATTGTTGTTACTAGAAAATATTAAAATATCAAATATTCAGACACACACATATGCACATATTCACATAGATGTACTCATACACACAATAAGCGCGAAATTGTTATGCAAAATAACAAAAATATAAAAAATAACAAATGTGAGGCAAGTGAAAGCAAGAAAAATATGTGCGAATCGTAATAAAAACAAAAGCCGTATCATGTTTGGTCCTTTATCCTTTCTACTTACTCACCCCGGCGTAAACATACAATCATATGAAATGAAAAACATAAAGAAAGCATAACAAAATGAAATAGCAAGAAAATCATAAAAGAAAATTGACTGCGAAAATTATATTTTTGCGCGCCTTCAACCAACCCCACTCACTACTTACAATCCAATTTCAGGCTACCAAACCAAATTTAAATCCTTTCAAAAACCATCCACCCATATCTCCTAGTCAGATAGAACTTCCTTGTTGTTGCGCAGCATTTTTGAGTAAACATTTTTAATTTGTGTATTTTGTATAGTTTGTTGTAATTTTTGTCATCTGCGATAATACTAGTTTCGCCCATTGAAAGAAAAACAATGCACAAAATTTTATCAGCTGCAGGCATTACTGGGCGTGGCACTTTTGGTTTAGCTAGGGCGTTTTTCCATTCCATTTTCTTATAGTACATTCATACATACATACTATGTGTATGTAGGAACATAATAAAGAACGAAACGAAAGAATGCATTCATAAAGGAAGAATCTACAACTAAGAGTTGGACTAGATTTATGATAAGTATTGTGTCGACAACGCGTCTGTGATATGTAAGTGCGAGAAGACCAACAAAATGAAATAGACTTACTAGATTAATACTACACCCAGAGTTAAACTAAAAAATTCGGTAGAGAAAACATTCTGACATAGGAAAAACATAATTTCAAAATGATTATTTTATACGCTGCATTTGCAATATACTTACTCGTAATAAATAAAGAACTACAAAAAGTCAAGCCCAATATACTTCGCATACAGAATTTATTGTTCTTGTTTCGTTATTAACAGTCATACAGGTGCCAGAAATCTCTTTCAACCCCGTATCAATTTAATTACAATTCTCTTGTTCCAGAAATTTCTTTCGATGCTTTTGAAATCTCTGACTTTTATAAATACGGTTTGGTTAAATTGTCCCTTAGTTGAAGTTATAAAAAACACCAGAAAGAAGGCTATCATTGGCTATGCTAAAAATGTAATACTCTTCACGCTCCTCCGGGTTGCATCCAACCTTCCTTTCTTAGCATCACTGTATTCTCTCTGTTGCAGTTTGAGAATCAACAAATAACAAAGTTTGAGTGGCACTTTTATTGTACTCTTTATAAGTTTGTCATTCAATTTGGGTTTATATGGGAGGTACCTGATTCAGCTGATTCCGACAAACTGAGGGACTAGTTTTCATACATACAGGCGGACAGACGGACAGAAGGACATGGCTAAATCAACTCGTCTCATCGAGCTGATCTGCAATGTCTCTTTCTGTGTGTTACAAACTTCATGGCAAACTTATAACTCCATTCACTCTCGTGAAGAGTATAAAAATAAAATACCAACAACTGTGGCTTATTGTTTTTCTTGGTAATCTGCATTTAAAGAATTCAACATTTCAATTGTTTTAAGTATAAATTTGAATTTTAATTATCTAAGTTCGAAAATGAAATCTCCACGTTTTCTAGCACAACTACAGAGAAATTGAAATCAATCGGCGTGAAAACCAACTTCTATTACTGGCACATGCCTGATAGAATTATTGTTCTCATAGTCAAATCGATTACTGTTGGTTGAAGAAAGTTGCATGTCTATTTTAGGCTTAAACACAAACTTTCATACATTCGAAATTAATGAAGAATTTGGCAAAACTATTGTAATTATTAGGTGATAAAATAGAAATGTGATCAACAACTTAAGTGCGCACCACCCTTGTCAAGTTTTTATTTTATAACATATAAAGTCTTTATTGCATAATAACATTCAAATGTGTTATCTATAAACAGAGAATAAAAGCAATTTATTGTTAATTATACAAGTCAGAAACAGTTAAACCTCAAACTAACCCGGAGGAGCTGGCTCATGTGGCACAAATTTTAATTAAGTGCAAACAATAAGCTACTTCTCTATAAAACCATTCTCAAACCCTTATGGACTTATGGCATTGAACTTTTAGGCACAACTTCAAAATCAAACAAAGTCTTCAGTCCATGGTCTTGAGGAGGCTTGTCAACGTTAAATGGTATGTCCGCAACTCCGTCATCCATAGAGACTTTCAGGTGACACAGTGAGTGAAGAAATCGTGAACCATAGTAAGAAACACATTATACGGCTTAAATCTCACGAAAACCACCTCGCCGTCAATTTGTTGGAAAATAGCCTGCACACTTATGGGTTAAAACGTTACCACCCCCTGTATTTCCCCTTCAGATCACCGGAAGACTAAACAAAGATTTATACCAAATGAAATCCTGAAAATATAGCTCTTAAGTAGGAAATAACGTCAATTTCAACCCATAAAATCCGCTGGATCTCCCCTTTGGCACAGTTGCAAATAAAAATAATAGTAAAATATTGTACTATAAAACTATCAAAGAGAGATGAGTTTAAATTTTTAAGTACATAAATAAGTACTTTATCTATTTGTAAAACACCCTACATAAAATGCTATATGAAGTGCATAGAAATAAAAGATCATGCATTGAATACAGTGAAAACGACACAATGCGAATGTGTGATAGGATTTCAACAGCAGATTACTTGCAGCTAGTATATATGTAATGTGCCCCAAAATGATTTCCCTACTGCAAGTATAACTAAATCTAAAATGCAACAATTTTTATTATAAACGAAATCATCAAGATGAAATTAAGAATTGATTATTGCATATAAATTTGTTTGAATATTGCAATATGCATGGATCGAACTTTCAATACTCTCTGAATATTGCTCAACAATATGGGCCCATGGGGGTTTTCAAACGCAAACCACACAAAGGCAAATCTTACTTAAGTTAAGTGTAAGGCCCCAATAATTTAAGCTAATGGCTTACCAGCAAGTGTAGTGAAATTAGTTAGTTGGGGTTAAGAGCCCCGAAATTCTATTTTGTCCGAACCGCTAATACTTAAAACGTGTCACTGGTGAACATTGGAAAATTATAACAGTACTTTGCTTACTTAAATTAGAGAAATATTGAAATATCTGAAATATTGCATGAATTTTGGTCACCTTTCAGTAAAAATAATAACAACAATAACAGACAATGGAAGTCAAACTAAAAACAGAAAAAAAAAAACCACTCGTCTACAAAGGCAAATAAGGAAATAAACCAAGGCGTTGGGATGTGGAGTTAGTCGCCGCTTGGCATGGCTATGCAATCTGCTCTTAGTACCGGAAACTAATCCCATGCCAAGAAGTCAGTACAATCAAGTTGATTCGTTAGTTTGTTTGTTTGTTTCTATACCGATCTTTATAATACTACTTTCCTATTTGAAAGCTCTCTACACACGATGCATGCAGAAAAATAGTCATAAGTATTACAGACAAAAGGAGGAGCAGCAACTAACAAGAGATGAAGTGTAAAGTATTCGTGTAGCGCACAATTCTGATGTGTTTTATCTCTTATCCATAGACCGCCCAATATGCACAGTTCTGTTTCCGTTGCTGGAAATTCTTTCGCAGAATAAAAATACTTTTTATTTTTATAAAATTTCTCTTTCTTATGTGTTATTGTTGTTGTTGTTAAGATAAGTTTTTCAACAAACTTTAATGTATGCTGTTGCTGTTGTATAACAAATTTATTGCATTCTTCATACAATGTCCTGATAAATTTATATAATATAATACTTTTCAAATTGCCATGGGCAAACGTGCGTGCTTTTGATAAGATTTCTCTTTTCTTATAGTTTTTTCTCATATATTTTCAAAATACAATCGGGTATGTGCTAGAAATCTCTTTCTCTTCAAGTCAACCCAATTGCACCAATTTTTTGCCCCATGATTTTGAAATCTCCATTGCTATTTGATTAAATTTAAATGATCAGAAAGATTTAAGATTTAATGTTTGACAATTCACTATAAAATCAATTAAATTCATGATTCAGAAAACAACATAATTTTTACGGGTAATCACATATTATGACACGAGACACAATGGTACGTACTTTTGGTTTCCATAAACAGAAAACTGCTGTTGAATCTTCTTATGGATTACAAATAATCATATTAGTTATATAAAGAAAATCAACTTACAACGAATGATTTCGACGGCTTAATATTGGTACTACTATATAAAACAATGTGTTAGCCCTCCAAAGGAGCTTAAATGAGAAGAATTGCAGGCATCAATTGATAATTATACATGTAAAAGTCTTTCTTTAAAAGAGTTGGGAAAGATTTACAAGCAAGGAAAAAGGGCACGCCAACTAGCCAAGTGTAAATGAGTATTTAGCAAAATGTTGTTTGTTTGGGAAAAAAGGAAACATTTTTTGCATCAAGCTGCAGTTGGATGTAGATGAGTTAAATAATCCATAATACAATTTGCGACCCAGATCAACTGATATTTCAACTGAACTAGAAAGTCCAAAGTAACAAAAGCAATGCTGTGCATTTGGTGAAATTATATAGGAGTGCTACATACCATATATGAGTTTCATGAGTTCTTGGAATCTAACGAAGCAGTGTAAGCCGTGTGTTTGTTCTTACACAATTTTCCTTATAGAAGCCCTAATAAATACTGTTTTCATTTCTACATTGAACACTGGGCCAGTTTGCTGATTTTTTTTTGGAAAAAATCGTGAGTGTTATTAAATATACTTAAAATACCATGAGTTCATCCTTCAAAGTCAGATGTTCGGTCAGCTGCTTATTGTTGTGAAAAAGGCGCGATTTTTGATTCAAACTACAATAGAAAAAACCTTACCAACGCACAGTGGTCGCTGCCGTAGGCCAAAATTAAAACAAATAATAGAAAATTTTTGAGTTTAAATCATCTGCACGGTTTCTTATATGATCAAACTTCTCAATCATAAATTTGTTTTGTTTTCATAACACTGAACAACAGCATATTTGTCACAAGAACTATTTTAATGTGTATATTTACTAATTCGAGGTCGCTGATTTCGAATCTGCCCTTGGTTTTTTGTATCACGTCTAGTTTTTGAGATACAGTCACTTCTTTCTTTCTTACCTTTACATAGAGTTTGTTTACGTTAGTGCACTACTACTAATGCTGTTTACGTTATTGAAAATCTTAAACATTAAACTCGTATAAAGAAATACCAACAAATTCATAATAATTGAGTTTCATAATCGAAAAGTGTTTCATATTTATAATATTTCAGTTTAAAAACAAAAAACACCTATTTAATGGAAGTTGATAAGAAATTAAAAATAAAATATAACGGTAATCGATTTTACCTTACTTCTTTTTCTAAAAATAGCTTAATGAACAATACTTTAAAGATCAAAAGAGATAAAGATGATAGAAGTAAAGAAAAACTTGCAATAGCAAAAACAAAATGCAACTAGTCGAAAACTAATATAAAACTTTTTATTTTTGTTTTTTTTTTTTAAATTGGCATAACATACTTGTTGTTTGTCACAAGAACTATTTTAGTTGATATGTACTAATTCGAGGTCGCTGAGTCCGAATCTGGGAATCAGGTTTTTTTGTATCACGTCTAGTTTTTGAGATACAGTCACTTCATAATTATTATATTCGAAATAAGCGACCTCGAATTAGTAAGTATCTACTAAAATAATTCTTGTGACAAACAAAAAGTGTTATTTTGTCGACCAGTGTAATCATTCTGACTTTTGAAAATACCCCTAAATTGGCAAGCAACAAAAGTGACAACAAGTCTTCAACTGATCAGTGAAGTGTGAGCAGCCTGATAATGTGGTTCATTTTTGTACATTAATAACTTTGTACAATGCCCGTGTATTATGGAGTTAAAACTAACTTTCTGTTCACTTGTGCCAAAAAATAGTTAAGTGGCACTACTGCCATTATTACCTCTCTTTGCAAGTTTCTGGATATCTTTTAAGTTGCAGCTGAGTTCTGATATTCAACGCTGTTGTATGCAATATTTGGAATGACAAAAATCGGAAAACTAGTGGCATTTGAAGCTGAATTTTTGTTCAGGTAAATGAACGACATACAAGCAATAAGAAAAGAGGTGAAATAAACATTGCTTACTTCGAATGAGCCAAATGAAGCAAGAAGGAAACCACCGTCTTCGCAATCTGTACCCCTAACACTGAATGAGAGAAGCTAATCTAAATGCAGTGAATTACTGTAAACGAAACAACAGCTCAAGTCTCTCTAAGAAGCCTGTTGGATTATATCATTTGCCGCTTATTCCTTTTGCAGGAAGGAGTATAAAGCAGTTTCCAGAAATTAATAGTTATTGATTTGAGGGGTTCTTATTTGTAACATCCCTGATATTACTTAAATAAATGGTTGATGTTGGAAGTGGTTTGTGGCTAATTCCTATCCCTTATTCTGTGGACACCTTAAGTTGGAGTTTGTCAAAGAAAGCAAGAAACACATTCTTACAGAAAAAAAGATTTTGGATACACAAATACAAAATTTATTACCTTACTTATGTACTATTTTATTTTTTAAGGAAATATCATCATGACTTATGATTTTCATATGACATTAATAGATGGGAAGGTATTAAACAATTTGACCGGAAAATCTTGACAATTGTGCTCCTATTTAATGTAAGAAATTTAGACTAGAATAAGTAAAAACATATTAGAAGACAGACCGGCTTTATAGAAGCGAAGGACATTAAGACGATAATATCATGATCTCATCGCTTCCAATCGCTTTACTGAAAATGATATTCATATCTAGTATATTTCATTAAGTCCTGATGCTTTTCTTTCGTTAAATAAAAATTATATTTTAATTTTTATGATAATATTTAGGGACTTCAGTTTTAATCAAAACAAACGTCACTTGACAGTTCCTCTTTGTTTTTGTAATTTATTCTTTTATACTCGTATAAGTATAAAGAAACATATGAAATCAGGGCTTCATTACGATTATTATAATTACGATGCTATGGTATGAAAGCACGAGTATAAAATTCAATGAGTTTTCTTATCGCACTGCGTAGCATTTTTACACCTTAGCACAAAGGACCAAATGCACTCACATCCACCAGAAGCTTCCATAGTCAACACAATACGTACAACAGAAGAAAACAGAACACATGAGTCGCCGGTATAATTTCTAATTAACTTTTTTCCTGGCTGCAAGGCAAGAAATAAAACAACCGACGAATTATGTATGTTTATCCTGAGAGATCCCTTTAGCACGTCATCATAAAAATGTTGTTGGTAACATTTATGGTGCGCCTCACGGGCTCAAAGCGTCAGAAAACAATGAAAAGAAGCAAAAAAAAAAAATCACAAACAAGAAACAAAATAAAACAAAAAAGGATACAATGAATATTATGAAGAAATATGCGTTAAACAGTCGCAGTCACAACGAAAGGAATGAATATGTTTGGGGTAATAAAAACAACAGCACCTGTTAAGCTGTTGCTTGTCTTTGGTGTTGTCATTGTTTTAGATACTTTTGTTGTTGTGGATTTTTTATAGTACCTTAAGTCATTAAAACGAAAATTTATTATGCACCAGGATATGCTGAGCACCATAAATATATCTCATTAAAATGGCAGGCAGCCTGCTCAGCATTCGGTTTTCTGCCATACTATAATGAAGCTAATAAAGTTCTTTTCATCTGAGATAAACACACACACACTCGCACGCACGAATCCTGATTTACTTATGCTTAAGCAGAGACCTTAAGAAGCTTTGAAATCCTTAATTCGGAAAATGATATAAAAAAATATGCTCATTAGGAAAGAAAAGCCCTCCATCCATTCATTCATTCATTCATTCATGCATCAAAGAGAATATGTACTAGCATTGATTTGATTTTCCTTCTCATTAAATATGAGTAAAACTAAACTAAAAAAAAAGAATGAAGAAGATAAAATTTTCGGAAAAATGAAAATCGAATTTGAGTTTTTTGCTACTTTTCACGTACAAAGTTTATTCCATTTTCATTTCGTTTTCTTTATTTTTTCTTCGACTTCATCCTTGGTTCGAAGAAATTACATTTTCGTAGGCGGAAATGTTGCTGTGCCGTGTCTTGTAAGGTTTCAGTTTCAAATACTTTTCCCACTAGTAGAAGCGGAAGTTCTTAATTTGAGTGCGTCTTCCAATTTTACTATAGTTTGAGTTTGTCAAGTGAAGTTTATGTGCAACGCGCTCAAAAAGTATAATAATTGAGGCGGAAATCCGAAGAAAAAATAAGAATACGCAATGAAAGTGGTGCAAACCGAAAGAGAAACTAATAATTTAGTTTATTTCCTTCATCTATGAGGCGTCCGTTCTCCTTAGACATACATATGTGTAACCTATGCATCCATGGGAGTGTGTGAAAAAAGTTTGCTCTCACGTAAGTGGAAAAACTTTTGCTCATCAAGGCGTACAAATTAAGAAAATTATCATTTCGTAACAACATTTTTACAACCAACACACACACTTACATTTATCTTCTTTTTCTTCTTTTTACTAGTTTGCATTACATGATTTACCTATACTAAATATAATGTTAGTAAGTAACATAAGTAACATAGTATCTGACAACATCAACCTCATGCCTCTACTAAATACATATTTTTCCATTTTCTCCAACTGGCTCCTGTCGTGTGTTGTCTGGATAAATCCAATTAAACACAAAAATAATAAAATGAATTGTGACATTTTCCAATTAGCTGCGAAAATATCTGAAAACTTACGACATGTGTGTATGTGTCATTGTTGTCCTTATTGTTATTGTTGTTGTTGTTGGAGTCCACATTCCATAGGGCAAACATTGGGCATTATGCCTTGTAACATACCCTCTTTTGGAGGCAGATGCGGATGGGAAATCTCATGACGAATGCCGGCACCAAAATGTCTATCTTCGGGCGTTTTTAGTTGAACTGATGAGAATGAGGCACAAAGGCAGGAGGCTAATTAATGACTTCAACACACAAGCTATTTGAGGAGACAATTTGATGGTTGGTCGTAGATAGTAAAACAAATGCTCCAAAGGAGGTAAGAAATCATAGCTAATGATACAATTTGCAGCAATATGTTTTAACAATTGAGAAAGAGTCATACAGGATATCTACATATTTTACAGTAAAATGTTAAAAAAAAAAAAATTATCATTTGTAGTTAAAGCTGTTCAGTATAAGGAAAAGGATCCAATAAACAGTATTGTTCAGCCGTTTTTTTTTTGGATGTACGACAAGTTTTTGACAGAGTGTGGCACCCCGGAATCTTATTCAAACTCATATCATTGTTACCGGCACCTTACTACTTGGTATTAAAGTCCTTCCATTATGGAAGAACTTTTTACATAAGATACGATAACAAAGAATCAGGCCATCCTAGCTGGAGTACCCCAGGGTAGTGTGTTGACACCCATCCTCTACACCCTTTTCACTGCTTACATACCTAATTCGAGTTATGAAAGAATTTTGTTTGGAACATATGAAGATGATACCGCTTTTTTGGCTACTGACAGCGATCCCGCGACAGCATCAACCATCTTGCAAAACCAGTTAAATACTATAAAACCGTTGCTCAAAAGATGGAAAATTGCTGTGAACACAGAGAAATCCATTCATGTAAGGTTCAGCATGAATCGCAAGAGCTGCCTTCATATAAGCCTTAATGGAGACCCCATTTCAGAAATCACAACAACGAAATACCTTGGATTAACTCTAGAGAGAAGGCTAACTTGGCAGTCCCTCCAACTCACAGGTTTCAGTCAAAACTACTGCTTAGACTTGTTGGAGCACCTTGGTAGATGAGAAACGCAGTTATGCACAGAGATCTATAGACACCCACGATATGTGAAGAGATCGCAAGAATCAGTAACAAAAACATCACCATGAAAATAACATTGCAGTTAACTCGGTTGACAACAGCGAGCACATCCGAATGATGAATCGGCTGCACCCACTGGATTTCCAGTTTAGAGTTGACAATTAAAATAAAACAAACGTCATAAGTGTGTAGAATCAAATTTGATGAATATCGTTACACAATAGATTTCAAATAAAAAAAAAATAAAAAAAAAAATCATTTAAATTATTTGAGCTGAAAATTAGATAACTCAAAACCAACTGGTAAAATCGTAATCTAATTTTTATATGTGGATCACATGACAAGCACCAGCTTTCAAATAAAAAAAGAATGATCAAAATCGGTTCAAAAAAGCATACAGGTTGTGATATTTCTTGAAATTCAGCTATTTCGGACAGACACCAAAGAAGCTCGGCTCCAGTAAAGATGTCTTAAAGAACGAAGGATATTATTGCATATTGTTATATCATAATGTTGATGTTAAAACACAAACGATGCTGAACAACCAGTTAACATGGAAAAGGATGATGATATGCTGAGTAGAAAAAACAAAATACAAGCTGAAAATTACAAATGAGATGAAAAACCGAATGTGAAAATAATTGCCAAAAAAATAACACAAATTTATGCCTCATAGACAATAGAAAGAACTACAACAATAAGAACAAGAACAACTGTTACGATGACAATAATTATAGCAACAACAACAATAATAATGACAGGATACGATTGTGTTCAGGCATTCATTCGTTCTCATTTGGTTTTTTCCTGCTTTTTGTCACTGACTGAAATGTATTTTGCTGGCAATTGATTCAGTTCAGTTCACTTCTGTTCTATTCGGTTCGGTTCAGTTCAGTTCAGTTTGGATTGCTAAGGTTGTGTTTCTGTAAAAGCATCCTTTAGTTCTTTTTCCATCTGGCAATACTACTTGGAGTATATCACATGAAAACGAAAACATTTCGGTAGGACAATGTTATAACTGTTTGTCTGATTGTCTATATGTTTTCCATGTTTTCTTTTCTTTTCCTATCGTGTAAGTATATGGTATGTGTGTGTTTTTTTTGTGTATCTTCTGTTGAGCTGCTTCTGCAATTTGCAACTAATTGCTACAAATTAATTTTACTATGCTTTTAATGGCATTTTGAATGTGGTAATGACGACAATGAAGACTAGTCGAATATGGATGTTTGCCAAAGGAAAGCTAGAAAAACCATACTACCAAACCGTAGAAAAATGAAGCAATAAAACCAAATGAAGAAAAACACACACACACACACATTTTAAATGTTGATGGGCATGCTGGCGTCATTTTAAGTGGCTTCTCCTTCATTGCCCATTCGTTTTTGTTATTCATTCATATAAATTAAATATATAATAGTACGCACAAAGACATTTATTGGTTGAACAAACAAATAAACATATGTAGAAAAAAAAACGATGGGTAATTTCAATATAAATTGAACAATAATAACACAAAATCATTTGATGTGGTAAAAATGAATGGAAACATTTAAAACAATTTGCCATCGCTTTAATATTGCAAAATAATTAATGAAAATGCACATCATAAGCACGGAGGAGGCAGGATGAATTGTAATGTAATGTGTATAATGTAATGCATTCACATAATCATAGAATTTGATGAAACGCAGGACATATCATGACATGTAGACTGACAACTGAAGTCTCATTAAAATGAATTGTGAAATAACTTTGAGTGGAGCAAGTGAGCGCGCGAGCGAGTGGATTTTTCAATGTTTTTAAAGGCTTAAGTGAGTGCGGGTTCTGATAAAAATTCAATTATTATGTGCATTATTAATATATTTTGTAGGCTTTGAAACACGTAAGCACTAAGACCACTCACTATATGTTATATGTATATTTTACTTGCTATATAATAAAATTACAATGTGGAAACAATGTGTTCGCTTGATAGTTGATGAAATATGTAAGTGTACATGTATATATCTTTAGCTGAATAAAATAGATTGGAGCTTGCTAGCTAGCTGTTTGCTTGTTTGTTTTGTTTGTTTTTGCGGCACTTTAATTAATATTGTATGTATATTTTTTATAGTGCTAATACACTGATAGATGATGACAACGGGCAACAGAAAGACGCGGTGGCTGCGTTAGAACTTTTCTTTGCCTTCATTTTGCAAAAACTTTTATCATTAGCTTCGATTCAACTTTATCAATAGCGACTAATTAACTCAAACATACACTCGAACATACACACACATACGTAACTAACTCGCAGATACAAGTGTGTATGTGGAGAGTGTAGCTGAGCAGACCTAACTTTTTTAACGCAACGCCCCGAAGCATGCAACACTTTTTTTCATATTTCAGTTTTATACCATAGACTCACGCACAATGAACAACTTTTGATGAGTTTGCTGATCTCTTTTTCATGTTTAATCAATTTGTTGTTGTTGTTGCTTTTGCTGCTGGATTGCAACTCTTATAATTTTGTAGTTGATGCTTTTGTTATTATCTATATGAGTGAGTGCCTCTCCTTTTATTGTATAATACTACATATTACATACATACACACTTAGAATACAAGTAAGTAGTATGTTGTGTGCAATGTTCTACTAGTAAGTAGTTGAAAATAAAGTTATTGCTTTTGTTGGTTCATTGATGCGTCACGTACTCAAAAAGTTTCTTTTACTATATGCATCGATTGAGTCGGTATTCAGTCACGATTTGTTGCGTTTCGTTTCGCTTTGCTTTTACTTTTCTGATCCTTCTTTGCCTTTCCAACCAAACAACTCACTCATCTTAACTCAACTCAAACAACCTCAAGTGTTGTAAATCTATTTTCCGGCGGTAATTATTTCAGTATAAAGTACTAGTATAAGCACATTTTCAATGTTCTCAACCCAAAATGTATTAATAGAATGAAAAGAAATACATAAGTAACTCTGAAATCAACTTTGGCTTATATAACCATTTTTGGATGATACAATAATTATAGAAGTGCTCAGCACTGCGTGTTTGTGAAAAGGACTACCCAGGTATGAAACAAACAAAATTTAACAAATAATATATTTTAATCCGTTCATTATACAATATAATATCAATATAAGCAATTCTTCTCGGTCGGCCAATGAATTGAGTTGTTGTCTGAACATAAACATTTTCTTGATAATCCATGGCCACATCCCTTCTTGTAGCTTTAAGCATACGAGATGTAATAAATAAATAAATAATGTATGTATATATAAACGTATAAGTGGACCTGTCCCAAAGGGGAGATCATGCGAATTTTTTGAGTTGAGAGTGACATGTTATTATATAATACAACTTAAGAGCTATTTCATTTTTTTATTTAGTCTTCCGGTGATCTGAAGGGGAGATCCAGGGGGTGGTAACGATTTAACCTACTAGTGTGTCCAATAAATTGACGGTGAGGTGGTTTTCGTGAGATTCAAGCCGGATAATGTGTTTTTATTGTGGTTTACGATTTCTTCATTTACAGTTGACATCTCTATTGATGACGGAATTGCAGATATACAATTCAACGTTGAAAAGCCTCCTCCTCAAGTGTCTTAGAGTGTTGACATGTGAAGATTTATCTGAGTTGACACCAATGTTCCATGTCTTAAGCCATGGCTCTATTATGTCTCATTGGTTCTGGAAAATTGATGAGGCAGTGGCTGGGTCAGGGTGAGAAGCCGGGAGGGCTGTGTCATCATCGTATGCAGCTATCATTATGTTATCATCACCTAGAGTCGGGAGGTCAGAAGTATAAAGTGTATAAAGAATTGGCCCTAGCATACTGCCATTTGGTACTCCAGCTCTGAAAGTTCTTTTGTCAAAGTAAGACTTGATGACCAGATAGTACGGTGCTGGGAGGAGTTTCTTTAGTTAAGATAGTAGTCTTGGATGTCGTACTTTGTCAAACGCCTGGTATATCGAGAAAGGCAGCTGAGCAATACTCTTTGAATTCGAATGCTGTATGTAGTATATGTTGGACCACTCTGTGGCATTGCTTAGGTGTTCCATGTAACCTCCTGAATCCAAATTGGTGATCAATACGTCATATATATCTTAATTGTTGTTCTTAAAGAAATACATACTCAAAGGTTAATTTCTTTGCAATACTTATTTTGATATCTGGTTTTTCAAAATGGAATATTATTTCCAGTTACAAAGAAAAACTCAGATCCAGATTGAGTTACTGGTGAAATCATCTACATTTTTTTTTAAGGCAAGGTTAGGTTAAATAACAGAATTTAAAATTGTTGCTATCTTCCGTGGAACTCTATCATTCCCCGTTTATAAAACTTCTTTATCAAAGTGTTGAGTAAAGACTTCTTTGGAAGCATAAGGTCTGATCCAACTATTTTTGTGGAGTGACTAAACTTGAGCGTGATCTGGACATTGAACGATTAACCGGGCTCCTCTGTTCAGTTCTTTGGGAGGACATCATTTAATTTCTATAGCTATTCACCGTAGACATCGGATTAATTTCATGGAAGTACTTTATAAAAGACTGCTGCTACCTTTCAATCTCACCTGATTAACAACATCACATTTTTTTTGTTGATGTCCACCGTTGCTTTCCTCTTTGGTATTTTATATCGTATACTTTCAGATGTTTTTTTCAGGATTATTTTAGTCAATCCACTTGTCATCAACTGCTTCAACAATGAATGGCTTCAAGAGATGAATATTTTAACTTTTTCAGTTCTCAAATTTCTTAATAAAGTTAAGCTCCGAGGACAGTTTGATAAGTCATTGACTTTTTTAATAAGCGTGGTCGCTTCATATGGATGTTTGGCGATGTTCAACCACAATCTGAACGAGTGTTTGCGCCATTTGGTAAACGTATACGAAACATGGAAACATCGGAGACTAAAGAACAGTCGAAGAAGTCGACTTCTCCGAGTGATTGTGCACCAAAGAAGCACAAGGTGGATCTGTATATTTTTGGGATGCATGCGGTGTCATTCACAACGATTACTTGCAAAGGGTAAAATGACCACTGGTGAATATTATTCAGATCAGTTACACAGATTCGATATTGATTTGAAACAAAAACGAACGCATTTGGCAAAGTGAAAAGTGCTCTTCCAACATGACAATGTACAAGTGCACACGTGTACAAAATTCCGTAGATTGGAATACAAACTACTAACCCCTCCAACTTATTCACCAGATTTATTCCCAAGCAACTATTTCTTGTTTCCGAACCTGAAGAAAGAGATTTGAGTTGAATGAAGAGTTCATCACTGAAACAAACACCAATTTTGAGGACCTGAAGAAAACCAATTTTTAGAAGGCATACAAAAATTGAAAAAACGCTGGACGAAATGTATCACACTTAAAGAAGACTACGTTAAGCATAGGTTTTCTTTTCTAGAATTTTATTTACAAACTGCCTTAAGCAAATATTATGATATTAAAAATGTCCAATCACAGAAATATTTGAAACCAGAAAATCAGTGAAACCGCCTATTGTATATACTACTACTAGCATTCCCGGCGCAACTAGCCGTATTGATGTTTGTGCTTAACTGTTGTAGTCATTGTTTTTTATTAATAATTCACGTGAAAAAAAAGAAGTCACTGAATTATTAGACTGCCCTCGTATTTCAAATGACCATCAACATTTCCAATTTTATTAAATAATCACTATTTATACGTAAAAGGTTAAGTACAAACAAAGCACGAATAAAATATTTAAATTAAGCTTTTGTTCCCTTTTTCATGGCAACAGAATTTCGACTTTACAACTCTTTATATGTAGTTATCTCTTTTGGAAATGTGTAACAGCTGTCATCTGCCCTAAAAGGTCCTTCTTGATATGCATAGAAAAATAAAGTAAATATTATTTGACGTAAATTAAAAGCATTTTTATATGAAAACAAAAGACCATTCAATAACATTTTCTGTTTATTTATTATTGCTATTGCTATTGTATAAAATGACTAAAGTGAAGCTTAGCATTTTATTTCGATGTCCTTATATTGCTCTTTCATTCCATTCTCTTTCGTTTCATGGTATTGCAATTCGTTTGATTTTCGTATTTGGCTTTTGTATTGCTCAGGAATAAAATATAAAAAAGGAGCTTAAGGCTGAAGCGGCAAAATGGCGCCCACATATTTACATAATATATTTCTTATGCCTTTCTCCGTCCTCCCATCTTCACTCATCTGCCATCTTTTCCTCCGATAGAGTTTCTTTTCTTCGGATTTTTTCATTTATACTTTTTCGATTTGTTTTTTGTGCCGTGAAATTCTAAACCTTTTATAGACTGCTGATGGCGTTTCGTAGTTACGAGAAGAAAAGATAGGAAAAGTCATGCCAAGGAGAGAAAAACTAAATAGTAGAAGCTTTTAAAATATTCATAGAAATGCTTTAATAACGGTAAATGATCAGCATGAGATGCGGCAACTGACAACAACAACTCGGAGTACAACAATTGCCAGGAGCCAACTGAGTTAAAGCTATCAAATTGTCTCAATCTATTGGTTTGACTGGATGACTCGTTGACTTTGGGGTCCTGCAGAGAGTTAGAGGTAGCACCAGAACATCATTGATGTCTGATGGCCGGGCAACCCTCAAAACAATTTTTATTTACTCCTGATGATGTTGGCTGCGTTTGTTTGATGACAGAGGACGATTGACTCACTACTGAGGACCGTAAGCGACCGCATGTTGACTTATTGTCTTCACTTGCTGAGTACGTTGACGTTGATAACAAAGAGGTTGATGACGATAGCCTGAACAACGAGTGCTACGAATAGATGCATAGCGTGAGATATGCATGAAGCCATAGTATTGTGCATAGGAGATGGGTGGCTTAATAGGTTTGAGATAGGCGCCGTCTAAGCGTAAATAGAAAAAAACTACTCGTAGTAGACAACTCAAGACGAACACAATTTGCCTCAATGTCCCCACCATTTGGCACCCTGTCATGTGGTCCAGTTCCATGCTATGTTTTCTGTTTTCTATTTCGTGTTGCTTTCGGTATGCAAATCAGCAGCGGAAGTTGATTAAATGACAAAATAAATAGAAAGTGAAGGATAATGTCAACATTCTAAGTGGTTTTCTTTTAAAAAGCTTAACTGACAATGAACCGCAGGCCATGTTGAATAAATTATTTTGTGAAATGAAATGACGACGACGACAACGATGCCGATGATGGTACGAAGAACACTGTAGAAGGTGGGATAGAGGCAAAATCAGAAGTAAAGTAGATGGGGATTGGGGATGAAATAATGAAGCTGAGTTGTTGAGTTGGCAGGACAGGCGGTGATGTTCATAGTTTTGTTGTTCTTGTGGTTATGGTGATTGTGCTTTGACGTTGCGGTTCTTGTTGTTATTTTTGTTTTATTTTTTCTTCGTCGTCTCTCTCTCTTCCTCCTTTACTATTTATTTCAGTGTTGACAGGAAATTGACTTTACTAAACGCATCTGAATTTGGTTGATATCGATAACTGTAAAGGCTCACTCAACATTGTTGATGTAGTGAGTAAAATAAATGAAAAACTTGTAAAAACTGCGAAATACATAACATTCTTCACTGAAGTCATGAAATAGAAAATAGAAAAATTAAAATGAAATTTATTGAGCGATTTAAATGTCACGCAGTTTTCATTTCATTATTAAATGTGAGCTCAAGTCAAGTCACGCGCATCCTCTAATGTGTTATTTATTAAATTGAGCGCGAAACACTCAACCTCGTCCTTTGTCCTTTGTCCTTTGTCCATTAATTTCGTCCATACAAAGTGGCTTTCGTGGAAATATTCCTTTGGACTGTGCATCCAACAATTTGAGATGCTTCTGCGACTTTGGGCCATTTGCTACTTTGACAAATGTGCGGCCTTTTGTCTTTCAACATGATAATATATTTTATTAAAAAAAAAAAAAAAAAATGAAATAAAAGAAATAGTATTAGGCATTAAAGGACAAAGCACCACATTTAATTGAAAAAATGGCCACAAGGCAACACAACATACAATAACAAAAAAAAAAAACAAAAGAAAATTTAAAGAGAATAGAAAAAGAAATGTCTAAAATGAATGGCAATTTCATTTGGCTCGTTTCCTAATTGGCTGTACACTCAGTAGTATTCTGTATTCTGTCTCCAGCAGGCCATCAGCTATCACTAGCGGAAATGAGTCGCTACATTTTATTCACTCTTAAATAGACTACATCGCAAATATACTTACTAGGACTCTTAATATTGTAGAACTCACTAAAAAATATACACTCCAAGAAATAAATGACGGCGACACGTATGCTTCATTAAACAACTGGCTAAGAGCCAATCTTAATATTTTCCACAATTTATATTCCTGAGCCAAAAGTAAAAACCCAGAATTGCACTTTATACGAGTCCACAATAATTTATAATGAGTCACTTGAAAGCTTTAAAGCATTCTGTCGCCACAAATCGTCCCGTTTCTTTGGTCGAATTTGTTTGTTCTTTCTTTCTTAGCCTTCTGCATTATTTACTAGTGTTCTTCTGTTCTGTTGGTTCAACAAGTCATCAAGTACTTAATCTAATTGCAAATTCTTCAGCACTTTGTAACACATTTGAAATGTGTGTTTAGAATATGACCTAAGGTTGAGCTTAAGCCAACAGCCTCGAGTGTTCAAGGAAGTATTATATAGGAGTAAAGGCGAATAAATAATTTCATTAATTTAATTGTAAATTTTCATTTTAATGCTCCTTCTACAATATAAAATATAAAATTTATTTTAATATATCCTGTGTATTAAAGAGATAGAGTTAGGCTACATTATGTATTAAGTATATATGCATAGGCAAGTTAGGTTAAGGCCAGTTGTGATAACACTAGAGTTTTCTATTCTTTATACCACTTGCTATTCGTTAGACTATTCTATAACTTTAACCAAAGAAAATTTACTTGTTATTGTTATTTAACAAAACATTGCTTCTAATGTTTGAGTTTGGTGTATATAAAGGTAAAAAATTTAATAGTAACAACTTTTACGACCATCTTCAACCCTCTCCAATACCCAAACTACATAACCATCCATCCATTGTATGATATTAGAAAACATATGGAATATAATAATATTTTTTGTATTTTCTTGAAACTCTTAAATGATTGGATATGACAGAAATTGTCATCAAATCAAATCTGACATCTGCATATTTTAATATCTTTCTTAAAAAATGTATTTATTTATTTATCGTACATATGACTTATCGTGAGATTGAAGCATCCCCGGACTTTAGTTCCACCAGTGCATGTTATTTACCGCATAGTTTGACTATGTTTCAAAAGTAGATCGTTGGGATAAAGTCTTTTCCACCGACGTAGGATTGAGTTGTGTGTTAGACATTTTGCGAGGGGATTTGGGTGATTCAGTAAACGTTCATTGTATGGGCTGCTACACCGTGGTCACGATGTAATATGGTGTTCCTAACAAACCACGGTGCACCAGTTATGCATCGTAGGGCCTTGTTTAGTGTAGTTTCAAACTTTTCGATATGACATGGAGCCGCAATCCCGCATATATTTGAATGCTGTATCGCCAAACTGGGGCTACAACATGTTTGTATATCAATAATTTGTTGTTGAATAGTCCATTTCCTCATTTTTTGCCTTAGTATCGAATATGATTCACATGAAGAATGATTCTAGAGTCATGCGATATAACTGGACAAGCGCCACGTCTCAATTTATACGTGCAGTTATCGAATTTGAAGTGATTTATGCCAATGTTGCATTGCTTGGGCTATATAAATAAATTGCTTTTATTTTGAAAAAGCGCTTATCTTCAATTTACTTAAAACAACATTTTATTTCTTAATATTAGTCGGGAAATTCCGACTAAACCATTTAATCTGGAAAGAGCCGTTCAATGATTTTGCTCATAGCGATTGTGGATTGTGGCGTTCTATGTGATCTAAAAAATCCCACTTAATTCATGACAAACATCAAATTAAAATACAATATACGTGTATTCATTACCAAAGTATATACAGCATGTTTAAAAAAAAAATTAAGACTGTTATATATAAATTATCATGCATACTACATATGTATTTTATAATCTTCCAAAAACCTTATCAGAATCAAAATGCCAAAAATAATGTATAGCTAAACTCTCCAGCTGATAACAATTATCACTGTCAATGAGATCGCTATAGTGTGACTGAGTTCACTTATTCTCGATTTGTTGTCGCAAAAACAAGCATCATTAAAAAATGAAAGCATACATTTTTTGTGGAATTTTACTTTCAATAGTTGTTCAAAATATTAGAACTCGTAAGTACCATAAAATCTTTAAAAGGAAAAATAGCATTCTAGTAAAACTTTATGTGTCAGTTTCAGATGAAGTTGAAAGCGATTTAACTGACCAGATATCTATATCTGTTTTGATGAACAATGATGATGATTCTACAGAGACAAATGATTGTCAATTCTCAATCCATTCCACACGATTACTTTTGAGTCAACTGTCTGACTTGAATTATACTGTAGTTCCCAATGCAGTCGATGTGGTGCGTTATGAACTATTGAGTACACTGAATTTGCCACATCTGCAATTTAGTATTTTGCAAGCTAAAGAATTGTCGCAAGGTATTCTTTTTGAAATGGCCACGCCGGAAGATGTCAGTGTTTTGCTGCAGCAATATAATCTTCTGTTGCAAAACGAAATGCCAATGAAATATACAATTCAATCCGAAAAACAACTGAATTTCTATGCCGATCAATCCATTGATGTACGAAGTGGTTTAATTGACATTGATTAATTATTAACTTAATCTTTTTATGTAGTTGTTTTTTTCATCTCCTCTTATTAAATTAAAATTTTAATGAATCAAAATTTATATACGAATCAATAATTATTTGTTTGATTGCTGCCATATCGTTCATCAGATTGCAATGAAATGTTGATTGGTTCCGGTCTTAATGCTGACGAGATGCCATGACTATATGAATTTAAGTAATCTTAAGATGTTAGTACAATATACTGCAATGACTCACATTAATTTAGCACATACATATATGTTTTTGTGTGTATAGTGCCTTTAATTTTAATTTCCCAAGGCACACAATGCGTGTGAGTAATATGCCAACCTACTCCGAACCAACATGAAACTACAATTGTTGTGAGAGTTGTGTGTCCTGCAGCATTCTGGCATCCCGCCATGTGCTTGTGGCTGCATATAATTTTCAGACTGCAGAACACTGCCTCCTGTTTTGCATCCTCAGTGCACTCAAAAATATATAAAATTAAATACAAAATAAATACATAAATATAAAGAGAGAGAGAGAGAGAGAGAGAAAGAGAGCGCATACAAAATTGGGAGAAAAATAATAAAAAAAAGATTGAAGTTGTCGGGTAAAAAACATCATTCTGCATTTTACGTTAATGTAAAAATTGTGCACTGATGTAAGTGCGTCTTCCGCACTTCAGTGCATCGCTACAATAACAACAACATCAGTACAACATAAGTAATAAAAATGAATTAAAATGTTTATTTTCTTTATTTTTTTCGTATTGTTTTTATTTTATTTAAAAACATCAAAAGAACAAATAACATAACATTTTAATAACAAATAATTTGTTCATATTTTTTATACAAACAGACAAATATTTATTATTATGGATTTATTATACTGTGTAGAATTGACTCTGGTATGAAAAGTAGTAATTTTATCACTTTAGTCTGATGTTTGCTCTACATAAAATAAGTGAATCGGACATTCGGTAAAGTTTGTAGTATATACAATATAGTACACTTACATGTATTGACATTATTAGTATCGCAAGTGAAGGTCCTCGATTTACTTTCAGTTCTTGTAATTTAAAACGTGCAATAGAAATTTAGTTAAATTTTTTTGCTCTTCTCAAGTCATTTGGTATAAAACAACCAATAGAAGGGAAAGTCACCAAATAAGCCCACTCACATCGGTTATGAAACCAAATGATATAATTTTTGTGCATGTATACTTACTTACACAGCCCCTCATTTAATAAGCATACGAAACTATCATGATATTTTAGATTAATAATGAAGAGAATTTAAAAGAATAATTAGTAATGCGTGTATCCTCCTTTGCTTAAAATGACTTCATAGAGACGATTGGGTAAGGAATCATAAAGCCCTTAAGACCATGCATTAATGGAATTTTCAATGTTGTTTTGTCTTCATATTGTTTGCCAAATTCGTGCACTTTCCTGGTTAGCCATCCCCAAGCATTCTCAATAATAATACGGAAGCCATTGTAGTAAGTCGACATTTTGGCTTGAAACCAAGCTTTAATCATTCGGGCGGTATGGATTGGTACATTGTCGTATTAGAAACACCACTTTGAAGGTTCAAATATATTCCTGAACTCCGGGAATGCTCTTTCCAGCACCATTTTATAAGCTAAAGCATTGATTTTAGAGGTCAGAAATTGGAGCTTGCAGGTCCCATAATAGAAAAGTGCCTCCAGACCATAACTCCGCCTTCTCGACATTCAGAAAATGATGTTCCTTACGCAAATAATGATAAAAAAGTAATATCCTTTCGGGCCATCTAGGCTTTCATCAGAAAACGCAATGTATTTCCATTCCAAGTTCTAGGTTTTACACTTGCGTGCAAAAAGCAATCAATCTGCCTTGCGAGTCTTATTTAGTGGTGGTTTTTTTTTTGAAGTTTTAATCTTTTTAGGTGTTAATCACCATTATAAAAACGCATCCTGTTGATGCACTTGCTGTTATCGCCAAATCCAAAATTATATTTTGCTGCAGATTGGTGGGAGTTGCATGGAGTATAGCCTTTCGGTCAGCTTCAGTAGTTACTTTTTTAGTGTTTGTTCCATATTTTGTCTTATTTTTAATGTATTGAAACACAACAGTGTAGCTCCTTCCGATTTTTTTGCAATTTCTCTATAAGACAGATTGAGATCCCTATAAGTAGAGATTCTTGCTTTTTCTTCAATCGTTTGGACACTTTTTCGTCCCATTATTAATAAAAATAGAAATTAAATATCAAGAAATAATATCAAAATATTTTTGCAGAACCAATCACTTCAAAAATCTCCGACAAACAATCATAATTATCAATGTTCTTATTCAAGAGATGAAAAAAAAACCACATATATATCGTGTTAGTTGAAATCAAAATCAAATAAAAAAAGAACGGTAATCGCTTTTGTCTTGTTTTTTTTTTTCTAAAAATAACTTTATGAACGGTACTTAAAAGATAAAGAGAGAAACGACCGATAAAAGCAAAGAAAAGATTTGCAAGAACATAAACAACATGAAACTAGTCCTGTTCTTATTTAAGTGAGGGGCAGTGAATTTTGAATCGTCTCAATATTTTTATGGAATATATTTGCGCAATAATATTGTCTAGTGGTCGCTTTATATGAAGTGTATGTATGTATTGGTGAGATTAAAGTAAGCAATTTTTATTGTTTTCATAAGCTTTTATTTTATTCACAAAAAGTTTATTTATTGATTTAATAGATGTGTGTATTCGCTTAAAGAATACGAGTATTTATTTATGATTAAGTCCGATAAATTTGAAATAAACTGTAATGATGAGTGAAACTTGGCGCCATGGAAGAGAATGCAAGCGCTGATGCCTTATCAGCGCACCAGCCTGATACAACAACACTTATCCACATCACCCCAGCTGAAGTCAAGACAGAATTGAAAATATTACAAAAGAAAAAGTCTCCCGGGTTTGATGAAGTCGATACAATGGTTGTCAACGCCCTACCCACCAAAGTAGTGTAAATCTTGGTGTTGCTTTTCAATGCATGCTCAGGCTCTGTTACTTCCCCTCCCAGTAGAAATGTCCAGTCATTATAATTATCTCCAAAACGGGCAAACCAGAGAATATTATTACATCGTATAGGCCCATAAGCCTTCTTCCAACATTCTTCAAAATATTTCAGAGAATATTTTTGAGTAGAGTTTTTGAAGTACGAAAGGTCCAATGTATCATACCAAATCATCAATCCGGCTTCAAGCACAGCACGATACTCCTGAACAACTTTACAGAGTCGTATATCACATTATAACTGCATTTGAAGCGAAGCAATACTGCTCGGCTGCCTTTTTGGACGTCATGCAAGCCTTCGACAAGGTTTGGATACGCGGCTTACTTCTTAAGTTATGCAAAATACTCACAGGAAAGCAATTTTTAATGCTTAAGAGCTCTTTGGTAGACAGAGCCTTTTTTGTCAGAGTCCGCGACACTGACTCCAACATAAGGCGGAGTACTCCAATGCTGGAGTACCTCAAGGCAGTGTTCTCTCTCCAGTTCTTTATTCTCTATTCACTGCGGATATGCAAATGCCGGATAATGACAATATTCTGGTCACTACCTATGTAGATGACACTGCCATTCTTGCGAATTCATCATCTCCCATTTATTCTGCAGAACTGGTCCAACGATATATGCAGAGATTTAACGCCTGGACAAAGCGTTGGAACATTGACTAACAAACTCTGGATCAACAACGAACAGCTTATATATAGACAAGTTGTGGCACCCGTCTGGTTATATGACATCCAAATCTGGTGTACGACTGATCCATGCAACATAAGAAAAATTTAAGCTATGCAAAAAAAAAGCCGTGCGACGTGTACCGTGCGCACCATGATTCTTATGATACTAATGTTTAAAAACCTTTCGGTTGATTTGTGGTTGAAAAAATTAAGGGGGAAAAGGAAACTAAAATAAAGTCACTCACTAGTGGATGCTATGTCGAAATGCTGCCCCAATGAATAATATACGACATATCAATAGAGCTTAGTTTTTAAAAACACAAGTAACCATAAATTAATATTGTATTAAGTATAAGTTTCGTGGTGAATTTTCGCTTTAATAAATACCATACAGGATTCTCATCGAAAAGCATTCTTCATTCTGCTATAACCAAACTCAACCGTCGTATTAACATCATTAGTCTGGAACATATTTGTCTCATCATCAAATGTGGATAAAATCCGATTATATCTTCTGCTGATGTTGCCAAAATGAAACTTAGAAAAGTGTTGTACGAGTATCACCCAACCAGAACCACAACCACAACTATGCAACATTCCGTTGCTGAATGGTGAAGTAGTTCCTGAAATCTTGTGGTGGGAAATGGAATTAGAGACAAAAATATGATTTGTTAAGCATTCGATGCTTATGGCATAAGCGATTAAATTTACCAAGCGAAGGTATGTATATAGTATAGCAAAATCAGAAGGCAGACATGCGCGAATGTAGTCAACATGTCAAAATAGTATATCATGTACGAGTGTGTGGGTATAAAGCTGCGTATGTTGGAATTACGCTGATGCAACAAACAAGTGAAGGATTTAGTTAGTTCTAAGTACTTTGGCTGATGTTCTGATGTTGTTATTGTGTAATGTAAGTTGACTCTTAATACCCCTTTGAGGGAAAAGTGGAAAAATGAAAATATAAGTTTTATCAAATATTTTGTATCCTTCTCTCAAGTTTAGAAACAATATACACAGTTTGTTAAATATTAGGATAGATATGGAGATACTTTCCTACCTTCCTTTTCTTATTAATACATCTTAAGTTTAAGCCCATAGATGATGGCTCATAGACGAACATACATAGAGTTGATAGTTTTTAGACGAGACGTGGTTGTACAATATAGTTTAGTATATCGAACAATTCAGCATTATTCAATACAAGAGTTTCAGATGTTGAATGAAATTGCAAAGGAGCATTAGACAAGGAATCCCTTGATTTCTGTAAAATCTATGATATAGTATTTGTTCAGTAATAGCTTATGTTATACAAAATCGATCTTCATGGTAATGCAATCTAATACGATTAAAACGAGACTGGATAAATTCAAAAGCTTTTAATATAAAATTAGTATAAGTTCGTATTAAACTCTCATGAACATCTAGACACTAACCGACCTATTCTCGTTGTTTTTGCGTTGACACCGCAAACAATTAAATATGTTGTAATTTTTGCGATTCTCGCTCAAGTTGAAAGCTGAGCTGTTTAAAAATCTGCTTTTAACATCAGTCTCATAAGTATATGTGCCACGTCTGTAAACTTCAGTTTATGCAGGCTTGCCAACTTAGAAGAAAACGAAATTATGTGTGAAATAGTATTAAATATGTTAAAATAATGAATATTACAACATTTTTGAGAATCGATAATTATAGTTATAACTTTTCTCGTAAATATTGTCCAGCATTGCAATGGATCACCATGATCACGCAAATACTTTATTGCATAATCACCTACAATTGCAGTGAGCAAACTACAAAATCATCCATTTTACAGAGCGATAACATTACTTCATTTTAACATTTTTTTATGCTAACAAACTGACACCTACTAGGCAGCAGATGACAAGAAAACAAGCAGTTGTCATCAGAGCAGCTTTTCTTGTCATCGCAAACAGCCATTAGCAGCCAATAATAACTCTGTTAGGCTTTAACAGACAAACAACATATTTATTATCGCTGTGAGAATAGGTCGGTAAATTTGATTGTGGTCTGAATAAATACTCTATTCAATTTTTCTGAATTATATCTGGAAAACAAATTAATTTCGTTTCAAAATCGATTTTCATTAGACTATAAATATTCGAATATTGTTGTATCTTTGTGTTTTCATGAACATTTATGAATTACCGGATATATTTTCAGTTCAAAACTTTTGGATATAGTATCTCAAAAGAGATGGATGATTACTTTTAGCAAATCACATATGTACATCATATTCTCTCCTTGCATGAAGTAAAGTTCTGTAAAACTACAATTATGAAGGGTACAAATGCAATACATATTGTAGGATCAAATAAAGTGACTTTGATGTACCACCTAACTTACATTGTCGTCGTCATGACATTTTACTTATATTTCTTCTTTCATTTTGCCAATGAGAGTTTTTCTTGTTTAAACCGCTTTGTTGCCAGGACAATGTCGCGCATACAACAAACAATGACACGCACTCAGCAAGGACTTTACAGTATATTAGTATTTTTGAAAGCAGCAACAACAAAATAATAAAATTGTGAACGCAATAAATTCTTTACTTTACTTTTTATATTACAAAACGTTTTAATGAATCAACGATATTTTTCTCATTTTATTTATCCGGTTTTTTCTTGTCTATGTTTTCATAAAAAACATAAAAATCATAAAAGGAGCTAAAGTTTCGTTTCGCTGTTTGATTCATCAAAATTGGCAAACGTGTGTTCCACATGAAAAATCGTTGAAAACTAGCATGCGTTTCATGTCAAAGTTCAATTGCTTTCAAAGTAAAAAAATAGAAAACAACTGAAGCTATACATAAGTACTTGGCTGTGATATCAAAACAAATTCATGAATTCAATCAATCATTCACTCCGTTATTCAGTCATTCAATCACTTTTTATTCGTTCATGCATTCATTTTAAGTCATTTAAAGAGGCGCCTGTCGAAATTGTTCGTGTTCGTTACCTTTTCCTGGATTTTCTAAAGTGTTTTCAATGAGTTTCAACGCCATTCCGCGAACGATTGATTGAAATCGCATAAAAATGGCAGCCGTCGATATTATCGACACTACCGTCGTCAGTGGAAGCTCCAAATCCAAAAAAGTATTTCATTTAAATTATGTTTTTGCATGCAATACTCAATCAGAATGTTTATGGTTTTTTCTTTTTTCTAGTACTTCTTCTTCATTGCGAACATGCAATGAAATATGAGTTGATTGGGTGTAAAACTTCTTCTATTGAAACATGAGTGCCTTGTCAACACCAGAAATTCTTATTCTATTTAAAACCCGATTTTCAAAATATAGTTCTTTTACTAATTAAAAGTAGCAATTACTACTAATTAATGTCTTTAAAAAAATGTTGCACAAGAACATTACTTATAAAAAGAACTAAGTATGAAGAGAGACATTTTCTTGTTTTTCTTACCTTTCTTGGTTCATCTTACACGCCAATTAACTTTCAATGCTTATTACTTTATCCATGATGATGATGATGCTGCTGCTTCCACAGCTACTTGTTACCGTTGATTCCCTGACTACCTACTACACCTGCCTTATGACTACTTATGTTACCGACCGATCCTAGTACTTTTCAGCTGCAACGACATAGTTGTTTTTCTATTTCTACCCCTATTGCCTCAACCACCCCTCGGTGGGACTTCGACGTTTGTTTGTACGACGTTCGTTGGTAGCTCTTTTCAATGCAACGAGGCGTATTAATTGCCTCAAACAGGTTGATTTCTTAGTATAAAGGTCGTACAGAGCGAAATGTTTCATTTCAAAGCCGAAGGCATCTGAAAGCAGTCACAGAATGCCACAGAAGCGCCTTTGTTGCCACGATTTCAACTAATTGGCATCATTTACCTTGACTATGCTGAGCTGCGACATATTCGCGTGTACGGTAATCAAGAAATTGTAATTGGCCTTTCAGAGCCAATAAATTATAAATGGAAATATGCACTCTTATACTCGTACCTACGAATGTACTATACCAAATACTAATTGTGAGAAGAAATACAGGTAATCATTTATTTCATGCAACAATTATTAGATTTGCTGTGGTAATTTAGCATTTATTTTGTATTTTTAATGTCATTAAATTAAAATTATTGTATTTAGTTAATTTTTGACCATTATGAGTTCTTGAGCTCTCGAAAGGGTCAGTATATTTTTTGTAAATATTCAAATTTGTAAAACTATAAATTGCTAATTAATGTATTTTCTTAATAAGTGTGTTTGTTACTTCGGTTAGGTGACAAACTACAATAATTTTTGCTCTTGATACTGTAATAATAAAAATTTCTAAATTAGCGGTTTATTTGACAATTTTTAACAGAGTTAAAGAAATTTTCATCTAAAAATTCTTAGCATAATTTTCGACTCCAAAGTACTCTTTAAACAACACTGTATTAATTTAAGAAAGCTATTAGGATCTGGATTAAATATTTAGGGTCCTTACGAATTGTGTTAAACACCGACAAATAGTATTTTCGTAAATTAATCAACAGATTTCGTGAACGACCCGTTCTGTTTGCTTGTAGTAAATCAGCTGTTCTCGTAAACACAAGTGAATGTAAACAAACAAAACAAACAATATAAAATGCAAAAAATAAGCGAAAAAAAGAAAATAATTGAATTAACCTCAGAAATTGACATAAATAAATAAATATTTTTCATATCTTTTCCTTTAATACTTTCTTTGTTTACTTAAACCATTAATTCGGCGGTGCTGCCAATTCATAATAAATTCACAAGGCTGGCAGCCCCAAGTCACCACGATTTCAATTTCTCAATCGTCACTTTGATTTCAACGAATTGGATATTTTAAAAATTTTCAATGTTTACCAGGATTAACTCGTTAAATTCGTGAGGACCCTAATTATTAAATTTTGAAGTTCCAAATATAGCAGTGTCCACATAAATAGCCTTGTCAGCATTAGCCGTGCTCTAATGCTCTCACAAATTGACTATGGTCTCTTTTGTGCTAAGCCCCATAAAGGGAAATTACATTCCCCTTATCGCCGGAGCTGTTCGCCGTTCGATCAACGCTTTCCCCACTTCCCAACTGCCTGTAACCTGGCGGAAATCGGATTTGCTGGTATTGGGAAAAGGATTAACGAAACAACAATGAAGCCCAAGCTCTACATGACATCCAACCGTCTGCTAGTGAAGGACTTTGTTGGCATCTTCAAACAAAAGCTACAATATAAATGTTGCTCTACTATGAGGCGCAGCGCGATGTATAGTACTCGTCTAGATTCCACCAATACTCCTCCACCAATACTCGCAAAATATATTAAGCACACTCCAGACTGGGATCACGAAATCAGTCAAACATAATCACTAATCAGCATGTTTCTGCTAAAAGCGATACTACATACCATCTCTGAATACCTGGCGCGTTTCTTAGTTGAAAAAGATAAACTCGGTCATAAAAATTGGCTCTACACAGATGGTTCAAAAACTGATCACTCTACTGGATTAGCTGTCGACGATAATTTAAGAACGATCATAGCTGCAGGCTTCCTTCCATTATATAACTCGATTTTTACTGCAGAGGCTTTTGCAATATTAAAAACCTGCCAATTTGCCATCAAGAAAAAGGGGGAATTTGTAGACAGCATTTTATCCATTCTAGCCATAAAAAATCGTGAGCATAATGATCTTACGATTAAGGAAATCCGCAACAAAATCACAATCTCTGGGCACCCAGTCACCAAGGGATACGCGGAAACGAATACGCTGACATGGTAGCCCGGCAAATCTGCACTACTTCATCACACACCTTTATTCTCATCAGCGTTAAAGATTTTAATAACCTCATTACCTGTCACCTTCATACGAAGAAATGACGGAATCGCCGACGGTACTCTTTCATTAACCCAACATGTTTAAAAAAATTTGCTTGCCTTCAAACTTATCCAGATAGGCATGCGGAACTTTCATCCGCCTTCGTATTGTACACTCACGAGATACCCATCAACATTTTCTCAAAGGATCAGACCATACACCATGCACTTTCTGAGGAGACGTACTCACTGTAGATCATCTTCTGTACTCCTGTCAACACTAGGAGAGCATAAGAGCTTCCCTGTTTGGTTCCCTAACCCCATTCCAACTCTTAAAAACTCCATTATCCTTAAATTCTCCGAAATGTATTATTACTTTAAGAATTTCAACATAAAAATTTAGACCAATGATGTTAGTAATCGTGAGTCGAATGCCCTAGCAGCAAGTTATACTCGCTAAAATTTGGTATTAAGTTTAGTATGTATACTATATTAGATTAAATGTTGTTAAATAAATAAAATGATAATAAAAATATTATTTGAACAAAGGTAAAGTATGAGAAATTCGTTACAAATGAAGGTCACTTCATATATTGATTAAAATTAAACGAGTCTTAGGTAGAGAAAATAAGAATTATTTATATGTATGTAAATTAAGTTTCATATGAGCTCTGATCCAAGGGTAAATATGTAGGTAGTACACAGTATAATCATCTCTCTACTAGTACACACTCCCATTTTGACGCATTCAATGCAATACAAAATATTTAATTTTAATTTTGTTTTATAATATTTTTATTTTCTGATTATTTATTTATATATTTATTTCGTGTGTTTTGGCACCAATAAGGGTCGACTAAGTGAACCGCTGCCCTTTGGGCCAAAATCATGTGGCATGTGGTCATTTATTATTTTGACGGGTTTTCGAGCGTCGGTAAGCATCAGAGCCGCATTCTGCTTTTGACGTTGTAATTATTTTTATGCTCCAGCTAACGTCAGAGAGTCACAATACGAACCAGTCACCATTCAAATTGGATTTTATTTTTTGTTTTTACAAATATTTAATGCATAAGTTTTTGAGTTAATTTAAATTCAACGAGAGTAAAATGTTGCTGCACAGAAATGGGGATTTGTGCAAGGATGAGATGCACATGGCATCCAAGAAATAAAAGATAGTATAACGAGAAAATAGTATGCCAATGACAATTTGCATGCAACATAAGCAGGCTTAAGTTGTGGCATAGCAAATGAGTTGAGGAGATTGAGTGGAGATAGAAATTTGAGTTGCACAACCAGGTTAAGCACAATCTGCGCAATCCTAACCAACTAAACCAAACCATAAGCCGACTTGCGGCAGCTATCAAGAGTGCAATGAAAAAAGATATTCGACCGAATCAGGGTTGAATATAGTTGTAGTAGTCAGTCGTTGATGTAGTCGTTGATGACTCTGAGCTGTGGGCGCAATGAAAATAAGTATGATGATGGTTTTGTTGTATAGTCAATTTGAATCGTGAAGCTCATACAAATATTGCGCATTTATTTTTAATCCTGTACCCATTTGACATCTTTCTCATTTTCTACTTATACACATACATATATTGTATTGTAGCTATCAACGACTATTTATGCTTGTTCCATATACTTTTATGGCTTTGTGTGATCTGGGATTAGTTGTTCATATAGTACGAGTATGCCACCATTTCAGTCAGGCCAGGCCACTTGAAGTCAGTCTGAACCTCTTGTGCATTCATTCAGCTTGTGGAAAACAAGCCAAAAGCGCCCGAAGCAGTCGAACGTGGAACACAAAGTTGCGCATTCATAACTCTTTCATTTGCCATGGCAGCAGTATCACTGCCACTTTGCCTTTTCTACGAATGAAACCAACCAACCTTCGAATATGATTGCCAATTGTAGGTTCGCTTGGTTTGTTGGTTGGTTGGCTCCATCACCAACACCACCACATCCACTTCCACTTGATCTGTTGTCTAATGGGGATGGGGATGGGGCTGTGGCTGCGGCTGAGGCATCTTGCCAAGGCATTCATCAAATTCAAGTCATGTTATCGCTGCGAAATGAAACAAATTTCACAATTTGATTGCTTTTCGTGCGCAGATGATGTCGGTAAAGGAGCTTACAATCCAATGTTATACTCTGTACTAGTATGAAGGCGGTTGTGGGAGTCTTTTTGCTGCATCAAGCATCAAATATGCATATATTATACAAGGTATATGTATATTTTAAAGTTATGAACTCATTTCAAGTTGCGCTGATATTGCGAATTTTTCATATTTTTTACGTGCCTACTACGAAATATCGGTGAAAAAGGGTCAATGAAGAGAAAAGCACATAACAAAAAAAAAAACAAACAAAAGTTAAGAATAAAACGCGGATGAGCGAATATATTGTTTCATGTAAATCTGCGCACCTAATATTTTTGCTTGCAACCACAGAATCCTCCTCCGTCAACTCCTTTGACTTGCTTTATTTTTCTGCTGGCGTTGCTTGTTTTCCTTTATGTATTTCAAAAGTTAATTTTCCACTTTATCATGCGAACCAAGGAGAATACGGGAGGAATGGAACTGTATTATTTCAGCGGAAGCGCATCCGTTTCCGCTTGAGGTATATGGTGCGAATACCGCCATCACCTTCAACGCCACAAGTAAAATAAATGATTTTTTTTTTCTTGTATTTATTGTCTTTTTTTATTTTTTCTTCTTTATTGTGGTAAACAGTTTTTATCATCTCTTTCCTTCGACAGCAAACTTCTCCTAAAACAATGCTTCACTTACTTTATGTTGTTTTGTTAAAGTTGTACTAGATGGTGTTTTTGGTGTTGTTGATGGCATTGTATTGTACTTATATACGAATGTATAGTCAACGAAGTGTTCAATGCCAATGAGAGTGTAAAAGTTTTGTGTACAATTGTTTCTCGTGTAAGAAGAATTAAAAGCGGAAAACGGAAACCAAATGAAACAAGAAGAAATGATAAGCAAAGAAACTAGTAACAACAATGGGATGAGGATGGCGATGGGTAGCATTTTCCGCAGTAGAAAATTTTCCAAGTGAAAACGCAACGCATGAAATAAACGTTCATACCAAATTGCATATTATTTTTATGAGCCAAAGCAAAAAACTTGAAAAGCGAAAATAAAAAATATAAAAATATACAAATGTTGATATCGAAAATAAAAATAATAAAAAAGCAAAGTCAAGTCTTGGCATTTGTGTTTATATGACGTTGTTTCGCGCTGAGATTTTTTCTGAGTGCCACAATACTAACAAGCGACGTTTATTGCCATAAAAGTTTACGACAAAAACTCATTTCCGTCACCGAGCGATAAATGTGTTCAAATGTGTAGAAGTGTATGTAAGTGTGCGTGTGTATCTGCATATCACATACTCACTAACACTCATACTCATACAGATAAAGTCGACAGTTTTGATATGATGCCAGCAATTTGTATTTATTGTATACGCGTGCAGAGCAGCAACAACACACAGAATCAGAACAGAACAGAACAGAACAGAACAGAACAGAACAGAACAGAAACAACAAAAGCATCAAATGAAGTGAGCATGAAAATAAAAATTGAAGAAAAGCAAATGCGAAAAAATAGACACATTTCCTCACCGGAATTAAGGCACTTTGCTATTGCCAACGGAAGTTCATATATATGAATCTGAATATACAATATTACACATACATACATATGAATGCATATCTATATGACATACTACACTGTGCACTGTGCGTTACTGCATAATCCATTTACGGTGCTGGACAATAGACTATAATTTACATTGAATTGAATCGGTCATACTAACAGTTATGAACATACTATACGACAAAGTATTGTGCTTATGAAATAACATAACAGTGCTGTAATGATTGCGAATTACAGTTTTCTTCTAAAACCCAAGAGCAAGAGAGTACGAGGGGTGTGGAAGCAATTCGTAGCTTAATTCATTCAATTTAATCATTGTTCTCATCGATTTGTGTCATGGGCTTGGTGAAACAGCCCTTTTTCCTTTTGCATTTTTAGGGTTCCGTAGCCAACCCTATTACTAAGCCTATGCTGTCCGTCCGTCCATCAATGGACTCTATCTTATGAACCGTAAAAGGTAGACAGGTTCAATTTTCACAGAGTGTGTATTTCTATTGCTGCTGTTCATAAATTTTTTTGGAAAGTCCACCGGAAAGTCGATTTCCATCATTTTTTTCACATAATCAAAGCGGTGTATCACTGCCACACTGCTTTCTGTTGCCTACGACAGCTTGTGTGTGGCTGATAATGCAATGTGACATGGTGAAGTAGTTGTCATATTGAAATGGTTTAAATTTGTAAAAGAAAGAGAAATGTTCACAAGTAGGTGACGGAACGAATGTTGGTTTTTGTTGTACATAATTTCTATAAATTTTGTATAGGTTTTTTTGTTTTTTGATAGACCATTTACTACAAAATTTACATAACATACCTTGCATGATGGTACGGAACCGTTCACATGAGAGTCGGACTCATAATTGACTGTATGTTTTTTTCTGCATTCAATCAATCCAATTATGTTATGTATTATTCGCTATTGATAGTTTTACATTTCTCAAGATAGTCCATGAACAAAATACCATGCTTGTCCCAAAATACTGGTGCCAAAACCTTGCCAACTGAATTTTTAGTTTTAGTCGTTTTGGATGACTTTCCGCATCTGTTGTCCATTCAGCTGACGATATTTTTTCAGGTGTAAAATTATAATTGATAATAGTATTTAAGGTATGATTCATCTCTTGCAATTCAATTTAAGGTCTGTCAAAATAATATTGAGGTCTTTTTTATGTTTTCCGAAATAACTGTCGATTTTGAGCGAAGAGAAGGTTCAGCATATGACCATGTTAAAATACAGCAAACCAACCCGTTACACTCATCAAAGTTCCCGTTACACCATTGCCTTGCTTGAACGAAATTTTCCTCATTAAAACACAGGTTTTATTTCCAACTAGAAAATAAGTGCCATCCATTGTTTTAAAAATTATTGTATAAAACTCGGATCACTAAAACCACTATAATTTTTCAACTTATTATTAGAATGTCATGAAATTTTGGAACATATTGTTGAAGGCTGGTACTATTCGTATATGTGGTATGTGTCAGACCCGAGATGTGTTGAGCATAATATAAAAAAATGTTAGATTTTAAATTGTAGAAGTTGGTATAACTTCTAAGACTAATTCTTCCATTTCTATATATGTCTCTTGACTAGATTTTACTTATGCAAATAATAATATTCAATACACCAGCAGAAACGATTAAGTTACATTACTTAAGCACCCAACATTTTATAAAGCAATCTTTGTAGATTTTATCTGGTCCACTCTTGGCATATGTAAAGGGTGATTCATTTAGAAAATTTACTTTCTGAAAATAATTTCATTCAAATGTTGGCCACGACTACGCCGTAGGTGGCCCATTCGGGAGGTCCAATTTTGGATTACTCTTACCAGCATTGCAACCGGTATCAGCACAATTACACGAGTAATGTTGACTTAAAAGTCTTGAATCGTAGCTGGCTTATCGGCGAAGACTTTTGACTTCACATAACCCCAGAGAAAAAAGTCCAAAGGTGTGATATCACACGATCTAGGCGGCCAATTGACAGGTCCGAAACGAGAAATTAACTGCTCGCCAAAAGGATTTCTCAATAAAGCCATTGTTTCGCGCGCTGTGTGAGCCGTGGCCCCATCCTGTTGGAACCTAATATCGCCGACACTTCGCGCTTCAACTTCAGGCAACAAAAAGTCCATTATGTGGATGTAACGGTAGTTCGAGAATCTCTTCAGGTTGCTACTCAGCCCAAATATGTCATTTCTGTTTATTGACCAAAAATGTGCCTCATCACAGAACAAAATTCGACGCGAAAACAATGGATCTTCGTTGAGCTGTTCTAGAGCCCATTCACTGAAATTTAAGCGTAAATTCAAGTTTGTCGGCTTAAATTTTCGGACGAGTTAGATTTTGTAAGCCTTCAAACCAAGATCCCGACGTAAAATTCGCCAAGTTGTTGCATACGATAAGCCCAAATGTTGAGATCGTCGTCGAATGGATTTCTCATGGCCTTCAGCCACACTCTCTGCTACAGCCACAATATTCTCCCCACTACGGGCTGGATGTGGTCTGTTCGGTAGCGTATCATCAAAAAGCGTACACTACGACTCAAATTTACCAATAGTTTCGGCAATAGTGGTCTCGGAAGGCCGATGATGCGCCCCATATGATGCTCGAAGTGCACGAAAAACATTTTTGACAGAACGCTGATTTTCGTAATACAGATGAATAATTTCGAGACGTTGTTTCGGTGTGAGTCTTTCCATGATAGTTTGTCAAACATTACTGAATAAAAATAACATGACAGCATGTCACGCGTGATCTGTAAAAGAAACTTAATTTACAAAAAAACCTCTTAATGAATCACCCGTTATGATTATTTTGCAGATTTTGATTTTGATAAATTTAATTCCGAAATAATTTTCAGATATGCTTTGCCAGAATAATTTGTTTTGTTATTAATTTGCAAATATTTTCATTAATCGGTCTACCATGTGCCATGTTAATGCAACACAATTACACGTATAATCAGAAATCTCCAATGTAATCTGTTTTTCAGCAGACAATAGATACTATATTTTCTTTTCAGATATGCTTACCAACACAATTGAATATATATATGTATGTATACATATGATATTACGAAATATTGAGTATATTCTCAGTATTTTATCCCAGTTGGGAAAAATTTCTACTATAAAAATTCAAACTTGGGTTTCTTTAATAATAGTAAGCTACCAATCAATTGAATGGATATTGCTGAAAGACTATACAATTTTCTTATACTACAAGTATTTACATAAACTTGATTTAATTTATTTATTTAGAATTCTGTAGCTTAGAATTATTCTGAAGAATGAAAAAAGAAGATATAAAAATAATTTTATATTATGTGGTTGAACGTATCTATTTTACTCGTAAATGAAAAATGTTTCATGGGAATATTTAATATGGGTGAAATAGAGCGGTGTTATTGTTTTCTTAGTGGAAACAAAAATATAGAAATTCAATTAAGGGCGAAGAACTCAACGCCACTTTCATGCAACTCAAGCAGTCTTTGCTCATTAGTGTCAATCTATTTTGCATAAATTTCAATTAAAACAATATCCTGCAGTAGCAGCAGAAGCATCAGCAGTAACAAAGTAGGACTACTAAAGATCCAGCAGCTATCATTCATCCACCCGGTAAGACAAGTAAATTGCAAGTAAAAATGTATTAGAAGCAAAATGAAGTAAAATAAAAAAAAAAAATGTAGAGTGAGAAAAAATTAAAAAATGGCGTCATATTTCAGAGCAAGTAAAACTCATTAAAATGCAAAATAAGCAACCGCTGACGACGCTAACGTCAATAAGATATTTTGATATTATGATGCCATGATGATGCGGATGATGATGTTCATACGCCCAAAGCCAAGTCACTCCCTCAGATATATTGAATTATGTTGGCGCTTCGAAAAAAAAAATCGATTTATGAATATTTTATTATGTTATTTTTTACTGAGTTTTTTTTGCTTGTACACGATTGTCTTATTGAAGACTGTCAAGTGAAGTATATTACAACTCAAAGTAGTAGCAAAAAATATATGAAAGGCTATCGAAAGAGAACTAAATTTACCTTATAGTCATAGGAAGCTTAAAGAACAAATACGTGTATAGGACATAATCGTTCAAAGCAAATTTTACTTTTGTGATACAAACATTGGTAAGGACAAAGTTAAATCCTGTTCTTATGAGTTTGTTTGGGGTAGCCTGAGAATAAATAGAATGAGTGAGTGTGTTTTTCCCTAATGTCCTGTGCCAGCATATGAAACTAGTATTGTACATCGCAACGAAATTAAACGTAAAGATCACCAAGAGCAACGAAAAGGAGCAAAACCCAAAATATGTTTGTTTGTCCATCTTGGTGGCTTTCTGAAGCCGCATATACTAAGTACAATACAATATGTGAATGTATTATGCTGTACAAAAATATAAAAATAAGCTTAAGTCGGAACATTTATGAGCTTGTTGTGTGTGTTTCCGTAGTGTTGCGAGCGTCCTTTACTAGGGCACACAGATACACAGGGAGATACACACAAACACTCATGAAGAGTCAGACAGAAGTTAAGAACTACAAGTTGAACGCTTAATATCTGACATTTGTAAATAAGCACTATACTGAAAGCGTTGTTAGAAGCATGGAAGCTGGTGCAAGCAACTTCAGGGCTAACTCAAGCAATAGTAATAGCAACTCACACAACAACAACAGAAAAGTTAAAGCCAAAGCGCTGGCATATTCTTTCAGCGGTTGAACTATATACTTAGTTATACAACAGCAACAAGAAAACATGCGGTGAAGTAAAGAGCACAAAATGGTTTTAGGGGGAAAACCCGGAAGGAAACAGTTAATACTTTGTCTGTTTCTCATGCTTCCTGTCTCCATTAAAAGTCATTCTTTTGGATAATCCTTTTGGCAACATTATGGCAAGAATTAAAAAGTTTTTTCTTTTCTTCTGTGCTGCTTCTCACGAATTATTACCTTTAGTTAGACTAAGTTTTACTTTTTCATGTCTGAAATAGTAGTTCCAATGGAAAGAGGACAGAATGAATCCTGAAAAAACTTCAGTGAAGAGAGATTTGTGTATAACAATAACAACAGCAACAGTTCAAAAATACAATATAATAACTATAAAAATGTTTTTGATATTCGCCATATCCATGTGATGTGATGCAAAAAGAGAGAGGAGAGTTTAAAGGATAGAAGGAATTCAAAGCAAAAGTATGTAAGTCGAATTATTTCCGGTATAAATAGAAACAAGTTTCATTATTTATAGAACTTGTATTAACATCCAAAAACACAATAAACATAAAACAAAATAAATAATAATATTCAGCATTCCTTAGTTGGCTAGTCTTGTAACCATTTTATAATAGAATAGTTTTTGTAAAATATTATATATTTTTATATATCCTTAAACTACTACTACTGTTACTGAAGTTTGGTAAAGTAGGTATAAATTGGTACGATCAGAACCACAGTTAGAATCAAATATGTGAACAAGAATAAAGTCCATCTGTATGTCCGCATCTAATCTTATGCATTCCTCATAGTCTTTTAAGAGTATATGACATAGTAATAGCATAGTCATCATATAATCGGATCATGTAAGATCTACCTTATTTAGGGTTCCGTATCCAAAGGGTGTGTGTGTATATAATTCAATTGCTGCTATAACGACAAATAATATAAATAAAATAAAGTTAAAAATTAAAGAGGTCCCCATACAAGAAACGTGTGGCCAATATGCACTGGATCAATCATAACTGGCAGGGCGCCTTTTCAGCGTCAAATCACAGATTGTTCTCTCGCCCCGTCTTGGCTGGGGTTCCACAAGGCAGCGTTTTGGGTCCAGTACTATTCTGCCTATTCTCAGCAGATATGCCAGTCCCTTTCGCTGATGAGATGTGCATCGACCCAAGCAAAGCAGATGACATTGTCTTTTTTTACAGCTCCCATTGCGAGTATGAAGCTGCAGAAGAGATCGAAGAATACCATCACCTGTTAGAATATTGGGCGAACTGGTGGAACGTTGGAATAAACAGAAGAAATGACCCACCGGCTGTACATCTCTGTGGGGGTACTCTATTGTCCAATCAAAGAAAGTGAAATACCATGGACCAAAGGCATATCACAAAATAAACAGGCTTCACTGGCTGCTTAGCGGGAGAAGCTCACTCTACGTTGGGAATAAGTGTACAGTCTTTGCCCAAATCATTGCCCTTGCTTCTCAACGGAAGAGAGTACAAGTGTTGCAGAATAAGACATTACGTCTAATGAGTGCATGTCCATGGTACGTCAGGAACTCAACCTTGCACAGAGGTATGAACTTGGCGGTAGTAGAAGAGCAGATCGCCTTTCACACAAGCCAATATAACGACCGCCTCTAGACTCACAACAAACGCCTGGTCAGTGGTCAATGCAACCCCAACCCGGATGCTCAAAAGGCTGCTTTTTGTGGCCTTGCTGTGATAGAGCAGACAACGCCTTGGGCATACCAGGCGACTTCCTGGCCTCCCAAGGCCATGAGCAACCTCGTTAGCAATCTTATTTTGTTGATTTATATTTGAATACATTAGAAGAAATTTTCCTCATAGGTATCAAATATAAATTACAATAAATTTATGATTCGAATTCGATTCCATTCAGAACTTGTGTATGAAAAAAAAAAACATTCAAAAAGTGGCATTACATTTTTAAGGAATGTTGGATCAATCTTAAAATCATCTATATACACACATATGTTACAAAATACAAAAAACGCCTGTAAGATATAGAAACAATATGTTAATACAAGACATCGATAACTAAGTACATATGTACGATATATAAATTTTTTTGTTTTCCATTGCCGCAATTTTAAAAGCTTTTTGGAAAGAATTAAATAAAGAAAAGAAAACCACTTAAAACAATTCAATTCAATTTAAGTTTATTGAACATTCGAAAAACTTAAGCCAATGGCTTTGTTGGTTGAAAATGGATCAGGTAATGGAATTCATTTCTTCAATAAGATGCAGTGACATGTATCTTAGTATAATGAAATAAGATAAAAACGATATGAGCATATTGAATTTTCACACCCAAAATGGATAATGAATGTAAAAATAAAATAAAATTCCTGAAACTGAATATCTTTTTACTTGTACCTGTTCACCCTATTTCCATGACCCATAAGCCCTTTTTCCTACTATAATATTTGTTAAGCTTTAGCTAGCCTTACTTGAGGCTTACTTGTTAAACAAATTATTCAAATGAAGATCAACACGGACCAACCAACTTAAAACAATAGCCAAGGGTGGGAGCGGTAGCTTAGAAGGCCGAAAATGAAAAAAGGTTAAAGGCGCGCGTTCATAAAATGCAAAACGTGTTCAGCATCAATAAGAAAATCCTTTGGCTAAACAAAAGCCTTAAACGCAAATCAACGAACCATCGACCGGGTGAACAGGAAAAACCAGAAACAAAAGAAGAAATGACACTGGCGACCATTAAAAATATGTTAATGTGTCTATTGAATGGATTTCTTATGCAAATTGGCAAGCGCTCAGGCGACAGTTTTCTTTTATTTCTCTTTTTCCAATATATAAAGTATACAAAAATGGCAAATGTGTGTATTTTGTTTGGAAAAATTGACACCTCATCGCTTTTCAATAAGAATAGCAACACAATATGGATGAGCATACGAATTAAGTGTGTATTAATAGAGTTATACTCGTACTGCGTAGTATATAAAGTGAGAGGCTGCCGTGAGTAGCTTGTTGAACTTTGAGTATTTTAGAATTGGTCAGAATGTGCGAGTATATGCTCTTAAGATCGCAAAAATTTCGTTATTATCCATGCTCATTTTCTCAAATGAATAGGTCACATAAAGCATAGATAAATTTTTAGTAAAAACTGTTCTGTGAAAGCGACTGGACGTCGGAAAATTGAAAATAACGCTATATACAAAATATCTAAAATGAAATGAAATAAAAATTAAACGTATAAAATGTTATTTTCACATTGCTTAATAGTCTTATATACAGTTTTTGGATTTTCAATATATAAAACAACACAGCAACAACAAATTACCATAGGTGAGGTCAATTATTAAAACAATATTCACATAATTTAATATTATAATGTATTATTGTATTCTCAAGGGGCTTTCTTCTATGAAAATGAATTGGAATTTGAAAATGAGTTTCTATCTGTTGTGCAATCCATCAATGAGGAAGGTGATGCCTTTTTTCAACTCTATCCGATCATAAAACATCTAAACGAGGCCGACACTAGTGTAATATTGCAACAGGAAGGTACTTAAATTTATGGAAATAAAAATATAAAATACATATCCATAAAATAGTATACAAAAAATTGTATGTTTGATTTCAGCATGTGATTTGATCGATAATGGTGTCGCGGCTATTTTTGGTCCAAGTTCAAAAATGGAGAGCGGTAAGAATAACGTCACAATCAAGATAAGAGCATCTGACTCTCTTGTCAGAAAATATGTAAATAAATAAATGAGAGAGCGAAATATTGTGATACATACTTATCTCTAAAATAATCATCCATGTGTATCTTATGTTAGTAGTTTGTAGACAAAATTTAGTTTACTCTCCGGCATTTATTGATATTGCTCACTCACTCTCTTATTCTAGCATTCTGTACTCTGATTATTTTCCCTTAATTTAAACTATATTCTCTTATGCCTAAACAGATGTTGTAGCGCTCATTTGTAATAACACTGGTATTCCGCATATTGAATTTGATGTGGCCGATGAAGAACACATGTCCGAAAAAGATAATCATCAAATGACATTGAATATCTATCCTTCACAGCTGATCTTGTCTAAGGCTTATGCGGATATTGTTCAGAATTTTGGTTGGAAGAAGTTTACCATCGTATACGATGAGGATGATCGTAAGGGTTTAACATAGTATTTTATCATTTGTAAAAATATGTAAGACTTTTCTCTATATTTTAGCACGTGCTACTACGCGTTTGCAAGATCTGCTGCAATTACGTGATATGCATAATGAGGTTGTACGTGTACGTAAGTTTCGGCGCGACGATGATTATCGGGTCATGTGGAAGAGTATTCGAGGGGAGCGACGTATTGTGCTAGACTGTGCTCCCGATATGGTATTGGAATTATTAAATGCTTCAATTCAATTTGATTTGACAGGACAGTTCAATGTAGGTTTCATTTATTCAAAGTTAATTGTGTTAGACTAGTATTAGTTTGTTTTTCGTTTTACAGAATTTATTTCTCACTAATTTAGAAACTTACACCGATAATCTGGTTGATCTGGGCGACAATGAGACATTTGCTGTAAATATGACTGCAGCACGTCTTTTACTTAATGAACAAACGCCACCTGTGAGTAGATCGAGAGGTCATATGGTTTTTTGATGTTTTCATTATTTTGAATAATTTACTTTTAATTACAGTACGTGAATCCATATGGCGAACCAGTAATGCTGCATGAGAATATGGCTGTTGAGGAACCTATGGAACCAAAACGCACTCTGCTACATGACCTCATACACGATGCGGTGCAACTTTTCGCGCAAGCAGTAAAAAATGTCTCTTATGCTTATCAAGTAACGAAACCACAAGTGAGATGTGATTTTGAGGGCAATGGGCGTACTTGGGCCATGGGTCGTTACTTGAGTCGTGTCATGAAGGCAGTGAGTACAAGTGCAAAAAAATATGCGACTTGTAATATTGGAGTAGGATGCGCTGTGCAACTTGCTCTACTTTGACCTTCGTTTCTTGTTTTTTGCCTGCAGACTTCCGGCGTGAACAACACGAACTTCCGCACGAGTAATTTACAATTTGATGAGGATGGCCAACGTATTAATTTCAATATTGAGATTTATGATCCCATGGACAGCTACGGCATAGCTGTGTGGGATACCAAGGGTCAAATAACGCCACTCAATGTAGAAGCAAAGGTGGCTAAGAAAATTGTTTATCGTGTGGCCACACGCATTGGAGAACCATATTTTATGGAGATGTGAGTTGTTATGTCCATGGCTATTGGCAAACTCCCAATAAGTGCAATCATTTGATTTTCAGACCCGAATCCGTGGAGCAGAATGTGACGGGCAATGCACGCTATGAAGGCTTCGCGGTCGACCTGGTTGAAGCCTTATCAAAGGAAATGGGCTTCGAATATCTTTTCATACCAGTGGCGGATAACAACTACGGTAAATACCACAAGGACACAAAACAGTGGGATGGTATCATAGGCGAATTGATTAATAATGTAAGTTAGTTAAGAAAATATTGAAATCTCTTCAGTGTTTGTTTTGATTTGCAGGATGCGCATATGGGTATTTGTGATTTAACTATAACGAAACTACGTCGTACTGCTGTGGATTTCACAGTACCTTTTATGCAACTTGGAATAAGCATCTTAGCTTATAAGGCACCATATGAGCCAAAATCACTGGATGCATTCTTACTGCCCTTTGCTGGTGAAGTGTGGATTTATATACTTGTATCAGTGATATTAATGTCCTTTCTAAAGATTTTCGTAGCAAGGTACGTAAAAGATTCAAATGATATTGGCAGAAGTAAACCATGAAATATTAATTTCTTTTTTTTTTCTACAGAATTTCGAAGGAAGAGTGGATCAATCCGCATCCTTGTAATAAGGATCCTGAAGCACTCGAAAATGAGTGGCATTTAAGCAATACATTTTGGCTGACTGTGGCTTCCATCATGACAGCGGGTTGTGATATATTGCCACGCAGTCCGCCGCTCCGCATGTTTGAGGGCATGTGGTGGATCTTTGCCATTATCATTGCCAATTCTTACACGGCAAATTTGGCTGCGTTTTTGACCTCGACCAGTATGCGTAGTGACATTAATAGCATTAAGGATTTGAGTGCACAGAAAAAGGTGAAGTTTGGTACTTTATTCGGGGGCAGTACATACAATCTGTTCGCTGAGTCCAATGAAACTGTCTATCGTTTGGCATATAATCTAATGAACAATGATGATCCGTCTGCGTACACACTTAGTAACAAGGAGGGCGTGGAGCGCGTAAAAAAGAATCACGGTGGGTATATGTTTCTCATGGAGACAACCAGTCTGGAGTATGCTAAGGAGCGTAACTGTGAACTGCGCAGTGTTGGTGAGAAATTCGGTGAGAAGCATTATGCAATTGCAGTACCCTTTGGAGCAGAGTATCGCTCAAACTTGAGTGTAGCCATACTTAAGTTAAGCGAGCGCGGTGAACTGTTTAATATGAAACAGAAATGGTGGAAGAATAATGAGAACACATGTAGGCAGGAAATTGATCCGGATGCTACGCCCGACATGTCCTTTGAAGATGTTCGCGGTATATTCTACACACTCGCAGTGGGTGTGCTGTTGGCTTTTGTGATAGGTATTGTCGAGTTTCTGCTTTATACCCAGCGTGTAGCCGCCGAAGAGAAGGTAAATTAAATACAGATGAATTGCTCTTTTTCTCATTTACAACATATTAATTTTTTAGCTCACCTTTAAACAAGCATTCATTAAAGAAATTAAGTTTGTATTCTGCATTTGGAACAATCGAAAGCCTGTAACTGCTACAACGCCAGCTTCAAGCATTCGTTCGGCTTCACGTCGGTCACTAGAAAAGTCATCTATGGAACGCACGCCCAAGTCTATCCGACATATCCATGGTCGAATTGTTAACTCGGAGGAAATGCGCGAAATGCCAAAATCATCATCAATGAATAGCGATGAAAACATGCGCCGGAAACGCTCAATGACACTGACGGAGGCAAGAGTTTGATTATCAGATTATTGAGTAATAATAATAACATGTTCGAAGTTGTGAAATGTTGTTGTTAAATAAATAAGTATGCAGCAATTTATGGACATAATCAGTTTCGGCGTTGCTGAAGCACACTTTAACCCTTAAGCCATGCCAGTCACTTGAACACAACTCTACTCCATTCCATAGCAAGCTATGTCACTTCAAGCTGCTCCATGCCACTAGACTGCGTCACTTGAACGCGAAAATATCTTCACTCAAGTAGCGCCGCGAGTAAAATTATCTTCATTCAATGATTCTTTTCGTTCACCCTCCTCAATTCCTTCCATTGTCCCTGCTGTTGTTGGTCCACATACCCTGTGCAATTCAGCTCAGTCAGTTATTGCGCTTTGACATTCCTTTAGCATGTCAATTCTGAAATTCGAGATTATTGACATTTTATATCATTTTCCTTTTATTCTTGCTCTCTTCTTGGCCCTTCTTTTTTTTTGCGTTGTTAGTTGGTGCTGGGTGAGTCTCTCGCGAAATGTTTTTTAAAGGACGAAATCAAGTTGCAATGTAAGTGGCAACAATTGCAAAGGATTCGTATCTATCGAAAACGAATAGCTATTAATGATATACGAGAACATGGTGTGGGTCTAGGCATGGGTCGTTGCTTTTGCTTTGCTCTTTCGATTTTTTCCATCTTTGAATGAATTCTCCTTAGATTTGATTACACGTTCGTTATCGTACTGCGTGCTTCTTTTAGAAACTCTATCTGAATGTCTTTGAGTATATTAAATTACAGTTATGTACAGCATATGTATGATGGGCAAAATGGTGTCTCGTGGAAAGCTGAACAAAAATTAATAAGTTTTATATTAATAAATAAATAAAGTTATTTTACAGATTTAGGTAATTGCAGCAACCACAAAGAATTAAAATATTTGCAACAGTTATATGGTATGTATATATGCATCAAGCTATCAGGTTAACCTAATCTGGGTGCCTGGACATAGTGGTTATATTGCGAATGAAGAGGCAGATGAACTCGACAGAAAAGGAACTGCTAAAGTCCTCATTGGATCAGAGCCATTCTGCCGAATGCCTTGGAGTTCGGCGAAACCAAACTCCAACAATGCGAAAAGACATTGAAACACGGAGTCAGCAGAGCATGTGCTATGTCACTGCGAGGGCTTTATCTGGAACAGACTTCGTCACCTTTGAAACCTGTACTTGGAACAAGTTGAAATTGAGGATCTGTCTACGAAGAAGATCGTGGAATTCCTAATGAATACCAGAATCTCGTAGGAACTGTGATTACGGTGTTTGTCACAATAAGCCCACTTGCGGCCGCAGTGACGAGGTGTAATGGCTACCGCCCTTTCCCTAACCTAATACAATCTAATGTCCATATGTCAATGAAACATAGTATGGCAGATACACAGATTCTATAATTTTGTGGATACTAGTATGTCAAATTATAATATGAGCAGAGTTCAACGGATTCTGGTGTAGAAATGTTAAATTAATCATCATGACGAGACTATTGACATCTTTCAAAATCTACTAGAAAGAATCAAACAATAGTAGTAAGACATGATAATATCTAGGTGTTCATTTTTGCAAAAAACTTGGATTCATAAGATGTATGAGAATTTATTCATGAATTGCTTAATAGCATAATCTACTCAATTCAACTTTCTAAAGCGATGTTTACCTTATTGAGATACTCTGTTACAGTATTTCTATGTGTAGAACGACAAATGTTAACCTTTTAAGAAGTCTCCACTCTTGCACAGCTGAAACTAACAACCGTTAACATTTTGCTGAATAAAATCACAGAAACTCAACACACTTGTTGAGAAAGCGACAAATGCGAGAACTACCACCATTGAGCGACAATACTACAAAGTGGATTGTAATCCACAAGTCTTATACACGTGGAATATGACAAGAATGTAGCAGATGCCAAAACAACATCAAAACATTCCAAATGTATACGAAAAAGAGGGAGAATGGAAGATAAACAGAAAAAATATACATTCATTAATGCGACGCACGTAAGCAATTTCCGCACGAAGGCGCATTCCTTGAGCCTTTAATGTACTTTTTGATGTTAACAAATTTTTAACATTTATACGAACGAACGAGACCAAGTGATGAGAGATATGATGATGAAGAGTGGAATGGGATGAGATGAAATGGAAATGGCACTGGCACTGGCACTGGCGTTGGTATTGTGACTATGACAGTATAAGGCGCGGACAAATGCCTCCAGAAAGGCGCAACATGCTTCTTGAGGCTTGAGCTTCTCCTGTTTTTGTATGCAGTTTGTTAGTGATGCGTATTGAATGTTAATATGTCGGGTATGTATATAATTTTCTGTTTGTGGTTATGTCACTGATATCAGTGATTAAAATTAGAAACGGAAAAAATATACAATATATTAAGGAATATTCTGCAGGGAAAGGATTTTAGTTGAGAATGAAGCTAAGCTTATTTTAAGCAAGAATTTAAGTGCCACGCAAGAAACGAAACTTACAACCAATATACTTGTAATATCCTTGCAATATAGCATGCATGTTTCGTCGATATGAAGTACTCACACACATGCTAGGGCAAGAACGTTGTAGAACGCAGGTTGCGAGCACGTTAAAGTGCAATCAACACCTTTGAAAGTTATAAATTGAGCAATTTTCCACTTTGGAAATTTATGAGGAGCCAAAGAGCAAATTGTAAGCATTGCTAAAGCCAATATTGCCAGCTAAAGAACGAACGAAGAACGAATGAGTGTTCAAGTGATAAGTGGGCAGGAAGACAGACAGGCAGCCAGGTAGGAGGACCAAAAGACGTGAAGTCTATTCATGCCATGTGTACTGCAAATCCTAGTACATATCCTTGAGATGTCTTGCCTAAATGTGGCCGCAATTTCTTGCGTAAATTGAAAATCGTGATACGTGTGCGAGCTCCTCGAATCGAAAGCCAGCTAGCAAGGATTGCGCTCAACGAAGCCGAATATTTTTAATTAACCATGGCAGCCAAGCAGGCAGATACATACATACATAGACAGACAGATAAGTGTAGAACTCGTAGTATATTCATATTCAATCTGTAGTTCAGTGTTTATAGTACTAGAATTGCCTGGAAATTGCTAGTGATAACGTCATTTCAATTTGTACGAAGCAAATTCCAAAGTGTAGACGATTTATTCGATCGTTGTAACAATTTATTGCAACTACACTTTAGTATTATGTATGAATGCAGTGAAGTAAGTTAAAAACGAAAATAAAATGAAAATCTCGGACCATTACCATAAATTGAATTGCATTTGAAGCACTAAGAGTAGATCAACTCTATTGCAGTTGCTGTTCAAGAATGTTTGCCTCACTGATAACCACAAGAATCGATTAATGCATGACCACAAATCTAAACTAATTATGCATTAAATTGTAAATCCCCACTCACACACACACACATCATCATCATTTCTGACTACACTACCACGGAAACCACTTACAACAGTGTATAACTCATTATGCAATGGTTGCTTATGAGTTGTTTTTCGTTAATTACGCATACGTAACATTGGCGAGGCGCCCTCGAAAATATTTGTTCGGCTTTTGTTTGCTCAACCGTTTGCTGTGCCGTACCGGAAGTTATAGTGAAGTCAATGCACGTTTGTTTATTATCATTTTGTACTACTTGTACCCTCTCCTGTTTAGCTCATCGAGCCATCATCATCAACGGTATCATCATTGCTGTCGTTGAACTAAAACTTCGTCGATGCATTTCGTATGCAAATCACAAAAATTTTGGTGCAATGGTTGCCATAGCGTTTGCTACTTTTACTGTCGTTGACGTTATCATTGTCCCTGTCATATTTTCTTGTTTACCTTGCTTTGGTCACATGCACTTGCATAATCAAACAATGTTTGTTGATGTTGATGTGGGTTCATATACAGAGCCCTTGTAACAATGGCGGTATGCATTGGTATCTCATTGTATATCTTATTGTATTTCTCGAACCACTAGACAAAGAACCGAATAAAGTATAGAGCTGAAATAAGCGCGATATGGTATAAACAGATAATCACTATTTGTTGTTTGTTGCCAGTTTTCATTAGGCCACAATTATTAATTTTATTTGTGCAATAGATACTATAAAAGGATCAATACAGTTGCATTCCGATAATTCGTACCCCGGTCAATCGAAAACCTCGATAATTTGTAACAAACTGCTGGTCCCTTCAAAAAACTTCATTAATTCGAAATTTTATTTGTAATTCAATGAAAATTTTACCTCTTATGATTCGTAATTCAATGCGGAATTCGTTGTCAGTTTAACTACTGATATCTTTTGTAGACAATTTTGTGTCTTAACACTTCACTTTTTTGTTCTTTTCCGAATTGGTTTTTTCTAAGTTTACTTATTTCATTCAAAGTGTTCAAACGTACGTGTAAAACGTTATAAATTTCTGAAAAAACTAAACATTTAGCAATTTTAGCAATTGATACTGAAGCAAAAGGAATTAAGGGTGGCAAAACAATTCGAGAATGGATAAGTCACTACAATTGTGGCACACAATGCCGGCAAAGTAATATTCTCATGGGGCGAAATATTATCAGAAAAAACTCTGTTTATTGCCAAAGCAATGAATATAAAGAATTTTAAAGCAAGCAGTGGTTGGCTTGATCATTTAAAAAATATTATTTAAGAAAATGTGCGGTGAAAGTTCTGCTGTTAATCAAGGCGTTCATAAGCATGGTAAAGAGCGAGTTACTTTCTTTTTTATTTGCTGCAAAAACTTGGGTGACACTGAAAAACTTGAACCACTACTAATTGGAAAGTCTGCAAAACCAAGGTGCTTCAAAACACATGTAGCTTTCCAATGTATTACAGACACAATAAGAAGGCGTGGATGACAATGGATCTAATGAATCGAATGTCTTCAGATATTGAATGACACCATGAAAGATAAAAGTCTAAAGTTATTGCTTTTTATGGACATAATGAGTCCCCTAATTTCAACCCCGTTAAAATAACCTTCTTGACACCCAACACCATATCCAAAGTGCAGCCCCATGACCAGGGTGTTATACAACATTTTTTTACACCGCAAGTAAATGGTTGTTAATCTGGTTAATATCATTGAAAACAAAAAAAGAGTTTAAATGTACACTGTTTACAGCAATACAACTTCTTATAAAGTTAAAAAATATGTTCATCTACTGAAATCTGAAAGCCCCGTCAATTCGATTTTTTTCTTTTTTAAACTCATTAAATTGAAATCTCTATAAATTGAAAACCTCTCTAATTCGTAAAAAATGCTGTTGCTTTGAAATTTCGAATAAAAGGGATTCGTCTGTATGTGAATATAACGTAAATATTAAAACATTATCACTTTGCTGTGATTTTTCTAAAGTATACAACGGAGTATTGGAAGTCCTTAGAAATTCAAACAAAACAAATCAAAATGACTCAAATAAATGGAAAAATAGAGATTATACCATCAAATATTAATAACACTGTGTTACAAAAAAAAAAAAAATTGAAAAAACTTCATATCAGACCTAGTGGAGGTTATAGGTCATAAAAAACTAAAAAGAATGGCACATAAAAAATTTTTGATACACCCTCAAAATCTTGACTTAAAGCTCAAAAACCGTTTTTAAGAGGTTCCTGTCCATATTACCTTATAACTTGGACATTTTTTATCGGATTTCAAATTTTTATTTTCTATTTAGAAGCTGAAATGTAGCCCTTTACAACCATGTATCATGTATTTTGTTATCATTTAAATTCATGAAGATACAGACCAAAAACTTTCCAAAATTCTGATTTTTCCATCGATTTTGCAACTTTAAGTCTAATTTGTGCCCCTTATCTTATCTAAATTATATTTTTTCTCAACGTTCATCGAAAGTTTAGTGATTTTAGCTTTAAATGAACCCTGTTTGAATAAAATCGGTTAAAAATTACTTGATTTATTGTACTTTTTGTCATTGCATATGACAGTTTTTTTTCCTTTTTTATTCTTATTCTAGCTATCTCCCTCTAGCTATCTCCCTCTATCTGCAACAATTAAGGAAAGAAAACTGTCATATGCAATGACAAAAAGTACAGTAAATCAAGTAATTTTTAACCGATTTTATTCAAACAGGGTTCATTTAAAGCTAAAATCACTAAACTTTCGATGAACGTTGAGAAAAAATATAATTTAGATAAGATAAGGGGCACAAATTAGACTTAAAGTTGCAAAATCGATGGAAAAATCAGAATTTTGGAAAGTTTTTGGTCTGTATCTTCATGAATTTAAATGATAACAAAATACATGATACATGGTTGTAAAGGGCTACATTTCAGCTTCTAAATAGAAAATAAAAATTTGAAATCCGATAAAAAATGTCCAAGTTATAAGGTAATATGGACAGGAACCTCTTAAAAACGGTTTTTGAGCTTTAAGTCAAGATTTTGAGGGTGTATCAAAAATTTTTTTATATGCCATTCTTTTTAGTTTTTTATGACCTATAACCTCCACTAGGTCTGATAAGAAGTTTTTTTTCGCTGTGACACAGTGTAATTAATAAAATATACAATATCTTTCAATATTTTTGTTAAAAGTATAATAAAATTTCGTCAATATTTACTGTCCTGATATATATATATATACTGTTACTTAGAAGAAATGTTCATACATACTTAGTAACTATGGTATTGTCAAAGAAACATACATGTATACTTACTTTATTCTTGTTGCGTCCTCCTTTTTCCATTTCCCTTTGTTATGAATATGGACTACGACAAAGATGATGTTTTTTGTTTATTTGTTTATTTTTAGTGCAACTACATTTCTCGTTGTTAACGGTATTGCTTTTACGAGTACGTTACTGTTCTTGAGTCTGTTTGCATAATATGGCAACTAAGATATGCAAGTGCCGCCCACACTGACACACAAAACATGAGCTCCAATGCAAAGTGAAGTGTTGCAAAGTGTGATGGGGCAGGGACAAAATTTCGTTTGAAATCATAGTACAATATTATGAACACATGACCATTTTCAAGTTGTAAATACAATATATAAATGTACTCACACAGATAGTATGTGTACAGTCAGACCCATGAGCAATCAACATTAGTCATTGGGAAAATGCGTTAATAAATATTGCGATTGCCGCAAAATTCAATTTTCCGCACAATTGAAAGTCACACATTACTCAAATTGTATTTGCTAATACCCTACACTACGATATGCCCACCTCCACTCACAAGAGTATACGTACAGAGTACTATGCTACCCATTGCATTGATGTATTTCGATTGCTGCTCGAGTACTTGAAACGTGTGTAAATAAATACGACTACAATACTTGGTTTATTGGAGGAACAGCTCTTATGGGGTGGTAACACTAATGGGTGAGGAGAAGAGGGGTTTTCGAAGATGGAGAATAGTCGTCCATTGAAAAGAAAAACAATTGAAATCCAATTGCAATTTTTCTTTGCTGTTTTACGCTTCAAGCTTCACCATGGCGAAATATCTTTTGGGCAAGGGAAATAGAAGGAGTGGGGAGAAGCGAACAGCATCTATGACACAGACAACAAATAAACGCAGATAAACATGCTCAGAGCAAAGCTTAGCGCAAACAATGACTAAGACAAGACAACAAGGAATCAATGGAGAAGGTAGAGGAAGTAGTTTGGATCGAGGGAGCTGGAAAGTTGTTGCTTTGGTATACCAGATGTGGCACCACAAGCAAACCAATATGTTCCATTTGCGCTAGACTCAATAAAAAATACACAACAATAATAACAAAATATAGAGAAGAGGAGAAAAGCGCAATTTGAGGAAAGCGCGGAACGGAAGCGTCACAGTGTCGATATACAAGAAAAACTTCATCCTCTTCAACTTTGGTTTGGTGCCATTTTCTCTTTTTCTTTAGTGTTCATGTTCGCTTACTGTGTTTGTCTTTCGTGGATTCCATTCCATTACTATTTGTCTTATTTTTCTTGGTCTTCGTTATTCGTCTTTCATCCTTACGTATGTTCTTCTTCCATCTCTCTGTGTACATATTTGCACATGTTCGCATTTGTATTCCATGCGTTATTGAGCTGAAAATTGATGCACATTACTTACTCTATTGAATTACACATTAGGATGATGTGAACAAAGGCTCGCGCATACGCTGCCATTTCCGCTCGCTTAGGACCTGCGACGGATGCGACACCACAGCAAGGCAATGGTCATGCTTTATTTATAACGTGCACAGGGTCCAATAAATAATTTCAAAATAAAATAATAAAACAAAGACATCCCTTCACATCTTTGCTCTATTGAGTCTGGGACTGTGACTGTGACTTGGACTTGCATAGTATCGAATGCACTTTTGCTTATGTTTTATATTTCGTTCGACTTTTTCCACTTCTTCCAATTCTTCTCCCTGTATATGTTGTAGTTCTTGTTATTGTTGTTCCTGCTGCATCTACTGAATTATGTATGTTTATATTTTTTTTATCTCTGACTCTGATATTTACTTGTTCTGAGGATATTTTCCTTTTTTCCTTCACTCAATGGCAAAGTGCAATAAATTTCTCAACTAAATACAATTTATTTCTCGTCGCTGTTGACCCATGTACGATTGGTATATTTGTATCTGTATATTTGTTTGTATGTGTTTTGTATTGTAGTATCTATGAATGTATCTACAATACAACACAATACATGTGTAATGTATGCAATATTTTAAACTATTTAAGTGGCGCACAAGAATTTTCTTCAATTAAAACCTGTTATGTGAAATGATGTGAAAATAAGAGAAACTCCTCAGTTGGAATGTGAAGCTCAAAACGCAAGTGAAATGAAAGGGATTTAGATTTAAGAGTTTTTTCCCCGATATTAATTTGATAACCATTTAAATCATCATTTTCATCTTTCAAAATGAGAAAAATTGTGATAAGTTTATTCACTATTTGTCAACTTCGATACTTTTGTCCAATGTGGAGTTTGGAGTTTGGATGCCTACAGTCGTTCCTCATCAATTTATTCAATTATCTTATCCACATCTATAAAAATGGACTAGAAAAATAGTTTGATGGCAATGGACTCCGACACCGTTTGACCGATCACCTTCAAAGTTGGCACATATATATATTTTTTGTATGGAAAAGGTTTTTGCATATTTATTAATTTTTTCTGTCCCGCTGTTCTAGAGAAATTGGTGGATAAAGTATGCTTATTAAGCATATTTTAAAAACAACCAAGTAAAATTTCAAATACACAGTTTTTATGTTCTACTTTTAAATAATAATATTATAGTTTCGGTATAATGAAGTTTCTATATAATGAAGTAATTTTTTGGTCCCCTGCGAATTCACTATAGGGATGTTCGACAATATTAATATTCAATATTGAGGCGAATTCAAAGCATAGAAATATGAGATTAAAATTTTCATAATTTATTTACACAATAATTAAAGTATCACAGAAATCGATTTCGCCTCAATTTCATTTTTTTCGATTTCTGTGACAGCCCTGATACTTCAATTAATTACTAAATAAATACTTGTAAACTCAAATTATAAAAATTCTAAATGCATATGTTTGGCTTTGAAATCTCCTCAATATTGAGACGAAAGCGGTTTCTAGCACATACCCGAGGGTTAAACTCTTGTTCGAGAGTGGAAATGGCAATATTGCGCACAGTATCAAATACACTGCGCATACTATGCCAATGAGTCATGGTGATTTAGAGTCAGCTTATTTCAACACATGTGCGATCATGTTTGGTATGCTGGATTCATTTGCTTCGAATATTCAAATAAAAAACGATTACAAAACAGTTCGCAGAAGAAAAAGTACATTTAAAATAAATAAAATTTTGAATCAATAAGATGGAAGATTGTAAATTAATAAAATTGGTCAAAAGTTTTAAAAAAAAATTTAAACTAAGCTCTAAATATAAAAACAGAAAATAAAGTAATAATAAATAAATTTAAATGGGAACATACACTAATATAATGAATGAATGATTGATCACATCTAATAAGAAAATAAAATAATAATAAATAAATAATCCCAGTGTCACTAAATCAGAAATGTTCCCAAGTTTTTATATCCAGAGATAAGAACAAATATTAAAGAATAAAAAACTATATGAACTGCATAGTGACAAATGACACAAAATGGAAACATTTAATAAACTTATAACAATATTGAGGTTATTCAAATACGGAATAATCCAAATGAGATGAAGTCCTTTATAATGAAATCTTAGTGATTTAAACCCCAAAAAAAATCCTAATACTTATCACAAAACAATTTCATCAATTGGTAGATAAACATGTGGCACATCAAGAACACATAAGGCACTGTAATGTCTAATGAATACATTAAAGAATGGATCAACAGAGAAATCATACGCATTATTTATTTCAAAAAAAAAAAAAAACAAAAAAGAAGAGAAAAAAGAGAGAGATAAAAGAAAGCAATGCAAATGCCCGATAATCAAAAGAAGGACCCAAAAGAAAATAATTAATAACATAATGATGTTTTATAAAGGTTGGTGCCTTGCACATTTAATAAACCGGCAGAAGTCGAATCAGAAATAATGAACCGATTGTTATTGTTTTTAAATTTACAAATTCAAAAAAATCATAAAAACTATTGAAAAATATATTGTTTTCGAAGAACTAATAAAATTAGAATGCAATAAAAAAAAAAAAAACTTAAAAATAAATCTATCTATGAAATGTCTGAAAAACTGTTTAGAAGGCAAATAAATAATGACAAAATTAAAATCGAAATTAGTTTACAGTTGTAATAATAATACACAATGTGAAACTGTAGAAGATACCATTTAAGGATATAATACCCAACTGAAATTTTAATTTATTTCCTTTTTTGTCATTTTGATTAATTATTTGTATTTTATATCAATATAAAAAGAAAAAGAAAAATTTAAGTTGATAACACCAAAAAACCAGACTTCTAAAAAACCAAGCTCTAAAATAGATAAATTAAAAAAATGTTCTCAATGAAAATTTGTCAAAATCAAAATATTAAAAAATCAAATAAGTGGATATTTATTTCAACAAAACAGGAATGAAATATCTTATTCTTGACAAAATTATCTCCAATTTTATCCACCAATTTTCCTACAACAGCATATCAGAACACAACAAAAAAAAAAAAAAAAAAAAATTTATTCAAAATACTTCCATTTTTATATATATATTATATTATACAAAAGTATGTATAAGGCGAGCTGACTGGGTGATCCAAATGAAATGAATTATAACCCTAATAAAGTCACAATACTTATCAAGTGAGTTTCAAAAATTGATAAGTTTCTCTTAGCAAAAAAAGCGGAGTAAATTGCAGCAATTATTTACCATATAAAAATGGAAGGATTTTGAATACATTTTTTTTTTATTTTTATTTTTTGTTCTGATTTGCTGTTGTAGAGAAATTGGTGAATAAAATTTTACATGGAGATAATTATTTTTTTTTTTAATTTATCTATTTTAAAGCTTCATTTTTTAGTAGTCTGAATTTTTGGTGTTATTTTTTTTTTATTATATTATTCGAACACAATATATTTTTCAATAGTTTTTATGATTTTTTTGAATTTGAAAATTTAAAAACAATAACTGTTCATTATTTCTGCTTGAACTTCTGTCGGTTTATGTAATATGCCAGGCACCAACCTTTATAAAACATCATTAAGTTATTAATTATTTTCTTTTGGGTCCTTCTTTTGACTATCGATCATTTGCATTGCTCTCTTTTAACTCTTTCTCTTCTCTTCCTTTTTGTTTTTTTTTTTTGAAAATAAATAATTCGTATTTTTGTGTATTGGGATCAATCATTTTTATAAAAATATGATTTTGAACTTGTTGTTGTTAAAAATTTAGAGTTTTCATTTAGTAATTTTTTTTTCTTTAACTTTTGACCTATTCTATTAATTTCTAATCTTCCATTTTATTGATTCAAAATTTTGATTATTTTAAATTGTACTTTTTCTTCTGCGAATTGTTTTGAAATCGTTTTTTATTTGGATATTCGGTAGAAATGAGTTTTGCAAAGTAAACAAAATACTGGGTATAGGCAGGTATTGATGGGAAAAGTGCCCCAAAAGATTTTTCCATTTTGAGTTTTTTATTTGGATATTCGGTAGAAATGAGTTTTGCAAAGTAAACAAAATTTTGGGTATAGGCAGGTATTGATGGGAAAAGTGCCCCAAAAGATTTTTCCATTTTGAGTTTGAGGAACATTTCTGTATCTTATAAAAATAATTTACAACAAATTTCAGCTCCCAATCTCAATAGATTTTGGAGATATTTGAAAAAACATTTTTTTCGTTTTTATTTTTTTTAAATTTTAAAATTTGAAATTAAAAAAGGTTTAATTTTTTTTCCAATACTTGCGAATAAAAGGCCATGTTGAAAAGTGTCCATCACCAGAATTTTGCAGAAAGTACCTTATATACTCCTCATGATTTTTTTAAATTGTTTCGATTTGTTGCAACAATGTGGAAAAAAATAAAAACTAATTTTTTTTTAACTTTGCGTTCAAACAAACTTTTACTTCCAAACACAAACTAGAAATCTGCTGTCAGTTGGTGAGCGGCTACCAATTGGTGTGTTGTGTGGGTGATGCGGCGTGTGCAGCGATCAAACGGAGGCAACTGCGACTCTCAACTCGACGCGATGATCCAGCAGCAAGCAATCTTAAAAATCTTGCTATTCTTTTTCTTAATGTCCAGTTCAATTTCTTCTTCATGTCATTGACTACTCAATTTGTTATTGTTTCCTCTCTCCTGATTCAGCTGTTCCACACCAGGGCTACCTGCATTTACTAAAGTGCTGCCAAGTTGTCCTGGAAATGATCGATAGTTATCGATTTTTTGGTGGTATTTTCTTGGTAGTGAGAGACTACTCGTAGCAGAAAACACGAGTCGCACGACAGCATAGAATTCGAGCAAATGAATCATCAAAGCAATTGAATCAAATAAATTGAAATGATAGTTTAAAGAACGCATATGATTCAATTTCATTCTGTACGCAGTCTCATTGCCGACTGTTAACACTATTTATTGCGCGCTTGTGCAGTTCTCTACGTCGTATATAAGTCACACATTACATTAAATAAGTTTCTTTATTTAAGTTGTCATAAAAATTAAGTTGTCAGTATTGGCATTGGCATCGGAGGTCACTTCATTCATACCTTACAATTTATTTGGAATAAAATGATTTATGTTTCGACTTATTACCACAGTTTTGTTGTTCATTCACGTGAATTATTAATAAAAAACAAAGACTACAAAAATCACACACTAACATCAAAACGGGGCGTAGCAAGGTGCGCCGGTAACACTAGTTGTATTATATAGTATATTTCTTTTTCCTTTACTTTGCTCCAATTCACTGTTCTTAACCAAGTGTTTTTTTGTCAAAAACAGGCTCACTGATTAATGAAAGTAACAGTGACCACACATTTTAATTTCTTTGTCACTTGCATATTTTGTTTAACTTAGATCGTGGAAACTTAAGAAAGCATTGACAAGTGATAACATATTGACGGTCAGGGCGAATATTTGTTATAAATCGAACATATATTAATCATAGAAAAACGAGTTTTTGGAAAATTTTCTCGTAGTATATTCAAACAAATTTTTTATAATCTGGAAAATACACAATATTACTGAAAATTGGAACTTTCGGAGAAATGATAAATGATATAGTTGCCATATAGACCGATTTAAAGATCATAATTTCTATATGAATAAGTTATTGTTTTTATCAACTGACAAGTAAAAAGTATGAAGGGTTCTGTGAATTATAATTACACATCTTACAAAAAGAGTGAAAAAATTTGGATCGTTACCTTTGAAGGTTCCTAAATTTGAATTAGAAATTAAAAGGTTTCCAGCACCGAAAAGATTTCATGTTATAGTGAATTAAGGGTTTTTGAAAAATGTATTAAAATGCCGTATGGGGTAATGTAACGACATAATTTCACACTTGCACGCCAGTTACTATGGAAGCTTAAGTTGACTGCTGTAAAAAAGCTTGAATAGTATTGCCTGAACCCACCATTCAAATATCCACCATGATACCAATTTGCCTTCTCAGTTCAAATTTGATTTTTTTTTTGTTCCTTGATTCAACAATTTCTTTATCAATTCTTTGAACCTTTCCATTTTTATATAGGTATTGTATAGGCGATTTAAATTATGTTTTCGGAACACCGTATCCATGCATGTAGTGTTGACAGTCCATACCCATATAAATGTTCCCGTGGCTGTCTTAACCGAATCAAATCTAAATTGTTAAACATATTTGGAGTCGCACCACAAAATCAGCAAGGCAGTGATTTAATGACATTGAATACTTTTCAATCGATCATTGTCAAATGGAATTCATCGCTTATTTGGAGTTAATTTAATGTTGATGGCCGGATTTGTGCATTCTGCTTCTCAATATTTTTATTCTCAGTACGAGTAAAGTCTGCAGATTCTTTTTGAAAATTTTTTTAAAATTTAATCAGTTAATTTTTGTTTTTATTTTTCTATAAGCTGTTTTTTTTTTTTAAGTTAACGATGTTTAGATTTAACATTTGTAACTGTTCGGTAGATTTCTTTTTTGCAAAAGATGATTTTTTATTGTATTCTGTAATACTTTCCCTTATTCGTAACCAACAGGATTCCACCATGGCCCAGTGGGCTTGATATTTCTGTTCCATTGTTAAAATATCTTTGGAGGAAGAGGAGGTTATCAATTTGACTGTATTTCTTTTTTATGTGTGTTACCTCAGAACTTTTTTCTAGGTGAACCGATTTTTATGGTTTTATTTCAAAGCTAGTGCTTATCATCAGGTCCACATTTGATTAGGATCTGACGAGTAGTTTTTGAGTTATTCTTAATAATGCGCTTTCCATTTGCGCTACTTGAACGCGTTTTTATATTTTGTTAAAATTTTGTTATATGCATTGTGTAAAGTAAATTCAGTACACATTTACCAGTATGTAAGTACATCCATTCATGGGATACAGTTTATGTTCTGTTAGTTTAATAGATCGATTTTAGTTAACAGTGTGCAAAAATATTTAACATTTTTTAGAAACATTTTATTTTATCAGCTCCTCGACAGCAGCTAATAAAAATTTAATAAATTATCATCAGAAGGCTTCCCTTAGTAGAACAAATTGCTGTTAACATTTACCATTAACACCCATGTTATGCTTTATCAGCAAGTTAGCACAACAAATCTAATAACGAAAATCGACCGGTATGTTCCAATATGTTCTGTTAGTTTAATAGAAAGAGTTTTATCCTTTACAGACTCATTCCTTTTTAACTTTAACATTTAAATTAGCCCAGCGCAAAGACTATTGAAACTATATAAATTTGTAATGGATGCATAAGGGGGTAGGTAAACAGTCGCTATGTAAAGTCTTACAGAGATTATTATCAAAGACTATAGCAATGCTATTATTTTGGTCTTTGCTTTGATATGTTAATCGTCTTTGCTCTGTAATATGTTACATAGCAGCTGTTTACCCCTTAAACTGTTGTCAAAAATGTTAACCGTTAATTTGTATAACAGTTGGAAGAAAATAATTTAAAGGGGCAATTCATGTAAAATCTCTTACAGAAAAGGATAATTTGGATAACTTTATATGGATAAAATAATGTTACGTTTATTTTAACATTTGTTTGTGATTATATGGATAATGCTAATGTAAAGACACATGACATAGCAAATTATTTGAATTTTCAATACAATATTGAGGCAATAGCATGGTCATTTCATATATTAAAATAATAAAAGAAATAAAAGAAAATGAATACATAAAAAAATGTATTTATTTAATTTTCTCTTACAATTCAAAAAATTACTTAATATCGTGTATTAATTGAAATCAACAAATGCAATAACAAATCTATTGAAAAAAAAATGATAATTCTGTGATTGTTAAAAGTTGGTAAGGACAATGACAACAGAAGTATAAAAAATCAGACGAACTGTTGCATTTGCCAATGGCAGAGAACAACAACAACCATCAAATAATAACAACTCAATTCAACAGTCTACTATGTTACTTATATAGTAGGAAAGTCTACCACACCAAAGTTGAGTAAAGGATATACTAGTAGAGTAAATTCCGAAGTTTAACACACAGTCACGAATCAAACCGAGCAATAAGTTTACAGTTAACTTCTCAGTCATGGGGTGGATTCATTCTCGGCTCTCGGTTCTTGATTTTAAGTTCTCGGTTGTCGGTTATAGGTTCTCAGCGTATATAATAACGAGTGCGCAATGCTCAACATTTCAGTCTTCGTTTTGCTTTTGAATTGTGCGGTCACAGCAAATAAATTCAAATCGCTTGATCGTGTAAATGGGAAACCTAAAGAAAAAGTAATTTAAAGAATTTAAAAGAAGAAGAAATATATATCTATATAGAAATAATACAAAAAAAAAAAAAAAATCAAATGTCTAATGTAAAATTTTTGTCATACATATGTGGTCTTTGTGCGTGAGTGTGTGTCTCTCTGTGTGTTTAATTGTATCTGCAATTGAAATCGGATAAAGTGTTAAGTAAGTTCCGTTTATGATTTATCATATACTCGATGTTATTTTTGTTCAAAGTGTCAAATATTTGTTGTTGTCATTTCTGATCGGGGTATATGTATGCATTTCCATTTCAACACGAAGTGTTAAACTTCAAAGTTGAGTCGAAGTCAATTTTTGAGTCGAAGTTCTTTTCTAAGTTGCAATCGTTGAAGCGAGAAAAGGGAAAAGTTTAAAGTCATTTAATGAAAATCTTTCGATATTTTGTATTCTTTGTTTTATGTTTTAACATAAGTTACAGCTCGCTCCTACACTTGACTTTTGCTGATTTGCCAAAATTCAATTTGGGTAAAGAAAAACGCAAAATTCTTTCGTTGAAAACTTTTTGGTTGCATTTTATTGTTTGAAAAGATTAATTACTAATCACATTCACATACATATGTGTCTGTGTGTTTTTCTTTAAATTTTATTCCAATCTATGCAATGATATTTTAATCGGAAAATTCTTCTATTTATTTTTGACATTTTCTTTATTTTTAAAGATTTTTTCTTAACTTTGCTTGTCCGCATTTTATTGCTTTTTAAAAAATAATGAAATGAAAGAAAGTTGTATTTTAATGTAGTTGGAAAAGAAGAAAAATATAAAATGAAAAGAAGAGAGAAATTTTGCGTAGGCAAATATTTTGTGTTAAAATATTTTCGCAATGCGAAATTTTTTCAAGAGTTTTTTTTTTTATTTATTGTTGGCATTTGCTATGCAAATTAAGTAAAATTCGGCGGCTGCGGCACCACTGAGTTACTGAATAAGTGAGGAAGTGACTAAGTGAGGAAGTGACTGAGTGAGTGTGTGAATGACTGAGTAAGGATGGCAGGATATTAAACTGAGAGTTACATATCCCTCTATCCTCAGCTCAACTCAACTCAACTGAACTCAAATTTCACTCAGCTTCAACTCGTTTATTGCGTTCAAAATTTGCATTTGAAATCGTCCTTTTTAAAGCGTTGTTCGTTCTTTTTGTATCTTTTGTTTATTCTTTCTCCTTTCTCCGTATTTTTCACGTTGAGCATCGCATTTAAAGCGTGTTTTCTTTTTGCTGTGGCAACCTGTTTATTTTCGGGTTAACCTAATCCTGAGCACCGCAACCAGCGCCAAAGCCGCATTCATTCAGTTGTTTTTTGTTGTGTCCTTTTTTTATATTTTATTTTCCATTTTATTCTTCTTTTACATTTTCGTATTGTTTCTCGTTGGGTTTGTTTTTATATCTTTACTGTTATTCATACAAATTTGCCAAATGTTTTGTTATTATTGTTTTACTGTTACTGTTGCTATTGTTGTTGCTGTTGTTGTAAATGCTTCCTTCGCATTTCCGTTTGAGCTTATGTCAGGAGAAGAAGAAGTACGAGTGAGTATCTGCCAAAACAGTTGGAGCTGTTGCCGTTGCCGGTCTTGATTTGCTGGCGGCTTATGCCGCTTGAATATGCCGCAAACTTTTGAATTTTTAAGTGGCAATTCGTGTAGCAGTTTCCGCGTGTGCTTCAAAGCATCTTCACCATCAAACAGACTGGCAGGCAGGCAGACAAATAGAACGACTAACTGACATATAGACAGAGATTGTCCAACTCTCCTCTCAAAAAAAAAAAAACTTAGTCATTCCTGTAGTGTGTGTGTGAGAGTTTGTATGATTATATAGATTTGGCAAATGTTTGCCCCACTCTTGAATCCCCGAAATTTGAAACTGTGGTCGCATTTTTATTTAAATTTTTAATTTAGCTCTCATTGTTTTGAACTCCATCCGTTCTTTGTAGCTGATCCTCCGCTTCGTCCTGTGCCCTGGCTTGACCTTAAATGCTAATGGCACCTCATGCGCTAATAATGAGATAAAGTTTGTGTGTTTTGTTGTCTCTTATTTTTACAAAGTTGAAAAAGAGAAACAAAAGTTTTTTTTTTTTTTTATAAAAATAAACAGTTTTTACAAGGTTTTTCATACTTTTTTTTTGGTAGATTATTATTTCTTTTTTTCTTTTTGTGTTTGCGGTGTACATCTTTGTAGAATTAAAATAAACTTATTTAAGTTTACATTTTACTTGGTCCATAGATGTTTTCTTTTTTACTTGATTTTGTTTTGCTTAAAGCTTTTTCATGTTTTTTCACGCAAATTAAATTAAATTATCATTTTATTTTTGCTGAAGTCAGAGTGAGTTTTGGTTAGCCACGTGAAATGTGTTTTCACAGGAAACTGTTGGAAGGAAACTTGAAAGTGAGACTTGAAATTTTTTTATACATAAACTTATAATGCAAGTGATGAAGCTCAACTAACAAAAATATATAATTTTTTGAAAGTTTCTTTGCAATTTTTGATTTAATTGAAATCATAATCATCAGTTCTGGCAAAATTTAATTTTTTTAAGAATAAAGTGATTTTCAGTGATAAAATTAATGTAGATTACTTTACTTCTAGGATTGAATAATTCTACTTAAGTTATAAAGTTTCAAGTAGCATAGGCCGTTTATAGGAATTGAGCATGTCTGATCAAACTTCACAAGTGTTCCTATTGTTAGGTTAAAATTGGTAGATAATTCTAGAGTATTCGATGCATTATAAAGTTCATTATATAAGATCAAGTCTTTATTGAACTAAACACTATATTTCTTAAGATAGAGAATAAATTTAAATACTAGGCCATTTTTTTGTTTGTTTTGCTGACGAGAAAATATGATCAAATTACATATTTAAATTTTTTTCTTAGAATGCACAATGGCCGAAATCCCTAGATATTAAAATACTAATCAACACTTTTGTTTTGACATCCCGATGGTTATGTAGCCTTTCAAATCCAGCGGTTATTTTAAATCTTGCCACTATGTGTTTCAGCTAAAACACATTTTTAGTTTTTGAAGATGTCGTATTTGGATAATAGTGAATCAATTGTTTATTGAAATAATGGAAAACAAAGCTCAAGGCATTTACATGAGAACTGTGTAGGTTGTTTTATGTGTCCTTTTGTTTTGTGATGGCTTGTAGTGTTTTTGTTGTGGTGTTTTTTTTTTTAGTAAAATCTAACCTCAAAGTGGTTACCTTTTGTGGAACAGAATTAGTGAATATATAAAAATCAACTGCAGTTGTTAATGAGTAACGAAACTTGAATATGTGTATTACTGTATATTGGAGTTCGATGTAAAGATTCTTCATAATTTTCACATTATTTTAATAGCTCTATCGTTTTGTGAAAGAACTGCTTCAGATAAATAAATTATTGGTTCATGGATCGCAAATTACAGCTGCAGTTCTTTCCGTAGGGTGTCTTGGAGAAAACGCGTCCGAGGCATGTAACAAATATTGCAAACGCAATAGAAGATCACATGCCAGGCAAAACAGCCGCCTAAATAATATCACTGATGTTTTTCACAGGGCTATGGACTATATCAGAATCATGTTTATCATGTATTTGTATTTATCTCTTGTTTTTATTCTACTAATTTTAGTTAACTTATCTTATCAAATCAAGATTATTGAACTAATTGAAAAATTATGGGATGGAATCAGATTTCATCCGGCTCGAAGGACCATGTTTATATGTTTGATGGCATCAGATTTAGTTTTGGATGAAATTTTATTTAGATTGGGATAAAATTTTATTCAATTGGAATTAACTTGGGATGGAATTTTGAAATGTTTAAGCTAGGTTAGAACACTTGTGGCTGTGACTTGTCATCAGCAATTAATGTGACTTGTCGATACAGTCTTCCATTACCGATTGATTTGTGTTCTATTTTTCGTCCTACACTTACCCTTTCTCTAATAAGTAGTACTATGTATTTATATTGGGTAAGTTTTATTTCTTGGTTCAAAGTCTTCATCTGTTATCGTTTGTTGTTTGCAGTTTGGCATAATTATAGACACTAAACCCAGAGCCAGCAAGCACACCAAGGCAATTATCTCAGTTTCGTAACAAAAATTGTATATAAATAATTTAAAGAAAAAAAAAAAAATAAAAACCCAACCGAAACAACATTCAAAAAGTTATGCATGAATAGTAAAAGCATGAGAAAAAGCACTAACAAAATTATATGTACCAGTTGCATCAGTTCATTTCATCACTGTATCTCATCCGAACCCATAGTCTCCGGCAGCAGGGTGCAAGGGGGTCAGGATAGAAAATAAATTGAAAAAATTAAAGTTTTTTTTATCAAGTTATTGTTTGTATAATTGGTGGAATTGTTACACCAATTTTGAATGCCTCACATTCCGCTGGGAAAAACCGAATGGCTTGAGCAATTACATCAGTGTATTCAACAACAGATTCTTTAAAAACCGCATTATTTTCTTCATTTGTCTTCTTCATCTCATACCTACCACATGGTACGGCACACACATAAAATTATATGGAAGACCTCCGTAGAGGTTCTGTTTATTTTCTACTATCGCTGAAAATGCTGATTTGTCTAATCTTCTCATATTTTCTGGGTGAAGCTGCATAAGCGAAAATGCTTTCTTGTATGTTCAAGAAAAACGATTTTATAGTGAAGAAATTGTTGAATCTAAGATATTCTGAAAAATTTGTCCACATTTTCAGATGGTTGATTTGATCTGTAAGTCTGTTTTGCCACTACTCAAGAAGCAAATTTTTGAGCTTTTTCGAAAATCACCATCCATCCATCGCTTAATTTATTTATGTGATCGTGTATTATCTTTATTTTGATTGCACAAGGGTGCTTATAAAGGTGAGGAACCTTTGTGCCCATGTCCGCACCGCACAGCATCTCACCACACCACACCTCATTCACTAATATTAAAACAACAATACTTCTTTTTTGGTACCAGATTTTGATGAAGATATTTCATTTTCACTAAAGAGATACAAAGATGTTAGTTAAAGAATGAAAGACAATCTTAAGTTGTGCAGAATTCCAAGAATGTTACAAACATTTCAAACTTGAAAATGTATAAATCAAAACTGCATAAGAAGTATTCATATTCATATAGATAGCATATCACTCAATAGGTTCGTAGGACGACATATAAAACAACAACTTTTAGACAAAATTAGATTTTATTCTTCAACATAGTCTCGTTCAAGAGTGATACATTTATTCCAACGCTTCTCTAGCATTTCGTTGTCTTTTTTGTAGAACGATTTATCTTTGGCTTCAAAATACCTATTAGTTTTGGCAATCACTTTTTCATTGGAGTCGAATCTCTTTCCCTGGAGCATTCTTTTCAGGTCAGCATTCGACAGGTTACTACCAGATCTGGAGAATAAGGTGGATGGGAAAGGAATTACTCAATTCGTGCCATTATGTCATTGTTGCCATCGACTTGTGACACGGTGCATTGTCTGTAACAGCTCCAAAGAGCGCTCTGAATCGTCGAAGCGTTGTTATTTTTGATCGACCATTTCGAACAGAGACTTCTCATGCTCAAATGTTCATTCATATCTTTAAAGTGTCAGTTATCTCACGCAACCTCAATTTACGATCGTCCAACACTATTTTGCGCTTTTTCAGCATCATCGGTGTTTGTACGGCCGCGTTTAAAATCAGCATACAACTTCTCAACCATTTGTCTTGATGTAGCAGAGTCAGAATAACACTTGTCAAGCTTTGCTTCGCTAAAACGTCTGTAACTTTTAAAGCAAATGTCAAATTGTCATAAAATCTTGACAAGTATCATTTGAAAATCGGTAGTTCCTAAAAATCGTATGGATTTGTCAATAGTGGCATCATCTGTACATGTCATCCTACGAACTTATTGAGTGTTGACAGAAAATTAATTCATAAAATATCCGTCTTTTTATACTAGTCTGATAGCTAATAAAAATGTTGTGAAATCATTGAAATTCCAGTGACTTTTAAAATAAAATTTGATAAGATGGAAATCAATTTACATTTATTAATTTAAAAATATTTTCAATTTCTTAATGGATCAATAATGGTTTTTGTTGGTTTTTTAAGTAATTGAAAATATGATTGATATGTGATTGTGATTTTATTCTTCAATATACTAGTGTTATCTTTTATTTATTTTATTGAATTAAAGTTGCATAGAAAAATTTAAAATTTCCTACCGATTTATGAAAATTTAAGGTTGCAATTTCAGTGCCATAAGAAAATATTGTGAAATCATAAATTCAACAAGAGTCATGTGCATAAAAATGTTCCCCTTAAAAACCATTCTTGATAAATCATGCATAAAAGTTCACACCCAAAGGCAACAACAGAACAATGAAAATGTATAGGAAAAAAGAAAGAAAATAGGGAAGAAGGGAAAGGGAAAAATGAAACAAAGACAATAAAATCGAAGTTTACTAAAATCGTATAACTTTCGATTTTCTGTACATAAATACAGTTTATATTTGTAGACGAGGTATATCTTTGTTTTTGCAGTTCAGTTCAGTTCAGTGTAGTGCATTTTACTTGCATAATTCTTTGCTTGCTTTCGATATGAAATACATAAGTGAAGAGACATGTCGGACCGGGGGAATCGGGTGATCAGAGTAAAAGCAGTGTAAGTTTTTCCCAACTAGTTTAACGCCTGCAGCTGTTGTTGCCAATATTATTCTGCATATAGAAATATGTACTATATGTATCTGAGTGTGGGTAGTCCACTCTCGACTTTGTTTTTGTTTGGTTGGTTATTTTTTTATTAACCTTGGCAGGAAACTGCCACACTGAGTGTGTGTGTGTGTGTATCTATGATATTAACCACTAGTTCGACCGCAACTATAGTGGGCGTGTTAGCAGCTCTCATATATAATATGCAGATGCAAGGTCCCTGTTTCCACTGAGAGTTCTATGTTCCTTTTTTTCTATAGTTCTAAATTCAACGCAACGACGTCTGCTATATGTGGGTGTTATGGTATTGTTTTATACACTCCTGGCAGTCCTCCACTTGCCTTTTGTTGTTGCATTGTTATTCGTGTTGCAGCAACTGTTGTTCAGGCCTTGTTGTAACAGCAGCAACATCATCAGCAGCAACAGCAGCAGCAGCCACAGTATGACTTTCAAGTGGCAGAAGTTTTTCCATTATTTTTCGCTGCTCTTCTGTGGTTCTTTTCTGTTTTATTTTGTTTATAAATTTTCTACTGCCACAAGTTTCTACTTGTACTGTAAATAAAAGACGAACTTTAGTACAATAGTTTTGTGCTGTTTTGTTTCATTTTCCATTTTTCTTTAGTTCTTTGCGACTTTGTTATACAATTTTCTTAGTAGTTGCTTCACCAGAAATTGGGTCAGAAGAACTATATATTTCTTGAATATTTTTGTTAGTAAAATCAAAAAAAAAAAAAAATTTTGAAGAAGAAACTGGGTGCCCATGTTAAGATTTATGTCGTTTGCGAAATGTGACAGAGAGCAAATTGTACAATTTCTCTTTCCATGGTCCGACATCCGATGTTTTTAATCAACTGCCAAATGGCGTCAAGTGTAGAAGTGCAACATGGAAAAGCCATGAAAATGTTGCACGAAGCCACATAAAACTAATTTGCACAATGAGAAATTTACTATTTGTTGGGAGAACAACGCACATTTGTTAAATGTTTTGTACAAAAAAGTTGCACAAATAAAATTTGTGACTAAATGCAAAACTTGTTTTGTTTACAAAAAACGAAAAAAAAAAACCAAATGCATTGAAGAAAGTTCAGAATTACTCTCAGAATAGACTATAGTATATTGTATGTAGTATATGCTAAATTGGCAGTAAGATAAATGTGAAGTGAAGTGTGATGGAGGTGAAAGGCAAACCATAAGTGGTAGTGCGACAAAGGATGCCAGGGAGCAGGGAAGCAAGGTATTCTTGCTAAAGTTCGACGTGGCGAAAGTTTGCCAAATGTTTTGCCCAAACCTAAATGTGAATTATTAATAAAAGAGTTTGACAGTCACCCTACTTTCTCATCATCATCATCATCATTTGCACCTATGCATACTCGTATGTGCGTGTAAATAATTTTGTGAATCACTTGAGCACATTTTCCGCTCATACACATTCACACACATACACAACGTAACCAACAATTTCTTCTTCGTTTCCATTTTCAACATTTTCACAAGTAAAGAAGAAAACTTGTTCTATTGCACTTACGAGTTCTCGTTCCATAACTGTTACCATGGCTTCTGGCTCCCGGCTCCCGGCTTCTTGGTTGAACTCAACTTCTCAAACTCGTTTCAGTTTTGTGCACATTACGACATTGATAAATGTATATTTTGGTATGCGTGGCTTTCCTCTTTTCTTCAAAAGCGAGAGTGCCATTTTGTGTTGCATACTTTTGTGTGCATTCCTTAAATGTAAGTGAACGAAATGCAAAGATATAGAATTTTTCACATTACTTGCTGTTGAACAAATATTACGACAAAATTTCTATTAGTTTCGCTATGTCTCACGGTCTATATATCTATATCTCTATCTCTATCTATATGTATGTACATATGTATCTAATTGCGTAAAGTCAGAACTTATCATATTTGAAATGAGCGAATAAGCGTCCTTCGACCGTTTCTTCTTGCTTTTGCTTTTCCTCCTCGATTTTCCATTTTCAGACCTATAAAGAGAGCCACAAAAATAAAGTTTTGTCCAAAGTTTTCTTGCCTCAGTTGAGGCAGAGTAACACAAACTAAACGACATCAGCAGCTGCTGCAGATGCTTCTGTTGTTCCTGTAGACTTTTGTATTGTTGTTCCTGGACAAGGGGCAAGAGATGAGATGAGATGAACTGACACTGGCATTCAGAATGTTTTAACAGCTGTTGCGGCATCAACTTTCCAAATGGCATTCATTCATGGATAGTGTTTTACGTTTCTTGGGTTGTCCCCATTATAACATAAAAGGGAAGAAAGCAAAAATACATACATATTTCCAAATGTATTTACAATTTTCAGTGTCAATCTGGGTGTTACACCCAATTTCGGTTGCCAAATGGGATGGCAAATGAGTTGAAAAAAATTGCACAACTGAAAGTAAATAGTAACCACAGCACACTTTCATTCTGAAGTTGCAGTTGCAGAGAAGGCAAATAATACAAATATGTTAAAGGAATAGAGATCGGGTGTGGGACAAATGCAATTTTCTTAAATATTCCTTTAATGCATAAGTATTTTGTGAAATATTAAAGTATGTACTAAATATTTCTTTTTGGTTTTTTATTTTATGAACATTGATTTTATTTCTAATTTTACATAAAATGTGAAATGTCCATGTTAGTATTTTAATAACTAAGATGTTTGTTTATGGTTAGGTAAAATACATAAATATTCTGTTTGATTGAAGTAAATGGAAGATGTACACACATATCAAGATACCATATTATTTAAACAAACTTTGTTTATATTCTTATTGGTTTTGTGTTTTGGTTTTGTTCTTCTGGAAAATTAATTTTTAAATTGCAACTTGAACTATTTAATAGCAAAGATATGCTAAATTTTAAAATTGCGAAAAAAAACTATATTCAACTTTAGCTAGGTTCGAATAGCGTTGTGCAGTCCGGGAGACCGGTGCTCTACCACAGAACCACCATTGATCTACACTGGTCGGCACAGTTATTTTCTCGAAAACAAAATGATATATTTTGGTATTCAACCGGAAAACAACATTAGTCTCTTAGCGATATTCTCTAAAATATTTGAGAAAATATTTTTACGAAGATTATTGCCTGTACTTGATAATTTAAACATTATTCCGGATATTCAATTTGGTTTTAGAAATGGACATGGCACTATCGAGCAGTGCCACCGAGCTGTGGAAGCTATCACTCGTGCTCTTGAAAAGATATTTCTATGTGAAAATCATAGATGTAGTTTCCGAGATATTTGATATTAAAGCTGAAATTCCACAGGGAAGTGTGTTAGAGCCAGTACTTTACACAATCTACACTGCTGACATGCCTATGAACAATAATGTTAATGTTGCTACTTATGCCGACGACACTGCCTTTCAGCGCTGTTGATGCCTCCAATATTATACATACAAAGCGAGTTGGATTTGATGCAAAATTGGTTAAATAAATGGAACATAGAGGTCAACTGAAGTAAATCAACACACGTGACATTTACAACTAGGAGACAGGAGTGTCCTAGAGTGTCAATAGACCAGTCATTCATACCCGTCAGTAATACCGTCAAATACCTTAGAATGCAATTAGATCGTCGATTGACTTGGAAACCACACATTAAAGCAAAGGCTTAACATTTAAAAATAAAAACTAATAAAATTTACTGGCTTATTAATCCAAAGTCTAAACTAAATTTAAGAAATAAAATATTGCTATACAAAACTATGCTGAAACCGGTTTGGATGTATGGCATACAGCTGTGGGGAACTGCAAGCAACTCTAATATTGAGATACTGCAAAGATCAATTAAAAATTTTAAGAATGATATAGTAAAGAAATGTAATTGGGATTAATAAAATGTATATTTCGTTTCAATAAATTTTTGAATGCGTCTTGAAACTGAGTCCCGTAAATTTTTAATGACCTCTGATGATATCTCGTTCCCAAGTGAAGTGACCTCGGGAATTGTCTGACTCCGTTATCGTTTAGGGTACGCAAGTATTGACCTTGGTGCATCGAGTCGGCGATGGGGACCAAGTCATCCAACCCATGGCTCACTTTTTGACAAACGAGGATATTTTTTGTCTTCGTACCTGTGGGAGCATTACAAAAATCTTTTGTTTTATGAATTGTACTCAAACGCATTGGCTTGTGCAGATGTTCCTTTGCGAAATTCAATCTTTTGATTTTGTTCAACTTTGTTTTGTAAGGTATGTATATCCTTCGCTTTGTATGTCTTGAAATCTTCTTCTTTCAAACGTAACCGAACAGTACGCTCACTGATTGGATTCTTGGCATATTTATTCCATTGATCTGCAGCAAACAGCTTTAGATGTTGTTTTGCGCTTAGCACCGGATTTTAACAAGTTTCTGACGTCAATATGACTCTTAAATTTGTTAATTTGCTTGTGCACTGTTGGCCACGACAAATTAAATTCATTTGCAATGTCTTTTATAGCGACACCAGCATTAAACTTTGCCAATATTTAAGCTCTAACAACACAGCTTAACTCAAGACTATAATATTTTCTTTTGAATGACCAAATGAGAAATTTATATGTATTGTAATTAATTCTAAACTTATATAAATAAATTTTGTGGAATAGATAAGTGTTTTCCAGAAATGCAATTGTTTGTTTTATGTTGCTAAAAGATGTAATTTCTTGTAGTGATGAATAATTAAGGAATTGCGATCTGTGTTGTTGAAATAAGGGACAATTTAAAAGGATGTGGGTTATGGTTAGGATTATATTGCATTTGTGTAGGTTGGTGATGGAGTTTTGTAGAGTGAGTTAGGTTTGTGTTACCCAGTCTTAGTCACAGTAATTTTATTGGTACGTGATATGTTTTTAGATATGAAATTGTTTGTTATTGTTTTATTGGGGTTTACGTTTTTTAATGTGGTAGTGAGTGTTTTCTGATATATGAAACGCTTAAATTATTTGTTACAATAAGGGGGAAATTGTATGCATTCCAGGCAGTTTCATCTGCTAATTCATTTCCTGTTATTTTGCAATGTCACATCAGTAATATTTTATTATTTTTGACTAATATTTTCCTGATGGATATAGCATAATAGTTTTGACTGTTTATATTTCCTATTGCTTGTAATGAGGAGAGAGTGCAAATGGTGAATTTTCCGCGTAGGAGCATAGCCGAATTTTCAGCTGTGAAAAATGGGGCAGTAACTGATATGTTATAACATCTGTTTCGCTTGTAACACTGTATGATATTCCGTCAGTAGACTAGGACCCATCAGTGTAAAGAAACGTGCATTTAGGCATAGAGTTCTTGATTTTGTTGAACTTTTACTAGTAGATTTCCGGTATGTTATCTTCTCTCAGAGAATTGTGAAGTGAAGTGTCGGTTATAATTTACAGAGAACAATGTGGTATGTTTTTTTTTAATTATAGTATGTTCTAAAGTTTCTTGAAGGGAGGATAGAAGTTTCGATTGTCTCTTCGAATTGGTAATTTTTTTGTATATTTGTTCAAGGGGGAGTGTTTGAAGTTCTGAATAATTTTGAAGCTTTTGAGTATTGCTTGAGTCGTTCTATTTTCAATAGATAGTATAGTTGCTTCGTAAAGAAGATTATTAATTGTTGTGGTGCGAAAGGCACCAAAAGATAACCTTATCGCAGAGTGGATGCCTTTCCACATAAGTGTAAGCCATAGTCAATTTTTGACATTAGTATAGCAATAGTTAGTTCATCGAAGCAACTAAAGTATTTACTATATCTTATCTTTTTGATCTGTATTTAATATTATTTGATTTTTGTTTAGTCTCCCTAAATATTTGTTACAGTATAAAAGGATTATCGGAGACAACAAGGATAATCGAAGCATATACATTCATTTCTGTATTTGTCAGTGTGACTAAAAATTATTAAAAAAATGGTTTGAACTCTTCAATAGAATTTTGAAACTAATCCCTCAAATATTGCAATTTTCACACAAAAATTGTCTCTCCTTTTTTTGTTTTTTGTTAAATTTACATATTTGTTTAGCTCAATTAACAAAACCATTTGCTTATGTATTTTTATTTATTTGAAATTTAAATGTATTTTTATAAAATGTTATTCTTTCTTAATTTGTTTTAAATGTCAATATTTTATTATTTTTTTTCTTTGTTTAGTTTCCCATCCTATTGTGTTGTTGTTTTCATTTAATTTCCTTTAAAATATTGTACAATTTTAACACGCCTATCAGCATACTACAATTTTATTTATCGCATGCGATTTTAAAACACAATCTTTTGTCGTTCTCTCGCTCGCGTATAATAAAAAAAAATAAACAAAGGAGAGAACAAAAAATTTCATTTGTGGCTTTTTAACCCGATCATTTCATGTACATTATTTTGTTCATGCAAGTAATGAACTTTTATGCATTGTCATTAACTTTTATTGTGTTTTTATATGAATACTCGCATATCTGTGTATCTACAATACAATGCCATGCAGATAGATTTACATATGTGAATGTGTGCATGTTGGCATTGTCATTTGGACATTGTCATTCATTGTTGTCTCTAGCAGTTGGGATGCAGTCAGTTATCATGTTGCATTGTTTTGCTTAATGTTCATTCTTCCACCACCGCCACCATCATCATTTTTTTCCTTTGCCTCATTTCATGTTTCATATTTTATTTATATTTAATAAATTTAAATCATTTGTTGCATTTATTTTAATTATGCGCATTTAAATTCTTTATGGCAAACAACAAAAACATTTGCGGTAAAAGAATCACTGAGAAAGACAGACAGACATGCTTTCATAGAATGCTTGTATCTATCGATTTTTTAAAATGGGTATAAAATTTCTGGTAATACACATACAATAGTAATAAGGGAGGAATTAATAAATGTGAGGTTAAATTTAAAATTGAATTGAATTAAATTTTAAAGTAAACAGTTTTTTGAAGAGCAAAAAAACATTTTATAAATTTAGAATTATAGAGAAATATTATACTGATGGGTAGAGAATAATATTTTATTGAATTTCATTATTTGTACAAAACAAACACTCACTCATCCATACATACTACAATAAATTGTATATACTTAAATGTATATATTGATTGTAGTGTATATTTTAATGTGACATAAAACATGTGTATTTACGTATGCGCGACACATATTCCAAACATATTTTCCTCGATTTGTTCCCCTCCTTTGTTTGAGGCCCCAGCTTAGTCTTCTTGTCAACAATCTTCCCTCGTTCCGGTTACCGCCGTCAACATTATTTTTGTGCAAAACAAATTTTTCATATTTCAAAAAAAAAAAAAAAAAATTACATGAAAAGTTGAAAGAAAAATTCGTAATTTCATTATTTCAATGTTTTACTTTCCTGAATTATAAATGAATGCAAGCAGCAGGCGGTGGACATACAGTAGTACGGGTACAAGTATTGTATATACGACAAACATAGTGACAAAGGTAGCAATGTCATTAGTGCCAGCTGTGCTGATCGGCTTTTTTGAGTTTTATATAGCCAAATAATGTAACTGTCGCCTGGAATATTTCTTCAACACCATAGACCATCATAGTGAAGTCATGTACTCCTTGCAGCAGTAGGCGTGGGTGATAAAGTTTCATTGTAGCGCCTGGCATTCCTTCGTTCCTTTGTTTTGGTTTTTGGTTTTGTTTCGTTACCGGCACCTTGCATGTCATGTACTCGTACTCGTACTCGCATACTCGCACTCTATTGTATTTTTTGAAATGGTGTCCTTGTTGTTGTCCTTGTGTCGCTCCCTTGTAAAATAATTTCAATGAACGACGAAAGAAAAAATGAATGAATGAATGAATGAGTGAGTGTTTGAGGGAATGAATGAACGAAGAAGGAACTAAAAATGAAATCGCTTGTCATAAATATTTGATAATGTGTCGCTGTCAGTTTTCAGACCAATTGAGTGATTGTTTTTTTATTATTTTATGTTTTTCTGCGTCGTGTGTCTGGATACCTTGGTTGCCTCGCATTTGTTATTATTGTCCTATAATATTCATATTTGGTTATTGTTGTTTGGTTGTTTATAATGTTGTTATTTTTATTGTTGGATATTTAAAACATATGTATAAATTCTCATTGTATGAGATCGATTCAATCACTTCTCTAGTTTCACTTGTTTGCATGCCTTGAAGTATGCTTCACTTTGTTTGACAGTTTGACGTTTGAATTCCTTCAATGTATATATACGAGTATGTATGGATATATTGCGCATGATGTCGATTGACATTTTGACAAAAAAACAATAATAACAACACATAGATACAACAAGAACAAGTAATATCGTAATATGAACAGCACATACATATGTATATGGTATGTGTAATATATCGGTGACACTAACAGTAACGCCTCGTAGTATGCCATTGAATTGCGACAAATGGAAACTGTTAGAAATAAGTATTATTAGTGACACATTTGACTTTAATTTAGTCAAGTTAACAATGAAATTGGCTTAAATTGTAATGATAAGATATGTATGTATTTATTGTGGTTGGTTGGTGTGAGCTGAATTGATTGTTATGGCGGAATGGAAATAAATATTGCATACTCTTACGCATTTTAATTGCTATGAGGTCGACCGAAAGAAATTTCCTTACCATTTACCATTTATAAGCAGACTGTGTACTTTGAAGTCTTGTAAAAGATATAATTGGTTTAAAGTAACTATTAAGAGTAATTAAATTTATATACCAGAGGAGTTACACATTCGGTATTGTCGATGTTTGTGTTTTTTTTTGTGTTTCACAACCGATGGTATTCTAATCCCCTTATGTGACTATTCTGCTCATCTTGGAAGACGGGCCCGTCTTCTTCTTGCAGTTTGGCAAAGTTGTCACCCGGAGAAATGGCTTTGTTGCTAAGCGTGACCTCTGAGACCAACTAGGGATACCACCATCATCATCTCAATTCTTCTACCCCATTTCCCAAATTCAGGCATCACAATAGGCCGTAAGGTTTCTGGGTGAACTCGCGTTCTCACACCGAGCAGTCTGCATAACCTAACTTACCTTCTGGTTGACCGGTGAAATAAAAAGATTCTAAACATTTATTTATTTAATTTGAGATAAGAGTTCTTTATTTATTTATTTGTTGTAAACTAGAAAACTTAATTCTACTTACAACATATATTAGCTGAAGCAAAAAAAAGGCATTTTTTTGGAATTATTTCGTGATTTAGTTTTAATTTACTTATAAGTAGTGAACAATTTTATATATTGCTTGGATCGGCTTCTGTAAGTAGTTGGTGGGGTGGAGGGATGTGAAGGGAGTCACACAGGGATTGGACTCGATTGCAATTGTCACTTAGATGGTCCACACTCAGTGTACCTGATTTGCAAAAATTGCAAGTTGGCATTGGTGTCTTGTGAAAAGAGATTCTTGTGATAACTTTGTGTGTCCCAGTCTGAATCTGGTGTACAACATGCTATGTTTTCTGTTAATAGTTGGCTGGATGCTGAGTGTTTCTCTTGTAGGGTTAACTTGATTACATATTTGATTCAATTTCTCTTCTGTTGTGCTGTTTACCAGGTTCTTAATGGCATTTTTATTGAACGTGTGGTCGCGGCAGAGTCAGCTTGTTCGTGTCCTGTTATTCCTACACATGGCCAGGTATCCACATCAGACGAATTTTGTTGTGATAATTTATAATTATGTCTTTTATAATGCTGACTGTTGATTCGATGATGTTGATATTTCTGGCAGCTAAGAGAGTTGACATTCACGGCAGTGAGTATGGCTGAGTCAGTACTCTGCGTTGAAGATTAAGGTATTTGGGAAAAACTGCAATTACTTCCAATTGACATGGGAGTAAACAACAAAACCTTTCGGTTAAAATATTCAAGCATAACTTTAGGCTTCATAAATGAGAGTAGGTTGTTCATGTATTTTTTACTGTCCTTCAATAGGAATAGAAAATGATTTGAGAATCTAACCTACACCTGTTGTCAAGCCAATAAGCTAGTTAGAAGGGGGCGTTTCTTTCAAATATTTCAAGTTGTCAACCAAGTAGATATTTGAGCAAGTTAGCTCTGGGTCGAGAGTCATTGGCAGCATTATTGATGGGCTATTAAGTATTCTTCAGACTTTCCTCATCAACAAAGATTTATGCCACATTTTTGTTTTGTTTTGTTTTTTTCTTTCTTTCTTTTTTACAAATAGGTGTTAAATAGTTGCTCAGTATGCTCATAAGACAGGGTATCTAATATTGGGATCACCAGTTTTTTGTACATGTCAAAAAAGTAATATCAGTATTATGTATGGTAATGTGTATGTATCATTTGTTAGCTAATATTTTATCGAATAAGGAGTCCGAAGTGTCGTCACTTCAGCCTTCTTATAGGGACTGCATTAGCCAGGGGTCTGGCTAATTTGTTTTTATGAGCATTGTAGCTGCTCGAAAAAAGATCGATCTGATCTTTAACAGTAGCCAGATTAAGGTCACGATGTAGGGTAGTGTTATGAACATACCATTCACAGCCAATGAGTAGGCGCAAGGTTTTGTTTTGCATGGTCTGGACCCGTTTGACATTCGACTTTGTAGATATACTACAGACTTGTATACCATATAGACAGGACGGCGCAAAGATTTGCTGGTACACAGTTCGCTTGTTGCGTAGTGATAGTTTGCTTCTGCTGTTGAGAAGCCAGTTAAGCTTTCTTAATCTAGCTCTACAGCTTCCAACTACCGCAGTGATATGTTACCTGAATGTGAGCCTTTTGTCAAGGAGAAGCTCAAGTTATCTCGCCTTGGTACATTGACGCATCGCTGAGCTGCTAAGATGGATGGCCGGTGGCCAGACTGGCCGCCGCTTCGTATTCGCAACTTCTAGAGTAAAAAACGCTTACATTATCGGCGAAGGACATTTTCGGATTCATTGATGACCTGTTGCACATATTTTGATAATTTTAAAGAAATCAAAAAATTCTATAAAACTACTGGAAGTAATTCTATTGGTCCATTCTTTCCATCAAAATGGGTGAAACTTCTTGACATAAATGAGCTCCGATTCTGCCAAGAATTTTTCAACGTTCAAATGGAACTATTGTAGTGGCAATTTTTATGCTTAATGAAATGATGAATGTTTTAAAACTATATGGGTTTCGCTTCTTATTATAGGCCTGCCTCTGTAGAGATACTACTATTGGGAAACAAATACATACTAGGACTTGAATAGTAAATTCGTTCCTTTTCTCGTTAAGCTGCTTACCATACTTTTGTGTAACCACTAATTAACCTAATTTCATGATGCATATTGCATGCTGCAAGCAAATAAGCAGAGAAAATACAACAAATATCAAAGTCAACACCAAAGTGTTTGTGCGCCTCATTTTATGCAACGTAATTATTTTTGCGTCAAATTATTTCAATATTAATTCAAACAAAAATTTCAATAATCCATAATTATCGCTGAATATATATCAAGTAATCGCATTTATTTTGACACACTCTCTCTCTCACACACACACACACATACATACATATGGAACGAATACATTAAAATTATTACCAAAAATAAAAATAAAATAAATGAAATAAAAGCAAATTAATTATGAAAATACAAATAAAAATAATTTAGCATGAAAATATTTTATTTGCATAATGAATGAGTGAATAAATGAATGAATGAATGAAAGAAACGCAATATGATGATGTATCTCAATGTACATACTCGTACCAGTATACATACATTGTAGTACATTGTACTTCAATATGTAACTAATTGTATGTTTTTGTAAAATAATTTAGAATTTTCGTTTAATTGGAAATTTGACGCCATTCAGAGTAAAACATTGACTTCCTTCCCTCTTTACTTGTATTCACATTAAGCTTCATTGTTTTCCCTCCTTTCCTTCTCTCCATTTCAATATTTCATCTATGTATTCTCTTTTGGTATTAAATTTCATGTTGTTTATTTTTAGTGCTTTTTCTCTGTTTCTCATGGAGTTTGATACTCAATGATGATGATGATGATGATGATGACGGTGATAATGATGGTGTTTGTTCTATTGCGGTTTAATCTTTTCAATGTAGTTTGTCTCTGATAATGTAATTTGTTGCAGTTCATTGTGCGTAATTTGTTTGCATTTGTGGCATTTCATTTCATAAAATTTTCTATTTTCTACAATACTCTTAGTTACATTCATACATCCTTTTTTATATATTACACAATACTAACAACTAATATAAAACTTTGTTGACTCTTTTTGCAGATTCATCATGATTGTATTCATCGTTAATCTATAAATATTGTATTAAAATGAGTGCAAATATTTGGCAACTCATCAAAGAACAAATAAAAATTAAAATGAAATGAATGAAAATGTAATAAAATTTGATTATTAATATATTACAAGAATAGAGAATATCTCTCTATATCTTTAATACAAATAATTATGAATCAAATAAATCATCATAAAAATAGTACTATGTGCTGTAAAAGAATATCGACAACGATGTCAAATATACTTTTGTGGATTAAAAATGAGGCACTGAAGCCTTTCCATAAATCAAAGTGAGTATCCCAAACAACCAAACAACCTTAAATGAAATTCTCAAAGCTGTCAAACAAAACATTATTTATGAGGGCTCCAGATACAAGACGACTTACTACAATACATACTACTTGCTAAGAACAAAATCAAATTAATTTCAAACTTTTTAAAAAATCATAAACTCAATATGTTGTCACCATCGTCCTGGTTGTCAATAATAAATTTTAGCTTTCCTTCTTTGGCTTTAAAGAAATAAAAGTAAACATCTACAAGTACAAGAAAAACATGAAGTTTTTCAATAAATTCTGTGGACATAAAAAAATAAAAAGAAATTGAAAGTCTACACTTACTATGTTATGTCGTATGATGTCCTTTCTATTTATGTTTGACCAGAGTTTCTAAGATCAACAACAGCAGCACATGACATAAGTTAAAAAGCAGCTAAGAAAACATTTTTTTGATGCTCGGCACGAACGTTTTTCACTTAAATGCTGGCGGCACGGCTTTACCAAGCTTTACTTTGGTAAATCTTATGAATGGAAAGTTTAGCAAAAAAAAAAAAAAAAAACATAAAATGAAATGAAATGAAAGAAAAAAAAACTTAAATGAAAGCATGTGCTGGCATTTCATCTGAGTTTGATTAAAAATGCTACCATGCTACTATAATTAGTACAGAGAGCTCGAGGATATTCTCCGGCAAAAAATAAACAAGGAGAAGAGAGTTTGACCAAAGCGAACTGCACAAATGAGTGCAAAGTAGTAGAATATAGAACTATGTACATACATATATTGAAATAGAAGATGAGTGAAGAGAGTTCAGGAGGTAAGAGAGTAGTGTTTGTAATCAAAGTCAACTGCTAATGCAGGTCAGCCCCAAAAAGTATACTACAAATTTTTTGTCGGCAACATTGTACATGACTGGCATCAATAAGCAGAATACAAAATGACAAAGACGATGACAACGAGAACAAAGATGATTGCGACTGATGATGACGATGATGATGTACATGACTGTAGCACGCTTCAATGACAATATTGAACGGTTGCTTTTTGTGGTCGTCGGGAGCAGGGGTGATGCTAACGAAAATCATTGAACTAATGTATTGACATTCAAAAGCGATTTACGGCTGCTGCAAATAATCACAGACCATAGTAATCTCATGAGAAAAAAACCAGAAAATACAATAGAAAATGGAAGAGGAAGAGTGAAACTAGGGTTTAGGGTGTAGTGAGAATAAAGTACGAGTATAAGGAAACGTGTGACAAATGTCCTGCGGCGTTAACGCACAAATAAATCCAAACGGAGCAATTGAAGTCAAAGAAAGGCATGAGAACGACATGATAAAAAAAATTACAAAAAAAAAAAAATGTCGAAAAAAATGAAACAAGTACATACAGCTTCAACTAGAAGAAAAATGAAAAAAATGAAAGGTATAATTATTAATGCTTCAATGCGCAATCAATGACGAGGCCACCGATGTCACCGAGACCTCTGAGGACATCGCAGTCATCGATGTCATCGATGTCGAAGGCATTGCGGTCTTATCTGTGACCTCAACGCAAACAGGAAACCACCGCCATCATGATACCGCTTTTGATGTATTTGTATTTGTGATTTCGGTTGTCTGTGTGTGTGTGTGTGTGTGTTCGGCGCAGAGTAAATGAAAGTTCACTCTGCTCACTTCCGATTTCCGCTTTGCGCATCACTTGATTTCCGTTAAAGAGGCGCAACCATGTTAAGGCACACAATATTGAAGCAACAAATTCCAACAAAATCAGCGACAGCAAATAAATAAAAATTGACTGTGAAACTACATAAAACAAAATAAAACAAAAGCAAAGCATAGGAAAGGAAAGAGGAGGAAACTTTTCCAGCCATGTATATTCTAGCCACGTGCCTTGTAGGCCTTCTATTCTTTGCCTTGTGCGACGGCTTAACTTAATCAGTTCAGGCCTGTTTAACTCCTTGCTTCAATCTGTGTCTAAGCCGATTTGTGATTTATCACAGGCTCCATGCACATAAATATCAATACCAAACAAAATAAGAAAATAAAACAAAACTGATTTGATATCACTCCACCACCACCTAAGATGAGGACAAACAAAGTATCTGGCTTACTTAAAGGTTTTCTTTGAGAGCATGTCACATCGATGTGATTCAATAGAGTTTTCGAGCTTTTATTCCATCCAATCTTTGGGGACCTCAAACATCCATTGTGCACTTGACTTGTCGCCTTTCACTTCATAGCAGCCATCCACCATCTAACTACCCTCATGCGATTTCCATAGAATTTTTAACGACCCTCATTGTCTGCCTTGTCGAATCGAAATGAAACAAAACGAAATTTCTTATTTCTTATCTTACATTTTGCCTTCACCTTGACGCATTTCTCATTGTACCTTTCTCTTCTTCTCTGTGCCTTTCGCTTTCACAAAATAATGGTTACATTATTTTCACTTTATTGAAAACTTGTAAACGAAATTGATTTTTTCGTTTTTACGTTTGTCATTGGGAACTGGGAATAATTCCTTCAATGTGAGCATCATTTGACTTTGACATTCTTTTGCTTTTGAGCTTTTACTTTCCTCCGCTTCCATTTGTTAGTATTTCTGCCAAATTTATTTTATATTAACTGAATACTTTCGCATTTGCCTTTCATTTATTTTAAAGACTGTAATTTCATTTTATGCGCTTGCAAATCTCTTTTACACCCGCAGCTTCATTTTACATATTTTATAAAGTATTAAATAAATGAATCCCATGAATGAATGAAGTATTTATTTGTGTAGATATTTTTATACACGAATAGATAGAATATATGTAGTTAGTTACTGTTATTCAATTTCATTTCGTAAATTTGTGTAAAAATGAAATGGAATGATATTTTTATTATTGAAAAGTTTTAATGTCGCATGCGGCGGCAAACATTGAAGGACATCGTGGGCGTATGCACAACATAATGAAAATCGAAGATTTATTGAGGAAAATATTGTACTATGTAGGGATGGAAAATGAAAATATTTATATCGAAATCCGCTGGCATTTTGGTAGTATAAAGTACTATAAATAATTTGGTTTGACATAAACACAAACAACAAAAAAATGAAATTGTTGTATGGAAAATGCTTTGCTATTTTTATTTTGTTTCTATTTTCATTCATTATACCATGCTAGGATTGTAGATGATGATTCACCAACACCGATTTGTCAAATACTTTATGCTCATTGTGAGCACAACACAACAATTGTTGCAAACAATAAAAGCAATCAACGCTTAAAAATCAAATTCAATTTGCGTATATTCAGCAGATTTTCATCATCATCCGAATATTTCTTGTACGAGTATATGCTTCTACTATTCTTATTCTCTATTTCATTTTTATTCTACTATATTTTCGTTTTTTTGTTTAGTGGAAGTAAAAATTTATAATAAAATGCATGGAAAAGGCAACAAATATTATGAATATGCGCGACAGTAGTAGCAGCAGCATAAGGACACTTATTCAGTTGTCAGGGAATATTGTGCTCAATGAAGAGTCGCAGAGACAGGGGAGTGGAAAGTATTGTAGAAAGTGGCAAGCGAATACAAATCATAAATATTCCTGAATCAACAGAATATGATGAAAATCCATAAATCATTGCGAGCGTGGGAAGTACAACAAGATATATAAACATATTTAGATGAGGTGTTTGCTGGAAGGGGACCGTAGTTCACAAGGATTTTGAATGCAAATCAACTTCCAAAAAGGAGATGATGATGATGATGATGCTGCTGATGATGAAATGAAGAACTTGAAGCAGGCGAAAAGTTTTCATAGAAAGCGCAGCCATGTCAAGGAACTTGAGCCGAGCAATAGCAAGTGAACGAAAGAACAGCTAGAAGTTGAAAATGCGAAAGTAGTGGAAAGCATAAAATGAAAATATAAAAGGAAAGGCAATGTGATGGAGTAAACAAATAGCGGAGGATATCAAAAGCTTTATAAATGTACGACGCAAGGATAATCATAATGAAAAGCAAAGCAAAGCAAAGCGAATATAGTAGAAGAGAAATAGTATTCCTCGCATCTCATGGAAATGAAAGTAAATGAAAATGCGAATAGCGCGAATTAAACGCAAAACACAAAAGCAAACAATGGAGACCATGAAATGCTTTTCTGGCAGCAAATTTAAACTTAAACAAAGGAAACAGCGAACTTGTGGTGGTGGCAACTAGTGGATCTATTTGGGAGGGCTACTGAAGGGTGTGTATATCTGTGTTGCTATGAAACAGGATTGTTTGGAATAGTGGAAAATAGGGTTCTATTCTACTGTGATGTGGTGTGCTGCAAGTGAAGCATGTTTAAGTGAGAAAAATCTTTGAATAAATAATTTCCATGCGCAAAGCATTTAATGGCAAATTATTTCAGCTATTTTCATTTCATTTCGTTTGCTTCGTTCGGTCTCTTTCTTTTTTGTTTGTTTTTTTTTTTTGGTATTTTCTTTCACTTGTTCACTCATTCATGTATTCGCTTTTTTGGTTTGTTGTCTGCTTTCATGGGTTTTTTTGTATTTTTGAGCGAGTGTTCGCAGTGTCCTTGCGCGTGTTAAAAGTAACAAAGGCAGAATGGCAATGGCGAAGGACCAAATAATGCCTTTACCGCTTCGTACGGAGAGCATAACATGGCGCAACAAATTAAAATAAGCAGCGCGTAAAACAACAACAATAAATAGAAATTCATTGGCGAAAGGATAAAAAAAAAATTTCACGCTGCAAATTTTTCGAAATGGAATTTAATTGCGTTCTGCGTTTTTAGGTTCGCTCTTAATTTTTGTTTTAAACTGGTTTTTGGTTAGCGTCAAGAAGAGAAGAAAACCATGAATGAATAAAGGAGTAGGATTAAAGTAAAGGTGAAAAAATAAGGAAAATCTGTTGCATTAACCATAATAAATAATAATTTTAGATTTGAGCAAAAAAAAAAACATTTTAAATGAAATCAAATTCTATTTGTTAAGCTGATTATGAATCAAAAATAATAGCAAATATATTAGAAAATGTTTTTCATTAGTTTTTTATTTGATATGATATATTTTAAAGCGAGCTTTCAATTTTAACAATCCCATTTTTAATACCCTATTCACCATTTTATACATTTGTCCATCACATGTGGAACACTTATTTACAAAAATTAATATTACGTTTAATATAATCCCTCAAAGCTTTAATTTTGCCAATCGATTAGTGTACTTACTTGTGAATCTGATTAGAGCTGTTTGTAATCTTCGTACACAAAAACAAAGTGTACAAAAATTAACATACTATACCCTCACAAATATGACAAATATGATAATAGATAATCGAGCCATTTTTATTTACCCAAATTAATTGGATTTATTTAGAATTCACAACAATGATGTATTTATTATTTTGTCCATGACTGTGTAAGTTCACGTCGACTAATCTGCACCTGAGTAGCGGTACACCAGTAGCGTTTGAAAACAAGCGATACCTCGGCAGTGCAGTCGTTGCTTTATATTGCGTGGTAGGACAGCTGAAATGTGTACTGAAGGCAGCACAACGTGCTCTGGCTTATTTCTTTCTAGCAGCCATATGGATGCAAATTGTTGGAATATTTAGATTCCACCGGTCTAAAGGCAATTAAATGCACATAGTGCAGCTCCCCATATTGCTAAATTCAGATTACATTAGTAAAATTCCAAATAATCCTATACACATAGTGCGGTCCTCGGAATTAACTAATTACTTTGTATGAGTAGAAACAATCGATGCAACGTGGCCTACAATGATAGCAAATGATTAGAAGTGCAGCAGAAACGTATTCTTACTAATATCGAAGTTCTCCACGAACTAGATTTAGAAATTGTTTAGAAATTATCCTTGTTCTGTGTAGTCTTACAAGAAATGGTCCCATTAACTATTGGACTACTATTTTCATTGATAATTACATGAATGTATATGTCCGACCGAAACAGGATTTGCAAACGACAACGAAAACGAACCTTCGGCCCTGGTTGCACTTTCGGCTGCAACCGTAACGGAATATTAAAATTTATATAGGGTCTTAAAGTTTAATGTACCTTTTATTCATATGGAGATAGTTTACTTGTGTTAAATAAAATAAAGAAGACAACACTGGCCTGCGAGGGATTCTCCACAGGAAAACTGAGTAATAATTTCAATAGGTACTACGTACTTAGTTATGGAAAAAATATTTTAAACATTCAATCACTTAAATTTCATGACAAAAAGGGTTTATCAATTTTTTTTAGTAAAGTGTGGGTCATCTCAACAGATGATTTGGTTATTAGATGAATTTTACATTATTTTATATAGTAATTCTTCCGCTTAAGTTGAAAAAAATAATTTTATTCAAATATTGGCCGCGGCTGGCTCGGCAATGCACTAATTTTTACACTTGCATTTTGTTAGCCTCAGAATTAATTAAATTTAAAGAAGCACTTGTCCTTTTTTCATTTCATACAAACTTCCCAATAATTTTATGTTATTTCTTTTTCAAATATATTGGAAAATATAACTGCAGTTTTGTTTTGTGGAAATATACACCCATTTACCGATTTTAAATATGCCATTTTTGACCAATTTTCAAAGGTTAATAAAAAATGTGATGTGATACAGCAAAACGAAGATCATTTTTGGAAACAGGAGGTTCTATGCTATAAATTCTATATAAAAATATTTTAAGGGGAAAAAAAGATTAATTTTGCATGCCTGGGTAATTAAAGTAACAGGTAATATCTGTCGCAAGTTAAAAATATAACTAAAATGATTCAAAGTTTGACAGCAGTAATATGAAGGCATCCAGATGAAAAGGAACTAGTACTTAGTTTGATCAATAAGTCCTTAGAAAAATATAGAAAAACATTTTCTTTTTGTAATTGTCTTTTTATTTGTCAACATAATCTCCATCTTTTTACATATTTTTACCAATTAAACCGTCTAAAAAGTAGGATTTCGGAAGTTCCTCAAAATTGACGTTTGTTTCATGGATGACCTTCTCGTTCGCAGAAGTCACTGTGAGTGAATATCTAGTAAATACGGTGGATGCTGCATCAATTCTAATTTTCGTTCCATGATTTTGGCCATCAAAACTGCGCAGGTGTGCGATTGTGTTTATTCTCTACCCATTTTCACACCCAATTTTTCGCGCAATTTTGAAACAATTCAGCTCTGACTGAATTATTACACGCACACAGAAAATTGCATCAGAAATTTTGCTCACGTTCACGTTGCAAGTAAAACAAAATGAAATACTGAGACCGGTCATATTTACAGACGCCGCTTATGAATGAGATCCAGAGATTCAGACTAACCGCCTTGCCTGTATTCAAAAGACTGGAACCAAAATTATTCCTCGTTACTATTCTCAGTACCATTAATGTTATATACTCCTTTCGACATACTATGTAGAACGTTAGCAATGAAAGTAAAGGAAAGAATTAAGGAAAAGTAAAGAAAATGTTCAACATTCATAATGTTAAATGTCCGGTCCAAAGAAGGAGTGAATAGGAGTAGCAAGGGGCAATGGTCTGCTGTGTGTCTATAAGAATGTAAAAAAAAAAAAAAAAATTTAATATCAGAAATTCTTACTTTAAAAGGCTTTTAAAGCAATTTTGTACTTTGTCGTTTTGCTTTCGTTAGTAAATTTTCGTATATTTTTCTAGAGAAAGAAAACATTTCGCTTGATTGGAAACGCTCAAATGATGCGTGCATAATTCGAGAAAGGAACGTAAAACGAACGGGACGAAACCCACACAAAACGCACGAAATTGACTAGCGAAAAACAAATTTGGAACCCCACACATACTACATGGATCTGTATCTGTGGAAATGAAAGGAACCCCAGACCCCAGGGAGGGAAACAAATAAAAAAAAGAAGAAAAATAAAAGAAAAATTGGAATGAGAAGGCAAGCACAAGAAAAATGACAAGCAGCGACAACAAATACATAAGTAAAAAAGTAGACAAGTCAAATATATCTCTGTGTGTGGGTGTGTGTGTGTGTGCAACACAAAGGACAACAAGAACGTAGGAGTCTGTCTAATGGTTAAGTGTAGACGCTTTTTTTTAATAAAAAATGAGCGAAAGAAAAAAAAAATGAAAAGAAATTGGTAAATGTTATATACGTTTACGCTTAGCATATGTGTTTTTTAGAATAAAATACCACACACCAACTCATACTTAGACACATATGTATATACATATGTATCTAGATACATTGAAACAGACAGTAGTAAATTAATTCTGCTCAATTTGCATTGGAATATGCGCAACGGGAGACGTCAAAACGACGTGTGGAAAACTGAACAGCTGAAATAAGGAAGTGAGAGAAAAGAGAAATAAGGAAATAAGACAAAAAGAAAGCAAAGTGTAAGAGATACTTGTATGTGTGTTTGTGTTTCAGTCATATGTGACTTTCTCCTTGGCAAAATTTGTTTTTTAAGTATTTTTATGTCAAATGTTGCCTTATACACATAAGTAAGTCAAGACACCAATCAAAAGTTGATACCAAATAATTGAAATGGAAGCAAAATATGAATAATTGAAATCCAAGAAGGGAATAATCAAATAAGGAACAATGGTACGTTTAGCAGTCTCCAAAATATTCAATAACCTATAACAACTGCAACCAATCGATCGATTCAACTTTTGTCAGTGACGGACTTACACATTTGCCGCCAATAGGCTATTCAAATATTGCCGCCCCTACCGACCTCTTCAATTCGATTTGATTTGTGCACTCTTGTCCTAATTACCATGCACCGTCTTTTCCGTTATTAGTTCTTAGATTATTACCACACGATTTGGATAATATTGCAGACGAAATAGACTCGCATAGTTTCCATGCTGAGCAACTCGGCGTTCTGCATTTTTCTAGTCATTAAGTTGGTTCTCAAACTGATCCTTAGACTCCCATTGACCAAATGCCAAAGAGGCCCCGCAATATACAGATCTTTTACTTTTAGAATAAACCAGCCAATTCCAGTAATTCACTTCATTATTTTGCATTTTTCCTAGAAAGATACTCACTGGCATAAACGACACTGATCAGAATATATTTTTTCACTTTTAGAGAAGCCACAAGACTTGTTTTGATTGAAGTCGTACCTTAGGATAATCTCCCTTAAACCCATCGCCCATAAAAGCTGGATCTTTGTTTAGATTTACTGTTGTTTGCTTTTGATCATTACTTAACGTCTGCTCTACAAACGCATCGTCAATTGTTATACTTATTGATGATTCTCTGTATAACTCTCAAGTGAGAACAACAACGTTGTGCATGAGAGCGATAGAGATAACGAACGGTTTCTTTTATGAATTTTTGTTATAAACTTTCATGAATGCGATTACTGTCTTCACTGCATATCTTTGGATTTCTGAAAAACAGCAATCAAGTTCTGCCGACAAAGAAAAATCGACGATCGTTGTAATACACATTCGTGTAATTCGGGCAACAAGCTAGGAAAGCAAGCGATGCAAATGTGATCGTTTTTTTGCTTGTCTCTTTTTCTGACAGACATGAAGCTACGGTTCTGCACTCAACATACCTAAAGAAGTTTTCACTTTCCAAAATTTTGGGTACAAATTTGCCGACTTAAAATATTCCGGCCTAGGTTCCAGCGTACTCAGCCTTCTGGTAAATCCACCTCTGACTTTTGTATATTTGACTAATACACTTAGTTCAAATGATGGGACCTTGCAAACTCTTCTGTTTTGGAGCTCCAAGGCTTAATAGGCTTAGTGTCATAGCTAAATTAAGTAGGAGTGAACTCGTATCGTTAACGATACTTACTCTTAATAGAACAAATCACAGAAGGTATTCTATCTGACATCGCTAAGGGCTTTAGATTTATGAGGAGCTGCGCCTAACTAGTATAACCAAAACCACTTTTTCTAAAAATTTCTATGTACTGTGTTTTGCTCTCAAAATTTTAATTAGAACTTTCTAATTTGATGTCAATGCTACACTGAAATATAATGCTAGGCATTACTGTATAGTAGTGAAGTGTACTGAATAGAACCATTTGTGCAGCTCTTTAGTACGAAATAAGTTCAATGAAAGGTATGTCTAACAAGTGATCAAAATTGTTTGAAGGAAACTTATGATCATACTTAGTTAACCTTCCGTTGCTAACATGAAAATTGTTACACGGTTGCTAACACCGGTCTGTGAGACCAATGTGTAAAAGATGTTAATTTCTTCACGTAGAACAATAAATAATAATTCAGTAATTTCTTCACTTCAACTTCAACAACATCTACACAGTCATCATCCGATTCATTATTAGATTCAACGTCCTCATCACTTCTAACTTCATCCAATAAATGATGAATTTTACTTTGGAATTGTTCGTAATACGTATCTACAAACACAAATTTTAAAGCTCTTTATCCACTGTTTCCTGCCTAATTTTGGAAATTTCAAAGCGAATGTTCTGTTATAAGTGATCAATTGCTTAGGGATTGTCGCCTCATCGCTATAACTGCTAATCACACAGTTGTTGAATCTTGTGCGCAGAAGGTTGATGTTTTGTCCAGCTGTATGGCAAGTTGCGCCATATTGTTCAAAACATTGAGAACTACATCTTTCAATGCCTGCTACAAAAAGTCAGTTATCATATCTTGATATGGGCCAATCCCGCCACCTCTCCAAAATCAGCAGCTCACAGTTAATCGAACTGGTTTTTATTCGTCGACGTGTGGATTTTCCGTTCCTCAAATTCAGATGAAAATGCGGTTCATCAGAAAAGATGATTTTGAACTCATTCTACTATAAATACACGAATATATCTTTATAAATTCGAACAATGATTGGTAAAAACTTTAAAAACATTTATGGTAAATTACATAAAAACAAAGAAGATGTAAAATTTCTAGAAAAATAAAACAATGAATAAAGTGATTCGACTCACTAAAATTTCGATTTTATTTGTTATTTCTTTTGTGTGGTAAAAGCAAATCGAGTCCCTCGAAGTATGCAATAAAAGTAAGAATTTGTCAACAACTTGGTAGAAGGGGAGGAAGAATAAAATAAAATAATAATTTCAAATGATGCAAACAAAGCTAAAATAAGCTCAATACACTTAAAAAGTCAATATATAAACTCACGCACAGATACACACATGCAAAGGAAAAATCATTAAAGTTAAACATTTTCGCGAAAATTTATGTTCATGTGTAATAAATATAAAATATAAATGAAATGCCAAAAAGAAAGGGAACAATGAAGGAGATAGAGAAAGAAGAGACTGACAAAAAAAAAAACATAAGGATAACAATATTAAAACATAAATGAAAACATGCCAAAGCAGGCGACATTCGGCATAAGAAAAGCGAACCAAGGAAACCACTCTTCTATACTTCCACTTCCTATCCTTCTGTACCAACTACTAACAGCAATAAGAAATAATAATAATAACAACAAGAATATGAACAGTAAAAGGAACAGCAACAATGACACCATTCATACACTTATATAAACAAATTTTTCCGCGGTTTATGATTGCAAGACTCAAGACTGGAAGCCTAGGAAGCTGTGAACGGATCAAAGGCGAATGAATGGCAAAAGCACCAAATTGTGGGTGGGTGTCTTTGGTTTTGGGTGGCTCTGGGTATTGTGTTGCCTCATGATATTTATGCCGTTTAACGACAGCCACACAATGCTGCCGGCATCTATTGCTTTCTTTTACATCATCACTTTACTTACCATAAGTACAGACAGAGTAATAGCAACAACAACAACGACAATGGGCATACTACTGAGTATCAGCGAAGAACAAATTGTTCTAAATGCCTCAAAGTATCTGTACATACTATTGTGTATACTATCCTTGTATATCCTTTTCTTGTATGCTTACAGTTCCATTGTTGTTCTTGTTGCTTTTCTCGCTGTTTGTGAGTATTTTTGTTGTTGTAGATTCAACTTGTTTTCGGCATTCGGCACTCCGCATGGGTCCATGGAGCAAAGGCAATGGTAAATAAAACAAGACCAACAAAAACAATGCGAACGTCACGTCAAATACAGTTTCATCCTTGATACTCTGCGCCAAGAGTATTTGGCTGAACGCCTTTCACTGACGCGATGCGATACGATGAGATACAATATGATGCCATACCATGCGATGCGATGCGGCGAAGACTCTCATTGTTAGTATTCGTTTATTTTTATTTTTATGTGTCTTAACGCACATACTGGGGGTCTGGGTATGCTGCTACTCTTTGCTGAGCCTCAAATAAGTATGCACAGCACGGGGCACGGACTGGGGCAAAAGGCAAATAAGTTACTCAACCTGGTATGAGGTCTTTGGTTTGGCATGCCACCGACTTAGATGATAATGGAGACAGGGGCGACGACGACGACGACGACGACAATGATGATGATGATGCGGGTTAATATTATTGACTGTTTTGTTAACTGAGGCTCTGTGAGCCACTCTCCATGTTTCTGCGGCCATGATGCCAATATTAACCTAATGGCGTTTTATATTTTAAATATTGAGTTGAGCGTAAGACTTCCTGGCGCACATCCTTATCCTAGCACTCGCCCTCTCTTGCCATGTTTCTTCATTATACATTGTGAACTGCGGCTGTGTTTCCTTTTTTTTTTTAGGTGGATTTAGTTAAAAATGACTAAGCAAATGATTACTTTTCGTCAAGGATAACAACAACAAAGAAAAGCAATTGCAAAGGATGCGAGAGAGGGAAAATAAGAAAGTAAACATGCTTAGATAAATGAAGTCGCCACCGCAATACGCACCAACTCGATTTTCGTTTGTATTAAAGCCAAAAATGTGGCAAAACAAAAAAAAAAAAAAGGAGAAAATTACAAAAGAAAAGAAAAGTGTAGAATGTAGAATGAAAAAGCGCAAATGGAAAAACCATAAAATTTATCAACATTAAATAATTAAAAAAAAATGTAAAATAAATTTATCAAAATAAAAGAATTACAAAATTTGCTTGCATAAAAATTTCCCATGACTTTTTTCCATGTTATTTCCATTATTTGTTTTTGTACCCAAAAACTGCGTGTGAACTCTTTAAAGTCAAAAACCCGAGCGCACACGCAACCAAACAAAAAAAAAAACACAGTTAAGTAAATGAAAAATAAAGTAAAAACCTGTGAGAATAAAAAAGAAAGAAACCTAGTGAGAGTGAGAGAGAGAGAGAGAGAGAGCATTGAGGGAGAGTGGCAATAAGCAAGGGAAGGAAAGAATGTTTGGCCGAGAAATTTAATAAAAACGCAATTTGCTGCATTTTTCATTCAATAAATCGTGTACGAAAACAAAAACTTTTTCTCCAGCATTTTCCATTTCTTTTTTTATTGCTTTTTTCATTACCATTCCTCTTTCCTTTCTCTTCATGATTTGTTTTGTTCTCCAAAAAAAATGATTCAGAAAAACAATGCGTGCAAAAGTTGCAAAATAAAATAAATTCAAAATAAAATTGAAAAAATCGATGAGTACAAAAAAAAAAGAAACGAAAATATTCAGCATTAATTGCATTTTTATTATATTTTTTTATATATACATATATTTATAGATTTTTTTTCCATGCTTTAAATATTGTATTAAAAAGTTGAAAATGAAATGAGAAAAATCTACGAAATCTTCTGATTCCTCGTTCCAAAACAAAATCGATTTTTAATCTGTGCACAAGTGCGCAAATTTTATTTTGTAGCAGTGAAATGGAGGCAAACGCATGCGAGAAAATTGTTGCAATAACTATTACTCATACGACATGCATACACAACTGCTGCACACGTGTTTGAATAATACAAAATGCAATAAAAGTGAAGAAGGATTCACTTTAAATTTCATAGAAAACAAATTTTAAACCATTGATTTAATCTGGTCTGGATCGAAAGTTAGTGTAATCGTCATGGAATAAATGTTCATGTTTAAGTTGAAGATAAATTTATTTCAAGTTGACAATAATATATTTTAAATATTTGCTCTACAAATATTGTAACTTTGTATGACCTCAATTGAATCGATGCATGTGCATGCAAAAGAGTTTAGAATTCAACATTTTGTCAAGTGACTACATTTTACTTTATTGAAGCAAATTCAAGACTTATCTAAGATACATAACCAAGGGCGTAGACAGGTACGGGCAGGTTGATATTGGTTAGACAGAGGCATAGCTCAATTGAAGATTGTGTCTATGCTAGTGGAGCTAAAAGGTTGGTTGGTTGGTTTCCGTGGATGACTCGTATAGTCCACTACGAGCCACAATTAGCACTAGAGTGCCGTTTTGATACCACTTCCTCGCCGAACGCAATCAGTATTACTAAATCCAACCTGTCGAATTAATGAATTTGAGTAAATCACCCGGGCATTTGACTGAACAGTCCGAGAGATTGTTGATGAAGTATTTACCCAGAAAATTATTTCTAGTCTTTGCCAAGGCTGGGCATTGACATAGAAAGTGGGTGAGTGACTCCTCTTCCTCTTCGTTTCCGCAGCTCCTACAATGGCTTCTAAACGGAATACCCAGTCTCTCCGCGTACATCCCAACACACCAGTGACCGGATAAAACCGCTGCGAGCCTTGCGGTATCCGAGCGTCTTCTGTTAATAAGTCTAAAAGACCTATTTTCGTTGTAACAAGGCCAGGTAGCACGTGCCGCTCTGCTAGCTGGCGGAAAAACAGAAAGTTACTCCTCTTGACGACCGCCAGGGGAATTGAGACCTGTTCCGCCAACGATACATCAAGAGAAGCATCAGACCGTGCCAATTCGGCAGCTTTCTCATTCCCCTCTATGTTCCTATGACCGGGAACCTATAAGAGTGTGATATCAGCTTGACGACTTAGCTCGCTCATCGTCGTCCTGCATTACTTAACGAGCTTTGACTTCACAGTGGTGTATTGCAGTGTTTTGAGTTCCGCCTGACTATCAACGAAGATAGCTATCTTATGACTATAAGGTCGACTCCAACAGATGCCCTTGATATGCTACTGAAACTACCGCCAATTCACTTATTTATAAAAAGAGAGGCACTGTCGTTTATCCATCATTAGCAACATCTGTCTTACTAATTCAACTTTAAACAAAATTAAGTTACATTTCCAGGCAGTATATAATGATGTTTATAGAACCGGCACCTGTGTTGGAGCAGGTGTCTACGGGAAAAACCCTAAAAACGCAGAGAACTCCGTTTTCCTGGCAGAAATCCATGCAAAGAAATAAAATGTGACACAACTAATAAACACATATACTTTCACTCTGAGATCAAGGCTGCACTACAAGCACTCAATGCTTTTGAGTTCAATTCGAAGTTGGTTTGGGATTGCTTGATGTTACTCAACGGACAAGCATCGAAGAATTATGTTAACCTAATATGTGAGTTGGACATAGTGGGTATCTTGGAAACGAGAAAGCAGATGAACTCGGCGGGAAAGGAGCTGCAAACGTATAGAAGTTTGACGAAAACTAGACTAAATCACAGCGCTATTAGGTAGACACGAAGAATCTCCCAACTAGATCTTGCAAAAGAGCATGGGCATTACTGGCACTGACTCGGTATTCGGTCAGTCTCATGTTAAAAAACTTACAGGGCATTGCATAGTAATGAAACATTAACATAACATGCGGATCAGTCGTACGGATCTGTGTAATGAAGAAGAGGAGTCATTTACTATGTCACTGTGCTAATCACGACCAGAGTCCGCCACCTTGGAAACGAGTTTTTCGAAGACAATCTTGGAAGTCCTGATGAATATCAGAATCTCGGAAGAACTGTGACTACGTCCCACTTTCGACCCTAGGCGCGAGGTGTACTAGTTCTTGCCCTTCTCCTAATTTGTACAAATACAATAGATTTCCAATTACCAAAATTGAAGTTATTTACAATTTACAGCATACTAAAAGCATCATCTAAGCAAACTTAGTACTTCATGCAGAGTTATTAAACACTGAAAGCCTTCATATGACCTTATACAAAGAGGTACAATAAGCAATCTACAAATGTATGTACATTCTTTATAAATGAGTTATAGTGCATCTGCAAAGGAACTCGATCATACATATACATATGTATTTCTCATTAAGTAATCCAAGATAATGTCCAACGGCATGCATTTTCACAAATAATATGCATTTCCGTTTAAAATGTTTTGCTACAAAAAAACAAAAGCAATATAATCTCCGAGAATAGTGGAACTAAAGACCATATTAAGCCCACAAGTTTTGAATAGAGGAAAGGAGGAGTATGGGGAAGAAAAGAAGCCAATGTGAAGCACCAAAAGTAATTTAATTTCAAGACTTTCTAGCCGAAACTAAGCCGGCAACCAACTATAATTTGCATTAAACATAGACGAACTTTTGCAAATGTCTACCGTAGTAGTACGTATCTGTATCCATGAAGCATACATACAATATATACAGTAGCAGCATAGTTCCTTTCTCTTAGTTTCCATCCAATGTTGTACAGAATACATACGAGCATTAATGAATATGTGCAATAAAAATCATATATGCACGAGTATACACAGTTATGTAGTATAGGAAATATATACTGATGTCTCCAAGTCACGTAAAATTGTATTTAGTCGGATTCATCACATATACAACACATCGCATATTGTATTGTACGAGTAGTAGATGAAATGAAAAGAGTTTGAATCCACACTCGCATGGGTTGACTGACTAAATAAATGAATAAATGAATGAGTAAATGGGTGAATGAGTGAGAAAGTGAGAGCTACTGATGGTGAGTGGTACCAGGCACCTCAACATAATAAATATCATAAAAATAATGCGAGCTAACAAAAATAAACAAATTAAAATATGTGTTGCATATGTGTAGGCGCACTAAACGCACACCCAGTCATCAGCATGAGCTTGTGATTTAGTTAACCAAGAAAGAAAAGAAACGAAACGAAAAGAAAAATAGGATATGCAAATATCAAAACGGAATGGTTGCGCTTACTAAAACCATTCGACATTGTTAAATGTGCTTAGCCTGGTTTTATTTTTAACATTTTTAGTTAAGCGTTCAACATTAGTTTTGACAGTTTTTTTCATAGTTTTATTTTCTTTGTGGCAAGGAAGTTGCAACAAAATCAAAACGTGCCACTTCAGTATATTCAGTGAAAGCGTTAAGCCATGAAGCATGCGGCTTTTTGTGTCGAGTGCGTTTCGCCTCGAACCATTGTGAAGTTGCCGCTCAACTCAACTCAACTCAGATACAATAAGAAAAACCAGCATAAAGTGGGCGTATTAAGGCATTTTGTATGCGACACCAAAAGCAAAATTCAAATAAAAACAAACAGCAGAAAAATGGTAAAGAAAAAATCACCAACAAGACAACAAAAACTGTTGACAGCAAAAGGCGGCAACATCGAAAAGTTCTTGTTGTCCTCATTTTTTCCTAGTTTTTCGCAGTTTTTTTTTTTTTTTTGTATATAGGTTCATTTTTTGCGAGAACTGTTTTAAGTGTAGTATTGCAAAAAGTGAACAATATTTGGTTCATGACAGAATCGTCCATTGTTCTGCATAATACTTCACAGACCATAAGAGTAGGAACTACAATGGTATAAAGCCAGCTTATATTTATAGTTGAACCTCAAATTTCCTTATACTTGGAACAAAAATCATCATTATCTGTTTAATCTTTCTTTCTAACTAACTGAACTACTTGTCAAAATATAGTTTTCTAAGAATTTATTGTACAAGCCAGTGTTTCTATATTTTAATCCTCAGAATTTTACTTATATTACTTATATTATTATTATAACTCAAACCAGAAAGAAGGCTATCATTGGCTATGCCAAAGTTGTAATACTCTTCACGCTACTCCGCCTTAAATCCGACCTTCCTTTCTTAGCATCACATCAGTTTGAGTGGCAATTTTATTGTACATTTATTCTTAAAAAGTTTGACATTTCATTTGGGTTTGTATGAGAGGTACCCCCCCTAGTGGTCCGATTAGTTAACAAACTTTACACAGTATAGTTTACGGAGGTTCGGTAAATCGAGTTCATTATTAAGCAACAAACAATAAAAGGTTCATATTGGAGCCAAAGGCCTTGGTAGTCAGTGCTTTCCTTAAGTTAATCTTAGATTTGTTATCATGGGCGCAGCTGCCCGCTCTGCAGCTATATATGGAACCACGTACGCAGCAGCATAGTGAAAATCACCAGGCGACAACACAAATGGAGTATTGAAAACAGTCAATGATAATTCCATATTAAGATTCCCTTAACACATTGCTGAAAAATAGATTCTCTTCTCATTATCTTATCTTCATCCGGCCATTGTGCTTAAACTAACAAAAGTCGATTTTATGTTGCAAGCAGCAAGTTTTAAATAATCTTATTCTTTGGCTGATTTTGACCTAGCAGCTGAGCTTGGTATAAGTTTTGGATGAAATAGAAAAAAATATCATCATGCCCTTAGTCCCAATTTGTTTTTCCCAACCATTAAAATTGCTCTGGGTATTAAATTGGCTTTACCATATACAACTGCCACAATAGCGAGATCTTTCAGTACATTTAAAAGAGTACAAATTTGGCTGCGATCAACAATGTGAGAGTATGTATGTTTCATATTATTGGAAACTTCGCTGAGGATATTATAATTTTGTCCACGAAATTGTGTAACGCATAGAAGGAGACCATATAAAGATTATATGTATATTCTTGAACAGTCGATATAGTCATCTATTCCTTCAGTTGTATAGCTATCGTCATGAGACTTAGTACAGGTTCGTCTTCCTGTTGCAGTCATATGTACATATTTATGTTTATTTGCAGTATATTGCGCAACACTTGAAAATATAATTGATTTAATATTAATATTTTCAACAAAGACAATAACCAATATACAAAGTCTTAATAAGGTTTAGAAAATGAGTTGTGCATGAAACCGTAATCCGTTGCGTGGTTTAGAAGTAATCAATATCTAAACTTTATGGAATTTCGACTTTGCTTTAAACTATGTAAAGATCAGAATTAAAATTTTTTTAAGTAAGATTATAGTGGAAAATATATTCTTCTCCCGCTAAGATAAAATCCTGGCTACGCCCGTGTTTGTAATTATATATTAATAAAAAATGTATACTATCAACATCAGTATACTCTGATTTTCATTATTATGAAACTAGGATAGCAGCTCCTCTTTATTTGCCCTCAAATTAGAATTATTCTATTTTAATTATAAAAGTTAAAGTCTAACAAAAATTAAAAACAAATCTTTTAAGGCTCAAAGCCGAGTGAATTCTATACCTTCTTTTACAATAGTTCATTGTACATTGACACTGACTTCATTACAGAGGAGAAAAAAAAGCAACTGACAAACAAACGCATTTGAAGCTTGTCTTCTTTATACAATGAAATATTGTATTATAATATTTCAATGGTAAAAATAAGAAAAAACATAAATAAAATTGAATTGAATGGAAAAAGCAAAACGTGGCATTTAACGCATTTTTAAATGTGGTAGAAGATAGAAAAAAAAAAAACAAAAATAGCAAAGAAGCAAAACACACATACTATATACTAGTATAAATGAGTGGTGATAAAATGTTTCTTTTCATAAATTCGTATACAGTAAGTAGTACATACTTTCATCTACCCATGGCAAGAGTAGTACACTTTTATAATATAAAGAAAGCAGCATCATGAGCATTCCATGGACTCACTCTAGAGTTGTCTGCATGAGCACGTGCTGACGAGCGCCAGAAGCAAAGATGATGATACATATACATACATTTAAGTATTATATAGAATGTGTATACAAAAAATCTACTAAATCGCTTGCTAGAACTTTTCTTCTACTACTATGTATATATATGTTAGACAGAACAGAACATGTGTGTGTGTGTATGTGATTCTACTCATTAGGATTAATTTTCCGGTTGCAGGAGAACAAAACGAAAGCAGCATTGAGCAATGCAAGTCACAGTCAACAGACTGTGAGTCCTTTCACTCTCTCAAGCAGACAGACTCAAACATAGAAGCACGCATACATATCCAAATAGCTGACAACCAACAAACTCAATAAAAAACCAAGTGTTCCTTGATGTCTGTCTGCCAGGGCTTGTGTTTGTATGTATCTGAGTATTAAAAGAAAATGAAAACAAAATGTAAAAATGTATAAAACAACAACCAAAACTCACACACACACATACTGTATGTGTGTGTGTATGTTTGCATATGTAAGGACATTCGCGAGCGGCAGGTGTCATGCTACACGCCTGCATAATGTTGAGGCAGGGCAGTAGCTTTATAGAGTATGTTAAAATGAGGGCATGGATGATGTACTATAAAAGGCATGGATGAAGTCAGCACCCAGTGAAAGAATGAACGAACGAACGAACGAAAGGATTGCTGAAAAGGACGAGACAAACACGTAAACGAGCAAAATGACATTTTATCATCAAAGGTAGGAAAATTCACCTGAATTACGCTTTAGTAGTAGAGTACACAGCAACAACAGAAACAACAGCAACAATAGTAAAATGACTGACAATAACAAAAACAAAAACGTTTAAATATTTTAAAAACAAAAACAGAAGCAGGAGCTGAGCTGAGCTGAAGCATCAGGAGCAGCTGCAAATGCTACAGATACAATCCAAGCCAAGCCATCCCGACCATAGCAATGCATAGTATTGGAGCATGAAGCGCCTTCAAAAGGACATGCCTGCCTTCCTGCCTTTACTTGATCATGTGAAAGAGTGTGTGCATTGAAGGATAACCTATATTTTTAACTTTTTATTCCCTTTCAGTTTGCTGGTTTCAGTTCTCTTCCCTTTCTTTATTTTTCTTTAAATTGCATTGCATACATCAACGAGTATGTGTGTGTATACATGTCAATGTAACTTCATTCGACTTTCTATACACATGTATATGTATGTATCTTATTCATTTACTCATTTACTTGGTTCGTTGGTTGGTTGCTTGCTCTCTCTGCATGTGCGCCATTGTTGCATTGAAATGACAAAGCAAAACTTTCCAATTAACTTTGATTAAAAAGTTTCCACTATCACCGCACAATGTAAACATGAGAAATTTGTTTGAATTAAAGTTCCATAGAATGCAATAACAACAACAACAACAATGGTAGGAAGTAGGAAGTCAGTGACTAGTGGGCAGGCAACAATCTGGTGTAAGAAGGAGTGGGACGAACAATTGGGAAGGAGGCGTCTGTTTGAGTTGTGGTACAATGAATATAAAATCAATTTGCAATAAAATCAAAAAGTCGTATTTGCGGCATACAAATATTGAAAGGATTGGCAAGGATATCTCACATATCCAATGCTATTGCCTTGACTTGAATAAGAATGGACTAACGTACGAACAGACAGATAGACGGATAGACGGTTGGTTGGTCATCAATTAAATTTAGATGGGGAACTATTTTTACATACTATTGTAAAACACATATACATATATAAGTAGATACTATATGTAAGTAATAGTTTCATGTCAGAACAACAGTAGTGATGAAGTATTTTAGTGTTTCAATTGTCAGCGTAAGTCTGTGTATCTGTGCACCTTAATAGTACAAATGACTTTAAATGGAGTTCATAATTATTTTAAAATCAAAAAATACTACATCATGATTATTTTAGTTTGATTTTTGTAAATGCAACCACTAAAAAGTACACTAGATCAGTCTAAATTATTCTGTGTCAATATTAGTTTCTGAGAGAACTGCATTTTACCCTGTGCAATAATTAGACAAATCATTTTATTACAAATCTATTCAGTTATTTATTTAATAGTGCAAAATATTTGAGTAATCCTGATCTACAATACGATACTTATTTTCATACAAATAACTTACTGTTTTGTTAAAAAGCTACATACATTTAAATGTGCCCATAATGTTAATGATTTAATGCAAATCAAACAATCACATTAGACTTCGAATCTGAAGGTAGTTTGATTGTTTTGTAAGTCCTTTAGGTGGGCTACATAAAAGCCACATGCTAATACCATAACTGAATGCCCATCAACCACATTCAGTTACACTTGTATCTAGGAGAACGAGCAGGTTAAAATCAGTAGCTACGGGTACTATGAGAAACCGAAAAAAAAGTAGTCAATTGAGCGCATAACCACCCAATAACCAATATGGAGTGGTGACAAGAATAACAACAATGACGTTATTAGAAAGCAGGAAAACACAAGTAAAGTGGTAAAGTATTAAACAACAAAATAAGTAAATGAAGTAAATGAAAAAGCAAGCAAAAGAACAACAAAGCAAACAAGTGAGTAATGAAAGAACTAAATTAAAAATACAATCGAATGTTAAAAATGAAAGTAAAAGATTAAAATTATTGCATATAAACAACTATTGATGCTATACCAATACTTATAGATATAGTATAGTTACAATTGCAACCAGATAAATAAAAATGTATTTGATCAATTGTTGAAAAAATTGGATCTTTCCAATTTATGCTCTTACCATAACTGAATGAATGAGTATCAACGGGTATCAACGAACAACTTTATAAATAGTAGACTTCATGCAGCACCCTCACTTTCACAATGAATAAATTTACAAGATTTGCTTTATGTCCCTTGTTTTTTTTTTATATAGTTTTTATACACTTTTAAAACCGCGAAATTGAACACAAATCGACATATACGAGGTAGGTTTAAAAAATAACATTAATTTTAAGGGTTATCTTATTTTTCATTATTCAACAGTGATGTCACATATGACAGAAACAGCAACAGAACCAGACTCCAGACATGGTACCAGATCTCAGTGTATTTGCACCAGAACCAGAAACAACTTTTTTTGGTGCCGTCTTTTCCTTTTCTTTTGATTGCTCAACAAACCAAAAAAAAAAAATTAAAAAAATTGTGGCAGCAATATATATTTTTACCTTAAGTATTATTTATTTTTAGCTTCTAACTGAATAATAAGCAGTTCTGTGTCTGTTCTACAACAGAATAGTCGCAGAACGTTGCGTACTGGAGTCTGGTTCTGTTGCCGTTTCTGTCCTATGTGACACCGCGGTATTAGTGTTATAGGTAGGCCATTCACACTGAACGTGAATCGAAAACCACGAGGAAAAATGACAGTTGTTGTTGTAGAATGTGAATCAATTCAGGTAGATTCAATAATGGAGTAGCTGTTGGTTAGGTCTTTGCCGGATAGGAACTGTCATTTTCGACAGACTTACGTTCTTTTTTTCTTTCAAACCAAACCAAAAAACGGCTGATCATGGCACAACTTGTCAAAGTGTGTATAAGCAAAACCAAAAAACAACTGTTCATGATGCAGAATCGCCGGTCTGAACGCAAAATCGATTCACAATAAATCAGTTCGGTGTGATTGTCCTGTAAAATAAGTAGATAAGATTATGAACAATGGAAAAAGTAGAATAAAACAATTATAGTCATTATGGTCATATTCCGAAAATAAATTGACAGAGCAATCGAATGATCGATTAATCACATATACTTATTACCATTAGTTCATGCCGCAAAGTTCAACAATTCTAAATTACTACTACATATTGTATTTTGTATAAAAATTGCGTCAAACAATTCATGAGTTTTGCATCACAAGAATGTTAGTTTCCTTCACTCCATTGCGTTTATATGAGATTTAGACCAAAATAGCCCTGATATTGTTTGTGCCACTATATTTGCCAGCTTATGTCTCATGGCAATGGCAATTGTTAGGTTTTGACCATACCTCGTATTTACTCTAAAAGTGACACAAATATATAAGCATGCGTTCATGCATATGCATGAAGTCCATTTTCAGTCAATCGCACTCAATCACATCTGAAAACAAAACCAAACCAAACTGAAAAATGTTGAAGAGCGAACAAAGAACTTTTAGGTTTCAATGCAACGCCACAAAGAACATGGAATAAAGCAACAGCAACAAGAGTAACAAAATTGACAGAATACATATATACAATATTGTATATATATAAAAAAGAAAAAAAATTGTGGCGAAGAATATAGAAAAACGTATATTTTGTTTCTTTGTTTGTTGTTTGTAACAAATAACAAGGCTGAAACATATTTTCTATTTTCTTCTTTGATTCGAGTATATTTTTGTATATTGTACGCCTATCTTTCTGTGTGTGAATGTATGTATGTGAAAGTATCAAGGGGGTGGGTTGGTTTGATGAGGATTTGTTTGTACATTTGTGTTTGTTACTTCACTTTATTGCTGATTTACTTGCTTGTTTGTTCGTTTGCCTGCTTGTCTAAGTCAACACTCATTGATTCGTTCGAATATTGAACATTGAATGGCAAAAATCTGTAAATCTGCCACATTTTTGGGTCTACTTCATTTGCAAATACTACTAGCAAAGAGCAACAACAAACAACTAATAAAACTATGCTAATACATAGACAGCAGACAGCTTGTATTTGCATCTGTTATTGTTCTTGTTGCCACTGTATCTGGTTGCCGTCAGCTTGTTTGTTCATTGCAGCATAACAGACTCGATTCATATGTACGTATCTATACTATATATGTACATATGCATGTATGTAGGTATATTTTGGATGCACATTCCGCTGATCTAGATTCACTATTGCACAACTTACTTGTGTGGTCTGTGAGTGAGCCTTCCTGTGTGTGTGTGTCTCAATGTATCTTTCACTTTCATTTAGTTTCATTTGCTTGCTGCATGTTTGCATTGTGAATCAATTGGTTTGAATGATTGATAGAAATATTTGATATATTTGCATTTGCAAGGACAACATATACAAGAAACCCAATAATACCAACAACAAAAACCTCAACAAAAACCCCAAAATAACAACTTTCTTTCTTTTATGTTGAGTTGGTATTAATATTTTAATGTTCATTCTATGTTTTTCTCTGTTTATTTTGCTGTTCAAAAAGTCATTGTGCTTTCTTAAGCCGCTCTTTAAATTGAAGCACAATATGGCCTACAGAATATAAAGTATCTACGGCATTTTCCTATGAATAGTACAATTTTTTGATTTCCACAACTCATTACAAAACCTTTTAATCTAATCGATTAAGTCAATGCACAAGCCCAACAATATTACAATAAAATTATACATATACGCACATCGTACTCAACTATTACCCAATAAATTCTACATGAATATTCATGATGACTCTAAACCAACTAGCGAACCCGGCGTGCTTTGCTACGCTCTTGATGTTGATCCCCTGTTTCTGTTTTCTTTAAGTCAATATTCCCGATATTCCTCCTTTTAAAATGCTCTATTCTTATCTTATCTCTAGTTCTGCTGCAAACACCTCAGCTATTATAATCTTTTATAGGGGCATGTCTATATGGCTGAAAATTAACACATTTAGTTAATCCAATTTTTTTTTAGCACCATTAAGAAATAAGTTGTTAAATTTTTCAGCTCTCATTGTGATCAGTGGATTGTGTTGACGAGGCGGTAGTTGCGCGGTGGCATACTCAACAGCTTCATGAATGTTTCTCTCAAGAAGTTCTACAGTACTATCAAAATCCTCCACGTAGGTCAGTTCAATGTTGAGGCTGATGTGAGTGTCTAACCAAGATTGGAATCGCTCGATATTGGCATGCAGAGGCAGAAGTCGCTGTAGTGTGAAGTGTGTGTCACCTGTCATAGCCATATGAATTATCATAGCCAGATGATCCAAGCTGAGATACAGATTTTCAACAATTGATAGCGCTCTGGATTGGATGCCGGCATAAGCTGCAAAGTCAACCGCGTCCGGTTCGCACCAAACTTCACAGGAACACTATACAGGCTATGCTAGAGTTTTCTTGAAAATTTCTTTTAAATCTATTCATCAGTTTCATCAGTTTCGAAATCTATAGAGAACATACATACATACATACATCCTATTTTAGATACATAATAGAAGTTAAATAACTACCTTACTCGATGACCTTCTAAATTCTATCAGGTAACTTTTTAAAAATTCTGTTCATTCACTGTGAGATACTTATTAAGATATTGTCTGATGTCTTCAGACACAAAAGTTCTACTATCCATAAAATATAGCATTCATTAAAATATATGGAGGTCTAATGAAAGCTTAGGCTACATGGTGGATGTGGCAATTCAACAATTCACATGAAACATTGAAAAGTTCATCTATGTATTATAAAAAAAAACAGATATCTTCACAAATGTTTTGTGAATCATTTACTGCCACAACCACGGAAACGATTTTGATAAAAAAAATACCATTTGAAAAGTATCGCTGGATGTATACTTCTGAGACATCAGAACAGCGCCATTTATCACGTGATAGTGTTCTTCTAAAGAACATTGTTTTTAGAGAAGTTATTAGCACTTGAAAGAAACAAATGTTTTTCTAGAATGCGGTCGATTGTGTAGGCAGCCGGTTACCCTCGTAAAAATAGTAGTACAATTGTAATTGTCCCTCATCAGGCAGCCTGTGCACCATAAATGGCTTAGTCTACATCTGCGGTTTTACCAAATTTTCTTTTAGTTTTTTCTATATTGACGTGTGACTTTTTTTTAATGTTTTGCCGCGTTGTTGACAATTTTTTGCTAGCGGTTCATATGACAACACAACACAACACTGTTTCATCAGACCCAGCATTTGTACACATAAATTTAATATTTTTTTAATCTCATCATCATCATTATCTTTGTCATTGATTCTGCAACAATTGTGTTTTTGTTTTGTTCTTGGGTTTTACATATTTTTGAATTTGAAGTAATTTTTAGAAAATCCTGAAGCACATTATTTTCACATACAGATACATTTTAAGCATTCTTTACAGATAACAATACCAATAAATAAAATACGAATTTATTTAAAATATTGTAATTTCAGTTTCAAGGACACAACAAATATTTAATATGAAAATGTGTTTATTTTTTATTGGAAAATGTAAAATAAACTTAGAAAGGATCGTAACAACAAAAACAAAACCAACAGAAACAAAATCTCGACACATTCACTCATATTTTTAAAAGGAAATTTCAAACTTTTCTTTTACTTACATTTCGACCACCCCTCAATTTGTACTTGTTCACTTCACTTGTGGTTTCCGTTACGTCTCTTTTTCCTCAATTTTAATAAGAAAAATAAAAAAAGAAACACAAAGAAAGGAAAACAGCATAGAAAGAGGAGAATACGAGGACAAGACTGGACGCTTGACTTTATGAAAATCTTGTGCGCGAATGCGCTCTTTAAATTTTTGAAAGCGAAGACGATGTACGATGGAGGAAGGATGAGAGAAGTGAACTAAAAGGAAAATAAGATTTTTAATAAATAATTTGAGAAAAGGAAGAAAAAAGTTTATGCTTCAATAAACTTTAGCTGAACACGCGGTGGCATTTCTCTTCTTTCCATCATCATCGTCATAGTCATCATCATCCTTTACGTCCTTTGGCCTTAGACTTATGTAACTTCAACTTGGCTTGGCCAGTTTAACTTGACTTGTTTGACTTGCTTAGCTTGCTTTGGACATCACTTGGACCGATGGACCTTTTAAGCAGTGCAGTTTGAAAGTATTTTTTTATTTGCCTTAAAAGCGGAAATAATCAAGTTTTTCCTTACATTTTCTTTTTCCTTTTTGCAGTACTCTTTTTATTATTGTATTTTTGAGGAATATCAAATTTTTTTCTTCTTTTATTTCATGTTTTGAAAGCCACACGAAATACAAATGTTTAATGTTGAAGTACTTTTTTTTGGAGACTTTCACTTTTATCAGAATAGTTGCTTAAATGAGTTTTTTTAAAGGAAAAGATTCAATTTATTTTTTGGTGATTTGAAGAGCTAAAGGCACTTAATACAATATTTTTAATGAAGTCTGAGGACTCGGTGGTTCTGTCCTTGTACACTGGATTCTGTTTGTGCATAATAAAGCATCAATTTGGTGTAAAACCACAAGATAGACAGCTCATTAGCATCAGTAGCAGTCAGTGGCCATGACCGAGTGAAGGATGATCTAGAAACGCCTTTGAATGCAGTTTGGTAAAATCTCTTTCCTACTCAAAGCAATGGGCGTCCACCCTCTGCTATCGTATGCTTCAATTGCTCCCTTTCTTTTTTGGCTCAGCGCAATTGTGTGCAATCATAGCGTAAATTCTACCTAATAAGCGTGCAAAAATCCTTACCGTAACTAAACTTTAATAGTTGCTGGTTAAAACCTGTAAGGGGCTTATGGGATGTGAAAACAGTCAATGAGCTTAAGCAGGGTTGTCGAACTACTTGTTTGAAATGAAATAGAACTATTGTCTGTTATTAAGGTTTATTTTAAAAGAAATTGGAGTTTAGGGTATCACACTATAAATATTACATAACGCGTAATGAGGAATATGTTGTGTATGAGAACTTAATTGAAAGTTTTGTCCTTTTATATTCTGGGAGTGGGTACTGAATGGAAAGCTGTCTTGCTTGTAAAGAGCTAATCGGGAAGTATGAGTGTTGAGATGAAAGCATGATTTACTTGAATATGTGATAATCTAGTAATTTTCTACCATTCACCTGAAGAGTAAAAGTAATTTACCACTAACAATTTTCATGGCTACTTTTCTATTATTTTACTTATTGAGTAAAGTTTTGGCCACCTTACCTTATACAATAGTATGTAGTCTAATGTCATTCTCATTCTGGCACCGGTGAGCGCATATCTCATGTACGTAACTGCCGTCAGACGCCAGGAGCTGCATATTTTTAAGCCCTTTGTCGCCAGCCACAGCACTATTCTGCAAGAAGTGGGGATTCAAGCTGATGGTGGAGTATGTGACTACTGTGTACCAGTACTACTATTGTTTTAAGACAATATTCCCGAGTAGAGATGATTTGAAGTGGGGTAACGTCATTGGACGGGATGAGCTTTCGATCTATACTGACGGCTCCAAGACGGCAGACGGTACAGGTGCAGGCATCTTCTCGGAATAGCTAATAGTATCATCTACCTGACTGGGGTAGCGTGTTCCAGGCAGCAAAATTAATTAAAGCTTTGGGTGGGGACCTCTAGGCACATACCAATATATGTTGACATTCAGACTGCTATCAAGGCTCTGTCGGCCCACAGCTTCAAGAGCAAAATCATATGAAGATCTTAATCAAGCTCGCCAACACTCTATCAAGCTTATCTGGGTGCCAGGTAACTTCGGTAAGGTAATGAGATAGCGGAAGAGTGTGCCGGGAAAGGCTCGGCACTGCCTGTGCCTCAATCAGTTGCCGATTATAGGATATCCTCTCATGCCTGGAAGAGAAAACCAGAAATCTAGCAGGCAAGAAAGGTGCAAATGAGTCTGGCTGTACTGTTGCTAGGACACTCTTGCTTTTCTATCAACCAGAGAAACTCTGAAATCCTCTAGTGTAACAAGAACAAGATTCGAACATTGACGGGATTTATGACGGGGCACTGCACATCGGGATGATAGCCCACAGGATGTGGATCCCATATCATGACTTCTGTCGTAGTTGTGAAGATGAGGAGGAACCGGAGAGCATCCATCTCTCCTCTGTGATTGCCCTGCTATTCTTGGTAGACGAATCCAGTTTCTCGGGTAACCATTCATCGAGGAGTTGGGTTGTTTGGCAAAATGTCCTTTGTGCTACCTAGCTCTGTTCGTAGTCCACGAGAAGTCTCTCAGGCTGGTTTTAGAGAAAGAGGGTAATCTCTGGGACGAACCTTGGACAGTAGTGGATTCCCGCTCAAAATGCCTTAAGGCTTCTGGGTGAACGGCTTGCATAACCCAACCTAACCCATGATGTTTCTACATAAATGGACGAAAGTATGGAATACAATTTTAAAATGTTTAAAGTATAAAACCATATATAAGAGGACACCGTTTGTTTTAGGATTTATATACATATTTTGTATTTTTTTTTTTTTTTTGGTGATATGGGATGATTTTGTAGTATTGTATAATCCCCAATTCAAATGGGGTCGATTGCATCGCATTTCATCCATGCACACAAAAACTATACTCGTTGGCTAAACCCAACATGGCACAAATAAAATAATATAAGAAATAAAATGAAAAGGGAAGAAGAAAATCCAACTCATTCTCACAGAGTTACTAACATAAATACTCACACAAATAACACAAAATGTTACTCTCACAATTGTGCAACGTGACTTATCACATTGCGTAACTTGTGATTAAATTGGATTTGTGCATGCTCGTATATGCATCTGTGTGTAGTATGTGAGGATTATGTCAATCCGTAATCTCTCACATGTTCCTTGCCTTTCCTTTTTTACAAAGATTCTCCATCCTGCAGCTTGCTCTGATAGCTTCTACTGAAAGTATCGATTGTGGTTGCGTAAAGTTTTTAATTATATTTGCGGCTACCAATTGAATTTTCTTCTGTACACCAACATCCACTTACTCATCCACACTCATATGTGTGTGCAATTCCCAGTATTTGTTGCAGTCGAAAGGATGATATCCTTTATTTTTTCTACCAGTTTATTTTGTCTCAACCACAATTATTGGCGATGTCAACAAATAAAGCGGAAATGGAAAGAAATGGATAAAGGAAAGGGAGTCATTGACAACAATAGAATGGGATGGCAAAATAACAGAAAACTGTATAGTATACCTTTGTGCTACAGTGTCTTCGTAAGTACAAGAGAAGAAGGTTCCAATTTGTTTAGAGTCAGAAACCACTAGATGCTATTCAAGTCAAATTGATATAGGCTTGCTTAGAATGGTGAACAATGTCTAACTAAAAGGTAATAATATTCTAAGAAATGAAAAAATGGTAACATGCGAACTTATTCCTAAAAGAAAGTCACCATACAAAAGTCATTCTATAATTCAAGCAACAAATTGACTTATTGTAAATAAAGAAATATCTATCTTGACTACAAAGTGTTTCTTTTCTATGTCTATTTGACTCAAAATCTATTGAATGACCCTCGTATTTTTCATTGTATACATTGTTTATTATTTACCAAAATTTACAGATGCCATATTCTGACGTTTAGATTCAGATAAATAATAAAAATCAGTTATTTGCTCCTCCTACATCAACTTTATAAATGTGCGCCTTGCAGTCAATCGGAATCAACAAGCTTATTTAGATCAAGAGACTATTGAAGTTCTTTCACTACACCTCACTGTAGTCTGATATAATGTATTGAACCTTGCATCGGTTCTCTTTAGTGAACCAATCTTTCGATTAATCGATTCACATTCACATTACGATTTCAATGTATCGAAAATTCTATTTCGATTAATTGGCAAAACAATCTGTTATTTCTAAAATAATCGACACGAGTTTGATGTATGGGCTCTTCATAAACAAATTACAGTGCTATGTTTTTTTTTTTTTTGATCTTAATAAATGACCCGGTTAATTTTCATAATCAATCAATCATAATCAATTGTTTGCGCATTTGGCAATCAGACAAAATTTATTTTTGTATTTTCAAAACAATTTCCAATTTTAGCCGAAAACTTTGAATTGTGTAATTTTATTGCATTCGTTGAAAAATTCACTGACAAAAGACCTTTTTTTTTGACTAATCAATTAATCTTAATCGATTACTTTGACACGCTTGATTGCAATTAATAATCGTTACGTTTAAATTAATCATATGATCAAATAATCGATTAATACAAATTTTGCATAGCCAGTAAAAATTAAAAATCGAATTCTAAAGTTTACCCATAACTGTAAGAAGCCTGAGGCCCTAGAAGCCAGTGCAACCTCAGCTTTTATTAACTTTAAGTTAACCTAATGCTAGCTAGCATTACTATTAAATAAATAAAATAAAAATCGAATTCTCTTTTTTTATCAGAGATTATTTACTTAAAACAAAAAAAAAAAAAAGTATTAGTTACAGAATATTATTGTTGAATAACTTATTTCTTTATGCATATTATATGAGAATTTATTATTAATATTTCGTTTTTCATTTTATGGAATTTAATGGGTGTTTATATGATAATGTCGATTATTGGTTTCTTTTTTCTATATTTTTTTATCCTTTTTAAGTCTCTTTCTCTCCTCTGCTGCTTGTTCTTTTATATCTTTAAAGAAATCAGATTCCTTTGACTTCTTTTTAGTTTCCAATAAAAGACTATCTACAACAGCAAAGAGATCAGTCCTCGTTCCAGATCTATTAACAATACGCTGAGTTCGCGTGATTTTTGGTTGCGAATCATTTGGACCTTTGATTTCAGAATTACTGTGGCTATCAAGTAATGTTTGCGTAGTTACCGTCGCAAGGTCATGCTCATCTTCAGCACAAATTACTGTTGTTTGATACATATTTGTTGTCGTTTTTACTGTAGTTGTTGTTGTTGCTTTTGAAACGGCGTTTTTCACACTTCTTACACTTCGATGTTTTGATTTACGAACACTTGGTTGGGTCCTGAGTTTTTTATGTTTGTTTTTGTGTTTAGTTTTAGTATGCTTATCGTTTGGATTTGGTGTTGCACCATCAGCGTCCTCTTCTTCTGAGTTATTTAGAACTTGGATAACACATTTACGATCGCGACAAAATTTACTGCAATCACTATAAAGTGTAAATCCTGCATTGTAACAAACCAGGGTTGCTTGGCATAAGTTCGATGTTTTATTGTACATAAATTTCATAATTTTAGTTGCTGGATGACATTCGTAAGGTGATTGCCTTGTGCATCGAGCTAAAATTTTATAAAGATTATATTGAATATGTTAATATATTGAATATTGTGTTTGGTAAAAAAAACTTTACGTATTGCAGTTCCATACAGCTGTCGGACAAATAGCGTCAAAAGTATAGTTAGCAGTTGTAGACTGTTAAAGATCATTTCGCAGACTAAATACCAGAAAGATATATTTTTAAATTATAATTGCAATTTTTAACAACAATTTCACGGTAATAAATCTGATTAAAATGTTAATTTTTTAACGAATCGCTGTAGTCCCATGAAGAGAACGAAACAATATTTCAATAGTTTACACAGATGTGAAACGGTGATCATATTACTTATATCTAAAAGAAAATATAATTTAATGATGATATAGCGAAACGACTAAGGAAAATTATTGCTAAGTATTCATATACATAATTCTAAATTATTATCATGATGATAGAAGACAATTTCTGTAATTGAATGAATAAATAGAATCTGATAAAATATGGATGTCATTTTTATGTTACATAAATTATGAAGAGGGAAGCAATATTTATTGAGCATACAAGTAAGTACTCATGAATTTTCAGTGCATATCATCAGTAATATTGAATCACATCGGCTATTGTTTAAACTGTGTTCTTAGTGAAGCTCAACTGTTTTTAGAATATGACATTTGGACCTCAAAATACAATATGTCAAATTTAGTGCTTACAAAGCTTTGTTCGGAGGATGCAATTTTACTGTTTCTGATAACGAACAATGGATTTATTGTATTGTACTATAGTGTGGTAAGTGCAGCCAACCGGCAGCCGTATTCCGAAGTCGAATAACCATACTTTGGTGGAATCAGAAAGATGTCGTATATAATGATCAATGTAAAACATATGAAAGCATCAGAGCAGAACAGTTAAAAATACAATTGATGCGTTTGAAATGACTATTGAAAGACAAAGAGAAAAAATATAACACAACTAATTTTTGGATTGAGAGCGAAACAAAGATTTTGAGAGCGAACGCAATTTCGTGAGCGACTTTCTCTCTTTTAGAAGTGTATACTTGTATGATCATTGATTGTTTGCCCAATATCGATGCGTATAAATAGCTGCAGAATCTTATGCCATATTGTGCGCCGCACTCTATCATGGGGTTTTAATTATTATTGTGCGCCGCATAGCATTCAAACAATTCATTTGGTTTTGGTGACTACTGAGCGCCGCTTTCTATCCATTCAATTCATTTCATTTGGTTACTACTATATTAGTTACTCTCATAACTCAAACGCCGTTTTAAATCTAAATAAAAAAAAAATATACTTTTTCTTGTGTTCTCCACCAAAAAAAAAACTTTGATATCTAATCAAAAATTGTAAAAAGAAGTATTAATCTTTAATCAATTATTTGATCTATTTCATCAATATCATCATTCGAATTGGTATAGGTCCCACCATGTTTAAATATTTGGATATTTAATTTAAATTTGCAATATAAAAGTTACAACATTTTGATTTATAATTTTTATTCACCGACATGTGTAATCTCATTCATACTTTTCTGCGCAATTTGGACAAATTTTTGTAAATGAATACCGCATTTACTGTGGACTAAATCCGGATGATTTAGTTATGGCGTTTACAATGAATTTTTTGAATCATGAACACCTGTGTGTTGTTTTGGTTATACACACTAGTGAAACGTTGTGGCAAATTGTGACAATTAAAACTTCAAATTTGAAAAATATGTGCATGATTTAGAACATTTCGCAGTCTATGGACATAATTCTTGCAGCTCTTGTTTTACCCCATAATTAGCTGTTTAATGATGACACGCAACGAAAAAAGAGGACCAGTCTTAATTCTCATTCGAATCAAATTCAATTGTACAAAAACAATCCCTGAAAAATGTCGTTTTCCTTGTTGTTGTTGTCGAATGTGATTCGAATCAATGGTCGTTTCATCAATGAAAAAGCTAAAATGGCAACAATGATTATGAATTAATTTTGTATTATGACAATACTCAGTCACATGTTGAGCGGCAAGTTAAAAACTATTTGGTTGATGTAGGGAGAAATTGGCAACACTTTGAATATTAAATAATATATTTTACATATCTTACATACACATATACTATGTAGGTTTAATAGATGACCTTAATGATTAGCATATAATAATATTGACATAAAATATTTAAAAGTGTTTGAAAGGAATATTGACAAAGTGGGCCATGAAGTTACATGAGTAGGATTAATTGATCGACACAGTACGGAAAGATTCCATAAACTTATGAAACATAACACTTATTGAAATCAGTTTGTGAGACAATTCTAAGTTAATTTACAAATCTTTAAGCTATTAACTTTCCTTCTTCTTTATGACACTCCTAGGGCAATCGGAATTGGTGGTTCAAATTATCATAACTTTGTAATTTCTATGCTGTAAAAGTATGACACGTGTAGTTCATTTGGTTTTTTGTTAAGCGTTTCCATAGTCAGTTTTAAACATTCTGTCTCTCTATTTATTGTATTATTTTGATTTCCGTTTAAATCAGAAATGGCTTTACAACGCGAGTGGGAGAGAAAGAGTTTTTAAGAAAATATGTATGGTAATGTTTAAATTTCGCCACAGTTTCTGTTTCGTTGCAGGTCTTACGAGTATAAGTATGCATAGTAATAAGTAACACGTCCGCCTACCGCATAAGTAGGTTGGTGTTTTTTTTTTTTTTTGAGTGTATTGGGTGTGTGGGTGTTGAAAGTAGAATTGCTTTGCATACTTCTTGGCGCATTATAGCGACTTTTGTTATAATGCACGCTATACTTTAAGTGAACGTAAAAATTGTTGCTATTTTTACTTGCATCGGCAGTGTCTGCCTTCCTTATCACGTTACCACCATCCATTTTTTCTTTATGCACACAATAAAACTTTAATGGCGCTGTCAGTCGTAGGACATTCTTGTGTTGGCTTAATCGTGAAGGCAGGAGATGGTGTTAGCGCTGGCAATGGCTGTGCAAGGATTTTTATTATATTTCCCGATCGCTTATTACATTTTCTTGGCTCTCTTAAGCTGTTGACACAACTTGATTTCCGCTACACTTTCGCATTTGCTGCCTTCGTTTCACTTTGGGTTTTTGTTTCTTGGATACTAACATTGAAACGAAACGAGTTGAGTTCTCTTGCAACTTACTAACTAACTTTATGATGGGTTGAGTCATATTGTGTTTCGTTGTGTTACGCTTCCATTCTTCTTCATTTTTGCCTGCCTGCTTGCTCCTCTTCAGTTTCATTTATTTCATTTGTCCTTTTGTACATTCGTTGGTTTATTTGATTGCTTGCTGTTGACCTAGTAAAGTGTGTCTAATGGTTTTCTTGTTTTTGTTTTTACTGTTTTTGACATTTGCTTTACTCTGTTTCCGCTTCCGGTTCAAGGTGTACCTGTGCGGACGCTTCTAATGTCTCCATTTCTTCTCTCTCTCTCTCTCTCTCTCTTTCTATGCATTCTTGCTAACGCGTTTTCGGGTCAATGTTTGTTCATATAGTAAGTAGTAACAATAAAATAATTTCATGAAACCCAAGAAGTATAAGTCAAAGTCCAAGTTAAAAAGTTCGCTAACTGCACAAAAAGTTCATCATCACCAGCAACAGCAGGAACAACAAAAAATCTATTTACCTAAGTTGACTTCTTTCATTATTTTGTCCTTTCTCCATTCTACTTTTCCTCATACCAATTGTAGGTAATTTACCTTTTGTGCTTATCAAGGACATCTTAACCACGGACGATGTCTCCATCTCCCGTTTTCTTTCAATCAAGGGCAGATGACAACTGAGAACCGCGAGCTAATTTCAATGCAAAGCAAAATGATAACGTTGCGTTGATTTGACTTTCAGTTGCTTACGTTACCTTACGTTACATTATATTACATAAAAGTGACGTGCCATTGTTTTTCTTTTTTTTTGTATTTTTTCATTGTATAATTTTACTATAAACCACGTCAATGTGAACTCAGATGATGATGATGATGGTGACGACAACAACGACTAATCGAAGTGATTAGTCGGTGTCCTGCGGACACGGTACAGTTGTGCTTAATGGTTTTTAATTGTCACCGCGCACAGTCATTTGCATTAAAATCTGATAGTAATTGCAACCTGAAATGGGACAAAGTTGAAATGGTCAAAAAAAAACAAAAAAAAAAAAACGGGGAAAATGGTGAAATACTCATCCGGCTCCAAGTCATTTTCAATTAAGTTTTACTGTGCGTCGAACTTTCGACATGAATTTCAACGGAAATGACCTCAATTGGTCAACTCTAGACCAAAAAAATAAAAGACTAAAAAAAGTATTAGAAAACAAGAAGCAAAAAATCCTTTAGTTTATGTACAATGCTATAGAGATAGTGTATGGTATTTGGTACAGGACATCAACTTTGGGATTTAAATTTCAAAATTAATTGTTAAGCACCAAACTTAAATACACAATAAGGATGATGAGAATGGTAAAATGGAAATTAGGCAAACTGGAACTGAACTAAGTTCAGTTAAAAGTGGGTCAGTCCGTACCCAAGAGGCTATTAGACGTGAAATTTAAGCGTTGAATTAATTTGCCACCCACACACACACACACACATGTACACACATCCAACACATAAACATTCTTTCATTTGTATAGTGAGTAATCAAACAAGAGGGGAAAATGATATATGTCCACGTATGTACGACTAGACCGTGGCGCTTTTATTATTTGAAATTAAGTAATTATGCATTGAGTGCTTGTTGTTATTAGGAGAGAAGGTTTGGTTCCGTACAGTCATTGATTGTTCTTTATTTGTTGCCAAAAAAAAGTGGAATGAATTAATACTTTCATTTCGATAATTTATGGTACTGTGACTCTACTGGAGTCAACTTAAAATATTATACTAACGACACCTGCTGGTGTCTCAAGAAAATCCTTCCTTGTTGAGGTTGAGTATGTTGGTGTGAAGATTGAATAACAGATTAGCAATGTCATGACCACAGACTTTTGATAAAAATATAATATACAACTATTATACTACTTATGATATATGTACTTATTCTTATATTAATACAAATGAGGTCGAGAGCCTTTGTATTGTAAACTTCTTAAGTACTCAAACGTCTTGTAAACTGAATATGGAATTTATGAGATTTTTTATTCCATTGAAATACGTTGAATAATTGCTATTTTCCCATCAAATTTTAGTGAGCCATATATTTTTATAGTCCTTGGCAAGCAATTCTTAAATGAAAAAAATATCAAAAATTTTATGAAATTAAAAATTCATTTGGAAAGTAATCAGATGATGAATTCATCAGAATACTTAAAAACTTTCATCCCCTGGTTTTTTTAAGCGCTCCATAAACTCACAGCCTAGCTGCTCACTTACTCATTACAATGACATAATAATCCTGATATACAAACACATATTGTACATGTGAGTATGTACACATTTACTTACTTACTATACTATAGACTCTAATATGAGTATGAACGTTAGCATCAAATTAAGGACTCCAAAGACAAAATGATATGTTGAAGATGCCTTCGCTGCCTTCCAGCCGCCAAAGTCGAGTTGAATGAAAAGCCAATAATTTATTATGTGGCAGCACTAATTACAAAAATAAAACATGATTTATTGCCATGACGATAATAAAATGTTGACTACGTAGGCTGCACGTTCTATACTCGTGTACATATGAGTACATATACAATAATATGAGGATGTATGTCTGTTCAAAAAGGAGCATTGGGGAATGAGTGGTGATGGAAGCGGAAAGAAGCTGGTCACGCGAAGTGATCAGGAAGGAAATACAGACAGAGTATCAAAGGCAAGAAAGACAATCAATGAATGAAGAAAAGTTTTTGTTTCAGACTCACAAGTCAGGGAATGTTAAGATAGACAGATAGACCGACATTCGTTGGCAATTATTTATAGATAATTGCTATTGAGGTCGCCATTTATTTATTTTTGTGCTTCATTCAACGCGTTCTGTTATGGATTTTTTTTTTTATATTACATCTTTATTTCACAAATTGGGCGTCAGCAAAAGTGATGAGCATATTAAGCAAACTAACGCTTTGTAAAAGGATGTGAACTCCTTGCGACAATAGCTTTTTAATATGAGCAGGATATATTCTAGTGTAGTAAGCAGCTTAAGATGGATGAGAGGAGAATCAATCACATACATACACACATACATGTACATATATAAAAACACGATGGCATACTTAGTTTTGTATTTGACTGTTATTGGTGGAGATTGCCATTGAGTCTTTCAGCGCGCAAAGGACAAGCACAAAGCTCGTTATTATCATGGCTCATTAGGAAAGCAATTTTGTTGGCGGCAAAATAAATACTATATAGATATAAATTCCCTAGCCTCTGTGTATGTGTGTGTATGTTGCAGTATTGAATGCTGCTAATTTACAGAAGCCGCTTAAAGCACAAGGATAATGCCAAATCACTTGGTTATTAGAACAGCGAAAGCCTGCAGGCGAAGTAGGAGAAAAGGAGCAAAACAGCGAGCCCGTTTACATTTAGTGTCGACATCATCACTGTGCTGGTATCTTTCCATTCTAATCCGAGGATATTATTGTATTGGAGCTGGAAGAACAAATATTATGTATACGCCCAGTTTTACTCGTAAATAGGTTTATGACTTGACTAGCTTTGGTCCAGCTTAAAAGCAAAGTAGAAACAGAACAGTGGAAAACGAAATATGAGTAAATGAGAAAAATAAAACGAAGATGAGCCAAGCCAGTACGAGATGAGATGAACAAACATTTTTATATCATTGATTTTTATGCGCCATATAATACAACGCTTTGGGCCAACTCAGTCATGAAAATAATTAACCGCAATATGTAAAACAAAAGCAAACAGCAAAACAAAAAAATACTGGAAAAATGGGAACCTAGAATAGGATGCATTCACATTGACAATAGATAAAGCGCAGAAGTGTTCTATGTACAATAGCGTCCTGTGCGCTGTTTCCGTGCAAATGATTTCTCAACGGCGAACAGAGCTAGAACCCTGAATGTTTCAGTCAAACCCATTTACATTGTGTAAGCTGTGTGGCATCATGTGTCCATTATTTGGTTCGTTTCCTCTGGTGGTTGCTTTCATGAGGACACTACAGGACAGGACAATGACGATGACAACAACAGAACATTAAGACCAACTTGCGCCATAGGCACGTAGCACATTCGCATGACTCGGCTCAACTCGACTCACGAATTTGCAGCAAATGTCAGCCCAATGCCGAGTGCAGACAACCTAGATGTGTATATCCTTTATATCCTTGTACTGTATGCAGTTAAAGGTTTTTGGTTTGTTTTGAATTTTCTCTTTTTTTCTTGTTTTGTTTTGGCTTGCAATTGATGCGACTTTTAATGTCAACGAATGAACAACAATGGTGAGACTTTTAGACTAAAGGAACGTTTGTCCTTGTTGTTTTCACTCTGGGTCCAACAATTTCCATGAAATGACCAAAAAACGAAGACCGCTCATTATTTGCAATGGCGCTGATGTCGTTGCTGACAACAGACTAGACAGAACCGACATTCACAGATACTCACACAGTTCTTTCCAAAGAACATTGACATATTTTGTGGCTAATTTTAAATGAAAATGCAACAGTCTCTTTCAGTCTCTCTTTGACTTGCACACTTAAAATTGGCTGCATCAGCTTAGTGATTGGGTGGGTGGGTGTTCGGTTGGTTGTGGAATCAATTTAGAGTCTTGAGTCTACTTAGCAGATCCAATCCAAATGTTCATTTATAGTTTTAATTTGAACATTTACACTACTTTTATTATATTCTTTTCTTCTGATGTTTATGCCACTCATAATCATAATTCCAACAAATGCTCACTTAGAAACGAACGGCCTTCCAGGCAAAGCGCAACATCATTTTGCCTTGAAAACTTGAAAAACCATCTTTTGTAATGAATGCAAAATGAGTCTACAAGACACAAATGGCTTTATGATTGCCATCATCAGTTTTCTAGATATTCTTCTTCTACTATTATACTATTGTATATTTTCTGCGCTTTTTGTAATTCAAACTTGAAGTCATTTCAGTTGATACGCATTCAAGATACTTGAAACTTTGTCTTACCCAAAGTTCTGAGTGTTCTTTCAATGCAAAATTTTATTGAAATCCATTAACTAGTTAACAGAATAATATAATAAAAATTACTTTGAATATATAATTGATATTGTACAATTGAAAATATGATTTTTTTACCCCATAAAGTATTTTTATATTTAATTTCAATTTTTTTGTTTTATTGCAGTGTGGACTACACAAGTTTGTTCTGTTGTGGATTGGCTTTTGTTTTATATTTGAACACATTAAACGCGGGATTTGTCTATGATGACAGGTAAGTATTGTAAATTAATCATAATCTTCCTTAAGAGGTGCAATCGATATAGGACGCTTCGATAATCTTAAATCTTAAAGATTTTTACAGCAATTTCTTGAATTAAAGTGTAAATCATTTTAAACACAAATAAATATCACGAAAGTTACTCAGCGTTATAAATTCCTTATAAAGAGTTTAATGATGAAGAGAGAGAGAGAGAGAGAGAGAGAGAGAGAGAGAAGAGGCAAAGTTGCAAGAAAGATGAAGCAGAACGTAACCGAAGAAGGTTGCTATGCTTGTGGTATGCCTTGATCTGGTGCAAGGAATTTCAGCAAGTTTTAAATCGAATTTTCAACCGCTACAAAAGATAGACATACATACATACATGTGCACAAAAACACACACACACACACATTGGTTACATACTTACAACTGAAAGATATACGTGTAATATATACGTTTCAAGATTTCGGAAACTGAAGCAGTTCTGACACTATGATACAGTGTCACCAGAACGAATAAGAGTTGATAGTAAAAGCCAAAAAAGGAAAAAGAGAAACACTTGCACCGTAAAGTCGAGTCTTTAGTTTTAGTCAGGACTAAGGAACCATGTATTGCCATATGTAGAGCACAACAAGGACTGAATTCTGAGTGTGGGTGCTTCACATTGTTGTTGTGCTATGTTTCTTGCCGATGCTCTTGTTAGAGCAGTAAAGCAAAGAATGAATGAAACGATGAATGCTGATGATGGGAACGATGACGAGAATGATGTCTAATGCAGATGCAACAAGGACACATATTTGCTGAGTTATGGAGTGTGTGAGCATCTTCTTGCTGTACATCAACTTACTAGTTTATAGTGATAAAGCATAAACTGGTGAAAGTATTGGCCCATTGTTGGTGTTTATGTTAGCTTTATATATATGCTCTTCACTTGCTCCTTCACTTGCCAAAAGACAGTCAAGTATTTGAAAAAGAGAAAGGTAGGAGAAACAATTGAAATCAAAAGCGAACGATAGTATACAACGTAAAATTAGTATTAATATATTTAAGAAGTATTTTAACTTTTTGAAGCCTTTGAGGCAAAGAAAAAGATGAAGTGGAAGGAGTCATTTATTAATGAAGAAAATTGTTAAATGAAGAATTTCATATACCAAGATGCTTCTTAGAAATATACAGTAGTAAATAGAAACTTTTTAAATTTTGGATGGGAGTAGACAGTCAAAGAAGCAATATCGATTGTACAAGTCTTAAGGACACGACCACTATCTCAAAAGTACACGAAAAAGGTTGTTTTTTGTGTAAATCTATATGTGTATAGAATCTAAGTAATCATTTTCTCAAATGATTATTCTTTTCGTTACAGACGTGCTATCCTCACCAACACAGATGTCTCAGGCTCACCGTTATCATCCTTTGCACAAACGTTGCGTCTCTTTACAAATGACTTTTGGGGCACATCGCTGACGGACAGCGGTTCGCATGGGTCTTGGAGGCCCCTTTGCGTACTCAGTTTTCGCCTTAATTACCTACTCGGAGGCGGCTACGTGCCTTGGGGATTCCATCTTGCAAACAATATGCTGCACTGCCTTGCTACTGGATTAGTTGTTCGTGTAGCGCGTAGCTTGCTTAGCTCCGTATGGGGTGTACTTGCCACGGGAGCGCTTTTTGCAGCGCATCCTATTCACACGGAGGCTGTCGCTGGTGTGGTGGGTCGTGCCGATGTTGCAGCATGCGTTTGCTTTTTGCTAACATATCTCATATACCTGAAGCATATACGATGGCGTGAAAAAGATGATCCGAAACAGTGGATTGCCCTTGCACTGACGGTGTTCTTAGCTGTTGCTGCTTTACTTTTCAAGGAGACTGCGATCTCGGCGCTTTTTGTGTGTGGTATGTTCGATATGTTACGTGGTTGGGGTGGACAAGCGGATAAGGTATGATCAGAATTTTCCGTCTGCTTTAGCAAATCAAAATAAAGTTATACTCTATTTTTTTACAGCATCGACTGCGTTCACTTTGCATTGTCAGTGCTGCTTTATTCTGTACTGCGTATTGTCGTTTTCTCTTACTCCCACGTCCACAAACTTCATTTGCTAGTGCAGATAATCCTATTGCGCGAACGCCTTCATTCTGGACGCGCTTTTTCACCTTCCTCTACCTGCCTGTTTTCAACTTCAAGCTATTGCTGCAGCCGACTGTACTTAGCTTCGACTGGGGCATGGATGCTATTCCACGCATTAATTCGATCTGCGATCGACGCAATTTCCAGAGCTTCTGCTTTTACAGCATCCTTACAATGGTTGTTTGGCGAAATATGCGACTTCTATGGCGGCATAGCAAGAAACAGAATATGTCTTCCTGCTCAACTCCAAAGCAAAACACAAACTACCCACAATATCACATTCAACAACTTTCGTCGCGAAAATCAAGGCCAAAACGTAAACGACTTGCAGAATTGGCCAACAACAATCATCAGGTAGAGCCAAAATATGCCTTCGAATCACGGGACCATCATCAACAGTTGAGTTCATATAGTGTCGTACCTTTGGCCAGCAAGCATCAACTTAGCCGAGATTGTAATAACAATAATAACAACAGTAGTAATAACATGATGTTGTTTAATAGTACCAACGCTAGTAGCAGCAGTGGGAACACTGACTCCTGCTGCCTTAGTCAACACATTGTATCTTCCAGTGGCGGAGGAGGTGGTGGTGCAGGAAGCAATACTACACACACGCACCTACTCAGCATGGCATTGCACAAGGCTTTTGCACGAGTGACGCCACCCCGCAGCAGCAGTAGTTGCAGTAGTAGCACTACAGCGAGCAACAAGAGTTGTGGCAGTAGCAGCAGCACGTCGTCCACATCCTCTAGTTGTAGCTCGCTGACTTCGGTCACGTCAAAGGCGGCGAGCTATCGCTCTACAGCTAGCTCGTGTGAGCTGTGTTTGCTGCCTCCGGATGCGCGCAATGCTTGTGTTCTCCTTATATCCTGCGCCTTCCTTACGCTGCCCTTTGTGCCAGCGACCAATCTCTTCTTCTATGTCGGTTTCGTTGTGGCCGAGCGTTTACTATACCTCCCCAGCGTTGGTTTTTGTTTGCTCATTGGGTTCGGGATCAGCAAGATGTTGCAATCGATGACTGTGCGTGGGACAGTGAAAACGTCGATAACACGGCGACAAAACCATAGACGTTGGCTCATAAAAGCCTGCCTGACGTTACTTTTGTGTAGTTATGGCTTGCGCACTGTCCGGCGTAATTTGGACTGGAGAGATGAGGAAAGCCTTTTCCGTAGTGCAGTGTCTGTCAATCCACCAAAAGGTAAGCGGAATCGATCTATACATCGTTTTATCTATGGTATGAACATATGGTTTCTTTTTATTCTCCTGTTTTCAGCGCTTGGAAATTTGGGTAGCGTATTGAGCTCACAAGCGCGTTACGATGAGGCTAAAGTAGTGCTTAATGAAGCCATCAAACATCGTCCGAATATGGCTGACGTGCACTTCAATCTGTAAGTACAACATTTGCATTTTACAAGCGCCACTGATGATGATGATGTTGATGATGATATTGACGATGATGATGTGGATGTTTGTCTTCTTAAATCCTCTTAGGCTGCACTTATAATGCATTTACCACATTGCTCTTTAACAAACAACTCTCTCCTCCAGTCCTTACTCATGAGGTTGGTACCGTTGAACAGTAAACGCATAAATGCACCTTAAGCTGTTTCATTATTTCGCAGTGCGTATTCACTCCATCATTTCATCATTCAAGGCTCATTCCTTTCCACATATTCTCCGTTGCTTTGAATTCCTTTTAGGCCATGGCTTTTTTTCATGCTGCGTTGCTTACAAATCTAAGCATTTAACGAACTTTAGAACAGAAAAAATAGCAACTCATGCTCGACACACATCGTAAATACAAACAAAATCAACACGACACATGCAAATTGTATATTTTTTATGTCGTTCGTTACTGCAGTCACAAGATGCAATGAACGTGTCCTTGCCTTGGTTTGCCAGATGTGAGTCACAGTGACTGCGCCCTGTCTCTACATGTTCTGTGATATTTTTCAATCTGTATGTGACAACTTAACCAACATGGATTCCTGCAAATGACTTTCACCACTCTGTCCTGGCCAAATGATATTCTCGTTTTCAAAAAAAAAAAAAGAAGATGAAAACAGCATTTAAGAACTCAAAGCTAAATGCGTTAGAATCGATAATTATGTTGCCTACGCATGGGACTATTTACTAACACACATACTAAAGGAATGACTGAATAAGAGAAACAAGTGAATGAATGAATAAATGTATAAAAGAAGCACTGCCAATGTGTTTCATTGAAACAGTTAAGTCGACTCAAATTTAGATGAATGAATTTGAGCCTCTTTTTCTAACTGTATGTGATTATTTGCTGAATACTTAATTTTTTTTCATCATATCTTTTCTTCGTTTCTTTTATTCACTGTCACTTGCCACATTTTCTTTTTTTTTTCTATATTTATTAGTACACAGAATCTTTTTCAAGTACTTGAATGCTTCACTATTCTTAAGGGTGCCGTATTATTACTAGTCCTACGATGTCCGTCCGTCCGTCAGTGAGTTCCTTATCATGAACCGTAATAGGTAGATAGTTAAAATTTTTACAAAGTATGTAATTCAATTGACACTTAAACGACAAACAATAAAGATTAAATAAAGTTAAAAAACTAAAGATGTCCCCATAAAAGAAACGTGTGCAGTTTTTATGTTTCCTATTTTGGTTGATTTATTTTTTGTAGCATACTTTTATGTGATATTTGAATATTTCACATTTGCGACAAAAACCAAAGGAACCAAATTTTACATAACTTCAAAAAGAGGTACAAGCTTTACGTCTTCTTAAATAGTGTTAAATCCTGTGCGATGGTATGGAACCCTTCAGGTGCAGGTCCGACTCGCACTCAACTAATTTTTATGGTTTAATTTCTTTTTATCAATGCAAATTTATTACCTTAAAGTCATAGTTAGAATGATTATTTGCTAATAAGTCTACTCAGCAAGAATTAAAGGATTTTCATTTTCCCAATAAAGATAAAAACGGCAAATTGTTATTTGTATACATAGGATCAAAATGATGATGAATGTTATAAAAATAGTATGTATGAGAGACATACAACGTTGAATTAACTTTAGAGATTTGAATGCTTAAAGGACACCATATTAAAATAGCATTAAGAAGTTTTAGGCTCAGCTTGAATAGGGTTCACAAGCTTATTATATAGTCGCCACTCGTACTTTAGCCGTCGTCCCGTTGGGTGTCCTGCTACATAGCGGACATTTGCCGCTAGCTTTCGGCAATTGATGTTTGCTATATAGCAGACGAAAGTTCTGCAGGAGGCGCTGACTTAGTTGTGGTATGACAATAAACACAATCCAATCGCTGATGGAAGACAATTCCGTCAAGACATTATTTAATATACAAATGACAACCCATAATTATTCATATCATTCCAAATATAAATCAAATTTTCTCCCAAACTAAATCTGATTCCATCCCAATTCAATTCCGTCCCATATACATTCATCCCAGCCCATATTTATTCAAGGTTAAAATTATATATATAAAAAAAAAGGGGGATTGGAATTAAGGAAAATTACTCCTTTTAAAAATAAATAATAAGCGAGTCATTCAAAATATATTTGGATCCCTGATGAATCCTCTTACAATTTAAAAGAGGTTAATAAAATAATACTTACAAATGTGCAATATATAATATTACTAGCGAATCCGGTGCACGTTGCTAGTCCCTCGGCGTGATGTTAATTGATGTCTGATCCGGTCCAGACATTCATTGAATTTTATATATGTAGATAGATATAATATGCCTGCGCATTCGTTCGTTTAAATTGAGCTGCAAATGAATTTTGTTTGAGCGGTATTGTTGAGCTCGATGACGTTTCATTCTTAAACTGTTGTAGCCTTTTTTTAGCCTATAATGTGGCGCAGACATCAAAAATACGAAAGCAAAAATCATATCCAAAATTTATAAAGCGGTTTGCGAGTCCATTGAAAACACACACACAGCATTTCATTTTTATATGTATAGATTATGAATACAATGCTCATAGTGTTCTTTTTTATAAAAGTACTGATTAGAATGATTATACTTAAGTTACAATGTACACATCTTATAAAACCCATGGGCTGCGATGCTACCAAAGCAACAATATTCTAAAAATGTTTATTTGTTTAGTTACTCATTTATTCTTTTGAAGACTGCCTATCTATTACTTTTATGATTTTTAAATTTAGTTCATATTCATTTTATGAATTCATTTGGTTTGAACAGAAGAAGAAGCTTTGTTTTTTAGTTACTTTCTTTGTTGCTGTCTTTACTATTGTTATTTCATTATACTCATATTATGCACATCTCCCAGTTGCACATTCTTTAAGTTTGTCGTGGCATTGTCTTCATCATAGCTGTTATCCTTATTCTTGCATAAAAATTTCCTTTGAATATTCAATACACCATTGCACTTGACTGCTGTTTTCTCTTTTTATTTGCATATAATTTTTTCTTCACTTACTACGCTATCTTTATTTTTACACTTTTCACACATAGTATTAAGGATAAGTATTATCATTGTATTATGAGCTTTGTACATAGGAGTTTTCATAGGGTATAAGTATATATGGAAACGTGCCAGCGCAACATAGGCTTTTAGTTATTGATCTACCGAGTTGAGTTTATCTTATCGCGACACTTATGTGTTGCACTTTTATTATTTAATGTATTTGGATAAATCATGGAAAATCTATTTAGAACTTAAAATACAGTTTTAAAATTAACATAACATAGACACAAATTGGAACAATGAGACCAATATACTAGACTTCGATGAAATGGACATATATAGATTTTTACCTCATTTTTATAATATTCTTACATCTTTTTTCTTTTTCATCAATGATGTCTTGCTAGAATATAATAGTATTTAGCGCTCATCAAAGCCATCATCAATGTTGCATTTGATTACTGTATTTGACATGCTTCTCATTTCCCTTCTTTTTTTTCTTATTATCCTTTTTTTAAAGTAAGAACCCCTGTTGATTACTTACAATTTTTCATTGAACAAGAAAACAGGAGAAAAGAAATATGACTTAAAGGAGTCATTTTACTTACTTCTTTTTGTCATTTTTCCTTTCAATGGTAACAAAACGACGTATTTGACTCATTTGTTCGACTTTGAAGCCAGCAAATCTTTCAGTTGCAGGATTAAAGTCTATTGATGTTTTTATGCTTTCATATTCTGTCAGTCGGCTTAACTTAAATTTGGCTCAAGCGAAAATGTCAGAAATCAGGTCATTGCTATGGATTCAAGTCATGTGCATTTGCACTTGGACTTCTCCTGATACTAGAGATACTCATATTGTTGGTATCTTTTCTTTAGCAACCCTCACACTCGCTAAGTATTTAGCTTGCGGTGCATATACAATATATAATATGTATATACTTATACTTACGTTACTTGCTTGCTTTTCAACTACAATAATTTCACTCAAATTGCGTTGCTTTTACTGCATATGAGTAGAGTATAGAGCATCCTTAAGAGTCCTTCGACAGCTTATGTTTGAAGCATGCCACGAGCATAAATATTATGCAATCATTTACATAAACACTAAGCCATGAGTGGATGCTACAGAGAGTCCTTTAAAGAATGTCACATTGCCAGCGCTAATCGAAAATCAATGTTGTCACGAAAGACAAGCGCCCAGTCAAACGAAGCCAAATGCCTTACTCAACCCACTTATCTCAACTCGGGCACAAGTTCAGCGGCAGCTTCGTTCATGTACACATTTTTATCTCACATTGCCATGCATGAGCTACTCGAATGTGTTTGTGAATGGAACATACTTGCATATATGTGTGTGTGTGTGTGTGCTCAAAGGATAAGCAGCTGTTTGCACATTATTTACTCGCAGACCATCATCAATACTCTCATCCTTTCACATATACAACAAACTAATACTCAAAGGACGCTTAAGCGTTACATCAAGTTTAAATGTCTACTTGAATGATTGAATGATGGAATGAATGGTTGACTGACTGGTTGAATGAACGAAAAAGTGAATGAAGAGTGAAGTGAATTAAATTGAATGAAATATTGTATATAAATGGAAGATGAAAGAATGGGCAAGTGAACGAACGAGGGAGTAAGTGTATGACTTAGTGACTGCTTGACTTGTCAGTCTTTAGTTGAATATGTTCCAAATCTCACACACCTGTCTATATTGCTGTCTGTCTGTCATATGTTTTGTTCGCCATGTTTACTCAAACTCGATGAAAGAGAAACGTGCGAAAAAAATTTGTTCAAAGAAGGGATAAAATGCCCATGGAGTGAATAGAGAACAGAATGGTGAAGTAAGAGTATGCTAGTCATCCTAGCTGTTTATATTGTTTGTGTTGTTGTTGTTGTTGCTGTACTAGCACAAACACCAAACACCATTCAAACACCGAAACCAGAAATCATTGAGGTATATAATTTGATTCTTTACTTCTTTCTTTTTTTTTTTTCTTTATTTCATCCTTTCCTTGTATCTTCACATGTTTGTATTCGGATTTTATTTTAAGTTTTTATTTTTCTTACTATGTATTTTATTTGTTACTGTGTTCTCTGACGTGATTTTCTTTGGTTTACCTACCATGTTAACCTAAAAGCATTTGAAATTGAAAATGTACTAAAAAGAAACAACTAAACTTAAGAACATAATTGATCTGAATGTTCACATAACATATATATACAGTTGGAGTCAGTTGGGTCGATTTTTTAGGAGAGTTAAAAATGTTAACAGTGTTGTTAGGAGAATCAGCACAATGCGGGTAGCGATCATTGTCTGAGAGACCTATAAGTTCCCTATAGCAACAACCCGACCTTAATTGAGCTAAGGTGGTCCGAGTGCTACGAGGAAGTATCATTTCACTATCGTGAACCGGGTGGTGAATGGCCTCCTAGGACAACATTGTTCTTGTTTGACTCAATAGCATTTTCAACTGCCCTCCGATGAAATTCATCACAACCCGACCACTATCAAGTTGTCTAGCGACCACTATCAAGTTGTCACCCAATTAAAAAGTCTATCGGGTATATGCTAGAAAACACCGTAGTTTTTGATGCCGAACATTTTCAATTTCGTCCAAAAAAACCCTAAGTGTGCTGGAAAACGTGACGATTTACATTGAACAACTGATTGAAAAGTGTATGCGATTTTGTGTGATTGCCAGTATTGTTTCGTTTTGATTATTTCGTTTATTTTGCTTGAATTTTAAAGTCTTTTTTGTAAAATGCTAATTTATACTTAAAACAACTAAAATGCTACAGATCTTTGTACATTTTTTCCTTTAATAACTTCAGATAAGGGGAAATTTAACTAAATCGACTGTAAAAAACTAGGCGATACCAAAAACGTCAAAAGCGATTTCTAGCACACCCAAAAATGGAATTGGGTTGGAATTGAGACGAAAGCTGTTTCTAGCACATACATGTATGTCTACCTCGTTTGTCCTAATGTCCTTACGGATATGTCTGGGTGGAATATCGCCCGAAATAATGCAGCCAACGAAAAATGGGTTCAAAGCAATTCACAATGTTGGCGAACTGATAATGCTTTTTCTTCTCGGTGAAGATGGTCAATACTGGAAGCAACCGGGCCTTAAGCACTTTATTTCTCTTCACTACACGATTGAATGTGTTGTTTTCGTATTTGTAGGTTCAGGTGGTGTATATGTATTTCCAATTCCAATATTCCACCTAGGCTGTACATTTCGGGTCTTATGTACGATAATCGGCAATATGTATGAAATATTAACATATCAATGAAGTATTCATCAGAACAATAGTCATTATTGCTATAACAATCATATTACATGATAAAATAATTATATTTTTCCGTATGATTAATAATTTCGTTCATATAATGGAGGTTTTTCCAAACCATTCAAATTATGTAAAGAACCCTAATTCAATCAGAAATAGAATATTTGAAACATATTACGAAATATTTCTTATCAAAAATATACATATGTATAAAAGATAGTAAGAGTCCTAGTTGATACTGTGTTATACTCGTTTTATTGTATTTATAAACCAACCTTAATCGTTTGAATTATATGTCCAATATAACTTTAGAACGGTACGATATTTTGCATATTTGCAAACATTTTATGTCGCTTTTTATTTGTTGATTAAAGCTCAACATTTGCACATCGATTAAAATTTGCTTCGAGCTCTTTAACAAATACTAGCATTGTAAATTGGCTTGTTCAACCAAAACCCAAAGCAAACCAAACTAAAACCAAACTTTAGGGTCAGTGTGCAGTACACTTGAGGGGGGCTAAAGTATTTCGATGTTAATAAAAGTGAAACTACACTTCTGGATTACAAAATAAAACAAAACTATCGCCAGCACCTTACCATCACCATCAGTATCTTCATTTTCAGTATAGAAAAAAAAAAGAGCCAGAGTGAAAGACACTTGTATCACGAGTAAGTCGTAGAATGCCGTGCTTGAGCATTGAAGTAGGTCGGTTGGCTTCTGTTCGTTGTAAGAGATTCAAGCTGCTTCGTTGCTCCTTTTCAATTAAGAATCTTAAGCGAATTATGAGTGCGGAATGAGGAGTGCTAACTTACTTATTAATGTCATTTCATTTTCAGTGGCATTCTGCATCAAAACCAACATGATTACAAGATGGCTGTGGAGTGCTTTAAGCTCGCCATACAATATCGACCGAATCTGGCGGGTAAATAAAGACAAGCATTAAAGCATTAAATATTTTATTAAAGCATGAATGTATATATTTTTTCTGTGCAGTGGCCTATCTCAATATGGGTATATCATATTTGGCGCTAGGCCAGCAACAAGAAGCTATAAGGACACTGCAGGTGGGTACTAGGCTCGAGGGAGTAGGCGTACGTGATCGTGGAGCGCATGATCAGGCCCGCAGCTCAGCTTACTTACAGCTGGGCGCACTCTATGTGGAGCAAGGTAAGCTGCAACGTGCTTTGGCGGTGTATCGCGAAGCATTGGCAGCTCTACCTAGGCACTATCAGCCAAGGGATGTTCTTTATCAGCGCATTGGAGATGTATTTGGTCGATTACAGCAGTGGGATGAGGCAGAAAGACACCACCGTGCGGCACTGGAACTGCAACCGAATCAAGTCGCTACACATTTGTCGTATGGCATTACTTTGGCTAGGAATGTAAGTAATAAAATTAACTGGGGAAATTCAAAACGAAAAACATAATGATAAATGTGTATTGATCTGCAGTTAAGTCGAGCTTCCGAAGCGGAGCAGTGGTTCAAGCGTGCACTGCAGCTGGCACCTGAGCAGGCGAGCGTTTATCATCATTATGGTGAAGTACTTAAACTTTTAAAATATGATTTTTACCTAAAACTATTCCGTATACTTTACAGCTGAGTTCCTTGCTTTACAAGCGCGTCATCAGGAAGCCACAGTCTATCACATGCGTGCTGCGGAACTAGCACCCAAAGATTATGGACTCGTTGTGGCTGCTGCAACAGCATTGCGGCTCCTGGATCGCAAAGTAGAGGCGGAACGTTGGTACAGAAAGGTTAGTTGAATAAAATTAAAAAAGTTAATCATAGTTATAAAACAAATATCATTCCAGGCTGTTGCGCTGCGTCCTGATGATGCTCATGCCCATACAAACCTCGGCGCCATACTTCATCTGCTCGGACGCACATCAAATGCTGCTGCGAGTTATAAAGAAGCGCTGAGACTGCAGCCGGGTGATCCAATCACGCTCGGCAATTTAGCAAAGCTTGGGCACGTCTAAAACTGAACTTTCGACGCAAATCCAATTAACCGAACTTCCTAAAGCGTATAAGCAAAAAAGAATTCAAATCAATTTAAGGAGAAATAATATAATAATATTTTTTTAAAAATCAAATAAAAAAGCAACCACAACAGAATTTATACAAAGGACTTAAACATATATATCATGTAGAAGCATCAAAAGGATTAAAAAACTGAAACACTTTTGAGAAACTTGAGTATAAAAATACTCACCTAAAAGAGAACATAAAACCAAAATACAATAAAAACTTAAATCCTGTAAATAGTAGCAGCGACCAAACACTATGGAAAGGAATAAATATTTGGCAAAAACAAAACAGGAAGGATGTGAAGTCTTGCAAAGAATTTATGCAAAATCATGCAAAAAATAAATCCAATAAAAAAATAAAAGGATTCAATTCCCACAAAAATAGTTAAAAATAAAAATTGAAAGCAAAAGAGAAAAGAACAATAATAAAGTAAATTTAATTAAAATTAAGATAAATTGAATAAAAATAAAATTATAAAAAGAATAATAATTTTTGAGCAGGTGCTGTACAGAGTAACGAAGTAAATAACAAAAGAATCGAGAAAAACTATAGAAAATATTTCAGTAAAAAGGAGAAAATAAAATACAGAATAAATGCAAATAAATTAATGTTTAATGTAAATTATTGTATATAGAAATACTTATATTTGAATGAAGAACATAAAAAGTACATAGTATATATCGGAAATAAAAAATATTATTACAAAAAATGATGCTTATGTTTATCAAAGGACAGAGTCCTTTGAGAGATGCAGAGATTTTGCGACATAGTTATGTGTAAATTATTTAGTTAAGTATGACAATGAATGAATGAAATTAAATACAAGAGAATTGTGAATGTAAATGAATAAATAAATTATTTCAAAGAAAAAAAGAATTAAAAATTAAATATACAAAAAAAGAAAAAATTAATTTAAAGACTTTCTTTTATTTTAATGGTAAATTCAATGAATAGAAATATTGATTGCACTATCAAAGCCATCATGGATATTTGACAGATGACATTAGAAGTAAATTGAACTATAATTAGTATAATTTCAAGCCTTCAATGGTGAATGGGTATTTTTGCATCATTTAATTTACTGGTGACGAAAAGTGGATTTATTAGGACAATTCTATGTGATACGTACCCAAAAAATCTACATCGAAGTTGCAATGGTTTGGTGGGATCAAAAGAGGTCTATTAGACCCAGTGAAATCATCATTAACAAAAACCAATTGATGCAATTGATTCAAATATTGAAAGATAAGTTCCAAAATTTTGCATCAGACTAGAAAAGTGTATTTTTTCTCATGACAATGCTTGGCTTTTGATTATGTCAAATGCTATATTTATCACCCATTCTCGATAATAACTGTAATAGATTCAATATTTTTGTTAAACAGCCTTCATTTGTGAAATCAGATTAATGTTCTTCACAACACTTGTATATTATTAGTTTAGTATTATGTATGGGATACAATACTTAACTGTCTACTATATTGGTATAAATATCATCGATAGGAAAATAGAATATATCTTCGGTTATGAATTGTCAACTCAAAGTCATCAGATTGGTGTATATTGTATCATAGTTTCCTATAATCAAAATAAGAAATGGGCGATCGACCTTTGCTTGTGTTTCGTGTTATTCGGAAAATATTTGTAGATACAGATCACATTTGTAATGCTGACTAGATACCAGGGCAGACCTTGCTCTGCCTCTCTTTCCCATACATTTATTGGATACTGATTGGTTAGCTGTAACATTTGTATAATCTTTTCTCGTCACATGTTCTAGAATATACTCTTGATTCGTTAAAATTTGCTTGTGTTCACTTTTTGCTATATCTCCCCATATTATTTTCAGCCCCTTCTTCCTCGGCTTCTTCTTTTGCGTCTATAATTCAGTAAATGCAGGTTGTCCTTGTTTTATTTTAATATACTGCACATAATTACCGGTTATTACATGACCAAACTCTTTGTCATGTTTTGCCATCCTGCTCTCACACCATGCTAATTTTTTTAAATTCAGGTTGCTTGGTTTTTATTTTTTTCGTAGTAATGTTTATCATGTTCTGTCACCTCACTTAATTTAATTTTTTTTTTTTTTCAGTTTTTCCGGTATTACTTTTTGGGTTTTCCGATTTTTTTTTTTTTTTAATTTTTTTTGTGGAGTCATTCTCTTTTTTGAACTTATTTTGCTGGACTTATACAAAGCAATTGATTTGTATATTTACAGAAGATTAATTATTTATATTTGTCTATCTTGTTGAACATTGAACTGGTTATTTATATGAATAAACATAAGTCCAATTAGTTTACCATTTTATTAGAAACGATTTGTTGTGTTATACTACTTTTTTTACAGTTTATCTGGAACACACTCAGTATTAAGTCAAGACTCGATTTCGTCTTGGTTAAACTTCTTATAATACTATGTTGCGGGTATGTTGATGATTTTCATTTGGATGAAGAACGTTTAACATAGTTGGTCGGTTAACTCTGGAAAATGCTACATAAAACATGACATGTATGAAGACGGACAACGAAATCGAATGTTTGGCTTTGATATTTGTGTACTAGGTTCTACTAGAAATTGATGTCGCTGTATAGTACATCCTTGTTGACTTTTTTATGAGTCAGATTGTTCACAAGTGATGATTTTTTCATCTATTACATAATTCCACAGATTTGTCACAATGAATCTTACACCCTTACATAGACCTTCTGAGACATCCGTACAGCATTATTAAAGAAGGTTTTTTTTTTTTAATTTCAATTCGTTCGGTGGTAAGTCTGAAAGGTTGACACTGTTAAGAAATTCTCTTGACCTTCAGGTTGGAGCACCGTAGCATGACTGTGATGGATTTTGTATTCTCCGGGAAGCTTGGCAACTATATCATCGTTAATTCTTTCAACATATTTTAAGTATATTGCAACGCTGCACTCTCTCTCTCTCTCTCTTGCACACCTTGATTTGGATTTTCCGATTTTTTGCTGTTCCTTTGGGTTTTCTGCCAAATCGGTAGAGCCGTTTCCGCTAAATACAAACATGGAGTTTTAAGATAAGAAGTTAATAAACTATACAACAACTATATACACAGTATTGCAAGGGCATCGGATAATATCATGAATATTTTCCATGGGGATTATTATGAATGTTATGTTCTTGTGCATTCGCCAATCTTTTTGTTATCAATATTTAATGTATATTTGTTTTTTTTTTGGTTATTTCATGAAATCATTTTGAAAAAGTTGTTAGAACATTTTATTCAATACTTATGTACAAATATGACAGAAGAAAGTAAAGTTCTTCAGGGAAAAATCATTATATAAAACACAATCCAACACAATCAGTGTCAAAATTTTCTACTCAAGCGACTGCGACTTAAGCTGCTGCGGCAGACCACAACAAAAAGTATGTAATAAGATGTTCTATGCCAACTAAACCAAAGGATTATGAATTACAAATACAAAAAGATAGACGAACAGACTGAAATACAGATGCTTGCTTATATAAACTACATCGAGTTAAAGTCATAATATTGTGGCAGCCAAGGCAAAGCAAGAAAGCAACAAGGATTGGTCTGGCTTGGCTTGCCTTACCATGCAAGGGATTGACTTAAAAACAGGACTCTATGCAATGTTGAAGTTGAAGCTTGCCAAGTGATCCAGAAACCGCCTTATTGCTAGTAATAACTAAGTGCTGAATGGCATGCAGACAACATGCAACAGCAATGAAGCTGCAGGAAGAAAAGTAGCAAACGATAAAGGTGATGACTTTTGACATGCAAAGTAAAGTCAGCCGGCAATAGCTGCATCACATGAATAACTGGCAATGGCAAAAACAGCAATATCATCATCATCATCATCATGGTATTCTGTTGTGGCACTAAAAACTGAAGGCGAACCACTTCAAACAGTGGCTGTCGTAGATACTTGTTTTTGCAGCTGGAGTTGCTTATAAACACTCGCGTTGCCAATTGGTTGCCAGTGTTGAGAAACAAAGATGAGTCAAATCTGGTCGGGTCTGGTCGAGAGGATCCAGTCATGGTATGAGATTGAGTGTAAAGTACAGAAAGCAAACGAGCGAATCGTGCACAAGCAGCGAAAACTGTTGAATGTTTTGTCGGTCGGTCGGTTCGGGATGCAAGGACTCGTCAACTTGAAATAGTGGCAAAGCCACGAAATACGCATCTTCCTCCACATTCTATTGTGTGCAGTGTAAGTCTGTTTTATACATATTTTTAGAGTCAGAGGTAGTGTTGAGTAAAGTGTTTTTGGTGCCGCTTTTCACTAATTGCGACGTTGTCATCGCTGAGATCTCTTCTGAAGCTTCTGCCAAGCATCATTGACTTGATTTCTGACAAGTGACTCGTTAAGAATATCCTTTAAGTGTGTACCAGAGTCCACTGATAGTGCTAATTAGTGTCTGACAAAATTTTACTCACAATGTCTGTGTCTATCTATCCAAACAAACAATGCAGAATTATTGTTTTTACTATCTTCTCTATCATGGTCAATAGTTTTAGTTTATTAACAGTTACTAACACACATATATACAATACTTGCAACAGGCAGTGTTATAGATATACAGAGATAAAGGATAGATTCATTCATGCCATGGCATGCCATACCATACCATACCAAATAACCAACAAATCGACTTATTAACAGAATCGCGTATCTGAGCGTGTTGTGTGTGTTGTGGGTGCGTAGATTTTTCATTGTTGTTGTTGGTTTTAATTAAAATGCCAGCAACGCACATATTCGTAAGCAAGTGATGCTTAAGCTACAAATCCAGTTATATAAAGTACCTAAAACGTTTCCATGTACAACTGCTGAAGTGGTTCCATAAGTATCTATACATACACATATAGTAATAAGTAGTATACACAAACATGTGTGCATGTATTCATGCATGAACATTCATACATATATTTTTGTGTGTTTGAGTACGGAAATGTGCTTATTTGTAGTCTATATTTGTATCTGTTGGTTCATCTGTCCGTCCACTTTGTTTGGTTTGGATTTCATTGTTAGTTTATCGTTTTTGTTCTGTTGGTCTTCATTACGATAATATGTACAAATGTATATTTACGCAGACAGGAGGCGATGAGTATCAAAAAAATAATAACTTCATAGCATAAAATGAAGGGTGTGAAAATGGAAATAACTTTGTATGGATTTTAGGATTTAAGTTAAAATTATTACGATGATTTCTATTAAAAATTTAGTGAAATAAACAAATATCATTACGAAAGCATTTCAGATTTTAATTTTTTGTACATTAAAGTTTTAATATTACTAAGTAGTAATGGATAAGACATTTATATGAAGAGGCAATCGTCAGTCATCTGAAGCTTAAACACAAATTAGGAATCTTTTATTCAAATAATTTATCGAGGAGTTATGAAATTCATTTTCATTATTTATTTTATGGTAATGTACTTAACATTACTTCTTGGCCTTGTTGTTTTTTATATGAACTTGCTACATAATATATCAGGAATAAGTTAATTTCATTTTGTTGAAGAAAGAATGTTTTATTTTACTCACAAATATTTATGGAAATAAGGAGGATTACCTACTTTTCACAGCGTTCCCAATTTAATGAAAAGGATATACAAATGCAATTGCATATGAAAATAGTGAGCATTAAATTGAATAATTCATATCTGCCTGTTATAGGTACATATTTGACATCTACTCTAACTTAAAAAAGAGATTTAAATTAATTTTTCTTTAACTATACACACAATTATGGTATACCAAATACTATGGATAATATTTGTTATAAGCGTGTTGAAGAATTCGCATCTTACTTAAATCGAATAAAGATATTCCCGACTTGGAATTCAAACGCAAAAGTTTTATTGCATTTTATTTGAAATTGTTCAAGCATTTAACTATTTCAATATGTTTAAATCTTTTGTGCTATGCATTCTGAACAGCATTGCAAAATATATTAGTTTCATCCTTTGTTCTTTGTCCATAATTTTGTTTGAATTAATTATTCATTTGATAGAAGACTGAATTTGCTGAAGTGAAAAATTGATATCACCGATCCGTAACAAAAACATCGAGAACAGTGTTCAAATCTTAACGTATCTATCAAAAAGAGAATAGAAAAGAGAACAAACTTATCACAAACACTTCTTTATATCGGCTTATTTCAGTCCTACCTATGGTTTCAAAAGTAATAGAACAGCTACTTGCCAAACGTCATAATCAGATAATTGAACAGAGAAAAATTCGGTGTTCGCACAAGGTAATTTATTATATTATACTATAGTTCGCAGAATAACTAAAATTATCAAAAAACGTCGTGTCCAAAACCTTCGATAAGGTGTGCCACGGCGGCTTTCTCAATAAAATTAACACACTTTTATCTATTCAATATTACAATATACTGAAATCATATTTATCTGATCGCTTCTTTCGTTTTACGTCGTTTTTACGACGATACTTACTCCGACCTTTAGGAAATAAAAGTGGCCGCAACCCAGTGTAGCGTGCTGGCTCCAATCCTCTTCCTACTTTTTACATGCGATTTACCTACCGATGAGAACTGTGTAGCACCAACGATTGCAAACGTCACGGACAGTTTCATATAAACGAAATCTTTGAGTGGACAGCTATATGGTGCATAAAACTAAAGAAACAAAATCGGTCCATATTGACTTCACATAGAATAAAATAAGATACCTACCACTACATATAAATGGAGTGCAAATCCCGTACCACAACATTGTTAAATACTTAGGCATAACTCCGGATACCAAGCTACGTGGGAATGAACATGTCAAAAAGAAAACAAAAGAATTGGAAATAAGATTAAAAAAAAAAAATGTATTGGGTCATGAGTAATCGATCTGCTTTATCAACATTCAACAAGTTACTATTATACAAGCAAGTACTTAAAACAATATGGACGTACATATGCGATCCAACTATGGAGCTGTTCAAGTTCCAGCAATATTCTTCTTCAGAATAAAGTAAACAGATATGCTATAAATACGCCTTGTTATGTACGCAGTAGCGAGATAGAACGCGATCTTGATATCAAGTCAGTGGCCGCTGCAGTTATTAAAAATGGCTTGTCTCATGGTAAGGTTATCACAACATGTAAATAAGAAAAGGGTGAAACGTAAAAAATTGCATTATCTCATCTAATAGCCAATTTATCTGCCAATACTGTGCAGAGCGTCATTAAACCTGAAACAAATTGTTCATTAGTTCACTTGTAATGTGGATGGAAAAAATTATATGCAAGATACACCATTTTATCTCCCTGTAGCCAATTTGCTCACATGCATAACGTTCTCACTTGTTTGTCCAGTCCGTATTTCTTTGAAACCCTTAGTCTCCCCTAGTCTCGTACTTGCTGTTTGTGTTTCCAATATTTCCGATGTTTAAAAACATTAAGGTTTTTAAATCGTAATTGCAACCCTAGTCTGATTGAATATGAAAACTTATATCACATGAATTAAAGACAATAATAGGTAAATAAGTAAATTAATTTTGTATATAACAAGTGGCATAACCAAAGATTTTTTTTATCTCTTTCTCTTGAATTTTTTTTTTTTTTTTGTTTCAATTAGGTTTTACTTTGACTTTTCATGAGAGTTTCTACTAGTGATTGAGACAAAAGAATGCCCGCAAGTGAATCGAGGCGGGTCAATGAATTCTCTTTGCAATGTCCGCCTTTGTAGTATGTTATTTGTTTTTGTTTAGTTGGTTATTTTGAGATAAAAGTTATAAAAAGTTTTTCTTTTAAAAATATCTTTTAATTTATTATTTTTCTTGCTGAAATCTTAGCCATATTTGCTGAGAATGAAGGGTGAACAACTTTGCCTTGAGCTTGCATTTGTGGCAAATACTTACAAATGCTTTTGATGATATACTTTCTCTTGAAATTCGATTTTATGCATGAAAGTAAGCAGAACATTCTTAATTCTATAGCGATCCAATTAGCAAGTTACAAAAGAACTCAGTTTTGAGCTCAGAGAAATCTTTCTGAGAGCAATCAACGTCTGAAAGTATGCAATGAGTTTCTTTTGCACTGAAAAACTGATGAAAATAAAAGTTATTGTAATAATTTTTCGTCACTTGACATATTTCAACATGACAAATGCAGAAAACAACAAAAAACAGAAAAAGAATAGCACCACTGAACAGTGAACAGTGAAGACTATGACGTTGACAACGGAGACACTTTAGGAATTCGTGTAATAACGAGAACAACAAAAAGTAACACCAACCAGTTGCCACACCCATGAAAACCACTGAAACCCCCCTTTATTTTACACTTATGCACATAAAACAAAGAAAGAGTGGCAAAAGAACAAAGTAGAGAAGAAATAAGAAGAGTGCATAGTTGACAGTTGCCACTGTCACAGTTAACACTTCAAGGAAATGACGCCACATCGTGCGTTCCAATTCAGATGGAACTGAGTCTTGAGAACGTTAACAATTCTTATTTTCTGATGCGAATTCATTCATTTGAAGTGTGTTGCTGTTGAGATTGCAAAATATTGTACTTATATAATTTCAAATATAGTAAACTACGCTCATATATTGTGTTGCAAGAAACAAGCGTGCACTCAAGTATGCCACAATTGCAACATCATTATTAAGAAAATTTCGCATGGAATTCAACGGCAGACAGAAACAAAAAAAAAAACAGTGCCAAAGGATAAAACGCGGCCAAATTGTCATTTCTCTAAACCAAGCAACATCACCAACAACAACAAGACACAGAACTTCTGAAAAAAATATACATATATACTTGTATATGTTCCACCCTCTCAAAGTTGAATAATTTTCGTGTTGAGTGTCATTTGTGTTGTTGCTGGTGCATTTGGTTTTTGATTTTACACTCGTCGCTGGTTGTTTGTCTCATAGTAGCAAACGCGCCCGCGCGTGTTCAAGTGTTGACAACTTTATGCCACGACAAACGCCAGAGGCCATGAATGAAATCCCAATGCTGCAGCAGAAGCACAAATATCTTGCTAAGGATATGTTCAGATTTATGACGTAACTGTATGCATGACAAGTGCCCACCAGGAAAGAACACAATACTCGGTTGACAAATAATCTTTGGTATCAAGCATAATATTGAAGATAATTTAAAAATTCGTTAAAATTGTCTTATCATTTCAAATAACTTAATTAAAATGAAATATTATTTAACTTGTCATACGCCTGAATTTGCCGCAAGCATCTGTTCTTGTTGTCCAACAATTAAAAATCAAAGGAAATTTTCATTTTCTAAATGAAATACCAATAGTAGTGGCAGGACTAAAGGGTCGCCACGTAGAGGTCAGAGAAAGAAAAGGACTGCATGCAGATAATAACATGAAAATAGCCTGCTTCAGACAAGTGAAACACACGCAGATACTTACAAATACTGATAGATAGCAAAAATATATAAGTATGGTATGGTTCATATGTGTGTCCATCTATATTACGAAAGATATACATATTCGAGTATATGTATATAGAGAGAAAGAGAGACGTTTCTAAACTAAACTGACAGTAAAAAGTCCGTCCAAGCGTGTAATTAGAAATTATATCAAATTGCCCGACGGCAGTCTTTCGTTCATTTGTTGGTTCGTTTGTTCGTTTGTGCTTTGCCATCTCGACTCGATTTTTGGTTTCTGAGATGTCACAGACAAACATATGTACGTACAAACCCATAGATACACTCATAGTCTTGTAACTATCAGACATAGGAATGCACGCGAGTTCATTTCAACTCCAAGCCTACTACGCTTGAACCTGTATGTGTGTGTGTGTGTGTGTGTGTGTCACAGTATCAAATGAAGCAAATGAAGCGAGACGCTTTCTGTTCTTGGTTTTGAATTTGATATGTTCGTTGGTGTTGTATAAGTTGATGGTAGTTGGCATCTATTGTTGAATAGAATGTTGCATGTTGTATTCTAATGTATCTAACACCCGCATCGTCATCTAACCAGATGTCGGTAGCACAACCAAAGTTGCATCTGACACCGACATCGACACCGCAAACAACAGAAACAGCAACGTAGCTTTAATGCAGCTGCCAAATTGTCTCTTGTGGTTTTGACCACAGTGCGTATTAGTAATGCCTTAACCCCTCACTTTTTGTTGCTCAAAACTCAAACACATGGATATCTTAATACAAGTGGTTGTCCCTTGCACACAATATAATTTCCGTGTATGTGGGTGCACTCATCCGAACAAGTGTCAATGTCTATGTTTTCAATTACGCAATGTCAGACAACATGGCAAATTAAATTCTCTCCTCATGGAAACGAAAGTTCTTCTTCCAACTAGTCATCTTTAGTCATATTCATCATCATTTTTTATATCTCTCTTTGAGCATTATAAAAAAAAAAAAAAACCAATGTCCTATAAAACTTTTCAAAAAAAAAGAAAAAAAAAACAAGGTTTCTTTTCCCATTAATGTTTCTCAAGCGATGCTTCTTAGCAAGGCAAGCTAAGTTTGCTAAGCACTTATGGCTTTAACTTAAAAGCTAAATAGTAAACAAAAGAAACAACGGCAACTTTAAATTTTTGAGATATTTTTAAGCTACTTCACAAACAGCCAAAGTTGTTTTATTATTACTTGAGATACTGTATTTCCTTGTGATAAGTCAAGACATTGTTGACTATTCATTGATGTCTATTGCATTTTTAATAGCAACTAGGCAACTATAAATTGCTTTACTTAAATACTTTTAAATAACTACGACTAAAGTACTTGAGCATACAATTTTTGATGGGGTTTCTTTTGAAATGCCTGAATCAATATAGGTACTATGTCTATCGTTACTTTTCTTATAAAATTGTGTAGATTTTTTTGAACAAATCTCTTTAAGGATCATTTATTTCTTTTGAATATTTAGTAATTTTTTTGTCTTACAATAAATCCAATAATTTGAAAATTAAGCAGAAATAGAAATAATTTTACAGTAGTATCTAATCGTAATCATTTCTCGTATGAGATGATTGTTTTACATTTCTTTTTATATGCAAAAGTGGTGGATTTAATAAATAAGATAAACACTTTGGATCACCGAGACCAATATATTCACCTCAGCTGAGGAAATGAGGAATTTGGCCATTTTTATATAATTTGTAACGCACCTTATATTGAATAGAAACATAGAACCATGTTTCGTGTTATTTCGAAAAATATATATAAATACGAATCACAATTATATTACTGATTATATTACTGATGGGCAAGTCACAGTATATTTATGCATATGGCAATTCTGAACCAGTAAACAACCATGCTATGTGCTTTCTCTATGCATATGGCAACTCTGCACCAGCACAACATGAACAAATTTTCTCATCTTACAACCATGTAAAGGGCCATTTCACTTGCACGCCTTGATTTGGATTCTCCTATTTTTCGGTTATTCCAAATCGGTAGAGCCGTTTCCGAAAAACAAAAATTATATATTTATACATTTACAAGATATGCAAATCATGTTTATAATGTTTTAATTCTTTAACTTAAAACCAGAGTTCGCAAATAAATGGCAACCTTTTTATTAGGTTGTCAAGCAACCGGTTGTTAAGAAACCAAATGTAAAAAGGGGACTTTGTGATTTAATTTTCGTTTTTAAGTTTTTGTGTACAAGCATACAACTATACTGAAAAAAAATGAAAAATAAGTGCAACGGTCAGTTAGAAACCGAAACAATTGAAAAATAGGTGGAACGTGCAGTGTGAAACAGAAACACTTACATTTTATTTTTTTTCGCGTTCAGCAGAACTATTCGCTGACTTTTTCCGATTACTTGGTGTTCTGACTGTCAAATTCACAAGATTATTCACAATGTATGAGAATATAGCAAATATTATATGTATTATTGATTTGACTTACGTTTAGGATAAAATCAGCAATTCATACTATCAGATGTAGATGGCTAAAAATATGTGGCAATACGTCATATGCCAAATTTCTCTTTAATCATGCGTACATGATACTGCATTTTAATATTGAGACTGCAGGTTATACGATCCAGAAATTCTTGAATCTTGAAATTTAAATGATTGGTGAATATGAGTCACTTTTAGTGTACATATTTTGCACTCTGCCATGTGCACCAATATTGAACTATGAAACGAGTTCGCTAAAACCAAACATATTCCCCCGGTTGGAAGAGCTGGTCTTCCAACAGGTTAAAGAACCGAGTTATAGAAGAGAATATCCTATACATTGCCAAATGCAGCTGCCGGAGCGTTTTTAGTGAAAACTATCGAAATAAATTAACCAAATACGGCAAGCCGTTCTCAAGCGATACGATAAAAGAAAATTTTTATTTTGAAAATTTTTTGACCTTTTTGAACGCCCCTCCCCCTTGAGGACATTAGCGCGCCATGACAAAATTCCTTATATATAGCTTCCTCTATTTTTCAGAATATATAAACTACTTGGCGCTACGGCTTTTGAGTCACGAGATAAGCATATTAAAAATATTGGCGACATGTTTTTGTTACATTGCTAAAAGAGCGTCAGAGCGTTACAAACGTTTTCACGTAAAAAGAAAAATTCGTGCAAAATTTCAGATCTCAAGCTCAAAAACTGATGTTGTAACTAACGGACAGACGGACATAGCTTAATCAACTTATTTCATAGAGTTGATCAAGAATATATACACTTTATGGGGTCTCTGATGCCTAATTCTGTGTGTTACAAACTTCTCGACAAACTTACATATCAGATAAGAAATTTTATTCTGGGGACTGCACTATGTGCATAGGTTATTTGGAATTTAACTAATGAATCTGAATTTCCAGCAATTCAATTCCAGGTTATAGACAAGCCAACAGATCGAATCTTCGTGGTTCGTATTAAGGACAAAGAAACAGCCTTGCCAATCGAGTGACTCAAACCAGCATTCATGGCAAGTGACGAGGCTGCCCATGTTGACGACCAGACTCTGCAGGGCGATGCCCCATTACGAACGTACCTGAAGAAACACCAACCCACTCACCAAGATCCGTGACTTGCCTAGAGGAGAGTTCTGTGGCAACTCAGACCACAGCCTATGTCGGATGTAAGAATTTTGTTTTAGGAACTTTAGTTTAAATTGATAAATTATAATTATTAGTAATAGACGCATAATAAGATCCATCCTGATTGTGATTACCTTTGTGGTGAACATAACTCAACCGTTGGACTAGAAAGTTTTATTTTTTTTATTTTGACATTAGGGGTACCTAAAAACGTATAATTCTCGTGTAGCCATTTCGTTCCTTTGAGATTAATATACTCCCAGTAATATCTCACATTTTGAGCTATTAGTTCTCCATATTCTTAAACCTTTTTCTGTGATAACATTTGCATTCAAGCATATGTAGATTTCCAGTCCCTAATATTAACTATAAAAAACAAAAAGAATAAAAGGTTTAAACAATGGCGGCTGAAATCAGTTGTCTTTCCTTTGAGGATATATTTGTTGTCAATTAAATGTACTTTGTAAATATTAAAAGCTAATCTTGTCCAGTATAATATTCATCTTAAAGAAATTAATGTATCGGATTTCTATAAGAACTCGCAATGCACTCGAAGCTTATTCACATGTACTTAACTGTTTAATATTGTGAAAACCTAATAAATGTAATAAGAAGAGGCGCTCGAAACGCTTCGAATCAACAAAGAGACATACCAACCGACCGACAGACAACATTAACATGCGGACAATAAGACAACAAGTATATGACTAAAGTTTGAGAAGTTCAGTTTGTAAATAAATAGATGTGTACTTAAAACATACATACATAGATGGCATTTGAATGGCAAGCATCTGTTACTAATGGACGACAGCAACAGCAGTTGCTTCATAGTACACCAACATCGGGGACACGGTAGACCAAATAGCACCAACTGAAAAAGAGAAATGAGAACGTAAAGAACCTTTCTACACTTATGGTACACATTTCTGGGTATATAGTCACTCACAAACGCACGAACTAAACATCTTTGTAGATTTTATTTCTAAATCTCATTACCAAATGGTGTCCCATGGTTGCTGGGAGTGGATACGATATGCCATATACTATGTGAAATGGTGAGAAATTGAGGGGAACGAATGAAAGACTAAAAAGCATGTGCCAAACGCAAATGTGCTTAAATGTTTGTCTGTTTGATTGCAAATACTATGAGTGAATGAACGTGCGAGTTGCGTTCTCACTGATACAACAATACTACATATATGCTACTCGTAGAATAACATAAGTATAGTATAGTATAAATTTATCTTCGTCTGAGTGTCTAAGTGTGTCCAGTAATGTTTGCATTTAGTTGTTGAACGCAATAAGTACAATTTTTTCCACTTTCCCTATCCATAATCTGACTTTCAACCAAAACATTTCGAGAATTCTTTGCGTATTGGTGGCGATGTGAAAGTGTTTCAATGTCGTCAGCTGTCGAAAATGTTCTAACATAAGCAATATTTTCATCATATTATGCTTATTGTTCTTCACCATCTTTGTCGTTAACATGGTTGTCCTTCTTGCTTTACTTCAATTCTACCCAAGTTTCCAACTTTGTGATTTAAGTTTTCGTTTTGAATTTGGTAAAAACAATTTGTTTTCTTTAGTTTCATTTAAATTCTCTTTCCCTCAATACATTTCATAGTAGGTACTTATAAATACAATTTTATTTGCTTCACATAAAATAAATTAAAATGAAAAATTTTTATGAAATGAACAAAAGGATGATAAGTCTTTGAAAAATATGTTCGTATGTAATAAGTATGTTCGATAATTTTTATAAAACTTAATCGCGCGTGTAACGACTGCATTCGACTTTTGTAATTAGCACTGAATGTCCTTTCATGATGCTTCGCGTAGTTGGCAATATCAAAGGACAACAAAGGACGCATGCAACAGCAGCAGCTTCTATAGAGTCCACATCGCGGCCATGGACATACTTCGCTTTGGCTTCACTTCGAATAAATATTAATTTGCTGTCATTGAAGTTACAGTCGCGTTGCAAATTTATGTGCCACGCCAACAAATTTTCCCTTCCTGCTCCTCACTAACTCCCGTTTTGTCCACTTTCAAGCACCTCATCATCAACTGCTTCAAGTTACTTGCTAGACTTGTTTCTTCTTGTATTTTGTTCTGCTGACGGTCGTTTATTGTGCACCATAAATTCCCTATTTAATTTTCAATTTTTACTTTTATTATTTCACTTATTCTACAGTATAATGCTAGTCAATGTTGTTGTCTTTAGTTAGTTGATTGTGCGCTCTTCATCCTTTTTCTTGTAGTATCATTTTGCTTGTGTAGAACATCTTTGTCACTGGCTAAGTGCCATCGCGGACAAACAGCCCGAATAGCAAAACAACTTAGTATATTCGGATATACATGTATATACAATACATATATTCAAGCCGGTGGGAGAAAAGAGTATGCATAACTTCCGTTTCCGGTATTGCTACTTACACTTAAAACAACACAATACAATAGTACACTCAAACGGTTTTTTTTTTTTAATAAATGAGTATTAAATATTTCTTTCGTTCAACACATTTATGATATTTTATTTTTAATTTTCCAGCCTTCTTCTCTTTGCACTTCTGTTTCAAACTTAAGTGCCCTTATATTATTTTCAGTGTATTACCAAATCATTAACTTGGCTTGACTGCTTTTGCTATCGCGACTGATAGCGTACCAAACACGTCGTCTTATATTACAAACGTCATTCATTAACCATTCCACCCGACCTGCCGCACAACCAAGTTCGCAATCTACTCCTTTTTTTTATCAAACTTCCAATTCTTCCCCGGTTTTGTCAGAAGACGTACAATTTTAAAATTATATACCTCCAGCATTAGATGGTGCTCTGGCATTGTTGCTGTTGCTGTTGTTGTTGTCATCTGCCGTCTTCATCGTTGTGAAACCAAAAATTGTTTGCTTTTGGGGTTCTTCGTATGCACTCGACATCGTCGTCTCCGGTTGCCGCCAAAGTCGCCTAATGAAGTAATTTCAATTAGATGCTTCCAAATGTTTTCCAGGCAAATGTATTTTTGTGTCCTTAAAAGTGGCGTTCCTTCAGAAACTTTTAATGTGACTCGAGTCGAAGGGCTTTTGTCGTCGCCTCCTCCTTAGGCGGCTGCTGCTGCTGCTCCTGCCATTGTGTAGTTGCTATTGTCATCATTGTCTCGACCTTTGCCGAAGTACTAATTTCTGTTGGGCTTCCGAAGGCTTCTTTTACAGAATGGAATGGAATAGAAGATTCTTATGTGGCATGTTTTTTAGTCGCAAGCATAAAATGTGCACCATTAACTTAATTGGCGTACGTTGACCCAAATCAAATGGGTGCCTAAGACCTTACTCCTCCTTCCCTTTTTTGTCTTGGTGAATCATCTATTCATCCAACGTGCTTTTCATTTGACAATTTTAAGCAGGCGCAACTTTTCTTCTTTAACTGCATGGCCATGTGACAGGTGGTATTTATTTTAGTTCTTGTAACAGGCCTTATGCCTTACCACATTCCCTTCCTCCCCCACTTAATTATGTTAATTAAAGAAATTTTTGGCAAAGGCCAACAAGAAATATGACATGATTTAGATGAGCAACTGACGGCAATTTAGCGTATTTTAAAGCAAAATCTTAAAGACTTTAGTTGTTTTTCTTTTTGTCTTGTGTTCCTGATTAATGTCACTCGATCCGCTTCGAAAATCAAATGAATGCAAATAAATGTCAAAAGGAAATGAACTCAACTAAACTGAACTGAACTGAGCTCAACTTATGTAGCTCAACTAACAAAATGTACGATAACTCGACTTGAACGTAATAAGTATCTACAATACAATTTCCGATAGATCCGTCAGTAACAAGAGTGGTAGATACTTGTAGACAGATAAACAGACTGTTTGGCAGGCAGACTATAGGGCAGGCAGTCAAATGAATTTATATTGCAACGTCAGATATTACGCAACATGCATGAATTTAATTACGACCTCATTCGGTAATAGTAGTTGCTCCCTTTGTCCTTTGTCCTTGTTGGAGATGTTCTTACATTCTTGTTGCTGTTGCTGTTGTTGGAGCTGATGTTGTTGTGGTTGTTGTCACTCTTGCTGCAATGTTAATCAACTTCATTACCACAAATTGTTATTAGCATATGTCAGTGCGATATGTAGATCTTCCTTTATGTGTCGGTCGGGTGTTCTGACTCTCTGTTTACGTGGAAGTATGTATCACGCCTCCGCAGCTACTTTACTCTATAAGAAGGAAAGAAAGAAAAGGATGGCAAGGATAGTTAGTGTTCATAGGGAGCATGTTGCAGCGCAAATGACGACCCTGATACAAGCACAAATGATGCAATTATTATGCAAGCAAACGAGCTGAAACTAAACAGCCAACAACAACAATTGCAATAAGAGCAACTCGACTAAATGTCATCAACCAAGATTCTGTCTATGCCGGTATATCATTTACGACTATACTCTATATACATATACAATATATTGTAGTATCTGATTGTAAGTATACGGGTATTTGTGTTTGTATGTATAAGTATGTGTCTTTTGTTTATGCAATATTAATTGATTGACGATATTTTTGAAAAGGACAATGAAGAGGGGAATTAGTAAATGAGCCCCATAAATTTTAATTATAACTCGTTGGTTTACTACATTGATACACACTTATTTGGTATGAAAATGTGTACCATCATTAGAAGCAAAGTTTTCTTAGTTTTCCATCTATAAAACAAAATAAAAAAGTTGATAACATATGGTATTCCACTTTTATTATATCTCCTGGTTCCTAATAGTCCAAGAGCCACAACTACGTAATTTTGTTAAAGTTAAAAGTTTCTCTGATGATGCACAGGTAGGAGCGATGAGGCTACTAGGAAATTTTGGTCATGGTGGGTTTGGAAGGTAACTGGTACCAGAGGTGTATAAAATATAAGTGAACTTACATTAAAGTGTATGTTTTTCAGAGTAATATTTAAAATCATGTCCTGCTTGATAGACACTTCCCATGGTGGAAACCCCTAGCCAGAAACCCTTAAACTTTAATAAATTGTACCAATTGTACCAACGACAGAGATGTAAGAGAAACAGAGAAAGAAAATACATGTGATCATTTCTATTTGATTTACGAATTTAAAACATTTCAATATAAGAACTGCTTCACCACATCACACTGCATTATCAGCCACACACAAGATGTCGTAAAAAATTAGAGAGAAGTGTGGCAACACAGTTTTTTTGATTATTGCTGTGGAAATTGCTCGCAATGCATATTGGAGCACAAGTTTCTTGTATGGGAACCCCTTTAATTTTTTAACTTTATTTTATTTTAGCTATTTGTCGTTATAGTGGCAATTGAATTACACACTTTGCTTAATTGTCTACATATTACGATTCTTGGGATAGAGCTCACTGATCAACGGACGGCCGGACATCGTAGGCTTAGTTATAGGGTCGCGTTGGCACCCTTTGGGTACGGAACCTTAAAAATGGATAGCTGAGTATTTTTAATACCAAATCTTAAAGTAAAGGTTGATTTTCAGACATAATTGCAAGGCTAGATTAAATTACAAGAAGATTTTCTAATAAAAGGCATAAGAAACTAATATGCTCTTGTTTGATTTACTTATGTATTTTTTCTGACGCTCATATTCGCAAAATATTTGCATGAATTTTTACAAATGACAATGCGAATGTCACTAATTTGTACTAACTTGACAAGTTTCATAGTTTCAAAATAGTGTTCGATCATAAAATCGAGTTTCATATCATATGAATGGTTAAATTCGTCGTTCTTATTGCAAGTTAAAAGTCTGGTTGACTTGCCTCTCATCATATCAGTGTCTGTTTCGCAAATGGGTTAACGGATTTTTGTGTGCTTAAGAAATTTATCGAACCGTCTACTTATCTTAAATGACAATTAATGTTTTGACAATAGTTGTAGAGTATAAAATTGTCTAAAAATTTGACTTGTTGCCATTTTTTGTACAGTTAACCGTTCCTGAGATAGAGCGCAAAAAGTGGGTAGCGTTTAGTCGTATATATGTACTCGTACAGTGGCAAACAAAAATGTGTACGGCTCAATAGAATATTATGAACAAAATTCCAGGTATTCCTTAGATAATTAGCAAAAGATCCCTAAATAGCGAAAAAATAAAATAGGTGAGTTAATAAAAAATAAAAACCAGGGCTACCTGCATTTAATCAAAAATGGCTCCACAAAGCCGTTTAAAAATGCTTATTTGGCCTTACTTCGTTATGGGACCCTATATTCTAACTAGATGAACAACTTTTTGACGGATGAAGTATCTTCACACTACCTTATCTGCCATTACACCCGGAATTTTCATTTTTCTCCTAGGAACAAGATATTTACAAATAAAAATGATTTTTGTGACCTTTGAATATCTTGACTGGCGTACACCACACAGCCTTAGACTTTTGAGGTCATTTTTAAAATACTAAAACTTTTTCCACCTTATTTGACTGGACTTTTTGTATGCTTTTTACTTTATTATTTAAGACTTGGAATTGACGATCCTTGATTTTAGTCCTAGTCCCTACAGATATCTTAAATCTTTACAACGCCACGCATTAATGAAAAATGAGTATGAGACATGTTCGTCTGCCAGTAAATTTATTCATATGATTTGTTGCAACTATGCTAATACGAAGAAACAATCAAAGTGTAAATAGATATTATAAAAAATTTAGACCACCTCTTAGTGGCATCATGATAAATCATTAGGTAAAGAAAAAAAATGATTAACATGATAAATTTTTTTAAACTCTAATGGCATCGCAATAATCACTTATGTTGAATATAAAAAGGTTGCAAATTTGATGCAAACTTCGTTTGGGTTTTTCAGTTTTGCCGGTAAAGGAATTGTGAATTACACGGGAGCCAAGTTCCGTGAAAGCTCTTTCAATCAAAGGTATAGAAATAATTTAAAAGAATGTTTTATAATTTTTTTAAAATTCCATTATAGTTCGTATTTACTAAAAGGATAAAAATAAAATAAATCAAAGTCAATTTTCGTAAAACTAAATTAGTTTTTCTCAAAAAAAAAAAAAAAGAACAAATAAATTTACTCTTTGCAAAACATGTGGTTGAAATAGAATACTGTGAGAAGAAAAACAAAAAATCTGTAAATATAATTAAAAATCCATTAGAATAAATAAGCAGAAAATAGGCGCTAAAAGTTCCATTTGCCGTCAAGAAGAAAAAAAGGAAAGTATCTTAAAAATAAAAAGAAAAAAAGATGTTGGGGATGTTGCAAGAAATATTTAACATTGACTTGAGTTTTCTTGAATCTTTTTGCCCATATTTGTGTAAAGCTTATGTCAGATTTTGTTATACTTTTATTTTTTTTTTATATACAATATATGTGGCGGCTCCCGACTTTATGCCACATTTTGTTGTTGGTATTTTTATACTTTTCTTCTCTGCTCATTTTACCCGGAATTTTATTTCCTTTTGTTCGTTATTATTTTGGTTTCTTTTTTTGTTTTTTTTTTTGTGTATTGTGCAGCTCTATAAAATGTGAAGCTTTCACTTTGGCAACGTCATAAATTACAAGTCATTGGCTATGGGACGTGTCCAGCCTCAGACTGGTCGACCGGTCGAAATCGCGACAAGAGCAGGAGTAGCAGCCGCGACAAACATAAACAAAATGGCATACTGAAGGACGCAAGTGAAGTCAGTCATGAATGCAGGGAGTCAAGGGGGAGGCTGGTAGGGAACATTAATATCCGAACATGACTATGACTTTGAGTGAACGCTTCAAATTAAAAAGAAATTTAGCATTTACCACACCCATGTTGACGAGGATTAACGCGAACGACTAGAAAACGAGTGAGTAAAAGCTAAATAAAAAAAACCAACTCAAAAAAATAAGAAAAAATAAACAAACAAAATAAAAAAAAGAATAAGAAAGAAAAGTTGGTGAGGCGAAAAAAGAAATGAACAGTGGAATAAGTGGAGAGGAAATGAAGGAAAATGTGCTTCAGAGGAGATCAAAATGAAGAAGAACGAAAGCAAGAATTGTATAGCATACACAAGGGCGTTCATATGTCCAGGCAATGAACGAGTATGTATGTGTGGATTTGTTTGCGTGGGCAGGACGACATCATACATAACGGCGAACAAAATGATTACAGCAACTAATGACGCTGTCTAAAATGATTTATCTCGTTAGAGCGTCGACAAGGAAAACTTGGTCTCAAAGGAAGCAATCCTCAAACCTCATTGTGTAGACGTGAAATAACGTAAAGATTGGCGAGCGTGGTGAGTTGGCAAAAGTCAAATGTCGCACATGAAAAAAAGCTAAACTCATGCAATAATTCAACGCAAGAAAATATGATTTAATAAATTATTCGATACACACAAGTCAAACTTATGATATCCACAAAATTGACTTTAATGCCACAAGAAATAATGCCTCAAAATCGACAAAATGACTTACTCGTACATAGGGACGACATGCAACAAATGCAATTAATTTCTTGATACAGAGTTCTTTTTTATCTAAGGATTTTGTTTTGTTCTATTAGAGCTATCTAGATGCTCGTTTAGTTTTATTCAGTCTTTTGTCAGGATTAACGCTTGTAATCAGGATATGAAGAACAACATGAAACACGAAAAACAAGAAAAATAACGAGATGGACATGTTAAGCTGACATTGAAACAAATTAAAAGGATTTTTCTCACATTGGTAAAATGGCGAAAATCCTGTGGAAAACAACAAATAATAAATGATTGCATCATTAAGCACTGAGATTCTAGAAGATAATAAGAATAAAAAAACTAGGAGTATAAACAGCTTTCAATGTAAATAAAAAGAGCCACTTACAAACAAAGCAAACCGAATCGATTTGAAGCATTTTTACTGATTCATTCTTAATGTTCTTGAGCAATTGTACATTTTTTTCCATTTCACACTACTTATTCTCATTATCTCTTGATCAGAAAGCAAGCTGATCTAATTGAGCACAAGAAAATTGAATTTAAGTGTATTCTAGGTCAGGCATGGCGAACCTATGGCACGCATATCATTGGTGGCATGGCACGCAGTAAAATAATTCGGGCATGCTAATATTTTAAGAATCTTCGTATTTCGTATATATTTGATCATTATATTTGCACGATAGAGGTAGTTTAATATGCTTTGCGCGGGAGTTACCTTCCAGGCATCCGTAGACCCGAATTACGCTCATTTATATTTCGTATTTATTTTTTGCTTGGCTTTTGGCCTGTTATGCTCTCGAAAAATGTTCACTCTCAATTTTGACAAACTTGTGACGTCAGTGCATTAAAACAACATTCCCATGACGTCACAAGTATATATTTTTGGGAACGATACTTAACTGTAAAAAGATTGTACTATGGACTGAGCGACCCACGCACTTGCCTTCACTAAAAACGCATAAAGCGGTAGAGAGAGCTCTGCTCTTCAGATCACTTGTGTAAAGCTGGCCTTACATGACGAACATGCATGTTCGATCTGCTCATGTTGGTGGTCTTTTTCGTCGTGCCAATTTTGGTGAAAATTTCAAATTCTGCGAAGATCAATCGTACATGTTTCTCTTGTACGGCTGTTAAAAATTCACTTGGTTTCGATAACGACTGATGCTGCTCCAAGAATGGTTGGCAAAAAGAATGGTTTTATCAGTACATTTCAAAACACATGGGACATTCGATTCTTGAATTCCACTGCATCATTCATCAACAAGCCTTGTGTACTAAAGTTGTTTTCGCCTTCCTTGAAAATATTATGGCAGTAGTAACAAAAAAAAAATGAATTTCATATCGTCGCAGGCTTTAAATAAATGAAAATTTGATGCTTTGTTGGATGAAGTCAATTCGGTGTATAATTGCTTACTGGTGTATAATAATGTTCGCTGGTTGAGCCGCGGTAATGTACTTCAAAGATTTCTTGATTGTTTGGAAGAAATTAGGCTGTTTTTACAAGTTGAGGGAACAATTGAATTATATCCACAATTGATGGATATTATTTGCCTTTCAAAATTAATGGTTTTTACAGAATTGTCCCAGCAATTCAATAAATTGACCGTAAAGCTTCATGATAGATTTCATGCGTGCTTTTGAGGTTTAATTGCAAGTTTATAGTGACAATATTGATACCAAAAACTACAAGTATTTTCCAAAAGAATTAGACTTACACGAAAACCAGAGGAAGCAAAAGTCTCTAAAGAGTTTAATTTGGTAATTCATTCACCATTCACCACGATTTTGTCAGTTCAAAGAATTATCGGAAATACTCAAATTTATTATGCATCCTGATGGGACTACAGTGGATAAATTAAACTTGTCTAAATTTGTTTGGTTGGAGATTGAAGAAAGTGAAAAGCAGCTAATTGACTTCAGACATTTATCGAATGAAGAAAAGAATTGAAATTAAATGAAATAAAAAGACTATGTGGAAATATGAGTAAAAATGCCAATAACAAAATTATGGACACGTGGAATTCAATTCCAAACTTATTTAATTGTCTGATGAAGCAGGTTTTTGCATCTTAACAATATTTTCATCTACCTATGATTGTGAGTAACTTTTTTCAGAAATGATTAACATTAAAAACTTGGATTTCCTGTTTAGCTTGTATGCTGCTGAAAATAACAAAGTATGAGACTAATATATGTAAGATATTTAGCACTTAATTTGCAACAGCAGAGATCACATTAATTTTTCTTAACTTAATAGAATCAAGTTATGTTTTTTATCCATTATTTAATCACTAAGTCAAGATTCTTCAACGACATGTCATGGCCACATTATTATAAGTTTTATAAAAAATGGAACGTTCACCAATAAAGGTTCGCCATCCCTGGTGTAGGTGAAAACCAAGATATCTTTCATCTTGGGTTTGAGGAATTGTAGTGTCGTGTAAAGTTATTGGAGAATAAGTACTTGCCAATTCTATTGGGAATATTGGTGATTATAATTTATAATACTTAGATTTAGGATAAATGGTATTCAGTATACAAAACGTGTAGTTTGGCAATATTGTACATATGTACTGTAAATATAATGCGAACGTAACTGTTTACTTATCATTCCATAACTACACGAGTATATTTTTACTTTTATTGAAGGTTAAGTATTTAGGAATATTCTTTCATACACAAACTTTAGTAAAAGAGTGAAAGGATTGAAAGGAGTAAATTCAAAAAGACTCTTAGTTGTTCATGATAATAATGCTGATGATTGTGATAAGATTTCCAATTAGAAGCCGTCAATTTACTAACCTTATTTTGATTAACTTCAAACAACGACAACGTCAACAACAGCAAGAGTAACATAAACATGCACTCCAACACTTTAGTAGTTCAAATAAATGCACAACACAATTTAAGGTAACCATCTACAAAGCAAAACAAAACAAAACAAAATAAGTACAAAACAAGCGTGGAGCAATTCAAAGGACTTCTATTTACGGCAACACTTAATTTATGCACTGGACTTGTTAGGCGCACTGTACACAATAACAACAACGATTGCAATGGGAACCATTCTACATTATTTGCATGTTGCATGCAAGGAACTTGTGAGCAAATATATATACACACTCATATATGTGAAGGACATCATGGCAATGCGCGTAAAGTGGCAGCGGCAACGCAGTCAAGAAGCGTTCAAGCGAAGCTGACACAAAAATTAAAACTGCAACAAATTTCTTCCATACAACGAGGCGCAACCATTGAAGCACAATACATACACTCATATCTACACATATATTTACATATGTGTGCGTGTGTGTAAGTGAATGCTTTTAACTATAATAAGAGAGCACCACCCAACCATACACATATGCATAGGAGCTAGAAGTATACAAACGCACTCAAGACTCATGACTGCGTCAAATTAACACAGAATTTTCTTGGCAAACGAATTTATATAGTAAACACATATGTATGTCCGGGTGTAGATGTTATGTGAATAGGATGGTGAGGATGAATACAAACTGTGTGTGTGGACTGCTACTTTTGTATGTGTAAACAATTTTAGTGACTCCCTTCCTTTGTTTGTACTCTCACGGTTTTACACATTTTTTAAATAAATTATTTTAACGAAAATCACATTCAAGGTATGTGTAATTTATAGACGTTTTCAACATGAGGGAAGAGAATATCCGTAAGTCAGCTACTGGTTGTGTGGGTATATACATATAACCTGTTGCCCTATTTTAGAAATTATTTATTATAAATAAGATGTTTTGGAGTTTAATTATATTATTTAACATATTAGCACACAATTGCATTTTATTAGGCAAAACTGGTGGATGAAAGTTAAATTTTTTTTTTATTTGTTTCACACAAATTCAAGGAAACATTCGGTTGGCCGTACGATGCCGGGCCGAGTCCACTATCCAATTTCTCGACAACAGTGGTCCTATTCATACCAAACTTCACAGGAACACTTTTTAGACTGTGCTTGAGTTTCCCTGAAAATTGTATCAATATTGTTCCAACAGTTTCAGAATCCATAAGGTTCATACATAGATGTATGTAGATGCTACTTTAACTTGCTTTTTTAATGTAAACTTTTTTGTAAGCATATATATATATTAAAAGAGCCTCAATAAAGGCCACTTTCGATTCCATCAAGGCATGCAAACTTGCCTTTCAATTTAAGAGTTCTTTTAATTTTTTACAAATTCTCGCCCCTGCTACTTGCTGACTCTTCAGAGATCAAGGAAACGACCCGTCAAAGAATGACGACGATCCATTCTCGATAAAACACATCACTCCAAGTAAAGTTAAACTGCAGATCCGGCAGCTGAAATCTAAGAAATGTCTAGGACATGACAAATTCAATACCAAATTTGCTAAAGCGGTCCTCTGTAAGGGAGTTTTATTTCTGGTAACGTTGTTCTATGCTATATTGCGTTTTTGCCACGTCCCGACTAATTGGAGGTGCGCATCGATTATAATGATTCCTAAATATGGTAAATCAGAAGAAAACATTGTCGCGTCTTATAGACCGATAAGCGTATTGCCCACATTCTCCAAAATTGATTTTTGAGTAGAATGATGGACATCCAGGGAGCCATACATAGCCACCATTATGGCTTTAGGGCAGAGCTTGACACTCCAGTCAACTGCATCGTGATCTTCAACATATTCTCACTGCGTTTAAGCTTTTGGATGTTAAGCGTGTATAGATTGGGGGTCTACTTCACAAGATCAAAAGCCTCCTCCCAGCTGAACAGTATAACCTATTAAAAAGGTATCTATGTGGTCGAGCCTTTTTTGTCAACGTGACACGAAGTCATCGATAAGAAATATTAGAGCTGGCGATCCGCAAGGCATTAGCTCTAGTTCTCTACTTGCTACTTACAGCAGACATTCCAATTATTGACTCAGATTAAGCTACCATGCGGAAGACGCAGCCGTCCTAGTAAAATCTTTCTCAACCCAGGAAGCTTCAGAGTTATTATAGGATTTTTTGGAAATATTCGACGCCTGTTCCAAGCGTCGGAACATTGGAATAAATGCAGCGCAATCGGTGAATTGTGTTTTTATATTGAGGCGTAGTTCTTGTCAAGTTGTTAACTTTAGCTCCAGTATCATCCCGCTGGTGGACCAAGTCCGTTACCACAAGGACAATGACCTCAAGATGATTAAAAGTACTTTTTTGTATTTTATACTCTTCAATAACTCAATTGTAATTCAATTTCAATTTTGTAATCTCGTATTGTTATTATTGTTAATGTGATAAACATACCTTGTCTTTCAATTTCAAACTCGAAGCTTCTTATCTTGTCTTATGTATTTAAAAGAGCAATTCTTGTACAATATTTCAAAATATAAATTATAGATCTCGGAAACGGCTGTACCGATTTGGCTGATTATGTAGTGTTCGCCTTATTACTGGGGTGGTTTAAGCAAAAAAAAAAAAAAAACGGAAGATCCAAAATGAACATCCGAAAAATCGGAAAATCCAAATCAAGGTGTGCAAAAGTGAGAGGTGATGAGTGCAGAGTTGCCATATACTGAACATATGTTTGAAAAATTAACGAAGATATATTTGCCAAACTTCCCCCATAAGACTACAATAAAAATAGTACGCTTTACATGAAGAATTACATACAGTGATTCCATGTTTGGGCCAAGCTCATCAAAATCATCTTATTGCGACTTCTGCAGGTGGCTCAGGTCGGTTACCTCGGCCTAATCTTAGACACATGTGAAATTTATCATGGTACGTTGCTATGCAAAGTTGTGTTTTCAAAAAAAAAAAAAAAAAATCATTTAAATGAAAATAGTGGCCCCCAACTTGGCTCTATACCATACAAATTTCGATCGTCAATGCCACGTAGAACCTAAAGAAAGTGCAGGCTTGCAAAAGCAAGACTCTAAGACAAATCATGGGAGCTCTATGGTTTGTCTGCAACACTATCCTGTATAGATATATTAAGTTACCTCTAGTCTTTGATGAGATAAATTAACATAGCAGTGGATTAAAAGGTATCCAAATAAACTTGCGACAGCACTAACCCAATGATCCAGACTAAAGAGGTTGCACCCAAACGATCTTCTCCAAAGAAGTAGTTAAATATAATAATTATTTATTATACATTCCTTGACACTACATTACAATTAAATTTATGATATAGTGCCGCACTTTAGTTAGTGCATAGGGCGGAAACTAGACTCCTCCAGCGACTTCTGTCTTGTGCATAGTTTTTGATCTGATTCCAGGAACCGAATTTTTCGCTCTCACTGCGCACCGTTCTGATCCATGTCATCCTCGGGCGACCACGACTCCTTTTCCCTTGCGGGTTCCATTCAAACGCCGTTTTCGCCAAGTCATTTTCCTTCCGCAGTGTGTGACCGATCCAGCCCCATTTTCTTTTTCTAATTTCCAAGTTTATGGGAGCGCTGCGGGTAAGGGTGAGTAGGTCTTCATTTGATATTGTATTTGGCCAGAAAAAGCGACAGATAATGCGTAGGCATTTGTTTATAAAAGTCTGCAATTTATTACAGATCACCTCAGTCACCTTCCAGGTTTCCGAGCCAAACAGGAGGACTGGCTTAATACTTGTATTGAAAATTTTCAGTTTGGTATTGCGAGATAAAACATTTGAGTCCCATATCTTTTTGAGCTTGAAAAATGCTGCACGGGCCTTGCAAATGCGCGCATCGACATCAACGTCTGCTCCTCCGTCCTTTGTGATCACGCCACCCAGGTAGGTGAACTGGTCAACGTCGTCAATTGAGCCGGTTACCCCCTCCATATGAAAAGTCAAGGGTTCTGTTACCGGGGTCTCCATCCGCATCAGTTTTGTCTTGGCCATGTTCACCTTCAGGCCTACTAGCCGCGCGTTTTCAACAAGTCTCTCAAGTTTTTTCTTTATGCCATTTAGTGAGTGGGAGAGAAAACAAATGTCGTCCGCGTAGTCGAGGTCGCATAATTTTTGAAAGGGATTCCATTGGATGCCGTCAGGAACTTCTTGATTTGTTTTCCTTAATACACCGTCGAGCACTAGAATGAAAAGCAAGGGTGACAACACGCAGCCTTGGCGCACTCCCTTCGTTATTTCAAATTTCTCGCTGTTCTTGCCTTTGAAACGGACGCAGCATTCTGCATCGGTGTAGAGCTCTCTGATAAGACTAGTTATCTTATCAGGTTACGCCGTTTTTACGCAACGCATCCCAGATGGCGTTCCTGTTTATGGTGTCAAAAGCGCGCTCGAAATCAACAAAGAGAAGGAAAAGCGGGGAGTGCCATTCGGCCGATTGTTCGATGATGATCCTTAGGGTGTTGATGTGGTCAACGCAGGATCTGCGTGGTCTAAAGCCATTCTGCTCTGGTCTTAAAACGGTGTTTAGGGCCGGGGAAATACGATCGAGAATTATAAAGGCTAGAATCTTCTGAATTGTGTTTAGCAACGTGATACCTCGCCAGTTTTTGCAGATACTCAGGTCCCCTTTCTTGGGAATTGTTATTATGACGCCCTCTTTCCAGTTCTGTGGTATCCGTTCCGTTAGCCAAATCTCTTTAACCAGTCGAAGTAAGATAGGAGCTAGTTGTTCTGAGCCGCATTTGAAGATCTCAGCGGGTAAGTTGTCCGCTCCGCCCGCCTTATTATTTTTAAGTTTTTGTATTGCTCCTTTAATTTCTGCCACTGATGGGGGCGAGGTGGTTATATTTCTATTCGGGGTAGCAATCTGATGGCTGAAATTTGCTGTACTGGTTCTGACGCCGCGTTGCTGCCACCTGAGTTTTCAAAGAATTCTTTCCATCGTCGGAGTTGCTGCTCTTCGGAAGTTAAGATATTGAGTTGTTCATCTTTAAGAGGTGGAATATTCGGCTTGGTGTTAACGAGAGCCTTAATGGCATTATAAACGCCTCTAAGGTCGTTCCGATGAGCCGCAATTTCGGCTTCTTCCGCAGTGGAGTTTACTTGGTTGATTTTGTCTTTTTTCACCTGCTTTCTGATCTCTTTCTGAGTGGTGTTATAGTGGGCTGCAAGGTGTCGTCTTAGCTGTGGATTATTGGTGTTGTTTATCCTTGTTTTAATATCGCGCCTTTTCTCGATCTTCTCCCAGGTCTCGTCACTTAACCATGGCTTTCTGCGGCACCGCGACGTGCCAGCAGTTTCGGCTGCGATTGTCTTGCAGGTAGAGCAGACTTGTTCCCATGAGCCCATTTGTAGCAATGGCTCGATTTCATCGTGCAACCTTTGTTGGAATTTTTTGGCGACCGCCTGGTCCTTTAAGCTGTGGATGTTAAGCTTGGCATTGGATTTTGCTGTTCTTATTCCAGCTGGACGTAGGCGCAGTTGTGCAACGACAAGGTTATGATCACTATAGATGTCTGCACCACGACGAGTGCGCACATCTAGCAATGTGTTGTGAAATTTTCTGCTTATTAGAATGTGGTCAATCTGGTTCCTTGTCCTTCCATCAGGGGATTGCCAAGTATATTTATGAATATCTCGATGACGATATCTTGTACTGCCAATATATAGGTTGTAACTCGCGGCAAATTTTTTAAGGCGTTCTCCATTATTTGATGTTGTGTTGCCTAGCCCATGCTTACCCATTATATTTTCGAAGCCAAAATTATTACTACCTACTTTTGCATTAAAATCGCCAATGGTTAAAACGATGTCTCCTTTCGGTAGGCCGACAAGTGTGGCTTCTAAAACCTCATAAAACGCATCCTTATTTACATCATTGTCTGGGTCTGTTGGTGCGTAACACTGTACAATGGAATATTTTGCGAAATTTTGAATTGAATCTTGCTGTTATAATGCGATCCGAGATAGGTTTATATTCCAACAGGGATGCCACAGCGCGCGGAGCAACGAGTATACCGACTCCGTTTATTCTAGATTGTGCATTCCCACTATACAAAAAGCGGTGTCCTGTAGGGACGCGTAGTTCTCCTTGGCCGGTCCAACGGGTTTCTGCTAGTCCAAGTATAGATAGACCGTATCTGTCCATTTCTTTGCATACCTGTTCAATCTTGGAGGGTTCCGACAGTGATCTGACATTCCAGGTTCCTAATCTAGTCCTTTTACGAAAGCTAAAGGTCGTCATCTTGTTGTTTTGGTATCCGAGGCTATTTTCCGTTTCTTGGGTAATTTAGTTTTATGGCTAGGTTACCAACCTTGCGCAACCCCTTGTGCGTCAGTGGGATACGTGTTGAAAATTTCAGGTCTCCAACAATGACCATTTTAAACACGTATGTATAGCGAGCCGCATGCTGCATGTCAGACGCCCGCTTCCAGCCGCATCTACTCTGTGATGGCCAGACGCTGGAAGTTTCTCCCTCTCTCGTTTGACTCCCGCTCCATGTACTACACCGGGGTTGGTTACCCGATCGTTCGAAAGAGTGCTAGGGATTAACAGGGTTTACCACGTGAAGGTGAGGGAGAAGGAAAGTTGACAGATAGAGGCTATGTGGTACGCATATCTGCCTTTTTAACCCCAAATATAATAATAACAGACATGTTAAATTTTTTAAATACATATATTTAAAATGCAAGCGAGTCGGCTCAGATCTTATCTTATCTCTTACAACAACAATATTGTGCCACACTTGGCCGAGGCCACTATTTCGATCTCTGGCCTAGCTATCATATAGTACGATCTATTCATCATAACTAAACGGTAATCTTCCTGTTTGCTTTACTTTATTCTTTGATTCAATACAAAAATGCTTAACTCTACTTAGTCCACTTTTCAATACATATATTTTATCAGGAGTACTATTATGATGATCGGGATGAGAGTCAGAGATAGGTGACCGCTGTAGTGTGTAAAATGGATTCCCCTTTAAGTGTATATCTTCATTGCGCAGGGTTGTTAACTTCTTTTCCAAGTTCTTTAAATCTTTTTCTTAGTTGATCTGTGCTCTGGGTACTCAATGAGGGATAGTATTCCTTGAGGTGGAATTCGGATAATTACGTTCTTACATGGGCCACAGTCTACATGGATTAATGCTTCTTCAAATGTTTTAAATAGCCATTTGTTTCCCTGGGTGAGTTCTACCCATAAGACCTTTTTCTTGGTTTCAGATGAAGTGATCTTCCGAGCTATTCTTGCATTGGTTCAATTGTGATTGTGTCATTAATGAGTATGAATTCAGATCAAAATTGAAAAGAAGATATTCTGCTTTAAATCTTACTTGTAGTGTTTTTTCATTATGCTGCAAAGGAATTGTTATCATTTTGTATAGTTCTTGGAATAATGGGATCTGCGTCTTGATCACCAGTTTGTCGTCGATGATGAAACCTTGGACTGACATCAGATTGTATTCTTGCTTTACTTCATCGTTTGATCGCTTTCCTGGCAATCGTTAGTTTAGCCGGTAGCTTTTGTTTAATGCTCATTATGTCATCACTTAACTGTGCAAGTTTTATCAGTGTTGGGTTTATTTTACCGTGATTAATGTCTATCAGTAAATCTATGATTGTGAAATGGACCGTTTTGCAGTCGTCTATCATTTGTGTTAGCTGCGTCATCATCAATTGAAAAAGAATCGTCATTTTGTTTCTATTGACATATCTATTTATATCCACTTGATATTGGTCGATTTGTGTGCGCAGCCTGTTTAATAGCTCATTCACATCGTGCACTGTGTTTTTTATGATGTTTGCTGTTGAGTCGATTACTGTAGTTTGTTCCTTAAGCAATGCATTGATGTTTTGCTGATTCTCCAGTAGGTTTCGTAAATTCTGTTCTATTTCTTCTCTATCATCTGCATCCATTATGCCAAATAACATGCTGTACAAAGATCTCAGTACAGCACGTTTTTGTCTGGATTTGTATATAAAAAAATTTTGATCACTGCTAAGGCCTTGGTAACGATCGTCTAATAGTTTTATCATTCTGATACACGTTTGTCCAAAAGACGTTAATTGATGACAGTGACTTCTTATTCTTCCTAAATAACTCGGCATTTTTTCCATTCGTTCCAGGATGAAGATCATAGTATATTATTAGATCCCAATATGATGCAACATTATCCATACTTCCTAGCGAGTCAAAATACGTTGTAACTTTATCCGATAATTCCGTTATAGACACTGCTGCTGTTTTTTCCTGCCGTAATTGTTCTCATTGGTGGCATGATTAATGTCAACCATAGAACAATTTTAAGTGGATTCCAATTGTGCCAAATAAATACATCTTGAAGTTCTTTGCACGTTAAATACGGTGGTTTATTTCTGCTTCTGGTAAGCCGGAACATGTATGCTGTTACGCGTTGATGTTTTAGCCAGCTTGAGTACCGATTTATCAGGTTTTCTAATAAGCTCATTCTCGGTTATTGAAAGTAGTAGCGGTGTTAATGTACTTTCTAACCCCACAAGTTGGCTTGGCCAGGTCTGGGCTCTTTAGCCTTTGTTAACCATTCCCGACCTCTCCACCATATTTTGAGGCTTAGTAACGTCTCAAGTTCTGTACGAGCAGTACATAGTATCAAGCCAAATTTCGTACGAGAAGTACATATTTCAATAAGTACTCTCTACGAATTACTTTAGCCTCAACCGTAAATAGAATTGATTTCTTTACATTTTGCTCCATCGAGCCTGCTCTATTGTTTCCCCCACTAGTGGTAAGAAACACATGGGCGAAAACTTAGAAGGTTATTTCAGCTGAACAAAAAATTGAGATTCAGACTGAAAGAATACCTGATTTTAGTAGCAAGGAAAATAAAGTCGAAAACTAAGAAGGTTATTTCAGCTGAACAAAAAATTGAGATTCAGACTGAAATAATACCTGTTTTCAAAGTAAAAAAAAAAAACCTGCAGTTGTGAGTAGAGGCACAAAGGTCAACAAGGCAACCAAAACAAAAATACCTCCATCAGTCAGACTGAAAGAATATCTGGTTTATATAAAAAAAAAAAAAAAAAACATCAATAGGCCTAAGTATTTGGAGGTCCAAGCAGAGATCGCGTACAAAATTTGTCAAAGCGAAATAAAGTTGGAACGAGGAGCCATTCGGACGCAGAAAGGAGCCGATACTTTCAAATCCATACAGAAATTAAAAAATGAGTTCGTAACCAACCATAAAAAGCTAACAGAAGATAGAAAAGGAAACGAAGACTACTTCCTGAAAAACACCTTCAACAGCACGATCAACAACATTGAAGAATGATTGAAATAACAACTTGATTCATTGAAGGTGATGTCTCAATATTGTCCCCGAATCGCTCGAAAGAAAAATGAGCACCATCAGAAGAATGCCCAAGAATATTAATGACAGAAACCGATTACAAAAAGAAGAGATTCACTGAAAGTATGGAGCACTTACTTGAAGATATAGAACAAGCAAAATTATATCCCAGCGCAGATGATATTATACTTGACCATATTAAAACACAGATGGACAGCATAACGGAAGAATATAAAAACAAGATAAAGGATCGAAATTATCAACAACTAGGCAATCACATGAAAGAAATACAAAAGGAAGCCTTCACAGCATCAATAAAAATAAAAATTCATATAGCGCAACCAATGATGGAATCAGTTAAAATCCCCAACTTGGAACTGGAAAAAATAAATAACGCCTAAGCATGTGCGTAAAAGAGAAGCAGCTGGATTAATACAACACTTACAAGTATCAAAGGAAAGCTACGACTCAGCATGGAAACTATTAAAAGATCGATTGAACAACAAAAGAATATTGTTTTCTACTGGGACAGGTTGTTGGATCAACCTATAATGAATAGTTACAGCGCGGAAAGTGTAAGACAGTTATTGGACACAACAAATGAATGATTGAACGTCATAGAATCATTGGGCATAACAACAGAAAATCTTGACCCATATGTGGCTCAAATAATCATCAGAAAATTTGATAAAGATGGCTTAAAATTATACGAGCAAAACAAATAAAAAGACAAAAGTGGTAGAGACACTCGAAGATGTTCTACAATGTTTGGAACACTGTTTCTGAAAAGGAGTAAAACGAGAAATTGCAAAAACCAGAAATAAAATGGCAATACACGTCAAGCGAGAAAAAACTTAGATGTAAATTATGCAATAAAACCAATCACAGCATTGTCACGTGTCACAAATTTCTACAAATGCCTCTAGATAACCGTCGCAAATTCGCATGCGATTACAAATTGTACTAATCCACAAAAATAAAACAGAGGAATGTACAAACGTTGGGGCAAGTTGTAAATATTGCCAGAAAGAGCACCACGAGCTGCTGCATTATGCTTCTAAAGAACCAAACCAAACATCGATGACAAAAACAGAAGCCACTACAACAGTTATTCTGGCCACAGCGCAAATTAAAATAAAGGCGCTTAATGGCGAATTCCTGTTAGTAAGAGCACTAGTTGTTGAAGGATCACAGATCACAACAATCCGACTCGAAGGACCAAAATGTATACAAATCAAGACGATTTTGCATTATCAGTTCATGCACAGCATCGATGTTTTGTGGCACAACAACCGATTTTGGACGACCTTCACGGCCACGATTGAATTCACAATACCAGTGGTATACTGTGGTTCTTGATGGTGCTTTATCGCCATACACAGAACTGAGTTCATCGACATATTCTTGTTGAGATCATCCACGTCAAAAGTTGTGAAAAATTATCTAACGAAAACCTTCTTTTGAAATTTCCATTTATTTGCCAAATTGATTTTCTTAACTCACTGTAAACGAAACAAATAGCACTTGTACTTCAAAACATTGTGAGCACGTTTATGCTAAAAAATATCAAACTTTATTATGGTGTTGTCAGATTTTAGCTATTGACATTAGTGTTGCCAGATCTCGAAATATACATAGTACCCATCGTATTATTAACAACAAAAAAAAAAAAAGAAAAACAAATTCTGTGAAATAGATTTTATTTGAAAAACCTATATTGAAAATACCTATTTTGCATTTTGTATTTGAATACTTTTTTTTTGGAAACCATTTTGCATTTTGATTTGAAATGGAAAAATAGCCAAGCATTTTGCATTTAAATGCTTTTGATAAACCATTTCCAACATCTCTAAGTAATAATAATTATTTATCATAATATTTCAGTACAATACATAAAATACAAAATTTGATTAAAAAGTTAAGTCCCGATGAATTTACATATAAACATATTTAATGTCTTTTTGAAAGTTAGATATAAAAATATGACATTTCAAAGATTTTCTTTCACTTTTCATTCTGATGATACTTTAACTTTTGGCGGGGATTGTACAATAATTGCACTACTTCCTTTTTTGGCAGCAACTAAATTCAAACAAATTGCACTTTTAAGTGAAAGTAACGCGAATAGACAATAGACAAAAACTCAAACTAAACTCGAACTCATTTTTCAACATTTTATCTTTTTGACTCAGGCACGCAGACGGCCAAAGCAATTGAAAAGTGAAAATTTGTTTTTATCACGCAACCATACCAAAAACCAACTCTACAGAAACCCAACCGAACACAAACGCAACCGAAGACAAAACAACCCAACTCAACACAACAGAACCAAACCGAACCCAACCCAAACCAAACTTACTCATCTTCCATCTATGAACGATTGAATTTTGAGGAACGCTGATGAAAAACAAGCAGTAAAAGATACTTGTACTCGTGCAAGCAGATATGACTGTGTACTAATGTTGCCACAGGAACCGCAGCAAGTAAAAAACCACCTTCAACAATTGCTTACCACCAACATTGAATCCTTGTCGCTTTCAACAGTTGCTAAAATTTGTTGAAAACATTTTTCCCACTTTTCACTCTTCCTTCATTTTATGAAAAAATGCAATGCCACAAATGCAGAAAACATGCGCAGGTTATTGGAATGACATAAGTAGGAGAAAGAATACAACTTTCTAATACTGACATTGTCGACATTGGCAAAGACGACAGCCAACGAAGGACTTCTTTCTTCTTCAAACCAACAGTAACCACAGACTTCATTAATGTCGTAAAACATAGTAAAATTGGAGCAAGGTGCTTGGAACAAAGTAGAGTATGAATGGCAAAGGATGCAACTAAGTCGAAATATCAACTACTACTGAATGGGGATGGGATTTCGACTAGAATTGAGAACTGAACTTAACTGATATTAAGAGAACAGAAGAAAAGTTTACACGAAAGATTTAAGCAGCTTAGCGAGTCAAACTTACAGACATCGAAACTGAGTCTTGAGTCAGATTCGCAGTTGCAGTCGTAGTCGAAGTTGTAATCTGTGGCTCAAAAATATACTGGCAGGATAGAGGTATGTAAGTGAGACCGAATACAGGATTAACTTAGCTGCGAACATATTTGCTACTATTTTCTGACTATTCAGATAGCTACGATATCAGTGTGTGGCCAGTGCAATATTTTTTTATGATTCTGTCAACATTTCTTCGTTTCATCAGTTCAAGAGTTACTAACTTCTATCAACATCAATTCCTTTTATACGAGTATATGACAAAGGATGACAAGTTTTATTTGACTTTTTATGATGATGAAACAATGAAAATGATAATGATGATAATAATGATGATGATGATGCTGACAGCGATGATGCTGTTTAACAAAGTCAAACAAATTCATACAATTAAAAGCGTTTTCATTAAAAATGCAAATGGAGTCACATAAGGACCCATCAAAATAAACACTCATCCACACACTTTACATGCCGCCACTTGAGTCCCCTAAGACCCAGTAGCCATAGTCAACTTTGAGTGTCAACGTTTCCACTAATTGTTTGTTCTTATGCAACAGCAACAACAATAACAACGTTGTATATTGTAACAAGACTTTTGAGTTTGAGTTCTTGGGTTACTACTTGGTTAGAATATGACTAGATGGAACAAGTATCTGTGAGTACATAGGCTTCGTAGCACTGAGCTAAGGCACTTAACTTGATGTCGCACAAACAAAGGACTATGTTTCAACATGTTCCTACTCAAAACAATGCAAGGACATACTAATACTATGACTACTAAGGAGTAGGAGGAGGTTGAATCTGTCGACTGAAATGCCTTTTGTTTTGTAAATAAAAATAAATATACCCATCTTTGTACAATAAATATGAGAATGAGTATCTTAAATACTCTTATACTTTCTTTACTTAGTTTTGTGTATATAAGAATTTAGAGAATATTTTTATTGTCCTCACTGATGATTGAGTTGGGCAAAGTAAAATATACTAAGTATATGGTATAATATTTACATTTAGTGAAAGAAAAAAGTTTTAAAAACAAATATCAAATTTTTAATTTAAATGAATTTAAGCATTCATTTTTGATATGATTTTTTAAGAATTTAAAGAACAATCAGAACCAGCATCACTGTCCGATCCTTCCTCGCCAAGAAACCTTACGGACAATTATGATATCTGGTTTGAAATATTCAATGCTTACCTGCATACCTTACCTATAGCCAAGGCTACCGCTGAAATCGCTCTTACCAAGCCCTTACCACGACAAGATGCCCTGATGCGTCCTCCTACACAATATTTGTATTTTAAAATAATTTTTAGAAATTGCGCTGAAAGGCCTCCAAAAATATTAGATCAGTATGTTTTCTCAAGAACACAGTTAGAGAAATATCTATTACTTTAGTTTACTTATACATTTGTTCAACATTTTCGTTACCAAAAATTAACATTGCTTGCCAACTATAACGGATTTAAATTCCAACACAACAAAATAAAGCCGGACACTGAATAAGAATATTGTATGGAACATACAAAGTGAATGGTACAATTTTGCAAAATATGTACATAGATACACATGACCAACCAACCATCCATCCACCCAATGTGGCCACAAAATTTAGTCCATTTGAGTCGAGAATTTAATTTCAGTTTGTGCAAAACGAAATACCCAAGTGAGTAGTCAAGGTGACCATGTACGGACAACGAGGGCAAGAGAAAAAGAGTTAAGTGGCGCCATCAAGCGAATTAAAACCAAATCACTTACAAGCGGCAAAAGTGTTAACGTGTAAATTTCCATATTCAAGATCGAAGCAAACTGATAGCACTTACTTTCCCATATCCGTACCCACACCCTCATCCACATCTACATTCACATCCATTCTCATTCTTATTACCATTTCTACTACAACTTTCAGTTGAACTAGACGAAGAAAACTGAAAGTCGAAAGTCCAAAATGGTAAAGTTAAAAGGAAAAGATATTTTTGCAAAAAGTTAACTTGATGCAGTCAAGCAGAATATAAGGAAGTAAGTCCTTTTGGCAACACACACGGCACGCCTACAGAACTCATAAACCTTTATATGCATAAATAAATACACACACTTTCTCACACTCACAGATATGGTGTGTATGTACTTAAAACTATTACGATTTACTTGGTTCAACTTTTTACATGGAAAAAGTACTTCGTCTTAACTCAATGAGAATCTCATGCAATTTCGTAAATTAACACTTTGGCAATAGCAACTTCAATACTTGCGAGTGAGCATAGATTTAGGTGTCTCCCTCTCACCCAACATCTTTCTAAGCTTGCTTGTGCGAGGTGTCTCACAAAAGTATTCAATTTGACTGATCAACATACATATATCCACCGGTGCTTCCACATTCTGAAGCAGTTCTGGAAGGCTCGCGTTTGTTTAAATCTTATTTATGTCATCAAATCGGTGCTCTGAATACCAAGATAACTTTCTAGTTCTCACTGACGATCTTCTTTGAGTGCAAGTCGCAAATGCTCTATATTTTCTGGTGTATTTGTGTTCGAATGTTGACGGGTCACTGTCAACAGACATGTGGCTATTCTTCAACCGCTTATACCAATATTCTCACTTACAGTTCGGATATTTTTGGGAAACACCTCGTACTAGTACTACATACATATGCTAAAGCAATGATACGGATTGCTTAGCATACTTTTTGGGGCGTTGCTACCGTTAAGAATATACATACAAGTAAATGTGAATATTGACGGTTCTTTTTCTTCGACGACGAAGGCCTGCTGGTATCTGAACTATGACTATGAATACGTGCCGCATTAGGTAGTACGAGTAAGAAGTAAGAATATCTATGTATGTGAGTGGGAGACATTAACTCGAACTGTTTAACATTGAAGTCAAACTGAATACTAGAGACTGAACAAAACTCAAAACGATACCCAGTCGAGTCGAGTCGTTTCAATTCGATTCAATTCGATTCGAGTCGCTTCCGAGTCATTGAATCTGTGCCAAAAGTAAAAAAGCGGAAACAATCTGTTTGTTACTCATGCTACTTGGAACTCGTTTTGGCGAACACTTCTTTATTTTTTTTCAATTCTTATTCTTTTGTTGAATTTGAATTTGCATTTTTAGTGTAACTGATATTATAACAACCAACAACAACAAAAGCAAGAACATTGGGGACAAAAGTAAAATATATGAAATCTAGAGAGTTTGACGTTCTATAAATTTAAACAAAATGAGATGAAAAGCGAAATGCGATACTGCCGGAAAAAGTGTACAGAAAAGTGGCAAATTGTGGGTGAGGAATGCCAAGCAAAGCAAGAAAAAACAAACTGTATCCTGTGTGTGTTTGCACATATTGACACTTCATTTAATACACACTCGCAACGAGTATACAATACATATGTACATTGTATGTATATATGTATATCGAAATCGGCACACACTCGTTCGTGTACCCCAAATTTATGCAATTTTGTAATTCCCTTTTTTGTTATAAATATTTCTTTCCCGCTTCTGCTTCGAGTCCTTGTGGTTATCAGTTCGTTTATACTCACAGCGTAGTGTGTGCTTGTATTGGTGTTTGCTTGGATGTGTGCATGTAAGATTAAACATAAAGGTACACGCGAGTTTATAACGTTCGTTTGTTGTTATCAAAATAAAAAAATAAAAAAACAAAAACACGAAAAAATACAACCTTTCCCACGATTTTATACCTTTTCCGAAAGAGGTACTAGTCGTCTCACATTTGCTCAACTATTGTTTTTAAAAGTATGGCTATACCATATTGATCTGATACTATTCATTTGTACAGTGTGAATGATCCTTAAAAATAGGATTTTCGTTACCACTTATGTTAATACTCGTATATAGAATTATGAGTAAAACTTTAGTAACTTTGATAATTGTTCCAATAGATGTTTATAATAAATGAAAAATGCACCTTTGTTTTCTAGTCATCTTTTAACTTTTCACCTTTCTTTTTCTCCTCTTCAGTTTTGTAATGACAATACTTTTGCTTCAGTTCCCTTGTTGTTCCTTGATATTATAATACTAATGTTTCTCGAAAGCATTACAAAGCATATCCATTTACCCAGACATTCAGACAGATTTTGTGGATTGATCATGTCATGCTGGGCATATATTTTTCTCCATTTGACAAACATTTGGAAAAATGTAATATACCTTTAATTTCATGAATGGTATAAAGTAGGGAACTCATTGAATTTATGTATGCAAATATCAAAGTGACAGTTATTGTGTACCATAAAAATTATGTAAAAAATCATTATCAGTTTGGGCTTGACACAATGGAAAGCAGAAATACAATATATAAAATTTATATACACATGTGTATTGACTTTTAAATATTTGCTTTGCTGTTTTATTAAATGTTTGCCATGCTGTTAAATGGTTGATGTTATCGGTTATCGGGAAAAATAAAAGAGGGTCTGTGCCATGGCAGGTGATTACTCATTTCTTTTGTAAATTGTATTTTTAATTTTATTTATTTTTATTTTTTTTAGCTCTAAACATTTTTTTTGGTGATACTCTATAACTTTGTTAAACTGTATAAATATTATGTGGAGACCATATAGACTCAACAAATTTATTGATGACAACTCTTTTTCCAATCACATGAAGATATCAGTGACGAAGTGATTTGTAAATTGAAGGCTCGAATTGAATGTCATTTTACCCAGCATGTATTTACTTCTTTCAATGTCTATTAAAAACCATCAAGACAAAATGCATTGATGATGCACATCACCACCCACCCACAGCGGGAGAGCAACTCCATTGTTTTTGTTTTTACGAAAAAATGATGATAATTTTCATGAGGCTGGTAATGAAGTCAATCAACACGAACATACTATTATAGAACGAAACTATCGATTTCAACAAATAAAAGTAAATTGCATTGACCATATCGTTATTATTATTCTTGAGAGCCTTGATGGCCGTAGCACGTGATGTGATGATTGTGTTATGACCAGTTCAATGTCGTTTTCATCAATTCCAATCTCATCGACTTCGTCTTCATTTTCTTCAGCAATAGGGGCAACCTATGTGTTTCCACCAACAACATCAGCAGCACCAGTAGTTTTGGGTGACTTGAATTTCTCAGCGGCAGCAACTTGGGCTTGTTGTGAGGGATCTTCGATCTTGGCCTCACCGAATACAATGTTTGTATCTCTGTGAGGATTCTTGTACTCATCAGAATTGTTGATGACGAACAAAATGTTCTTTGATTTGCGAATTGTCACACGGTTGACACCTTGCACTTGTGTGGCTCAACTTAAGCATAATCTTGCACGACTTATTTTCACCACGAGATTGTTTTACCTTAGAAACCAGATCATTTGGTAATCCGGTGGCTCCACCACCCAATAAGGTAGCACCAGCAGCGGCATCTTCCAATTCGGGAATAGTGTCATCGGAATCACTGTCGTTGGCATCATCTTCGACACGCTCATCATTAACAGCAGGATTGGCCTTAGCAGAAGTGCTGGGTGTAGCTTCGTTCTTAATTTTAGTGAGGTTTTGCATCTTTTTTGCTTGTTTTTAGCGAAACAATGAAGTCGAATCGCTATGAGCGGAAAAGAACCGAGCGAAGTAAAGTTTAGTAGCATATATCGTTTTAAGATTTCTCCCTTATCTAACTAAGTCAGCACAGTTATAGCCTTTCTACAATGAGTAAAAAATTGTTTCTGAGAACACAAGAAGAACTCTGTGGTCTGACGACTACAACAACAGGGATGATGACCAAATTGAGGACTTGTTGTATCAATCAGAACTATGGCTGCTGGTTGTGTTCTCGATGAACCTAACTTGAACCCACTTTTAAGGCTAGTCACTCTAAAGCATTGCTGCTTATTTACTGCCCTTTTTGGTCATGGGATCATGAAATTTTAATAAAATAGGTATTAGGAATGAAAAAGGTGAACTGCAAGAACTATTTGCATATATTGCAAAATGTTCGTAATCATCTATTTTTCTCAAATTTTCAGTTTTAATTTTTCCAACGTCCACGCAAAGTTGCATGTGTGTGTGTATAACCAAAACAATAAACAGCTGTTCAGAGCTCACCAGAACACACCAGAGCACATTCTGGACGCTAAACCAGAACTCTCAGCTTTTTACTCACTGCAGAAAGGCTATTAAAAATGTAAAAAAATTGGTAACATCAATTATAATAACTCTGTAAACTTTATTGTCAGCAAAGCTCTTTGCAAATTGAAAAATTCAAAGCCTACAACTAAATTATATTTTGCATTTATTTACTGAACATTTTTAAACCTATTCTACCATTCGCAGGGCACTAATATACATTCCGAGCATGAAACATTAAGAGACTATGATTTAGAATGTCGCAAAGTGTTTTTGACCAGTTGTTTCTTAGGCTGAAGTATGGACTTCATACCATAAAAAGAGATAACTGAGCCATCAAGCAAATGAAAACCCTTCAAATTGCTAAAACGACAGAATTTGTTTGTGCCTCAGTCATGGTAAATGCGAACTAACAACACAATAGCACAACTAATGGAACCCCTTGGTGAAATCTATCATAACAGAATATTGAGTTGCATGTAAGTACATATAAAAAATATGAAGAAAAATGCATACAAAGCGCAAGAAAAGTCAACAAAAGAAGACACATGTTATAAAGAGTAAAACGATAGGAGACATAGATTTAGGATTAGTAGGACAGGGCCATTGCAAACATTAGTGGAAGAAAACACTGAATCAAAGACTTTTCAAAATGTTACTACATGCACAAATACTACAGTAGTATAATCATATTAACTTCAATAGCGAAAGAGGACATCACTGAAAAAAATTGGTTTTGGTTAGAGTTTGTGGGCTCATCGTTCTCATGCGATAAAGACTCGTTGGAGCTGTGGTAAAGAATAAAGGAAATCAACGAGAACATAAAGAAAATTCCATATAAAAATCGTACACGACGCGATATGCTTGGTGTCGTCCGTTGTACTACAATAGTAATGAAAGAGAAGCGCAACACAACCCAAAGAAAAAAGGATCTGTAAGTGAAGTTGTCGTAACTGCGTCCTATCTGCGCTGAACACTCTACATTCCACCTCTGCTATATTTCGTACTATTTTTTCCATAAAAATTTCCCAAGCGGAAATGCAATTTAATTAAAAATGCCCTGCTGCTGCGACAACGACTGAGATGATGAAGCCTTCGTCTACTCCTCCTCCGACATCAACATCTCGCACTGAAGTTTCTTCCTGTGACATACTCAGAGCCGTTGTACAGCCGCTGCAAGTGTTTGTTTGCATTACTTTTGTTTGCTCATCTCCCGGCTCCGTTGAATCCTTTTGTACTTGCAGCAAACATGATGAATCTGTTCCAGCGATTTCCCGCTGGACTTGCTCTGACAAAAATATCAACAACAATAATAACAATAGCATGAGTACTATTTCATTTTGGTGGCAAACCCACACAAAAATAAAGAAAAATGCACCAAATCCTTTGCGAAAATGCCAAATGAAAAAAATGAGAGACAAAAAAGAAAAAAAATAATTGAAACGGATGTATAGAAATCCTTGAAGATTAAAAGCACTCGATAAACAGACAGCAGACGAGACAAAAAGCAACTGAAAAGGAAGTGAGTAGAATTGATTATCCATGCGCTCTACTCTTTGCTCGGTGCACAAAACCACCTAAAGCCTTATTTTTTCACCGCTCTTTCAGTTGAGTTTAAAGAATTATTTCTGCATGGCATTTTCCAGTCTCCTTCGCCGGGATTTTTTTTACTTTTAATTCCCTTTTCCTTTTATTTTTTTGCAAAATATATTTAACGCCATTATTAAGCGGAATTAATCTAATAAGTACTATGAATGTAATAAAATCTTTGTTTGAATAATACTATATTCACAATAGTACTTATAAAAGATGGAAGTTTCCATTCGAAAAAATAGGAATATATAAAAATTTATAAAATACAGTTACCCTCAAAGATGGTTTAAATGAAATCAGTTTGAATTGTAACGAATTTCAAATATCTTTAAGCTGGAAGAACAAAACGTTGTTTTCTTTCAAATCGTTCGTTCTGGCTTTCAAAGAGACGAAACAGAAACGTTAAAATGTATAAAAATGTATGAAGGCAACTACATCAACTTGTCGGCAAAACCAAAACGTGAAAAGTTGCCCAACTTCAAGTTTATCAAAATACAGTACTGGTAAATGGGAAAATAACTGCTTTGCTCTTTGTGAACCAAAAAGACCTGTTTGATTTTGTAGTGAATGATAAATACCTGTTTTGGTAAATGTCGAACAAAGTGTTGCTGGCTTTAGTGAATGACAAATATGGATAATAATGATAATAATGAATGAACGACAATACCGCTTATCGGTGACGTCGTTCGTCTAGTTTCAGCTTTAAAAGTACGTACGAATCGATTATTACGCTAAGCCATATGTCATGTCATATCGTCTTAAGATCAGCTAATACAATAACTGAAATCCACGAAGAATGTATTTATAAACAAAAAGCATTTTTAAGACAGAAATCGATTATACAAAAGCAATATGTTCAGATGATATATTGAGTGATGAAGATAAGTTTTGAGCCTTTACAAAAGTTTGCGTAACTAGCATTAAATCGTATCGGATCATCTGGTACTCTATTCGTGTTGCCGTTATCATTTCACACTGAATGTCAGTATGTGCCATTTCACTGAAGTGTAAACAACATATTGTTGTGTAAAGCATATGAGGAACATGCTCCATCAATATAAACGTGTCACTACTGGTTCCGCCGATTTTGACAACAGTGACAGAGAACGTGATTGAATTGAAGTTGAATGCGTTATTTGAGCTAGAGTCATGTCAAACTTAAGAGGAGCTCTGTGACGCCTTAGGAGTTTCTCGGCCACATGTTGAGAAAGTTTTCCAAGAATCTTTGGAGGTGCTTCAATGGGATGTTCTAATCAGCCGCTGTTTTTAGCAGACTTTGCTCCTTCTGACTACCACTTGTGCCGGTCACTTCTTACGCAGATGCAAAAAATTGGGTTGATATTTGAATTGCCTCAAAAGACCAGTAAACTTTCCGTATGCTGCCTGAAAGATGGAAAAAATCGTAGGTTACGATGAAGAATAATTTGAGTAGAATGCATTGCTTTATAGTATGATAAATAGCGATAATTGCGACTTGTCCAGCAGTAATCTTATATTCCGTCACCTTTGATTGGAGACGTCTCAGGTTTTGAAAAATATTTATAAAAAAAAATATTTTGAAGTGTATGAAAGTATGCGACCAAATAATGACCAAAGTCCAAGGAGTTCAGCCTCATGCATTGATGGCTTCAATCAAAACGTCTAAATTCGTTATTATCGATACGCAAACGATTTGCATGAATAAATTCAAAAAATGCGTAGAAATGTAGATATTCATTTAAGAGCATCTTTGAGACTGCTCATTGAATAAAAAAAATATGGGAGTGTGCTTAACACTCACGAGTCTTTGATGTGAAAAACGTTGACTATGTAGCTAAATGGATTATTGAAAGTTTGATGTATACACCTCTACTTCTAATATTATATTTTATGCTTGGATACAAGAATTATATATAAATAAACCATTTAAGAAGGAGAATTATGCTGTTAACAGAGCAGACAGAGTTAATATTATAACACACAAGCCTATCGAGGTATTGTTGGTTGTTGCAGCGAATGCACGATATAAGCTTAGTACATAGTCAATGTATTTCTCTCACATTCTTTTCATAATCAATTCAGTTTATTAATCTTTATTAAACTTTAATAATAAAAGCTCATTTTGATCTATGTTGCATTGTCAATTATTTGTTGTAATTACAAAGTGTTTATAAAAACAAAAAAAATGTAAATTTAAAAAATCATGATTTTTGATCGGTCCTCCTGCTAAACACTACCCGCGTCACGCGTTGCTTAATTTCTCTCATAGCTCAGATCGCAAAGAAAAGTGCTAACCAAAATTGTATATGACGATGACGCGAATGTAAAATTTTATCCTAAAGAAATCAAAGATGTTTCACATCAAAAATGTCATTGCATGGTTGAAAAGTCTTTTAATTGAAGATACTGCTTGAGAATGCTAGAAGGAAAGGAACCTAAGACTTTCATTGATACCCTAAACATCTGTGATAAAAAATGTTACCCAATCGTACATCGATAACTGCAAATAGCAGCAACGCTACTGGTATCTGCTGCACCCAGTGACCGATCGTTTTCAACTCTTCGTTTGTTGAAAACTTATTTACGAAATGACCACTGGCGAGGACAGATTAAACGGTTTGGCTCTTCTCATTGAAGTCTCAAGCGAAGAAATTTTGGACATCATGGCAGCACTGCCCAGAAGAGTGGATATCGTTTTTAAACTGAATGTTTTTTTAAGTTTGAAATCATAACGTGTTAAAAAATATACAAGTTAGCCGCACTGTTTTTGCATGTATTTCTTAACGTTATGCAAAATATGAACGGAACACTAAAACCCCTCGAAATTTGTGTCTGCGTACGTAACTGGTTGATGTCTGTGTCTTGCTATAGGCTATACAAAATTTAAAAAAATTACTGAATTATTAAAAAACAGTAAAAATAAAATCTTATGTATATATAAATAAATAGCTGTTCTTGTCTTGTTTTGCAATCGGTTTGAATTGGAACACTAGGAAAAAAGTATTTTAAATATTTCACCATCACATAACCAAAGTATATGATTGCTATTCGTTAAATGCTACCGTCAGTGAAAGACGACGATTTGGCAAATAAAATACAAATGATTTTTCATGCATATCAAATGAGTCAAAGGTTTTAACCTGCAAAACTCGAACTTTGATTGAAATACTTTCTTCTTGAGCTGCTTTGACTGTTTGTGGTAGACAAATATATATATTTTTTTTATTTTTATTTGATTTGTTTTTTTGTTATTTGCTTTTGGCATTTTGTGCGTGATTTTTCAATCAAAACGCAAATCCCAACTTAAGCCATCGATTTCGATTTGATGAGAAATACCCAAAACATTAAATGAAACGCTGCAAGCAAATTTATACTAAAGCGAACAACAACAAAAGGCAAAAGAAAAGTTTTTCTTAAGCACATCCAACACCGAATTGTTATTCCCTCACTATCATCTATATCCATATCCATTGCTAAACTTCTTTACCAGCCACACCAGTAGCAACAGCATCAGCACCAGTAGTCAGTCAGTCAGCCATGTTTAACTATTTGTTTCTAAATTTCACTGTTTGTCTTCGATGGCGTTTATTTGTCTATATCTATAAGTCCTTTCATCCCTCCATCCCTCTGTCGTTCTATCTCAGCATTGAATTGTATATTTTGTCAGTTTGTCGGTGTTCATCTGTCGTTCTTTATCTATTTATTTGTTTTTGCAGCATAAGGCGACAATCAAGTCAAGGCAAAGCGAACTCAGAGTGAACCCACAGTTTATGTCGCTTTTGGGGACATTCCTGCTGGCTGCGCGTTGCCAAAACTGCCCATTTCCCTTCCATTGTCATTATAGGCAACGATTTCCGGCGTTAAACTAAATCAAATCGATATCGAATTTAGTTGTCAACAGTCTTTGCTGTGTCATAAGAACATGGGAAACCAAAACTTTGAACGTATGTCACTGATTTCTATTTCATAAGTTGATTCAGACTCTGATACTATGACTATGTGTATGAGCATTCATTCATTCTATGGATATGAAGAAAGAGAAGTTAAGGTATCCTTAAAATAACAACAACGACATCATTGCTAAGGAATGGTAAAATGAAACTTACTATGGTTTTTGGTTTCAATTTCGTGTGAACTTTACGTTGCTTTGATGCTCATCCTTTGTTCAGTTACTTCCCGAGCTCCATTGGCTTGTCTTGGTTATTTATTTTTTTGGGGTTTTGGGTTTTGGTAAGCCAAACAAGTCAAAGTGAAATGTGAAACTTTGTGTTTTAGTGTATAAGAGCCACAGGTTATGTGTTTTATCATTTTTATTTATGCATGTAAGCCTAAATTAATTATACGCAATATGAGTCCACATAACGATCCAAATTTTGTTGATGATATACATTATTTACTCGAAACTTAGTAGTTGCGTAATTTGACAAATACTCGTACTTCACATGAAAAATAAAACCAACATTAAAAACAAAGCAACAGCATACTAAACAGATACTAACTACATACATGTATGGTTGTACATATTTGTATTATCATCATCATCATCATCATCATCCTCATCATAACTTAGTCATGTATCTGTCGATGCCATCAGTATCCATAAAATATGTACAGAAAGCAACCATAGATAGGCATATCGACACTTCTCATCGAACTAATCGGATTTTCTTTATTGAAAATGCTTATTTTAGAAGCACGTAATATGAAATTCATTTAGTGGCCAACAAATCAGTTTTAGTCTGAATTTATTGCCAATTTAATTTAAAAAAAAAAATAATAAATTTTCTGTGTTCTAATTAATATCGATTGGCTTTTGTAATATTCTCACTGAATTTATTATTTCAATTGGATTTGCTAGCAACAACTGACTACACATACACACTTCAAATACACTGTGCAACAAAAACAAATCTAATCGGATTTCTTCTAGCACTTACAGATACGTTAAAGTATCATCTATATACATCTATGTATGACCTCTATGGATTCCGAAACTGCTGGACGGATTTTGATGAAATTTTCAGGGAAACTCAAGTACTTATAGTCTGAAGAGTGTTCCAGAAAAGTTTGGTGCGGTTTTTTTTGTCGGACAGTGTTACTGTACAGAAATATTGTAATTAAATTATATTTTTAGAATAACGATGCATTAAGGTGTTTGGTATAATAAATATGTTACACATTCTTTTCAGTTAATACTTTTTGCATTTTCACATTTACTTTTTTGTTGTATGTACATAGTTCTGCTCATTGTCACTATGTTGCTGTTAAGCTAGTTCTGGCGCCTCGGAAGGCAATAAAGCGGAATATGCAGCTAACACACAACACTTTCATGTAATGATATTCAGTGAATTTGATTTGGCATTCTTATTGCGTTCCTTTTATTTAAATTATAATTGTCATTTTTAAAAGGCAAATACGGTGGGTGCAGTCGCTTCAACCTTGGAGTGTGTTGGCTGTTATCAAGCAAGTTAACTGCAAGGTGATTTTCTGGATTTTTCAGTCTGGAGATGTTTTTGTTGCTGATTCTTGTGATCTCCTCACGAATTGCGGGTGTCTAAAGATGTCTGTGCAGAACTGAGTTTCTCACGTACCAAGGATGCACAACACTGCTAAGAAACTTTTTGACCTGTTTAATGTTGGCGCGCAACAAAAAAATAGGAAAACAGTCGAAAATCAATCAAAAAGTTGGTAACAGTGGGAAACAGAATTCAAAATTTAATTAAAAATAGATATTTTTTGATTATGTAGGTCGATTTTAATTAAATACACGCTAAATGTTGAAGGAAACTTGCTACAATACACCAGTGAAACCCACATTCAAATCGCTTAAGCCAATTTTAAGATTAGCATGCACAGCCAAAAAGATGTTTACGATTTTATATATGTAAAATATAAAATATAAATATAGGTATGTGTGTATATATACTTATTTATAGATATTTAAGCGATCAATTCTTATATATAATATATGTATAAATAGGTAGGTCCCCATACAAGAAACGTGTGCTTCAATATGCATTACGCACAGTTTGCACAGCAATAAGCACAAAAGCGGTATTGCCACAGCGCTTTCTGTTTCTTTCGACATTTTATGTGTGGCTGATAATGCAGTGTGGATAGGACAGTACAACAGCAGCAATCCTCTTGTTGTACCTTATCTCATAATAATAAACAAATCAAAATCAATCTTATCTGATCAAAGTGTCAGTGGCGTGCAGGTCACTGATGTCGGGAGCGGCGTCTCTTCTTGTACAAGTGAAATGGTCAGTGAGCAAAAGAGCGTAGAAGTTCAATTAGAGCATACACCCGCCAGAAGAGAATTGAGACTACGTCGTGATGGTAGGGTAGTTAATAATAATACATAATAATATCTAAAAATAATGATGTATTGTACTTAACTTTTCTTATTTTCTAATTAGTAAAAATACATATTCAATGAAATGTATTACAATTCGTTATGTTAAAGTTGGTTATTAAGCACGTGGTAACGTCCTAGGGGAAGAATAGAATATGATTAGGAAGAAGAATGTTGAAGATAAGGAAATAATGAAATGAATATGGTGAAATAAAGTAAGTATGTACTCTGTACTACTAATGTCAATACATCACAATCGGTGAGGTTTAATAAAAATAAATCCAAATCAAGGTGTGGCATGGTTGTCAGATGAGAAAATTGTGGTCATATGTTTACTGGTGCAAAGTTAAATCGATCAGAATAAGTTATTTTCGAAAATTATTTGGCATATCTTGATATTTAAAAACTTATTTAATCAGTAATATAAATTTGATTCGTATCTACACATATTTTCCGAAAATGTTGACTATTGTACATTACCAAAACCATTAATTCAATGGTTATCTGTTTGATGAAACTTTAATAGACATATCTTCTATCATCATCATGAGCTGATAATTTTTTTGTACATACTTGTATAGTTTTTTTGGATGTCAATTATAATTCGTTGTGATGATAAAAAGATAAATCTGTGCTGCTAAAATAATAAATAGGAAGAAAAAAAAAAAAACAGCTAAAAACTTTGACGCAGTACACATACATTTATATTTTGTTTAATTTAAAAAAAGTCTTGAGAACGTGAATACTTTGATATTTTTTTTCTAATATTACTAAAATATTCAAAATATCGCAATCAGAATAAGCCAACGGATGTGCATCTGCAGATTATGATTTATTATTGTATTTATTGTATATAGTATGGAGGTGCGGAACGATACATGGTTGCCCACGATTCATGAGACAATGCATAGTTCTTGCCGATCATCCATGGCTTAGGCTGAAATATAAACGTACAAATTTGCATTGAATAACATCTATCTATGTATTGTAGAAGAAAAAAGTTTTTCAAAACCATTCATTTAGTGCTTAACAAAAATTTCTTTAACGCTTTTGTAGTTCGATAGATCAAATTTCTGATTTAATTGTAGAGTGAAGTTAATTTCTATTGCGAAGTTATGACACTCATCATTAAAATTTAAAAAAAATGATTTGCTGAATATTTTGATTAAAAACCAATTGAACAAATTTCACTTCCATTTTACGGGGATTAATGTCCATTAAATTATGTGTCACAAACTCAGGCCTACATTAAACTCAGGTCAAAGTTGGCCTTTTCAGCCTTTTTGATAAAAGTATTCAAATAAAATAAAGTTTTTATCCGGTTTATTTTCATATGAAAAGGGCTCTCATTATACAATATTTAGTCGGCGATTATCTTAGAACGGCATATATAATAACATAATCGTAAAACGAAAAGAAATATGAATCTATTTGGATCAGATCCTTGCTAAGTAGGCATATCTTCCTTTAACATACCCTCAATAATCCATACACATGTTTTGCTTCATGTTTACATGCAACATAACAACAAAATCAACAGGAAAAATCCTATTTTATTAAACTATTGTTCACACACAAAAAAAGAAATAAAAATTACAAGACGAGGTCATGTTTTTGTCTACATGAAAAAAAAATGAACACACAAATTTACATAAAACATTATTTTACTGTATTTTATTTTTTATTTGTGCGGCTTGAATCTCAGCATCTGCATTAAATGTTTGGTTGCACACAAAAGCAGCTGCATTGGATGCCATTCCATGGAGCGACCACATGAGAAACAGAGAAAATATAATATTGTATACGAGTATACATACTTACTAAAGTCTCAATGACCACAAGACATTTGTACGCAATGGCAATGGAAACCAATTTAATTATGATATTAATGCCAACTGACTCCGTGTACAACTGCAACAGTAGCGTAGCACTTAATGGTACCGACACAAATGGCATTTGATCGGTACCGACAGACCGAACGACCGGCCACACATTTCACACACACGTTTTATTGATTGTTAATAAAATTATTTATTTTTCCTTTAATTAAATTTAGGCATCGTCGTTCGTCACACGACGCCGTCGTCCACGACATGAGCGCTCTGGCTCACTTGTTTGTTGGTTTGTTGTTTTGCCAGTAGCCGGTAGCTCTTTCAGCCTGGTCCACATCCAGGTTCAGATCTACTAGTTCGATTGGTTGTGCACACATATAGAGCACTTACTTTATGTTTATATTGTATGTGTGGATGCAATGCAGATGCAACAAGGATATCGTAAAGTGCACAAATGAAAGCAAACATACGCCTGGCCACGCGAACATTGCCTTCGCTTGCCAACAATGACCACCGCGTAGATAGCCACGGGAGCACTTTCGATAATTACCCAGCAACACAACTTACAAATCTGCAATCAATGGTTGAATGAGAGAATAAATGAATGAGTGTATGAGGAACGGAACAAATGAATGAATTGTTGCAAGAAGCAGGATAGGATGGAACTGTTGTTGGACTACATCCAATCGCATCTGAGTCACAACGAACCGAGACTTCAGTTAAAGTACGGCACTTTATTGAACTTAATTGTATACGATAAACAAAATGAACGAACGAATGGAACATCATCAGTGAGACTACGAGTGGTGGGCTAGTAGAGATGATAGCAATGAAAAGTTTAAAATGACAGGTAGATAGCAAGTATAGAAAACAGAACAAAAAAGAAAAGAAAGATGAGGGTGAGCAAGTTATTTAAAACAAACAGATACAATTCTTCACTCTCTTCCTAAAAGTATTCGATTTTATTTGCGATTCATCTGCTTGACTTGCCTTTACAAAATCTACGTGACTTCGAATGAACTCCTTCTTCAACTGACCAATTTTATTAAATAAGTGCAACAAATTCAATTAAATGCAACATAAATGTATTAATAATTGCTTAACAATATTTCACATTCAAATTTAAATCTACGTATGTAGTACGATATAATAAGCAATACGAATATTAATTCATTCATTGAATACACGTATGAATATCGGAATAAGTGACCATGAATAGCTTCTTGTACCATGTTTGTCATTTCTTTTGTATCTTTTTAATATTTTCTTTTTTGTTGTTAATAAATTTGAATTGCGTTGAATTTTTAATGCTGCCATAATATGTGACATATGTGTATGTTGTATGATACTTAATTCATATGTGACCAACATATTAAATTGACTTTCCTTTCCTATATACATACACATACATGAATGAACGTGTATATCCTTCATTTGAGTAATTGCTTGAAAATCCTTTGAAACAATTTTTATTTATTTATATTGAACAACTTTTTTTCATCTATTTTTTACATTATTTAATCAAATGCATTTGTTTTGTTTTCTGCAATTTTATAAAATATTTTTTGAATTCAATTAGTCAAACAAAAATGAAATTATGAATTTTCGATTTTGATTTCCCAATGCTCAATCAATATTTGAGATAATCGTGCATTGCATTCTGCATTCCATAATATTTACTATTCTGAATTGAGTTTTTATTTAATTAATTTGACTTTAGAATTTAGAAAAGAGAAATTTTTATTGAATATCAAGCATTAGTAAAACTAATCGAAGGATATAATAAGTTTGAAATCTGATAATCTCTGCAGCTTAAGATTGTAAATATATATTCCATTTATTTGATAATAGACTTATGAAGGAAGTATACTTGAAAATGCGGTAAAAAAAGGAATTTATACTACACCTCAGCAAAAATCACAAATCATATTTGGAATTAAATTAATCAAGTCTGTTGATATACAACTAGTTTCTTTATTAGTATACATACTCCAAATACTTTACAGATACCCAAAATTAGATTTGTTGACTTGTCATTAACGTCCTTTGTGCATTCGTTTACATTGATTGATTGATTTCTTTTCCACTTCATAGAATTTTCAATCATTAGAAAAAAGCTTAGTAATATCTTTATAAGTATATATAATTCGAGTGTACAAAAAAAGCGCACACTATACTAAGCCGATTTTAATATTTTTAAAAATGACAAATGAATGCTAATGAAATAGTTGCATACTTATTTTTTTCAGTTTTTAACTTTTAATACAATATTTTTAAATATTATGTTTTTTGAAAACCACTGCAAGACCAAGCATTAAAAGTGTTGTACGTTTTTTCGTTTTTAATGCTTTAGTTGTTGTTATTGTTGTATTTGCCTCTCTGAGTACTCGCTTTTTGTGCTCTTCGTTTCAGTATTTGATGTTCATTGAGAGCGGGACAAGAAAGAGACAGTGTCTTTCGTTTGTGTTTCGGGTTTGAGGCTATTGATCAATTTTGGTTTGTTGATAAGGGATGTGGGATGGTCGCGGGTTAGTTGTGTACCAAAAACCAAAATGGCTTCTGCCGATTTTTTTTTCTCTTCTTCTTTCGCGTATTTTGTTTGACTTTTGTTGAGTGGGGGGAGTGAGTAATTTGAAAGTATTAGAAATTTGAAATCTAAATACGCAATTTTTGTTATTGTTTTTGCAAACTTTCTTCCTTCTTGAATTGTGTGTTGTTGTCGCACACTACCATCACGACGGAGCCGCAGCATTGCTAGGCTATGATAGTATATCTATAATATTTTAGTCGGTTAAGACTGCTTAAAATTGCCTGATTTTTAAACAGGTGTTTACACTGATTTTTTTCTTTTTGTTTTTGTTGTGGAAATTTTCAAATTTCCTACAATTGTCTTCGGAACAGCTGTTTTTTATTTTGGTAATACATACACGTGGAACTTTGCGTGCACGTTGGCTATATTAAAACTAAAAATTTGTGAAAAAAAACATGATTCAGAACATTTTGAAATATATGCAAATAGTTCTTGCAGTCCCCTTTTTCATTTCTGATACTTATTTTATTAGGGAGTTGAGTTGGCAAAATATGAGGTCCGCATTCTGTAACTAGTTTTGAATTAAGAAAAGTTTGCTGATTATGATTCTGGATGTTCGCAGAAGGTTTATTTTTCTTCACGGTAGTGAATAGTATTATAAGTTTGTCATGAAGTTTGTAACACACAGATGGAGACATTGCAAACCACATAAAGTATATATATTTGTGATCAGCTCGATGAGACGAGTTCGGAATCAGCCGGATCGGACCACTAGGGGGGTACCTCCCATACAAACCCCATTTTAAATTAACCTTCTTATTAGAAAAAGTTTTTTGTTTTTTGAAATTTTCTGAAATTAAGACATTATAAGTTTCTGACCCATCAACCATATAAATTTCATGATCCTTGGATTACCAGGTGGGGTACCTCCCATACAAGCCGCCATATAAATCCCCAAAATTGTAATACTCTTCACGCTCCTGTGAATGAGCATATAGAAATATTGTATTATTGATTTGACTTACGGTTAGGGTAGAGTCAGGATCTTGAAATTTGCATGGTTGGTGAATATGGATCAGACACTCATAGTGTCCAAATTTCAGGTTTAAGACTCTAATCGATATCAAACTTATCAAGTGAGTACAAATGCATTTTCGAAGAAATAAAACAAACAAATAAAATATGAATTCTAGAAAAACATGTTTCTTTTTTATTTTATTACTGCTTTGCTGTGTGAACAAATCTGTTAAGAACCACAGTTTTAAACGAGCGTTTCACTTAAAAGAACATTGTATTGTACATGCCTGTAGCTACGATTGAGAAAACTGCTATGGAACTTCAAATCTCAATTCTTTTATCAGTCACGCCGGCAGCCACTAACATATTTGGTACCGAACTTGGCTCCATTTATATTTTATTATACGTGTATTTCAATAAATTGTAAAATTCCATGAAGGAGTTTGTTACAATTAACACACACAAATTTCGAAAACTTATTAATGCCAAATGATTGTGTTGATGAGTGTTAACAAGACAAATTCAATTCATTATAAAGAACAGTGCGTTGTTTGCGTTTGATAGACTTTTTTTATAAAGAAGATGTTGAATTTTTAAAATATTTTTTCGGATTAGAAATTCCCTGCATCAAGTTTCGTCCTTGATATATCTTGCAATTACATGGTAATCCTACTTTTACGAAACCTCGCTCTGCTGCTGGTTTATACTCGTGTTGCACCTGTTTGTTAAAGTTTTTGCAATAAAATTTATGCATCCAAGAACAAAACTCTACAGCATGTATGCCGCCTTCAATTAAGTTTTTTATTGGGACATCTTGCTCTATTTTTAAATCATGAAACGCAGCCTGCAACAGCTTATAATTGTTAACACAATGGCGCTCGTCGATTGCATCAAATTTTACTTTTTTTAAGTTGATTGATTTTGGATATATCTTATGCAGAATCTGACAATATGCGCCGCCATTGCTTATTTGGTTAATATGTCCTATGTCCGCTTCTAATACGTCGTTTATAAATTTTTGTAGTTGAATATATGACTTAATATCTTTCTTAAACAAAATGACATTTCGAACACTCAAAGTTGCCATTCTTTATGGTTGTGTTTATTTTATACAAGTAAATATATAGGTATATAATTCGAACAGAAATTTTTTTGTTAGAACAAAACTGTTTTTTATTACTTGAACACAAAAACAAAAGTGACAATTGATATTTTGATAACTTAGATTTATTCGAAATACAAAAGTTTCATTTTTTTTGTAGAATATATATTTTATATGCTTTCTGTCCGGAGGCAATCAATAAAACTAGACAAAATCTAATCTATGTATTTTCCAACACATGTAACCTTTTCAGGTGCTTTCTAACCATAAGGTTTTCTAGCAGACTTATTGCTAAATTATTGATATTATTATGCAACTTGTTGATGTAAAGAGCAATTGCTATTAAACGTAAAGTCACAGACTGATGTCTTTGCATTATCTCAATGCTAAAAATACTTGTCGTTCCCCTCAGCTCCATTGCATATGTTCATACTGGCTTCCGAACTGCCTTATAGAGTAGAACATTGTTTTTAGGGTAAGTTGAGACCATGGTCCAAGAAGCTAGTATATCTTTCCGCTTTTTATTATTAGCTGCATCTTTTCCACTTCTATCTTCCAGGCAAGCCTTAGACCGTTCAATATTAGTAGGGGTCAGCTTCACCGCTTTAACGTGTATGTTATTTGGATTGTCCTTCGTGTGTTGACTACTATTTTCCATTTCATCAGCCATTTTGAGACCATGCAAATTTTGGAGTTGCTGTGATGCAATCACACTGTTCTCATTCGATGCATTTATTGCATTTGGATATGTTGCAACCCCCCAACATTATTTCGTATATAGGATGTGAGTAATTACCCATCCTTGGAGTTCTCCCTGCATCAATTGCTCAGAGTTTTGAGTTTTCGCCCGATTGTTGAACATAGAAATGACGATCGGTGAGGTTAGATTTAAGAAGCAAATAGTATTCTACAGTTTAGTAGTTAGTTAGTAACATCTGGATGCTAGCCACTGTGAAATGCTTGTTGGACGCATACAATAAAAAGACATCAGCACATCAGCATTTTTCTTTAAATGCACCCACAATAGAAATGACCATTCGGTGTCAATCGATCTATGTCCTCATCTAAACCCAAATATTGAAGATATTCAGATATAATGTTAGTGTCGTCCAGGACCTGTAATTGACTTCTCAAAATGATATTTTCAAATACTTTGGAGTAACTTACCAACAAGCTGATTGAACGGTATGACTATTACTTTCTGTCTTATTTGACTTTGTCATCATTAAAATCTAGCTTAATCATAATAGTGCAGATATTAAAAGGGTTTCATTAATGCTCGATAAAGATGTTTGTACAGAAATACTTATGATTTGATTATAAAAATAAACATAATACGAATAAAGTGACAATGAAAGGGACAATGCCTTAAGGAATATTTGGATATACCCTAGACATATGGGCTACATAATAAATGTGTCGCATTGTTAGCAATCTTCCCATGGGAATGCCAGCAGTTGCATTCTACAAACGTTCACCTGAAAGACTTCTTTGAAAAATGATTACTTTATTATGCCGGATGTGTATTTGTCGTTCCCGACATTGTCTCACAACCCATATTGTGGCATACAACAAAATCCATAGAACAAAATTTATATTTTGCATTGCAATATAAATTGCCTTAGGCAACTTTTATGCTTTGCATTCTTTGACTTACTTGGCAATCAATTTCAATGCCAAAAGATTGGTTGACCAAAGACACTTTACATATTTTCACTTTTGTAAAAACATGATCATTTAGATTGAATAGCAGAAGAGAAAAAACATATGTTACATAGATGAAAAAAATATATTATACTTAAAGATTCAAAATCTTTGTGAAACATATTGTCATATAAATAAACTTATGAAAATATTCATAAAATTTTACAAAAAAAAAAGGAAAAAATAAATTTAAATTGGAAATAGGATCATCGTCACCTTGTTTGCCAATCTGTGCAACTTGATGGCCTGGCTAAATGAATCCATGCGGCTTGTCGCATGAAATCATACAAATGTAAAAACAACAAACAACCGAATGGGTTCTTCAGCGGATGTTTCCCCAAATGAGAAGAGAAGATTCGTATGTTTAATGCCATCGAAAAGAAAAATAAACAATATTGATGGCGATTTGTCGAATTCGCCTGTTTTGGTCATTAGGAGCTTTAACCAAACCCGGAAAGAGTGTGCAAGCGACATGACACCAAACTACGCCAAGCCAAGCAAAAACCGAAACGAAAGAAAGCCAAGCCTCAAGCCTCAAACCAGTGTTGGTCATTTGTAGTTTCGGTCGGTAGGAAAATGCTGTTGCTGTTTAGGCCTAAAAACGCGACGCAATTTCTACCGCGTGTCTCAGATCAATTTTCTAGCCATGCACATGTGGTCTATTGGTATTTTGCACAAGCAGCAGCCAACATACATGATGACGATGATGATGTGGATGTGTCGACCCATTCGAAGCCATGTTGACCATGCACTTTTTGTTCATTAGGCACGCACGTTTTTGTTTAGCCTTCCAACTTGCTTGCCTAAGCACCCTGTACCCTCCAACCAATGTCGCCCCATGGTATGGCATGTCTGCATGTCTTTGCGAACTCTTGTGCGTACAGATGTATATCTATTGTATCTATCTGTCCGTTTGTCTATCGTAATCAACAAAATCGCTGGAAAATCGCCTAAATTCAGCGAACGTGCATTTATCGGTATTTGCTGCTTTTGCCTCCATTGAGTATAGAACAACAAGGACAACATCAATAAAAAAACAACTACAATAATGGCAGTGGCAGCACTAGCACTGGCAGTGGCAGGGGAACCACCAACGATGGCCATTAACTGTAATCCTGGGAATGATTTTAATTGCGATTGCGTATATGCAACACATAGAGAATGGTTATCCCTGTGGTTCGTTGGTGCTTCCTTCTAAATGTACAATAGAAACTGAAAATTTCAAATGGTTTTATCTTTTTTTCGTTTCGATTTAAATTAAACCAAGTATGACAATTCTGGAACCAATTAAAGTTTCTTTCTTTCACTTCAACCAATATTTTTTGTTAGAAAATTCAATTTCTTTGCATACTTTTCGGAGAATTCTCAATTGTTCGCGCACAAGTATTTTTCTTCCGCTATAAATTCAACAATTTATGAGGCGTAACACTTACGTTGAACAGAATATTGCACATATTATAAGGCAACCCGAAATGGAAGACATCATCACTTTTCCCTCTACTATTGTATATACCATTCCCACCCATCACACAGAACTTCAGAAAGAGTTATGCCTGACTAAGGAAAACTGTAAACTTGTTTAACTCTTTTGCTACTACGATTATTTTCGAATCCGCACTTCTGTTTCATGTCGACTTTACTCTTCTGTTGTTCTTATTCCTTTTAGTCCAAAAGAATTAAAGTTTCTTTGTTGCATCCTTTCGTAATAATATTTCATTCGACAGCATTCAACATGACTATATGTACATCCGTTAAAAGTTTAAGAACAAAAAAAAAACATAAAATAACAAACAAAATGAGGACTAACAGAATAACATTAACGCACTATGAAGCGACAATTTCAGTCATTATATTATGCAATATATCTTCTTACTTTCATGGCCAGGACATTATCTAAGAGTAGATATTTTTAAACTAAAGTGGTTGAGCATTCTCTCGACACTTTTCGATATGCTCAATTAATATTCATATGTGCATATGAAGAACTATCTATTGAGTTTATTATGGAATTTTTTCTAACTTTAATTATTGTACTTGAGCTGGATAAGCAATATTGGATTCTGATTTCACTAATTTGTAGAGAAGAAGTGAAGTATGCCATTCAAGACTCAATTCTTTAGAAGTGTTATTCGAAAATTTACTTTAGTTTATTCAATTCTACCACATAAATGATGCAATAGAATGAATTGAGATTGGGTAATACAGTATTTAAATAAGAGATAAATTTTCAGACATGAGTTGGCTCATGGACAGATTCAAATGTGCTATCCAGGGAGTGAATGGTCATATGTCAGTAGCTAAAGTATGAATACCATTGGGTGTATTGGGTGTATTCAAGTGAAATAAGTACTACTTTTAGTTCCTTATAGTGTTTTCACACTGAGCATCCACATCCGCATTCACAAAAAGTGTTCACATTGCATTTCGCATTTTCGGAACAGCTGTTTTTTTGTTTTGGTTATACACACACGTAGAACTTTTGGTAAATTAAAACAAAAAAATTGAGAAAAATACGTAATTTAGAACATTGCAAATAGTTCTTGCAGCTCCCTTTCTTATTCCTGATACTTATTTTATTAAAATCTTTTAAAAAAAAGTTGGCGCGTAATAAACAAAAGAGAAGGAAAATCGAAAATGATCTAAAAAAAGGCAACAATTACAAAGCAATTGGTAGAGTGACCAATTTCAAAAACAGCATTTTAGTTGCATTTTTATCGAATGTACATTTTCTACTACAAAAACAACTACAAATTTCGTCGTTTTCACTGTTGTTGTTGACGAATGTAGCATTCAAGGCAGCATTCGAGAAATGTACATTAGATGCACAGTGTGAAATGGATATTAAAGAAGAAACCGCGTTGGGGTGATGTTTCTTATTTAAACACTTCCTCTTTTATGCAATTGTGTCTCAATGTTTCTGTAAGTAAGAGGAATGGAGACTTGCGAATAGCCACCAGCCAACTTTTTTATGGGATAACATGTAAACATTTTTGACGAAATACCCGTTATAAAAAGTAAATAGATCTCTGCTATAAGAAAGAAATGATTCACATGATAACATAACATACAATATCAATAGCGAAGAATATATGTATATTGTACATGTTAAAAGTAATGTCTTCATTCAGTGCATGGGATGTTACGCAAATAAAGGCTTCAACATTGATTTGAAAATAATCTGAGAAAAATCGATGTATATCTGTTGTATAATTACAGTATGGGCAATCCTTATAAGTGAAAAAATGTTCGACTCGTAATAAGAAAAGATTATTACTAAATATCAAGTTTATAAATGACTAGCTTACCCGGCCCGCTTTGCTACGCCCTCGCTCCAAAAAAGGTAAAGGACTTTGGCAATACTCTTGTGCGTACACGCACATGCACCTTAACTTATATCTGCTTTTCAAAAGCAATCAAAGCACGAACAACAATCAGTCTCTCTCTTGGGTCGATCTCAGTGACCAACATATACAAAAAGAAGAGAATGAAGAGCGCTATACTCGTGTGCGTACTCAGAGAGGAAAAATACGACAATAACAAAAACAACACAAAATTAAAGAAGAAGCACAGCATAATAACGTTACGAACGTTTCTGTGCTTGGCTGTGGAAAAAATTTAAAAATCTTAATTCTAAAAACATTATATTAAAATGTTTCATAAATCAAAAAGGGAAGTATCCTATGACATTCAGTGACAACTTAACATTCCACTCGCGCACTCACACAATAACCCAAGTAGATACTTTTAGAACTAATGTTTAATTCAATTTCGTGCATTACGTTGCACATTATACAATAAAACTCACATCACGCCACTCACGCTCTCTTGCTTCTTTTAAATGTAGAGAAGGGAAGAACGAGGCTTACGAGGTAGCTTTGTCATATGTACCAGCGACACACAGTACGAGGATAAAAATTATTAAAATTAAGAAGTTCGGCTTTCAGCACTTGCAATTTTTTCATTCATTCGTTAAATTAATATTAATTAAATTAATACTTTGTAGTCTTAGAAAAACCTGCAAATATCATTTGTGAATCCTTCCTTCTATCAAGACCTTATCTATTTGCTCTTACTAATTTTCGTTAATTTCCAATAAACAATTTTAAAACTCTAAATTTATTTATTAATCATCATTACAACTAATTCCACAAAAACAATGGCCTTGCAAAGATCAACCAGCAGCCTCGCAATGGCTAAGGCCGCTCATGCCTCTCAGCAGTGGACTGTAAACCAAACTTTACCGGAGGGATATTTTATTTTTCCTGAGGTTGAATAAACACAGTTGTGATTTACCTGAGTTCAACTTGATAACTTTTCTATGAAAGTAACATTGTTTCAATTGTATAATATTTTTTTCGATTTCTAGTACCTTCAGAAGCATGCAACTCAATAAAAGATTAATTTATTTATAGGTATCATTTGATTAAAACCGTTGCTTCTGTAAATCCAAATAAATAAAAAAGAAAAATCTATTTACACATTTATTATTTTTTACCGCAGACCCAACCAAACGATGTGAACTAACAAACAGAGATACACTCACACGCAGGAGAGGGAGAGATTTGAGTTACATACTCAATCATACCTACTACATTCATTGAGAGAGAGAGAGAGAAAGAGAAAGATTGAAATGGGCAAAATTATAAAATGTGTTGAAAACGAATTTCAGTTCACCTAATCTTACTTACTATTCGGTATGATAAAACAATCTAATTATAATTCGTGCATGCAGTCCATGGACCCTTCTTAAGAATTGTAAATAATTGTTAAAATTATTTGCCGGAGCCCCGAAAATGCTAGCGGCACCACAACTTATGAACCGCTGCTCTAAAGAAATTTGAAATCTGAGCCTGTCTTCGTTTTAGTCTCCATAAGCTTCCTTTTCCAGTATTAGGAGAACTCTATGTTATGGTATGTAGCGGTACCATAGTTTTTTTTAGCTCAAAAACTTCATTGATCTACGCCACGCTGATTATTTCTTATGAATACTTTATGGGATCTACGATTCATGATTATATGCGTTACAAGCAATACAACAAAGTGATAGTACCTTTTCACTCTAAAAAAAGCGGGCGTATAGTTGACATTCAGACACACATGCATACACATTCCCACACATTTACAATACATACACTCAAATACATGAAGTGCAAGCAGCACAGCGTTGAGATAAAGTATGTGTGAATAATACAATCTCTGGGAAATTTATGTGTGGTCAGATTATTTCACTCGAAACGTTGTAATTCATGGTTTTAAACGTGGATGATGTTGTTTTGGCAATTTTTTTTATACAAAAATAAAAAGTAAAGGATCTCTTCCGTTTTCATTCCTTGCAGAAGTTTTGAATAAAATTTATGATTCTTTCATAATGAATTTTCATATGAAAATAATATAAGCTTATACATACATATGTGTCCTTCAGGCAAAATCCATCAGGTTGAATGAGTGAATTCTGTCCGTATTCAAATACAATAAAGCATTCCATGAGGACGTAGATTCAATGGATTGAAGTTTAAAGATTGAAACGAAATGAGAAGAAGACATCAAAAAAATACCAAATATCAATCAATTGAAGGACTCTCGTCATGAAAACACACACAGTACTACACACCCACTAATATCAAGAACATCTCGAAATTCTATTAAAGCGAATCATTTGAAGATTAAACTGAAAATACTGAAATACTTCGAATTGAGCAACTACAACTATAATGAAAAGTAGAAGACGACAAGGACATCAATTGATTAAGTTTTGTAAATTTGTGTTTGAATCTATGTATGTACGTGTATCTGCTGCAATATAAAGTGCGTGACTTAAGTGTCGTAGATGCATACGCGTTTGAACTATACAAGTATACGACAAATGACACAACAATACTCATAAGAGCAAAACCAGTATACGTAGATACTCGTACTATATACAACACTTGGTTGAAAGCCAGAGAATGACACACTTGTCGACTTATCGACAATTCCATCACACATTGTCATTGAAAATCCATAATGACAGCTTCGATGGCTTTATTGCTTGACAACTACAACTACAATAACAACAGCAACACCAACATATGAATCATCCTAAAAGGATATGAGAATGCGGTGCAAACCAAAGTATCTTCATCTACCTTTAGTTAATATGACCAAACGCAAACCTGGTTTGGTTTACAAAAAAGAGTGGATAGCATAAGGCGGTAGTGATGCTGGTGTTGGTGGTGAGGTTAAAGCTTCCATGTCAAACCGGTAACGTCAACATCATCTTCTTGTCGTTGTTATTGTTTTCCTTGTTGTTGATGTTGATGTTCATGTTGCTCTTCCTTCTTCTGCTGCTGTTGTTATTGTTGTTCGAGTTAAAGATAAAGCACTCGAATCAATTCATATCGTTTCAAGTTGAGTTGAATCGAGTCGACTTGGCTAGCTATCCATCGTTTCGTTTCGTTCGGATAGTTGAGCACTTTTGTCATATTGTAAAATGTTTCATGATTGCGGTGTTTTTGTAGTTGGTTGACTCTTCAAGCTTCGATAACTGGTAAATTTGATAAACAACTTTTGAATTTATACACATACTCATACACTCACAGATAAATATGTATAGTAGTATAGTAGATACTCACCCGTAAACACATTGTTTATTGTATTGAAAGGTGGTTAGTTGTTGATGAAGGTGGTCAATTGTAGAACAAAAAAAAAAATAAAAATGAAGAGATCAATAGAAATACATAGTAGAGAGCATTTGCATTTACAAAGATGACCAATCATTGACAAAACAAACGTAAAGACATGCGGATGCTACATGCTACATAAATCATTTGAAAAAGAATCAATGCATAAAACTGTCGTATTAAAATTGAAAATATTTGGTTTTAAAAAAAGTAAATTAATAGAAAACAAATTCAAGTAAGGTGATTTCAAGTTTATTTAATAGCAGTAAAGCAAGTAAAGCAGATTAAGTAATTGTAATTTAGATTTACTAATAGCAGATACTTAGATAAATTAGTCATCTCAGCAGAGTTATATTATCCATATAAGCCAACAGCGTTTGAAGGTCCTACAGCCAGTGCTAAGTGAAAGTGATTTCTTGTACAAGGCTTTGTCAAAAGATTACAGCAATTATTAGAAACCATTGCAGTTTGCTGCTCTATTAGAAATGGCCAGATATCTATTGAAAAATAAATTTATATGACTGGTGTCTGTAAATCTATACGACAAGAAACCATTAAACTTCGATAGATAGGCAATTTTATGAATTCGATTCATTATTTTTAATGTCACAGAGAGACATCTTTGAAGACAACAAGTTGAAGGAAAATGAGAAAATTGTTGCACTGCATCTTGCCCAATACAGAGCTAAAAATCAGTGTCTGTGAAAATGATAATGACAATGAAATGAAAAAAAAAATAATTGTGCTCAGAGGAAATTAAAGGTTAAAATAAACCGATCTATTCTGTGTTGAATATGCTTTTGCTGCTACCAGAAGCTTACAGGTTTGAATTTGTAGAAGATGCCAAAAACTTGCCGATAACATTAGAGAGACAAATCTTTGGGTGATCTAAAATATTGAAGGGCTTAGACTAGACAGCTGCGTGGCTTCGCTCACACTGTCCAAAGGATGTACTCAAATTGAATTGAATTGAGTGAGAGTGAGACACGAAATGAATGAAGATGAATGCAACTGTGTTTTGAGTTCGAAAGCCGTATGCATTCTGTGAAATGAGTTGGAAAGAGTTAGCGTGCAAACTTTAGCATAGCCGAACTCATCCGAATTAATTCGAATTTTCGTTTGATTTGAGTGTAGCGCGCGATCGTACAAGGAAATGAGCGGAGAATAAGACGCAGACGTATGTAAGTGGTTGTGTGTATTTATATGCGTACTACATGTTGTTTTTGTTGTTTTCTTTCTTCTTTTCCTTACGCACAGCAAAACAACAACAGCCCTCTGCAAAGAAAAATGAAGGCATTCGAATTAATTCGAAAACAACCTTTCATTCTCTCTCATTCAATTCATGCATCTTTATGTGAATGTTGTGCGACTGAGTCTGACGTCAGTGCACAAATTCACTCGCATTCTTTCGGCGTCGCATTCTATTTCACTCAGTTTATATTGAACATTGTTGATTCGAACGTAGTTTTTTTGCCATCATGCAGACCTCTAGCTTAGACCTATTGTTACGCTGCATTTGAAAATGTTTCAGTACTTATTCCTTTTATAATAAGGAATTGCATTTCAAAGTAAGCTGAACAAATTTCTCAAAATATTTGTGGTACTGAGTGGATTCAATGATTTGGTCACAATGCACTAAGTGGGAAAGAGATTGGCATTGTCTAGGGCCCTTGCCTTTCCATATATTAATCAGGCCATGTGCCTCAGTTGCATAGGTTTCGCCTTGTCAATTCAAACTCGTTGGCTCTCAATGACAAATGAATTACGGCGTTGTTGATAAAAAACAATTTTTGGAAAAGCCGCTCCACTTAATGTGAACTAAATGATTTGAACTTATTTTACTTTGTTTTTTGAAATATTGCAAATCTTCACGCAGTGAATAGTATTATAAATTTGTCAAGAAGTTTTTAACGTGCACTCAATACACCAATATATATGACGCCATCTACTATCTACATCTACTAACTATCGCAAGCGGGCTCAGAATCAAGCCTTTTACGGTTAAAAACGCGAGTGGTGCATGAACATTCGCTTAATGCTTGCAAATGTGCTCGCAAACGATAGTCTTGCGGGCATAAATATGATTAATAAGAAATAATAGCCAAGAGAGATGACAAACGGTTTCTCTTGCACACGACACAACAAGAAAAAACAAGCATTGCTTAAACATTCGATCAATTCGGTTTGTAAAAAGCTTGCTATTGATTTCTTTTGCAAGTAACGTAAATGAAACTTTTGCTGCCACAAACTGAGCGAAATATGATTCATTTTCGTATAATTTTGGGATATGGTGTCGATAGTTTTGTCAGCAAGAGTCTCGCCAAACTCTCGTGTAGGTAGATTGTGTCCACTGGGATATGACACATACATATTTTATAGAGTCTGTACGCTGCAGTATGCTCGGTGGCAATTGTCCCCGTTTCGCTAGTTATTCACCGGTGCCTTTTGTGCTAGCGAATTCCTAGTCACGTTTTCAACAGAAGCGAGCCAGTAAAAGGGAACAATTGAGAGTCAAAAATTTGTTTGAACTGGTGTCGAGAGCGGACTAGTCTTGGAACACTCCCTTCATACTGAAAGGTATTATCACCATCTACAATAGTATGAAAAGCGCCATCTACCTTAAACGTAAGTCAAATCAATAATGTAATATTTTTGCGTGCTTATTCTTCTACGAGCGTGAAGAATATTACATCTTTAGCATAGCCAAAGAGAACCATCTTTCTGTTTTTTTTTTTAAATTTGATACCGATTGTACAATATTAGCAAAAATCGTCACTCTATTCCTTAGTTAATCAATCAATCAATCAATCTTCTGCCCAAATTTGGCACCATGACAACACTGATGCTGATGTTCAGACTATTTTTCAAAATTACAAATGTGCTCAATTTAAACAAGATTTTCCGTATACTTCTCCGACAGAAGGTACCAAATTTTTCATCAAATCCGTTGAATCTATAATATAAGAAACATTTAGTAATGTACCCTCCTCCCATGTCATTTAAAAAAATACAGTTATATGGCTCATTAAAAGCCAAAGAAACGCCCAATCTCCCCAAATCTCATTCTCTCTTTGTTTTTTCCTTTTTAATTTTCTCATTTCTTCCACCCTTCCCTATGTGCTATCCAACATCAAAAGCCATAAAAATAAAAGAAAAACCATTTAATAACGCATCAAAATCAAGTTGCGTCCATTTTCGACAATGCGAGACGTGAACTACTCTACAACAGCCGCCCATTAATGCTTAAAGCGCTACATTGCGCTGAACTGCGGTCAAAGATGCCAATAAATTTGCTCAACCTTTGTTGCTGTGCCTCGACTTCGGCATCAGCTCGGCTTCGGCTGAAGTCACCGCTGCCGCAGGACAATAAATTTCTCAGCTTTTGTCTCGCCGCACACACTCATTCTTATACACAGATACTATTGTATATAGTAAAAGCAAAATACCGCAAATCTCAGATGTCGAAATGAGAAGAGCTAAAGGCGAATTGAAGTAAGTAGTAGTAACATTTGGTGGCAGTGGCAACAATTTGTAAATAAAATTGCGGCGCAAATTAAGCGAATAAATAAGCCACGCACACAAGTTGCCCTTTCCAAGTCAACAGTGAGTCTTGATTCCTACGTATAGTTAAGAGAGAGGGCTATCACTCACATTACATGCATATAAGTTTTTGCTATATTACTATGGCAATATAATAGACCGGGAATGGTGTTTTCTCTCTTCAATTTCATAACATTCTGATTCACATGTTGAGCACCCGTGTGATGGTCGCCACAAGTTTGTCCTTGAAGTTGTCGTCATCATCATTTGCCTCCTCATCGATGTTGTCCTGGTTGTTTTTGTTGTCTATTCCGCAGTCTGACGTGGCTTCATCATTCAGTCTGTTTGACTGTCTGCTGGTTTGCTAACATAAGTTTCAAACGCATTTCAATCGTTTACATTTTGGTTAGACCTCTTCGCCACTCACTCCTACTCTCTCGTTCCATGCCAAGGCTTTGCTCTGCTATTGCTTTGCTGCCGTTTGTCGTTATTAATTTATTATGAAAATCTAAACGACTTAAGTGGAATAATATGGGATAAATTATTAAAATTTATGTGCCTTCGAAGCAAAGCGAACGTTTCAAAAGGCAGCTGCTGTTGTTCAGCATAAAGTGGCGGTGGTGGCTTGTAGACCTTGGTTCATCATTTCATAGGCTTCCATGGTACAGAAGAGAGGTTTGTCTTGTGGAATGGAGGTCGGAATGAGGTGTGTAGCTCTGTGAAAGTTTTTCTTTGCCAAGATTTTGGCTTGTGTTTTGTGTGGAAATGAAAACACAATGTAAGGTTTTTCAGTACTTAATTTTTTGTGTGTTTCTTTTGCATAATTGGTTCGTTGCCAAATCCTCCGTTCCTCTCCATAGTGTCATATAAGATATTTGAGAATGAAATCAAGATAAAAAACCTTCAGTATGTCTATGAAGATTCATTTGAAATGTCATCAGCTTCCGGAAACCAATGCGAAATGATATTTAAACAACTTCCTGCTTTGGCTTCCTAAATGAGTCGTCCCCTGTTTACCTTCCTTCAATAGCAAGAAACAAGAACAATAACAAAAAGGAAACGCTTCTACTTAATTTTAATTAAAAATCGGTTTTATGATTCTATATAGTTTGAGGCGGATTACATAAATTGAAAGCACAAAAACAACACGACATGGCACATTAACAAAAGCAACTAACTAAATATGGCGACGGTCTTAAAAATTTCGGTTTTATTGAAATTAATCGAATAATAGCAACAGTGGCAGTGTATAAACTCAATGGAAGAAAAGGAATTCAGCCAACGGGCACCAAAACCGAAAACAAAAACGTTTATTTTATGCCAATAAGCAACAAGAAAATAATACAAAAGGCCAATGCCGCCCCCATCATCTCCACCACCATCGCCAAGTAGAACAAAAGCCGAAACGAATCAAACAAAGTGACTCGAAAAGCAGGACACAACCAAAGGATGTGGCATGAAGAAACATTTTACGGCTCTACTTGTTTCGCGTTAATCGCAAATCGTAAACTAAACATTTTTATAGCACCTGCGGTAATGGATTACCAAAGAAGTCCCCACTCTCTCTCTGGAGGGTCATGGTATCGACATGCACTTACTCCTGCCTTTATTCACTATTCTAGTATGTCTTGCCACGGACACGAAGAGCGCTTTCTCTCTAGAAGATATGGCAAGCAATTGTGTATTGTCGAATACATGGTGATGATGATGACGACAACGACGACTGATTGCGGGCGTTGATTGGTTGGGTGAACAACAAAACAACGATATTGAAGATGTCGAATGACTTTGGGTGCAAAAAAATTAATAAAGTTAAGTGTCGAACGCAATAACAATGAAATTTCCTAATGTGCTGAGGCAGAATGACGTAACGTGAAGGGAATTTACAAATAACATATCCAAAAGCCTGTTTCTCTAATGTACAAGTACTCATATTTTATGTGGTTAGTTGATGCTGGTGTCAAATGGCAAAATTAAACTAAACTTAAGTTCAGCATCAATGAACAATATAGAATTTTATTCTCTCATCTTGTAATTATAATAATTAATTCCCATAAATAATATTTTTATGCACAATTAAGCTAAAAACTCCAGCAACAAATTGAACGGTATTCAAGGCAGACTGAATGACTGAAGAACTACTTTACTCATTTGGATGTAAATATCATAAAAATTGTAATGAACTAAAGTCGTCATTATTGGCACTTTCCCTTTAATAATATTTATTGTTCTCATATAAAAATGAAAAAATATTGAGTGTAATTCGAAGCAATTTGTACATCTATTTGTATTTCATTGAACATATATGCTTTGCATTTTTATTGCCATTTTAAAATGTCTGCTGCGTGTTGTTTACTTAAGTCCAGTGCTCATGCTGCATAAGAGAAATTTTAATATGAATATATTATAATATTGTTATTATCCTCAGACATATACATGTGTTGGACTGATAGTATTACCAAAGACTGCAATATACAATTCCCATAAATGAAATATAGTTGCAGGCATATGCCGAAATTCAAAAACGGTTTTTAATGCCAATTGATTTCAATTTCTCTGTAGTTGTGCTAGAAAACGCGGAGATTTCATTTTTCGTACTTTGATTGAATAGTGTTTTCAATTTTGTGTGGTTGTCAAATATGAGACTCATAACAAAGACTTTGCTAACTCAAAATAGCTTTTGCCGCAATATAAAAGGTTAAGTTAATGTCAGAGATTTCGACACCACCGAAAGAGATTTCTGGCACCAAAGAATTGTAATTAGGTTGATATGCTTATACAATTGCTGTGTATTTTAGAATTTAATCTACTTTTCAGTTATTTATTTGAGCTTCTATTTGTGTTTCAATTGTTTCCAATTGTTTTCAACATGAAACATTCATAGTTTAATGATATTTGTATCTGATCTGATAGATTACTACATAAATCGTAGTGTATTTGTTTATGGTATACTGAATATGAACTTTTGATAGAAACTTAACATGGTCCGGTCATGTTCAGCTAATTATTTCAAAAACTGATTAAAGTATTGGTGGATGACTGCATGGAATGTCCTTGAATACATCACAAACACCATGATAAAGTGATAATACCATTCATATCAAGTGCGAAGACCACAATAAACAAAAATAATGAATATGAAGAGAAAGGAAAGAAAAGAAATACATAATAATATGAACTGCGGCAGCTGAAATTAAATAAATAAATAAAATGCGTACGCAATAAAATTGACTTTTCTGTTCGAATGGACGGACAAGGATAAGGGCGACACACAGCAGGGTGTAGGGCTTACAAGCAATAAAGCTTTGGGCCTCAGTTATACCGCTCTGGTTTGTTTGTCCCATGTCCATAGACTCAACGCTTTAACACGCATTCTCCTCGTATTTCCGGAGTTCTGTTGAATTCATTTGGTGGCATTCGGTTCAATGGCGGTATCCATACATAAATCAGACAATAAACCTATAAATTTTGCATGAAATGCAACTCCAAGACAACGAAGCAAACTACAAAGCACAGACGAAGGCAAAAGCAAAAGGTGGAGTAAGATATAAATAGGGAGAGAGAGAAACGTTGAAAAACAGAATAAAATAAATTAAAAATTGCACACATACAAAGTAGTAGTATCAACTTTAGGGATACATATATCTCAGCGTTAAGTTCTTTTAGGTATATTCCATATAAAAAACATCTGATTGGATTGAACTAAGATGGGGTTGCAATGCCATACGATACAATGTGGCGGATCCGTTGGATAGAGGTGTCACGATATGCGTGCAAATTTTCATAGCCACAGACTCCTCTGCAGCAACCGTTGCATGCATTCAGCCGCATATGAGAAATGGTTAATAAAATATTTATAAGTTTGTTGTTGTTGTTGTGACGGACTCTCTGTAGCATTGTGCAAAATAAGGATATACAGAAACATACGATATGAGTCAAAAATTTATTATTAAACGGCACCTAGATTTCGTTCCCCTTATCTTGCCTTAAGTATTTTTAAAGTATTTGCAGGATGGTGTAGGCATCTATAATGGCGATTTAGCAACATGAGCAACATGAGACTTTCGACTTCAATAAGAATAACTATCATAGCGATTGGTTGCTTTCAAATCTATCATCATTGGATAGTCGCTTTAGCATTTTATATTGTAATCAGTTGCATTAGAAAGAACATACAAGTGCATAGCTGATCAAGCGATTTGTAATCATGATAGGTTACCACTCTTCGCCTATTGATTACAGGCAAATGAAAATAATCTTTGAACTAAATCAAACCAAAGCAAACTGTTTAATTATACAAATGTATTTTTCTACAAAAGAAATTTATACACCAAAAATCTTGAGGTAACGAATCAAGTTTTGCATATTGTATTGCCACATGAGCACTTAAGGCTTATGTGCCAAACTCACACTATACAAAGCAATAATCAAGCCATCCTGGACATACGGTATCCAGCTTTGGGGTCTGGCATCCTACTCGTAAATCAAACGTATTTAAGTCACCCGGAATAAAGTTCATCAAAAAATAACAGAAGTGCCATGGTTCCTCAAAAATACCACATTACATAATGATCTGCAGATGCCTTCAGTTTGGAAGGAAATTAACAGGCACACTAGTAGATATAATGATTGGCTGATCTTTCAACACAATCCACTTGCTAACGAACTCCTCGACCATAACTGTCGCAGACGACTTGAAATGCTTCACCCTACTGATTTGCAACTGTCGACATTTTTAGTTATAATAAATAGTAATAATAATCATAATATAATATTGTAAAAAAGACTTCACCCCAGTAGTTTGGATAGTGGAAGCCAAATACGATCGCATTGATCTTTAATTAATATTTATTTTATAGTAATAATATTCTTCAACCTGAGACCTATGTCTAGAAATACCTCAGACTTAACAAAAGATGAAAAAAATAAATATAACATATTGTATTGTCACCGGAACTTAAGGTGTATGCGAAATTTCAGCTCAATCGGATGTCAAGAAAATGTTCTAATTCAGCAAGATTTGAGCTCCACATAGTAGTTGGCACTTGGCACCGTCTGAGTTGTGTCCATGTAACTCAATATAAGAATCTGTTCCATAGTCAAAGCATTAAGCTTAATCAACTTCAAACAATTAGTGCTGTAATTTTTTGTCCACTTTTTAACCTTTTCTTATGTTGCTGCTTGGGTCATCAATTAAATTTGCGCAATTTTAAGTGACCAGAAGTTGTCGATAAAATATTTCTTATAAGACATTTTAGTGTTATTACTTTTTATTTTTTAAATTATTGCACTATCGCATCATCTCTTAGAACCATCCGCCAAAAAATATACATGAGCATGACAAGAAGTTTTCTGGAAAGGACAAGGATATGTAGGCAATGGCGCCCAGTCACAGGCACCGCAGCTTATAAGGCAAATAATTCAATGTTACTTGATATCAAGCCACTGAACGTACGATCCAAATGCCCTTGGAAGGACTTATAAAAAGGAAAATGTATTTTTGACTTAAACTTTCATACTTTGCACTTCCAATTTTTTTAACGTAATGAGGAATATCATTCCTAGGTTAATCTGTATGCTTTTTTTTAGAAATCCACTTTGCTTTATGTAACTAATAACAGAAATTAGCATCACATTGATTTCACATTTATCAAAAAGACTTGATTTCTCACATTCTTACAGGTAATTTCCATTGTGACATAATAAAATAATGTTTTAATAAATCGAATTGTTTCGATTGTTCATTAGCATGCATTCTTCTCCTTGTTCCCATAACAGTGAGGCATTTCTTCCATTTGCAACCAATTGTCGACATGCAATGACAAAAATGTAACTAAATGGATAAAACGATTCTAAACATTAAACTTCCAAAACATTTATCACTTAAACAATGAAAATTTATAAGTCTATGTCTATGCACATATGAATTCAGATCAGGTAATGCTTATATAGACGACTGTTGTCACAACAATGGTAACGAACGAAACCAGTACGATAACAATAACAACAACAACAACAACAAGGATTACTACGTGAAATAGTATTCTGTTTGCATTCAATTCATTTCCGAGAATTGCCTCAAGTGCATTGTCCATACGTAAATCCCAGTTACACTTATGGATGTTAGTGCAATCGGTCCAAAAGTTAAAATCAGAATCAGGTTATGAAAGAAGGAGGTGTGAACTAAACTGGCTTCCACATGAAGTCGCATGGGTCGAACTCCAAAGGAAAGTGAGGGCGTGGGATTATGTGGCATGTTTGTGCTAATTTATTACGCCTTTGCTTCAATGTGCTTGCTTGTGTATCTTGTATGAATGAGTATGTACCATATTCTGTCTTTGAATTTTCCTTGCTTGATTGCTGCAACAATTCTCGGTTGGATGAATACTAAAAGACTCACATTTCACGCATTCGCCACCAATGAAAATACTAAGTAAATAAGGTTAGATGAATAGAACACAGGAGTGCAACCTAATAAATGTCTAATTAATTAAAGACTTTAATAAGCAAAAAGCAATGCAAGATGGTATTGAATATACATACATGTATATACTAAGTATATTGGAATTGAAGAGTCGTCCATGTTAATTGAGTGTCTAATGCATTACATGAATCCACAATCGAACTACATGCTCCATGGCAAATAATTTAGTTAGATTACTTGCTTATTTGATAGAATCCAGTAGAGTCTAAGCAAATTCAATTTAAATGTTGACAAAACCAACAAACTAAAATATAATACAAGCAAGGAAAAACTGAAAGATGAAAAAATATGTAATATTTTCATATATTTTAAAAAATTTAGTACGAGTATCTATGCATCGAAACCGCTCGTCCGAGTCGCGTATAAATATTGTAGTCGAGCTTCAAAGCTTAACGGAACATAAATAATAAATTTGTAATGTCAGCATTTATTTTGCACGCGCACTCGAGAGTCTACTATATACAAACCTCCATACATGTGAGTATCTATATATGGATATAAACATAGATATAGATGCATATATGTATGTATGTATATGTGTGTATCCTATGTGACATTAACAATTTATCAGCGTATCGAAAAAGCAACAAGCCAATAAAATCACTTTGGATGTCTATGCAAGACCATCGAGCCTGGTTGACCCACCATCAAGGCTTTGATGTCAACAGAAGCTGCCGATTCAACTTCAGCCGCCTTTTTTTGGTTTTGAATTTTATTCCGGGTTCTATGTCATGGTTGTTTCTCTATTCCAGCTTATTGCAAGCTTCCATGGGATGCCAAATATATTTATTGCATACTACAATATTTTGCATTTTGTTGTTGCATCAGCCGTCATTTGAAAAAGGCATATTGGCCTAGTGTAATTGAGTTATACCGACATGAATGCATAGATTACAAACAGAGATATGTACATATACATGCATATATGTGTATGTATTGTATATAAACATGCTCTGCCTATTCCTATGCCTATGCATCATAGTACGAGTATAGCAAATATATAGTGTGAATATTGCATGATTCATGCATTTTAGGAACGCATATATTTTTACTTAACAAAATACTCTATGCTTATGGAAAATTTAAAGAATTTTCTTTTTTGTGCATTTTAATTTATTTTATTTTTAATAAATGATTTAGATGGTTAAGTGGAAGTTCCAAAACTTACCTATACACAACTATTTCTCATCTCAAAATTGGGATCACAGATTTGTAGTCTAACATATTCAAGCTTCAAACCTTAATGTGAAGAAAAGCTTTTTGTGATTTAGAGAAGCTTTTTGCATTCCAACCTCAGACACTATACTTTTGTCGTTTCGTATAAACTAGCTTTTTGTCATTGCATAAAATAAACTTGTAATTTAATCCGGCACGCTTTTCATGGCTTTAAGCTATGTACAATATTATGAAGAGGTATGATGATTATAATGCATATCACGTGTGCATCGGAGCATTTTAATTTATTGTTCAAAGCAATTATTTATTTCTCTTATCTTATACTTACCGATTCTATTCACAAAATTTGACCGTTTGAACAGAAAACTGGTAATATTAACACTTATTAAGACAGTTAAAACTACTTACATATGGTCATTTCCACAGAAATGTCAACCACGACCGAAAAATTAAATGTTATTAAACAAACATTATTGAATAATATTATTAAACAAAAATAGTGAAATTTAAACGATTTTCACTTGAATTAATTTACTAAATCGACTTTAAGAGAGGTGATACAAAATAACTGCCATTCCACAAATTCTCTCTTATAACATATATTTAATCTATTAAATAACCAGAAAGATGGCTTTCATTGGCTTTGCCAAAGATGTAATACTCTTCAGTTTGAGTATCAACAAAACACATTTTGAGTATCAACAAAGAACACAGTTTGAGTGGCATTGTATTTTTATTGTACTTTTACTCTTTATAAGTTTGTCATTTACTGTGGGTTTGTAAGGGAGTTTAAATTTGTCTGGAAACAGAGTTTTGTCTATATAATTAAGATTAAGATAATTAAGATCGAGTACCAAAAAATTATTGTTACAATTTTTAGAGCTATTTGAAGTTGGTCACGTTCGAATCGTAAGTGTAAAACTTTGAGAATATAAATATTGTGATGAGAAGAAAGCCATCGGACCTAGTTGTGCAAATATACTTTACGGAACACTATCGCCTGAACACTCAAAATGAGGTTCAAAGTGCCCATTTAAGTTACCGTCAAATAACTATTTTTATCTACGTGGCATGGTTTTTTGAAGCAATAAAATCATTTGCTATCGTCAGTGACAAATTAATTCACAACAAAGATGATGTTCGCTGCTTTTTTAATGAAACTTATGCAGACGTTACAAAGCAAATATGGAAGGTTTGCGAATGTGTTTGTTTTCTCAGATGGAAGCAGCTCGCAGTTCAAAAACAAATTTATCGTTTCAAGCCTCTTCGATTTCTTAGAAGAATTCGGATGCAGGTACATAGAATGGAACTACTTCGCAACTTCACATGGAAATGGCGCAGTCGATGGTGTAGGAGCAGTTTTAAAAAGAACAGTTTGGCAGCTAACTAAAACAAGAATCATTGTTTTATGTGACGCTTTCTCTTTTTACAAATGTGCAGAAAATTACATTAAAGGTGTTTAAATTCTTTACATCTCTTTGGACCAGGTTGGAAAGTTATCAGTACAATTAGTTTTGAAATGGAAGATCTTCGTAAATATCCAAGGTATCTAAAAACTACGCACTCTACTTGTGACTATTGGTGTATTGAAATTAGTAAGAATACTGACTCTACGTAAGTCAAATCATTAATATAATATTTCTGCATGAACATTCACAGGAGCGTGAAGATTATTAAATCAATGCCAGAGTTCTGCAAGGAAGTGTACTGTCAGAAGATTAAGTTTGTACAATTTGTTATATTGTATGATTTTTCTTGGTTTAAGTAGAATAAAAACCCAAAAGGAACAGCCAAAAAATCTTAAAATCCAAACCAAGGTGTCCAACTGAGATGTCACATGGCATGGTTGTAAATATGAGGTAACTTTGGTCATGTGTTTGTTTATTGGTACAGAATTTCCATATGCTTAAAATATGGTGTGACAAGCCCATCAGAATCAGTTAGAAAATGATTTTTGAGTCATGATTTACATGAGCAAAGGTCGGTCGCCAGGTACTTGTTTTAATACACAAAAGATCTATGAATCATCGTTAGAGTTTTGGAGCAATGATAATGACACAACTTTGTAGTTGCATATAGTTAACTATATCATTTGAGCTTGATTTTAGAAATCATTGTATTAAATTTTTTTTTATTAATTTTTCATTTACTTTATTGAAAATTTATGATAAATTAAGAAACTTATGTAATTATTTTCTTTGCGATTACAAACATTTTTACGATGTATTAAAAATCCTATACAATTTTAAATTCACTTACAGCTACTTACTATATTTCCGTATTTATTTTTGTTTTTAATATTGTATGTGTATATTTTTAAACTTATATCGAACACTTTAATTTCATAATATTTTTAATTTGATGAATAATTGTTATTATACTTATATTATATTACTAGGACTTTAAGGAGATACTTGGATATACTAAATTACATTTCTATAATGTTCGATTATGAGTTTAAAAAATGATATTGAAATTTCTAATAAAAAAAACTATGACTAAACAGTCAGCTAACCCGATACTTTGACATACCTCTTATGAATGTAAATTATACACTTGTGTCAATTTCAAGATTACACAGAACTTGAAATTTAATAAGTTTAGATTACATTAGTATTACATTGGAAAGTTTCATTATATCCTTTTAGAAAAGTTTCGACATCGGACCATATGACTTTTTCGCACTAACCATTCTTTGGCTATCGTATCGTAAGGTATATGGTATATTATAGTATATAATATTATGTAAGTATTGTATCCTCATATTGTTGTGCTGAAAACTTCGGTATTGAAAAGCTTCTTATATTATATATATAATTTCTATAATAAGATTTCTTCGTGGTGGTTTTCTGAAATATTTTCTTATTTCATTTATCACAAATAAAGTTGTTTTTTTTTTCATTTCCGATTCCTGTTCAATATTTCAATTGAACACATGTTTTATTTTCTTTTTAAATAAATAAAAATATATCCTTATTATAAAATACAATACTAAGCAAAAACCAAAATAGTATATCTAAAATTTTATATCTTTCATAAATTAAATGGTACTAGTCTGTAAAATCCCATCCATTGTCATTTAATTGTAAAAATGTTTGCACATTTGAGGTCCCCAATTTGCTTATAAATTTATGAATTGGAGTATTGCATTGAGATTTCTCAATTCTCTCCACCTAATTATACACCAAGTAATAGAGTTTATCTAATATTTTGAACAGGTTAATTCCGAAACATATCTAAAGCATACTTTTTTGTGAATTATATGTAGAAATTATATTATTTTTTATCTAACGAACACATTTGCATATGCGGATTAGTGTGTGGCTGTCTGTTTCGGGTTCTGGATCTGGTTACCCCTCTGGTAGATCTAGAAATAGAAATCTGACTAATGGAAAATAAAAATTATTTTTATGAAAGTCAATTGTTTTGATGTGATCACTTGTCGTAGAGACTTATATATAATATATAATATCTCGGTGCCGAGCACAGGTATTGATAAACATTAATCAAAGTTCCCTTGGATATACCATAAATCCGCAGGTACCAATTTCAAGACATTCTTATTTTATTCATATGACTAATTCCTTGGTCAGGAACATAGAATCATACTGCTCTGTGGACCTCAGCACCGTTTGTATAACGCAACTCAACGTCGATCTCTCACTCTACCCGCATCTGGGTACAACCACAGTCACTCCCATAAAGGGGCCGTCTCTGCTGACCAGGACAGAAACAAGTTATGTGGGCACCTGACCAGCGGTGGTACCAGAAAAAAATCCTCTTTAGAACGCCTGACTAAAATCATAACACTCAAAATACCGAACGCATTCAGATCTCTCAAATTATCATACAGACGACATTCATAGAGAACATGCTGCCATGTTTCCCGTTCGAGCCACAAGAGCATTAAGGGAACCATGACTAGTCAATAGGAATCCGAGCCAGAGGTTGAAACCAAAGGCTGGTCGACTGCCAACAAATGTTATTGTACATCAATAAGAAATTGTTTTTTTTTTCATCTTTTACTACGCCAATCATATACTGAGGTACTTCTAAGACATAGGTCTCATACATTGACAAGGGAAGAATGTCGACATAGTACACCACTGCATATATTTAATCCAGAATAACTTTTCAGCTATGAACGCGAATTGCCTAAGATTTCTTTGAACGGACTTTATCTATTATAATAATACTACTAATAATAGACCGATCATTAAAAATAAATGGTAAATATGTTTATGTACATATATACTCCATATAACATTGTAATTCTTTTTTCTTGAAAGATATAAAATCTTTGGTGAAACCAAAGCATTCTAAGCCTTTTTGTATTTTTTAATATTTTTTTATTTTTAAGAACTCTCTTCTTGGTATAAAAATAAAATTAACGAAAAAAAAAACTAAATTAAATTGGCATTAAAGTGTGTGTTTTTCAATTATAAATTTATTTCAAAAATACTTATATTTATAGAACATAAAAATTTGTATAATAAAAAAATATTTAACTAAAAAAATAAAGTAAAGATCATGCGTAATAAAATTAAATTCAATAAAAACAATTACAAATTAATTGTAATAATAATAATAATTCTCTTTAATATTTAGTTTTGAATAATTGCTTTATATCACCAGCTAATAATAGAGGGCCACATCCACAAATAAAAGGTTTCCAATTTTCTTTTATTATACCCCATACACTGCAAAAAAAAATACTTAAGTAATTTATTGTATTTTAATAAAGGAAATGTGATCTTTTAATAAATTAAAAAACATTGTAAAAAATTAAGAAATCAATCTCAAACAGAATCAACCAAATACAATTCAAATCTCTTAGACATTATACTTAGAAAGGTGATAGATAGTATTAGGGATAAGAATAATAACTCATTAAAATGAGCATGCAATAAAGGGACGGAATTTGTTGAATATAAATCGGGTAAATATTTCGTCAATGAAAGTTAAATTAGGTTTGGCAATAACAAATTTTAATATACTTTCATTTTTACATATTTTACATTACTATTGTGTATCGGAGATATTTGATCAGATCAGAGTATATATTGGTATGATTAGACACGAAGAATAGTGACTTAAGCCTATTTGTTTCTGTCAGGACATAACCATCATATGAATTCCATTCGTCCGTTTGTCAGTGGCTTTGTTTATAACAGTCCTCACGTCACTAATCTTCCCATATGTGAAGTACAAGTAAGTTTTGGTGAGGTCAAAGTTTTATGGATAATTAAAAATAAATCAATGTTTCTGGATCAATAAATTGGTATTTTAATGGAGATTGAATTGCCAAATTGACGAATTCATTTTCGAAATAAAATAAAAAATATAATGTAATTTTTAAAATTGATATTGTTGATACAATATTTTGGGTTTATTTTTTATCATCTTTTTGGATTCCTTTTACTTTATTTTTTATATTCTATTGTATGTATGTATATATATTATTCTTACAATATTATGTACTTATGTATTTTATTATTATTATTTATCTTGTTAACTAACTTTTTTCCTTAGCTACAAATATAATTTCATTTTTTCTTTAAGAGTATTTTTGTTGAGTTAACTCAACCTAATTCAGACTCAGTTCTGCTTGGTCACATAATATGTTTGTTGTATGTTGTATGTTCTTAGATAAGTATTTAAATTTATCTTTTCTAGAATATACCATATAAATATTTTTTTGCTTGAATGATAATGAAAATATATGCTGTATGCAATTATGAACTATTTTATCTGTAAATACCATACCATATAGTATATGAATGTATAATATATTCTGTAATTACGGATCTCTAAATGAATTTCATAATTGTCCTACATTCAACTACTAGTAGTTTTTGGTATTTAGATCATGTCATTGTATTGTTAATCGATATTAACGTATCTATTAATCTATATAGTATATACATGTCAACATTATCTTATCGTTATGATGTAATACAAAATTTATATAAAATAATAAAAATAAAAAAATTAAAGCACCACCTGCAGTTTAACGTACTAAAACTATTGTAATAACTAAAAACTCGCAATGACGAGCTTTGTCAACCATAACCTAAAATACGATTAATGTATTGTAGTACCCACATATGTAGAACGACAATCGGAGTATCTCTTAAAAGAGACCTAACAAATGTAATACAATAAAAAAAACTTACGCTTAATTAGTTTATAAGTTAAGCGCTCACAGCATTCTAGATAATCAATATATTATATGTATATAGATCTAAGTTTATTTTAACGTATCATATGCAGCTTCCAGCGTAGCACAAAGTACGCAATAATGCGTAGAGCAAAAAATGTGCCAATAAGTGCTACAGCATCAACCCAGAAAAGTGCTGTATCCATAGACATGTCTTCTAGGAATTTCTTGGGACTACGATAATGACAATAGATTGAGTTGCATTGGAGTTTCGCCCGATCCATACCATAAATGGAGACCATAGCACCTAGAATTAGTAAAATATAATATTAGAATGTTTCAATGATATCAAGGGATGGGGACATACCTTCAAAACCATAGCGTACGTAACTAACATACGAAACCCACTGCAGATAACCAGGTATGGTGTCAAAGTTGACAAAAAAGCCTGAGAAAAGTATCGTTGGTATGGTAGTTACCGGTCCTAAGAAAACACCAGTCTCAATATTCATGCCGGCACCAATCAATAAACCCAAAGATTGCGCCACCAGAGATGTAAGTACGCATATTGTAACAAACATCATAACACGTCGCAGCTCCATGGGCTGTGAGGTAAGATAGTAGACAACAAGCACATAAACACTGGAGAAGAATATCTGAAAGAATAAAAAAAAGTCCTTAAGTTTTTGAAAGCTGGCGAATTGATTGATAGTGAATTTACTTGAAATGGCAGATCGGCCATGGTTTTAGCAAAATAGAAAGCCTTCAGTGAGTACCAATAGTTAAGATGTTCACGTACAAATACCGACATTTCAGTGGGAACTACAAATAGTCAAAATCCATTAGTATTGTACTTTAATAATGTGACTCATTAATCAACTTACATGTCAATATAGTTGGCATCATGGCTGTGAACATGGTAAATAATGTCGTGAAAAATATGCATCCAGCATTGCTCATAACTTTGGAGGCCTCATTGCCGACATCATAGTAAATCATGCCAATAATAGCACCGACAATAATATGTGAAGCTAGACGCATATGCGTGAGCATGCGATCGCGCATGATTGTTTTAAAGGAGCGTTTGAGCAATATCCAGAATTGTGTCCAGCCACTTGTGGGGAAGCCAGATTTGTTTGGCAGAGTAATGACACTTTCATGCGAATCCAGTAAAGAGGTCATACAACCAGTGACTGCATTCGAAGCACTTGCAATGGCATTGGAGCTTTGACCACCCTTGGAACTGTTGAAGCTGCAGCTATCGTCATTGGTCATGCCATTTCCCATAGACGTCGTCGTCGGCATATTGAGCACTGTGCAGTCTGAATTTTGTGATTGTTGCTGTTCCAGCTTTGCTGATGGGGGTGGTGGTTTTAGTTCGCCAAGCTCTTCCAATTCATCTGTTATTGGATCCAGTACTGAACGTTCATGTTCCAGCGTCAGGGTTGTAGAAGCACTAGTGATGGTTGCTGTTATGGTATTTGAGGTGGTATTACTGTGGTTGTTCTCAATGCTGTTGCTATTACCATTTCCCTTAGCTATATCATTTGCTATGCCTCTCACATTGATCAGATCCAGACCGTAGTCTTTTTGACTGTACTTCTTACACATACCATTATTTACTGCATGCACCAGCTTATGCACTGCCTCTCCATACTCGCCAGAAGCAACTTCAAGCACATAATCCGCAGGATTGTGATATGATGGACAGTCATAACCTATTGAGGAGAGATATGGGACTAGGCCCTTGACACGTCCCTCGTATATGCATTGCCCTTCGGCAAGTAGATACAGATGATCGAATTTTTCGAAGAGACGAGCCGATGGTTGATGTATCGTGCAAACAATCGTACGACCACCTCGTGCCAAAGAACGTAACAGCGAAATCAATTGGAAACATGTTGAACTATCCAGACCGGAAGTTGGCTCATCGAAGAACATAACCGGTGGATTATTTACCAACTCGAGTGCTATAGAGAGTCGCTTACGCTGACCACCTGAGAGGTTGCATGTGAGCGTGTTTACAGATTCTTTTAGACCAATCGTTTCCAGAATTTCCTCAACAACTACGATTTTGGCCTCGATCGTCATATTTTTGCCCAACTTAAGACTGGCTGAGACCATCATTGCTTCGCGTACCGACAGATTAGCAATAAGTACATCATCCTGCATTATGTAACAGGATAGCTTTCGAAAGCGTCGTAGATTACGTTCCTTGCCATTAATCATCACCGTTCCAGAGAGTTGTGAAGTTCTATTGATTATTGAATGGGTTGGTTAATTAACAATCCTTAAAATTGCTCAGAAAAATTCAACTTACTTGTACCCAGCAAGGATGTTCATGAGAGTACTCTTGCCAGCACCTGATGGACCCATGATTGCTGTTATCTCGCCATTACGAAATTTACCTGAGACGCCTTTTAAGATTGTCTTAAAGCCGCGTCTCCTTCGTTCCGCTACAGAATAAGAGATCTCGGAAAACTCAATATCAACAGGTGGTCGCTGTAGCAAATGTGAAAGCGCAATGGTTCCTTTCTTTTGTCCATTAGGACTGCTATTCTGAACCTTGGGAGCCAAGCCGACATGATTGCCACTAGTAATGCCGCCATTGCAGAGATTATTTTGAGAGCTGAAACAAAATAATCGGAAGATGTGGATTAGTAAAATGTATGATAACATCTTAGATCTTATTATATAATACAAGTGCTTTATTAATAGATGGCCTACTTTAGAGGTTTTAAGCAATGCCAGTCCTTTAGCTCTACCTTCGGCTCAACTGGCACCGAGTCTACCTGTCTCTGTAGCATGCTTATACAGCAACCATTCTTAGTGAGTTTCGCCTGAACGCTGCACTGCATATTAAGGTTGCTTTTGGTGATTTGTTTTGTGGAACTCGCCACGGAAGGGGTCGCCGTTTCTTGCAACATTTCTGCATAGGCGGCAATATATTCTGCCCTACGACGCTCGTAGACATCTTGAGTTTCTGCTTGAGCTGTAAGTTTTGTTGGTGTAATTGCATTCTCGATGTGGCTGTGTATATTTGCATCTGGCACGAAGTTTGTGTTTCGCATTCCTTCGTTCGTGAACACTCTAGATGTCGCTGGGCATGCCACCAGTTGACATTCGCTGTCGGCAGTGCTAGACCGTGTTACCGGCAGCAAATCACTCGGTTGCATTTGTTCATGCTCAGTGGTAAGACTTTGTGATACGGAAATAGTCGTTGACATCCTTTAATGGCTTTATTTCTAACTGACTTTTTCAAGTCAAGTACTCTCCATATGTTTTACATTTCATTTTAATTGATTACAACTTTCCTTACTCATCTAATTAAAAGTTCAACTGTGTAAAATGTTGTATTCATTAATTTTTTGTAATTTTTTGTGTCATAGTTCAACATTAATAGGTAAGATAATCACGAAAAAACAATTTTTCCATGGATCCACTAAAATAAAATTCGTTTTTTAAATAAATATAATTTGAGGTTGTTTCGGAATTTATCAAAATGTAATCACAATCAATTGATTCACTGAATTTTATTGTTTCATCTATAGGTTCTTCTTAGTATTGTCCCATACTACAATATGATACTGCGATGGTTGGCACTGCACATTTATATTGGCTTTCTATTCAATGAAAATTTGGATGCTGTCTTTTCCATTCATTTAATTAAGCTGTAGTATTTCGTCATTGTTCATTCAGAAAAATTGAGAATAATATTGTTGTGTTTTCGTATGTAAATTCAATTCAAAGCTGCTTTGACTAGTATGTGTCATTCATGAGCAATTTACTTTTAAGAATATCATGTCATGTATCATACACTTGTTTGTATGTCCATGAGGTCAGTTACTTTGTTGCTTTCGGTATAATGTTTTATTGATTGATTGAGGTAAAACAACAATACAATAATAAAAATTTTATAATTTGGAAGAATAAATGAACCTTTTTGTTTATTTAAGTATATTGTAATAGTAAAATGTAATGATATCGTGTTATTTTCATTATACAATTTCAAGAGCGAATAAAGTCGTCAATGCTGAAATAATTTATTGAATATACAATATTATTTTAAGAATAAAAACTTCTTAATTAATCAATGGAAGAAATACTAGAAATATTGCTACCTTGATCCCAATATAAAATATATAAAATCATGGCTAAATGACCGAAACTTGCGAATTAAAAGTTATTGCTTTCATGCTTGATTGCATCTTCACATAAGTTTAAGCTAAAAATTAAGGGCAACAAGGAATGCAGGAAATGTGTAAAAGATGATGAAGCGAACTAAGAACTCTTCCCCGGTACTCACAAGAACTTGCTTGAAACACTTTGGGTTTGGAATTGCGAAAGTGATAGAACAACAATTACTCGCTTCAAAAGAAGCAGAAATGGTGAAAACATTACCGACTTCAGGTCCATGTTGTGTTTCAGCCAATCAGTTTAACCTAAACTAACCTAAATGTATCTATTTTTTTATAGAGATTTTTAGAAACAAGAACATTTCAAATTAAATACAATGTATGTATCATATTTTTTTAAAGGTAATGTACTACAATTTCGGATGTGATAAGCAATGAACAAAATAGGCAAATCGTGGACATTTTATGCCACTAACGTTTCTCTTACAAAAAATAAGTAAACATATAGTGATTGCAGTTTTAAAGCTATCAAAAGATATTTCATTTCTTTAATCAACAACAAAACAAAACTTATAATCCAATTGAGTCAAATACTACTTTCACATAGAAACCATAAAATAAAGGTCATTCCCTTTGAGCAATTACAAAAAATATTCATTGTACATAAGTATACAATAGTATAAAAGAGAAGCCTTAAATAAACAAAATGATGAAAAATTATTTATTTTATTATATATTACTTAAACCAGAAGTGATAACGACTTGGAAGAGCATTACAGAATATAAATTTCTTCACTTATGCTTACAAGGTCAACCATTTTGAATGTTAAGTTAATTTTTGACAGCTGTTTTGCTTGGTGTTGTTTTGGCTCGTCTTCGATTTTTGCTTATTCAAAAAAATGGATCAATGAATCTGTATCAAATTTGGTTTGAAAAACAAAATAATGTTTATTAATATGTTTGCTATTTGTAATACTTCTGTTTGAACAACTTCCTTTTCCTTGATGCTCTCTGAATCGAGTGCTTCTTCAGCCTTAGCGACTGCTCGTTTTAGTTGATGCCAAAGTGTAGTTAGTGGTTTATCATAGACTTTGGATGCCTGTTCCTGTAACATACCTTCATGGACACAAGCATGCACTGCCTTTACAACTTTTTCCTTAATTTAATCCTGAATTGTCCCCTCTTTATAAACCGTGCCTTATGACGATATAATGTAGCTATTGGTATATCAAGATCTTTACCAATATCCTTTACTGAATCACCACTTCTCAAACGTTCAAATGCCAACGAGCGATCTGGTTTAACACGACGATTCTATTGATAAGTTATATCTTTAAGCACGCGACGCCTAAGTGTTAACTTGGACACATCAAACTTATCGGCAGTCTTCCCTTTCAACGGGGTCACTTATTTCGACATAGGCTCCGGTCATTTCCAAAAGAGTTTCTCCGCCACTATGGTGAAGCTACATTGGACCAAAGCAACTTTTATCGGTGGTACAAAATGTTCTCAGAGGGCCGAGAAGAACCACGAAGAGCGTGCCGGACGCCCTAGCACGTGAACAACAGACGAAATGATTGATAAAGTGAAGAAAATAATATTGGCCAACCGGCGAATCACCGTTAGAGAATTTGCTGAAGACCTAAGCATATCATATATGGCTCGTGCCATTCGATTGTAACCAATGAGACGGGTCGCCGCGAAATTCATGCCAAAATTGCTGAATTTCAATCAAAAACAGCATCGCGTTAACATTGCTCGGGAGCTGTGGATAAGCCAAGACCGGGAAGTTAAGTCGAAGGAAAAGGTTTTGATTACAGTTTTCTTTGATTGCAGGGGCGTGGTGCATCATGAGTTCTTACCGTTGGGTAGTTCGGACAATAAGGAATATTACTTATAAGTTATGCGCGTTTGGAAGAACAAAATTTTGCTTTTACACCATGATAACGCCCTTGTTCACACATCGCTACTTGTGGGAGAATTTTTGGCCAAAAATAACACTCTACTGAAGCAGCAGACACCGTATTCCAACGACCTGGCCCTCTGCGACTTTTTCCTGTTTACAAAAGTAAAGAGGACCATGAATGGATGACACTATCGATTAGGGGCGATAAAGACGGCATCGAAGGAGCATCTGTACAATATCACAAAAATGACTTTTTTAAGTGCTTCGAGGATTGGAAAAATCGTTGGTATAAATGTATTATGTCCGAGGACAATTACTTTGAAGGGGAAAAAATAGATATTGATGAATAAATAAATACTTTGTGAAAAAATACAAAATTCGTGATACTTTTTGAAAAAATGTCGTATTTTGTACAATTGAAATTCAACCACTTTATAAAGACAATTGAGTATCGTTAGCACTTCATTTTACAGATTGGTTGGTGATATCTAAATATTTATTTTGATTCATCATTGTTTTCATATTAAAGAAGTAGTAATTTCTTTGATGGAATCACATAACAAAGATTCAACCAAAGATCATAAAATTGCATAAGTTTGAACTAAATATGAATAATGAATAAAGGAATATTTCTGCTTATTTCTGTTTTGCGTCGCAGTTTCTAAGGCCATTGCTAAATTATTGTACTTATGTAGTGTGGAAACAAAACTTCCTGTTTCTGTATTTTTTGGTAATGCATCATTTCTTAATTTCAAAATGTTGAAGTAATTCGATTCTTATCTGCGCCACGCTCGCACAGAAGTTCATTACCTTCAAACAAATAAAGTTTATTGCGTGGCAACAAAACAATAAACAACTGAGAATGATTACTAGCAACATTTTTTCCATTAGTTTCTATAAAATTTATTGGATAAGCAGCAGCTGTGCTGAGCTCTTTCAATCAAAATTTTTTGTTTTAAAAATATTCTTGGAATATTCGTAACAAAGAAAAGAAATTGAAAAAAAAACGAAAACTAGTATCCGCATCAAATGTTGCGCAAGTTTTCTAAGGCAGCTTTCAGGTTTTGCCACGACATCTGTACAACGATATCATGTTGCTGCAACATGAACCGCTTAATGCTGCTACTGAGAATTGTGTCATCAACATGATGCAGAGTATTTTTCTTTTATATATTTTAGTGTAAAAAAATATGTAGTATGAAACACAAAGCATAAAGTCCATTCAATAATAAAATAGAAGGCGCTCTCTATTTATCTATGTATGTTTCTGTCTCTCTCTTTCCCATGTTGTTTATATATCTTTACATCTCTTATTTACTACTATTGTGTGTATTAAATAATGTTGCTCAACACGCCCGCGCACTTTGCCCTTATTCACTTACATCACATTCCCTGCAACTCTCTCAACTCATTTAACCTATTTACATCTTCTCATCTATCTAGGTATCTTACACTCCCTCTGAATAGTATGTCTCTCAGACCATCAGTGCATACATGTACATATAGTTTTGAATTTGTTAATATTTTATAGATGCTTTCAACTTTTGCCGTCTTCATCTCTTTTATCATCCATCCTCTCTTTATTTATACAAAGTACACAGGTCAAACTTCACATTTTGTTTTTTCATTTAATGTTTCCAATTGCTTTTTTATTCATTTAACAATTCATTTTTCTAGTAATCTTTGGACCAGCGTCTATTACGTTTTCTGTTTTGATGTAATCGTTATTTCTTGTATTGCACACTTAGTGTCTCATAAACTATTTACCTTCCCTGAATATGTGTTAGTACTACGAACAAACTTATGTAGTACTAAACATACATGTACGTACATATGTGTATATGTTTGAAAGAGTAAGTATCTACAATAGTTATTCAAAAGTTGTTGTTATGTTTGACCATGAAAAACTTGTCAAGAGTCCATGTTTGTTCGTTCCTTCGTTAGTTCGTTCGTTCGTTCATTCATGCATTCATATCTTTTTTTTGTTTGTAACTAGAACGCTCAACTTAAGCTACGGCTATGCTGAGTTAAGCTAAACTGAATTGAACTGAATGTATTTGAGCTGTGCTGAGGCAGCAGAAGTCATTGTCGTAATATGTGACAAGCAAACTAAATGAGCCTCAGCAACGACATTAGAACATCATCGTCGTTGTCGTTTCAGTGTCGACACCCTTCACATGTTAACGAACAACATTACATACACGTTACTCTTATCCAAGTGTCATAATAAATGCTGCTTTTTGTAAATGCGTAATGTAACAACGAACCAAAAGATACTTTGTGTCCTATTCCGTAGCATTTTATTGCGCACAGTTACTTTTTTTTATGATAACTGCAAAAGCTTTTTGGCAATTGGAAAATCATTTTGATTGCCTGTTAAGGTCGTCGTCGTCGTCGCCGTCATCGTCATGTGGAAATTATAGTAATTATATGAATGTGTAAATGTTGAAATTTATATTTATAAAGATTCAACTCGTAGATATCTCTTGATTACGCTCAGTTGTGTCTGTATAACTACGAGTAAAAGTGGTTATTTATTGTCTGTTTTTAAACATCTTTGAATTGCATGTACTTAGTGCAGCCAATTGGTATAAAGTATTATAACTTATTACAGATGCTAATTTGTGCTTCCATGTACAAGTAAAGTGTGATCACGTTATAAGGATAAAGATATGAAAGTCATTCATCTTAATTCAATTTTGCTATTATAGTCGTGCGTAATTCACATTTTCATGCTCTACTGATTCTGTTTACTTACAAAAAAACACAAAATATTTGGAAAATTGTGAGCCAAAAACAACTAAAACTTGAAATAAATAAATAAGCAGACCACAAAATTCGAAAGCAAAATAAAAAGAGCCACAAAATAAAAACATACAAAAAGCAAATAGCAATAATCAGCTGTTTTAGTAAATTAAAATGTGGTCATTGTTGCTGTTGTTAACAGAAACGTATAGAAACGAGCACACCGCGCATGAACTTGTATCTAGATACAATTTTAGCATACTGGCAGAGAGAAAGACTGCCTGTTTTGTTTGCTTTGCTTTGCTTTGTTTCGTCGTCGTTACTCTTTGGTTTCATTATTTTAGTTGTTGTTTTTGCGAAATGCTTAGTCAACATTCGCTTGCTCGGTGCATGTGTACCCAATTCGAACGTATCTGAGTGCGCGTGTACCGAGATTGCACTTGGATAGCTACACTGCTGCCAACGGCGGATGTTAACGAACTCTACTCTACTTGATTCGATACGAATCGACGACTTGACTCAGCGCGTACTTAACTGGTTTTGCAAAATGCCAAATGCACGACAAAGACTATCGGTCCGTCCCTCCATTGGACCCCAATAAATGTAAACGAACAACGAACCACCAGCTGAGTTGAGTTGAGCATTGCCAGCAACACCAGCTGAACGAACAGTCAGTCAGGAAAAGACAGAAATTATACTAGTAAAAAAACAACTGAATCGTGTTGCGAAGTCTAAAGTACGAGTATGTTGAAAGATTCAAAGCATTCAGAGAAACGAACTACGGGGTGTGTTAGTTACTTTGTTTCTTTGTTATTATTGGGTTAAAATTATCTTGTTTTTGTTTTGCTTTGTTTTTGTTTAGCTTCTCATTATGATAATAATGATGATGATGATGCGTCATACTATAAAAAATTTCATTGTACTACATGTAATTGTTTATAAGATTCTCATTTCAAAGTCATAATACCATAGCATTGTATTGATATTAATTTAATGCCAGACAGCAATCATCAACATTCACTCATTCATATATATCTAGACATTTTCTTATTAAAGAGAATCAATCACATTAGTTAACAACTTAAATTATAACTCAATTATGAAAATGTAAGTAGCCAAAGTTCAAAAGAATGTGAATGAAAAACTGACAAAAGACGCCATACACGAGATTAACACTTGCATGCGAATTTAGCGGCAGCTCTTTGTGCTTGTGCCTAACAAAGTCACATCGGAAGAATAACGCAAAAAATATCGCATGCGATGAAAAAGTTTTCGCGCTTGAATAATTTCACTTATCATCCCTAATCAGCTATAATTGCTTTGTTTGGGGTTTGGGCTTACATTGTAATGCGCGTCCGTATTAAATTAATTGGGTTAAGAATCTTGTAATTCAATAAACTTTCCCAATGTTCAGTTTTTTTTTTTTTTTTTGCTGTTAGAGTAGTTATTAATGTCGGTGCTGAGTCAAAACATGATGTCAATGGAAGGATTAACCTAAGAAATTTAACTTTTATTGAAGTGATTAAATACTATATAAATTTGACTGATAAAATCATGCCTTATAAATATGGTTATTTGTCTTTATTTTCATATTCGCTTGAAGTATTGCATGTGATATTTAATAAAAATTGGTTAATAATAGTACTTTAATAGTATAATCAATTATTCATGATATTTTTAAATTTTCAAGTATTGTATTTTTGAGAAATGCCGACAGTTTATTTGAGAATTTAAATTGGAATTTCTCTACCAAAATTAGCGTGTCACTTACTGTAGAAAATCATCACCATTTTTTATTTAAATATTCAATTGTTAGAGAAATCAGTAGATACTAATTATACACATAGCTGGTTAGATGAGATTTTATCAATAAGTGAACTTTAAAACGGAACTACCTTAAAATAAAATAGATTATAAACTTCCCTTACACAAAACCGAAGGTTGGAACGGGTTAAATACCAGAGCTCTAAGGTGTCGTCTTGGGTTGTTTGGAAAGTAATTTCGTTTATTTTTGCAACAGATAACTTAATTTTTTTTTCATGGTCAAGACAAAGACACTTAAGCCACAAATCTATCTATATCTAATCGTAAGCCTTTTCCTGTCTGCGCACGCTAATCTCAGAAACGGCTTAAACTATTTGAATGCGGTTTTGACTGGTGTATTGTAGAAAGCTACATACGTTTAACATTTAGCGAAATCGACATACTCAATCAAAAGATTCAGATTTTTAATACTGTTGCCGGCTTTATGGCTGATTTTCGAATGTTTTCCTCTTTTGCTGTGCTCCAACAAGTGGCTATATCTCAAAAACTAGACGTGATACAAAAAAACCAAGGGCAGATTCGAAATCGAATACTAAATTAGTTTTTGTGACAAAAATGCTGTTGATCAGTGTAATTAGGAAAAAAGTTAACAAAATACACGCTGTTACAAACATATTTCGCATACTACGCGTACGAAGTCGTGGGCTCACCTAGTCATTACATATATTTTGACAGCTGATCTGGCAACGCTTGCGTGAAAAAATCAATTGATTAAACGCAATAGTTTTTGGTTGGTATCCTATCAAATATGGAAGGTGAAAAGCAGCATTTTCAGCGTATTTACTTTTTTACTATCGAAAAATATATCCGATGTGGAGAGGATGGATAGGATGTGTTGAAAAACTGATTTCGAAAATTTCAATCCGGTAAGTTTGATGATGAAGATGCAACAATGATGAACTGGTTCAAAGCACTTCGAAAACCAATATACTTATAAAAAAGTGATGACATCTTATTGGTGAGATTTCAAAGCAATCGTGTTTTTTGAGCTTCTGCCGTATAATACAATGATCAATTCTGAAGTGAACCTTTATCAGATGGAAATATTGAATGATTCACTTAAACAGAAAAGGCCAGTTTAGGTCAATAGAAAAGGTGTAGTGTTCCACGAAGGTAATTCTAGTTTGGTAGGTTAGGTTAGGTTATACAGGCCGCTCGCGAGTTCACCCAGCAGCCCTAAAGGCCCATTGTGATACCTGATAAAAAAGTGAAAGAAAAGGGGACTGAGAGCGGGTAGAGGTAATCCACAACAGTCCAAGGTCAGTCCCTGAGATCACCCTCCTTCTCTAAAACCAACCCGAGGAGTCCACGAACAGAGCCAGGTCCCCCAACGGACATTTTACCAAACTACTCATATCTTCGAATAATGGTTTTCGAGAAACCGGGTTCTTCTACTGAGTAGAGCAGGGTGTTGGATGCTCTCCGGTTCCTCCTCGTCTTTACGGCTACGACAGAAGTCATTGTGTGGAACTTGCATCCAATGGGCAATCAGCCCGATGGCGCAATGCCCCGTCGTAACTCCTGTCAACGTTCGAACCCTTTTCTTGTTAAAGTGTAGGCGCTCGGAGGTTCTCTTTGGTTGATAGCAAGGCCAGTGTTCTTGCGACAGTACAGCCAGACTCATTTGCCCACTTCCTGCTTGCTAGAACTCTAGTCTTCACGTCAAGGCATGTCAAAAATCACCTGGATCAACTTTTTGCCAGCAAAGAACAAAAATTTTATAAGCGTAGAATCATGCTAGTGCCAGAAAAATAAAAGTATCAACCCTAAGCGATGTGGCTCAATATTAATCATGATGATCCAAGCATTAATTTACAAGTTAAATTGGTTCTAGTGACACATATTTTGTTATTTTCAAAACAATGGGAAAACTGAGTGTTTATTACACACAATTTTTTATGGGAAAAATGCAGCTCAATCAATGTAATTGCTTGACAAGTGTTATGAAGACTCTGATGTTAAGGGAGTAATGGTCAAAGGTTAATACAATATATAATTGTTTTATATTATGATGGATTGGTGGCCCGGAATGTTCAGTAAACATAGAAAACAACCACAAAAAATACCTTCAGTGTGTACTTTTCTTGATAAAGTTAATAAGGAAAGAGATTTGCACAAAAAGCTTAAAGCTTATTTCGTCTCGAACAATAAATTGTTCTACAAGAAAAGTGTCAAAATGATAGAATAGTATTGAAATAACTAAATATATCATATAGCAAAGGAGACTACGTTGACGAATAAAATAGAATTACTTATAGTGGCTCGTATCACGAAGATTCATTTTTGTGCTTTACAGTGCTATTTTAGCATTTCGAGCAGCTGTTTTTTGTTTTGATTATGTGTGGCGCGCCACAAAAATGGAAGAATACCTGACAATCACAAAAAAAACACTGTTATGACGGTCAGTCGAAAAAACCGATCCAAGCATATCAATTTGAGATAAGCTTCTTTCAATCGTATCACATCTACAACAACAACCTCTCAATTTTGCAATTTTCCCTGTTGTTGTTGTCAAATGGAACTCGAATCAATAGTCGCATCATAGATTCGAATCTTAGCTCATTGTAAAGCCACTATATTGCAAAGATCAACGAACCATTAACAAGGCGTGAATTTGCTCCCACACAAGGCACATTAACTCAAGAATCACTTCAAAAACAGAGGTGGGAGATCCTTCCACATTCTCCGTACTAAATGAGCCATTTGTTGCAGTAATAATTTGAGATATCATAAAATTAAAACATATTGCTAATCGTCACTTGTCCCATTAAAATTTTTGTTGTAAAGTGATGTGACATTTTTATTATGTAAGGTTATTTCAAATTGTAATACCACAAAAGTTGCTATCTATCCATATATTAATAAATTTGAAATGGGATGGCTCATCACCCCTGACATTAATGGACCAGTGAGTGTTTCAAGGACTCCTTATTTACAAAGTTTCTAAAACAACAAAAATTTAAGCCACCAACTATAATGTAAGAATAATAGGGCTATCACAAAAGAATATGAAGGAAAAAAAAATAGAATTCCAAAAGAAATAACATTAATCTATGAATCATTTACTACACAGCAATTTAAAAGTGAACAAGTAACAACATATTTTGCTCCCCATCTACATCATCACCCATCATCATCATTTTTGTCAATAAAAACAACAATACCACATGGTATTTTATTCTTATAAGTATGGTAAAAGAACCATGTGACGCAACAAAAATGACATGAGCTAACAAATACTTCGTGTACGAGTATAACAGTAACAACACAATAAGGACAGTTCTTCTACGTAAATGTGGCCACAAAGTCTACATATAGTTTTCAATTTTTTTTCCTTGTAGGCGACGGCATTTCGATGACGCCCACTTTGCAAAATCACAGAGTTTGGATGAGGCTTCCTTTATAGGTATTCATATTGGGGTGGGTATGATGGAACAACGAGTATTTCTATACTTTTATTGACGTGTTATTATTGTCCAGCATTTTGTTGTTGTAATACGCCGGCATATGTCAAATGTGTCTAGGGAAACGTCAATTGTTTTGAAGGAAAGCAAAACAAAATAACATTGCCTTGTCAGAAATACTATGGAAAGTAAGTACGTATACGAGTATAACATGTCGTCCTTAGGCACGTATTGATAAAGTTCTTTAGTTGTCCAAGAGTCCATTTTTATGTTTGGACATTTTGACATTTGACAGACATCACAGTTAAAATTAACTTTTCATATCGGATGAAAAGGTGATAAGGGAATCCATAAAAGCACAAAATACACATAAGGAAAAGATGTTGTTTTTTCTTCAATTCTTTCTTTAATTCTTCTTTGTTTCAAGCATTTCGAATTCAATTGGATGGTCTGATTCGAGTTCACTGCACTCGACACAATTCCTATTTAAATTCTGTTTTTGTTTTCCTTTTTTTGTAACTTAACAAAAACCGAAATCACACAATCTGATTCATCAAGGAAAATAGGCACACACACACACACATATATATGTACTTCACAACACACAGTTCCTGAGTGTAAAGTAAACACCGTGAAAAACTTTTGCCGGTTTAATAGAACTTTTCTTAGAAGTAATTTATCGTCTTTTATTTGTGAACTTATGTAACACGTTCTCACGTTTTTCGATGGCCAAAACTTTAAAAATAATTTGCAACGCAACTCAAAATTAAATGACTCAGTTTTTTTGCGATTTTTGAATTGAATTCATTTAATAATTGGGAAAAATTCGATAAACAAAAAATATCACATCACAACACAACAATAAAATGATTTTTCCAAACTACTCGGAGAACTCGTAGAATATTTGTTCCGTTGCCAATGCACGCTTTTGGCCTAACGAACGAAGACTGAAAACCGAACACAGAATGGACTTGAATGTGGTGCGGCATGGCGTAGATTTTATTTAACATTCGATTTTTCCCAACCTGCTTGCCTTTCTCACTTGGATCCTTACGCAGGCCTCCCTATCCCTGTCCCCATCCCATCCAACCGCCCTATGTCATACTTACAATATAAAACCACCATTATTCCGGTGCTCATTATTTCTAAAAAAGAACATCGTTGACGATGACGACAAGCGGAGAATAAGGAAAACTATATTTGAACTCGTTGTTGCTATTGCTGTTGTCGTTGTTAGTGTTAGTGACGACGGCAACTACGGTTTCATCGTTTAAAAGGAGCAACGAGCAAGGCAGTATTTGGTCGGCAGGATGTTATTTAGGCCGTTCCATGACATCCTTTGGCTTTGGTGCAACTCATTGCATACTTTCATATACTACATGCATATTCATACATAAATATGCAATGCATGTACATATTTATACTTATATATTCTATAATATTGTACATTATATACTATATGTACTATCCATGTTCGCATAGTTAGTTATGTCTTTATGTTTCCTTGTTCATTTCCTCACTACTTAGTTTTATGCGTTACACTCGCATAATGTGAAAGACTGTTAATGTTGGTAAGGATGGAAGGGCTGGCTGCTGCTACATGACATGAGCAAACTACAAAAGTTATTTCACTAAGAAATTTGTATGTTTTACAGTAATTGTCACAGCAATGGGAACACTTATTATTATATTTCTTAGAATTTTTTAATAGCACAAATAAGGTATTATTTGAAGTTTTATTCACTTATTCAAAAAAATACACATACCATTTGGATAAAATCTTCAAATAAATTTCTACTATAAGCTATAAAAAATTACATTTTTATATTGTCCGAATACTTATAAGTATTTGTAAAAACCTCAAAAACTATTTCCTTTAGATCTTAAATAGAATAACCAAAATTCAGTTTTATGATTTCATCTATACTAATATAATAAAGAGGTAATGTTTGTTTGCATGATACTTGGTAATCTTTGAAAGTACTTATCCGATTTTAAAAATCCGTTCACCAGTAGAAAGTTAAGTTGTTACTAAATTTCATAGGATACTTTCTTTTTTGATATATGAAAAATTTAATTTTAGTTATTTCAGAATTAAGATTTTTAAAATCAGTCAGTCATTGAGTGTTCGTGGGACTAATCTTAAAACCCCATGTTTCGGCCAATTGTATGTTATATGTTCCCGAGTTGGAAAATCTTCAAATTTGTTTGTTTACGCGCCAGATAATCAAACAAAAAATGTCTTGTACCAAAAAGTATTGTAAAGAAAATATCATATTTAGTACACAATATTTCACGGCACCTTACAACGCGTTGACTAGAATTGTGTGGGTCTTACGTCAGGAGCGCAGCAACCTGCTAGTGTTTAATATATTTGTTTTATGTTTTCTTTGTTATTTTTTGTTTTGACTCTATAAAGTTGTTCCATCACTGTTGTGATGTCTTTGGGTAAAACACACATAAATTCTGAGAGGGTGCGTGAATGTTGGTACTTGTAGTTTATCTCTATTTAGTTAAACCTTAATTGATATATGAAAGTATCTACATACTAAATATTTATATCAGATATTTAGGTTAGGTTCCTTTCATTTCGAGTGCCTGTAATGTCGAAGACACCCTGTACGTGGTGTTCAACATAATAAAAATTTATACAGAAATTGCAACACTTATTATTACGCTTATACCATATCTTAGACAAATATGCTAAAAGATTGTTCTATTACTGATGTGATGACTATAAGTAAAATATACTACATAAATCCTGACAGGGTGCGTAAATATTGTCAGAAATGTATTGTACTTGTACTTGTAGTTTATGTTTGTTTAGTTAAACCATAATTGATGTATGGACGTACATATATAACATTGTATGTGTTCTTTCATTTAGTTTCGTTTCATTTCGTATGCCTGCAATACTGAAAATGCCAAAGAATCATTCTGTTTTTGTTTTGTTACAGAAAGTATGAAGAACACGCTACAAATGGCATACTTACAATGTGACTTTGCGTTTATAGAACTCGGGTATTTGCCACTATTTCAGCAATCTTCCTTTACCCATTTTTATTTCTTTATTTTGCATTTTGGCAAGAAGAATAACGTGAGTTTCATATTCTTGTACATATTATACAATTTGTAAGAATTTATTATAAAAGTATAAAGCACGAAAGTCTCAAGTATTTCGCATGTGTAAGCAGTTCTTTCGGTTTAGAAACTGCTAAGCAAGAAAAATACTAAACGATTGAATAAAGTATTTGCCAAAAGACTTCAATTTTTGAAATTCATATTTTGTAGAAATATTCTGATGTAACTTAAATAAAGTAAAATATTATACTCATACATATTTATATAATGATAAGTATGCTTATACTGCCTTATATGGATGAATATAATGTGCTTTCCATATTTGCCCGGTTTAATATTTATTATAATTTATCAGCTAAAACATCTATGGAAACTTACTTATACTAATCTTGAGATTTAAATAAATATTAACATATGTTTCTTTTTATTGAAAAATCATTGAGCATGAAGGAATAAAAAAGCTGATCAATTTTTCCAATGGTTGAAATATATAAATATATTTTCCCAAACGGTTTAATTTTAATTCGATGTATCGATATATTTATGTATGAGTATAATTGTATCTTAACGTTGGGTGCGTGCAGAAGGTGTTGAATTGAAAATAAGCTAGCTTCCTTTAGAGCTCTATATTATAGAAAATCATCATTTAATATTTTATTTATTAACAGGAGGTAGCACAGGCTGTTAGGACCTTAATGTGCAACTACTAAGCAAGCTTTGGACGCTTTGGCTTTATATGCTTTTCAATGGCTTCTGACGCTTCCGACACTTCAAATTAAAGAGCACGCTTCTCACGCTTCTTAACGTTAACAGAAAACAGCTGTTGTGAAATAAATCAAAATTGTTTTGTTTTGATATTGTTAATTATTTAAAAAAACTGTGAATTAATGACATGATATTGCTGTTTGCCATTCACAACACCAAACAATTCTTCTTTGGTTCTATAACAGCTGTTATTGGTTCACGAACCAGTTTTTCGCTCATTCTCAGCATGATAGTCACAAAAGTTGAAAGTTGACCAACTTTCGCCTTCTCACACTTTCAAAGAAAATCTGTGTAGTTTGCTTCATACGATTTCATACATTTCAACTATTGAAGCCGAAGCGTACAAAGCTCGCGAATCCATTTCGGCTGGATAAAACACACGGGCCTCGCATATCTCTTGATTAACCCGGTGTTTTTGAGGAACGCATTAACGCATTAACCTACATTATTCTGCGTTCGCCTCTTTAAGCTTTGATTCCTTTTAAAAGGAATATAGTGAATCCCTAGTATAGGGGCTTTACATGTTTAATATATAATATCATAATCTAATATTCTTTAAAATCCAGAAATTGACGATTTTAGAAGCGCTTGCTATGAGAACAATGTACAACAATGTCCAACTTGACGTTTCTCAATTAAAGTTGTCGTATAATAACAAGTCATTAGGGTAGCAGCTGGAGCTGGAAGAGGTAGTTAGTAGGAGCTAGAAACGTTTGCTATAAGAGCAATGTCCAACTACGTTCAACTTGTAAGTTTGTCAAATAAAAGAACATTAGTTAATTCTCAAGAAGAAAAATGTGAGAAAGTAGCGTCCCATAGATTCAATGTTCGTTTCGTAAGTCTGGATAATGTCAAGTCGAGTTGATTTGCATCTGGTTTTGTCAGATTTCATTTCGCAAGTGAAGTCAATTTAAGTAGGGATCCAAGCTACATAGAAAAGCAGCCTTGCACCACACCAGCAGAGTTTAACATTAAAGAATTTCAAAGATTAACGGAATTAAAGAGCACAACATACAAAAATGTTGTGAATAATTTCTGGAAAACATACAAATAAGAAGTCTGTTTTTTTTTCTTAAGACAAAATTTTAAATCCTTGTAGTTGTTGGTTTTCAATTTTCAAATTTCGCACACAAATTGCAATGTCATGGACTCATCTAACAATGACTGAGTACATTCCACTTGCTACCGGACCGAGACTTTGCTCTTTTCAATACAAATTGTATTTTTCGCACGCGATATTTACAAATGTCTTCACCGTACTAAACTCTACTGAGCAAGCAATTGGGCCAAAGTTTGTTAAGCAGGCGATAATTCAATCGATTTCTTTTAGGCGCTACTCCACTTAATTCTTATATTTATCATTTTACTTCTTTCTTTTGTCATATTTCCCGTTCATTTTCCTTTAAAACGGAAGCTTTTCGCTAAAAAATGCCAAATATTTGTTCATTTTGTTAAATTTAGCAAAGTGAAATATTATTTCATAATGTCCTGCTCCCACATAACTCAGGACTAAATATAGACAAAGGACTAACACAAAGTAGAAACACATTTATCGTATTGTATAGTGCACACACCCAAAAAGAAAACAGCGAAGGATATGAAGAAAAGCATACTTTTGTTTTTGATTTATGACAGTGTTTTTTCTTGTACCTTTCACATCGAAAAGAGGATAGGTTTTATCACTTTGACTTGATGTTTGTGATGCAAAAAAAAAGAATATATGAAATTGATTAGTTATTCACGTGAGTCTGTCCATCTGTGAATCCGGGTTTCAGTATTATAGTAAAAGAGAAGGGGATGAAAGGCCCCAGCTAAACTATCACCATACAAAAAAAAAGTTGAAGTGATGTCTTAAACTTAATCGACAATTGAGTATGTTGAATTGCGTTTACTGGGGGCTGCCAACTTTGTGAATTCGTAATGAATTGGCAAGTCTGCCCAAACATAGGCCTTTTGATTGGTTTGTTTATATTTGTAAATGCGAAATACACTGAATATGCGATTTACACAGTCAAAATCAAAACAGGGCGTTCACGCAATTGAGTGAAGACCCTAAATTTGAAATGTCACTGCTATGTAAGGTATACAAGCTTCGTTGATTGCTTTTGTTTCAATTTTATCCCTTTTTTTGAGATTTGTTTCTTTTATTTAGTATTTTAGTAAAATATTCTCACAGTGTTTGGGATTCCATTGTGTATAAATATGACGTGATAGTTTTAGCTTAAAGAAAATCAAAGATATTTTTGTTTGGGAGAAATGGAATGGGGAAAAGAAAATCGTTGTAATTTACTCTTTAATACTGTCTGACAATGTGCATTTCGTTCGATTAGGAAACAATTATAGTAGTGGCACGTCACTTTTTGTAAGACTATGGATTACAATAAACAATAGAAACAATTAAAGGACATTTTTCTTATTCGTTGTCTTTTTTTTGCAGCTGCTTTGTTTTCTATGTTTTCTTGTATTTTGATTCGCCATTTTGAATTAATTTCTGCTGCCGTGTGAACTTGAAAATGGCAAAAAGGACACACCCACGTTGTACCCTTGTACACATGTTGCATACGTATACGTAATATATGTACGTGTACTATATAATATATACGATATGTGTCCTAAAAGTTCCGACAAAGTGGGTAACCAATATCTTATGTGACCAGACATGACAATTAGTGTCTAAAAAATGGTAAAATATGGACAAAACACAGAAAAAAGAATGGTACAAGCTGTTTAAAAATGGACGCACGACTAGGCCAAGAATTCGTCTTGAAGTCACTGAAAACAACTTGAAAATAATTGCTAATAGTGAATATGTTCTCTGCAAAGTTTTTGATTACACTGAAAGAGCACCGGTCCAATGTCATACATAAAGACGCTTAAAAAGAAAAGGAAGTTCCACACATTGCTACCAAGAACTTCATAAGGATTTGCACACAACGATGGTGGCACATTTTGCAATCGATTGGGGACTAATTCTAAGAACGCCATGATGGCAGTACTGAGCAGTGAACGCAGGTTAGATAATCTTGGGACACTCCTCGTATAAGCATACACAAGTTGAGACGGAGAGTAAGCAGAAGAGGCGAAAGTCATAGTGAATGAAGAAAATAGGAAAAAAAAAAAACAGTAACAATAGTAAGACTACCAATGTATGTATGTATATACATATAATAGAATATGGATAACATGGGCGATATGGGTGACATGGAGGACGTAGGCGAATATTGTCGACAATGTCAGTTTTGTTAATAAACGACGTTGAAGGCCAAGTTGAACTTGGCTATTGTAGATAAAAATAAACGCACCTGCACCTACACATATACCTACACCTATACGACACAAAATGACTAACTGAAAAGGCATTATCCTTGACTGTAGCTGCGGAATAATAACAAGTGCGGTTGAGAAATCTGATGTGAAAGGCACAAACAAAAATAATTTTTCAAAAAATTCTAAAGATGGTAGAGTGAACGGAAAAGGGCAAAAAGTCGTCCTCACCTGGCAGCTGGAATGAAATTATGCACTCAAGTGTAAGTAATCGTGATTGCCTCTGGCGTAGGACTTAGACATACTCATTTAACTATATTTCAAGGAACTACGTTTCTGAATTGGATTCTTGCTTATCACTTAATTAAACTTATCTCAATGTACGAGTATGAGGAACTTACCCAAAATTGAGTTTCAGATTGTTTGTTGTTGTCTGTTCTAGCGGAAAATGTATAGGCAGCGTATAAGGCGGTGGTGGGGTTTGTAGATCCTCTGGCATTGGCATTGTTGTCTTTTTTGGTTGTGTTACTATAGTTGCTGATGCTGATGCTGATGATGCTGATGTTGATATGGAGGTTGAGGCTGTTGGTATTTCTATTGCCATTGCATTAATTTCAGTATTTAAATGCAAATTGACATTGCTCTCTGTTGTGTTTGTTTCGAATCCTGGTTTTGTTACCTTGGTTGGTGACGATGATGATATATTACTATTAGTACTATTTAAATAATTATGTTTTGCTATTGCATTGTAACGTACAGTACTCGAGTTGCCTGTACCCGTACCCATACTCGTATTCGATTGTACAATCATAGCCTTAGCAGTTGCATTATTGTCCTTTGGATCTACGAGTGGCAAATGTGCCTGTAAGTCATCCATGTTAATGGGATTTCACTTCACTTTTTTTTCACTATATAGTAAAGGAGAAATCACTTTTAGCTTCAACTCTTCTTCTCTAATTTTGATTTTAAATTAATGCTTTCTCTTAGCATTTGAATTGATTATGTTTCGTGAATGGTATTTGTGTATTGTTCTTCTTATCCAAGTTCTTATTATTTCGTGATTTATTTTGCTTAAATAATTTATTTAGTATGTCGTCACTCTCCATATGCTTGTTTATTTGTTTATAAATAAAACATTCTAGAACAGTAGTATAAATATATATAGTTCATTGAGATCTGAAATGAATGAAGAAATGGGAAAACTTTTTTTTGTTAATTTACATTGTGATTCTTGAATAAATTTATTTATTTGGTTTTTTGTTTGCTATTATACATAAAAGAAACAAAACTACGTCAACAAATTGCGTAAATTGTTTCATTGGATTTTATTGCAAATATGTATATACGTAGGTATAATCAGAAATCAGTTCAATTTTCTAAATAATTTTATGCTCTCTAATTAGTTGCTTTGTTTCAAATTAATTGGTGTCATTTTATTCATAATAACTAATTAGAGACACTGTATACATAACAATGTTTCTTAACAATCATTAATATGTATCTCTTTGACTAACTAAAGTGTATGCAATTAATAAAACATCATAAAGAAAGTTGAGTGATACTACTATTTCACTTCATAGCAACACTACATTCAAGGGTAATATCGTGGCAAGGAAAGCTCCACCACTCTCGTAGTTTCTGTAAGATCCCCCATGCATACAGGGGGGAGGAAAATGGTTTGGATATTTTGCACTTTTAGAGTAAAGGCATCTCATTCGAACATTTATGTACACGTGTGATTATGCTTTTGAATGACTGCCTTATTATTTTTAAAAAATTTACATTAATAGTTCGTCCAAAGTACTTTAGTCTTTATGACATTTTTAACTCTTCTGTGCATGCTCTCCACTAGCCTTTTGATCGTTTTGTATCCTATGTTGCACTCTTTCATGAAGATCAGTTAAATTTCTTTGAAAATTTTCATAAACACCCAGCCTCCGTTTTACAATAGCCCACAAAATTTCTATTGGACATAAATTAGGGCTCTGTGCAGGTCACTTGGAAATTTTGACTTTGAAGTCAATCTTTAACCACCTCTTCTGGAAAATAATTTATTCTTCTGGATATGCGCACTTAGCAAAAAAATTAGGAAAGTTGGTTTGGAGAATACTTAAATATTGCTCCTTCTTCATAATGCCTTCAATTTTCTTTAAAAGACCATACGCCACCAGGTAAAACAGCCTCCACTGCCACGTTTCACAGTGTCCTTCACCTGGTGCTTTTGTATGCGTTTGTATGGTCAATGCCAGTAGTACTCCTTAACATCTGACTGGAAAAAGTCGACTCTCGTTTCATAGCTCCACCAAATAACATGTTTCCAATTATCAACTGTTCAATTTTTATGCAGCCTGCAGAGCTCCAAGCGTCGTCGTAGATTTTGATCTGAGAGAAATGCTTTTTTTCACACCAGTGACCAAGCCCACTCTCTTCAGCGCACGTCTAGCTGTCCATGCACTGATCTCCATGCTAATAGCCCAGCAGCATTTTTTGGTGTCCGAATGCCCTTATCATCGAGCAAACGTTCCATCAATCGAGCATCGCCATCAGAATTGAGTCTGAGTCACATTTCAGCGTTTTTTTAAAAGCATTTATTGTTGATTTACTTAAATTTAATCGCACATCAAAAACATTTGTCAAACATATTTTCTTTTACTCATTTTAATGCCTTTTCTCTAAAAGTACAAAGTATCTGAACCATTTTGCTCCCCACGTAGGTAAAAAAGAACAAACAAAGTACTTAATTTATTACAATGATCTATTGGAGTTTTAATTAATGACAGTATTGTGTACCGGTTCTTAAAACAGGTTAAACGACTATTACCAAATAATCCTACATTAGAAATTTCAGTTTGTTGCCATAATACAATATTTAAATTGAGTTTCTTAGTAAGACATTTTGTGAAAACTTATTCTTTTCTATTAAAGTTTGGATTTAACGAATTTGTTATAAAAATAATTACAATTAAAAAGAACTTTAAATATCTTCCATTATTTATATAGAAGGAACTTGATAGAGAATAACAAAACTTAATTAACAGACTTCGGTGGATGTCAGCTGAGCAAAGTGAGTATCATAAAAAGTTTCAAAGGTTTTATTGCTTTAATTTAAGCTTTATAATTCTACGTTGTTCAACTAAGCAGCTCATTTAGCAACAAGAAATAATACCATAATCATTTGAACAAACTCAAATGCCACAATAATCAGAAAAGTTATCAAACAAACGCAGAAAAAACAAAACAACAAGTGTACTACATAACATTTCAATGATGAAATGTTGCAGAGAAACTAATGAAACTAAAAAAAAAACATAGCTTTTGTTTCACCAATACTTAAATACACTTTATAAATGTAATATTTTCATTTATTGTTTCTTACAAAGGCTTCCCTTAAGAAACTTCAAGTGTTCTTCAATTGTAAAACAGACTTTGTGAATTTTCTGCTTTCTACTTTGCAATGTCCTATACTTATCGAATTACAAAGACTGTGTCAAATGCCAAATTGAGTCTTCGAATCTTAGAAACGAGGAAAATTTAAATTTATGAGCTACAAAATTGTGATCAAAGTGATAATTTAATATACAATATTTCTTAAGAAGCTCATATACCAGTCATATCCAAGTTTAGTACTTTTGTATTGCCTTTTATATAAATTTGTTATATGGTATATAAGGGTACCTTTTCCCGTAATCAAAGAACTCTAACTTTCTCATATAATAACTTGGAAACCCTAACGTAGAATGCTATTCGGAACATGAACATTTGCAACGTGAGCAGAGCATTAGCAGGAGCATCAAAAGCAGTAGCCGGAGCAAAGCACACAAAACTATTTCGTTTGCTCTGCTCCTGATTGCTCCGACTATAAATAGTAGTTTTTTGGAGTTCTGTCAAGGAGCAAGAGCAAAGCATATTTTCTGTTGCTATTGCTGCTATGGAGCAAGCAATACAAACCCTGGTACATATGTAAAATATGTATGATACTTTACTCTCCTGTGAATTACAAACATCAATGCGATGTTATAATACCAATTCATAAATATTAGTGTAAAAGGTATGAAAACAACGAAAGAAGCAGCTGACAATTCAGAATAATTAGGTTAGGCACATGCAACTAAATTACACGATTGACTATTCTTTGAAGAAAAGGAAATTCAAACGCTCAACGTAATCCCAGCACAGACGGCGCGTCACCTGGCACAGACCCAGCTAACACAAACACATAAACACATACAATAGATGTTCGTATAAAGAAAGGGCTGTGGATAAGAATGAAAGTCAAAAGTCGAAAGAAAAAAGCTAGAATTTCATCCAGGTGCAAGTGTACTCAGCATAGACTAGCGAAATGTCTTTGGCATGTCAATTAAATGAAGGCCGTGTTTGGTTGCGTTTAGCGTTTATTTAAAACATTTGGCTTCTTTCTTTCTTAATTTATTTATTTCTATTTACATATTTTGTTTAACATTTTTATAGGGCACTTTGTCATTTTGGTTATTGTTTTCGTAAAAATTTCATTAGAACTATGACCGAGGCCAACGAAAATTTTACAGTACCAAGTTTTCCAAACTTAAATATGTAAAAGAATTTTAAAGAATTGGAACCACGTGTGAATGTGTTTTCCCATTGTAATTTACAAATAAATATGTACATATTAATGGTTTCATGTTGCTCCCTATTATACACGTTGATATGTGTATCAATTAGCAATTTTTTTGCTGATATATGGATTTTGTTTTGATAAGATAAGCAATATACTTCCTTTATACTTCATTTGCTTAGCTTCATTCTTCGTTTTGTTTAGGTTTTATTGTTTTTTCTTTGGTCATTGATTTATGCATTTATTTCGGTATTAGATTGATAAGAATTTTTGGATTTTGATATTTGCGATAATCCTATATCATATGTAAATAATACCAAGCTGTTGCCACTAATCGGTTTTTCATAATGGTGTGTGAAATGTGTGTGAAGCGATGTATCATTAATCGGCAACACTTAAGAAAGAATAGTCGTATAAGAAGAAAGAGAACACACAAAACACACAAATGAGAAATACTAGTAGCAGTGAAAATATTTGAAAAAGATTAAGAAGAATTCAAGAAGATAATACACACACTGATAAAACAATAAGGGAGGGATATGAATTATTGAATTTGTTAAATAATATTTCATTGTTCTTATTAGGACTCTTATATAGAATATATGTATGATACATGTATGACATATCTGATGTTTTAAAACGTTTAAGAATTTCGTATATAAATCCCAATTTCATTCAGTGTTCCGCTACATAAAAAAGGGAACATATCTGACATATCTAATTACAGAAGTATTGCCAAACTTTCTGCAAACCCACAGTTGTTTGATATAATGCTCACTTCAACCCTTCATCACTTCTGCAAATCTATTATTTCTCCGTGTCAATACGGTTTTATAAAGAATACATCACCAACCACTCACTTGCTTGAATTTACATCTTTGGTTTTTTTTTAGAAAAACGTCTAAATAATGTTATTTATACTGACTTCAGCAAAACGATTGATTCCGTAAACAATGATTTGCTTTTACTTAAACTGGACCTTTCAGCGAGTGTTATTTAAATCCACTCTTTCCTGTCCAGTTTATGACACTTTTGGTGTTCCTCAAGGAAGTCATCTTGGCCCATTATTGTATATCCATTTTATAAATGATCTTCCTCCTTGCTTAAATTACTCTCGTGTTCTGATGTATGCTTATGATGTCAAACTCTTCATTTCATTTAATAATATCTTTTCGCACGTCAGATTACAAGAGGACCTAACTTCACTACATTCATGGAGTTCTCTAAAGTGCATGTTTATGACCTTTAATTGCTGGAAGCCTCATATATTTACTTACACCATCCACAACAATCCATTAGCTCTACTTTCGGTGACCTCAGCCATTTTTGACTCTAAACTGAATATTGCCCATCGATTCTCCATCCACCGTGACTGTATCTGGGCGATAGAATTTTGGATGGGGTGTCTGACCACACATGGCTGTTACTAGGGCATATCTAGCTATTCAGCAAATAAATTGCCCCAACGGGTCAGAGACAGATTTATTTTATTTGTACTTAATTAGTTGTAAGCTTCATTTTAATATTTTCAATGTACTCTTTTTACCAAGTATTGTTTCTATTGTAGACAGTAATTTGTCATGAATTAATAAATAAATAAAAAACACATTATTGATATTTCACAAGAGTTCTATATTTTCTATATTTGTATATTTCAAAGATGTGTAAGTTAAAACAAGTATTTTCTTCTCTTTAATTTGGGTCTGGACTCTCTCATCAAGTATTCTATTATCTTTGAATGAAATAGTATTTATCAACTTAGAGCAGATAAATAAGTTGATGGATGGACATGGGTATGTTGAGTACTAATAGTATTTCCTTTATGCGCTTGACCATGTGAAAATGAAATAAAAAATTAAATTTTATAATTGTAAAAGGCACAAAGAATTTAAAGCAAGAATATAAGAATATTTACATATATAAAATTATTTAATTTAATAAGTTTTTAAGCAGATCATGCAAGAGAATAAACAATATACAATTTGAGGAACTTTCCTAATAAATTCATTTAAATATAATTGCAATGTGATTAAATTGGGTGTGAAACAAAAGTAGCTTTACCATTTGTAGTTGGTAAGTGTGGAAACTATGTTAAATCTATAGAAAACTATTGAACATTTAGTCTAATTAAATATTATTGTCTGATTACATTGTTCACACCCCTATTTCCCATCGATTATGTGGTAAGTCAACGCCTCTGTTTGGGTAATTTAATGATATTATATCTTTAACTCCTTTAGCCGGTTTTATTTTCTTTTCTGTCCTGTCCTATTTAACACTTTTACTTCTGATATATCTTTATCTACTATACCTATAAGTGTATATATGTCTACATACTTTTAATATTTTTTTTTTGGCTAACTCGCGTTTTTGTCCTACCTTAATTCTATTTATTTCAAAGTAGGTTAGTAGCGCAAATCGCAGGCGAGGTAAGCAGATAATATTGGCAGGAGTATCTTTTTGTTATTTCATTTGCTTTTATTGTTATCCTTTTTGGCTTAAGTAGCGGAAAATTTGATTTGCATAAAGATAAAATATACTAATTAATTTTTCCATGTTACCATCATCATTTTATAAAGATTTCTCCATGTGTAGTACTAAAATCTTGATAATTGAAATTGGCATTCTTTTGTTTTTCTTCTTTTTTTCTAATAATAATTAAAATATTATTATATTAAATTAATTTAAATTCTTTAGAGATAAGGTATTAATTTAATAAACAATTTAAAGTGAATTTATATTTTAAATAAAAAAGGTGAATTTGTTGCTCTTTCAAATAAACATTAAGCGAAACGCATGCGCACTAAAAGGATGAAATTCACCAAACAGTTAAAGATACTTCCTAACATAAGACAAAAGAGAATGTGTTTAATTAAAAATAATACATCTTTTTTTATAAACAACTAAACATTAATGCATAATAAAGTAAAGAACAGAAATTATATTGATATTTTCAATTGAAACAAACTTCTGAACAGAATGTAGTTTATGATGTTTAGTTTTGGTGTCTGCTGTTGTTGCGTGATAAGTATTATGTTGCTTTCGATGCGTTGGACCCCACACCATGTGGCATACTACGCTTTTCTCTCTTTACTACGCATCATGTGCTCATATCTTTTTTTGTTTGAAAAGCAAAAAATAAAAATAATAAACAAAAACAATGTGAAGGCTCGACGACGCTTGCAACCACCGGCACAACCCTCAACATCCTCACTCACATGTATATTTTTGTACATATATACATATAGTATGTGTATATATAAAGGTATTACACTCAAAGTAAACTGGGGTATGTACTTAAGATCCTCATAAAAGAAAAGAATATTCTACAACTTGTACCAACCTGAGATAATGAATTATACGCTCCAACGATGAAGAAAAGTTTGTTGCATTTATATAATTTTTGTTTCCCATAAGAAATTTTTGTATCTACTAAATAAATTGTGCTTTTATTTATTTATTTTTGTTTCATCTTTTGTTTGTTTTATTAAAATGATGATTTGTTTTTAGAAATTTCTATTAAACGCGGCATGGCACACAAATGAAAATGATGAAAACACAATTTTGAATAATTTTTTCGTTAAATTCTTTTTGTTGTTGCTATTAGCTTTTGATGTTATTGTTGATTAGTTTTATTATTATATATTATAGAGTGTATAAACACGATTAAGAAATTAAATGTAAAAGACAGACAAAAAATACAACAGTGACAGAGGAGGAGAAGGAGCGTAAAGCATCGCTTCAAGGGAGATATTGTAGTTCCAAAAGAACAAGTATAATAATCCAAGAAATATTATTATATTGTAAATTGTATGTGTTCACATTTTGTTATTCAGTTCTGTTGTAGTATTGTGTTGTGTTTATTATTATTTTATCTTTCGTTTCGTTTATTCTGAGTTATCCACTGTTTATAGAAAAAACATCATCGCAGACACAAGCACACACACATTTATGTATTATATCTACACAGAAGAAGAATGGAATCTCACACGCGATTTAAATTTAAGACTTTATTTTGTGGAGAGTTCAACGCCACATACTGAGAAAAACATACTACGAACAAGAAGAATACGAGTAAACTATTAACAAGGAAAACCCCGAGAGAGCACACAACTTAAACGCTGCACAGACGAAAATTAACTGAGCCACGATACACGTTGTTGGCTGCTGGTAAACCATTTTTAGCTCCAAAATGGAGGAGAGCAAGCACAAGGCACAAGCACAATGAACAACAACAAAAACATTATATTGTGTAGCAACCAGCAACTTTGTCTCTTTGGGTAGGGAAATGTTGCTAAACATGTTTCATACACGCTGTTTGTTTATTTTTGTTGTTTCTGTCAGCTGTTCTGAGCTGATTCATTGCTTTGTCTGCTGCTTATCTGCGCTCTGCTGCGCTTTACTGGTATACTACATTTGTTGAAATGAAATGTTCAGCAACATGTCACTTAAGCGGCAATTATCGTACAATATTATTGAACGTCACACTGTTTACATTTTATATTTCAAACTTCAAGGTTGCTGTAGTCTTTAGGGGACGTTCAAGTATTACGTAAAACAACTTTCAATGATTTAAGACCCCTACCATCTCTGAATAAGCAAAAATAAGAATATCGTGAACTCTCCCCTCAGCAAATGATAAGACGCAAGAATTTTTTCAAAACTTTTATGAAATGTCTAAATTTTAATTGAAAAAGCGAAATTATTTTAAAGGTTAAAGTATTACAGAATTGTTTATTCTTACTATTATTTTGTAAGTTTTTTATCTTACGTAAATTTTATAATATTTTCTCCCTGTATAAGCAAAAATAAGAATAACATTAATCCCCCGCCCCTAAACCTGTTTACATAATACTTGAATGACCCCTTACCAGTAAAGTCCTTAAGCCCTGGTAGTGAATGGAACAAATTGAACCTTTTCCGAATAACAACTGACAAGATATTGCATATATTGTATACTGCAGACTATTTCCAACAACTACTTTTTTTTTTGATTTATCCAACTGAAATTTGAACACTATAATTTTCTGATCCATATTCATCAACCATGTAAAAACCATGATCATAGGGTTACCAGGAGGGGTACCTCCCATTACAACCCAAATTAAATGACAAAATGACAGTAAAAGTACACTGCCACTTAAACTGTGTTGTTTGTTGATACTTCAACTATAACAGAGAGAATATAGTGATGTTAAGAAAGGAAGGTTGTATGCAACGCGGAGGAGCTTGAAGAGTATTATATCATTGGCATATCCAATAATAACCTTCTTTATGGTTTTTTATTATCAACAATTTTTTATTGTCGAGTCTTTCAATCTTTTCACCATATAAGTAAATGATCAATTGTATTCTACGAACCCAAATATTGGGCAATAATATTGTACTTCTATGGATCGCTTAAGGTATAAGTGAATTGAAATATTAAGCAACATGTCACTAGCGTTGGTATAACATCAAGCGTTAAATGCAATATTCTGTTTATGTACTTATACATATTAACATAGGTTGTGATACTTGCTATACAAACTCATATGTACTTATATATTGAATATCTAAGTGCATTTGCACTGATTCTTATCTGTTTTACTTTAGTGTGCATTTTATTATTCTTTTTGTTTTTTGTTTTATTGTCTTCATGAAATAACAACTGACATATGTGTGTACATATTATTAAACAATGAGAGAACAGCTTTAATACTTTTTTCTAATACTGCTTAGACTTTGTTACACGCGCCGATCTTATTATTATTTTATGGGCTGCCCTTACACTCATATAAGTATTATATACATACATATGTGTATGAATATATAAGTTGTTGAACTTTATACTCGTCAAATGTGTATTACGTTCATTAGTATCGGAAAGTAAAGGAATAGGACAAAAACAATCTGTCTCTTAGTAGCAAGTGTGCCAGACTGGAAAACAATAGTTTTCGATAAATGTGAAAGTCCAAGATATTGAACTTTGCCTAGATGGGAATCCTGTCAACATCCGAATCTATTCCTAGCCACTCACGGCTAAGACACCTGACACTAATCGGTCAACTTGTTTCCTTTTATGACAAATCGGGGAACTAACAACATGAGTGCGATTGAGCGTAGCTGTCATCTGATCTGTCTCTGATCATTTCACCTAATAGGTGTTCCATCTTGTCTTCTGTATCCAAAAGAAAAAAAACTGTTCATATTTTTAAATATGTACTACCAATTTCATTCAACTCAAAAAAAAATCACCCAGCAGACCTGCTATTTAGGTTTTCCGATTTTTACCATAGATAGTTTTCCAGGATGTTAATGCCATATCTGTCAATTTATAATTTATTATTTTAAGAAAATAAAAAAAAAAATTTAACCCTCCTTCAAAATTGTCTGTGTAAATGTTTCTTCAATAAAATTGATGAGTTTTCCAACACTATGATCGTCATTAGATCGAAAACAAGGCAACAAGTTGCAATAGATTTGGGACAAATAATTCAGACTGCTGCAATAGAAGCCTTAGTAGTGCGACAGCAAAAATATTTTTGTATTGGTCTAAGTGGCGGCATCATTGTGGAAGCAGTACGAGATGCTTTAAAGACACTCGGCGAAATGGAAATGCCACAATGGCTATTCTTTTTATGCCATGAGGTTCATGGCTTAAAGGATCCTACAGTAGACTCAGTTTGGGAACAATACAGGTGTCAAGTGTTGCCTCATTTCGAAAAACTTTTGCCAGAGCAATTTATCAAGCCAGATGTAAAATTATCACTGGAAGCCTGTGCCAATAAGTATGAAATATTAATACGCAGGCTGTTTCGGATACCAAAGGGTCGTGTACCTGAGTTCGATTTATTATTACTCAATGTAGGGATTGATGGGCACACATGTGCACTGTATCCGGGCAGTGATTTAGTACAATATGAAGAAACCAAACGGAGAGTCCTGCGAGAACGAGAATTAGCGTTAAATGTCGGTAAGACCAAAGATCCTAAACCAGAAGATGAAAGTGAACAACGTGCATCTCAAGAAGTTCAATTGGATGAGCCACGAAGGCCAGAGTTGCCTCCACCCCCACCACCAACAACCCAACAACCATTGATTGCACCAATAACACAGTCTCCCAAGCCACCACCAAATAAAGTAACAATGACTTATCCGGTCTTAAATGCGGCACGACGTGTTGTTTTTATAGCTACTGGTGCTTCTAGAGCGGCTATTGTTAGGGACGCCTTCTATGAACTAGACAGAAAATATCCAGTAAATTACATTGATCTGGATAAAGTTACCCTTATTTTGGATGCAGATGCAGAAAAACGTTTACCAGCGTGCTTTGGCAATCCAGCAGAACCAGTTAGCTCTGGTCTATGCGAAGTCAAAGAGGAATTACCATGTGTATTCTTTAGTCTTAAAACACCACCGGAAAAGAAAGCGAAAAAGAAACGTTGTAGACTCATAAATGTATAAAAAATTCCCTCATTTCCTATTGCATAGATGTATCCTAAAATATAATAAAATTATGGGCCAGTTGGATCTAATTTGAAGACCATCAAACAATCCTCTTTTAAATGCTTTTCCGATAGTTAAATTTTGAAATCAAACTGAGTGCATACACACCCAACTTTAGGGTTCAATAAAATATTAATCATTCAATCATTTATTATTTGAGTGTATGAGCACGCGTGCAGTTGTTTGAAGATATTCATGATGTGAACTTTAAGCTGGATAATGCGTCGTTAATAATTTACACTTCGACACATTTCACTGTTTCTTTACCATATACTATCTACTATATGAATATAAATATACTACGTGCATATAATCAAATTTTAGCGATAGACACGAATTTCGCTAATGAAATGAATCACGCTGAACTTCACTGCAATTTGAATCAAAACAAGGAAAGACTAAAACTTCGGTTTCATATAAAATTTCTTACCTTAATAATATTTTCTCTTGTCATGCTGATCAAAAGATATCCGTCATCAATTGACAAGCATTCGCACAAATCTAATATCCCCTTCACTACCACAAATGATATAATTATCTATACATGCATAAATATTTTCTATACTTATGAATACAATATAGTGTAGTATATACATATGTATCTATAACTGAACTTTTAAAATTAAATGTCTCAGTGTGGCAAACAAATAAAATAAATCTATGCTAATATCGACGTCCTCAATTTATGTGTATGCATTTACGTATGTATGTACTATTGTACTTATATGCATATAAAATGAAAAATACAAATAAAAACAGAAACTTCCTATCAATTTGGAATGAGTGTAGCCAGGGCCCTTGGTTATAGGGTACTAATCAATTTAGTTGGACTTTCCCCTTGACTACGTTCATTAAAACAACAAAAATAATTTCTAAGCGATTAAACTAATAAATATAATGAATACATCAAATGAATTTATTTTATTTGTTGAAATAAATGCAAAGTGAAAAACAAAAACAACATGTACGAGGATGGATTAATAAGTACCAGTGTTTAGTTTTTCCCGATATTTTTCTTCTATTTTTCAACGAAGTCTCCTTTTAGTGAGATATACTTTTCCCAACTATTCTGTCATTTCTCTAAACTCACTAAATTATACAATTTGTGGAACTCTTCTAAATACGCTTCAGCCACGACGAAAACATACTTGTTTGAGCTTTTTTCGCCCGAACCAAGTTTTCACGTTGGGCAATTGAAAGAAGTGGCAGGGAGCCAAGTCTGGAGAGTTCGATATGTAATTCAAAATGATAAACCAGTCAGAAAAATGGTTAGGTGAATTTATAAAGAGTTCACCCAGAAGCCTTAAGTCCGATTTTGATGACTCATTTTAGAAAAAGGAAGAAAGGTGAGCTGATTATGGAAACTTAACGGTAAGGTATTCCTTATTGGTCTCAGAGGTCTCCCTCAGCCTCTGAAATCAACCTGAAGAATCCACGAAAAAAGCAAAACAGTCCCCCAGCGACTGCACAAATTCAAAGAAAGGTGTTTATCAACTTTACTGCTTGGGAGACTCCATAAATATCTGCCAGAAAAACACTACACTAGTCTGTAAGATAGTTGAATTGCTGGCTCCTCTAATAATCTTATCATCTGCCAATACCAGTATCCTTTTCCGTCTTAGAACCATATGTAGAGATACATAAAAAGCTCGACTTGACTGATGGCGTTAACCTGCTCGAATCAACCCTTACTGGTAATTGTGTATTGAAATTGTCATTCAATTTGAAGTAAACAATAATTTCTTTTATAGGAACCATATTGCTCATTTACAGCAAGACTGTTAGAACTAAAAAAAAAACATGATTTTTAAGTTAATGATGCAAAAATATTCGTTACATCAAGTTTTATATTCTGTAATAACTTACATACTCTCCGCGTAAGAAGAGAATATTGCTGCTATAATTAGCCAATTTGTACGATAATTGAACTCGAAATACTGCTTTTTCAGTTATGACAGTCTTGCAATATTAATTGTCTTTATCTAACTGAAAGAAATCTATAGTTTTAAATGGAGATTAATTATATTGTATATATTATACACATATTCTATATTCTTCATCAGAAAGTTTTATCATCTTAGATTTTTTATTATGCATCAAAAACATGAAGAATATTTAACTGATTAATTCAGTTGCAACATTCGATGTCAAAGATCTCAGCTTATATCGTTTCACAATTGTTTAATGAAATACTTCGGTGCAAAATAATTTGTTGCATTGCATTCTCATAAATAATGAATGAATTATTTCACTTCCCATTGTAATTGCTTGGGCTGGCAAACAAAGTCTAAAAGATAAGTTGACAAGCCGACAGATAGATAGATAGATAGATTGAAAGATAGACAATGAGTGCATATCACTTGACTGGGGTTCATTCAATTGAACTTTATCGACATTGCATGCACGTACAGCATATACTATGTTAGAGTGCACTCAATCCATGTAACCTTAACCTCTTCTGTTGTTTAAAATGCAAAATCTTAAAATGCAATCGAGCAAATCCAAATGCAGTTGCCAAGTACAAAAAGAAAAACAGCAAAACAAAAGCTGCATGGATCCTTTAAGACAGTTGTCGCCACATTCGGTAGTGCTATGTGGTGATAAAAACCGCAAGTGCATTCAGGTGTTTTACTTCAGTACAAACGAACTAGGTACACGTATTTTACATTGGTGCAATAGCACTTAGTGCGATAGCATTGACGGATGACGCTGCTGAACAGAAACATTGACGACAATATTGAGCAATTGTTATGGTAATCAATATTTTGCAAGCCCGTTGTTTTTATAAAATGTTTAAATTGTCTTTAGTCGAAGGTGTCGTAAAACTGTTTCTTAAAACTCATACGGAAGCTGTTATTCATTCAATTTAAGTACATTACCCAAGAACATGGCAAATCACATTTGTAGAAAATAGAACTGAATCACAATATAACATTTTAGAAAAGCATTACTTTCCACTTTTATGTGTGAACTTTAGAAATAACAAACAATGGTAAGTATGGACATGCGCAAAATAATCAATCACATAAATTTAATTACTATAACATTTTAAAAGAACTTTAAAATTGTGCAGAGAGCAAACTAAGTTTATTGTCTCATAAGAGTTCCTAAGTAGTATAAAATTAAGAAACATATGTACAATATAAGATGAAATAAGCATTGAAATACCTAGTCAAAGATGGTTAATTTAAGACCTTTTATAGACCAATATTTTGAAAATTTGTAAAATTATTCTTCTCTTTAATGAATGTGAAAAATAAAATGTGTGCATATTTTAATACAGTATTGCTAAGGCTCTTCCCACCAAAGGAATCCTGTTCCTGACGCTGATTTTCAATGGCATGCAGATGTTTCACCACTTCCCCTCACAGTGGAAGTGTGCTGAGATCGTTATGGCGTTGAAACCTGGTAAACCGGAGAATCGTGTTGCATCGTAAGATCGATAAGTTTGTTGCCCACGTTTTCGAAAATATTTGAAAGAATATTTGTGGCTAAGATGATGGCAGCAACAGGTGTCCAAATATCATCAATTTGGTTTCAGGAAACAACATGGTACTCCAGAGCAGGTTCACCGTGTCATCAACCATATCCTTACAGCATTTGAAGACAAAAAATACTGCTCCGCAGTCTTCTTAGATGTACAACAGGCTTTTGACAAAGTGTGGATCGTTGGTCTGTTGCATAAAGCAAAGCACACTTTTTATGTAGCAGTAAAAGATGCCCAATCCACCATCCGTAACATTGCAGCTGGTGTTCCGCAAGGTAGTGTACTAGGACCAGTCCTGTGGATATGCCCACTCCTACTGGTAATAACTCTCTATTTGCTGCCCATTGCTGTTTCATACTCAGACGATTTGTTTCTCCTTCAGTTATGCTTAACAACACTGTCATTCCGCAAGTCGAACGTGTCAAATATCTAGGAATGACTGTCGACAAGCGTCTTACCTGGAAATCACACATCTCATCCACTTCTGCTGCTTGCTACGGCAAGCTAAAACAATAAGCGTGGCTACTGCGTCCTAATAGCCAACTTAGCCTGAGTAACAAACTATTAGTATACCGTACAATTGTACGTTCCTCCTGGAGCTATGGTATCCAACTCTGGGGCACTGCCTGTGCATCGAGCATCAAAAAAGTTCAAATATTGGAGAACAAAGCACAGCGTCGTATTACGAATGCTGCTTGGTACGTAAAGAATTCTGCAATACACACAGACGAAATAAATCTACACAGCAGTCGCTACAATGACGGGCTGAATTGTCACTCAAACCCTCTTGCAGCGACGCTTATACAACATCTAAGAGTTCTCAAGGAGGCTCAAACGTCATCTCCCTTGTGATCTTGCGACCAGATCCACTTAGCACACACACATAGTTTAATCATAAAGTAATTAGTACAACTAATGCAATTAAGTAAACTGGCTATACGCCTCTCATGTGATATTAAAATGCTTGACAAAAATTTACCAAATTAATTTTCTAATACTGTATGTACATGCAGAATTTATCATTAAAAAAAAAGAAGCCTTATTTATTAATCAAAAAACTTAAATACTTCAAAATAAATAACTAGTTTTTAACTGCAGTTACTGCATTTGGTTTTTGAACACTGCAAACAGACTGGACGGGCGCACGCCTGACAGTTGTATTGAATTTTGCGTCGATTCTGCTTGAAACACAAGTAACAGTTTTTCAAAGACTCAAATTTATTGATTTCAGGCCTTTGTTCTTGGTCCTTGCATTCAGTAACCAATTCTTATCCTTAGATACGGCCAATAAGGCTCTTCAGTTCGTGTGAAAGTTGTGGTATTGCATTTCTTCTAGTTGTAGATTGATATTATTTCTGGAAGTCCATTATCTGGGTCCGTGGTTTGTTTATGAAGCATAGATGATACCAACGTGATATTCTTTCCTTTTGGGAACATAAGACAGCAATGTAACTTCTTTTGTGAAGCCATACATAAGTAGTAGAAGTAACTATTATACAATAAATGTCACAATAATACTGACAATACAAGTCACATCCCTGCAGTATGCTGGTGGTAATAGTAATTGGCTAGTTAATTTGAATAGGTAGGTTATGTAGAGGCGAACTAGTTAGTGCGCGTTTCCATAGTATGCCAGTAGCCTCTTTTCGCATTTCTGGTGGCTTGTCGTAGGAAATGCAGGGGTGGCGGTGATGACACGCCTGAAAACGGTAATGCAGCCGGTCGCAATTTACCTTTTCCAATGATATTGAAATGTTAAATTCACCAGTTGAAGACATGTGAAAGGAGATAGTTGGAACTAGTACTGCTTCTAAAGGGATTGGACCACTGATTCATACTGCAGGGATACGTCAAGTAGTGATATGTACCTATTTAGATGCATTGCACACGTCCACTCACTTCTACATCGACCGCGTCCCTGAATGTTAGGAAGCTACTAGAATGTTTCCGTATATACTCCTTTGCAAAATTTTATTATCAAAGAAAAATGATTTTGGCGACGTCAGCGGTCAAGGGTTAAAGCCATAACTTTGCAGCAGTGCGAATTGAAATGCTTGGTTAAAATTTATATATTGGTTCATTGAATTAAAGAATATTTAAGTAATTTTACTTTTTATTCACATAACATTGTACTGTAGTAATTGATCAATGATAACAATTTTATGGCTCAATGGTAAAAGCTGCAAAGTTGTTGCCTATCAGAATCTATCGTCTAGTAAAGTGTTTGTCTATTAAACAGTAGTCCAATGACTTATTTAATCACTTTTCAATTAGGAAGATATTAGAAATTAACGAGTGCAGAGATATTGATAAGATAAGATTTTGCTTAATGTGGTAGAGAGAGAATGAGTACGAAATGAGTTCCACACACAGTCCAAAAAGCTTATCCAATAACACAACCATAATGTAAGCAGCAATGGATTTGCTGAAAGTGAAAGCTTCTTTCTATGGCAAGTTTTAGTTAAGTTCATCCACACACTATATAAAGCTTTTGATATCAATTTCTAAAAATAATTAAAATTAGCTAAAATAAAAAGAATCCATTAAACAAGATTAGTTTAGGTATGTGTGTGTATATATTTTTCGTTAATAATTTCATTAAAATACAAGAAAACTAAACAATAAATATAAAAAAATTAATTAATTTTACCGTCAAATATCGAAATACATTAGAAATTGCGCGATTAACTAATGGCAATATTTTTTTAAAGATTCTATGGCATTTTTGTTTTCCTTCCTGGTTTTACTTTCAAACCTTTTAAAGGGTTCTCAACTCCATTGCACTTTGAAAGCGCCATTCGATCTCAATTACTCAGGATGATTCCGTAATCTTTTCGCTGTCCCTACTGTCTTCTACACTGTCTACACCTGCCTCTTCATCATCGGACACAGCAACACCGCCACCGGCAAAGAGATGACGCAAGCAGCTGCGTTTCACGTATAAAAAAGCAAGGAGCGCACAGATCAAGAAGAGGAGACCTACACTACCGCCAATAATCAAAGCGCGTGTCTTGCGCTGTGATGGCACATCGATGACGAGATCGTCGCTCTCAACCTGCGTGCCATCAGCAGAGACAGCTGCAATTTGTATCTTAAACGAAGAGTCCTCCTTTAAGTGACGCAACTGATAGAAGTTGTCAAAAGTCTCTGCGGAGCCAATAAGATAGTGCTCAGGTTCCTTCCACCAGCGCACTGTATAAAGACGGAGCGTGTCTAGACCACGCTTTGGATGTTCCCAATGCAATAACCAGCCCTGTTGATTATGTAGCGCGCTAAGATTCCAGGGAGGTGTCATCTTAAGACCACCAGTACGCGCATTAGACTCCTGTTGTCCAAAGTATTGTTGTTGTTCGCCATCGCCACCACCGACACCACCAGCATCCTTTGCGATTTTCGCAGCTAAAAATAAGAAAAAATCAGATTTAGATCATTTCATATTTGTCATGTTAATTTGTTAATTACGTTGCGTTGAAAATCGGAAGGACTTGCTGAACATGCCATCACCATACTTATCCTGACTGAGTACCATAACTTCATACTCGCGTCCAGGGAGTAGATGTTGTATAGTCGCTTCCATCATGCTTTGTTCTGGCACTCGTTGTGTACGCCACTCTGGTACATCCGTCAAACGATACCAAACAGTATACTCAAGATTTGGACGTAAAAATCCTGTCAAAAGTAATATTAAGTGATCAGTGACCCGTTACACTACATTCAAGTTATTCTTTTATTTATTGGGTCATCCTCCTCATTCTCATAAATAAATAGACAATTAAAGAACATGCTGCTTTGACGCTATGGTCGTTAGTCGGACAAATAGACAATATTAATACATTAAGAAAAACAAACAAATATATTAAATAAACCTAAAATTATTTGTCTATAACTTAAAGCTCCAGAGATAAACAATATTAAATTTTTCCATCCACCATTGCGTGCACTATTTAGTATAGTAGCTAATATTTCTTCGTGCCCTAAATTTTATTTTTCAAAAAAATCTATTGTGTAACGAATTTTTTTTCATATGTGTCCTTTACCTAAGAAATGAATAATGTTCTCAATTTCATTAAGAATGCAAAGTATACAATTCAAATTTCTGTGTCCATTCAGGTAAATAAGGTCGTTTCGGTAGAGACTGCAAAGTCATCCAAACCGCTTGGCGTTAGCGCTTACCCAAGGCGTGAGTCGACGCCTGTTACAGAGGCTCCAACCATCCAAACAGAAAGTCTTGTTAACTAAACACTATGCCTCACGTCAATATTCTTAAGAATCATATAAATATTTTATGCTATTTTGCGGCAATATTATAATTAATTAAAAAAAAAACAGAAAGAAGGCAATGCTTGGCTATGCCAGAGATGTAATACAATTCACGCTCCTCCGGGTTGCATCCAACGTTCTTTTCTTAGCATCACTATATTCTCTCTGTTACAGTTTGATTATCAACAAAGAACACAGTTTAAGTGGCACTTTTATTGTACTTTTTATAAGTTTGTCATTTAATTTGGGTTTGTATGGGAGGTACCCCTCCTGGTAACCCTAGAATCTTGAAATTTACATGATTGATGAATATAGATCAGAAACTTATAGTGTCCAAATTTCATTCATTTCGATACGTCAAAAAACAAAAAACTTTTTCTAATAAGAACATTAATTAAAAAGGGGGTTTGTATGAGAGGTACCTCCCTTAGTGGTCTGATTCGGCTGCAACAAATGTGCAGCGTATGGTAAAAAGAAAACTATTTACAAAATTTCAGCTCTCTAGCTCAAAAACTGAGGGACTAGTTTGCATAAAGACGGACGGACGGACAGACGGACATGGCTAAATCAACTCGTCTCATCGAGCTGATCACAAATATATGTGTATACTTTATGTGGTCTGTGATGTCTCCTTCTGTGTGTTACAAACTTCATGGAAAACTTATCATACTATTCACTCCCGTGAAGAGTATAAAAAAGTGTCCATTAAGGTCGCTTCTAGCTTTAAAAATCCATATTATATCACTTATTTTGTAATTGTCATTCTCATAGTTTCCCTAAAATAATGGTTCATATCTTTATAAGCCCGTGTACTTTGACAAGCCCTTTCCCACATTCTTTTATTTTCTAATAATAGCGCACAATTACTACTCCATATCCTTCTACTTAAACTTGCACTTTCTAAACAAATATTAACAATGCTGCAAAGCGCCTGCACTCTTTCAAACCAGAAAACCTGTTTTTTCAACACTTTCATCGTCAATATTTACGATAGCCTATCGACAGTGTATTCAAATAAAGTTTTATGAATGTATGACAATTTGGGATACAATTTTCTAAGTAAAATACAAACGACGGGGTGTTACCAGGGAGATTTTGGAGTTTTTTCAGAATTATTGGGTCTTTAAAAGGAACCTTCAGAACTTTAATTTGAACTATGAAAGATAACATATTGAAGTTATTTCAAAATTACCCATACAAAGCTGCATAGAAGTTTCTGTATTGAATTCGTAAAGTCCAATTTTCTAAAATTTTTACGCGCGTATTTTACGAATAACTTGAGAAATTTTAGCCTTTGTAAGGTGCTTAACATAATAATACAACATTTTATATTTTTAAATTTTCGTTTAGTTGGATGAGTTTGTAAAAACATACTTATTTTTTTAAGTTAACATTATGAAAGGATCGTTATTTTACCCCTTAAATTTAATACTTATATGAGATATTTGAATATATGAAAAAAAAAACAGAAAAACAAGATTTTTAACCTTAACAAAATTATACGACAGTTTGTTGTTTTCTACCAACACTTTATTAAATCATAAGGGTAATGACTTCACTTTACTTATTAACTTCAAATTGGACCGCCTTTTTCCTTTCCTTTCTTACTTATGGAGTTAATTCAGTTACCCAACAGGATTTGCATTCACACAAATTTTTAAGTTGGAGGTCTCCCACATAATCGAACTTCTAGTTTTCAGTATAAACACGACTTGCTCCAGATATTTTCAATTGGATTTAGATCAGATGAGCGTGATGGTCACACCAGAACTTCAATATAACATGATTCTAAGAAGGCTTTAGTTCGACGACTTGTATGAATCGGTGCATTATCATGCATAAAAATTAATGGCTTTTCTCTAAAGAGGGGGTGCTGACTACCACACACTCAGAGCTATCCATTTTCGAACTTACGAAGCGGAGTTTAAGTATGCCACATTTCGAAAATACACCCCATACCATTACGGAACCGCCATCAAAGTTTCTTTTCGAAAATAATTAGTTCCTTTCGTAAATCTCTCCAATAACTGCGAAATCCATCTGGTCCGTCTACATTAAACTTCTTTTCATCTGAAAAGATTATCTGTATGGAAGTAAGGCTGCAACTAGGCAGAAAACCAAGCATCACAACAAAAACTAACTGTTTTAACGCCTAATTTACAATTGAGGTTAAAAATAGAATGCAGCTGTTGCCAATCTGTTGGATATTGTTTACCTGGCAACGTCCTAAGGCAAAGAATATGAAATACAGGTGTATCACAGAAATCGAGAGAAATTGAAATTAAATTGATTTCAAAGCCCAAGAATATGCAATTATTTAAGGAACTATTTACTCAATACTTAAAGTATCAGTATTATGAAAATTTTAATTGCATATTTTTGTGCTTTGAAATCAGTTCAATTTCAATTTCTCTCGATTTCTGTGATACACCCGATAAAGAAAGTTTGTACACAGCTACGCTTATGTCAATACATTACACTATCAATTACTTGCATTCTATGCTTTGGTTGAATCCGATATGTAAACAATTTTCGTTTCACGAGTATATAAAGTGAATTTAGCAAAGTGTCGTATAATTATGTTAAATATTTAAAAATTTTCAGGATTGATTTCTCGTCTAATGAAATTGAATTGACATAACTATTGCGAGAAATTATTAGCTACTTATGTAAATTTTTCTTTACTTTGTAATCTATTAAGTAATATAGAAAATGCAAATAAAATACAATTAAGATCTTTTTAATTCTTTTTATAGTTCGAATTAAAGCTCAATAAGAAGAACTATTTTGATGAGAGTCATACCCTATTATTTTGTTTTAAATAGCATATATCTTTTGAAAAAATTTAAAGTTTGTGGTGCTTCATGAATATGTTCTTATTAGATGCACTCATTTGTCTTTAAACAAACAATTTTAAATTTCTACAAGGACACTTGAGTTTGTCGAAAAGTTAAATAAAGAGCATGATTGTAGCTAAAGGATGAATTACAAGTGGATCGAATTTTTCACTTTCAGACGCCAGTTTTATTCATTTATTCAGCATAATTAAAACACTTTCCCAATTGCAGAGCACTTAACATTATCAATGGCACCTCAATGCGAGTAATCTTGTGTACTGTGCAGAGGTGCCCATTGAAATATACTGAAAACTTTGTGAATTCATTATTAAATTTTGATGAACCCAATACCAGTAATAAAAAGAACTCCCTTATGTTCATTTACCTGGTTGCCAACGAATTGTAATGCAAGTCTCGGTGCTATTCGCTGTCAGATTGTAGGGTGGGCGTGGTGCAATATTCTCGATCATTAATTCAGTTTCAGTTGTTATTGTTGCTGCTTCATTGGTTGCCGAACAGACATACATGCCCCGATCCGTCTCCACCAGTTGTGTTATGGTTAAATTACCTCCGCTGAAACTGTGCCGACCATCAGGTATTGTAACACCGTCTTTCTGTAAGTATACATGCGTATGTAAATGGGTGAATGTGAGGGAATTCCAATGTAAAGGGATGACATATGTATGTATGTGTATGATGGTAAGCAGCGCGTAAATTAGTTAAATCATACAAAAATGTGAGTGCAACTCGAGGAACAAAGATGAACGTGGCAAATGGCATAAGTGGATGGACCAACATGGCCAACATGAAACACCTTGCAATTTTTTTTCATTTGTTCGCAATGCCATGCCATTTTGCATGAAGTTGCGAAAAACACTTGTTCACAATTCATTCCATTCCATCCCAGTTTTAGGCAGTACTTACACGGCTCCACACAATGGACGGTCGATTATTTCCGTCCCGGTCAATAGCTTCGCATGGCATCTCAACCGTGTCGCCTAGTTTCTGTATGTAAATAGCCTTAGGCGTAACACTGAATATGGGCTGACGCAACACAATTACGCTAATGATTGGCGAGGGCCCATCTGTGCCCAGGTCGTTGTACGGTGTGCATGTATAGCTACCCGCATGATTCTCGTCCACCTTCGAAAAGAATAAGCTGCCGTTCATCTTATAAAAGACTCCAGGCACATTGTACGAATCGAAGAGTAGGCCATCCTTTTCCCAGCGCAGATTTTTAAGTGGCGGATTCGCCCGGAAGTGGCAGTCAAGTACAGCGGGCTGCCCATAAGGCAAAAAAACCTCAGGTGGCGCGTAAATCACTTTTGCCTTATCTAAAGAGAGACCATTAAATAAACACAAACACGTGCGTGCATCATCTATGTATGTAGTATGCCACTAACGACTTACATTGGATATTGAGAAAGGCCTTTGCTGTTTGCATCTCGCCCTCGTTACTGCGTACCTTACACTCGTATTCGCCCAAATCACTCATCATTGTTGGATCAATACTCAGACTGCCATCGGGACCCATGTATGAACGACGCACAAGGTCCTGAACCTCCTGCAACAGCACACCATCCTTGTACCAACCAACATGCGATGTTTCCGGGTACTTCATGACGCAGTGAAAGAACGCAGTCTGACCCTCCATTATGGTTTGATTGACCGGTGGAATTTTAATAAGCGAACCGCCTAAACGTATATTGGATGACAATGCCATTGAGATTGGGATGAGAAAACAATAAGTATGTTAGGAATGTAATTATTGTTTTCAGCATGTGTGTGATATTGGTTGCTGTTATGACCACCATTACCACCATACTTACCCTGTACAGACAAATGATAGCGTGTGCCATTGTTCCTTATGCTTGGAGTTCGATTGGGGAAAATAATTTGGCAGTGGTAAGAGCCCTGATCTGATTCACGTATGGCTGTTAGATTCACTGAAGCCTTGCCATATTCCGCATTATTGCTAACTAAATGCAAGCGTCCATTGAAGAGTTCATTTGTTGATGGTTCACCCTCATACCAGGTAAAGATTTTTTTATTCTGTTCATTTGCCAAAGAGATAATAAGATAAAAGTAAAATCAAATGTTTAAGTGCAATGAAAGCTTAAATATTTCATTCGAAATAGACAACAAAGTAAATAGCCGAAGTCTACATGTAGAGTACTAATAACAGCAACACAATCAACATCAAGAATAATAACAAAGGCATATTATAATTTGATAATAAAATTACAATTGCAATTACGATAATAAATCACAAATACACAAATGCATTTCAATACTAAATATGTACCCAAACACACACACACACATAATGTAATACAGATAAGCATATGCATGAACGTATGTACATAATTTTAATAGACAAGGGAAGTTTGATAAGTTACTAAACCAACAAGTGGAACATCAATTCTATTCCGTTTCCCATTCAACTTTCATATGTGTTATAAATTCTAATACTCAACAAATTTCCAACTTTTTATTTTATCTGAGGTCTCATTATGTTATTATTATTAGTTGCCATTAGTGTACATGAATAAACACTTTCTATCACATCTCAATTTCCAGATAAACATCCATGCCTTAAATCACGAAATTATCACAAATTGAAGTTTTGATTTTGATGTTTATTTTTGTTTTAATTGAAACGGCATGGTTTATTTGGAGTGACTGGCTTCCTCTTGTACTGGGATTCAGAGGTATCTCTTATAAGGCTCCAACAGTAATCTGCGAGCATAACAAGCTTCCATCTACCTTGAAAGCACTTTTCAAATGCAGCAAGTGGAGTGGTAAATGGGGATGGTGATGCGAATACATAGCCTATCCCCCCAAATGTCAACCTCACCTTCACGCGGTGCCCTCTATTCATCACAAGCGGGGCTCTGACGCCCGAGCAAAGGCGGTATAACCTTACCATCTGCGACTAAGGAAATGTTGTTGCACAAAACCAAAAGTTGGTAGTCGGAAAGGTAGGCTGATAGGCTAATCTTAATCATCTTATCAACGAGACCACAGCAAAAAAGTCTCGGAAAAAGCAAACGATTTATACGTCGATGACCTTCATCGATTCAAATTCACTCTACTCTAAGGCTGCGAAACCTGGAATCTATTCGGATATTCAAGCCATACAGGTATTTACAAAACGTTGCCTCCGCACAATCCTTCGCATCTTCTGGTCTGATACCTTATCAAACTCCAATCTGTGGGTCAGAACCAACCAAACACCAAAGCGAGGTGAAATAACAAAAAGGAAATGGGGCTGGCTTGGTCATGTTTTAAGGAGAGCATCAAACGACATCACCTGTTGTGCAATCGACTGGAACCCGCAAGGAAGCCGACGAAGATGCAGACCCACGCAGACTTTGAGGAAAAACCTGGAAGTAGACGTGATAAAGGCCAACAGAAGCTGAAGCGAAATATTCAAGATGTTGGCGCTTGACAAAAACGAATGGAGGAAACTTGTTGTGGCCTTTTGCTCCTTCGTGGAACCATAGGACTTTATATATATAATATCTTGGTGAAAGCGTTCTCCATGTTCGTCACTGACGGAACCCATATTTTCAGTGAAAAAATTGAAATGTGATTGAAGAAAATGCAATTTTAGTGACATATTGCATTCCATTTTATAGTAGCAGTCCAACAAATCTTTTATTTTTTCGAAAATCATCTGATTTCTTGTTACAAAGGAAATTCTTTGTGACATCAATAAAAGCATTCCATGCTTGTTTTTCAATGAGTCTTGAATTAGCTTTTTTATGTCTGGACCTACGAAAACACCCTCTTTAATTTTTGCGTCACTAAGCTTGGGAAACTTTTGTTTGAGAAAATGGAGTCAAATTTTATAAATGTCGTATAAATATGTTAAGCACATCCAGATGTGATATCACAATACAATGCCTACAGTTATTTATTATAAGTCAACCTCATTTTGAAATAATATGAATGGGGTTATTTTTTTTAGTGTTGAGAAGTGTAATCACAGAAGAAGAATAAAGCGAATGATGGAGAAATTTGTAACCCTTTTTTATGTTCTTTGGCAATTGCCGACAGATAAAATGGTGGATTGCATTTCATTGATATTTTCAATTCAAGATTGTCTATTGGAAAACATTTGGTCCACATTTGCTATAAATTTCATTCAAACTGAAGAGCAAAGAAATGCAGCTTCTGTTGGATTCAAAGCTTATGGCGCTAATGAGTGAAAAACTTATTAGACTTTCCTCGTATATACAGTTGCAATTCAATGTAAGAGAACGGATTATTTGTGATTCAAAGTCAAAGGCAGTAGTCATCGCCATCACCATCATCAACATCATCATCAACATTATGGTCGTCGTCATTGACGATGTCGGTATAGCAGCATACAATGAATGCACTATATGTACGTCATTGCCTAATTTGACAACCCTGGCAGTGTTTGATATTATAGTAGCAAAGCCTTCGAAATGTACGAGGTATGGAAGGCAAATCAGTCTAGTGCATGCCATCTTTTTCCCAGACATTTACTATATATGTATGTATGTATATATAAAATACATATTATACTGTATCTTGTGTATTTAAATGTATGTACATAAGTGCATGTGCGGTTTTGTACGTACAATAATTTTCTCAACCACCCGCTGTGCTCAACATGAGTTTAAAATGACGAGCGCCCTTCAAAACCATCATGATCATCATTATCAACATTATCATCATCAACATAATCATAATAGTAATAATAGTAATGCAATCTCAAACAACAAATCTAACTGCAAGTTTGCATATGGCATTTCATCACACTCTCCACACTCTTGATTTCTTTGTTACCCTCATGTGGTTTTGATTACGTTGCAGTGCCAAAAATGAGCGCACATACCAATGTAGCGGACCCCATGCTGGGGAGTACAGAGCTGCATACACTTTCAAAGTCATCTCCATTTGAAAATGTCACTGTCAGAGAATCTATCAAATATTGGGAATCATTACGAAGTAAGAAAAGCAGAGTTCTGTGGTCTGGCAACTCTGGTTGGTTAAGCTTAGAAAGTATCTCACAACATTAAAATAGTACCATACAATATAAACTTTATTAATTAGCAACTGGATTGGGGGTTTCTCTTTTCTTTTTACCATATTGTATTTGTTATTATTGTTGATACGAGTATTACTGTTGCTTTTTTGCTTCCCATTTTTAGGAAGTTCAGTGTTGGCTTCAATTTGGTTTGGTTTGGGTTGGTTTGGTTTTGTTTTATTTCATTTTTGGTCTCGTAAAACTCATTCGCGCATGAAAATGTCTGTTCTTTATATGCATATAGTAGTCGGGGTGTGGCGGTCATTTCATTCTCTTCGGTCTCTTGATATCTCCATAACTCTACGGTTTAATTTTATTGCTAAATTTGCAATTTCATAGTGAAACAAAAGGAACATTTGTGCGGCAATCAAACGCAACACTGGTCACGAAACGCAGAGAAGAACAAAAGGCCTTTGGGCCTGATGTCAGTAGTACTATGAATGTCTTGTGGCATGCGTTATTATTATGTTTTATTAAAATCAGTTACGGTGACTAAGCCCAAATTTATATTAGTACAATAACATCTGGTAGAATAAGCAAGCTACCAAATTAAAAGCAATGCACCAACCCCCCGTCATTTCATTTCATTTAAATTTTCAATTAAAATCAAATTTTAAAATGATTAATCGATACTTTGTTAATGCTTTTTATTTCAATAAAAGTGTATAAGTTCCAACTTCTGATCGGAACAGTAATTAGACATATGAGACTATTGTATTAATAAAGGATATTGCAATTTTTTTTTAGAAGATTGTTATTCTTTTTAAACTCAATCATTACATTTATTGTACTTAGTGTACAACATATTTAATAACATCACACTTTCGTTCATAGCTTGTAAAGAATAGAGGTCATGAGAATCATATTCGAAATAAGATAATATTACATAAGCTTTTGATGAGGCCGAGTCTGGCCGGAAAGTCTAATTCAAATAAATGCAAATAAAATGTTCGCCACCCCAAAATAAACACTTACTTCTTATTTATTTTTTTTTTGCAAAAGCCGAGACTTAACGAGAGATATGTATATTTAATAAATTCTTAATAAAAGCTGGCGTACCTCAAGGCGGCGTTTTCGCCATTAAATGTCTCATATAAGTATGTTACTGCAGATATTCTTATATAAATAATCACAATAATATTTGCAGATAATACTGACAAAGTCAGTCAATCATCAACTTAAAATAGTGTCTATGATTACTTGCAAACAAAAGTTACTGTATACAACCAAGTCAGTTACAGAATATTTTGTAGTATTTATCCTCCAAGACCCTACAATAACACACCGATGGTTCTCAATTTTGGAGTAGCTTAAGTACAAGTATCATATGAATTTTAAAAATTAAGGCTTTATTATCAAAACAATTTCAGACACTCCATTATACCTCATAAATAAGGACAGCCACAAAGATTTGTATATACCATTGGGAAGAGTTGACTATCCTTACAAAACTTTGCTCAATTTACTGAATGCTATATAAGTGTTCTTTACAATAAATATTTTGCATATGCTTTAAAATGATCGTTCAGTCTTTTAATTGGGTTAGTTAAGTTCATTGTGAAAATCCATTAATTTCACATTAACAGAATCATCAACATCATTTAATTTAGGCGTATTTTGCAATGTATTGGTTTAGCCAAGACAGTTGGATTACTCAGTGTGCCACGTACCTCACTGATGGATCAAAAACTTCAGATGCAACTTCGTTTGCCATTGTGGATGGATTAAATACAACAATAAAGTGGCGATTCCGTTTGAGGCGACTCTCGACATTCATTTTGAAATCTCAATTTTTGTTATTTTTTTTGATATGAGTGCAAAGAAGAAGGTTTAAATTTAATAAAAAAACAATTATAAAAAAAAGATTTTACTTTATATTTTAATTTTGGGGGCGCTTGGATAAATTATCATTCGAAAAGTTGGCATACATTGAAAAATAACACATGACAGGACTGGCGCGAAACAGCTTTTACGAACAGTTTAAAATTATATTTTACTGGCTACTGTTTAGTGACAATATTCATTTATTCTTATGAGCCAAAAGATTTAAGTAATTGTTGTTATAATAATTAATAAGCCTTATTTACTGCAAGGTTACATTGTCAGCTTGTTGCACCCGCGATAGAAAAGATATAAAAGTTTGTTTTTTTTACAGAGATTAAGTGCTAACATCTTGAAACTTTTGAAAAGTGAGAAGAAATCAAAGGCAAACATATATCTATCATTTTCAAAAGTATAATATTATCCGAATTAAAATAAACGTTGATTGAAATTGGTTCCACTCGCGATCCTAACATCACGGCAACTTAAGTTTTTGACTGAAATACTTATATTTTATTATTTTACCTCCCATACAAACCGCCTTTTAAATTAATGTTGTCATTAGAAAAAGTTTTTTGTTTTTTGACCTATTGAATTGAAATTTGGACACTATAAGTTTCTGTTCCGTATCCATCAGGCATGTAAATTTCATAATCGTAGGGTTACCAGCAAGGGTACCTCCCATACAAACTCACATTAAATGACAAACTTATAAAGAGTATAAGTACAATAAAAATACAATGCAACTCAAACGGTATTCTTTGTTGATACTCAAAATGTGTTCTTTGTTGATACTCAAACTGTAACAGAGAGAATATGGTGATGCTAAGATAAGAAGGTTGGATGCAATCCGGAGCAGCGTGAAGAGTATTACATCTTTGATAGCCTTCTTTCTGGTTAATAGTAATATGAGTGAACATTTTGGAAACGCAAACGATAAATATATTAAAAATAACTGATGAAAGAAAATTCCGATCTAAGGTCAAAAAAGAAAGAAACAGGTGTAACGGAGCACAGAAATGCGATCTCTTAGCACTAGATGAAATACAAAACTGCACTCTTTTGTTAAAAAGTTCGGTCCGATTACTTTCAAAATGCAAGACAAGACATGACCAGTGAGGAAGCTATTGTACAAATAGACTTTGTCTGATGCCATTACATTTTTGTATACCTTTAGCGATAATTGCGCTGCTCATTTCAAGAATCGGTAAGCAATAATGCATTCAAAGCAAAATACGGATCACTCACCTCGAATGGAACATTTTTAACGTCTCACATGGCAAGGGTGACGTAGATGCTATTGGTGGAAGTATCAAAAGATGAATATGGACTGATTTTAAGTGCCTGAGAAGCATAGTCAAAAGTGCTCAAGAATTCTATGACTTGGCACGCAGTCTCTCTGATAATATTTACCTTATGTTCATTTCAAAAGAAGAAATTAAAGAAGGGATGATAAATGGCTAGGGAATTCAATCAAAACATTTGTTCCAAGCTGAAGACGGTGACAGTATTTCAGTTACGCTCACCTCACTGTCTCATCTCAAGTGCACATTGGTTTTGAAATCTGCTGACCCCACTACTGAAACAGATAATGATTGGGACAACGACGATATGGAACCTCTTATAAATTATGAAATACGTAAAGAAATTACGGGTCCTGATGAACATGCACCTTCAACATCGGATCAGAGTGAATCTTTCTTGCCACCTAAAAGAAAATTGTGAAATTCCGATGTATAAAATAATGCAAATGACGAATCTTCTAATGGTGAATCTTGACGTATTTGAGAAAAAATAAGTAACATAAATGACAAAGAACAGTACTGATTAGTAATAAATATTGTTTCATCACTTTTTTCGTTCCAGTATAAGCTTGTATTGACGATTACATTGACTTAAACTAGCTGTGCCCCCGACTTCATACGCGTGATATTCGCAATATGTTTGTAATAGAGTATATTTTGTTATCTTTTTCCCTTATTATCACATCTTTAATGTTGCCCCGCAACTAAAGAGGAAAACATTCGAAAATCATCCAAAAAAAAGCCAACAGAATTAAAAATATGAATATCTTTTGGTTTCGTAGGTCGATTTTGATAAAATAAACGCTAAATGTTACACGAAGCTTGCTACAATACACCAGTCAAAAAAGGATTACGATTATATATATATATAGATATAGATAGATATAGATAGATGCGGCCCCGTCTGTTAGTGTGCGATTTTCGTACTTATTGTTCCTTTCTCGCTCTAATTTTATCCACGTACATTTGTTTAATTGTTTGCTACGAATGTTGTTGTTGTTGTTTTCGAATGTTCTAGTTTCGATAGAGTGACCGTGGAGTACCGTTAAACTTTAAAACATGATCAAACTGAAACGTATGGTAGCACTTACAGTTGAGTCAAAATAAATGCACTTCATATTAAAAAAAAATATGGAAATATATAAAAACTTGCGAGTTAAACATTCTTCATGAAGAAAAACATATACATGCCAACTTTCATGCTGATCGGTTACACATTGTTGAAGTGAAAAGCCGTTAAACATTTTTTCTAGTCCTCTTTTATGTGTGTATATTGAAGATAGATTAATCTAACACCTTACAAAATAGTTAGGCGTAACATAAAAAATGTTTCACAATTAACACACTTTTTTGTTTTTGTATCATCAACTTTGTTACACCCGCGATAGCCTTTTTAACCTCTCTCCTGACTATTTAAATAGTACATTACAATTTTTATAAATGAACCAAAAAGGAACAAGTTAATATATAGCCCTTCCAAGAATAAATTTTCATTAAATTCGTCTAAATGTTGCACCCGCGATAATGGAATCGCCCAAAGGTTGGATTACTCTCAGATTTCTGCAATATATTCTATGTAGAAGACTGTGCTATTCTCCAAGCAGCGATTTGCTGGTGATAACTATGCCATCGAACATCATTATATGCACAGACGGCAAATCAGCTATTAGTTCCTTACGTAACCAACAGCAACAGTATAATTACTACTACAACCAGCTTATTTAGCATAAGCATATTTAACTTATGTGGGTCCCTGCCCATGCTAAAATAATTGGCAATGAACTAGCTGACTTCCGTGCTCGCCTTAACAGAAGTTAAGATATTTGAAAGCATCTGCTCTCAGGATGTAATGCATCACAAGACCTTTGAGTTCAAGCAAATATTAACATGGTAGAACTTAACAATAGAAATTCGATGTTTTTTTTTTTAAATCCACTAATTTGATAAATCTTATATAACTAACATTATTTAATCTCATACTTCAATTAATTAATCTAAGAGCTGATAGTCATGGCATCTAGTGCTCTAAATAAGTCCTAAGGAGTTTAAGAATGTATTTTTTATTCTACTTCTTAATAATAATAGCAATAATAAAAAAATTCGGAACATTGGTATTTTGACGAAAAAAATTTCTCGACATAACATCATGCCAAATAATATTTGCTCTTCCTTTTACTTTGGTGATATGTGTTATTACGAAAGTATTTTAATATTTGGTAATACAAATTTCTTTATTTCTTGATTTACAAACTGGACTGTACGTTGATTTGTCAAATACATATTCTGTTAATTTTATTCACCTAACTGACAATATTCTAATTTCAATTAAATAACAAGAATTGTAAAACCTTCAACTGTACAGTGATAAATCATGTTTGCATAGTTCACAGAATATGCTCAATTTTACAAATATTAAAAGTTCTTTTCCCTATGGTTAAATAAATTTAACATGAAACTAAGATTGGTTCCAATTATATAGTGAAAATATGCAAATATATGTAATTGCAGAGTATTTAAAGAAAACCCAATTGTAATATAATTCAAAGAATAATCAATTGATGATAGTCGCTAGGAAACTGTTTTACATTATGTAAGATTAGCTTTGATCTTGATTGTACATGGCCTTTTTTTAATATATGGTAATATCTAATCGACAAAAATTTAAATGCAAGATTTTTCAATCTACTACTACTACTATATTTCAAATGAAATATCTTTAGTTTTTTAAGACTTTGTAAATAAGAAAAAAAAAAAAATAGATATTTATTCAAAGGATTAAGATTCAATAAAATGAAAGGATTGTAATACCAAATTCCATATTCTTTCAGCTTACTGTTATGGGGGTTATGATTCGTATACTAGAAAATATTAGTACAATCGGATTTAATTTGTTTTTATTGTATTTTTATATGAGATGAAAAATTCTTTAATCACTTTTCCAATTGTTCAAATTTCATTCCGAGTACTTCCTCGATACAGTCACATGTATACGTATGTATGTATGTATACCATATACCAGTAAACGCCGCAACTAATCGTACTATACTACATACATGTTACATATTTGTTGTACTATTTCAGATTATGTCACCCAAACCAATAAGCACTGAAAAGAGGCGTTGGAAAAATGTTCGCATATTTGGTTTTTCGCAATGGGCAACAATAATAACAATGACAACCGAAACAGCAACAGAAACAACAAACGAATAACAAAATCAAGCGACGAAATTTCGCGGGCAATGTTTTTGCAACGATTTGGTGCGAGGTCAACATGGAAAACAGAAACAAAAAAAAAAATAAAAACAAAAATCAACAAAATTAAAATAAAAGAAAGCACACACAGAGGCAAAGCGTGAAAACAAAATTTGCAAAGAAAATAAAATTAAAAAAATACCGGATAAATCAAGTTATGCTTGTAATTTATGGGATTATGTTGATAAATATATGAAGGTTGAAATATAATTTTTTTTTTTTCAAAACACAGCTGGGTGTAGTTCTATCACCAACATCACCACTATAATCATCACTTTAAGTACTATTACTACTAATAACTACAGTAGAAACAAAAAACACAAACAAGATACTCAACCACATAAAGTATCGCGAATTTTCTTCTAAATTACATACTTGCATGCATCATTTCATATTATGCAATGCTCGCATCTTTGTATTGCAAGTAGATAAGCACATTTTAGTCTGCAACACTTTCAAGTACAAAACTATTGGATTTAAACTAAACTAACTACAAATGACTGTAGATAGAATTGTAAATAATTCTATATTTTGTACATATCTGAATGAATTTATTAATAAATTTTTGCACGATTTCAATTAGAAGTCAAATGACAAACACTGTCAATATCACATTTGACACACTTCCAACGTAATTAAAAAAATATCAGATAACCGCTCTCACAAAAAACTACTCGTACAAATATAAAATGAAAGACAAAAAAAAAAAAAAAAAATAGAAAAACTTATTCAAGTATCAAAAACAATATGGGAAAATAGGAAAATATAATACAATAATAACCAGAAATATTTTGTGGCTTTGCATTTTCATATTTAACGAGTACGAGTATCAATAACCAAGCGAATGAGTTTAGTTGAATCGAGTCGAGTTGTGTCGGGCAACTAAATCCATAACGTGTGGTCAACGGCAAGTTCTATGTGTGTGCTCTAGAGGGGGCATCTCGAGGGACCAAAATTTGATTGGTTTGGTTTGACATAGCATAATTTGTTGTATGTACAATAGAACGGGGCATTGTGCGTATGCGTGATATTAATTGGTTATCTCATATTCGCATGCCAAAGTCAAGTTTGCAAATGTAAACAAAAATAGAAGACCAAATTTAATAATTTAATAATAAATTTGGAAAAAAGCAAGAAAAAAAGTACCATAAATAAATTCATAAAAAAGGGAAATGCATTTAATGTCAAAGCAATTAAACAAATGTTTGCTGCTTGACCGCAACTCGTTTTATTTTATATTTAATCATATCTATTTTTTTGTGGTTATTTGTTTTTCTTAAAAAAACACCACTAAACAAAAAAAAAAAAAAAGGGAAGACACAAAAAACTAGTAAATTCGGTTGCACTGAAGATGTTATACACTTCATAAAGACTTGAAAACTTTAAAAAATAGTCAAACAATTACAATGCTCCATGGTGTATAGGAGATAAAATAAATTCTATTATACATATAGTTTTGCGATAGGTTCAGAATAAGCAATTAACATATTCATTTTATCATTTTATAGAAACAACTATCAGTGAAGATTGAAATTTATCCAAATCGATCGATTGATACATTATGTATGTGTATATCTTGTGTTAAGATATTGTTTGCGTCTTTGTTTTGAGTAACTTATGCCGATGACACCACCATACTCGCGAACTAAACTTTCCCCATTGAATCAGCGGAAATGACCCAAAGTTATTTACAGCGGATCCAAACATGGGTCAAACGATGGAACATTGGCATAAATCACATCAAATCTGCTAACTGCACGTACTCGCACATAACGTGTGACTTAAGAATCATTCCTCAGGTAAATCATATTCGATACCTAAGTCTGATCGTGGACAAGCGGCTTACTTCAACAGCAAACTCTCACTCAACAACAAATTATTGATACACAAACAAGTTGTGGTCCCAGTTTGGCGATACGGCATTCAAATTTAGGGGACCGCTTCTCCGTATAACATCAAAAAGTTGCAAGCTACTCAAAACAAGCTACTAGCAAGATGTCTAAAACACAACATAATCCGCAGTCGGTTGAAGTGACTTCATCCCAATGATCTCCTTAGTAGGAGATCTTAATAATAATTGGATGTCATGTTTATCTAAATGTCTCAAATATGATGAAACAAATGTATAAAAACCCATCCGGTTATTTGCATTATAAAAATTAATAACAAAAAAAAGTAAGCTTATATAAAAAATTTATTTTGGAATTCAATATATTTACACAAAAAACTATTTACACATAAACTAATGTATATTTTGTTATATCCGATAAGTACTACAATATTTGCTGCTATGATAATCGTTAAATGAAATCAAAATTTAATCAATAAAATACTTGAGGGTTCATATGCCGGCCACATGCTATTATCTAATATATAAAAATTTCGTGTCACGGTGTTAGTTTATGAACTCCTCCGCAACGGCTCGATCGATTTTTATGAAATTTTTTTTATATATTTGGTAGATATAAGAATAGGTCATAAGGTATTTTTCTCCCTCCTTCCACCACCTACCATTTTTTAATCAAGATTTTTGTATTTTCTTATGTACAACATCCAAATAATTAGAGACAAATTTTAAAAATAATTAAGTCGCCTTTGTCAAATATATCAGATAATTATATCAATATTAATACTTAATTGATTCGTCCGATTTTTCCAATTTAACGGAGAATAGCATCACCCGCTAACATCACGTCGGGAGCGTAGCAAAGCACGCCGGGTATTCTAGTAATATATAATATTATAATCCAATTTCAAAGTTAAATCTTTCGTAATAACTGATTGGTAGCATTAATCGGGGAATTCTAACTTAAACTTTTTTCGCCTCGTAGTACTATTTAAGGCATTCTAAAATCGACGAATATATTTTTCATATGAACCAATTTAACTAGATCTTTTAAATTTTATCTCTTGGAAACTACAGTTTGCCTATAGTTGGAGTTAGCTTTTTTGTGTGTATGTACTTGAAGATGATTGATTGCATGTCCTTGAAGCGTCTATGTGTCAGCTGCTAAACACAGTATAATTTATTCGATTGTCGCTTCAATAAAAATTATTTTTTTTTTGCTGTGAAAAATGTCAACTTTTGTGCGAAAAAAAAAAGCGTTTGCTTTTCGCATTTTATTTGAAACTTATGCTCTTTTAAAAGGAACATGCAGAGACTGGTTCCAATGATTCAAAACAGATGACTTCGATCTTGACAATAAATAGCGTGGTAGACCTGAGAAACTAGCCCAGAAAACTTTAGAAGCACTAAGCTGGGAACATCTGAAAATGCAGGATATTTTTAAATAGACCGATCGAGATCTGAAAATCTGTTCTCTATGTCGCTAAAGTCATCAGGCATCAAGGCAAAGTGTTGATACCATTTAATTTGTTAATAAAGGGTACACAAATTTTAAAATGTTTACTCATTTTACACTGTTTTTTTTGTTAATTGTGTCAAAAAATATGTAACTCAACGTTAATTAAATCAAATGTTAAATTGAAATTGTCATTTCATCAAAAATATATACATACATGCCAATCAATATACTATATACATATATGTCTGTATATACAATATATAATATATATATTGTTAGATTATTGCCTGCGTCGGAACTTCATACGCTTCGTTGCAGTTATTCAATGATATTAAATACTCTTTTTTATTTCAATTTGCTACTTGGTTTGCTTAATCATTATTTTTTTTTTATTGTCTTTCGATTTTTAATTAATTCTTCATTATATACATACGATACGATACGATATATGGGAGTGTGTGAGTTTTGAAATCGGTCAAACGGGTAATGCGCGTCAATGCTTCGTTTCAATTGTTGTCAATATGTCAAAAATGATATCATAATCCGCTGAATGAGTCCCATAAAATTGTAAATTGAAAAATATAAAAAAAGATTATTACTAAGTTTTCTGATAGACTTGGTGTTCATCTAAGTAGTAAAGTATTATTCATTTAATTATTAAAATTAATTACTTTTCTAGTAGAGTAGAAGTGTATACATATTTCTAAAAGAATACAATGTCATTGTCCTCAGAATCAGTAATAAGTACAATAGTGGTGATAATGTCAAAAGAATCTTTTTATCTGCTGCTGCAATGAATTTGCAATTGAATTAAATTGCATTACTCACAGTTCGCTGTTGTGGTTGTTCTTGTAGTCACTATTGTTGTCAACAAAATGTGATTCAATTCGATTGAATTCAATTGAAATTGATTTCGGTGTCGCACACGAAACACACTTCAGCACTTGATGCGATGCTTTCTTTTACTCTCTCTCTTGAATTGTATTCAATTTTAAAGCGTGTTCAATTTAGTAATGTTCTATGGAATCTGTGCCCACACCCCCTTTAGACTCCTTCGAGCGACAGGAGGCAATATATCGACACTACAAACGAAAAAAAGAGGGGTAGAAGCATTTCTGATCAAACAGTTACAGTCACCATTAAGAGTATTCAGTTGGTTGGGTTACTCTGCGTTGCACATTTTAATTAGTAATGAATGCCGTACTTTGCCTTTGCCACATGAACTCTGGACACCACAAACACACATTCAGATGAGCAGATACTTTTATATATATAGAGAGAGGGGGCAAGGGAGAGAGAAGAGAGAGATATATATGTATATACCGATTTAATATTGCCTAGCCAACGCTTACTCACGCGTTATAATTGCAAAAATATTTTGAATGCATTCACAATGTGGAACCCAATTCACTAGTGCAACCCAACTCGGTTTCGAAACAAAAAAAAAACACAAAATACCAACGCAAATGGTGTACAATATACTAGTGAATGAGTGAACCGATTTTAATGAATGTGAGAATTTTTGTGCCTGCTCCACCATTGCTGATTAACGTTTATTCGCAAAAAGGATGGAGTGATAGAAAGAAGAAAGAATGAGTGAAGAACACACACACCTGCGGCCTGCACTTCACCAGATAGACCAGGTTCAGATTCCTACATAGTACGATAGACAGACAAACAGACAAAACCAATTGCACCACCACCTACGTAGCACCTACACAAGTCACCAATTATTTCTCAATTTTTCTCTCATTTTTGTTTACTGCAACGGAATCATGTGACGTTCCTGCCTTTACATCACCATCATCATCATCATCATCATCATCAGCACCAACGCAGCCGTTATAAATTAATAAATTCGACAATTTAATTAAAATTGCGTATACGTAGGCCAAGTTATGCCGCCCGTTCACTTACTCACATTTATCTCACATGCCCATTCACTGTCTCTCGTCTGCCATGTTTACTTTCACCGTTGCATCATTGCACTAGTACTATGTTGTACACATATACACATATGAACAATCTCACGTCATCATAAATTATGTTTCATGACCTGAGTTAAACATGAAATCTTGTAGTTTATTTAAAGCCTTAATCATTTAAAGAATATACATATGTATGAGGATGGATATGTGATATTGCTTTTGCATTGGGAATACGAGTTCTGACATAACTCTAATTTGAATTAATTTTAATAATGTAACTGAGCGAGCATCAATTTCCATTTTAGTAATATTCTTTTCTTAATCTCAGTAATTTATTCATTACAAATTTACCTGAACTTTTATTTAAAGAAAAGTCTACTAACATATATCCAAAGTAACATTCACTTCAAGTTCAAGACAATGTGGCTGTAAGGATTATGCGTATGTGCATAATCATAAATCATCTGAAAAGAGTAGTGCGTCGTTAAGCATTACTAAGGATGATTAAAGTGCGAGTAGAAGAGTTTGAGATTTGTGTAATCAGTAGTTTTTATTACTTATCCATTTATTTGAATGATAAGATAGTCATAGAAAATGTTTTTCGTTGGAAATAACTTACTATACAAATACAACAATAACTGTCTGGTTTATCCTGTAGGGCAGTTATGTCTTCAGAGAAGTAGAATATAAATAAGTAAAACATTACTTACGAATTACATACTTTTTTCATATTTTTCTGAAGATTTCACTTCTTTTAAAGATTCCTTCTTTTCTTTAATATGGTTGAAGAACTCTACACAGGATTAAATTTATGTGTCATTTATTCCTGGCATTCGACCATTTTAAATTCATTTGGGAAAAAAAGCATTCGAGAAAGCAGTTTGATGTTGGGACACTAAGTATGAAAGAGACCATTTTAAACATATTTTTGGTACCTTTTTTTGGAAACATTTTGAAGATCTGGTGCCATTTCTTTGAAGTGGTATATTTACAATTTCCCACTTCTACGTTCAAGGAAGATTCAATCATGATTATCAGTGTGTGGCGGTGATTGAATCGTGTCTTGAGCTAATATTAAATCGATTTAATTGAAGTCTTTAAATAGGACATGACAGTAAATACAAATATTTCGATTTCTCTTAGTGTACCGAATAATCCCCGAAAAGTGGAAACCGGTCGATTCTCGTTATTAGATTCGTTATTAGAAATGTAATGATAAAATTAAAGTTAACAGTGTGCACAAATATTTAACATGTTTTTATTAGAAACATTTTAATTTAACAGCTCCTCGACAGTAGCTAATAAAAATTTAATAAAGTAGACTGATCAACCGCATTTGGTTTTGTTGTATCCGTCTAGTTTTTGAGATACAACCACTTCTTTCACAGCATGTAACTAGTCGAACATTTATGAATATAAGAAAGATATGTGTTAATGGGAGAAAGAAAGAAGTGACTGTATCTTAAAGACTAGACGTGATACAAAAAAGGGCAAGATTCGGAATCAGCGACTTTGAATTAGTAAATGTCTACTAAAATAGTTCTTATGACAAACAAAAAGTGTAATTTTGTCGACCAGTGTTATTATCAGAAGGATTTCCTTATCAGAACTAAACATCCATTAACTGCCATGTTAGGCTTTAACAGCAAGTTAGCACAACAAATCTAATAACGAGAATCGACCGGTAAGCCTATCCCACGGGAAGCTTTTAATTTTGGGTTAAATATCGGTACGTCCCGCCAAAATCGGACGTCTGGCAACGCTGATGTACATATACATTTATTTCTTTCTTTGTTTGTGAAACTGAAAAGTTGACAATATACTTGTACCATTTATTTTATTCAAACTGGAACCAACAGTTTGTTTTATTAAAAAAAATAGAAGAATAATTTTTCGAAGAATACACGTGTAAGCATTGTGCTGATGAAAAGTTAAAGTCCTCTTTCAAATATCCCATTATATTTCAAAGCTCGGCTCGGCTTTTGGTACAAATTTTCCCTCCTTTCATTTGGAGTTTGTAGGTATAAAAGCTGACATATTCAAAGTTTTGTAACATGACACTAACAACAAACAATTGTCTTAAGTTGACAGTTTTAAATGAAGATATTTAAAACCTTGTTCTTTGCTATTTAATAGTATTATTGGGTTCCGTTAAAATATCTACTACTTACATTTACTTAGTGAAAATATCTATGACGATAACTGCATTTATTTAACTAATTTCTATGTATTTAGGGGTTGTTTCCTGTTTAATTGTAAGTAATTTGATTTTGTAAAAGACAGATTACAAAGAGAACAAAGTAATTTTTGACGATGACTGATCCATTCTTCCATTGACAGATCAACATAAAGAAAGAAGAGTAGAATTTGTAGGAGAACGGTAAAGAATCCGATTTACTTGAATAAACATGTCTTTGAAACGTCAATTCAGTCAAATTTTTACCATGAATCGCTTCCAAACGAAACAACGAGCCGGAAAAGTGACGCTGTACATTGAAAATAGTCGTTCAGTTGTGTTAACTCAACGTGCATATTGTTGAAAATATTGTGGCCAACAGGCTCCGTCAGACAATACCATTCGTTGTTTGGTGTCGAACGACCAAGACGTTCCAATGAACTGGTTGAATTGGTCAGAGAGAGTGTTGCCCAGAACCCAAATGTATCGTATCGTCACCGCGCTCAGTATTTTGGCATCAGTGGAACCACTTTGCGGCTCATTTTGAAGGACGATTATCATTTGTTTCCGTATAAAATGCAATTAACACAAATAATAATGCCAACAAACCGTTCACGTTGCTTGCAATACGGCCAAAACTTACAGATGTCAAAAAGAGGCGACATTGACTGGTCACCCAGGTTTCCAGATTTGATCCCTCAGGACTTCTTTTTGTGGGATTATTTGAAAAGCAAAGTGTATGCCAGCAAACCTCAGACCAATGCAAATAGTCATGCCGTAACCATCGCTATACTCCGCCCGAGATGCTTGAAAAAGTAACGGAAAACGAAAAACAAAGGGCACATTTTGCTATTGCCGATAGAGGCGGTCACTTAATTGATGATGTATTCAGAAAATAGTCCAAATAAATTGCAAAGGACCAAATTGAATAAAAATACTCCATATTTTAAGAACGTTTGTTGTTTTTTCAATGTTTACATACCGACATAAAAGATGGCATACCCTGTATATCAAATATCTTGTTATTAAACTTTTTTTCGAGTATTTTCAATATCATAATGCTATTGTATTAATCTACCCACAAAGTATATATTTCACCCATTTGCAATAAAGTACAAATTATTGTATAAATCATTAATATTTATATGTAATTCTGTCAATTGTTGTAAAAGATACATATTTCTCATAAAAGTATAATTAATTTGATCGCTACTTTAACCTTAATGACTTTTATTCACATTACTTACAGATTAAGTATCTGTAAATAGTAAGTAGAAAAATTAAGAGACGAACTGAAAACCACATCTGTCATGGCATTTCATTCATCTGTTCTGATCGGTTGCTGTCAAGTATTTGGTTTTCTAAGTTTGCTTAGAAAATATGAAAAAAAAAACAAAAAAAGTAATACTGTACTTACATCTTTGCTCCAATTGACAACGTATGGTATTGGAAAATCATATGGAAAATCTATATAACAATTGAAGACAACATGTGAACCGACTTTTGCTTCCAGATTTGATGATCGAATGCGATCGCGAGCGCACGCCACACAGGATATATTCATTAACACAGGCAGTAACAGTAAAAACAAAAACGATAACGATAACTTTGGAATAGCTGATGTTGATGATGATGATGATGACGATAATAATGATGATGATGGTTCTGTTGTTGATGATGATGATGCGACAGATGACGACTTTGACTCAGTTGTTGTTGATGATGACAATGACAAAGAAGATGGCAAACAGTTGCTCATCTGCATAAATGCCAGACTTTTGTATTTGTTGCCGCTCGTTTTCATGATTTTCTAGATTTCTTCTTTTTACTTTACTTTGGTTTTTGCTTGTTGTTATACTATACTATTTATTGTATTTGGCTTTTGTTTATTTAGTACTATTACGATGTACACTCACTTGCACTCAATTCATTTAGAATTAAGTAATTAAATCACTTTTATATACTACCATATAGTACGTAGGTGATCATCAAAGTAATGACAATGACAAATTTTTTAAATTTATTGTATAGAAAATACAAAAAACAAGTACAATTCTTGGACTATGAAATGTATCTGGATTAATTGCGCTCGTGTCATCATTTAACATTTCCGCTTATTTTCGAACGAAGAACTACTAAGTATTTTTCAATTGTATTTGAACTTAACACATATCGTTCACAATTCATCTGTTCATTTTGCGAATTAATTAAATTTTATTATGCATTTTGTTTGTTTAAACCACTGACTGAGTGAATAAGTAACAGCATAAACAATGTGAATTAAATAATTTGCTTGAAGCAGGTCAATTGTGAGACTCAAATCTGTATTTACTTTACTATATACATATATCCAAATTCAGAGCATCTAAGAGTCTTTGTTCTTTGCTAAGTATTTTCTTATTTATTTGACGCGCGACGCACACGCGAAATAGTTTTCAACCCCACCACTTAATACACTGAGAGGCACTAAACTAAGTCAAGTTGGCTTTCAGGGGCCCGTCGCGGCTGTTTGAGGAGGAACTGTTGCTCTTGTTGTACTATAATAATCTGTGTCCGAAATTCGCCGAACCGTGCACAACGGGAAGAGAACCGCAACTAAAACATGATCACAGTGCAATGCGAAGATCAACCTGATGCTCAGTCAGAATCGAGCTCATTTGAGCAACATTTGAGTATTATTATTTTATTTTTTGTTTTCTATGAAAGAGATCACATTCGCTAACATTGTGAAGATGAGGCAGACGTCTAACTAAGCTGAGCTTCTAATGATCATTACACATGTTCATAACAGTATGCTAACAGTTCTCAATTATCATAGAGAATTCCATATACAATATTATACAATTTAGCAGCACTTTGAGGGTTGCTTTACTCATGCATACTACTTTAAGAGTACAATACATACATACATATATGTACATAGAAAGAGATTCTTAAGGAAACATGATATTATTGTTTTTATTCAAGAAAGCTGAACAAATTGTTTTTGTCTCCATCAATTTGTTTTGAACATAGCAAATTTCCAATTGATTCAACTATTTTATTAATCTCTATAAATAAGTGTCCTTTCATATTCATTTAAGAGAACACATGTATGTATTTAGTATAAGGATTTTTATTGTAAGTAAAAAGAAAAAAATTACACTGTGCAAAAAAAAAAAAAAAAAACCAATAGCATTACTGAAAATAGCTAATTGTTATGAAAAGGGGAAGAGTTAACTTAAGTAAAATAAAGAATTATTTTTCGCAATACTGCAGGAAGGCGTAACGGCTAAATGATACGGTATAGGGACAGTTTAGCAAACAACAATTATGAAGCTAATCAAACATTGATTTGCTAAGCTTCCTTAAGACTGGAATAGAATGGTGAAGCTGAAGCTGGCTCTGAGGCTGAAGCCCGAAAAAATGGGAACAGAGTGCTAGGTTCATAAATTATCGCTTTTGTTTTGAATATCATTCAGCTGTGCTTGTCATTTGAGAGGCAGACGGAGAGAGACTGATAATTTGAAACAGAGTGAAGTCAAACTACTTTGACTTTACGCCTTCAGCTTCTGCTTCACATTGTGTTCATTCACCGGCTTCAGACTCAGCTTCAGCTTCACCATTCTGTTCCAGCCTTTAGTCTTCTTATATCATTGGTTATTTCATCCTTGAACATCGACTCAAAGCGATAAGTTATGTGCCGCTTGTAAAAACCTCTATTTCCGTCATTTATTAACTTACTTAGATGTATGACCCGTAGAGTGTTAACAAGCCACCGAAAAAAGTTGACGGCCATCCAACTTTACTCGTTATTCGCTGCCTTATTTTCAAAGTGAATCGCTATTGGGGCAGCAATGAGTGTTTCAGTTGTTTAAAATAGGAATTGACAACAAGTAGAAACTTTTGCGTGAAATCGTGACTTGTGCCCTAGTTTATAAATTCGTTACTTTTAAGCACGCCAACTAGCCAAGTGTAATTGAGGTTTAAGTATTTATTTCGGTATTTACGGAAATCCGAAGTAAATGACGAAGCGACGTATTCCAAACTCACAACGAAATGGCTTGAAAACAATTGATTTGGTGACCTTCAACAGTTTGCATTTGCGTATCAGGAGCTTCTTGTTCACAAGTCGAAGCGAAGAAACGTCTTTCTTTATCAAACGTAAAAGCGTTCATACGTGAATTTTTTTGTAATTATACACTTCTGAAGTTATCGAATATTGGTGATCATATAAATATATAATAAATTATAATTTTGTTTTCATATTCTTTTAAATTAGATATGAACATGAAGTTATGCACTTCTAAGCTTATATTCGTCGTAATCTGTACATGAATTGGTGCAATCCCATTAAAAAAAAAAATACAAAAAACTCTTACAACTTGTCGATTAATTACTTTTGAAACACTAAAATTTTTTCAATAATGAAGTCTGCATTGCCATAGTTGCCCACACAATTTCACACGTTTTAATGTTTTTGGTCTTATGATGACTTCTCACAGATGTGACATTTGACACACTCCTACATAAACCCAAGAAATTTATAACAAAACTACATACTTTTATTACTTCACATACATATGTATCTAATTTTAACTTGAAATAGTTTATTCACTTAAAGCACAATAGTATTACGCGTTCACACTCTTGCTTATCAAGCCTACTTCAAGAGCAGGAGGGATGAAATACGTTATGCAATACTATGTATGTATGTTTTGATATCAAAATTTGTTCTAAGCATTAATTAAATTATTTACTATTCTTATTCTCTAAATATTTTCAATGACTCCAGACGAAAGTCCAGATGGCGTTGGTGCTAAAGAGGTTTGAGGGATAGGAGGTAATTATTGTACATAGTCTGGTTGCGCAGGCGTTTTATGCTCATTAAAAATTTGCTTCTCAGAGTTCTTGCGGAGGTAGATTGATAACTTTACAATCTTAACATAAACATTAAGTTACTCATTGCATGATAATTATTCTGTAGTGTCAGTAGTGCTTTTCAAACTGTCAGCTTTCAGTTTTTGATTCTGTTTCAACTGCGACTTTTACATTTTTAGAAATATAGGTTTAAACATCAGCAATGTCAGTTAACTGTCGACTGCTGTAGTGCTTCTCAAAATGTCGGCTATCAACGACGTAATACTTATAAGTATATACTATATCTTACATGTGGTACAGGAAGTTATGTGTAAGGTTTATATTAATGTTTGATGTGCGAATAGAAGAAGTTTGCATTTCCACTGTTGAAGTTGTTTATATCCACTGCTGCAGAGCTTTTCAAACTGTCGGCTATCAACGACGTAATACTTATAAGTACTAAAAATTGCATGTGGTACAGGCAGTTAAGTGTAAGGTTTTTATCTATGTTTGATGTGTGGATAGAAGAAGAGAATCTATGCAAAATGTCTTCTGTCAAATGATCTCAATACAAGTATATTAAAAAATTATGTCAATATTAATAATTGATTCGTCTGATTTCTCAAAAGTAAAAAGAGAACAGCATCACGCACTAACATCATGTCGGGAGCATAGCAAAGCATGCCAGATACGCTAGTAAAACTATACATACGCAATCAACATAGCGATAGGAATATTTAGAGTCTAGTCCCTCTCTCTCTAGCCAACCAAATAATTTACCAGATTTTTTCTTGTTTTATGTTGCAATTAAATAAAATTTAGTCTTCTATTGTAGATCATGTATTCTTGGTTATCATGTTAGTGTGAGGTGTAACTTAAGTAAAAACTTCTCAGACTCCCCATGTTAGTAAGTAAACAAACAAACAAATTAAAAGAAAAAAGAATAAAAATAAAATTAAAATTTGTGTGAAAGACAACAGAAATTAATTGCATTAATTGAAACAGATAAACAAGCGCGCGCGTCTAGCCTGAGACACTTGAGTTTAGTTGGTTTGGAGGCGATTATTATGTCAGACTGGGTAAGATCCGGAATTCCCCTCATGACTACTCACCATTACCACCAATCAATCACTCAATAAAGAAGCATAGAGTTTTATATATGTATATATATATATATTTTCTTTTTCTTTATTCAATTGTTTTAAGATTTCTTTTGTTATTCATTTTAAAAAGTTTTTTTTTTTTTTTTTGTTCATTGAATGAAAATGAAAAATGAGAAAAGCAAAATGATTTTTTTTCTCTTTTTTTTATTCTTGTTGTTGTTAATTAAATGAGATAATTACTTAATAAATTTGTACAAATTTGACATAATTTTTACTATTAAGTATTTTTGTCTTAAATTTATTTCATTTCGTTTGTACTCAAAAATCAAAAGTTTTTATAATTAAAATAATTCAAAATAATAATAATAATAATAGCTTATGTGAAATTAATTAATAATATATTTTTTATTTATTTTGTTTCTTTTTATAAAAATTTAATTCACTAATAAAATGATTAATTATATTTTTAATTCTTTGCTTGTGTGAGTTGAGTTCTTTCTACTCTTTTAATTAATTAATTAATTTTCGCTTTCTTTTATTAAATTTAATTTAATTTCATTCTGTTCATAATAATTGTTTTTATTATTTATTATTATTAATAACCATTTTTCTGGGGGGGGAGGAAGTGAAACTAAAGTTTAAAGTTGAGAAAAAGATAAAGAAAAGTTCGAAAATATGTATGTATGGTAAAAGTAAAGTTTTCCTTATGAAAAAAGGGAGAAGAAAAAATTGAATGAATATAAAGGAAAGAAATGGTGAAAGGTGAAAAGTGAAAGAAGAAGTATGGGAAATTCGAGATATAATTTTTGTTCTTTTTGCGCACTTTGCACATCAAAGTGCGACTAAAGCGTAAGAATTACTTAACTTTATTAAGAATCTTTTTTTTGTTTTATTTTTGTATTTTGTATTTTATCTCATTTTAATATATAATATATTTTTATAAATTAATTTTATTTCATTTACTTAATATACACGTTTTTGTTTCTATTTTTTGCCGTTTCATCAACTTCATTAAGTTCTTCATGTAATTTTTATTAATTAAAATTTAATGTTTTTGTTTTTTAATTTTTGTTGCATGTTTTTACGTTGTTGGTTTTTTATTTGTTTAATTTTTGTCTAATTAAATTTATTTGTTGTTGTTGATTTTGTTATGTATTCTTATGTTATTTATATTTACTTAATACATACAAATTTTATATTTAATTTTTAATTAATTTGATTTTTTATAAAGTTAGTTAGTTATAATTGTTTTATTCAGTTTATTTGGAAATTATTATAACGACTTACAAAAACGATTCGTCATTTGCTTTTTTGTTTTATGTTTTCAGTGGTAAACAAATAATTTTTCTTTATTACAATATTATTTTGTTGGAGTTTCTTATTCACATACTTATTATACTCTTCACGCTGTGAATAGTATTTTAAATTTGTCAAGAAGTTTGTAACACACTGAAGAAGGAATCGGCAACCCAATTAATGTCTGTCTGTATTTATGCAAATTAGCCCCTTAGTTCTTATGCTCGAAAGTTGATATTTCTAATGAAGATGCTGCATATTTGTAGGAATCAGTTGAATCGGACCACTAGGAGGGTCTCTTCCCTACAAACCCAAATTCTTATTAATTGTTGTTTTGTTTTTTGTGTTCTCGAACTGTAATTTGGTCACTATAAGTGCCTGACCAACCAATTGTAAATTTAAATTTCCACATCATATGTCATATGAAGATAGCACACATATGCGTGAAGAGAATAACAATCTTGGCATGGCCAAAGATAACCTTCTTTCTGGTTTTTATTATGATATTTTCCTATGTTCTTGCAACACTTTACCAACAGATTCCAACATGGAAAGTACTTCAGTGACTTTAAATAAAAGAAAAAAATTAAAATTTATGTGCCTTAGTTTTGTGTTTTTCTTGTACCCTTCACAATAAGTCAGAATAGAAATTTATCAGAAATTCAATGAATTCAATGGAAAACAACTTCTTTCCATTGTAAGTAGTTTGAAATTCAATCAATTCTTTAACTATTTATACCACAGCATTTTAATATTCAAAGAAATTGAATCATTGTAAACTTAATTCTGTCAAGCTTATGCATCCTTTTACTTATTTTTATTTTCAAACGGAATTTATATTTGAATCTTTTGTTAAACAGACAATGTCTTTCTATGTACACCTATGTGAAGGGTATTAATTCCTCGGTTAGCTGATATTATTTTAATTTTATTTAATCAAACATGATTTTCAGTTTACCTTTTTTCCTTTTGTTCAGTTATTTTGTGTGTGAGAAAATAATTTTAATTTTTATTTGAGATAAGAATACAAAAACAAAGAAGAGAATAAAAAACAAGCGCATACAATAAATTTTATTTAATTTATGAAAACAATATACAGTTTTTTGCATAATTGAGCTGGGGTACAATAATTTTTATTTGATGCGCTTAAGGAAAAACTTGAAAACATAACTAAAACATTCTCACTTTACTCGTTTTCACAAATCAAAAACAACAAATACATGTATGCAAATTACTTCTGAGATCATTTTGTTTAACATACTATATAGAAGAAGAATCCTGTTAAATTATATATTTGAGTAGAAAATGTTATAAGAAGGAAACCATTTTTCAACAAATTTTAATGATATGGTATCAAATGAAATTCGTTTTAAATGAAGATATATGTAATTCTGTAATTTTACAATTTCAGTATCACTTGAAATATTCAGTTATGAGATTCTATCAGTTTCCTAGCAAATGCTTGCACCTCAGTTTCAATGCAATCGGGTTGAAATTTGGCATAGTTAAAACGATAGATTACTATAAAAAATTTAGGAAAATAGTATAGTAACATAGAGTAATCGATGCTTTCCTTTTGTGTTAAGTTGAAAGATAAAAATAAATTAATAATTCGAAATTGATTGATTGTTTTGTGATTGATTGATTGATTGATTTGAGTTGAGGAATTGTGATGTGGTGTAGTACAACAAACATAAACAAAAGTATTCATCATTTCAATCTTTTTATATGTGCTTGAAACGCTCTTCAACTCTCTTTCAACTATTGTAAGTACTTATTTAATCATTACGGCATTTTTAACCATGCTGCTTTATCTTCTTCTTCTTCTTCTTTTACTTTGTAAGGACTCACTTCCATAACCTACCTCCTCTTAGTCCTTTCGTCGATTCTGTTTCTGTAGTATTAAACTCTAACTTCTAACTCTGGTGCGCTTTTAAACTCGCTCTGGCAGTGTTTTGGCGTCAAGTTGTGTCAAACCTTTCCGTTCAATTTGAGATGGTTTACAAGTTTAAGATTTTCTTTATTTTTATTATATAATATTATTATAATTAAATGTTATTTTTATTTTATATTAGATTTTTTTTTTTTTTTTTTTTTTTGAACGAAAAAATGAATTCTGCAAGCTTTAAAAATCCCCCGCCCGCCCTTGTTACTTCTTGTTTGTTTGTTTGTTTCGGATACACTACACACTAAAAAACAGGGATTATCAATTTTTCATAATTTTTGTTTTGTGAAAATATTTGTTTTTGTTTTAATTTAATTATTATATAATTCATTCGGTGTTGGTTTTTGCTGTGCTACAAAAAAGTTTCTTTTTTTTATTAATTATTTAATTTAATTCAATTATATTTATTTATTCATATATTTGTGTTTGTTTTATATGTGTTCAACAGTACTTTAGTAGTCATATATGCAGCAAATATATTTTTAAAAGTAAATTGTATTAATCTTTTATATTTTGTGTGTGTTTGTTTTTATTAATTATGAAACGATTTTCTTTATAAATCTAGATATTATTAATATTAATTATTATGTATATAATTATTTGTGACTTATATAAATTTGATTTTTAGTTTTAACAACTAATTTACTTACATAGTTTAAATTTAATTAATTTATCTTTATATTTATTATTTTTAATTTTATATAGTTTATAATATATATAATTAATAGTTATATTTATTTATTTTTTTATTAATAATTTACCACATTATATTTAAGACTTAATGAAACATAATATCAATATTACTTTATTATTATGAATGTTTAACATATCATCATCATCATAATTCTGTGTCTAAGAGTTTTGTATATTTTTATTTTATTACAATATTTTTTAATTTAATAAATAAATGATATTCTTTAGAAATATTACTTTTTAATTCAATTGCGAAAATTCTAAATATTTAATATATATTTCGTTTTTGTTTTTCTTTTTCTTTTTATAATTGCTATAGGTTCATTTTCAATTTAATTAATATTTTTTCCTTTTCCTTAAATCTGATTTAATTATTTACAGTTTTTTGTTTTGTTTTCAGTAGAGATGACCTAGTTATATTATACCTTTCACACATAATACACATGAACGAATGGTTTTATCACTTTGTTCTTAAGTTTCTAACTGTCAGATTCTAGTATATAAAGTGGCATTTTAACATATTTAATCGAAATAATATTACTATTAAATGAGACGTAAGATAAAATCAGATTGGAAAGGCAAGAGTTAGTCGCTCCTTGGGTTCTCGATTGAGTCTATTGTAACAATCATACACTGTATGTTCATTAAATAACCGAACTTTAAATTTAAATCATACATATAACACAGATCGCCATCTATTAAAGTTTGGTGTATTTTTCTTCTTTTGAACGCAGCTAAGCTCAAGCTGATCTATCGTCTGCTGACGAAGTGATGTACATTTTAAAAGGACCTGAACAAACTTAAACTTGGTAAAACATTCACTGAGACTTATGAAATGTTAAGAAAAGTTTATGGTGATGAGTATAGAAATTGTACATAAGCTTACACCCTGTTTAAGCGAATTAAAAGTCGCCGTCAGGATTTAAATGACAATCCAAGACCTGGACGACCAGAAGCATCAAATTGTGCTGAGTTGTGGGAAAAAGTACGTGAAATAAAGTATTGCAAAGACATCACTTCAACGATTTTTTGTTAAAACAAAAAGGATTTTTGTCGTCGGCCACCCTCAGTATTCGCTTGGTCTATTACCGTGTTGCTATTTTCTGTTCCCAAAACTGAAAGTTTAAATGAATGGAGCTTTTTACGAAGACGTTCCAGCCATTCAAGTCAAATGGATCTCATTTTGAATAAATTTAACCTTTACCATGCTTGATTTATTTTATAACTAAAAAGTTCGGTTACCTAATGAACATACCGTGTAATTACAGCTCATACAAAAGTCTGATCTAAATATAGGAATCTGGTCGAAATTATACCTTCACAGTGGTTAAGCAAATGCTCTACTTTTCCTCTTCCTCATTGTATAATCTTTATTGGTCATTAAGACTTATTCTCATATTACAATATATGTCAGTACTTCATTGCTCTACATCATGGCCTGTTGAATATATGGATAGCTTTCCAAATTAGACTCAGTAGCTGTTGAGTTCTGTTGCGAGATCTAAGAGGCATGATTTTATTTGCTACCCTTATATTATTATTTTTTCTTCCAAATCAAAGTGGCATACTTTTATTGGAAATTAAAATCAACCAAAATATTTTAGTTACTTACCTTAACTTCTCTTTATTTTTATTGCTATGGAATAATGGATGAGAATTCTGATCGGATAGGTAAAGATATATAAAGATGTCATGTGAAATATATTTAACTATCGATGTGACCGAAGTTTGCTTTCTGTTTTTATCTAATTTAAATTTCTCTTCATTTTTTTTGTGAGAACCAAAACACATCACTTGTGATTGATTTTTATAATAAATTTTTGCTTGTATTTTTTTTTTTAATATTTTACACTAAAAATGAAGTAAATAATTAATTAATATACTAAATAATTTGTTAAGCCTTTTTCATTCATTCGGTTGAGTTATTTTTTGTTATTTTGTTTTATTTTATAATTTATTTAAAATCTACTAATTGGTTTTTTTTTGTTATTTATTCAATTTTTGCACAACATTTTCCTCTACATTTTATTTATTATTTATTTTTAACTTTTTTTTTTACTTAACTAATATTTTTTATTTAACAAATTTCCTTTTAACTTCTATTTTACTGATTATTATTCTTTTTATTTTGTTTAAGTTTTAAGATTTTTTTTTTGTGGAAAAGTTGCCCATTTGTTTTTGTTTTTGCTTTTGTGCGGGTTCCGTGATTTCTAATAAAATACAATATTTTAGGTGCGCTTGTATTGCCATATCTTTTGTTGATGTATCTGTATCTGTTGGTGTTGCTGTTATTGTTGTATCTGTATCTATTGGTATTGGTGTAGTAGTAGTAGCTCTACGAGTATATCAAAATCATATTGAGATGGATGCGGTTGAGGTTTTCAATTTCAAGCCTCGACGACGATTTTGCGATTTTGTGGTTTGTTAAAGCGATGAGTGGCTTAAATGAAGCATTAATTTAACGATTGATTCCCTGGTATTCTATGAGTATATATGTGTATGTTTACTTCATTCCCTCCCAATCTCCCTCTATTTCGGGTTCTTAGCATACGCTTTCCAGTTCAGGTACCCCAGAAGCTCTTTGCATCGCTTGGCGTTTGCGGTATGCATAAAATTCCTCCCTCATTGCAATTAGGCGTGCTTCGACATTATCATAGCGTGGTGGGCGCAACTTACGTCCGGGTGTGCCACTGTAGGTGGCCGAACCGGAGAGTGGTAGCATTGCTGATGTTGTACCGGATGAGTTGGTGTGCAGGTAACTGCCACTTAATGCGCCCAGAGTATGGTGATGATGGTGGCTATTGTTGCTGGTGTTACTGTGATTGAGGCTGTGATGAATTGTTGAATGATTATGATGATGGTGATGTAGTCCGGCACTAGTGTCTATGTGTAGATTGAGATCATCGCGATAGAGGCCAGCTGTTGGCGTTGAAGCACTTGGCGTTGGTGTTGACGGATCGAACTCATAGTGTCCATCTACGCTGCCTACATCGACGGATTTGGGCAGATTGTGGTCGGTGGCGGCATTCAGCCGTGAGATCATTTCCAGCCAATGGGCCATTGTATAGGGTGGTGTAAGAGGACGTTGATTTGGACTGCTATCTGATGCAGCTAGTGGATTCATGTAGCCATAGTGATGTTGATATCCAGGCGTTTGTGCTTGAGCCTGTTGTGCTTGACTATTACCAAAGTAAGCCAAATGTTTTGGTGGTGATGGTGGAGCTCTATAGGGTGGCAAAAGACGCCATTCACTGGTACTACCAGAGTGATGTGAGCCATGTGGATGATTTGATGTGTTTTTAGAACCGAAACCACTTGAACTGGAACGTGACTCTGGCGAAGCGTCGAGAGGTCCACCAAGTGCACCACCACGCAATGAGAGGTTTAGATGTGGTAATGGCGAAAGTAGCTCTGCTTGATTGCCACGGCCAAAGAGGCGCGAATAGTGACGCGGATACCAACGAGTACGTGGTCGATAGCTGTGATAAGGCAATTGTTGCATCTGATAGTAGCTGCGCCACGATGGTGGCGATGGAATCTGAAGTGGCACAAATCCATGATATTGTTGGTTGTGTTGTTGTTCCTGTTCATGCGCTTTCTGTACATTCATACGACGTGTTTCTTCTTGAATAGTGCGCAGCGAGGGCAACTCTTGTGAGTAATAACGATAACGACTCAGGTTGCCTCCTGTGCTTACTGTGGGATAAGAACGTTCTGCTGAGCTAGGGTACACTGTACTTAGATCACTAAAATGAGTGTGTGGATATGAAGCAACGACTCCGTTTGAAAGATGATGATGCTGATTGTTGGGCGTGCTCGCCGGTGAACTTGAGAAAATGCGTGAGACTCGTGATGGCGTATATAAATTGGGCGATAAAAGGTGTTCGAATGTACTAATAGCACCGTTGGGATGGCTATGACCAACTGAACCACTAACAGTGTTTATGTGAAGCGGGCGGTTGCTGTAACCAGGCGTATGATGAAGATTGCGATAGATATTTTGGGTATAAGTTGGTCGAAAGACATTTTGGTACCGAGCCCCAGTAACAGCTTCATCAGGATGCGGTTGTTTGGCATTATTAGCACCATTGCTTCCACCAATTTTGAGTAGGCCACCTAATCCTTGCAGAAATCCACGTGCCGAATCAGCAGCTGATTGTAAGCTTAATTGACTGGAGGAGGCGACAAGTGGCCGTCGCCAAGAGGCACGTGCTGTTATAAAATTTCTGCGGGAAAGAAAACCTCCATCATCACTAGAGGATTTTTGTGATACATTGCTATCTCGTCTCTCAAATAAGCCATCCACTTCGTCTACACTCTGTTGTTGTTGTTGCTGCTGTTGTTCTTCCTTCAATTCGCCACCATAAACATCATCGCACAGCACAAAACGCCCATCGACGGTACGTTGAATCCGACTTACCGAGCGTCGTCGTCTTTCATCCGAATCATCTAAGTGTTGTGAACTATAGATGGAATGGCAGTTCGTGCAACGATCTGGTGGCCATATCCAGTGTAGAATGGCGATGAGAATGGTTGTTAAACTTGATATTCGGGCTTGTTTGTATCTTAGGGATAAAAATAGTTTTAACAGAATTTCTCTATTAACTTTTTGAATTTCCAGAAAATGATTAGGAAGATTAATATTTTGAATGGAATAAAATACGAAATATACAGGAAAATATATTCTACAAAGAAAAAAATCTAAACGTTGATTTGTCTTATACAAAAACAAGAAATAAATAAAGTTCATAACATTTTATGAAAAGTCATTTATCTTTTAGTTAAAACGGATCATCAAAGATTATATTAATGGTGTTGATATACGGTAATGCCCATGTTATATTGGGATGAAAGAAAGTCCATCTAAAAGTGAAAACTGTGAAACCTACTTCACATAGTAATTTATTTAAAAGTACGATATGATGGTAGAAATACCCGTCATAACGATGAGTATACAAAAAATATTCGATCATATCGATACACTTTTCAAAGCGATTTTCAATAGCTTCGATACTTTGTTTATAATCATCGAGCTCCTGAACCGCAGAACCTAACTCTTCATTTAAGGCAAATCTTTTTCCACCGAGCAATTTCTTCAAGTATGGAAACTACAAAAAAAACCGAGAGGTAAAAAGGGTAACTTAACTTATTTATTTTAATCATGGTGATAACAGATGTGTGAACTTGTACATTATTCATTCGGTTCATCACTCTAACACTGATTGCTTTTCCTTTCTGAAGATAACCAATGAAAGTAGTAGTCCAACTCCGACGAGAACTAGTTCAGCGGTTAGCCAACAACTAAAGCTAACCATAAGACTTTCACACTCTCCGAGGTTGAGCGACTGAACTACGAAGTCCATTGCTACTCAAGATTTTCGTCAAATTATTATGAAAATATACTCGTAGACTGCACAAATGATAAAACTCCTCGTTGGTCTGCACAAATAACCCAAATCTTAAAATACCCTTCATTGTGAAAAGAATAAAATTCGAGAAAATTGAGAAATGCCATGTGTGTAATAAAAAGAAATTCCGGATTTATGGCGTCTTGAACGATGAAACAATGGTTTTGCTTTTAGAAAGCGGCTGGAAGATCGACAATTTATGTAGCCTAATGGGAGACAGGGCCTTCGCTTAACTTTATTTATTTGGTATATAGAATAACATGGACAAGATGTTCCCATGTACACAAATGTTGGAATGCAAAATTATTATATGTTTTGAGAAGTTGAAATAATTCGACTGTTTTTGAATCAGTTTTGCCAACAAAGTTATACAGCGGCCTACAATGCCCTGGTAGAGAAGACAAAAGTGCGTCTGGAACACACAAAAATCAATAATCTTCACAAACATTACGTTTCGAACGGCGACTTGCAGGAAAGTGAAAACTTTTTCGAGAAATGTATTCAAGATGCTTGAATGGAAGCACTTCTGAATAGACAAAACTATAGACATACGTGGATTATGCAGCAAACAAATGGTGGTCTTATACCAAATAATCAAGGTGGTCATGGACACTAAGAAACGTCTTATCTATTTGTATGATGGCTGGGATGGTTTTTATAATATGAATGATTTATGGGTTTATGATATTGAGAAAAAGTCTTGGACCATGCTTTGTGCACATTGCTCATGGCAAAAGTTAGGCCAGGTATACCGGGGTGGACCCAGTTTGACGCAAAAAGGCGAATTTATGGATATAAATTTTCACAGAACACTCGATTAAACATCCTTATGTGCTGTTTTTGTTTCATTGCAAGTAATCTCACTGCTCTTTCATGTCCAAATTTTTAAGTCGAATTGCGATGTACAGTCCTTTATGAAATGCTTTCAATATAATTTTTTTGATTGATAACATCATTTGGTCGACCACTCCGACTTAATGTTTTACTGTTGCAGACTCACCCGCAGTGTTATCTAACACCGCTCTAACATTGGCTGGGCATGGGCTTTTCAAACGATAGTATTTTATCACATGACGAAGAATTGTTTTTTTTCCTGTTTACACATAATGTTTCAATCTTTTTACCATAATCATTCTTACCAAATAATAAGCTCCATATTTTTGACAGGTTGGCAACTTTTGGGATATGCCTCTCATCCGAAAAAGGAGTCTAGCTTCAGAATATATTTTCGAAATTCTCCCTACATTTCGTATCAGGTGAGGTGAGGTGAGGTGAGGTATTATTAATTTCCTTTCAGGGCAATACCCACATTACTCAAATGGTAATAACTAAAGTGACTCTTTAAAATACCTGTTAGTTTTACTGGTAACAATTATTTACTGATCTTATCTAATCTGATCCGTTTCACTTGAAATAAATTCTACAAAAAATAAATATCGTCACAGTTACAGTTAAGTTAGTTAAAACAAAAGAACCAAAGAAAATTAGTTTATAAGTTTAAGTTTTGCTTACGATTTTGATTATGACAGGATGGACCTGGAACTATAAAAACGCTTTCATAATCACGATAATGTTCAGTATTGCTTCAATGTTAAATGCAAATATTGTAAATTGAGTCATGTTGGTGATGATATGTTATTTCAAAAACCAATTCGGTATACAATGATGGAATGTTGCATAACAATAAGCCATTTAGAAGAAAGAGAAAGTGTTCAAGTAAAATTTTGACAAGATAAGATATTAGTTTAAATTTATGTAAGTATATGTTTTTTGTTAATAAATTTTTCTTGTTATTATGTTATGAGTAGTGATTTACCAAAACCAAAATTGGTAAGATTTAATGAAAAATGACACTCACTTTTTTAAAGGCACTTGACCAGAGGAAAGCGAGCCCGTACTTCGATTATGTAAATGATGATTATTGGCGGCTATATTACGGGCATCCGTTATCCTGCAAGCTACCATGTTGAACTCTGTAAACGTATAATTTCTACAATTAATTTTGGTGGAGCATGAGCCATCCTTTGGCTAATAAAATACATTCGTACAAGCTATTTACAAGACACATACATACAAATTGATATACATACATATATATATGCTGTATATAGTATAACTACATATCACCATCATCATCATCATCATCCTTATAATAAACCAACTACAAATTAGCATCTCTATACACACTATATGCATATGCACAGATACAATTAGGTTTGTTTTTTTTTTCTTATTTTATTCAGTAAAAGTAGTAGTAATGTATAACATAAGTATAATTTAGTTTGATATTCTTTTGCCAAAGACTACGTTGCATTACGTTCTCGTTCCACAGTAGTATATTACTAAGGATACGGTAGATATTGTACTCCATGGAGCAAATTCTGATACCAACTTCATCGAGCATAACTAAGTAATTAACATACATACAACACTAAGCTTGCATCTACTTATGTATGTAAGTAGTATCTATGGACCAAACTTATGTTTATAGATATTGTAAATAGTACATACCATATACAAAAAGCGATCATGTTATTTTTAATTTTAAATTCATGTATGTATGCACTATGTTTGTAACATATATGTATATGTAATCATTAGAATATAGCGAAACAGAGGATACACACCGATATTTGTTTACATTAATATAAATAGTAAGTAGTGTCAAGTTAGTACATAGCTTAATTAGGGATGCAATTACAAATACGAGTTTACCAATTATCTTCACAAACTAATTTTGTAGCGGAGATTGTGGGAACATGGAAGGAACGGAAGTTATAGACATATGAATATAGGTAGCCTTTGGCACTAATATACATTAAGATGTACAAGCCATAAGATTTGCTTAGTAGTAAGTATAATTAAAGCATTCTCGAATGCTTGGATTGCTTATACAATAATATAAATAGATATAATGGTAAAGATAGAGAGATAGTCACAGAGAGAATGGAAGAAAGGAAGTAGTGGGCAAAATAGAGAATCCGATTTTACTTGTAAATGATGGAGTTGTTCATGTTTATTAGAATCTGAATGTAATTGGATTGAATTTAACATCTGCCCGAGGGAGGTTATCAATCTTAAGAGCAGGATCCACAAGAAAATGTGCAGACTTAGAAAATCATTCACTAAAGTTTGTGTTTGATAAGCTTAGGGAGATATTTACTCTGAATAATGGCTTAAAAATAATATGAAACTTGTTTTTTCATTCTTGAAATGACTCTGATGGCGCTTTGGACAATAGAGTATTTTTATGCTGGTATGTTATTTTAGTCTTAATCAACAACTTGGCAGGATTATATTGATTCTTCTTTTATAAATAACAAAATTTTAACAAAATAGGAAACCGACTGCAAAGCAGCGCTAATGGAACGCGCATTATTAAGGAAAAATCAAAAACTACTAGTCAGATCTTGTACCAGCTTTCAAATAACAAATAGTCGTCAAAATTGGTTTAACGAGCATTGATTTCAGAGGATACAAACTCAAAACCTGCTGCTGATATCTTGATCAAATTTATGCACGGACTATGTGACAAGCACCAGCTTTCAAATAGAAAAAAAGAAGATCAAAATCAAAATCGCTTCACCGTAGAAAAAAGTTCTGAGGTAACAAAGAAATAACTACTAGTCAGTATCTATTGATCAAATTTATATATAGTCTACACGACAAACACCAGCTTTCTAATTCAATATAGAATCATCATACATCGCTTCACCGTAGAAAAAAGTTCTGAGGTAACAAACAGATAACTACTGGTCAGATCAAAAGTCGATTTTTTTTTAAGTTTGTTAAAAAAGGGCAATATTATATTCCACATTAAATATTTCCATGGTATTTTGATTGAAAAAGTAAGTCACAAACGACAAAAATATTGTTGCAATATGGTTGAGATGTGTGATAGAGGGTGTTTCGAACGCGGTATTATGAAGTCACCCGTAAGGTGGCAAAAAGTCAAGCTTTGATTAACATTAATTTCGTTTATACCATATGGTATAAAAAATTACCTAAATTAACGAAATGATTTTTTTAACAGCCCCATTCTTAAATGGGTGTATTCTTTGGGATTCGGATTGTACCTTAATCTTCTCACATCGTATTTTGATATCTCTGTAAATAATTATACGGCAAACATATGTTTTGTGAATCCTTTCCTGCCTATTCCACTGAACCGTTTTTGATAAAAAAAAAAATACCAATTGAAATGATATTCTCCGCTGGATGTGTACAAGCGTTTTTATACTTCTGAGACATTAGACAGATCAGCGCCATTTATCACGTGATAGTATAGTTTTTCCAATTTGTCTTCATAGAAGTTATTAGCACTTGAGAAGAAACATAATGTCTGGAATGCGGTCGATTGTATAGGCCTCGGGGGACCCTCGTATTAATTAAATTTGAAACTGTTTGTACCGAAATATTATATTAACGAATCTAATACCCTCTTTTTTTTTAGATCGCATTGAAAGAGCAATTTGGGAAATAAGAAAAAGAATTTTGTATATAGATACGCTTTGGTCTATAGTTTTGAGTCTACTATTTAATGTAATTACACACATTTAAAAACACATATATATGTATATACATATGTATATGCAATAATTATTATATAACTAAGTACATATTTTATTTGCAAGGATCAGGCTTATATAATGTTGAAGAAAAAAATGTTATGAAATGGCTTTTTGATGAGCAAGAGAGGTGCTTGCTTGATAATTTTTATTGAAAAATTATTACATTTTCAAATTTTTGCAAAGTAAAAACACAAGAAAATCAATAACAATAAAATGGCATAAGAAATGAGGAAGCAATGAACTTAGGTAAGTAAAGTACAGTTGAAATACAATAAAATATGATGTAGTGTTGTGAAACGTAAAATGAAATAGAAGTGTATGAAGAGGAAGAAACGAATATGGAAATAAGTAAAAATTGATTAATATGAATGGTGGGTGAGTGGTGAGTGTACGTTGTAGTTTTTCTGTAGTTGTGCTGAAATTTCGTAAGTTGTAGAAATTTTTATATGATTTCAAATGGAACATAAGTGATATCTTTCGAAACATTGTGCAATACTGAATGCTATGTAATGTTTTACTTTCAGGTCCTTGTTTTTTGGAAAGTTAAAACGTTTCCACTGATTATGATATACTATACTCCGGTGAGTAGATCTTTTTATTCGTGATGTAGTGACTATGATATATTGTATGTGTCAAAAGAATTTAAGTGTATTTTTCAGAATATTTTTGATATTTTTTTTGCGAACAGCACTGTGTATAATTTAGTTGATTGATTAATTGACTGATTGATTGATTGACTGATAGACAGAAAAAGAGATCACAAATGCATTTTCTATTGATTAGAATTAGTGTTGGTTTGACATTTGTTGATTGGTGTTCATTTAATTAAAATTATTTTTTATAATTGATTTTTGTTTTTTTTATTGTATTGTAGACTCTTACACGACATCGATTGTTCATAATATTTTCAAAACTTACCCATTTGTTAACTGTGGGGCAGTTTTCCTTACACTTGTGGATGGGGGTTTCATAGTTGGAGTTCAATTGTTGATACTTACTATGTTAGTAAGTATGTTAGTTTGCATTTCAATTTCAATTTGTTTGTATAAACGAGAAATCCTTATAAATGTTATGTTAGTGTTGCCATAGGAAGATCTGGTTTACACAAACAAATTACATATAAGAATGTATGAAACTGTATGCATATATTGTTAATTCTTTAGATTAGATCTTTAAAACCATTCGACGACACGATCATTTTATGCCACGTAGTTTGGTTTGGTTTCGTTTGGTTGGGATGTCGTTTTGGGCCTTTTATTTTTTTACCAACTTTGTGCGTGAATTGTTTACAAAAAACGTCTGCCCAGTTTTTGAATTATTTGCTTATAATAATTCATTGCTCAACTGATTGATTGACTAACTGACTGACTATCTGTCTGTCTGACTGATTGACTGCCTTTATCTGTCACGAACTTAGCCCTGGGCAGAAACAACGACGTTTGGCTAAGAACATGCACAAATCACATGCAGATAAAGGCAGTTTTCATATCTTTATGTGTTAAAAATTGTTTTTTTGCGTTTTTAAATTTGCAAATTGTCAAAGACTTTGAAATTCAGCTCAGGATATTCGGTATTTGGTATTATCATAATGCTATTTTTCGTATAGCTCAAACTAGTAAATTTGTGTTGTGTAAGTGTTGTTGTTTTTAGGTTTCTCTATCAGTTAAAGGAATTCAAAATAAATAATAAATAACTTAAATATAAATACACAAAAATTAAAATAAATTACAAAAAATTATATTAATTATATTATACCATATAAATAGAAATATTATTTTTAAATTTCCGATGTTGCTTTAAATTGACACTCGCAAAATGAGTTGTATTTTTGCTTTTGAAACAATTAGAACGAATTGGCAGTGAAGCAGATTAACACTCATATCATTATAGTATAGTACAGTGATGGACACAAAAGTTGGGCAAGTCGGCATATCGTTGATGGAATTCGAAATGTCATTTTTTGTTGAAAATATTATGCTCAATTGGTAATAAAGTTTGTTTAATTGAATTTTCATAATTTAATATATTTTATAAAGTTGATTGGGACCGACTAAAGTGTACTACCCTGTACTAAGTATGGAAACACTATTATTGGGTTGATGGAATAGTAAACAAAATTTGTACTGCTTGATTTAAGAAGTAAGTATTAAGCCGACGGTATCTAAGAGGAAGTTTTTATGCATTTTGCAAAGGTCTTGTGCATTATAACCTACTCCCATCTTGGCAAACGACAAATTCTGAACTCTACTGTCAACACCGAAAGAAACTAAATGAAGCTTTGAAGGAAAAACGGCCGAATTGGTCAACAAAAAGGTTACACTTATAACTTGTGCCAATTAAAACTTAAATGCACACAGAAAGATTAAGAGCAAAAGTGGAGACATTTATTTTTTTAAATTTTGAAGAACCAGATGGTGTTTTTATGGCGAAAAAACCTTGGTCTGTTGCGCTTCAATTACAGTTCACGATCTCAAGAATGAACAGGTGAAGCTTTCATAAATGTGCTGGAGATTAGACTGCTTCCTTTTCTGGTGGAAAACAGAGCAGAATCACTTATTTTCATGCAGGACCATGCGCGTATACAAACAATGACATTTTTGGAAAACTGCTCTGTAGAAGTTATGGACTGGCCAGCTTGTTCACCGAACTTCAACCCCATAGAAAATATTTGGGGAGTACTAGTTCTGTGGATATATGCAGAAAATAAAATATTTCCCAATGTTTTTGAACTATAATGAGTCGATTTTAAGCAAATGGAACAAGCTTGAGCCGACCTTATTAACAACCCTCATAAATTCAATGAAAAAATAAATTTTTGTTGTTGGAATAATGGCTTTAGTTTTAATTGCTTTAAAAAGTATATTAACTTTACCTATTTGTTTTTGTTTTGTAGGACTGAAAATGAATATGCCTGCCAGCTAAAAATGCAAGCATTAAACTAAAACTAACGGATCTTTTCCAATGCTATACTAAAAACAAAAGTCAAACGATTTTTTTGCGCAATCATTCGTGATTTTTATTTCTGTTACATATAATAAAAAAAATTAAGATTTGGCGAGGGTTTGAAGAAAAGTGTCCTATAATTTTGATAAGCATCTTAGTATTCACCAAGATAAAGCAACGTTAATCACTTTTGTTGTGAACCGGAAAAAAATTGTGGGTACTCAGCTGGGAAGAAAAATGTGATTACCATTTATATTATGGTGTAACAATGAATTCTTAATCTGTAAAACGATATTGCGCAAGACAGGACTATGGTTTTACCCGAAAGATGGCAATCATGAATAACAAAGAAATTATTTGATGAAATAAAGTTGCTTTGCTATAAATATGAGAATTATATTGTTCAAACATGACTTTCATTTTCAGAAGATACTTTTCCCTTTATGTACTACATTCAATTTCTATTGTGGAAAAAAATACAATGGTATAATAATGTGTTTTGTGGTTCTGGTCATATACTTTCTACGCAATAAGAATCTTTAGATCACTCTTTCTTGAAAGATGTGAGTATCTATTGGTACTATGTTTTTTTGAGAATATTTATATAAAATAAATAACTGCACCATTAAAAGTGACCATCACTGTATACAAAATTGGTTGTATTACCTTTTTGTATTAAGAATTTCGAATAAATTTATTGTATTTTAATTTCTCAAATTTTCTCAAGTTGTCAAATATGAATGTACCATTTAAGGAGCAATTTCTAAAACATGGCAAAATAGTACTTATTTTGCTTTATCATCATTACGGACATGCTTTTTATGTAAACAAAATGCAACTAAAATTATAATTAAGATTTTTTTGGTTCTTTTAATTTGATAATGAAATAATTATTAATTAATTTTCCTTTTGGGGTAGCAACACTCAAAGCAAAAGATCTTAAGATCTTAAATGAAAACTAGAAATTTGCAAGTATAAAATTAAATGAAATTAAAGCAACAAATAAGTATTAGTAGTAGGGAAGAATTGAAAAAAAAACCAAAAGATAAATATCCAAAAATATTAAATTAAAATAATCTTAAAAATAAATACATAATATATAATTGGAAATAATATTGTTCTTGCACAACTACTGTACTTTGGCAAAAGTTTAATTCAAACACATAATTTTAGTTAACATACTAATTGCGATTACTCAAGACCGAATCGAATTTACTATTGTAAGTAAAATTTAAATTAAACATTCAAATGCAGGCAGCCGCTCTAAGAAGTAACACTTAGATGCGTTTCGAAATGGCTTTAGATAAAAGATAGAAGGATAAATTTCCGATTTTTATTTGTCAAATTTAATCAAAGTCAAGCGGAAACAATAAAATTATTGACATTTTAAGTCCATAGGCGACCATGGAAGCCGAAGAAGCAATAAAGGCACCCAAGAAGGGCAAAATCCATAAAAATTCAAATGCCAAAGAAACAAAAAAAAAAATGTATACTTATATCCAACAAACCGAACGCGTTTCAAATTGAATAAACAAAAAAAAAAAAAAAATAGAAAAAAAAGTAAATAAAAGGAATAAAACAAAAAAGAAGAAAACAAAAACAAAAAATGTTAATAAAAGCAAAATGTAAGTAAGAATTAGCGAATTGTACGCCGCTTTCAACGTTAACGATTTACGTTTACGAGCATTATTATGTTACGTTATAGTACTATTACGTTACATGGCAGCCAGGCTGAGCGCATGAATGTCGCCGCCATTATGGCTGCCGCCCCATACCCAAAATGGGTATGAGAATGGGGTAAATACTAATATTTCCCATTTCATCATCATCAAAAACCATTTCAAGTGTTTGAAGGCACTGCAGCGCCAGTGTTACCTTTTTCCTGTTTTCGTCGTTTACGTTTATTGCAAATTTTTACGGCACAAACCGATAAAATGATCGCAACAATAAAAAACAGGATGCCCCCAACGACTCCGGCGGTAATAGCTTTGTGCTTGACACGCGCCGGTACTGGGAATTTCACTTCATCGCTCGACTCATATGATTTCTCCGAATTTGCGAGCACGCGGAAATAATAGGTACGTCCACCCACTAAGTTCTTGACAAGATATTGTGTCTCCTCGGGGCGTATTTGACCACGATTCAATGTCTTCCATTGGGCGTCAGTCCGATATTTGATAGTGTAGAACTTAACGATGTGAGCACGTTCCAATGGTGATTGCCATGAAATGAGAAAACCATTTGAAACTTCTGTAACAGAGACATTACGTGGTGGACCGGGCTTCGGACCTGTGAAAAAAATTCAAAATTATTATTAATAACTCATGTACATATTATTTCTGTTTAATTTGTTAAAATTCTAGAATTGTATTCAGAATTCTGATTTCTTACTTCATATCCAAGCCAGAAATATTTCGTAATAAATTTACTTTTTAAATAAAATATCTTATCGAAATTACCATATAAAATTAATAATTGTTCATTCAACAAATTTTCAATGAAAGCTTCAGGATTAAATTTTCGAAGTTATTTTTAATATTCTTTGTATATTTGTATATCAAAGTGGAATAAATATTTTAATCTTGTCACATTTGAATTGGAAAAGTTTTAAACTCACAATTTTTACCTTATTTTCTGTTGGTATCACTCTACCTTTACTGCAGCTGCAATCCCTTCTGCGTGCTGACTGAATAATTCTTTTAAATATGATTTTGATGGGATTTAGTGCTTGATTTTTTTTTTTTCGCTTTCTCTTTTGTCTACTTAAAAGTATTTTTTATGTTTCCAAACTCAACTCAACTCAACAAAACTCTTCTCTACACAACTTTACTATTGTGTACATTTGATTCAAAGTAACTCATTGCAATTCAATGGAACTCAATTGTTTATGTATTCATACAAATTTGTTGTTTTTATTTACTTTTGTATGCAGAATTCATTTGAAAGGGTGACAATGACAGACAAAGTGCCGAGTGTTTATTTCTCTTGCTTTTAACTCGAATATAAACAAAAGTATAATATTTTTCATATTTTTTGTTTTTTCATTATCCCGATTTCCATTTAATTTTTACATATGTGAAAGTTTAAATAAAGAGAGAGAGAGAGAGAGAGAGAGAATAATAAAAAACAAAAAGGATACCTAAATAAATAAAATATGGAAACTTTATTTTTTGTGCCGTTGCTGTTTTGAAAAAGTGAAGTTTTTAATTGCTTTGCTGTTTCCATTCCTGTCTCACTGACTGACAGACTGACTGCCTTTTACTTAGTACTTAGTTATTTGAAAAGTTGTTACATACTTTGATGGCAAACATTCATTTCAAATATATACTAGCATACTATTATGCGCCTTACCATATGTACTACATACGTGTATTTGATAATATTGTATTGTACCATATGACAGATGACACAAGAGACAGAGGACACATTGAAAAGAACACAAAATTTGTATGTTGGCAGTTGCATAAATTAGTTATGTAATTAGCTCTGTGTGAAAATTACTTAAATATGCATTTGAAAGTTTACTTCATTTATTTTTCAGTTCCCAAATGAAATGAATTTATGATGTTCATATGACAAGGGGTTGGATGAATGAATGGTTTATTTTTGAAAACATACTTCTTTATGTTTTCCCCTTTTTAATTGGTTATTTTTGTGTCATTTTGTAATACCATCATAATAAATGAACAAAAATCTCTTTATTTTAATAAAACAAAAAAATATCACATTTGAATATATCATGAAAAGTGTAATGAATTATGATTTCAACATATCACTTGAAATATACTATGTATTCCTAATCTAGCCAATAGATGTTTTTCAATAATAAATACTGACAATTTAACAACTGTTTCGGAGGTTAGTGCGCCAATCTGACATCCTACGGTCACGGTTTCGTTTCCCGTTCAAGTCTGCTCCTGTATTTTTCTAATTCATCCCCCTATCCTTCTTAATTCTTACCCTACGCTGAAGGTCTCTGTTGCTATTGCTCATATTGAAAATAACTTGGTTATATTTTGTTATTATAATCGTAGTTCTAATAAATAAATAAACAAATTTAATAACATCATCTTGTTATCACTGATCAAACTCAAAGTTTAACAAACTAACCTAACTATTATAAGTATGGCTTTTCTTGTAGGATTTACCGATGATCCTCAACTATGCTATATACTTGATTGTTGTTTTAACAACAAAGGGAAGTTCACAATTTAATTTCAAAATAAAATTAATTCAATAAATGTATATACAGTGGCGGCGCTAGACCAAATGTAGACGTCAGCGAGATAAGCTTTGTGAGGCCTCTTTCATTTCCCAGTCAGTAAACGTTGTACAGATTGGGACTCATGTATGAGCATATGAGTTTTATTGCTAGTCAAATGTTGACAAAAATTATATTAACAATCACAATTGTGGCTCAATTGTGTAACTATATTTTTTTACAATACAAACACTCAAGCTATTGACACGCTTTTTCAAATCCTGTATTACGAAATTCTTGAATCCATCTTCAAAATGAATGTTATGTGTTAATGCGACTTTCAAGTTCTCTTGAACCAATTGTATTAGTTTGCTTATATTGTTCACAAGTAGTAAAAACTCGTACCACACGTGTATTTCAACAATAAACTCAAATGTTTCGTTTAAGACTGCTTCATCAAATTGTAAAAATATCGCTTTTACTGATCTGATTCTACTCTCTCATGGTGTTTAACACAGAAATTTTAAAATCAATTTAAATTTAGTTTTTATAAGATCCCAATGCTTGCTTGACTTGATTTTATTGATGAAGCCGAAAATTTGTTTGGCTATTGTAGAAGAATTAGAAGAGTGCATTTATCAAAAGCAAATTCCCATTGTGGCATGCGCAAAGCGTGAAGAATGCTCTTCGATTAATATTAAGTATTCTAGTTCTGACACCTTTATTAATCCCAACAATATTGGCGCCGTTATCATATCCCTAGTCTCGATAGGTGTGGATATTTGGAACATATCTTTCTAGCTCTTGTAATATTGGATTTGTTAAATACTCTCCTGTTGTTTCTGCGACGCTAATAAACCCAAAAAAATTTTTCACTATATCTCAAGTTGAGTAATTGCAAAATCTTAATATTATTAACATTTGTTCAACGCGGCTAACATCTTTGGTGATCGAGCAAGAAAGTGTATTACAACGGATTTACGTTGCAGGTGCTCCCGTAGTGTCAGATCATATGTGCATAATACAATACATGACATAAAAAGGTCTATAAAAATGCCACTGTTGCCGCTATTATTAAGGTTAAGGGAGAGACTATATAAATGTTTTAAACAAGTTATACCCATACTTCTTAGAGGGCTCATCCGACACCTAACACTGCTACTGTGGATAATAGTATATACAAAATCAGAGTTAAAAGGTATGTACGCTTCGTTGAACCCAAGGTACTGATCCTTTTATTTATTTTATTTAATTTTATTTTTTTAAATTGAAGTCGCATTTAATTATTTAATTTTTATCTTAGGATGAAAGGGTGAATATTTTTCGTTTACATATTTTTGTGAATAATCAAACAAAAAAAAAAAAGAAACATAATGAAGAAAACGGGAAAAATCAAGAGAAATTATGCATGTATGTTAATTAAAAATGCTTTTAAACAACACTCGAAGGAATAAGCCAAAAATTGAAGAGTAAAGTTGACTTTATGCGACACTTTTAGCCTTACAACGCCGCAAGCCGCATTATATTCCCTTCACATTAACACAAACCCCCTCCACAAAACCAAAGCAACACTTCAACATACACAAAGATACACACTTGTTTATGTTATATGGTATATGTAGGGATATGCATGTATGTATGTACATATGAAAAATCAGATATTCAGAGAAGAAGAGGGTTGAAAGCTAAATGAGCAGATTTAATATTACATAAACGAAACAAGTGACAACAACAGCAGAAACAATAATAAAATGAAAAAAACAAATACAACTAAAAGCAACATTAAAAATATCAGAAAGCGAAGAACAACAGAAAAAAAAAAAACAATACAAAAAAAAAGGATGAAAAAAATGAAGGGAAAATTGAGAAAATTACGAAAACCGACTGTAAAAATGTCAAGGGTACAAGGCATGAGCAAATGTAATTTATGACTGAGCCGCTCAGGCTCGACTCGGCTCAGAACAGCTCAGCTAAGAAGGTAAGGCTACCCAGGATATATGTATGTATTTGCTTGTATTAAGAATAATGCAAAAGGATACAGAACAAGAGGATAGGAGAAACAAAAGCAAGCAAGGAAATGGTAAAGAATTAAGATTGAGTATGAAATTATCTTTTGGATTTTTTTGCAATAGTGCTTTTTTATTTAGGTGAATGAAGCTTACTAAATACATACAGATACATTTATTAAACGAGTCACTCATGTTCGTCTCTAATACAACAGGGAAGTTATTGTAAAATATCCTTTTCTAAACAAAATAATAACAGCAATTGCAACACATTCAAATAAAAATACTTAATACTATATGCACCTTAAGTATCTATGCATTGTATGCACTTTACCCTTTAAACTTCAATGAATAACAATGGAATCACGGAGCAAAAGAAGGGATAGAAATGTTTTCTTCTCCTTTTTTGCTTCAAACGAATTTTCAAGTTGACCAACAATAATAACAACAGCAACTGAAGCAACTCGGGCTAAATGCAGACGAGGAAATTTAAATTTAATTGCATGTTTCGAGTTCAAGCCTGCATATGCTGGCAAGCTCCTAACAAAAGGACTTCAAGGATATGCACACAACTCTACTACTACAATATAGGTACATATGTAACATATGCATTTACAATAGGTTGCAGTAGTACCAGTACCACTGGCATAGAAGTACATACACGTATATAGAGAAAGAAGAAATGCTTTCATGTCAAGGTACGAGTAGTTGCAGATGAACGACAATAGCGATGAGTTTTGCATGCATCAGAAATAACCCTTTGACCTTTTTCCTTTCGATTTATGGTTGTTACCAGTTTTATTGCTCCTGATATGCACACACACGCATAAAAATACCCATAGATATACACCATGAGTTTAGGTTTACAAATAATTGGTAATTCTCATTGTTTAGTTTTGTACTGCATTCAAAACTTGATTATGTTACAATTTGCAACAATGCAAACAATAGAAACTAATAAAGATACACAAATGGTAAACAAGGAAAAATGCTCATTTTGATCTCATCAAAGTCTTTCTATACTTTTAACATGAGTTATTGTTGTCTTCATATCAATATACACAATTTTATTAACTATTTTTATACAATCCAAAATAACTAAGATGTAATAAGGTGATATGTTATCCATTTTAGATTTTGTTTTTTTTTTTGTTATCGAATTTTCAGTAATTTTTTACAGATATAAAGGTAAGACGTGTTCTTGTGATTTGGCGATTTGTTGGTATTGAAAGAATTTGGATGAAAGAATCTGTAGTAAATTTCTTTTTTCGTCATCGTAACTATATATTTATGTTTCGTCTCCAGTTTTGACCCTTTTGAGCAAACATGGGTTGTCGTTAGTGTCCTGGGCGATGCTCATGCGAAGGTTCTTTTGCTAAAAATTTAGCAATTTCGGAACAGACTTTCAATCTATTCTTTTTATGCCCAAAACAACCACAAAAATATTCCATCGTATTATATCTACATACTCTGAAACTTCTCGAATATTGTGTCGACTATTCCCTTTAACATTCTTCACTGCTTCAACGTTTGTTGACGTGATCCGGCATTCAGGGTGGGCATCGTTATTAACATCTTCTCGGAGTTCTGTGAAGAGGTTCTACCACTTATAAATAGTCTCGGCAATGTCACAATCAACGCTTTAAATACTTTGAAGCACTTTATTTCTTTAATCACACAAAATTTAATACAAATTCTATGTACCATTTTTTAAAGTTCATACCCAAAGGGTGCCAACGGGATCTTATCACTAAGCCTACACTGTGCGTCCGTTCGTCAGAAAACTCTATCTCATGAACTGGTATAAATAGATAGTGTGTAGTTTAATCGCGTGCATAACGACAAAGAATTAAAATAAAATAAAGTAAAAAACGTAGAGGAGTCCCCGTACGGACCAAAATTTAAATTAATAATCGTATTAGAAAATCCTTTTTGTTTTCTACTTTATCGAACTGAAATGTCGACACTATAAATGTGTATATTTCAAGATCCTAGGATTCCTAGGAAGAGTACCTCCACTACAAACTCAAATTCAAATCAATATTCTTATTAGAAAACTTTTTTGTTCTATGTCTTATCAAACTGAAATTTGGACACTATGAGTATGTGCACTATATTCACCAATCACGTAAATTTTAAGATCCTAGAATTACTAGGAAGGTTACGTCCCATACAAATCCAAATTCAAATGTGCTTCTCATTTTGATTTATTTTTTTTGTAGCATACTTATGGGCAATGTTTAAGTATTTCACTTTTACGACAAAATCAAATTAATTTTACATAACTTCAGATAGAAGTACAAGCTTTACGTCCAACAAATTTGCATACATAGTGATAAAACCTTTTGCGGTGGTATGGAATCCTTCATGTATGATTCCGACTCTCTCTTGATGGATTTTTTTCTTTGGAAACAAACATGTAATACCTTAAAAAAAAAGAAACTAAAAATGCGAAATGGCAAATAATGTCAGTATACTATGTTGGGGACATGTGCACCAACATAACAAAACAAAAAAGGTAAGCAGAGGACAGATTTCGTATGCAACATACATTATTAGATTGAATGCTGGGCTTATTTGGTTTATTTTTAAACAATTCTATACTAATTGAAACTATGATATGTGACTGAGTGGGATAATAAGAACTCTAATTTAGCACAAAAACCCTATTCAATAAACAATGAGACCTTGTGCTGTATTCATTGAATCCATTTGTTTTGAATTTAAGGATTTCAAATTTTATTTGAAAATATCATAAACACGGTTGTAATTTTTGGATACACAGATGGACTACAGAAACATGAATGAAAGGAAAAGACAACTAAACCAATTGCCCTTGTAACGATTTATGGGATTGCCCATGAAAGTATTTCAATCATTTGAGTAAAAATTAAAATGATAATACACTATTGTGAAACTGGTAAAATATATTGTAAAATAATAATAATAAGTAATTAAAATATTGAAAAATTATATAATATAAATAATAATATGTGTATGTTAAATATAAACAAATACCTTTCATTTGCAATTGAGGCGGTGAATAAATTAACAATCCCTTTGAGTCTGTGTGAAAGTAAATGTCAAAATATGCTAAAAGGTCTGCAAAATAATTAATGGAAAAACAAAACAAAAAACTCAAATAAAATCATATTCGAAACTAAATTGTATAATATTTCAAATAAGAATATGTGTACCTTGCTTGAATATTTTGATAGATCAACAGATGTTGTGTACATAAATAAAAAATAATATTGTGTATTTGTTTGGAAAAAAGCCGGAAGATCAAACACAACCGATAAATACCCAAATCTAAAGCTACAAAAAATTAGAAAGTGTTTTAAGAAAAATGTGTGCTTAGTTCAGAGAAAAGTTGTGCAAAAATTAGTTGAAATACCAAAAAAACCGAACTACATAGACAATAATTAATTGAAAATCTGCAATCGGAGCGTTTTTCTTAAGATATATTGTAGTTGTTTGTAGAGATATTCTTGTTTAATTTTATGTTATGTTCTGCAAAAATGTAAATTGATTGAAGAGATCTAATAACATTTGAAGAACATGATCTCCGAGTGTATCAACATATGTATGAAAAATTTTTAGTTCTTGTAGTTGCTGAAAAATTGAAACCTTTTAGAATAAATTTTTAATTTAGAACTGTTGTAAGGTGAATTTTCGATTACACTGGTCTACTGTGGAAAAGTATTTGGAATAATTTTAAATAATTTCTACTTATCTACCCATCCTGATTACGAGTTGATAAGTAAAAGTCATTTATTAGTTTTAGTTTTTACGATACCTGATATTTTACGAATTTAATGATGCTACCCTCGAAAGCGAGACGGCGAACGGCTAACCAAACTTGCACCAGAACTTGCAGTCTGAATAGCAAAATGTCTTGAATATGTGTGTGTTATATTTGTGTTGAGGTGATATTTAGTAAACAAAGACTACAATAAAAATGCCTATTATTACTACTTTGAAGACACCAGGATAAAAGCTGGGTTCCACATTTCTGCTGTAATTCGTGTGCTACAGGTTTGAGCAATTGGCTGACTGGCAATAAACCATCATTTGGTTTTGAAGTGCCAATACAGTGACGAGAATCTACAAATCACGTAACTGATTGTTATTTCTGACTGACAACTCATGCATTTGGAAAAGGCAAAGGTGTTTCTAAAATAAGAAAGAAAGAATGCCTTCCCTGTCCTCTGCCGCACAGCGAATTTCACTCGATTCCGAAGCGTCCTAACATTGACGGCCATAAAGATGAAATTACACATACTTCAGAAACAACATCAGCTTCAGAATAGGAAATACTTCGTACACAGCCACATAGAATCACACAAGCTGAAGTAACATATTTTGTACGGGACTAAGAATTGCCAATGAAAGTGATGTGACTATAACATCTGTCTGTACTAGACAAGAAAAGTTAATGTAATATTTTGACATTGCTGAAAGTTTAGTTTTTAGTAAAGATGTCAGTGGTAGTTGGGAGCCCTTAACATTACAGCGTTTCATAAACGATATCAGGCAAGTGGAACGTTTTAATCTTGTCGGATTATAGCTCAACTATTTCTCGAGATTTTAAAGACGCAGAATATAAGAGGGCAGCGAAAAAACCACTGCACAATTCTGCTATTAAATAGAAGAACCGTATGAATTTTTTTTAATTTTTGCAAAAAACTTGTATTTTTTTTTCTAAGAAACGGAAACTATTTTTAAAATTTAGTTTATGTTTTTGTATTAAACTTGCGAAAATTAAAAAAGCTACAATACTTGAAGAATAATTTTTTAAAGTCGAAAAGCAGATCTTTGTTATTTATTAACTTAATTGAAAATGCGATATTAGGTAAACATTTGAATCTACTATAGTACATGGAGTACAAGATATACAACTATGAAGTAAGAAATAAGTATGTTTATCATATGTTAAGTACAACGAGCATTTCTGGTATATAAATATATAAATATTATGTATCTCGGAAAAAGCTCCACCGATTTGGCTTGTTTTTTTTTTTTTTTTGTGGATCCGCCATATTATAGGTAAACCCAAAAGGAACAACCGAAAAATCGGAAACACCAAAAGAAGGTGCGCAAGTGAATTGGCATATGGCATGGCTGTAAGGTGATACAATTTATGTCATGTTCATTGGAGCAGCGTTGAATGGACGAAGTCGAAAACGCCACAGATGTTGCTAACCGTATAGGGAAAAGAAGAAGTTTTCAATTAAGTTTAAAACATTTATTTATTCAATAAATAATGATTTTCGATCATTTTTAAGATCTGCTACAGGAAAAGGAAGAAGTTTAAGAGCTTAAATACTTATATTTGATGTATTGACTTGCTTCGATTGCATAATTGGAAGGAACACAGTTCCCAGTAGTCGATTCTGTCCAACTATTTAACCTTAAATTGATGCATTCATTATTAATTGAATTCAATATCCTTATTTTTTAGCTATCATTCGAATGTAATTAAATTTATCTAATAGGCGATAAATTACAGGTATTAAGAAATACTTCTAAAGCTGAACTCTATCATTATTTCATTTAATTTATTTCATTAATCAACCAATAAAGAATTGAAATCTACCTTAGATTTATTGATTTGAAAAATACTTGGAGGAACCTAAATTCACTTGATTAAGAAAAAGAGATATTATTGACTGAGAGAACACATAAGCACATGCACCCACGCAGACATTAACAAATTAAGGACTCAATCAAATTCTGCAATTAATCAAAATTAATTTCTTCTTAATAATAATATTAATTTGTAAACGAAAGAAGAAACAAAATTGGAAAAAAATTCAAGAGAATTGAGTGCGAGCATCGATTATAATTAATTATATGAATATTTCAAAACAGCACCCCTACCCATCCCACCTTTGACGCAGTTTGTCGCATATGTAAGAGAAAGTGCAGGATAATCGATGTATGACGCATGACGAGTTGACAGTCATTCATGTTTCTCCTCGAACTCTTCTATCACCTTCATCATCATCACTCGTTAGTTAGTTCGCACATTCATTTGTTCAATATTTAATATGTAAAAATAAACAGCCTTGACATGCATTCATGGAGGAACCTCCACTCATAGCTTCATTCCATTGGTCGCACCAAGTCGTGATGTACTCACTGCCTTGAATATCATAAAAAAAACGGAAATATGCAACGAATAAAAAAGTATGTTACGTACAAATGCACAAGTATGTGTGTGTTTCACTTTATTTTATTTATTAATTTTTAAGTGTTCACAGCCAAGGATGATACAACATAGTACATACATATGTATGTGGTAAATGTCATACCCACCTATCCATGCAATCAAACATCTTCAAAGGACAAATCACAACATCATACTACACCTTACCAACCAACCCAACCCAACCCAACCCATTCTTTCAAGTACTTGACATTAACAAATGCAACGTCCGCAGATACATATACACAAAGCCACACACAGATACAGTTTTGTACACAAAAACATTATAATGCAGAAAAGCATTGCTTCCACATTCACGCACTCACCCTCACTTAGTCACTCATTTACTCACGCACGCACGTGTGTAAAACTGACTGACACAGCACGCACGTACAGCAGTAAAAATGTTTTGATGTTGACGCGTTTTCTGCACGATTTCATTTAACAAAATAGAATAAAATAAAACAAAACACAACGAAGCAACATCAAAAGCAAAAGTGAAAGCAACAAAAGTAAAATACGCGAAAAAACAACAAACGATAAGAAATGAAATAAAACGAAACGAAATGAAATGAAATACAACATAAAATTCTACTGTTGATGGAAATTGTTTCTGGTTTTCTTTCAGTAGGAGGTGGTGATGATAATAGTGATGGTGGTGACAGTGACGGTTGATGAGTCAATGATTTGAATATACTCGTACATACTTATATTGTTTATATCCTTCACACAAAATGTGAATATGGGAATGGGGTATTACTCAAAACCCCTTATACCCCTTAAGAAAATTATCAGCATTAAGAGTATTCAGTGAATTTATTTTACCTTTAAAAGTTGAGCTAGTTGTTCGTATCCATATCTATGAGTATCTGAGTATCTGATTATTCAACTGTAAATTTATCCAAGAGGCTGATAACTTATTTTAGTAAGAGATTTCTTAGTTCTGCATGAGTTAGTAGGGTAGTAGGACTGCCTGAACTCACATAAAATGCTTTCAAATTACATATCCAAACTTTAGGATCTATCACACCAATCTATCGTGTAGCAGCTACATATATTAATGGTCTTCATTATATAATAATTTATTGAAATTGTAATGGTTGGGTGTTGCCTCAGTCTCTAACTGACCCCTCACCTCATATGATTACAGAATGTGGGCACAAATGCAGAAATTGTTAAAATATATTTGAGATTCCTCATCTGGATATTTCCAAAATGTATAGATACTTTTGTGATGCAGGTCTTACAGAGGTCCAAGGACTTTTAGATAAAATCCCTTTTACTTCTAGCACTTTTTAGAACCAAGTTCAAATGTATGATCATACAAATTTTTGATTTTGTTTAAAAAACTTATTCAGGCATGTGCCAGAAATCGAAAACGATTTTTATTGATTTCAAATTCTCTGTAGTTGTGCTAGAAAACGCGGAGATTTAATTTTTCGAATGTAGATGTTTAAAATGCAAATTTGTACCTAAAACAACTGATATTTTGAATTCTTTAAATGAAGATTACTGAGGAAAATAATAAGCTACATTTGTTGGTATTTTATTTTACTATAACTTCAAATGAGGAACAATTTAACCGAACCGTATTTATAAACGTCAGAGAATTCAAAACCATCGAAAGAGATATGTGGCTCCAGAGAATTGTAATTAGGTTGAAAGCGATTTCTGGCATATGCTTGATTATTTTCCAACAAATTTCTGAATGTTATATAAATTTTGGTAGAACCGAAAATACTGTTATACTTTCCTTGAATTTAATTGGAAATTTGAATGATTCGGTTGATTTGATTAACGTAAATGTATTTAATTATGTAAAGTGGGTTTTCTCAGTTTGAATTTGAGTGTGTGTTAAGGAGAGATGTGGATAATGGTTATTGTAAGATGGTAAGATGATCTAAACTTTGCTCTAGTGAGATGTGGTTTTTGATTGAATTTAGTGAGTTTGCATTTATTTTTTGTTGACTTGAGTTGAGTTTGGAGTTGATTTGAGTAACTTAAGCGCCAGAGGTACACGAAATCCAGGGTTGCATCACACAATAACGTCAAAAATAATAAAGTATAATGAAAAACCGAAAAAAATGGAAAAACAAAATATAATAAAAGAAATTAAATGAAAGATGTTGACAAAACGCGTAGACTCGTCATTGATACGAGTATACCAACGTCTGTTGCCCTTTAACTATATGCATATCATAATTCAAACTTTTTCATATCTCGTTCATTAAAGTGCGCCCTCTAATACGCCCAAATTGTGTATTTGTTGGCAATTTGCTATCCAAAGTGGGAGTGACTAACTTGAGGGTGTTTGTGTGTTTTATTTAGGCGTGGAATTTAAATGGCTCTTCTCTAAAGACTAGAATTCAAAGAACATGTGAATGATCTGAGAAAAGAGTTGGGATACAAAAAAATACTTAATCTCATATAATATACTACATATGGTACTTATAGTAGTATAAATGTAAAATTAACTATATATAAACACCCATTTTAACAGATACTTTTGCTTTAACAAAACCACATACAATATTAAGTAGTATATTATTTGAACCATTGCCCACAAATATCTAACTATTTTATTTGTTCGTTCATGTCTTTTAGATAGACAGAGACAGGTTTCTCACTAGTGAAACTGACTTTTGTCAAGTGTTAAATGTGTAATTGAATTCGTTCTATTCATGTTTGTTTCACTGTTATTATAACTGTCACAGCCTACTCAGCCTACAGCCAGACAGCGCTATTAGAGTTCTTTCCATCATCATGGAAGAATATTGTTCATTGTATAATGTTCTGTTGTTGTGAGTAAAAACAATTCAATTAATTTAAATAATTAAATGTGAAACAAAACTGTTTTAATTACAAATATTACAACATCACATGGCATCATCACATCAAATCGCAACACTTATTTTAGGCATTGAATTCCTAAATGTTCGTGTATTAACAACATTTCTGTGGGTTTTTCTAACTGTATTTGTGGCTATGTGGAAATATGTAATACTACCTTCCTTCAATTCAAAATGGAATCATATTTTCGTAATTTTATACACATGCAAATTTTAGGAAATTCATTTTCAATTTCAAATTAAAACTACTCTCGTACTTCTATGCTACACGAACGAATATAATTTTCGATAATTGGTTTTCGGTCTTTTTGTACAAAAATTGTGTTAATGAAACCAAAAACGATTTCCGTTGCTGTTTTCTCTATACTATGGTTGCGGTTTAGTGTAATGTTTTAATCCATTTCATGATACAAATTTTATACAACAGCAAAATAGATTCAAATCCAAAGTAATTTCATTTAAAAGTCTAACAGAATAACAATATTAGAATATATTTCCGATAGTATAGTGAAGACCCCAAACTCTTTATTTTAATGGATTTTTGCTAACATGACACATGCCAGAATGTGACGCTCTTTCAGAAATGTAACAAAAACATGTCGCCAACATTTTTAATATATTTCGTGATTCAAAAGCAGTGGCGCCTAGTAATTTATATATTCTGAAAATAGAGCAAGTGATAATGCCTGAAAGAGGAATTTTGTCATTCCTTGCTTATTTGATGAAGGGGAGAGGGGCTTTCAAAAAGGTAAAAAATATTATGAAATTTTTTTTCTCTTTAAGCGTATCGCTTGAGAACGGCTTGCGGGAAAATCCACCGGAAAACTAGGGAATTTGGAATTTAAAACCTGAATCTCTTCTTCTTTGATTTTTTTCCCGTATTCCTTTATTAACCCTGGGATGCTATTGTTGGTGCTATTGAAATATCTCATCTTGAGCTGAACTGATCCGAGCTGATTAATTTTGATTGATTGATTGATTAATTAACTTACTTATAATTCATACTATTATAAGTAAGTAGTTTGATTGTAGTTTACAGTGTGAAACTTTCCAATGACTTGAGAGGTAAATCAAATAAAGAACTAAAATCGTTTTAAATAAATAAATAGATTTACGAAATATTTTTGGATTTTTGTTTTTTTTTTTTTACAATAATTTTACGAAATAAGAAATTGAGAAAACTTTTGTTAACGAATGTTTTTGATTTAACGTAATCCTTACCAGCTTCATCTGGCATAAGTTGAAAGACATGATCGGGCGTTTGTGTTGCAGCCTTGACATTACGTGGCGCTGCCGGAGCATCTTCTATTGAATTTGAATTGATTCCAACGCGTGGGTGAAAAAATTCAACATTCAATTGTAATTTGATGACAAGAGAGATTTTTGAATATTTTCGATTTGTTTTTATATAACGTTTTGCAGATGATTAGTAAGATGAGATTTGTAGCAAAAAACAAGTGAGAAAATAGAGAGAAAAAACAACACAAGAAAAGAAGAGAAATATTGTATACATAGAATATATAAAGAGAATTCGATTAATGTTTAATGTTAGAGCCAATAATTCCATTAGAGAGTGTAAATTGTGAATTTCATTGAAATTTACTTTTTGTTTAGTTTTGTGCAATGGAAGTGTTTTTGAAATATGCTTGGTACTACGGTATTTAGTGAGGTAATTGGTCAAACGTTTGAACTTACCCAATGTGCGAACCGTCATGACTTTGCTCATCATCCCATCACCGAGAACATTACGACCCACAACTTGAAACTCATATGTTGTACCCGAGGCCAAACCGTTGATAGTAACCTGTGTGCTGCCCGATGGTGTTACTGAAATCGTTTGCCAATCATTGACACCCGCTTCACGATACCAAATTGTATAATCTTGCTTGTATTCGGAGCCACCACTATAGCCAGGCATCCATTGGAGTGTTATTGATGATTCTGTCGCTTTGCCTGTAATATTGTACGGAGCATGAGGCTGGGTGCCTTCAATGACAAGCTGTGTGACTGCCATGAGTGTGGCAACCTCATTTGAAACAACACACTGATAGTAGCCAAAGTCCTCGCGACGCAGATTCTCAATTGTGATATTGCCACCTGAGATTTTTACACGATTTCGTTGTGAATCGGACAACTGCTCGCCCTCTTGGCGTTGCCACTTAATTGTCGGACGTTCAGTGCCCTCTGCCTCGACGGCATCACAGTGCATTTCGACACTATCACCCACTTTACGCTGATACAGCGTTTCTGGTTCGATAATAAATGTGGGTGGCTTGCGTACTAGAACCTCCATTGTTCCTGAAGACCCTTGTGTGCCTTGTGCATTATATGGCGTACATGTGTACCGGCCTTGATGGTCTTCATTGACGCGTGTGAATAATAACGAACCGTTGGCCATCACAACAATATCTTTCATCTGGTAAGGCTCTAATAGACGCTTGTCTTTGGTCCATGTAACGTATTGCAGTTGGGGATTTGATTTGATGTAGCATTGCACAACGCCCGCCAACCGGAATGGCAAATACTGCACTGTTGGTGTGAAGGTCACTTTGGCTGGATCTGATTACAATAGAAAAGATGTGATTATCAAAATGTAAGACCATGAGAAAGATCACTTCATTACTTACATTCAACACTCAAGTAGGCTGAGGCGCTCTGCGGATCTCCTATACCATTCGTCACTTCACACAAGTATTGACCTGAATCATCGGCGCTGACTGGGTTTATTATCAGCGAACCATCCTTGCGTATTGTGACACGCGTCTCCAACGAGGCCACCTCCCTAACTGGGGAGCCCTCTCGAAACCATCTTACTGTGACATTCCCGGGCATGGCCTTGGCCTCACACGAAAATATCACCTTCTCTCCTTCCAGCTTAGTTTGATTTGTGGGCGGCACCTGTTCCGCAAAAAACAAAAAAAGGAAATAATGAAAATATTGTGTTACTTAAATGAAATTACTATAAATTCGGGCTGAAATATGATTTTTTTTTTTTTTTTTTTAAATTTCAATTATACTTTTTTTTTAATTTCAATTAGATTTTTTTTTGTTTTCATGGATACGATTTAAGCGCAATGGTGCATACACATAATCACATAGTCTGCTAAATGTAAATTATCAATGTCATAATCCCTTAAACATAAACCTTAATTTAATCCTAAAATCGTTTAATCGATGTTCAACATGATTGGCATTTGTATTAACCGATTCAATAAGCAAATATAATTTTTGCCTTTTCTGCTTGTCTTGTCTTCAATAACTCTCTTGATTTTTTTATTTTGCTTAAACCCTTTACCTTTCTCCTTGGGTAAATTGTTTCGACTGCATTTGACAACTTGTCTGTCATTCAAATATCAAACATTTCATAAGAAAATAAAACAAGGAAAAGATGCAAAAAGAATTCAACCTCAACTATAAGCAAAAAATTGATTGTTTTCTTTCTTTTTTGGTTTGGTTTTCTATCAATTTTTTTGCATGATTGCATTTTGATTGTTCGAACTTTGTAACAATATTTCTTTTTGGATTTTTTTTCTTTCCACCTTATTTATGGTTGATCTTTCCACAGCTTATCACAATTGACATTTAAAGTTACACAATCATTTGTCATATCAAAATAGTTTTCTTTAAATATTGTCTCAAATTATGTGCTTTAATTAGCTAATACCTAATGTAAAGAGCACTGTTATATTATTTGTAGAAATATCTAATGTTCGAAATTGTGTGTTATAATTAGGTTCACAGAATCATCTTGAACAACGAAAAGGTGATGAATAATGAAGCAGTCTTAGACCACTCCTGCTACCAAATGCCTTTTTATCATAAAAAATCATGTGGTACCCTATTTGTAACATCAACACTACTTAGCACCATTTATACCACATATTACCTCTTCACAACCCTAAACAAATATGCCTTCAAATCACAGGTATAAGAGCCTTATTTGCCTAAGGTCAATCACTTACGCTTTGCTTGACTGACCTAAATAATCTATGATATTTATATGTACTCGCAATATCAAAGACAATATCCATATCAATAATTGCGTATTCATAATCATTAAGTATATTTATCCGCAAATTTAGAAAAAGCAATCAACTTAAGCGCACAAACGCAACGAACTCAAGAAACGGAAAACTAGACAAAATATTGGATTCGGCTTACCGAAACTGACATACTTTTCACACCCAAGAAACACGTGCATTGTGTTAATTTTATTTTAAATTTAATTCAAAATTTTGAATGCATTTAATCAAGTGTTTTTTAACATTTGTGGATATTTTTAAAAGGCAAAGTGTAAGAAAGAAATTTGAAAATCGAGTAGGATTGATTTTGTTGGTATAAGGACTACATTTTTCAGTAAATAGGGAACTGTTCTTTTGATATACACACAGCCCTTACATTACTACTTTGCCGTAGTGTTTCGGGAGATTTCTTCTTCAAGCCAATTGTGTTTTAAAAATTATGAAAAAAATACAATTTGACTGTTTTTGAAAAAGTAAAAAATAGGGCTGGGTAACAGCAACTCTATTCAGGCAGTCGAAAAACCTTGGATGTTCAAATGCTACTACTCACAGATAAAACACCAGGCCACCCTTCGAATTTAAGCCACCCGAATGTGTGTGGAGAAGGATTTGACGATATGCAGCAGGATCAAATTAATTAACTTTTCGAAGATAAACAATTAAATGAGGAAAACTTACTGCAATTATTAGCAGATGATACGTTAGAAGATGATGTACCAAAGCTTGACTCTATTTCCAAATTACAAAATACATGAAAGATTAGTTTGCCTTTACACAGACCGACAGTTAGACACACAGATAATGTTCTTTACTAAGTAGTATGTTGATAACAACCTTTTATTTTTATACTATGGGGTTTACGTTACACGATTCAAGGCGTTCCAAACTTCACTAGGAATTCATAATACCCAATTGCTCTAGGTGTGAAAGGTATGTACAATAATAAAAATAAAAATTATTTCAAAGGAAATTACATAAAAATTGTGATGGGTTTATGCAAGTAAGTATTTTTGCTCGCATAAAGGTCAAAGTTGAAGCATTTCTTCTTCTTTAGATGATGTTGCATGTATTACCATATATGTTTGTATGTGCACATGAGTGTCGTTAGTTTAGGTTTTTTCGATGTAACGAACGATGATCTGAAGGAGAATGCAAATGCTTTCTCACTAAAAGTATTAAAAGTACTAAGCAAGCTACGTATAAGTAAAATCTTGAAGCAAGTAACGATGTAAGTAAATTTGCATGAGACATTGAATGAAGAGATGCAGTCAGGCCCATGATTTTAAGTAGTTAAATGGTGGATAGGTTTATGGCCTTGGCTCAGTAAAGCATGAATCGATTGTAAATACATTTAAACAGAATCAATCTGCACTTAGAAGGTTACAATATACGAGTATTCCATGAATTCTAGTTCTTCAGAATTATTGTAATTGAAATTTTTCGTCTTGAGGTTATGAATATAATTGTGTGATTCGATATTGTGTGGCATGCAAATGCAGCATGAATGGAGCTTATCAAAATGAATGAAAATCAATGGATAATGCCATGTGCCTGACATTTCAGTTCTTTATTATTCTCGTATTCATAAGAACTAATGTAAATGATTTGTAATTTTTTTTTTTTTTTTTTTTTTGTTATTGAATGCCATAAGCAAAGTTCTATATTTATTTTCTAATGGTATAATTCAAGAATTTAAACAAAAAGCATAGTAAGAACAAGTAGAAATAGAATGAAGACAATAAGATAGTGTGAGAGAGAGAGAGAGAGAGTGGAAAAAAATCTTTGTTAACTTGCAACAAAAGTCTTGCAACTTACTCTTATACGCAACTTGTCATGGTCGATTATTTTATTTGGATTTTTCTGTTTGGTGTTAATCGTTTTTGAGTTGGATCTTGCATTATCCGACTGAGATTTTACATTATTTTTAAATAGTTTTTCCATTTTTGAGTTAATAAAATTTCAATATTTACAGAAATAAATCAGAGAAAGATAAAAAGAAAAGAAATAAACAAGTTAAAGTAGTAGGAAAAGAAAAAAAAAACAGGAATACAATAGATTGAAGATTATAGAAAGATATATGAGAATTCCAGAGAATCTTGTTACGATATGGTAGATAAGGCTGCCTTCAACTATTTAAATGCTCTTGATTAAGTCCATTGTTGAATAGTTTTGACTTACTTATATGTATATGTACTATAACATATCTATGAGACTAACTGAACTGATCTGAATTGTTGTTGCTATTGTAGTTTGGTTGAAATTATATATCGTTGTTTTACCATGATTACAGCGCCACCCGCAATTATAACGCGGGCCGTATGAGAGACCTGTCCCTCACCGTTGCGTGCAATGCAAGTGTATTCTCCAATGTCCTCATGTCGGATAGTGGAGATCCGCAGCTCGGTGCCATCATTGAAGATGCCAACAGTAGGTGAAGGATCAACTGGGTTAGCATCTTTGTACCATAAGATTTCGGGTGTTGGGGTGCCATCAGCCTGGCAATTTAGAATAATTGAATCACCTGTAAGAAAAGAATAAACAAAAATACATCAGTTTTCACAGGACACAACAAAGTAGAGGATAGCCAGATAAAATGTATTTGTATGCAAAGCATTTTGCTTAACTTAATATTAGTTTGAAAAGAACAAAAGGTAAAGAAAACCACAAACACACACACAAAGCTACATAAGAGCATCCGCATCCTTAATGGGCTTGACGCAACGCATCAGCGTTGGAAACCAGCATTTCCTGCCAGGCGCACTTCCGGTTCGCGTCATTGTTATTGCATTGTTTCTTTGTTTGCATTTGCAGCAGCTTTTGCATTCACTTGTCTTTGTTTATGCTTTATTCAAGCATTTTTGTTTGGATCTCCCCATTTCCTTCTTCACGAGATTGTATTATTTGTTTGTTATGAGTAAGAGTATGAGTATCTCTGTAAAAGATTTGCTTGGCTTCGCTTTATTTTATGTTGATTTATTGTGTTTCGTGTGCTCAGCACTAACTAAAATATCCTTTTCTTTTATGCCATATTTTCATGCCTTGTTATGAGTATTTCTTTTTATTATTTCTGTTTTTTTTTGTTGTTCTGAAAACACGCAATTAGTTGCAATTTGCAATTGGATTAAAAGCCATTTTGTTGTGCAATACCAACTATCCATATTTATACAATTTTGTTTTTTGTGTGATTATATCGAGTCACTTGCGATACGACATGCATAATGGATGAGTTTTTGCTTTTTGTTGTACGAGAATTTTCCATTTATTGACGGAAATTGCTATTTAGCATTCGAGCCACTTGAGTTTGCCAGTCAGTCTACCATAAGTGAGTCAGTTTGTCCTAGTCACTTGGAGTTTTACGTGTACTTTGATGATTATCACATTATCGATTGCTTATTTTCATATTTCATTTCATTTCTTTTCTCCTTTTTTTTTCTTTGCCTCATTTTGTTTGTTCATTATTTCTATCACTTTGTCATTGTTCTCGTTTTGGTCGTTATACATTTTCCAATCAACATATATGTAAGGATATTGCAAGTTGCTTCCTTGTTTTCTTTCTTACTCATATTTATGCAGCGTTGCTTTTTAAAAATGATAAATGACCACACATAATTCAAAAGTCTTGTGTGCGAGTGTTGTGCCGGAAACTATGCCACACTTTTTTAACGTTTGCTTATGACGTGTCAGTCACTCACTCACATACTAGTCCGGTATACACAGACGATTGAAATGTGCAAAGCAAAGGTGAAGAAGGTCATAAATGAAATACAGAAAAAAAGATAGAAAGAAAGGCAGAAGAAAAGGGGCTGAATGAAATGAAAGTAGTTCATTTGAAGGTGACAAACTCATCCGAACAGTAAAACAAATTGTTGGTCATTTAGAACAGTCAAAAATGGGCATCTACTTCGATAAATGACATTTTCTTTCCTCATGTTCTTGCCTTGCCATCTTTAGAGACGTTGCCACTTGAAGAACGTGCTTCAAACAAACGTAAAAAAATACCATGAAGAACTCATGACATGAAACTTAATCTGTGAAATTCCAACTGAGAATGATGACAGCAAATAACTTGTACTCGTATACGATTTCAAGTTGAGCGTTATTTATGACTTGGAAATATATTTTCACTGTTGTAAATTTGTTTTTACCCAAACCATTTCTTTAACGTCTGCCACCTGGTGTTTTTTTATGACATTTTTTTATAGTATAGTATTTTTGTCAATTGTACTTACCTAAATTAACATATATAATATCCTCGGGTGTAACACTAAAACGTGGCGGTGCATGTACATCTAAATGGAACCATGTACCGTTTTTGTGCTGCTTGGGATCGCGATTCAGAAACACGACCTTGCACTCGTACCATCCTTGATCCGATTCTTTGATATTGGTCAAGTTGAGCGATGCCGAACCGAATGGCGAATCCTGTGATACACGTGACACGCGTCCTTTGTAACCCTCTTCGATGTGTTCGGGATAACTTTCGTACCAAATGTAAATCGGTAGATCGGAACCCTAAATTCATTGTCATTACATTTTTTTTTTTTTTTTTGGAAAAGAAAATTGTCTTGTTTAATTAAAGGTTATCATTCTATATTCATTTTTGTTTTGATTATCTTTAAGTATGTTTCTGATTATGTACATTTAGGCACCAAACAAAACAAAAAAAAAAGACAAAATTAAAATAATCAAGCTTTGTTAAGTGTTTTTTTCGTCTTTTATTGGTATTACTAAAGACGAAACTAAAGGACATGATCACAAGAACTAAAAGCAAAAGTAAGATTATAAAAGAATATAGTACAATAGAACAATATGTATGATATTATATCAATTGCTTGGTAAGTGAGAGTAGTGGTTGATGATGAATAATAGATTTTGTATGAGTTTCTTGCTTATGTGAAATTGCGCTATGTATAATACTCGTATTATAGATGAAGAACATGCATAGAAAGGAACTATTTTACTATTGTTTATGAGGCTAACATGCATTTAAAAAATAAAAGCGTTAATAATTTTTACATAAAATGCTAATAGTCACTGTATAGTTTGTTATCGATTCCTCATAAGAGGACTTTTATTATAGGCCATAATAGGTCTGCTTTGACAGTATCCCACTCTTATAAAATATCTGGATTTCCATGGCTTTCAGGTTGTCAAGTTAATTTTTTAAAGAAGTAGAATCAAGAGTTCTGTCCATATATTCCACGCCACTTGAGTAGCACACCCTATAAGTTGTCAGTTTGAGTGCAAATGATTTAAAAATTTACTTGAAAACAAACGGTTTTTTCTTGGGAGTTTTCTCAATGAGTATTTTGCTGTCTATATGAAAAAAAAAAACTGAGCTCTGGATATAAACAGTCATATGTTTTTTTTGGTCTCCATTTAATAAACATGCACAAATTTTGCACATTTTTTTTTCTAAGACTCTTAACAGTCTGCTGTGTGGATACGTGCGGATGTGGAAAAGGCAAAATAAGAATTTTCAAAATATGGAAATAACATGAAAAGCCGTACCCCGACTGTGTCCCCTCTAATGCGGCAACTTATTTTGGGAAACTATCACGACTCAATATTCCAAATCAATGCAAAATGTGGAGTTAACGCAAACATAACCACTATTCGTCTTGTACGAAGGGTACTATGTATATTTCGGGAACTGGCAACACTAATGTCAATAGCTAAAATCTGGCAACACCATAATAAAGTTTGACATTTTTTAGCATAAACGTGCTAACAACGTTTTGGTGTACAAGTGCTATTTGTTTCGTTCACAGTGAGTTGAGAAAATCAATTTGGCCAAATAATGGAAATTTCAAGGGAAGGCTTTCGTTGGATAATTTTTCACAACTTTCGACTTAGATTATCTCAACAAAAATGTGTCGATGAATTCAGTTTTTTGTATGGCTCTAAAACAGGTCGTCTAAAATCGGTTGTTGTGCCACAAAAGTATACTCAAAAAGAAGAAATAGGTACACATGTTTGAAACATAAGAAGTTTAATGAACGGCTTTATTCAGAAGGTGGCGCATAAATCGCCGTTTTTTTATAGTTGATTTGCCAAAAGAAATTGTAACAAATTAACTGTATCAGTTACAAAAACAAATCTTTCTGTATTTGATTGGGAATTAATTATAGTTTGGTTAAAAATAAAAATGAAGTTAGTTAGATGTGCTATTCAAGTGACGCGTAGTGTACTTCTCGATAGTGCTGGATATGAAAGGAGAAGGTGATTTACTATTTTCTCCTGCACTTACAGAAAAATTTGTTTTTATTACTCAATGCCCTTAAGATTTGAAGTCACTCTAAATATATGTGAACATTTCGACATTTGAAGGTCCCTGAAATGGAGTCTCACAGCACACTGCCACTTCATCTTTTGCAAAACCACCTAGTAAGGCATATTGATCATACTATGACCGCCAATTTTGAGGAAATCCTTTCATATTACTTTGACTGAATAGTTCAGTTTATAAATGAATATTTTTTTAAAGATAAACATTATAAACTTCTTTAACTCTTTGATAGTCACCATATACAAAACGAAATGCACCCAAATGGTAGTAGTGAAGGTAGAGATGAATAGAGATGAATGAATTTTTAGTATTTCACACATCCATAATAAATTGAGTGCCGTCATAGTCAAAGGTTCATAAACGAATTCATCAGAATTGAACATGTTCCAAATGTCTATCTAAAATATCTATTTCACATCCAACCACGTCCGTCCTCCCTCATGGACCAACTGTGTTTGGTATTTGTTTGACTGTCTGTCTGTCTGTCTTACTGTTTTTGTCCATTGCCCATTTGCACTGTCAACATTTCGCTATGTTTTACCATGCATACGCAATTCAGTGTTTTTTTTTTCATTTTAATTTTTTGATGAGATATTTTGAATTTGGTGAAACTTGTTTTTGAATTTTTATACTCCTCCACATACGTACATAGAATACAATCCTACTTGGTATTTTTTTTTTCGGTTCTGGTGTTCATTTCGTTTGACTATAAATCATTGTTTTTCATATGACAAAAAGAAAAGAAAGAGGCTCAACAAAAAACAGAAAACCAGTATAGAATATTTGAAATTCTGTTAAGTTTTTGTTAGCGGAACAGTTTGGTTGGATTGGGTTGTTTTTGGTTTCATTGGTTGGCTTCGGTTGCCCTCTAACTATATCAAAATTGGAAAACATCCGGCATATTTGGAGGCAAAACAAAAAACATAAAAAAAATACACAAGAAGAATGGAGGAACTAACAAATAAACAAAATACAATATGGTGAGGCGTATTGTAGCATAGCATGGTATAAACCTAGTAAGAGAAAGTGATATGTACAAAACGAGTAGCATATCTTTGGGGACATAAGCATGCATGTATTTGTAAATTTGTATATTTCCCTATGAGTTATGCGTTTTGTTTAGGTTCTTTACATTTTTTCAATGTACTTTTCGGTCAAATAAATAACATAAAACAATTCCATTGACAAGAAAAATATTATTCTGATCTGGTATTTCTCATTTCGATGGCAACAGCACAACGTAAACATATAGTACATATATCCCTTTTTTTACAATATCAATATCATAGACATTCATGTCTATGTATGTTACTTTAGTTCTGTGTATATTGCATACATGGTGCATGTGTTGCATAATCGATTAAAATAACAATTGCTTTGCCTTGCCTCGCTTCGCTTCGCAAATACTAAATATGTCACAATTTACCCAGGACAATCGCAAAACTCATATTGAATATTTCATTTAAATGAATACTCGATTTTCATTCCGTTTCCATTTCGGTATATTTTTTTTTTATGGATCTGAAATTAAATTGGTCTCATTTCGGTAAATTGCATATTTTGATTGGATATTTCAAATTGTGTGTGTATGTGCGTCATAAATGCTTCAATTAGCCAAACAATGGACATTTCGAATAAATATTTTATTTCACAATTTAGTCTAGGGCGTGGTACATTCCCATTCCCACTCCATTTTCCCTCTTTCTCAATTTTAACATGACTCATTATGGTTCTACAATATACGTAATAATAGGTGAGAGTTTGAGTCGAGGAAGCACAGGCGTATAGTAATTGCTTATTAAGAATTAATTAGCAAGTAAATTGCTCAAGAAACGCCCAAAATTTACGAAATAATATACCCACGCTTATACTTAAGCAAACTCTTTATAAGTACATATACATATGTATGCTTCCATTCCTTTCATCGATTTATTTTTCTATAATTAAATATGAGAATCCCCTTGTTAATTATTTTGCCTTATTACGCGATAATATTAAAAGAGATTCTCATGTGTGAAGGACACATACAGAAAAGTAAGTAATGATGAACACATGATGTCATTAGAGTGAATTCATAGCTCGATTGAAGGTTCAACATAATAAAATACGTCATAACTTGAAAAGGTCTTTAAAACAAGTGTGTTAAAAGAAGACAGACATTAAATATTTACACATACATTGCATAACGTATAAAAATTAAAATAAAATTATGTTCCAGAATCTTTTGTTACACAAAGAGGATCTACGAATCGATTTGGATACGATTGTATCGGTACCCTCTTAAGGTAATGGGTCTCCCACATACTGAGAACATTTTTTTATATGCTCTGCAATAGGCACAAAAAAATTGTCATGGCTTCTATCATAGATATGGAAGAGTAAACCCCATCAAATCGTTAACATTTAGGCTACCATGATCAAGAAAGATTGGGATTTATACGACACAAAATTTGATCCTCTAATATGGTGGACAGTTCTGGCTATGTATATAAAAATCTCGTGCCACTTATGGTCTCCGAAACCACTGAACTGATCTTGATGACATTTTTTATATCCACGTAATTTGATCCAACTTGAAAGATAGGATAGTTTTTATCTCGGTTAATGAACTCTATATTTTTTAATTTCAAACTGAATGTTTTTTAGTGAGTTCCATAAATAAATAGATGGCGCTGTAAGTTAGTTTATGCACCAATACTTCAACGTTTACTGCAGGGGCCTTCGTCATTCTAAAAGACAGTCAATTTGCTGTTCACAAGAACGGTAACTCTGTAATCTGCTCTGACAGCCTTTCCGCCCTATTAGCCATACAAAACATTGATGACTCCTCGATTCTTGAAATCCAGAAAATCTACACTAAACAAAATTACCATCTTCTGGGCTCCAAGTCATTAAAGAATACACGAAAATGCATATGCATGTTGCACGGCATATTACCAATGCCCCGCCTCACTGCTTTATATCGATCAACTCAAAGGATTTAAAGGACATTGTCACCTGTCACCTTCGATCTAAGAAGTTGTCTGAATAGACACAATTCAACTATCGGTATTATACCCCATCAACCTGACGTGTTCTAAAATTTCCCTACCCTCCAACATAACGAGATAGGTATACGGAGCCGATCTGAACATTGAACATCTTTTGGACTCCTGCCAGACCTTGTGGAATATCAAGACCTCCTTTTTTGGTACTCAAATTCCAGTCCAAATATTTATAACTCCTTCATACCTTAGCATTTCCAAGTTCTATAATCTTTTTAAGTACTCAAACACAAATATTGTATTTAGGACATGGACATAATTAAATCACTAGTCGAAGGCCCCAGTAGCTAGTGCTCTTTACACTTGTATATTAAGTCTAGTATTAAATATTAGGTTCCATTTTTGAAAGAAGTGGAAATAAGTATTGATGGCATCAATTATAAATTTATTTGATGGAGACTTTCCACATCATTGTGCAAGACACTCTCAAAGAGTTATAAATAACACAAAATTCTATTCAACACTTGTTGTCAGACCCAAAATTTATGATTGCATAAACGGTTGGGTGAAAAAGGATATAATTTTAACAGAAACAAATGACAAAAGTATAAAGAAAATTTACACAAAATTTATTTATTCGCATCAGAAGTCATCAAAGCAAACATTTTCCGCTTAATTAATTCGATAGCAATTAATTTAGTTGGCAACTCTCTGCTCTGGAGACGCAAAGAAATTGCAATTTTGATAAAAACAAATGCCATCTCAAGGGAAGAACAAAACTAACTCAATATGGTGTTAAGTAAAGGAAAGAATGATATGCTACTATGTACAACACATATACGAGTATACTTAGAATAACTATATATTTATGTTATGTCGCGCATTTATTTGCCTGTGACGTCAAAAGGAATAATGTTAAATACAAGAAAATATTTAAATGGGAAAAAATTTGTATCCATAATGCGCTTTAAAGGTGAGAAGAATAAACGAAAAGAACGAAGATACGTAAATGTATTAAGGGTTTTTCTTATGTGGTCATTTCAAATTTATTGAGCATCCTTAACTCACACGCATGGCTGACCACACACTCTGTATACTAGAGTAAGTAAGAAATTGATGTGAATGTGGAGGATGAATGGGAATGGCAGGTTAACCTGCACACAAAGTAGAAAATTAAACAAATAAATTAAGAGATAATGCAGGTGAATCCCTTTAATATTTGTTGGTATATCATATTGCCTTGTAACTTTTTCTGTATTCACTTCTTTTTCATCTTTTCTGTTTTGTTCTGTTTCGTTTTTTGTAAACCATACGCAGCAGCCATTCATACTACAATACATACAATATATGGTATTTTGGCTTAGTTGCTTTTCTTTTTGCTCCTTACTCTCTTCTTAGTCCTCTTAGTCTATCCAATGCTCAATGTTTGCTTCTGAGTTCTGAGTTTTGAGTTTTTTATTTTTATCGCAACAAAGCATAAACTTACTTTTTAGTACTTATAACTTTTGTTGGCATTAAAATCGCTTGTAAAAGTTTTAAGTTGGCAAAATGAACGATAGAAAAACCGGGGAACGTTGCCATTGTATGCCATGGAACAACAACATTATCTGACTGTAATAAAAGTATGCACATCCTTACATCCTCACAACCTTCAACCAAAAAAAACATTTTCGAAAATATGAGACAAAAATAAAATAACAAGACAATTGCAGTTTGGGAAACGAATGTTGGGTATTATCTTGCGGTTTTTATGTATACCTATAGTATAGTTAATACTTGTAAGTATGTTTGTGGCAAAGACAAAATTTGAGTGGTTGAAGTGATTTCGCCTTAATACCTAAAGCTGATTTTAGGTTGAATCGCAAGAAATTGCCACATTTTGTCTTTTTTTTTTTTTTTGAGAATTATATCAACTAATTGGGTTTTCACTGAAAATTAACTGAAAAATGAGGAATGAATTTTCAAGGGCAATTGCTTTTAATTATGAGATTATAATTCATAAGGGATTTTTTCGTTTCTTTATGAAGATGTTGTACATATTATGACATTGCTATCATCAAAGTCTAAAGCTACGTTTTCACCATTGGTAGATCTAACAATATTGGTCGATTTTTAGTGTCCATTTGCAGTATATACCAATGACATCTGCAAACGAATTGTAAACAACAAATTTTTAATATTAGCAACCGTTTGCATGTCTTGTGAGACAATTTGTCATTTGCCGTAGGCTTCCCAACTTAGGGGTATTTTAAAGTCAGATTCGGAAGAAAACGCAATTATATTAGAAATATTAAATAATTTATAAATAAAGAATATAACAAAACATAAATTGGTTCGTTGTTAGGGGGGTTTCGTAGCTATGTCTTTGTACTCAGATGGCGTCGAAGGAGCCTAGAAAAACCACAGAAAATATATGACCAAATACAACAAAAAAATTTAGGATAATATCTTCAAAAATTTATCAACGAGGACTACATAAATAGCATCGACAACTTGGGGAAATAGTAGAAGTGCTGACACTGAACAGGTATTGAAGCGTATGGAAACTATCACCAGTTGCAAGATTGAGCATTGTTATTGCAAGTCAGACTCCAGGGCTATTGCTTTTACGAAATACAGTGTCTTGCTTTCGAATGTTAGGCTTTATGAGATCCAACAAATAATCAAACTAATCACCATTCAAAAAAATTCGATATAAATTCGGCTCCTCTTCTTTATACTCGAAAAGCGATTTAGCATATTGTAGAATCACTCTTTTACACGACGCAATTGCCATTTCTTCGTCCACTCGCTATGAGATTTTTACTCATCACCTTCATCAATACTTTCATCAATGATTAAATTTTATTTTCTGATTTTCCTTAATAAAGCTCACAAAGATGAGGCTTCTAAATATTTACTCGTACCATTTGAAAACAAAAATTTAATATATCAACTTCAAAAATTCTGTAAATGAGTCTACCAATATGCTAACATGACGGCAGATGGTGTGAACGGTAAATTTTCGATCTAGTACCAACGTTATCTACCAATCGTTTGCAGGGTTTTTGTCAGATTACGTTGGAAGTTCTTACATTGTTTGCCTATCGTTTGCAAAGAATTTGCTGAATTTGAAAGGTCTGCAAATGTTGATAGATCTAGCAATGGTGTAATCTTAACTTAAGATGAACTATCAAGGCTGGAACAGAATGGTGAAGCTGAAGCTGAGTCTGAAGCTGGAACAGAATGCAAAGTACATCCATTATTGCTTTTATTTTGAATATCAATCAGCTATGCTTGTTATTTAGGAGGAATACAGAGAGTGGAGACAGATAATGTGAAACAGAGTAAAGTCGAACTACAATACTTTGACTTCACGGCTTCAGCTTCAGACTCAAACTCAGCTTTAGCTTCACATTGTGTTCGTTCACATACAAACAGCTGCATTTGACCATTCTGTTCCAGCCTTCAGTTAAGGATACCTAAAAATGGATGCTAAATCCTCTTGAGAATAGTTAAAGTAACTTAATAAAATTATTATTATCAAATATTTGACTAAATTTCTAAGTAAGTCTAAAAAATATTTTACTTAGTCAAAGGAAAATGAAAAATATGCAAGACTAACATCAAAATAAAATTTGAAGCAAGAAACAAGAATTTCAAACTGTTTAATTAAAATAATAATAATATGTAATAATAAAAGTGTTGTTGTGTTGTGCATTGACTTGGATTTAGATTCATAGTATATTGTAGTACATAGTATAAGCTTTAGGGGTGAGTGGAGAGAGTACGTGAGTTGAGTAAATTTATATTGGGATTTCAGTATATGAAAATAGTAAAAGATAAGTGTAATAGAGAGATAGATACAAAGATAGTGATGGAGATTTACAGTAAGAGTGAAGAAAAGCAAAGTAGAATGGAATAGAATAAAATAGTGTGTAAAATCTTGATAAGGTTTAAAAATGAGACAATAGATAATAACAGGATATGCTAGGAATAGCAAAAGGATATGTTCAATTTGTAATTGGTACAACAGATATAACATACCAACTACATACAGTAACATAATAATATGTGATATAACTGATCATTTAAGTTTCATTATATACACTTAGTTTCAATGGATATTTGAATTGTGCAGAAAATTGTCAATATTGAAAGTGTTTTAGGAAACTGAAACTATTCTAAAATTGCTTTGAATATTTAAGAAGATATGTATAAAAGAAAAGTAAACTTGTACTTAATGCATAGTAAGTACAGTTGTGTGTATTTTGCACTAAGTTTTGCGTGTGGATGTGGGATTGATTGTATCATTTATTTATTGTGTGTATGTGTTTATTGACAAAAATTATTTGCAAATGGTAAAATTTTCATAAATGTTTTTTTTTTTCGATCAAATTTGATATTTTCATATTGGAGTGAATTGTGAATTTGATTTTCTAAAGTGATGCTTTCTTCTCTTACGCTCTCAACTCACTGACGTTTCTTTTTATTCATATTGTATTACCGGATTTCTGGGAATTTAATTCTTTTAAATTTTATTTTCATCAATTTTCATTTTCAAAAATATTGTAATAAAATACATATATTTATTATAAAAAAAGTGTGTTTGTGTGTGTGTGTGTGTGTAAAAAAGCGCGCCTTTCATTTATATTATTTAGTAGTATTTAAGTTTCATTAACAAATTCGATTAAAATACTTGAAGCTTGAAGCGTTTGTCTTGAGTTCAAACTCAAATGAATTAATTAGATTATATAATAAGCTTAACACATGTCACAGCATATTTTATATATATATTATTTATTGTAAGTATGTGTCAAAGTATTGTATATATGTATGTGTATTTTGTATATGTAAATGTTGTTTCAAGATTTTTCACCAAAGAAATATGTAAGTATTTCGTTATATCAAAAAATTAACAAATCAAACAAATTTCAAATTATATGAAATTAAATGAAAGAAAAATTATTCATATTTTTATTGAGCTTTTGTTATAGTATCTTTTTCTCATATAGCCCAAAGAATATTCTAAAATAAAAATCCTAATTAAATGAAGAAGAAAAATCACACTTACAAAATTACAGACATCGAGGCAAACACACAAACACAAGTTGTTCTGGCCAAAAGCATCTTTCTTAATAAGATTTTCCCAACAACTTGTGCTGCCAAAATCAATTTCATAAGAATAACAAATTGAGCAACAGAAAAATTTAAATGAAAATTAAATAAAAATAATCATTCAAATTCTCAACATAAGAAGTACATTGTTAATAAGAGATACAACACATTCAATCATTGCAAAGTATTGCAATTGAATTGGAATTTGAATTATCTTCATGTAGTTTGTTGGATTTTATTTATTTTGATAAATTCGAAAAACACAAGATTATAACAAAATGAAGAATTAACTTTGCTTAACTCAAAAATACTTTTAAAAGATACTCACGAGTCATACTCGTTTCATTTCATTTAATTTAATTTGATTTGATATAATCTGGATTTGGATTTTGATTTAATTTTGTTTTCGGTTTCGGTTTCATTTGAAGAAAATATGAAAACGATTTTTGTATTTTGTAACAGCAGATTGACCTATGATTTGTGCATAGTTCTGCAATCAAATGTCTTGTGTTTCATATTTTCTTATCTTTTACTTGAGTTCAATTTGATTTGATAAAATTATGTAAAAATGTATTCGAGAACTCATTGTTTTTATTGTTATTTTGTAGTAGTAGTAGTAGTTGTTTATTCTTTGTTTTATTATTAGTAAAAAAGTTAACTTTATTTCTTGCTTTCTTTATAGCTTTCTTAACATTTTGTTATCGTATTTCGTCGCTTTTGTGAGTAATATAAAAAGAGAGTTTAGAGAAGAAATATTATCATGTGATATCGTACCGTTTCGCTCACCTTCTTGTCCCACTGAAGGACATATGGCACTGGATGATCGTTGGGGAACTCAACGTGACAGTTGAATATGACACCTTCGCCAAGTATCGCTGTGATGTGTACAGCATCTTCTGCAATAAAGAAATCAATAAAAGAAAATTACTAGTATTTGTGCACATACCAAAATTTTTAACTAAGCATATGCAAATCTTTGGTTACATAAGTTCCAAAGTAGTTCGAAGTAAACTTCAGTCTCTAATTGACTTCATTTCCGATTTGCTGTCAATGCAAAGGACAACAAACTGCTTACAATTTCCCTTGAACTTCCCAACTTTCCTGTAAATTGTTCATTCAGTTTATTTTTGTCAATGTTCAGCTCAAAAAGAGACAAGCATCGAATGATGGCTACGACAACGCAGATTTGTTTTAACTTCCGTTTTCGATGAATCTACAACAGGGACATAGGTGGTGTGCTTGGTTCATATATATACATCTACTATACTACTTACATCGGACATCATTGCTAACCTTATTACGTAATCGAATCGAATTGCAGCAAATTGACGTATCTGACAATGGCAAGCTTCCATCTGTGGAAGACAACAGACAGCAAGGATTCTATTCTATTCTTTTAGAATTCAAACAACAATCGTACGAATGCTACTTTTTTGGGACAATGATAGAGAAAAATAAAAGATAGAAATAGGAAAATTCTCATACTATAGTACATCGGTCTTACGACTCATGATTGCATTGGACAATTGTATGCTTGACTAAATGAATGGTTGACATGGATACAGTAGAGTGCTTGCAATTCATTTGAATTTCCGTCTCAAATTTAAAGCAATTCATTGACCAACATAACCAAGTTCAATCAATGCTATTATGTTGCATGACATAGCCATGGCTTAATACAAGATTTCATAAGCAAAGAATATATAGAAATTTTGTAACATTAGAAATTGGTATTAAGAGTTATACTATGATGATTAATTCAGATTTAATTCAGTCGATTGAACTTCCAACACTTCTTTTTCTTAAAAAAACCTTAGAAATTTTAGAAGTTTAGTATTTAGATATGAATTGCAAGTTAAAGTTTCTGTTTAATCTGATTTGTGTATCTCACAAAGAGATAGTTGATCCTAATAAAAGGAAGACACAAAGGAACTCAAACCAATTAAGGGAAGTTTAGATGAAAGGTTAATGTGAAACGCTAATGAAATGTCCCCTTATCAAATGTTAACATCAATTGGGTCTATTCAACTACTGTGTTGATTAAGTGGTTGAAGGGAAGGGGAGAGGTGCAAACAATGAGAAGTTGTAATAAGTAAGGAAAGTACTAGACTGTACATGCAGAGTATTGTCACTGACCATCAATAAATGTCTTGGCATATAAGAAAAAACCTAATCGAACTTCGGAACAATCATGCAAGGACATAAGAAAAAAAATATGTATGTGGTATCACATGGAAAGGAAACACAACAACAACAACAACAACAGTCAATGACCACACTTGACATTTGTGCAACTTTCAACAAATCCATCTAAACATGCAACATGGGTTAGCTTTCATCAGTATTATTTACTATATACACTGGTATTTCTTCCTAGCACATTTTCCATGTTCCATGTTCTGCCGGTGTTTTTATTGCCGCACAAATGTCAACGTCATGTCAATGCACATATCAACAAAGGTGCTTCGGGACAATGACCAAAGTAGAATCAATGAAAGGTGGAGCAAAGGAAGAAGCAGGTGAACTACAACTCTATACAAGTATGATAGTTGTGGGTGACAGGAAGAATAGATTGGGATTGTGAGACAAGCGGATGAATGACTGGGAAGACAAACTATCATGCCTGTCGTGACTTATTTTACCCACCTGCAATGCATTCTATATATATATTTTTTTCTTTTTGATTACCTTTCGTAGCAAAATCTTTTAATAAAGGAGATATAGAGCAGCAGCAGTGGCTGGGATCTCCCACTGATAGTCTTATCATTGGCTTCACTCATGTTTCTTCTTTGACTCAGAACACAGTTGCTTGGCATTAACTCAATACAAACAACTACATATAGACTAGACTGAATCGGAACTGTGCAAACTGAAAAGTTTTCTTCTCATGTTGTTCAAGATATACTTTTCAACTTTTCATTCACTCCTGCCACTCTATCCTATTTATCCTATCTTTATCTTTGTTCCGGACAACATGTGATTCAGTACGCTTAACTTATTAAGCTTTCCTTAGATTTTCTTGTCACAGAGAAGGAGTCACAAAGAAGGAGAATAGTAAATGCAATATTTATTTTTGTCCTTGCGGTAAACTAAACAAAAGTTAAATTCAATGGACAAAAGTAAACCTTAAAATAAGCAAGAAAGCAAGGCAAGGCAAGAGCAAGGAACTGAGAATGGGTAATGAAACTTCTTAAACAGTGAATGAACTTTACACGTCATGCTTGTACAGGAAATGCGGGCAGAAGCATAGGGTATGAATTGGGAACAGAAGTAGGGAAAAAGCTTTCGTGCATTAAAAGCAAGTGAACCAAATATACAGAAACAGAAAGAATGAAAGGAGGACAAACGACAGGATACTAACTGTCCAGCTAAGCTTGTGGAATAATTGTGGCAGTTGGACGAAAGAAGTTAACTTCACTACTGGCAAATGCCATTCACATCACATAGAACATTCCAACTAGACGGCATTTCATTTGGAATTTTGGTTAAAGACGACAAATGACGAAGGGAAATATCGAAAAAATACTATAGTGGAGAGTCATTTTCATACGGTATTACAATAGTAAATAAAATTTTTGGTTGCTCGTCCAGGCTTAGTACTCCGTACTAGTATGCCTGACCATCAAATGCGAATGTCACTTGAAGATAATTTAATAAGAATGCTGGTCTCAAACGAACAAGACTACTTAAAGCCCCTTAAACGCGTTAGCTATTGCCTATCAAAAGTACTACAAGGGTAGGCCGCCATCACCATCATCATCATCAAGGCTCAGGTCAAAGTTAAACGTGTGAAGGGCATATTAAGCAGTGAAGAAAAGATACTGAATGAATAAAAAAGTAGCGACATAATGAAACCACTCTGCATGTTGATCATGATGTTGATGTTGTTGTTGATGTTGACGATAATGATTATGAAAATGAAGATGATGAAGTGGCACAATATTAGACACTTTTCCTAGCCATCCAACAAAGACAACACCAAAGACGGCAATGATGATGGTGATTGTGATAATGATGTTTCTAGGGGGTGTTAAAAAGCGTATTCACATGCTGACACTTACTGGAGTGAAACACAGAAGGAGCACAGACACCAGACTGTGCACAGTTGAGCAGGGCGTTGTACGTTATAGTACCAGGACGACAACAATATACTCAGATGACTTCAATGACATGAAATAAGGTTGTTGAGGCAAAATGTTACTAAAGCTCCCAAGTTAACATAAATTTATGCAAATTCTAAAGTCAACAAGCGTGCAGTGAATAAATGAATGAATGACTGAGTGAATGAATGAAAAAACTGAATGAACTAACAACAGAATACTGCTGCTGCATTTAGCTTAAGTTATGCTCAGTGGAGGCTGCTAGCCAGGCCAAGCCAAACTGAGGCGGGTTAGTAATAGCAACGAATCAAAGAGCGCCAACCAGCGAACCTAATATTGTACAACATGGCGACAGCGTGGAGTAACGCGCAGCTTAGAACTGCAAGGACATGAAAATATATTAAATTTTATTTTCTCCTCTTTTCAAATTTTTGTTTTGTTCATTTTTATTTTTTTTTACTTGTTGTTGTTATTGTTTAATGCCTTTGTTGATGTTGATGTTGATGGAGATGTTGTTGCTTGTATTATTGCAGCTGCCTACTTTCATCATCAACTTCGCCATTATCATCATCGCCACGCCGCCATCATTGCCATTTCTATGTGCGTCTGTTCACATTTCTATTCAGCAGAAACATTATTTTATGTAAAGTATATTAAGTTATTTTGTTATTTTCTTTTTGGTTTTTGGAAAATAACTTTTGTCCTTTTTCTTTTACCATATTTAATGTACTACAAGGTCCATAAGCCCCCCTCTGTCTATTCCATTCACTTTGATTAAAACAAAAATTACATTTTTAGTTTAGTCAAAACAAGAAAAATAAAACTGTAATTTATTTTTTAAATGTACTGCATCTCAGTCTGATTATCTGATGTATTTTTTAATAGAACAAAGATTCTTCATATAATTTCATGTAAAACTCGCTGGTCTGACTATCTGACTGCTCTTGTTGAAATTGTAGAAATTTCAAATGGTAAATCTTACATAACAAATCCTAAGCACTTGCCTGATATACAATACATAACTATATAATGATTGCTTGACTAAGTAACATGTGACTTTTATCTGTTACCCAAGGTCAAATTTGCATTAGCAAAAATCGGATTTCAGACCGGCATTCTGCGTTATGCAGAAATTCACAGAAGGAAACTTCCAGCACTGAAAGAGAAGGACTCTTATCTAAATGCTGGAAGAATCAATGGCTGGTTCTCATCCCGAAAGGAAACCTGCCCCCTGAGCTGTCATTTTCTTACAAGCCCCTGTGTATGCTGAGTACTACTGGGAAATATTAGAACGGATTATATGCGCAATACTGCAGCAGTACACGGTGGCGCCAAATGAATGTCTCGCTGAACTGCAATTTGGCTTCAGAGGTACTTAAGGAGCAATCTAAAAGGTCTGCGTCATTGCAATGGAGGCCCGAATTGGCACTAGATGGCTAGGCAGTGACAAAAAGTTTTGCGCAGTTGTCACGCTTGACGTGAAGAATGCCTTCAACTCTGAATATGCATAAATACGCTAAGCATACTGGACATACCATGTTACCTAATGGTGATGTCTGTGATCACTGTCAGTGAGAGTTGGGAGCCATGCAATTGAGTCGAATACCTGGGTGTACTCTTGGGCCACCGACTATGCTTTAAGTTGCACTTAAACGAGTCAGCAAAAAAAGCAGCTGCCTTTATACAAACACTGGCCAGGATTCTCTCAATCCTAAAGGGATCCAAACAACAATCTCGGCTCCAATCTGGGCTAGGGCACTTGCAACCAAGATATACTTTCGTGATATAAGAAATGCTCACAGGGTTGCTAACCTAAGGATCTGCAGATTAAGTGGCGGGTGTACTTGCAGGCTGACTTCCAATTGATTTGGAAGCCCTGGCTGCCAAGGACAGGTACCTCGAGCGAGCATCTTCTCAGGTAACAGACATGGAGGAGATTAAGACCAGATGCCTGAATAAATGGCAGCACATGTGGAGCAGGGCAGATCCACGGAGGATACACCAGCTCATCCTATATTATAACAGATTGACTTAAGCGTCGTTCTTGTGATGTGGACTTTGAATGTACTCAATTCAGTATCTTCACAGGTTTTTGCACGCTGCGGATCCATTTTGTGATCTCTGCAGAGATGTCGTGGTGGATCCGGAGCATCTTGTTCATGAGTGACCCCATATCGAAGCGGAGCCACGATGAATGTATGAATGCCTTGGATCTCCTTACAGCTCACAGGAGATTATAAGGCGCATGAAAACATCTGTGGACGACTGGTCATTTTTCTCTGAATTTCTCAGAAATTGCCAACATAATGAGTGGCGCTCAAATGTACGAATTAACAATGTCGCCTTATTAATTAAGCTTACTATCCCTCCCTAGGAGTGAATGCTTTGGCGGTTCCGATAGGAGTTTTGTGGCACTGGGCATAAGTATTTTTAGAAGAATTTTACCTCCTTGTTCGATTTAAAAAAAAAAAAAAAAAAAAAACACTAAAAGAGAAACCGGTAAACGTCATGAAGGACTTCAAAAATAAAAACTTCTATCCGTGTTTCGAACAGTTTTAAATTTCTAACTATCAGTTATGTGCTTGAGAAATTGTTTTAGCTAAGTCCGACAGTCTGCCTTGGTATGTTATGAGTTATATCATAAGAAAATTAGTTCCACAGTTTGTGAGATAATAACATGAAATTTTGTAGACATTTTTAATACAAAGATATTTTGCGCAACGTCAAGTTTATTATTATATTATTTAAGACGAATAGTCAAATGCGAACTAATATTTCAGTTTGAATGTTATTTTTTATTTTCTGTATTGAATTAACTTATTTTTTCTATTTTTATTGCAGTACATGTATAATGTATAGTCATTATATTATCAAAAAAAAAAAAAAAATCGACATAGACAGTACAATTAATTGTAAGTAATCAGCTTTTTGCTCAATAAGCAGCTTATAGTGTACCATTGAAATGGAACAGACAAAGAAAAATCAAATTAAACATTAATTTTTCTTCCACTGAATATTTCTTTTTCCCTTCATAGATATACGTATGTTTATAAACAAAAAAGTTATAAATAAAAATTAAATACGAATGAAATGCTCTTAGGGTAGTTATACCATGATATGTTGTAGTAAATAGATAGTTCTAATATTACCTAATTATTATTTTAATATATTGAATGAAATACCGTTTAACATCCACAGAGAACACACACTCTTTTTCAATCTAGTTTTATAACCCAGCAGTATGCTTGGCGGCAATAGTCCCCGTTTCGATCATAACACACTATCCTATTTTATTACCTGGTGGCCAGTATATTTACTAGTGGCAGGCGAACCAATAAGTGCTTGTCTTCATAGTAAGTTAGCAACGCCTTTTCGCATTACTGGTGGGTGTTGAATTCAACAGTCAAAAGTAATACAGTGGTGACCTAGTATGTGCGCATTCCTATACTTAGTCATAAGCCCCTTTTCGCATTACTAGTTGGTATTGAATTCCCAATCAAAAATAATGCAGAGTCGATTGGTAAATGACAATTCAGGCGGAGACCCCTTTCAATGACATCACCGTGTTATATTCACCAATTAAATGAATGTTAAAGGGATAAAATAGAACTAATACTCGTTTAAAAGGGACAAGCCACGAAACAGTTTTGGACCAGTGATTCATACTGCAGCGAAGTTATCGGGGCAACATTTTTTAATACTCATGTATTGCAATTAAGACTTTGTTCAAAATTTTTATTAAATACCGGAAATAAAACTAAATTTTGAATTTAATGTGTTATAATTCATTACACTAGTTCACAAATTTTAACTTTTTTTATATACTTTTGGTGCAACATCTGTTTTCTTATAGACGAAATTATAGAAAATAAGTGCGATTAATAATTTTTTTATGTACCTGATACCTGGCAAATGGCCGTCTGGTCAAGTACGATGATAGTACATAATAACACTACTCAATTTTACACATTTTGTCCATAATAAAATAAGTGATGTCTGGCGGCTCTGGGATCTTGGTCTATTATTATACTACCTTCGGCGGTATTCGAAAAAAATCTATCACGTCACATTTTTTGGTATGAGAATAACTTTTTTTTTCCTACACAAATTATCAACTTGTATTTTATACTCCATTATCTTGTGTTTTTGTTAACTACAGTCAATTATGACAAAAACTGCTGGCTTTAATTAAAAAAAATGAATATAAAATACAATATCCTCACATTCCACCAGTCTCAAATCGATATCACATTCGGAAACACTGCCACATCCCGTGTGTCCAGGTATGTCAAGTGCGAGTTGCCCAGATTGTGAAGATCTGTTTATGGACGATGAAAATGATGACGCCACATTCAATCAACCAAAATAAATTGAACGACCTTGTGCGAGACTTTAACAATCTAGATCTGAGGTAGAGATTATTGCCTACTCGTCTACAACAGTGGCACTTATTGACACCAAATACAACATAACTTATTGCTGAAAAAGAAGTCAAATTTTCAACAGTTAATCACCAAAAAGGATGTTTTTTTACTGTATTACTTCATGATAATATAAACCATCTTTTCCTATTGGCCATGGTGTTAACAGTAACGAAACCTATCAAACAATGACTGTTGTAATGCAAATGATTCAATATGAACAGCACAAATGGAAAACATGTGGCGACTTAAAGAGCGAGTATACCAAATATTCTTTTTTTTTTGTGACTGTGGGATAGTCGAGCTAAGAAAAATCATTACTATGTAAAATATTGGCCTATAAGAAATGTATTTACTCCAGGAAAAATGGATCCGTAAAACATAATTTTGCCACCATTACTCATTAAATTGAACCTGATAAAAAATGTAATCATAGCCATGGATAAAAACAGTGCTGCTCTTAAACATAAGTATTTTAGACGCATAATTAAAAAAAGGAATTTTTGTTGGTCCATTGATACGTAAACTAATGCAAAATAAGGACTTTGAAAAACTTCTATGTACTAAGAAAAAAAAATGCTTGAGAGTCTTTTAAAATATTCGTCCTCATGCATCACCTGGACTTTTTTCCTGAAAACTTGGGTGCCGTGATTCACGAGCAGAGTGAACGTTTTCAATAACACCCTACAATTTTTGAAGAAAAACACAAAGATTTTTGGAACGAAGGTATGTTAGGGGACTACTGCTGGTCTATTTTAAGTAAAATCAACCATGTCTAATTTTTTTCTCTTGATATTTTATACCATTGTTTTTTTAACTATTTAATAAATATTTTTATAACATTTTGCTGAACTATATAGACCGTATAAACTAGTGGTATCTATTTATGTACGAGTATACAATATATTTTGTTAGTGGTATTCTTTAGAAAATTTTTCTTAGTTTAACTCTGTTTCTGTATCTTTTATATGCACTTGTAAAAATTGTCTGACTGATTGATTGAACGCATTTCATCGTCAATTTGTTCGATGTTCAAAAATCTTATTTATGTTATATCAAGATGAAAGCCATATATGTATGAATGATGACTGTCTGCCTGTTTGTCTGTTTGTCCTTCTGTCTACCATTACTACTATGTATACACTTGAATGGAAATCAACCAAACCGAAGTTTGTTTATATTCACTTGACTTACCTGGAATATTGTGCGCAAGAGAAATTTTTGCAAAAATTGCAAAAATCAAGAACACTACTTTGAGTATTGAGTCTTTCGCAATGCTTAGATTGTTTATGGAAAATTTTAACAATTTTCCAGGAAATGTTGTTGGTGCCGTTGGCCTCTTCTTTGTTGATGCTTCCGTTGCTGAATTTGTGTGTTCGATTGTAACATCTGTGGGAAGCGACCGCCTCCTCCTCCTCCAACTCAGTATTTTATCTTTCGTTGTTTTTGTTGCTTCGTCGATTTCTTCTATTTTACTTCGGATTTTGATTGTTCGAGTTTGTATCGTCGTCGTCGTCGTGTCGTAATTTGTGGCGAACGATGAACGCGACCGGCTTAATGCCTGATACCATCGGTAAGACCCAGGGTCCGCACACACGCCCATGCCTCTGGTCCCATAGTCAATGCCGCTAACGGATCTTGCTCATTGCAGTGGCGTCATCTGAAATACACAAAGGATATTTATTTGTTAATGAAAATTCTATAAATGCATAATAAGCAACTATTGATAATGTATAGAATGAAAATGTATCTTTATCCTGTATTCAATTACTTAATTTATTTAATTCACAATGATTTTACTTGTTGGAGTTGTCATGTCGACTTTCAGTTCTTTACACTCTAAGCAAGACCACTGTCATTACCTGGTGATGCATTCTTGCAACTTGGCAAATGATGAACACATAAGGCAGCACTGCAAGGATGCTAAACTAAATTCAGTTCGAGTGCAATTCAATTTATCTTACCATATTTCTCGTTCTTCCCTGCTACTATCAAATTCAAATAGTGTAAGTAGACTTAAATGACAGCTTTTAACCGACATATCCTACCTAAGTAATGTAGTTTTGCATTTGCAAATCATGTAAAGTATAGTATATTGGTCGGTTGGAGTTGCCACAAAAGTTAAAGTTTTGCCATGACTTGCCTCAAACAGCTTATCTCAAATGTACCACAAAGGACCAAAATATTGACATGAAAATTTTATGCTCGTTTTTAGCTTAATTAAATGCAATATTAATTGGCTTAAATACGCTATACATATTCCATGCAGGCTTCAGTTTAGTTTCCAACCCAAACTTTACTATTTCCCACTCTCTCTTATTAACAACTTGAGAAATCTATACAGAGCTGCTAAAGTTTTTCGTACAAATTAATAAACAAAAGTTTTCCATTTCAACACATTTTATGCTCTTAACTCAAAATCCCTGCATCCCTCCGTCTTCTTAGAGAACCCAATCATATATGCAAACAAGAAAATCTTTGTATTCAGTTATGTTACTCGGTTTTGGCATACCAATGGAACATTTACTTACTCGTAAATCGTTAAATTTAGTGCCATTTCTGTATATGTGTCAGGATACGTACATTGAGCATTGTTAATGCGCCATGTAACTGATATAATCAACGATGCATGTGTCCTTTCTCTTTGCCTAACCGTGTCATGTTTCTATGTCGACTTGCTTAAATCCTTTTGTTTTAATGTCTTCAAAAACTATCGCACCCCAAAAGTTTTGGGTTGTGAAAACTTTAATGTTTTGTACATACTCGTAAGTCTGTCTATCCGTCTGTCGTTGTATCTCAAGTCATTTGGGATATGCAGTAGGAAGATAATACACAAACCTAAGTAAGAGAACAAATGAGTCTTAAAAATTTCTGAGACATGCCTACGAGAGTGGATTGATTTGTTATTTGTAAAGAATAATACAAAAATGATGAGTATAATAAATCTTAATAAGGATGACAAGTAAAGAAGAGACATTGACATGTTATCATACTCGTCAGCAATCAAATTTTAAGAAGGTTAAGAGTAAAGACCCTGCATACCTAGAATTATACATATGTATATGGATCGAAGCACTTTACTTTTGTGATGAGAACTTTTCATGCAACCCTTACTCACATTTATATTGGGGGAAAAGGCGTGTAGCCTAAAAGAAGTGCTTAAGTTTTCTTTGGAAACTTTTTCCATTTCATTGTGGGCGACCCAAAAGAAAACTTTTTCACTAATGTAAAACTCGTGTTTTGCATTTTTCATCTACTACATACTGTACTAATTGCAAGGTGTTGATTTAGGCAATAATTAATTAATGATTTCAACTATGAGTAAAAGAACAATGCACGACTCTTTCTTTAGTGGTCCTAGCTAGTACCAATGTAATGAAAATACAATAGATTGTTGGAAAAGCATTTTATTTAAAGGAAATCATAAGGCATCTTCATATGCAAAAGCATGCAGAAGACAAAGAATAAAGGACCTAGGACATTGAACAATAGAGATACGCTGGATTAGCGCAGCAAGAGATAATAAATGTAATGAAACTGTGCTTAGGAGAAATACTAGTGTTTGTTACAGATACAAATGAATGAATGAGTAAAGGCAGACAAGCAGCACAGCAGGAGAATTGCAACAATGAAACCAACTATTGAAATAGAAGAATGACTGCAGAACTTCAGTGTCGACATGGGGAGAGCCACACAAACAATGACAGTCACTCAGACAGTCCCTCAGACAGTCAGTCAGTAAGTCAGCTATTCAGATGGATGGAAGGACAGACGACATAATTTTGTTGACAGTATTTGCTGGCCTTCATTGTTTCTATTCAATGTGGTTATGGCTCAGTGCAGAGTAGTCCTTGTTTCATACAACAAACAATAATACAAAAATGTTGTAACAAAATTAGAAAAATAATATATAAAAGTAAAGTAAAGTAAAATGGCAAAATGAAATTCGTTGATGTAATAATGATGATGATGATGTCAAAAAAGAATGAATGAAGTCAAATCCTTTGATGCTCTAGCGAATTTCTATTAAAGTTTTAAACAGTCAATGTGGCGTATAAGTGATCATAACTATTTTTCTTCCCTTCTGCTAGCAAAAAATATACCAACAGTATACTCGTATAATAAAATAAAACATGAAAACAGAAATACTGGCAGAAATAACAAATATAAACATAAAAAAGTTGTAAAATTTTAGCGCTTAAGGGTTTTTCGTAGATTTCATTCGGACACTGAAATCAAAGCAACGCTGCCAGGAGGCAACTCAAAATAGGACAGACCACACAAGAAGTAGTAACTGTGACAATCTTCCACTTTTAAAATGTTGTAAGATACAAGAACTCGAAATGAGGGCGTTTGGTTTTATTATTTTCGGTTTGAAAGGCGGCGGTGAGTATCTTGCAAGAATATTTTCTTATGTTTTGTCGGAAAGAAAATCTTGTTTTTCTCTTTTCGTTTGCTTAGCTCAGAAAGTTTGTTAGGGCGGCAAAATCTCATGTACTTTGGATGTGAGTCCTTTTATTTCTGTGAAGTACTGTAGGATGAAAAAAGGATTATGACTGTTGAGTACATGTTTAATTAATTTAAGAACACAATCCAAAAACAAAGTTAAAATCATAAAATGATGATTTAGTTTATTTTGTTTCTTCCTTGTTTTGTTCTATAATTTGCTCATAAAATTGAGGAAAATAAAGCTCTGCAGCTTAGTTTATTTAAATAAATTAGTTAAGCTTCACAAAAAAAGCTAATTGCTAATTGTATTTTATTTATTTTTTTGTATTTTTCATAAGACAACATTGTAAAACAGAAAGTACTTCATACTTCCGTCACTTTTATGAATAGAGAAGCTCAATTATAAAGTGTTGGCTTAGCAAATTGAGGTTATCCAATACTTTGCAAATCATATCCAACGAATATTACCAAATAATTCCACATAAGCAATGAACAATGAACAAATCGGTAAAATGCGTTGGTCGATGTCATACTAAATCACTATTGCCACCAACAAAAGTCTGATACCTGCAGCCACTTTTGATTTGTGAGGTCCTCAACTAACGATGTCCCCGTATTCCCTAGGAAACCTATGCTACACAATTGAAGTGTTGTCCTGGCACCAGCAGAACCAAATGAACACTAACCAGCCAGAATCATCATCAACTAACTAACCAACCAACCAACAACTGAATATCCTCGTCCAATCATTTAGTCAACCAACTAAACCATAACGACCACCATGGAATGGGAATGGATGAGTATATGAGTAGATGAGTTTAACTGCAAATTCGATATGCAACTGATTTAGTGCAGGATCAAAAAACAAAAAAAAAAAAAAAAATCCCAAACAACAACAAAATCAAAGCAATGATATATAAAGAGAGAGTGGGACGGTGTTTCTTTTCCATTCAAATAACCCAAAAAGTAGATAGAAGAAAATTCAACAATGTAAACTGCACTTGGACATGGATTGTGTAGAGTAGAGTATTGTACTATTTGCTGGACATGGATACCAATTCGGTTATCCTGTTTGGCATGCACTTGTCGTTCTTATCATCATCGTCATCACCATCACCATCACCATCACCATCACCATCACCACCACCACCACCACCATCATCGTTAACATTGTAATGCATTTCAATAGCTGATTTACCTTGTTTTTATACCTTTCCATATTGAGAGAACCACATACAGCTTTGGCTTAGATTGGTTGTCATGGCAGATATATGTCAGTGTAGTATGTGTCCTTTGAATAAGGTAGAGGGTCTAAGAGCGGACAAGTGCATGATTTGCAAATGAAATTATACGCTATGGCGGTTTTCGGTAATGAAAATTCTACCATGAGGGAAATCATTTTTCCGGCTTTTGTTTTATGACAAACATTTTCACATATCGGACAGACTTTTTGGCAAACGGATGGATACTGTCGCTGTTGGCTGCTATTTGCTGATAATGAGTTAGTACATTTTTGGGGTTTTCGGGATTCTTTTGTCACTGCTACTACTGTTAATTATGATAATGATAATAAATATGATGTTTATGATAATGATGATGTTGTGGTGATGATGATGATGAGAATTATCACTAAGCTGCACGCACATATGAGTGAAGGCATTAATGAAGTTTCCAGCTCAACATGGCATCATTTTGTCTTATTAAAATTCAGTTGTCACTCACAAAAAGAGATTAAAATGTTCCACATTTTGAAGGCATTAAGTTGGGTCTCATATAAATTTCACTAATGACAGACAGACAGACACACTTACACTTACATTTTTAGTATGTAACACAGTATAGTATATAGAAGAAAAGTAACAAACAAACACAGCTTAAAAGAGATTGTGAATAAAAGCAAACCACAAAATGCGTATGAAAAATGTATGCACAACCATCCTTTACCTCCTTTATCTTCCAACTTTCTCTTGAAGCCATTTTGGTTCATCGTTGCTATTTAAATTGAAAAATAAATAAAATGAGTTCCCCATACACATGCAACTACATACGCCCTAGTTCAGTGCTTCGGTTAGAGCAGAGATTCTTAAACCAATCCAGTCATAGAGAATTTTTGAAATTGAAAACTACACCTTATTTGCATTACAATATTTTCCAAATTGATTAATGCTTCCTCGAATTATTTGTCGAATCACTAAGTGCTCAATGGAGCACAGCTTAAGAAACTCTGACTTCGAGGAAGAGTTAAAGTTTTGTTGCTCAACTTCCGTTTAATTTTTTGCCTTTTGCTCAACTTAATTGCAGTGACAACATTTCATAAAATGTAATGTTATGTAACGTTACGCCGTAACGCAACTTAAAGTTCCCTTAAGTTGAAAGGTAACGAGAAATTGTTTCTAAATATATATATGTATATATGTGTGTGTGTATGTGTGTGGCAGACAGACACGCAGATATTCTGTTGATGAGCATTGAATGAGTTACATGAATGAGTTGAGTTGCGTTGATGGCGAAAGGAAAACATTCTGCACACGCACCAGGAACTCGACTTAAGTTGAGGGTGTGAACCCTCAGTTTGCTCACTTAACTAAGTGTGTAGTAATAACAAGGAGCAAAAAGAAAATATATTGTAATAAAGGAGAAAGAGAAAATGAAAATGGAAATCTGCTCCCATTTCATTTTGTTCCTTTCATTTTCATTTATCCTTTTGTTTTTGTTGTTGATGTTTTGTTGCTTCTACTAATACGACATCATTTAATGGTAACAAAAAAGAAAAGAAAAACCGAAAGAGTTGAGAACCTTTATTCAATGCAAATTTAAAATGCGGGAAGCTTTTGTTGCCATTCTCTTCTTTTGTTTTGTTTTTATTGTTGCATCACGCACACGTTATCTAAGTCATCCTCTCAATTCTCCTCTTTTGATGCCCATCAAATTCCATTAAAGTACATTACAATGAAATTCTGTTTTAATATCTTTTACACAAGCAAAGACCCTATAAGGTTGTGTATGTATGGAAATTATTACTTCGATTAGACAAGATCAGATCTAGACAACAAGAGCTGGAAAGGTGTATTTCGATATTTAATCTTGGATTAGACGTTTTTCAGGAAAACATACGATATTTATGGTACAAAAATATAAAATCCAGGTTTCTCTTCGTAGCCTTCTGGCTTGAGCAGGCCCATTTCCTGCGAATTAGTGTGATTCTCCAGTCTATTCGTACCGTCTAATTTCTTCTTTGACACCCAAAAGTCTCTGTGCAGCACCGAATTTCGTACATATAACGAAACACTCACTACTCTTCAGAAGCATCGATTGAAAGTTTTGAGTTATTTCTATGTTTCAGTTACCTGCTGTACCCCATAATTGAATGCAGTATGCACATATTGGTTCAATTATTGTCTTGTACAATAGGGACCCATGGGGACCCATGACTTAACGGCCAGTTCATTTTCAAGCTTTTCAGGACGAGTTGCTTCTTCTTTCTCTTGATATGCTCCTGCCAGTTGAGCATTCTGTCCTGGGAAAGACTGAGATACTTGGCAATGCCACGCCTTAGCTTAAAGTTCGTGTCGACTGGCTTATCAGAATTTACTGCGATGTTCCATCTAACTAGTCAAGAACCAATAACATCAAGCTGTCGCTGCAGCAAACACGAGGCGTGTTGGGGATCCGATGCGGATGCTATAAACACTGTATCGTAAGATCTGCCGAATAGAGTGTGTATAGAATAGAATCCAATACACTACCCTATGAAACTCCCGCCGCTATGCGCATTATGTCGGAACTAGCATCTTTGTATCGTAAGACTTTAGGCAGTGGTAAGTAGTATGGCGTCAGCAATTTATTTTTTTTTTAAACTTAAAATTATAAAGTTGATTTTACAGCAGAATTTTGTATGTTTTTAGTGGAAGTACTATTTACCGTAGATTATTTCTGTGCATATTCCCAAATAATTAGAGGGCATAGTATAGGTTTTTTTTAAATTTTTTTATTACATGTTAAGTATTTTAAATTTTATATTAAATAAGTATGTGCAATTTTTTGGTTTAACCATTTGTGTTTGTAGAATGGACAGAAAACTGCCCATGAACAAGTATAACATTAAATTTTATAGTCAATAGGAATCAATTAATGAACCAAAGGAACAACAAACAAATAAGGAAAATCATCTTATAGATCGGACAGTTGCAGACGATGCTGTCAGACTTCTAATATATTTGGAAGATCTGGGTACAAAGGATGCATGTTTCACACGAGCAACTGTCCACAGAGAGACATAGAGGATCCACGAGCTTATACCACATATAGCAGATTGTTCATTAGTACCCTCGATTCGAAGCAATTTGAAATAGAATGCATGCGCGCCTTTGATCTCCCTCACAACAGATTATAAGGCAAATTATTACTTCTACAGACAATAGTCTGGCGAAATTTGTACCATAATGCGTGGCACTCATATAAATTAATTAGTTAATTCCGGGGATGCACTATGTGCATAGGTTTATTAGGAATTTAACAAATGGAATCTGAATTTAGACTAGTGCAATCTGAATATTCCAGTAATTTGAATTCAGATGGCTACACCATGTGCATTTGGTTCCTGGTTTATTGCATATTATTGAAATTAGACAAGGAAGCCAAAGAATGTTGTGCTTCCTTTAGCATTTATTTCAGACTAACTAGTTCACCTGCCCTACTAACCAATATGGAGCAATATTAGCAACGACTGCGCTGTATTCAAACGCTACTGCAGTACCTCTTGTTTTTCAATGCTGCTGCAGTACCACTACTCAGGAGCAGCTAAATGCATGTTAACTTATACATGAGCGAATTCCGGCGTCTAAATAAACACATTGTCCTTCCCCACGAAGAAATGCTCTGTCAGTTCCGTAGGGAATTGACGTGATTTGAGGTGATAGGCGTTAAACAAAATCATCTTATTAATATTAAGAATATTAATGTCAATTGATAATTTTATTTATGTATGTTGAAAAACTTAACTTCAACTTCTTCAACTTCCATATGAAAATCTCATTTTAGTTTGAAAATTGTTTAAGAATTTTCTTTTGACAATTAAATTACTTTTCAACAGATAAATTGAACCTACCCTTAGATAACAATCAATTAAAAATGAGTTGCTTCATACCAGAATTTTCTTTCAAGAAAATATGAAAGTCTTATGAAATTTAAATTGCAATAGAAGTTACAATATGGTAAGATCCTAAAAAGATACTTATTTGCTAGTATTACTTGTATGTGCATACATATAAGAACTGTTTTTAATTCATCTAAGATTTAGAAATGAACTTATCTGGATTAGTTAGTTACATTCTTAAGTTAAGGCTTGTTAGAAATATTTTGGGCTTTCGATTAATTTCAGAAATTACAATGGAAAATCCTTACCAATTATATGTGTAATTATGTTTCTGCCTCAATTAGAAAAAGAATTTCCACAAAATAACCCTCGATTAAGCATGATGGCTAAATACAATTTTGGTAAACAAAAGAAATACGCACATGCACAAATACACGCACAGACAAATTAAGCAAATTTTATATTAAGCATTTTAACTAATTTAATTAAAAGCGCAAACCCACATTTCTCTTATCCATTTATTTTTATTTTCCATTTTCTTCTCCATCATCATCATCATCAGCCAACTTAATTTCACAAGAATTGTACGCGCTTTTTTCACGAAACATACTCGTACGCACACATATTTCTGTTTTGGGATTATTCTCCCACAGGATGGGTGTAATGGAGGCGACTGACTATGGAGGGTGTTCAGCAAAATAGAAAAAGGAACAGAATGAAAAATGTAAACTGTTGCAAAGCATTTTAATTGCTTGTATAAAGAGTCCCAAGTATGTATACCGCACCGTATAAATACATGGAATTCTATACCCGGAGGAGTTCAACTTAACTGAAGTGAACTGAACTGAAGGAACAAAAAATGCTGACGTCAATAGGATACATATTTGTGCCTTGCGCCTCGTGTACTTGAGGTTAGCTCAGCAATGGGTATGGATTTACCATAGTACGAGTATTGTACAAAAAAGAGGAGTTTTTCCGTTTTTCCCATGTAGTTATTGGAATAAAACATATAGCCCCATAATAATGAGGGCACAAACGAGTGTTGAGTTAAAGAGGAAGTTCTGATAGATACACGTACAGTGAAAAGAAAAGGGAGTTTGGGCTTCAGATAGATGTAAAGAATTTTTCATTTTGTTTCAAAATACCTAACCTTAGAATGGTATTGTGTAGTGTACCCATCTTGATAGCAAAGTTAATAAGGACAATTCATCATCAACGATTGTGGCATCAAAGATGCTAAGGATGAACTTTACTTTTGTATTATTTATTTATTCATTTATTTAGTTTTCATTTGCTTTAGTATCTTTCTTCCCATCTCTCTGCGTATCTTTGTATAAAATTCGTTATATCATTATTGAAAGTCATCATCATCATCATCGTCATCATCACGATCAAACTGTGACCTAAAATCAACCTTTAGTAACCACAGAGCAGACACCCAAAAAAATTTGATAATAAATTATTTAATTTTTATAAAAATGTGAATTATTCAAAAAAGGTTCATTCTTTTGTGTGCTTACATAATAAATATTTATTATATTGTATCTAGATACAAAATATTATATACATTTATGAAATGAAATGAAAAATAAACTCATCCCATCATTTTGTTTGTTGGCTTATTTTATTGTATTATTTTATGATAATAAATGACGGCAATGAGTCGACACCTTTTTGTTTTTCATAAATTTTACATTTTTTTTTATATTACAATATATGAAAAAAGATTTGAAGCGACAAATCCCAGGAATAAAAAAAAAATATAAAAAAGGCCAAAGTTTGCTGAAGCCAATTAAATTTTAGAAGAAAAAAAATTTAACTGCTGACAATAGAAAAAAAGATGATGAAAATACAATACAAAAAATACAACAAGAAGAGATAAATTTCGGCAACTTTTCCATTTCCAATAATTTTCGTAATGCAAGAAAAACTTTGCCAACTTGGTCAATGCCGACCGCACCCACTCTCCCAGTGACCACCACCCATACAGATTTTACCATTTGGAAACGCAATGACAGGAAATGAAAGAAAAAAATAAGTTAAAAAAAAACTGAAAGGAGATAATGATGAAGATGTCGATAATGAAGATGAGGAAAGAAGGGAAAAGAAAAAATCGCTTTGAGTAAAAGTTTGTTTTATGCTTAATTGCGGCATTTCGATTAAGCAAAATTAATAATAAAAGTTTTTCTTCTTTTCTTTTCTGTTGTTATTATTTATGCAGCAAAAAATTGAATAAATGAGGAAAAAAGAGCAAGATGAGTAATGAAGAAAATGTGAAACAAACAAGAGGAAATCAAGATTTAGCCATTTGACTCAATAATAGAGAGTCTTCAAAGTTTGTTTTCCATCATCAATTTATTTTTCTTTATTTTAATTTCACAAAATGAGCTGCAGACAGCTAAAGAAAAGAAAAGAAAATAATAACAACGAACAAATCAAATAAAGAAAAGATGTGCGAAAAAATTAACAACAACAGCAACAACAATAGCAGAAGAAAATGAAGAAAATAAAAACCAAGAAAAATTTACTTATTTCCATATAGCAAAGTAATGGCGACGCTAATGAACGCCAAATCAAGTCAAGTCAGGCCAAGTAAAGTCATATCAAACCCAACCAAACCCAACCACACCAAAACTCAACCAAGTTAAGCAATGCCGGACATGACCGTAAACTTTTTGTTGGACAAGTTGATTTCCGTTGAAGTTATTAAGAGGAGAATGCGCGAAATAGTAAAAAAAAAACTTAAATGAGGAGACGAAGAATGTAATGAAGAAAATGTGTAGAAAAAAAAGAAATGGCAAATCATTGCTCAAGTGCAAAACTTTTCCCATTATGCCGATAAATAAATTTATGTTTAAGTTATTTTTAAAGACTGTAAAACAAGGCAAAAGGGAGCAAACAAATAGCATTCCTATCTTTAGTTATTCTTTTCCTATTGACAGGCGACGATGACAATAAAGATGGCAATGAAGACAAAGCAGAAGAAGCTCGTTAGAAAATAATAGAAATCTATGTTTTGCTGATTTTGCTGATGTTCTTCATCTTGATATTTAAGCCAAAATACAATAATAAACAAATAAACCCCTGTTTCCTTTCTTCAGTTCATATTGGCATCTAAGCCACAGACAGAGGAGACTTAATTTAATATGAAGACGCGCAAAGCGACGCGACGCCATTTTCTTTAATGTTAGCAAGCAGCCATTTTTGATGTTATTCTCCTTTCCCTATAACATTTGCTACACGTATATAGAAAAACAACAATATTTTTAATAATACTCATACATACATATTTACTCGTATCTTATGACTTGTTTATTTCTATGTCTGTGCTATAGTAGCATTTCGTTTTATTCCTTAACTGTACTCAACTTGATTTTGCCTTTTCGCCGCCAGGATACTTTGAGTTCCTTTTCTTTCCCTGTGGCAAGATTCATTTTTAAATTATCGATTTTTTCTACTCTCATTTCTATTGTGGTATTGGTGCATTGTAGTAGAATGTGTACTATATCCATATAGAACGTCATAATGCGGCGCCATCGCATGTAAAAAAGCGTACATTGAACTATGTGCCCGGCTTTGCTTCCGCTCCGATTCTATATGTATATTCCATGGTATATATGTATAGATGGATTTTATATGCAGTCACTATTAAAAGCTTTGCTACTTAAGTTAGGTTTTCCTTTGTTACCGTCACTGCCACCGATTAAAGGGACTAACTTATGTACAAACATATATGTGCACCTTCGCCTGGTTCCCCGAACACTTACTGCCTCTCTAGAGCCAAACTTTATTTGCAGCAGTTTTATGAAACTAAACTTTGAAGCGACAGCAGTTGATGTTGGATGTCGGTCTTCTCAAGTTGAATTTCTTTTACTCCTTTGAGTTGAGCAAAGTGTGGATGGAGCATAAATTATTGAAAAAAAAAAAACATAAAGAAAGAAATTCTTGCCTGAGAGTAAAGCACACAAGTGGCAAGTAACGGCAAACATTGGCAAGTTACTTCGACGCCTGAAAAGTGTTGCTCGTCCGTCCCAAATCGTCATCTTCGTCATCATCGTAGTCGCATTCAACTTCCAGTCATCGTTCTCAACATTGTCGGCGACTTTGATTGCTCTTTAATGAGGCTAATGGTTGGCGACAAGTGTGGCAAATTGCTTAAATGGCTTTATGAAATAATGAACACTTTGCCAAAACATCGCAAGTGGTTGCTTAATGCGGCCAGGACAACAACACCAACTATGAACAGTATAGGGATTTCATTCATCGTTTTGATCGATCGAATGTTGATAGCATTTTGACACGCAGCAGTTAAGTTTTTGATAAAATAGTGTGACCAATTGATAGATTTTTTGATAGTTTTTATCGGCAAACCGATTTCATTCAAATTTAACCAAACATATTTTCTTCCTCCCTTTCAAGTTTCAACAAGTTCTGTTCTTTATCAGCAAATTCTTTGGTTTTATTTTACATACTTAATTGATTGATTTTTGATGGTTTATAAAACATACGCCCTATATGAGCGTAAGAAAGGGTATGTTCAATATGTATGATAGCAGAATGAGACGTGTAAAATATACTACCATAAACCATGCACATATTGTTTTGATCAGAATGATAAAACAAACCAATTAAGTTACCTTTGTCATTGGACATCTTTTTATTGTTTATTATTATTATACTTTTGGGGTACAAAAAATCAAAACTTTATGATTGTTCGATTCAATATTGTCTTTTTATCTTTTTATTAGAAAACACCAATGAAAAAATCCTTCAGTTGTTATATCGCACGATCTCAATGACAGTGATCAATTGACATCACTAATCGCTTGGACAATTTTTGCTTTTTATTATTAAATTAATTCACGAGATGTAACGCAGGAAGATACGAGTACGGACATACGAGTTGAAGAAACATATTATTCCAATCATATAAATTTAATTTCCGCTTTAAGTAATCTATTACCATGCTCTCGTAATGATTTCCACTGTCAGTAAACGCCTGTCCACGATAGTTCTCAAGAAAAGTTAATTCCATTCTTCCTAGAGTGTTGTAATGTATCTGAAAGTGATAGGGAAAGTGAACAAAATGCTCATAATATTGACACAGAACAAACAGCGGCAGAATCTGAATCTTGTATGTAGTACATATGTCAGACCTATTTTGTTGAAAGACATGTTGTAGATGATGAAAACGTTTGATCTTGTTATTAAGTTTAATTTTTCTATTTATATGAGGATATAAATATTTCATTGGTTGATAAGTTCTCGGTCTGGCACTCAGATGGAGCCACAAATACAGAAAAAATATTTTTATTAGTAAGTACTAACCTTAAAAAGGGGGCTGTAAAAAAAAAAGCTACAGATGTTTTAGGAAAGTTTCTTTTCTTATTTTCAAAACAATGGATAAAAATGAATTTCGTGTGTTGAATAAACATTGCTTTTTGATGGGGAAAAACACTATTGAAACGAAAGCATTGCTTGATAAGTATTATCCAGACTCTGCACCAGGTAAGTCGACAATTATTGACTGGTTTGCTAAATGTAAACATAGTCGTACGGACACCGATGATGCGCAACGCTCCGGTCGCTCAAAAGAGCTGGTTATTCCGGAATATATCAAAAAAGTCGACTGCATCGTTTTGACAAACCGTAAAGTGAAGTTGTAGGAGATAGCTGACACTCTAAAGATATCCAAGGAACTTGTAGGCTTTATTTTGCATGAGAAAGTTGTTTTCGAAGTGGGTGCCACGTGTGTTAACAGTTGACCAAAAACACCAGCTAGTTGATGATTCCGAGCGTTTTTTAGAGCTGTTTCGGCGAAATAAAAGACTTTTTGCGTCGATACGTAATAATTGACGAAACTTTGATCCATCATTACACGCCAGAGTCAATGGACAGTAGCCGGTGAGTCTCGACTAAAGCGGCCAAAAGCGGCCAAAAGCGTAACAGAGTGCTAGCAAGGTTGTGGCGTCCATATTTTGGGATGCGAACGGTGTTTCGTTTATCGAATACCTTGAAAAAGGCAAAATAGTCAATAGCGATTGCTTCATGGTCCAACTGGATCTTTTGAACAAGGAAATTTCGAAGAATCGGCCCCATATGCCAAGAAAGAAAATGCTATTTAACACAAGTCTTTGGCAAAGATGGTAAAATAGCACGAATTACAGTTTACAACCACCCTATTCTCCATATTTGAGGCACAATGACTTTTGGCTGTTCCAATGAGGAGGTGATCGCCGAAACAAATGCCAATTTGAAGCCAAAGATAAACCATTCTTTCGAAATGCTAGAGAAGAGCTGGAATGATTGTATTGCTTTTCAGGGAGACTTTGTTGATGAATAAAATTAAATTTCACTAAATAAGTTGTGTTTTCTTCATAAGATCGGAAACTTATCAGCCGATGTTACTGAAATGAAATGTTACTCAAGATTTCCAAAATAACTAAGAATAAAACTTTAAGAAATGTTACTTTTACCTGACAGTTCATCCTTGTAAAATCATTGTAAATTTATTTAACTATTATTTGAATCATTTTCAGTAAGGGCGGCAAAATGCTACCCACGCGATCACTCACGTTTAACGTAAAGACGCAACAACTCTAGCGTTAAGGATAAATACAAACTGTAAACCACCTAAAATCTAATATATATGTATCTTTATTTATCATAAGCTCATCATAAACTTTAAGTAATAAAACTAAAAAAAAAAAAAAACTTTATAGTACTTGTGTATAACAACTTAAGCTCAATTTATCCAATTTTAACTTTCACTTCTTTCACTATCTTATTCTTCCTTAGCTTCTTCTTACAATATTTCATATGGCGAATTTCTGAAGAGAAACTTGTCAAATAGATTTTGGATTTTAATGTAGAGTACCGCATCGCCATAAACCATAATTGTTTAAGTTTTTAATTCATAAAACTCAATTGCCCACTCTCGCTTCTTCTGTCAACCTGATGAGATCTTTTATAGAAAAACAAGCATCCAAAACTCATACACCCACATTGGACTCCAGTGCACTTAACAATTTTTCTTTTTTTTTTGCTGCTCTTTCTTCTGAAAGTTGCGCCTAAAAAGAAACCCGCATAATTAAAATAAAAAAATGAAATGAAATTAAGAAAAAAGTACGTATAGTAAGGGAACTAAGTTGAAGTTGGTGGAAGTTGGCACCTAAAACTGACTACCAAACTTGTATTACCCTACATCTTGTTTTTTTCGACATTTATTCAGTATATTTTACTCTAAAGAACGAATGAATTCTGAGTTCAGAGAATTCTCTCTATCTCGCTCTCTCTCTCTCTCTAGCATGGTTTGTTCTTAGCCGTTTTTGCTTTTGCCACTGTTATCATAAAAAATTCAAACAATTTCTAACTTTAACTGCAAAGTTGTAACTTGGTTCTTTCTTTTTTTGTAATGTAATTCTTTTTTTGTGTGTTTCTTTTACTACAACTTTTTAGTTTTGTACTTAAATATCTTTGTATTCTAGTGTATCTACTATCTATGTGTATGTATGTATGTATATACATAATAGTATTTTGTGTTTTTTTCAACTTTGTTTTTATTCTTTCTTTTTGTATTTGCTCTGAAAAAGTTTTGAATGCGCCGGAATAGTTTTTTTCGTTCCTCATTCCCACTCTTTTAGCTTAAATGGTACTTTGCTTTTGAGTTATATAATTTTTTCTGTATTTTTTGTAGTTATTTCATTTTATAAAAGTATCTTTTCGTTTGCATTTATATATTCTTGCTGAAAATTGAAACGCGAAAGTAGTTAAAACTTATAATAGAACTTTTTTCTCTGTTTGTACGAGTATGTCGAAAGAGTACAGTGAAAAAACCATCCAGTTTTATTCGTATTTCTTCCATATTTAGTTAAAAAGCAGCAGCAAAAGCAGCACTTAAGTACAGCAATGAGAAAATGAATTAAAAACAATTTGATATTTTTATTGGTAAAAAGTGTGAAGAGGAGAACCAAGAAATTGATGGAAAAAAATGTCGAAACAAAAGAGAAATCAAATAATAAAAATAATAAATACTAAAAGCAAATCGGCCTAAAATTCAATAACCAATTATTTGCAGACATCAAGCAAAAGGCATCAAATATCTGTCAATTGCCAAGTGAATGAGCGAGCACAATGTATTTAATTTATGAGCACTGCACAAACGAATAAAAGTGTCTCGAACAACAGCAACAAAAAACCAAAAATATCTCCTCCACCAAAACTAAACAAATGAAATTTTTCTGAATTGCATGGAAGTGGAAAAAAAAATGTACAAAAATAAATAAGCAACCTAAAAAAAATATATAAAATACGGTTACACCGAGATCTCCATTCCTTACACGAGTGTCAAAAGTTGTTGGTATTTTAAATTGAAAAAGTGTTTTTAAAAAATGTTTGTGGGGAAGTAAGTATATGGTAAAAGATACAATCCCCTTTATTATATTGGGTATACAAGCAAGTTTTGAAGGATTGCCAACAGAGGGCACCAGTAGTGTTTAAGCATATATGATCATGTTGGAACCAACTTTAAGTGAAAACATCATTATTTTAAAGCATTCACTCCATCTAAGGTCAACAACATATGTTTTTCATTCGACAACTTAGCCTGTTTTTGTGCCTACAAAACTTCATTCGCGGGAAGCATTGGTATTTAGTTTCCATTTGAAGAAAAGTGCAGCAGAAAGTCATCGACTCCTGTGTGAGACTTACGGAGAACATACTTCAACAATTTCAACCTGCAAGTACTGGTTCCAACATTTCAGAAGTAATGATTTTGACACAACTAACAAGGAGCGCGAAGGAAGGACCCCAACGTTTGTAGACGCCGAATTGGAGGAAGTTTTGGACGCAGACCCGTGCCAAACCCAAGTAGAACTTATTGCAATGTTAGGCTTGACTCAACAAAACGTATCATTGCAGTTGAAAGCCATTGATATGGTCCAGAGGGTTGGAAACTCGAACTCAATGAAGAGATATCAAACGGCGTGTCACTGCTTCCGAAATGCTGCTTCAATGGTACAAATGGAAGTATTTTTTGCATCGTATCATCACTGGTGATGAAAAATGTGTTCATTACGATAGTCTAAAATGCCAGAAGGCGTATGTAGGTGCGGCGAACCTGGATCAATGACGCCAAAGCCAAACATCCATGGCAGTAAGGTTATGCTCTGTATTTGGTGGGACCAGATGCGAATCGTGTACTACGAACTTCTGAAAAGTAGTCAGACGATCGAAGGAGCTTTCTACAGACAATAACTGATGTGATTGAAGCGTGTAATTGCGGAAAAACGGTCGGAATGAATCTTACACCATGGCAATGCTCGGCCACATGCCGCAAACGTGGTCAAAATCTATATATATCGATGAGCAATACTTTCAATGAAATACCGTATACCCATTTTGCACAATTAAGTTTCAAAATAGAAAAAAATTCTTTAAAACTTACGTGTGTACCCAATTAATTCCTCCTCTATCCAATGAGCTTGATTTTCTTTTTATTCTTCACAGTAATAAGATGCATTGCCTTTGGGAAAAAACATAGAAAGAACTTGACCCAGGTCAGTATGGTCAAACACAGGGATGTTATGCTTGCTTAGAAACCTTTTAAATGAGAATGCATTGTATGGTGCAACTAAAAAATAAGGCCTAGTTGGATCAGCTCAGATTAGGGATTGCAACACATGCTGAGTATTATATAAAAAGAGTAACACAATTTTTAGGTAGGCAGTTTTATTGCTTAAATAAATATCAATATGCATTAACTTAGCACACAGTAGTAAATAGTTAGATACTTATGTATATTAGGCATATTTTGTTAGTCTACTTAAATGACATCAAGTTTTAATGGAATATTCATATTAACTTGCCATCTTGGAAACACTTAAACCCACTCACATGATAAATATTCATTGCCTTAGACTTCTGTTAAGTAAATATATGTGTTAGTACTGGTTTTTCCAATTTTCTTATGAAATATTATGGAAATTCGTTGGTCTATTAACAACACAGCATCATTTTTTGATAAGACTGAGTGTGAAAATCCAAAAGAAGACTTTCCACTCACAGTGGTTGTTCACAGGTCTTTGGACCTCGTTATTGTAACAAAATTTATTTAAGTCTCATCCTTCATTCTATTTGTTACATATATTCCGACAAACTCAATATACCATTCGATTTTGTAAATATGTTGGCATGTACTTCAATATAAAAATATTGTATAATAATACAATATGGTAAAGTTGTTATTTTTATACTGGACAAGTGATGAGAGGCTATTGAATATTGAAAGAGGGGAAAATATAAAATGAAAAGTATTGCATTTAGGTCAATTTTTATGCTTCAATACCAATAAAGTGGTAGAAGTACGTACAGGTCACACATGTGAATAACAAGATATGTACATTCAAATTGTTAATGTATTACATATATTGTGTAGTATTTGTAAAATCCAATAAAAATCCACCTATCTACCTGCTATGAGCATGTGTTCCTGACAAGGGAATTATCAACAATATATGGTTATGTACGAGTAGATACGAGTGCCATGTTTTTACATATTGTAAATGAAAGCGAATAGGGTAAAAAATTAAATCAAACTAATTTCAAGTGGTGGAAAATTGTGAATTGCATTTACTAGCCTTTGGTCGATTCAAATTTAAATTGGCAGCAGCAATGAAATATCCAACTAAATATTTTACTATTGTATTGCATGTATCTTTTGATGGTATTATGTGGATAGACATATGGCATACAATTTAGTATTTTTACCCATTGAGTTTGAGTCCACAGAAACTTCATTTTCAACTCTTATACTCACTCACTTAAGTTGAATGAGTTTGAAGCTTAAGCTCATATAAAATTCAACACGAAGTTTTCTGATGAAATTCACCATGATCATATCACTTGTGATATTCACCATGCACCATTCTCATACAGAGAAACTTCATGTTTACTTCTATACTTCATCACTCACTCACTCGAGTGTTTCTTTTCTACTCCACCGTCATCAACTAAGCCATTTACGTTTTAGTCACAAGCTTCGCATCATTGAGTTTACTTAACTCGTCTCGTCTCGTCTGCACTCTCCGTCATCATCCTACTTCAACTACAATCAATGGTCGTCGGTCAATGAAGCTTAAACTGGCGCTCTTTCACAGTTGCTTAATGCTCACCCCAAGCTTTCATTATACTCATAGATTTTTGGTGCAGCATAAAGCAGCAACGCGTTCTGGTAACTGGTCCAAACCAAGCATCGCTGCTGCTGATAACTCACTCCTCTTCTCTCTTCTCCTAGCCTTTATTGTATTTGTTTGCTTCTTAGTTATGCTATGCTGCTGCTACAGAGTCTTTTGTTTTATTACATTTTCTTGTTTTTTTTTTTTTTTGTTTTATTGTATTTTGGATGTTTGTTTTTATTTTCATCTTTTCTTTTGTTTTTTATCGTTTGGCTTTTAGTTATGCTTCGCCTTTCTGTTGTTTGTTGCTTATTCATGTATTTTCGTGTCGAATTCTGTGCTCTGACCACGAATTATGTTTTTGAGTACGCTTCAAATTTTTTTGGTTTTCTTTTTTCTTATTTTTATTTTGTGCTTTTTCATGTTGTTTTATTACGACGTCTGGCTTTTTTTCCTACTTATATATGTAAGTAGTATTACTATGAGTATTTTCAACCTTTTGTTTAAGTATTCTCGTTTTTTATCTTATGGTTGGTTTTTATTGAAGTTTTGTTTTCTTTCCGATAAACAGTGGGCGAAGATGTTAAAATCTTAATTTGATTATTGAACAATAAAAATCTAAGAAAATGAAGAACTTCTCTACTTGATGTTTCTTTTTTTTTAAATGATAAAAGATTCCAGAATTTGGTCCTCACATACATTAATCAGAGACACCATTCCAAGAGGAATCATATATTCGTCTCTCTATATCCCTTCCAGGATCACTTAAGTCTATATCATACTTACTATCCAAACAAAGATCTTAAAAAAAAAAAAAAAATTTCCTACGCCCCCGACGTGATGCTGTTCTCTTTTCAATGCAGTAGTTGAAATACTTTTGAAATGGAGACACATAATTATTTGATATGACTGTCTCGTTGGCTCGGAGGTTAGTGTGCCGAGTTGACATCCTAGTTTCACGGGTTCGATTCCCGTTCAAGTCATGTCTTGTAATTTTCTAAATCTTACTCTATCCTTCTAAACTCTCTTTCTAAGATGAGTCGCTATTGCTCATCTATCTATATACATAAAAATGAAACTCTCAAAGTGACATTTTTTTGTTGTACTTATGGGTTATTAGGTACACCCGGTAGGTGGCGTAGTTCTGGAGTTACAGATAGTTTTGTGCTTTACAAAGTATACTGAACCGTTTTTAATAATTTTTTCTTTTAAGAACAAATGACTCCTAAAACATCGAGTTGCATACTTAGTTTTTTCATTTTTAAAAGGTAAATATACTTTTTTTTATTATTATGCACAATATTTCACGGCACAGAACGCCTTATAACGTGGTCTTCAACCACCAAATACAACCTTGACCAGAATTGTGTGGCTCTCACGTCAGGGGCGTAGTAATGTCCGCCGGGTCTACTCAATTTACTCCGACATTCTTCATTTTCTAAGGGGTAAAATGTATGCTGCATCCATTACCCCGGTGGAGGTATCTCTTACATATTCAGTTAAGACATGGTAAGTGTTAAATTCTGCAAATCCTTATGCTTTTATCTTTGCTCTTGATTTCATTAAATAAGAATTTTTAATTTTTTTTATTTATTTAAATTTTAAACCAGAAAAAACATCGATAATTTCCACTGTAATCATGTTAGATGCGTGAGAAAATTTCATATATTTTGTGAATGGTTTTTCTGTGTATGTGTACAATGGTCATGAATTAAGGTAAAATACGAGTATGTATATTTTTTTAATATACTGGTAGACTTACAGGTATATTCAATTTAAATATTTAACGAACATTGGTACCATTTACATACTTATTTATACTACAAGATATTTTTGTTTTATTTTTCTTTTTTTCTTTCTGTCTTATACAAAAATGCGCATATTCTTGATTTTGTGGGTGACCTTAATTTATAGTCACGCACATCAAGCTACACGACAACGCGTCATATACTATTGTACTATATAAACAAGAGTTATGACCCAATCAAACTGAGCCAAACAAAAAAACAAATAATATATACACATGACAAATATCAGAACATAGAACTCCTTACCCAAACACTAGGAAAACTATATGCATTTAATCAATAGTAATCATAGTAGTAGTAGTAGTAGTTCAGGGTTGTCGGTCGACAAAACAAAAGCGATTCATTATAAAGCATTCATTGAGTTCAAGTTTTTAACTTTTAGATACAACAAAAGAAAAAACAAAACAAAAAGATAAAGAATTGAGTAGAATCAAAACACAACATAAGCATGAACTCGAAATGGAAACTATAGATTTTTTGGTTGACAAACAATACAAGAAACAAAAAAAAAACTACTTAAATGAGCATATATCTTCGCATTAGAACAAACAAGAAGCAAATGACATTTCCAACATAAGTATGTATCGTATCAATCCTTCATTTTGGTTTGGTTTCGGATTCTTAAATTCAATTGACTATAAAAGACAACTACAAAATAAGAAAAAATCAAGAGATAAATAAATGTCTCAAAATGTTCATTTATCATTATTAACAATTTGTATCAATTGTTTCAATGGATTAGCAAAGCAAATCTATCTACTGCCTTCCGCTTATCAACTTCTTTTGTATTTTTCCAATAAGAAAATGTATACAACTGTCAACAATAAGAAAATTAATGTAGATACAATATATACGACATTGGTATTATGTTATGTGCTTTCAAATAAGCTTACCACAATACTATATTTTGAATGGATGCATAATTGTTGTGTGATAGACGTTTGTCTCAATCGATATTGTGGTCATTAGAGCATTTTCCTACGGCAAATGATCGGTATTCTGAGCGAAAACTAACCTCGAAGACAAATTAAATTTTGTTTTAAAAACCCACTGTTATGCTTATTTATCAATAGTACCGGGCATATGAGCTTTACTCAGGGAAATCATGTTTTTTGAGAAAATACCGTCTATACATTGAACTGATTCGATTCGATCGAATCATAATAATACCCAAACTTTTGAATAGTCGGAATCTGATTCACAAATTAGAGGAATGCTTTTCTTTATTGGAAGACCTCCAAAAATTAGGAAAAAGCTGCAAATCAACACAGTCTGAGGATGTAAATTCGGATGAACTATCAAATTACTTGAGTATTTTAGTAGGCAGACTCAATGAAAATCCTTTGGAAATCTGGAGCTATGTCAAAGTTCTGTTTCCTAAGCTGTATAAAATTGCATACAAATACTTAATTATTGTTGCTATCTCGGTTCCATCCGAACATTTATTTTCAAAGGCTGCTCAAAAAGTCAATCAGCAAAAGAAGTATGCATTATATTTTATGCATATGGCAACTCTGCACCAGTAAATACATGACCAAAGTTTTCTCATCTTTACAACTATGCCATGTGCCATCTCACTTGCATACCTTGATTTGGATTGTCAGATTTTTAGGCTGCTCCTTTTGAGTTATCCGAATTTCTTTAACCTCCCTACTAATAAAGTGAGATAAATCTATATATATACAAGAATTAGTAGTTAAAATATATTATTAAATAGATTAGATGTAGATAAGCAACAAACAAATAATTTAGTTGTGGTTTGGGGTCTTAAAATTCTCTTATGGCACAAAAAGTACCTGATTGTGGGTGTTTACTTTGGATTTAAACATCCTCTTAAAGTGGTTTAAGCGAAAAGAGTCTATTTTTAAGAATATGAAACTTGCAGACCCTGAGATGAAAAAATACTCGTTTTACTTTATGTATTTTTTGTACAATCATCTTTTGAAGCTTCATGCTTCTCAAACACTTTATCCACCCACACAGACATAAGTATATTAATCGTGTGTGTATCGGAAAAGTTAATTGTAATGCAGATACAAATCTGCAACAGATGAATATGTACGTATATAATCTCATACTTAATGTATGTAATTAAACTTGAATGAAGTATTTTATTTATTTTATGGATTTTTAAATAAATGAAAATGTTGGAATTTTCATTATTTTCTGATATTTATGCTGTTATTTACTTTAAGTATTGTTATATTTTCCATAAATAAATATATGCTCGTATAAATGGATACATATACATATATATATTTTAAAAGTATTTACATTTACAAACGAATACGAATGATACCAGACCACAGAAATTGGGTGACAGAGTTTTGCCTTCGAGTGGAACTAAGTTAAATTGTCAATGCATAAAGATGCATAAATAAACTGGAGGCAATAGCAATATTAGTAAGTATATTATAGTAAAAGAAACCAATAAAACCACATAACACTCTGGAAGGCATTTTGTAACCCAATAACAAATTATATACCATGAACTAAACTCATAGTACGGCATGTATCAATGATACTCTACATGAACTCATTCATCTTTACTCGTACACTACTCACTTCTCATGCCACGAGACCATCATCAACATTTTATAGTACGAGTATTTCTTATTTTATTTTTTTCTTCTATTTTCTCATTTCAATTTTACAATATTTATATTTCACATTTTATTTATGTGTTTTTTTTGTTTTTCTTTTCTCATGTTTTTTAATTTTTTGGGTGCGAAAAATTTTTATATTGGATACAATAATTGAATTGTTATAATAATATTTACTTTAGTTGCATTTTAATTGAAAAGTTTCATCAATTTAATTAAAAAAATATACCACAAGTGGGAATTGACATACATTCATTCATTCAATCAATGGTTATTCGCTTGTTTTTTGTCTGTATTGTATTGATTGACATAATCATCAATCAATCATTCAAGCAATTATTGTTGTCAACCATTCGTCAATGTTCGAAATTAAATTAGTTATTGATATCATTGCTCTGCAATATAACCAGCACCACCATTGCCAACACCAACGACGATTCAATTAATTCGCAAGTATTGACATTTTGTTGGCCCAGTTAAATCATTTTTTAATAATAATTTTGGCTTGCAAATGTGTGAAATATCTCATCAAATATTATGTGTATGTGTATGTGTATGGTATTTTAGATTAAAATAAGCTTAGTTGCCATTGAAATTAGAGAAAGAAATTCAAAATTCAATTTCAAATCATATCGCAGATTCATCAAATTCATTTCATTTTGACCTAATAACTCTTCTAATGTTATGAAATACAACTACCATATATTTAGGATGATTTATATTTAGTTTAACCAAGAGAGAATAAGTTTAAAATCTGGACTGAAAATAAAATAATAGTTACATCGAATGATTTCTATATCTTTTTTGGTTATCGAATCATACGAAACGTCAGAAAATGATGATATTAATTATGAAATATATGAGACTGCAGATTTCCATATGAGAGTACCATGAAGATGGGTTTTATAATAGCAGATTATTTTTCAAACAACGTAGTTCTAAATAATAATTATGTATACTGTTCATTGAATAAATTAAAGAGACTTATAAGTATTTTTTGCATTTCTTTTTTATTATTTTTAGTGTATGTAGTATGGTAAAATAGAAATCATTAATTAATAACAGATGATTGGTCTAAAATATTAACAACTTTAAGATATCATATTTAATTGAATTGACCTTAATCATCATATCAACTTTAAAGACTTGAAAATATAATCAAAAAAGAATATAATATAAGAAACTTAATAATCTTGTGATGTCTATAATTTATCCAATCGCAAATTGAACCTATCGCAACAATTTTTATACAAGACAAATCCAAAACTATAACCAATTTTCTAAGCGATGTGAAAATAAATATATTGGATTGGCCACCTAAAAACCCCGATTTGATTGTTATTGAGAATGTGTGTACATGTATAAAAAAAGAGGAACATATTTGACAAGAACGCACGAGTAGACAAACGCAGCGGTATAAAGCCTTTGGAATGACATTTCTCCGCAAATCCTCCATAATTTAGTGAAATAAAAACCAGGCCGATTGCAGAAAATTACCCATGCCAAAGGAGAGTTCGTTTTCTATAAAGTTATGCATTCATATTTGTATATTATGTGAAAATACTTTTTTCTCCATATATTTAAAAAAAAAATATAGAATTGAAATAGTAGGTATATGTGATTTTGCCTGCTTATTAAGTATTATACTATTAACATATTCTTTTGTTTTTAGATTTAAAAAAGAAAAATATCAACAAAAATCCGCGATTTTAAATAAAATGAATGCATTAATTATAAATAATAATAAATGCTATAAATTATTATTCTAAAAAAGGGAATTAAGCAGTAGATAAGGAATTCACTTAACTTTTGGAAAACAATTTTTTATGGGCTAAACTACAAAACAATATTAAACAGAGGTTTTAATAGATTTAAAAAGAGAGGTCTTTATTTTTGGTCGGAATGAAGACAGACAAGATAGGCAGGCTACTCTGTATACTAAATACCTGATGTAAAAATGTCTTTTTTCTTCCAAGTTATGGAGCACAAAGTTAATTAATTTTTATGTCAAACACAAAGTGTTATTTTGTAGGTATGGTAACCCACTAAAAAACGCGATATTTGTTTGTTTGTTTATAGGTTAGTATCAGACTTCTTTCAGGCTAATAAAGAGCATTTGCGGCACGTGCAAATTGTCTTGTTCAATCAAAAGAAAACAGCATCGGAAGATCGCTGAATTTTTGAAGAAACTTACTGCAAGCTTGTTCCAACCACCAAGACTTTCAACTATTCAAAAGTGGTGATTTCAATGTGAATAACAAAGAACGCGAAAATTGACCAAAAGAGTTTGAAGATGTCGAATTGCATACATTTTGTATGAGTTTTCTTGAAATTTTATAGTACTCATTATATATCGTACTCGACCCGGCCTAGCACGGGCGGCATCCAACCGAACGGCGACAAATGCCTGATATCAAATATGGTTCTTTTCATAGCATCAAAATATTCTCTCTGTTACAGTTTGAGTATCAACAAAGAACACAGTTTGAGTATATATATATATTTTTTTTTTGGGCATCTGGCCCGGATATTTCAGTTAATAATAAAATAACCGGAGTTAGTTTTATATATAAATATAGCCCATGACACTCAGTGACAACGTAGCATTCTACTGGTGAACTAATTTTTAAAATCAGATGAGTAGTTTAGAAGATTACCTCTAACATCCAAATAAACTTATATCTCTTTAGTATAGATAAGTTAAGCCACTTATTTGTCATCTATCATTTCAATACTTTTTTTTACCATCTAGGTTTTTTTGAACTCTTTCTCTTCTCTCCTTTTTTATTATATTATTAAGGTAAGCCTACGTTAGGTTAGTTTTTATCGAGAACTCATGTAAGACACACACATAGTGTCGCTATCCCATGATTTATCATTAGTTTTTTTTATTAATTTATATTGAATAGATTTCCATTGTTGTAAAATTACAAAACTTTTTGTATGTCAATGGTTACCAATGAAACAGTAACACCTATGAAGCATGGTGACGTTTGACAGAGTATTTTAAAACATTTCGTCAATGATGGAACTTAATTTTTGGCAGTATTGCTAAGAAAATTTTAGATTTTGATAAAGAAAACCCTACACTATTTGCGATTTGACAGGATAAAAGTAATCAAAGCCAGAGTATTTCTTTTTTTTTTTTTTTTGCTTTTTATTCTGAAATTCAGAAACAATCCGGTAATACTCATTGAGTAGGTTATAGCGTAACAAGATGTTGATTTAAAAGCTTGCTTTCTTTTGTCCTTCTTTATGTAAAGGTTCAACATTGGGTAAAAAGAAGACAACTTAAATTCGATAGCACAAAATCTAAGCATGTTCAAGTGGTAGAAGTTTAATTAATGTTTCTTTTAACAATTAATGAAAAAATAATTCAAAACTAATAGATAAGATACGAGTATAGCATTCTTCAATCTTATTTTACAAAAAAAAAATGAAGCTCAACTAACCTTTTTTGCGCATACATTATATAATGTATTTGAACCAATCGATGTAATAAAGTTGGATTTTCCTATTGGTGTCCTTAAAATATTTCAAAGCCTTCGGAAAAGCAAAGTAATTCACACAAGTCTTTGAACCAAAGAGAAATGTGAAAGCCTTTTATCACTACTTTGACACTTTCTTTCCGCTTCGAAGATATTTAGGATTATTCTATAATCTTATTTATTTTCGTTGCTACGGAACACTAAATGCTTATTTAACTTTTATTTTATTTCATTTCGTTTCCATTCGATTCGATTAGATTTTTTTTTTATAAAATTTTTTAGCATTTGCTGCTATTTGCGTTTTTCAAGCAAAAACACTTTGTTTACGGGATAATCTCTTGATTTATGACACTTCACTTGTTTGGGTGTTTATTGTATTTTGTTTGCTTGCTTTGCTTCCTTGCATCCTTGTAGTGATGAAGCATTTTGGTGAAACCTACATTGTTCCGGGACTACGGGACAATGATGTTGATGATAATGATGTTGACAATGTTGTTAGTGAGTAGTACGATGATAACAAAGTCGAGTCGTAAACAAAAAATAAAATCAGTTAAAACAAATAAATAAATGAAAACAAGATACACACAATATTTGTGTACAATGAATGAGATATATTATCTTATTTTTCATTTATTTATCTTTCATTCACAAATTTGGCAATAACAAAATCAATAAGCCAATCAATTGAGTATTGTTACAAAAGGATTAAGATTGAATTTTTATTTATTTGCATGTTTCATTTATAACCAATTCATTCATAGATTGCCTGTTTTTTTTTTTTTGAATTATTTATTTTTTGGTTTGTCTCATTTTTGACTTTACACGCCCTTTTGACATCACACAACAGCAACAAAAACAGCAACAACAAGGACAATAATAACAGCAGTAGGATTCCTAACAACGATTTCCTCGATTTTCCGCGGTGACGGCACAAATTAGCACGTGACTCACACAAAATACAACAATATTTGTCTTTATTTTGTATTCTTTGTTGGGTTTCAAAGACCTTATGGCATTTTATTATTTTTTTTTATAATTTCATAATTTGCATAATTAATTTATATTTTTTTTTTTTTTTTTACCACAAAAATGTTTTTTTTTTATGTTTTCCACAAAAAAATTCACTGCGGCATTTTATCGTTGACTCACATTGACCTATGTTGCCGCTGCTATATCTGCTGCTATATGCCAGCATTGGTAGTAAGTTTCTTGCAGCTGAGTTGTCCGTCTCCGAATCTGTGAACGTGATTCGCCTAAAGATACTTTCTTCGTAGACGGACGGACGACAATGATTTCAACGTTGAATTTCGGCGTCAACAGCGAGCAATAGACAGAATCAGCTGAACAGCATTCAGAGGAGCCAAAAACTGGAGAAAATTAAAATTTGCGCTCCCTGGAAAATCATTTTTACTTTGCAGACCAGACCAACTACAACAAAATAAGCAGCAAGCACCGCATGCTTTGGGAATGGAAGCAAGCAGTACGAGGAGTAAGTTGGAGCAATGAAACTGCTACTACAAAATAGTACAAGCTTAGCTTTGGCTAAGAAATTTCCCACAAATAATGGGAACTTATTTAAGATCAAGATGTTGGTCAATTTATTGATATTATTTCACAAAGATCATATCTCTACATTCATAATGTTTTGATAATAAGTATATTTAATGTTATCATTGAAAGGAAAAGAGTTAAAATAGATCAAAACGCACTATTCTAAGATTAAGGAGATATATATTTGATTTTCATTATATATTAAGATTGGATAGAATAGGATGGGTTGTCATAGGATAAGCATGTTGCTTGCAATAAGGATAGTTCACTCAATGTAAATCCTCAACATTCTTAATTAAAATGTGTAGTGATCTGGATCTAATAAGAAATCAGACACTCTATAAGAAATATTCGTATTCTCTAGTAATTAAAAAGGGAATGGAGTACAAAATTTAATATCTAACAGCTGATGGTCAATAGGAAAAAAAAAAAAACTCACAAAACTCGAAAAAGTGGGAAAATGTAAAGAGAAGGCTTTCTTTTTTCTTGTTCTTGCGCAATTTTATAGGAGTTGAACAATTATTGAATATAAATGTTTTTAGCTTTGCCAAAAGTGGAGAAAAAATAACGGATGCTGAAGAAGAAGAAGAATAACACTGTGTGGAAGAAGAAGAAAAAGCCTGTTTTAAAGAGTAATCGATGGACAGAGCCAGAGTCCAACATAAAGATTACTTAAACATGGACAAAGATGAAAACATGCTTTGGCTCTTCTACTGCTGCTTGTAAAACTTCTTATATTGTCAATTTCTACTGCATAGAATTGTGCTGAGAATATGAGCGTCGATGCTGCTGAATTCTACAACATTCCGCTCTCATTTGTCATTATTATTGTTGCTGTTGCTGTTGCTGCTGGTGTTACTAAATATTGTAAAATGTCCCAATATGGTTAACTCATATCCTTCTTTGCAGAGTCACAGCCATAGCCAGAGTCGTGTGCTCTTACAATTGACGCGAAACTGGAAAAATTTTATGCAGAAAATTGTTTCTTTTTTTTCTTGGGTTCTTTTCTGAAAACTGTGCACGCGCGCGGGTGTGGTCCATAGAGCTAAGAACTCAAGCAAAACTATACACAAATTTCGGCATAACACATTTTATATAAATATAATAATTATTCCCATAAATATTATTATTATAATATATTTAAAATTGTATCAACTGTCATGCTGTTTTAAAGAATTTTTCACTTTAAATTCCCATTTGGGTGTCTTTGCCACCCTCAAAATTAAATAACATTTCTTGTTTTTTTTCGTTTCTTTTTGCAACTGTTACGGATCTCACACACATGCACAAACTCACTCAAACACATACGCACACATACAATATTTGTACACATACACACACACATACATGGATGGTGCCATGAATGGGCAACACGAACTCATCGAACAACCAACCCTTACTTTGATTTTATTTATTTTGCAATAATCAATTTGTATATTTTCGTATAATAAATTTGTATAAATTTTCTTTATTCTGTTGAGATATTTTTATGTTTATGCATATCAGAGAAAACACACAATTATTTATGTAGAAGCTAATTTTCCGACAAGCTTTTCACTTTCTTCGCTTTAGTATATCCGTTCGCACGTTCGCCGAGGCAGCACAACAACTGAGAACTGAATCTGTGCTGAGCGTCAGGAATAAACCAGACCGACAACATTAAATTTGGCTGCCTGCTTGCTTACTTTTGTCAGCCTGCCTGTCTCTCTGCCTAATTGTCTGTCTGTCTGTCTATTTGTCTGTCTTTTTGTTACCTGCGAGAGTGTAAGCACAAGAGAAATACTGGAGAAACAATGAGAGCGAGAGCGCGCTTGAGCAGATAAATTCGCATAATACTCTTGATTGCTCTCAAAGTGTAGCAGATGATGCTCTCAGGGCATGAAAATGCCAAAACAAACTCTTATACTCGACTTTGTTCCAGAGTATCTAACTAAGTCACAATACAATGGTATAAACCGAAGCGTAGTCCACTTAAAGAAGCGCATACTACAAGTGGCATTGGTACTAGTAAACAAGATGCGGGCTTAAACCCAGTTTGTCTTTGTACCTGTATCTATAGGTGTAGTTGTGAATGTATCTGAAGCCAAACTAACCCTTTTCAATTGTAATATCTTGTAGTCTAGCAAGACTGAGTTCCTCGGACATCTTCTCCCTCTCTTCCCGCTTCTCGCACAGCTTCACATTGTTTTTATTATTGTTGTGTTATCTGAATGCCGCTCACTTGCTTTCGGTTTAACTTTGAGCCCTTCATTTGTTTTTGTGTCAGTTGACCTAAAACCAGTTTTTCTTATGTTGAACTCCCTTGGCGGCTCCGCATTTACTTCCATGCCCTAAATGCTACGCATGCGCAGTCCAGGTACTTTAACGCTTGCGTTGGCTCAAGTGGAAATGTGTTAAATGCTTTAAGAAAAAATATTTTACTATTTATACCACACATGCATACCTACATGCTCAATTTTTCGGCAACAATTTTTTTTAACGGCCAAGTATCGTGCTTGTGGGTCCTATTAATTGATCGCTTTCAATGCTGATTAATGGTTTTTTAATTATTTTTATATGATTTTAAAGAAAAATTTTTAGCGGTTTTCATTTATGGTACTTCCAAGTTTTTATGATTGATGTGCTTTGGTCTTTGCCATAAGGTAAGCTAAACTCTTTGATCTCAATACATAACTTCCTTTGTACATAAAATCCACTTCCTCTCAATGAAATGTAATGATAGAGAAAGAAAAACGAAAGCAGAGACGGATGAACTAATACAATTGCCTGGGGCTTAGTGACTCGGTGGTGATACCTGCCGATATTGCTGTTGCTGTTGATGTTGTTGTTGGTCGGTGCCTTCACTCGAGCGTGAGTTTCCCACGTTAACGTCAAACAATGCCGTCTGTCATTGTAGGCTGTGATTATGCGGACATTCGCTGAGTGATGCGCTGCTGACTGCATTAAGGGTCATAGGCGTAGTCAAAACATGTAAAAACGTAGAACCTTTATAACGTGACAAATGTGATTAGTACTGTTAAGATTTTTTTAAGGGATTCATAAATGTTCAATAGTGGTAAATTCAAACCATTTTGAATCTGCTCTAAATAATCCACAAACCATTCCTTTTTTAAACCGGATATACATTACTGAAAAAGGGACTCAGTTTGGGATACCGAAACAACTGTGGTTAAATCTTAAATCATAATGAAATTGAATGAAGTTAAAGTAACATTTTCCTAAACAAAATTTGATTCAAGTAACCTAAAGTAAAGTCGGATGAATAACTTATTGATTTATGTATACATATAGAAACTATGAGTTTTTCACAGATATAATCTCAGCCTCTAAATCTAATTTCATTACTCCCTTATTAAAACAAATTGAGCATAAGTACTATGAATGATTCTCACTTAAGTAACATTAAAATAATCGAAGGGGATAACATGAAAGCTTCAGAATTGTAACTTTGCTTTATAAAGTTGAATGTTATTAAACGTAAAGATAATCTATATAATTAAACGGCAAACACATGTGTTGTGAATCCTTTCTTGCCTAAACCACCGAACCGATTTTGATTAAAAAAACATATCCATTGAAAGGTATTCTGCGCTAGATGTGTAAGACATCAAATCAGCACCATTTATCACGTGATAGAAGAGTTTTTACAATCAATGTTTACAGAGAAATTATTAGCACTTAAATGAAATAAATGTTTTTTCTAGAATGCAGCCGCGGGTTACCCTAATTTCAATAAAAGGAAAGTATTAATTTTGCAATTAGTTATTTATTAAATAAGGTATACTATAGAATAAAATACCTAATACTACTAGAGTATTAGCTATTAAGGCCTACGACTCTTCTTTGGAATTAATAAAGCACTTAGAAGACGCTTCTGTGGTAAATTAATTTAATAATGTTGAGACATCATATTACTTTACACAAAATACAAGGTCCAGGTGAAGCTATGCTAATGGTTCAAAGACCAAAGAAAGAGACAGGAATTTTGTAATTTTCATCCAAAGACAGTCATGCAGAGACATACTTTCGTAAATATATTTCGCAGTGTCATTGCATTCTCACGCTGATCTGACTGTCATGTAGATGATATTGTAAAGTCTTTAAAAAACATTCTGCCATTATCATTAGTATGAAACTACAAATATTCACATACTTATGTACAGGTAAGGCAAAGATTCCATCTGACAAATTTTGTACACGAAACGAAGTCATACAAGGAAAAAAAATTCCGAAAACAAATGAAAACACGAACTTCAATTGAGCATGTGGCAAACGTTTCTTGTTCCTTATTGGAAAAGTTATTCGAGTCTTAATATGAAAAAGAAGCACAGGAGAAGAGAATATTTCTGCAAAGCGATTGCGCAGTCACTTACTCTCCCAATCTCTTAAGGGCGCTGTATCTTACTCTCCCTGACTGGAGTGATGTTCAGCTAACGTAATGTCTTTTGAAGTCACAGTAAGTGGTTTCAGTGTAAAATATAATTCAGGTGCATGTCACAGGACATATGAAGGACTACTCAACGTATGAAATTACGAACACCGATGACGAAGTTGAAAAAATGTAACGAAGTCATATCGAGCAGCGGCAAATAAACTTCATCTTTACATGAGGAGCTTAACAACCTCACTTGGTCACCAATTCAACTTCGATGTTCCCATACTACTTCAGGACACACAATATAGCGCCTTCTGATGTAAATTGCCTTCTACACATAGTATATCTTTTTACCTAACATTTAGTTCTAGAATTTATTTGGACTTTATTTGACAGATTTATGCAATATTAGGAAAATTTATGCATCATAATAAAGGCAGTCTATCTCTTTGAACGTAAGCAGTAGATAAAATACTATATTTAAGTTATCCAAAATTGGATACGACATTTTATGAGTGGACATATATCCTTTTTGTCATGGCAATAAGTAGAAAAGGGATTGGGAAAATAAGTTGTTTGCGTTGCAAAATGTAACTTGACATGAAACTTGCTGAATAATTAAACAAAGAAGAAAGTCGTAGTACAAGTACATAAATGACACATGAAAAAGAAACATTGAAAGAGTGAGTGACTGACTGACAAACTTGTCAACATCATTACAATTAAGCAGCTGTCGATGTGCGGATATTAAGGAGCGAATTTGCTGCATCCATTCTCGTAAATCTCAATTTGTAGACACGTAAACTTACTAACTAACTAACGAACTCAAAATGAGCAACACGCAAACTGCCAATAGAGACAAACAGACAGACAGACAGATAGATAGACTAACATACATATCTTAGTAACGAACCGACTAACTGACAGACCAAAGAACTGAGTGAATGAAATGTCAATGGTAAACAAACAGAGGGAAATAGTATGTATAAAAGGTAAAAAAGACGAAGACAATGAGAAAATTAACGTGTACAACATTAACACTAATTTAAAGAGTGCCAAGTTGACTAAGTTGGAAACTATTAATGACAACACGAACCATGGAAAGAAGCAACCAAACAACAACAAGCAATAGCAAGTAACAAGCAACAACAAAATTTTTGCTCCAGAACGTGTTTGCAATACAATAAAGGAGATACACCAACAACAATGATAACAGTGCAGCAAAGCATTTTTCTTAGTTGCCTGTGTTACTATGAAGGACATCGTAGCATGAGCGCAGGACCAGTGCTAATCCATGTACATCAGCTCATTACAGAAATATGACAAGGGCTTAACTTATTAGAATTATTATTATTATACTACAGCAACAACACCAGTCATGTATCTGAGGACTTAACTGGCAAGGACACAGCATTCTGCACAGCAATATGATGGAAATTCTTCTTGGTGAGGCTTGATCAGAAGGTGAAATCTTTTCAGGTACAAAAATAGTAAGAAAATTGTTTTAGATTACACTTACCCTATATCATTGATTAATATTGCAAAATTTCGCTTGTAAGAAATGCAATTGGGAACAGAAACGGCTTGCTTAAAGTAGGTGCTGATATTCTGTACGACGCTAAATTGCAAGCTTTGCTGCCTAAAGATTATTGGTTTACCAGGATTTATATTGAATTCCAGCATCCAAGCAACTTGAATGCAGAAGCATAGATATTGCTGTCCATGTTGCGCGATAATTTCTGGGTGATGAGAGCATGAAAAGTCATTCGCAAAGTGGTACGCTAATTCACTTATTGTTTTCACTACAAAACTGGCCTTATTTAATCGGCTACGCATCGTGCGACCATTTTGGGTTACAGTACACATCGAATTAGTAACAGAGTAATCGACACATTCGATTCTCCTTGGCCTTTGCCAGATTTATTAGTCGCCGTGGTATTCCTAAAAATTCCTTTACGATAACACGACAAACTTTGTGGGTACAGCCTCTAAGCTAGCTGAACTCAAATCGGAAATGTTCAACAAGTCAACAGTCGATAATTTACATTTGTTCAGAGCTATTCCTCCTAGAGCACCACATTCTGGAGGATTTTGATAGGCAGCCTTTAAGTCAGCGAAAACCTAAGTTTTCAAAAATATAACTAATGCAAATTTATCGTTCGGAGAGTAGCAAACAGTTTTCATCGAAGTTTATGCTATCCAAACGAAGCTAAAGCAATATCACCAGGACATATGCTAATTGGATCCTCACTCGTATCAGTACCTGCTTACCAAATGTTGAGTCCAAGAGCTTTTTATACTCTTCACGGGAGTGAATAGAAAAAACTGAGAGACTAGTTTGCATACATACAGACAGACAGACAGATGGACAGTTTTTGTGGTCTACGATATCTCCTTCTGTGTGTTACAAACTTCATGACAAACTTATAATACTATAAATATAACTAGATAACAGTGTCAAATATATATTACAAGATAAAACGATTTTTAAGCTCTCAAGGATGAAGTCTTTTTAACCGTCTACTCGGGCGGTGAGTTGCAAACACCTTAGCAAGAGTGTTTAGATGGAGAAGAAATCTGTTACGGATATGCTAGAGCGCACCAGTTATTAGACGTAGAGTTTTGTTTTGTAACACCTGGATTTTCTTTACATGAGATACTGCAGCAGTGCCTCATAATTGGATTCCGTTTGACCACATAGGAGTGATGATGGACTTATAGATAAGGACATTGTTGCAGGTTACTTTTTGCCTTAAGAAGCCTGTTAAGTTTTCTAATATTTGTGGTGCATTTAACTAGTATGAATGCTTCTCATATGATGAGCCCAGGTCAATTTTCTATCCAAGAGCATACCTTGGTAGCAATGATGATTTTTTTGCGGTGGATTGTTGCCGTTGAATTGGACTGCAGGACTGAGTTTGAATACCACATTAGCAGATTTTTTATGATTGATGTATAAGTTCAAATGCTTCGACCAAATGGCTTTGGATTAAATAAATAAATAATTGAATATTATATTTTGAGAATAAAAAATACTGTTCAGTTCTTTTTCTTGACAACCAATAAGCATTTAACAGAGATTTATACATTCAATATAATAGCATTCTTCAAAAACTCCTTCCCCAACCATAAGTTCTGTTACTATGGTCTTTCTTTCTTTCCACTAAGGTGGCAGTCATTTTTATGTGCAGCAACCATATGGACCTTAAACTCTGCTGCTGCTGGTGAACCACAAGGAAGTTTGCTCTACAATATCCACGTACTTATAGCTTTATATTTAAACTCTTCTTGTTCTTTTTACTCTAATACATCTGACAATTTAATGATATTTTAAATTAAAGAAAATATTCTATGTTTAAATTATTTCTTAATTTACGGTTATTTTGTAAACATATTTCTATAAACACAAAGAAAATATTTAAATATCATTTAGGAAAATGTTAGTAGCTTAAATAAATTCAATCTTATTAGAGAATAAATAGTGAATATTTCATATTTGTTGCCACAAGATAACTTAAAATGAAATTACAAACTAAAAGATTTTCTTTCCTTTAATTAATTTTTAATGTAATTATTTCTAGTAAACACAAAAGACAAATTAAATCACACATGAATAGAAATGGCTTATGGAAGAATATCCTTTGTTTAAATTTAAGATTCACAAAATTATCGTTGTATCTTAAATAAGTCAAAATATGTAAGTACGAGTATGGTAAGTATGGTAGTAGTAAATAAATAAAATAAAATAATAATAATAAAATATTAAGACTTTTGATGTGAATTTTCATGTTGGGCGCAATAAAATATTTAACACAAATTTTAACTTAATACTCAAGTCATAAAAAACTTTGCATGTATTATTCTACACTGCTGCAAGACTAGGAAAAGGTGTCAGCTGACATAAAAAGCAAAATCCAAATACCACATAATTCTCCACCCCCATCTACATAGTAGTATCTGAGCACATTGGTCCCTATGGAAGAAGCCCAATGTCGTCGCATACGCTAAACGTTTGTTGCCTGGCTACTGTCAACCATTAAAAGCTTAATACACACACAAACACACACCCACACACACAGGACATCATCCCATGATGAGAACGAATGAGGGCAAAAGGAATAAACGGCATCCTTGCATTGAGATGTCGGATCATTAAACCAGAAATTACACAAAGGATAACAACTTTGAAAGCGTTTCTTTTCGCATAAAATAAGTGAAAAATAAAAAAACAAAAGAAAAGAAGAAACGCTGAAAGCAAAAAAGTGAAGGATAACAACAACTAAGTACAACAACAAAGGCACTTTCTGTACGCACTTTAAGAATCCTTATTCTCATTGTTGTTGTTTTACTATAGTTGTTTCAGTGCCCTGTCGTGTCCTGTCGATGTCTTTCGCATTGTTGTTGACTGCACTGCGGCGCGTCATTTGTTTTTGCTTGAGGCCGAAAAGCAAACCGTAAAAATGAAAGAGGAAAAGAAGTTATAAAACGAAGGATGAAGAAAAAAAATTATCGCCTAAGTCCAAAAAATACGCGAATCCGCTTGGCCTCATCTTAGCAACATAGCAGTCAGTCTCCAATGCTAAGGAAGAGAACAGCGATTGAGAGTTTTTTTTTTTTCATTTCCTTTCTCAATTTAAATCATCTCTTCTTTCCTTTTGCCACAAATTTATCCTCATTCTTAGAGGCAAATCAAGTGAATCCTGAAAAAACAAGATTTTCCCACACAATAACCCGCACTTGCCTTGATCAACTTTGAGAGTTCAACTACAATTTCTTCGTCCTTCTAATTTTATTGTTATTTTTTTGTGCATTTCCTTTTCATTCCATGTTCGCCTTTCTGTTCATTCGCTGATGCTGCTTTTTATTTCTTCACATGATGTGATATTTTTTTTGTCGGTCTATTGTATATTGCTTTCTGGTATTTGCCACGACCAACGTAAGACAGTCCAAGGTATTGAGCGCCTTAAACGAAACATAAAGACCAAGAAAAAAACGAAACAAAACTAAGAATATGAAGAATGAAAATATTACAGAAATCATAACGGCCAAAGGATGAAGAGTGATGTCAGAAGAAGGAACGCAAAAAATAATAATTTTTCATTTTTATTATGTTTTCACGCTTTTGGAATGCTGTTCTTAAACGTTTTCTGCCCTCCCCATCATATTCTATACTTTATCCACTTCCTGTGTCCGCTGTTTCCATCATCATCACAGTTTGGCAACACTTGGATCATCATCATTATACAAATACACAATTTTCACTGCATGATTTCTTTTTTAAAGCTCACTCAGACTCCGTTGACTCGTTCTTGACTGCCAGTTTTTTCGGTGTCGATGTCAGGATTCACTCACCATGGCATAAAGAATCATACAAAAACAAAAACAAATCTTACGCCAGACGACACAGTTTATGTATACAATATAGGATATAAATGCCAAAAGTAACGACGGAAGTTGTGCCCCGGCAGCGTCTGCGGCTGTGAAACGAAAATTGCAATAATTAAGAAAAATACAAAAATGGAGCATGGCTCACATGGAGTGGACTGAGTGGGTGAGTCAGTTTGAGGGACTGACTTGGGCGCATACCAACCTATCGGGCCCGTATACTTGTACGTCAAAAGCTGAGCAGTATATTTTATATTCTGCCCACAGTTTTTCTTCATTTTAATTTCTTTTTCTTTTATTTTATTTTCTTCTCTTTTTGTTTGTGTTTTTGCTTTCATTTTTTTTTTATCTTCTTCTTCTTTCGTGCAGAGTTCAGCGGGGCATAACAAAAAAAAAAAACAACAAGAAGCGTTTCATAAGGGAACAACAACAACAACAACAAGGAGAATGATAATAGCAATATGAAGAGGAGGCAATTGGATAATTTATGTTTGTACATGAAGATTTATGCTGTTAATGAGCTTTTTAATTAGTTCGGTGTGTGATAAGTTTTAGTAATACAATTTATTAATAAATGATAACTTTATTAGCCATTCATGTGAGATGAGAAAGTTTTAAAAAACTCATAAGACCAGAAAGTGTGATAAAGTCAAGTTCGAGAAAATTATATGAAAATTTCATTTATTAAAAAATATTAGTGTACTAACTTTATTATCATGAAAATAAGCCTACACTTTACATAAGATGGTATTGAAAATACGTGACTTTAAAGATACTATATATAAATATGTATATTGGAAGTTATAAAGTAATAGATCAATTATGTGATTGAATTATTGATTTGTACTTTATTTCTGAATTTTTTTAGTGATTCAATCATCTGAAAATGGATATTAAAGATTATAGCAATTTGAAATATTTGTTATCACTGATCTACAGTTGATTGTGGACTTCAATAAAAGTATGGTAGATCAAATTTAAAAGACACTTCGCCAACAGTTTTTTGGAGACAATACAACATACGAACTATATCACTGAAATAAAGATTCACCTTACTCTCCGTGGGCTCTGGATCTTCAACTTCAAGCGCTGGTATCCGTCAATTGCTGTTGGAAACATCTTACCAAATAGATTGGAACTGCTTGTTTAATGACGGCTCTAAAACGTATACAAGTAGCTCTTTTGCCGTGTTTATTAAAAGGAATTGCTCCCTCACTACTACTCAGTTCTTGCAGCCGAAGCAATAAAGTAGCTGATACTGAAAGCTATCCACATAGCGAAAGCAAATAGAAAAAAATATATAATCTGCACGGATAGTCTGTCAACTGTTCAAGGAGTTCAAAACATATATAACAACAACCACCTTCTTTGTGAACTCCGCCATCTCTTCATTAAAAACAATAAGAACTCATCTGGGTCCCGGTCATGCGGGAATTGAAGGTAATGAGCACGCTGATACAGCAGCTAAGGAAGCGGAATATGTCTCATGTCTGACAGTCAGTCCAAGCTTAGAACGTAACATTCGGAAACACATAAAAGATATTTTAAGAGATAAGGAACTCATCCAATGGCGTTCATTCAACTACTGATATAAAAATTCCAACCCTTCCAAAACTCCCATCTATTTCCCTAACACATGCGATCGTTCTACTTCTTCAACTTTTGTCCGACGGGTCACTGTCAACTCACACACCAACATCTCCTTGCCCATTCTGTGGTAATACTTTGTCAATCAAACACCTTTTGGATGATTGCTCAAATATTGACTGCACTAGAATAAAACTATGCGGAAACAATCTGCTATACACACTTATCCAATTTCGTCGATATCAAATCCTCTAATACTAGTAAATTAATTTCATTCTTATTATAAAACAGATGAGTCGAAGGCCTTATAACAAGTTCTCTTTAATTTAAGTTGGGTTATACTCGTATATTATAGTAACTATGTATATAATCTAACCCAGGGTTTGACAAACTGGCAGCATATGCAAAATGTGCTACTGCTGTGCTGCTGAAGTATCGTTTTTATTTTTTAATTTTTACTTTTGCTTTGCTGTGCCCAAAGCAAAAGCACAGTCACAGCAAATCTGAATATTTTCATTGGTTGTGTTGTTCTGTACTGTTATTTTGGCTGCGCACATTTCAATAGCCATAGCCGCAGCATAGCTTTGGTTTTTTTTTGCATTGCTATGCCGTGCTGCATACATACGATAGCATAGCATTGGGTTTTTTTGATTGCTATTGCCGTGCTGGAAATTTTTTGCACTCACAGCAAAGATGCAGCAAATGATATGTAAAAACTACAGCTTTTTCTAACCCTGCCTAAGCCTGTAAATAAATAAATAAATACATACATTTTTTTGACAATGACACAATGAAAATGAAAGAAACAAGTAACATAAGACAAAATTCTTAATTCTGGTGCAAAATATACTCAATAACAAGTGTGGCATTTCAATTTCGTATCGCTGAGTTTACGTATATCATACGAGTAAAATAAACTAACAAAGCTGAAGGCCTTAGTAGTCCGTTCAATGCCAGACCGAGTGCGCTAGTATTATTATAAAAAATGTTTTTGAACAATGGAAATTAACTACAAATGGCATATTGTTATGGAGATACAGCAATAATTATAATTAATAATTTCCAAATAAATAAAAATTCTTCCTTAAAAGGATTCTTATTTTATTTTTAATTTATTGTTCAAAAATAATAGAGGATTCCCTTCGTAAGTAAGTCTTCGTTACCTTCATAATTTAATTTTTTTTTTATGGTGCACTTCCTTACTGTAGTATAGTCTTTATAATTTTGTTCATTTGAAAATATTCATATTCTCTACTCAGCTTACAATATTTGTATGGATTCTTTAATCTCTTGTAAGCATTTCATGGTTAACATGCTATAAAAGAATAAATTCAACTAGAAAAGAAATGTCATAGAATAAGAGCAATCATAATATATGAGCATGTAATCTTTCTAAGAATCTAAAGCATAGAAATAGAATAAAGAGAAAAATTTTAAAGAAAGTGTAAAATCGAATGAAATAGAAGTGAAATTCAATATCACATTAGTGACGAAATAATATTGACAATATACGACGTGCCACATCTTCTACTTAAAATTACGAATACCATGCGAAATAGTGCAGAACTCTTTACCAATCCAATCCAATTCAATCGAATTGAATCCAAAGCAAAGTAACCACCTCTGATCCAGTTATTCTTTGTACTATTTGTTCAGTGAATAGAAAAGTCAAAGATGTGTTTTCTACTCTTAAAATGAGATGATGACGATTGAAGATGTTAAGAATTTCTTGAGCAAAAATATTATTTGCCTACGTGAGAAATTTATTATATTTTCCAAAGTTTCAACTCAATTCTGTTGAATATGAGTACGAGTGTCCCCCCATTAGACGCACATACCTCACAGAAATCACACAGAATAGAATCGCCTCCCTTAGGATTCACAATGTAAATAATTTTAAGCTCATCTAATGCTCAATGATATAATAGTTTTTGTTATAAATTTTGCAATGTTTTATTTTTGTTTTATTTTTGCTCATTATTTACACTACATACACAACAAACCACAAATGAATTTCTCAACACACCCTACACACGAGTACTACTACAATACATTAATGGCAAAAAGTTTCTGAGGTTAAGAGAAAGAAGGATGTCTGCTTGCTGCCTTTTGAATACTACTATTTACTCATTCCATTTGTTTACGCCTACACATTGTGCCAAAAGCAATATCTGTTTTGGAGAAAGAATTCGAGGTTTCTGTGGGATCCATATATACAATACATAAATACATTTATTCTGTGGTAGTACTTATATGCGGAAAATAATGACAACTAAATTTAATGGCGTAGATATGACAGATGTTTTACTTGGATGTTTGTATATCTTTAAGTATTTTTGTATTCTATTTGTTTGCTACTGAGATATCTCAAAGATAATCATAGCATGCCATGCCAAGCAGCATCTTTAAGTATCTAGATAAAGTGATATGGAGATATAGATTACATTAAGTACGAGAGATCTACTACTAGTATACAAGGAACTACACAACTGGTAGTACTATAGCAGACAAATCGAAAGTAGTTATAGCTTTTTCATATTGTTCTCATTGCTTGAGTCTACTCTGTGGTTTGTCTCTCTGTGTGTTGTGTATTATAGAGAAATTGGGTATTTGGGCATTTGGGGTGGCCTTGCTCTTAAGAACAATACCACCGCCACCGCCAATGACACCAAATACTTCACTTTAAGTTTGTTTATCTTATGTCTTCTTGCCAACGACAATACCAACAACCATCAACAACATTAACAACAATAGCAACCAGGAACAGGAACATGTTTTTCACTTAGTTTTTGAATAAGATACAGATATGCTCACTCGTAATGTTTTGTTATTTGTATGTACTTACAATTGTATGAAAGAAGAGAGATTGTCTACTTAATAACAGCAAGGAAAATGTTATTTAAAGTTGTACTTAGTTTTACATTCATAAAATTCTTTCGCATGTGTGCTAAAAGAAGTGAATTTTATATCTCTCCGCAGTATCATTTCTATAAATTAAGGTCCAATTATTCAAATGTTGTTATTTCCAAAGAAAATACAAACATATAGTAATAATAATTCGACTCCAAGTTCCACAATCTTAAACAGTAAAGTATCTCTGAATACATTTAAATGCAAAACTGAGTTGAAAGCCGCACATACTCGTACAATAGAATACTGAACATATTAGATACAAAACGAGAGAAATTGTACTGGTTGATAGGCACACAGTCCAGGCTATATTTTAAATACAAGATATTTGTAAATGAAACAATAACACCACCTTCTTCTTCAAATACCAAGAATCTGGATATAGATTATGTGACTAATTAAACACTGACCACTATTAATTCGTATGATTTCTGAAATTTAATTTTCAAACTGTTTTGAACAGTTGTTGGAATAAATAAACTTAATAGTATTTATACTTGTTGGAAAGGTTGTGGCATCTTCTTTTGTAAAAACATTTTGTAAAATTTATTTCACATGAATTTTATTTCTCATGAATTTTTTTGTGTAACACCTTAAAAATACGTGAAACTAAAAGTGGCCATTTTACATGTAGGTACATAAAATTAATCAAATTCGTAAAACTGTTTACAAGCAGAAGAAAAAATTGCACAATTCTATTGTGTACTTTCATCATGTACAATAAACTAAATAGAGACAAGTAGGCAAAGTAGACATTATGAATAATGGTAATCAGAATATTGCTTTGTTTTAGTACATCTCCGCACAATTTGAGCATATGATTGCATGTGAAGCATGCCGATCAGAAAAATAAAAGCAGTTCAATTGATTTGCATAGTTTAAGAAGTTTGGATGAGTTTATTAAAAAAAAAAAAAAAATTGAGAACGCTAGTTGATTTCAAAATGTAATGTACTCGCTTGAGTACAACGGCTGAAAAGGTATACATATTTTCCAGAATACTCTAGTCATTAAAATGGCATATGAAGGCATCAAAATATCAACCTTTTATGGTTCAAGATTTAAAAATGTAGCCAGTGCTTTGATATTTGTAGAGACGTCGTCAAATCACCATCAGATCCTGATTGTAATGCAGATGAAGAACAAGGTGCCGCCTCTAACATTTGCGTAATCAATCGTAGGACGTCCAAGGTCAGTTGTTTTGCCAGAAACCATCGATGTTGTATTTGAACTGATATACAACGTCGTTATGTAGAGAAAAGTAGATGGAAAATCTGAGCATTAGTCAGAATCACCTTTTTGAGTAACTGTGCTGACAACTTCTTCGCTAGGGCTGCAATATATTTGGCCATTGTTTCCAAGTTTTTCGATGATTTTTGCCTGTATTCTTTTTTGTTCGCGCCCAAATAATTTTAGGCAATTTGCAATTGTAAAATTTTTTCTTAAAATTTCACTAAAACACATAGCAGGAAAGAAAAAGGAACGAACTACTTATACATATACGTACAAGCCTCATTCCATCGAAGCCCTTGATATTAAACTGCCAAATGGCGAAATATGGTGGAGGCAATGTTATGGTGTGGGGATGTTTTGCTGGTAACGGAATCGGTCCAATTTGTAGAATTAATGGTATAATGGATCGTTTTGTGTACAAAGATATTCTTCAGAACACCATGCTCCCTCATGCGGAGGAAAAAATGCCGTTAAAGTGGATCTACCAGCATGATAACGACCCAAAACACACTGGTAAATGTGTGAAAGATTGTTTTAATTCAAATAAAACCGAAGTTTTGAAGTGGCCATCTCAATCACCCGATCTCAATATCATAGAGAGTACAATATGGGAAATTGTAGATCGGAATATCATGCGCGAAAACTGTAGCAGCAAGAACCCTCTCTTTACCCCGGTAGAACTACTATTGACTCCATGCCACTGAGATGTGAAGCAGTACTTAAAAACAATGGCTACGCTACTAAATACTAAGAAAAAAAATAGTATTCCTCGTATATTTGATTTCGTGCTTTAGTTTTGTTGCGCCGGTTTTAAGGATTTTGTTTACAGTTTTATTGAGCATATACTGACATGGTAAGTTTCGTGCTTTAGTTTTTTCGATTACTGTATTTTGGACGCATGTTTAATAAGCCTGGAGCAGAAAACACCAATCGATTATATTAATTTTCGAAGACGAATCAAGTCCAAAAAAAGCACTTTGAAGAAAATGGTCGCTTTTTTTTTTTGTAAAACTTGACATGTTGCTACCGTACTATAACAGCATACATTGCTGGTCGCATTGGGCGGTCAATTTTGAATGGTATTGTTTGCAGTAGGTTTTCAATGAATTGTGGAAAACGAACCGTCGAACAACAAATCATTCTTCACCACGTCAATGCGAGTACTTACACGACGGCTCACACAAAAAACATTTTGAGTACACGAAATGTCAAATTGTTGGGTCATCCGTATAGTCTTGATTTGTCACTCAATGGATTATTTTTGTTCCCGCACATCAAACACAAATTGCCAGGACAGCAATTCTTGACGCGTGAAGATGCGGTTAATGAATATTGGTTGGAGAATATTTTGAATGACAATAAATGTTTCCTCCAATTAGATAATTGTCTTGAATAATTTTATTCACAAAACTCTTTATGGTACATAGGCGTTCCTTTTTGTATGCATTTGTTTGCACTCGGTTTTGAAGTAGAGAATATACGGCCAACTTTTCCGAAACTGTGTAGAATGAAGTATGTATGTATGCGGTTTTCTTTTCACTTTAAAAGTATTAAAGCTTGTCACTTCCGTTATATTACTCATAAGGCGATTATTTATAGCTGTTTATATTTACATAGACCAAAAAAATAATTTTAATGAAGATACATATATCAAAAATTCATCCATTTTCTCATTCTTCAAGAAATTAATTATGAAAGCAATGTCCCTTTTTCATCTGTTTCCCCTTCTTATACTCACATAAAATACATATGAATGAAAGATCCAATTGAAAATTAGCCTTTGTTTGCATAAAAGCAAAAATATTTTTTCTTGTCATCTTTGTTTTGTTGTTCATCTCCCTTTTCTTGATTTCTCTTGGATATTTTTGCCTTTATTCATTTCTTATATCAGTTCCGCATTGATTTGTTTACTTTGGGTACTGCGCCCATTGAACTGGTCAACCAATACCCTTCGGTCGTGGCATATTTGTCTTCACTTTACTTTCCCTTCATCCAACTCAACGCAAGCGCAATTTGTTCCATCATTTTAATGTGCAGCACGCTGTTTGGGCTCTATTGCTAAATAAACAAACTTGGAAACCACCTCCTATCCATTGCCTTCTCCTGCCATGTGTTGGATTTAACTCATCAATGTGGTGGCGGGCATGGATTGTGAGCTGTTCTTTGCTTATACATAGTATGTAGTATTCCCTCAACTGTGACAAATATAACCCCGGTCGAATTCAAAAGTGCCAACGTTCTTGTCAATAATAACAACAATGCTTTCCATGTTGTGTCTTTTTTTTCTTTTCTTTTGTTGCTTCGGCTCATGCTACAGTTGATCCCGGCTCCGGCTTCTTATGATGCTGCTGATTGTGACTCGAATGCGTCTGTTGTTCAGTTGCGACAATATTGAGATATCGTCTCAAGTGTAAATTGTTATTGACACTTTATGCTGCGTCGTTGTCGTCGCTTGACGCCCTGTGCCCTAACACCAACCTGAACTGTTCCGCATATTCACAATCTCCACTTCAGCTCAATCCAATACTTGTTTATTTGTTTGTATGTTTATCTGTTTGTTTTGTGCATTCGATCAGTAGATTACATTGTAAAACAACAGAAAGGGGAGCAGTAGAAAAGAAATGCATTTATTCATCAATCACCCGATTTCATTAAAATGTTGTCACAGATTTCAATATAATAAATTTTATAACAAAACCCATAAAATACGATGAGTTTTTAAAGGTAAAAATCACTTGCAAAACTGAAAAGACAAAAGAAATATTTCTCCAAACTCCATCTCTAGTTTCGTCTGTATGTATTCTATTGTATTTTACCTACAGCTCCAGCTGTCGTATCCTATTTATTAGAATTTCAATTATAAATGCCAAAATAATGCGCATGAAAAGTCGCTAAGCCCACTTTGGGTACAATGGCAGCTTAACTACTTACTATACTTACTATAGTGGAAGTTGATAAACAGAGGGTCTGGATTATTCAGTATAAATTTCCTTAAATGCAAACCAAAGCCTGTGCAACAAATACTGTTTTTTTTTAGAATAAATGAATGAAGAAATGAGGACATGACTTACTAAAGCCACTCTGTCAGTTAGACAGTGGATAAATAAATCACAAACTGAAACTGAACATCAGGTCGATATTAGGCATGATAAATTAAAAATCTACAACAAAATAAGGAGCCAACGTCAGACTCGATTCTCAGCTCAACTCTCTCCTATACACAAGTTAAGTTAAGTGAAGTCAACTCAGCTCAGTTTTAACTGCGTCAACGGATGCTAAGTTAAGACCAATCAAAAGGATGAGACTAAATTTTGGGTTGAGTGTAGCAAAGTAAACCTGTGACATAAAAGTGCAAATAAAACAAATTCAGCACCATAGCAATAGAACCCAACCGAATTTAACAAAGAAGAATATGGGAAGAGAAGCGCTATAGGCACCACATAACAAATGAGAACAGAGTAATGATTGTAACAAATCAAAGAGACCGTTTCGGTAATTGTTGGACTGCAGTAGAATGTTGCTTTCATTTCTGATTTGCTTTGTCTTAAGTTGAATTGAATAAAGCGGAAACGGAAACACAGCTAATGAATGAAGAAGCAAAACAACAAAGACAATAACACCGAAAACATCAAATGAAAGAAAATGAAATACGAAATGTGAATAGCAAATGGCGAATGGTGGTGAATAACGATAGGCGCATATTTTCAGGGAGAGTAAATGCCTTACTAAATGAACCAAACAAAACCAAACTGAACTTAGCCAAAGGAACTTCAGTGAAGTCAAGTCAAGTCCAATGACGACATTTAAGTTGAGTAAAATCGAGCAAAACATATAGAAGCTAATGGAAAGAGGACCCACCTTCAGGCAATTTATACGGAAATCGAAGAAGGAGCAGTTGTTGACTATTAAAGACGAAATGAAACGATGACCTTCACAGCATTTATTTATTTGCCAAAAGTCAACTGCTAAGATGCTTCTTCTTTGTACTGCTGCCTCTCTTCTTTTAGTGCGAGTATAACATCATCAACCACAACAAGAACAACAATAAAATAGAAATTCAAAAACAATAACAACTTATACAAAGGAGCAGCAACAATAATAACAACAACATTACTATATACATTATACAATAGAATAGTAAGGAAGTTCCACACAGATGCGAATGCCACGTTTTCCGGATTTAAGCAGACCAATGCCAGCAAACTCAAACTCAACACAAGCCCACAAAAACATACGAAAACGAACCAAAGATGAAAACATGAAACAAGTAAAACCAACAGCAAAAGGGAAAGGGAAAAAGGAAAAGAACGAAGAAACGATAGCACGAAATCAGTAGCCGAAGTGTAATAGAATGAATGAAAGGCCTGTTTTTCGGTTTGATTTTGCATATTGCTCAAAATTGCCTTTATTTATACACAGTTAGTATGTCTGAGGGTGGGTGTGTGGGAACATAAGACAAGACTATCCACAAATACTTACAAATAGAGGAAGGGAGAATAAGGAGGATCTGGGCGCTTAACTTACATGACAGGATATTGTGCAGGATATCGTTCATTAGATACTGGAATAAAGCTCAGGATGCGGTAGATGATGGCTAGAACCAAGCAACAACAAATTCAATGAGCTGTTACGCTCATCAGAGTAAGTGAATCAGTGAATGAGTGAGTGAGGTTCGAGGTCTCATCACCAAGAGACAACAAAAAGTTTCGACAACATTAAATCGCGCCCTTTACTCATCTTTTGGCTGCTAACCCACTTCCGTTTCTCTTTTACCAACCACTTCCGCTCCATCACCTTTTCTGTATTTCAGTAACTGATTAATAACCATGCACAATGAACTATTCGTACTACGAGGGAAAGTTGATAATATTCTTAACTAACAAAGAAAATTACAATTTTTCGAAATAATTTTAAGTCACCTCCTTTTGCCAAGCGATTATTCAACTGATGACTTTACAAAAATAATCTGATTTAAAGTCTGTCAAAAAGGATCCAGTTTCTTATTCATTATTTGGAATGAAACATGTACATTATCTTAGAGTTTTTGATGTATGCACCGTGAGCCGGTGCTTAACACAACGAACCAACAGCTTTAGTTGTTCAACACATTTCTTAAATGTATAAAATGCAGATGCCTGACACAAAGGCACACATCGATATGCTTATGACTAATTATGGTACGGTGTCATATAGGACAGACTTCAGTATACAATTTTCTGGGACTGTTCTGTTTCTGGTTCTGTGAGGCTGTGCAACATACAACTGAAACAGAACCAGAACTGTGAAAAATCAATAAAAATATATGAGTTAACATCTACTTCTCCGCACCTGGGTACTGCGGCAGCATTGAAAACAGTTGCGCTTGACAATAAGCGGTACCCCGGCAGTGCAGTCGCTGCTAATATTGTTTATGATTGCGTGGTTGAACAGGTGAAATATCAGTTGATCTGATTTAGTCTCTAAAATGAATGCGGAAGGAAGCACAACATGCTCTGGAAGCCAGTAATTTGAAATATCCCAGGAACTAAATGCACATAGTGCAGCCAAATTGTTGGAAATTCAGATTCATTAGTTAAATTCCAAACATAGTGCAGTCTCCGGAATTTAATTTTTTATTCAACTGAACATCCGTTTAGTTATATAGGCAACCAGGCATGAGCCAGAAATCGAAGACAATTATTAAGTCAATTGATTTCAATTTCTCTGTAGTTGTGGTAGAAAATGAGGAGATTTCATTTTTCGAACTTTGATGTTCGAAACAACAGCTAATTGAAGAGTGTTAGCGGCTTTGTGTGGTTGTCAATTATGCGACTCATAACAAAGACTTTGCTAATTGAAAATAATTTTGGCCCACAACATTAAAACAAAGTTAACGTCAGAGATTTCAAACATATCTAAACATATCTCACATCACATAAACAAAGGCTGGTGAGTGCTAAACACTTTAATAATCATTCTTGCATTGTCAATTATTTGATTAAGTTATATTGTTTAAAAAAAATATATAACAATACTCACGGTGTCGGCAACTGGTCACATCAGAGTAGTTACCCCACGTAAAACAGGCGCTAACCTAAATAAGCAATATCGATCAAGCAAATGTTAAATTTCACTCTACTGAAACCACAGATGGTTCACATTAAAAAAATCTACATAATTGCTATCCCTAAAAGTATATGTTACTTTATTATGTATTGAGATTTTAATGCAAAACATCGAAATATCCAACTTTTGAATGGATTAAAAATCCCCCAAATCGGTCAAACGTTCTCAAGGGATACGCTTACAAACAACATTTTCATAATTTTTTCATCATTTTTAAAGCCCCTCCCTTCTTGATAACGTAAGCGCTCAATGACAAATTTGCTTTTACAGGCACCGTCTAATCCTCTATTTTCAGAATGTATAAATCACTATTGCGTGAACCTAATCCGGCTGGATTTTTCTTGATTTCGTCTTTGCTCGATCAGATAATTCTGCTTAATATGAGGTTGCTATAGTTTTTCTTATTTCAATGTATGCGATGAAGATTATTCCATTACTCAAACGTAAGAAACCGGTAACGAAAGAATTAAATGAACAGAGAAAGTTTTACCTAATTTATTGCATTTTTCTTACACTGGTGAGTTACGATCAGCCTTAGTTCATTATCAATCGTAGACTTATTCAATCATTTCTTTAGTGGAAGCAAGGTAGAAATATCTGATAGTTGTCGATTTGATACTGATAAAGCTTATATATATTTCATACTACCAGTAAACCAGAAACTTATCAAACCTCTCTTAGTGTCCTTACTATTATTTCGTTTTTTAGGCAACTCTTTACTTCTTGGCGTAGATTTTCCATTTATTTGTACTCATTCTTCTTGTTGTATCGCAGAACTAATGCAGCGCATATTTCACTAAGAGATCAAATACAAATTATTTGATGCGGTTGAGCAATAACAAGTCAACCACACTCAACTGAAATGAGCCCATACTAAACAGAACTGAGCCCAATTCAATTCAATATAATCTTTCTTTAAACGGGGGCACTTTTCCTATCCTTTCCTACTTTGATTCACCTAAATGGTTGCCGCTGCCATTTCCATTTTAGAAAAGTTTCAATTTAGATTTTGTTTTAAAGTTGAGTGCGGTTGATGGCCTGGAGCCTGCGGCTATTCTTATAAGATTTTCGAATTTGTTTTGATTTTATGATTTGTGTGTACGCAATATTTTGGGCTTAAGATATTACTATCATCATCATCAAAGCTGAAATGTTGAAAACTAAATTAGTTGAAAATTAATAGCGAAATTTAGCTTTCAGCTTTCATCTTCTTTGACTTATCGATTTTTGTGGAGAAATAAACACTTAACAAGAAAGAATTGGTATAGGTGGAGGAACTAGTAGATTGAGTGACGATTTGGACTACTCTGGCTCGTTTGCTACTTAACCCGAGAATAGGAAACGCCTTACAAACAAAAACCGAAAATTTTTAAGAAATACATAACAAAAAATATGAAAGAAAATGTTCAATTTAAAAAGGATGCCAGCCAAGTCAAAAGCAGCAAAAACGGAAATAGGCCACAATCGATGGCACAAACAAACACACATTCTTCAACACACTCAACCGCAAACAGCAAATGACAGCATTTTCATAGAAGCTATCAATTCTCAGCTTTAGCTTCATTCAATAGCCACAGAGACACCATTCCAGCATCACATCACATAACATCGCATCGAACCGAACCGATCCGATCCGAAACCAATCCAAGCATACACAGTCGCACATAATTCTCAATGATTTCTTTTGTCTACTTTTGCAACAACAATGAAGATAGAACTGGAAATAGTGCAGGAGGTGGAGATGGTGGTGGAGTAGAAACTATTGCTGCATATCCGGTTCGGGTGGTGGTGATAGTGGCTCTTTTTGCTTAGTTATAGTGGTTATAGTGTGGGCGTGCCACACACTTTTGTGGCTGTGAAAATGGGCTGCGATGATGGGCTTGAACTAAAACACTAAAAGCGGTAGCACTAAAAGCAATCGTTGGCATTAATCTCTCAATAAATCAATCGCAAAGGGGCCTACACTGATATACATACGTTTAGTATGTAGAATGAGGATGAGTAAAGAGACATGCCACACAAAAAAGCAGGAAAAGCCAAGCACAAAAAGTGCAAAAAATATAACATCTTTTGTGAATGAATGAATGAAGGGTAGATGGATGGATGGATGGATGGATGGATGAGTGGATGAGCATTACAACAATAACAACATCAACCATAAGAAGAGTAACATTGCCACACACAGTAATACTCGTAATAGTGAACTCAAAAGGAAAAATGTGACGGCAACGAATAGAAAAAGAAAAAACTGCCAAGACATAAAAATAAAGGGAAAGAATAGAGAAAGTGCGGTGGTGTTTGAAGAAAAAAAGGAAAAAATTAAAAAAGAAACATATATTTTTGTTTCCCTGTTATAGGAGGAGAAACACCTTCAAACGCTCATTCGTCATTGTCAGCGAGCGTGAAGTGTCGAGCGCTAAATGCAGTTGAACGCAAATGCCTTCAATACACTGGCGGATTGAGGGTATCCAATTCTCAAAGAGTTGAGCTACTACGCGCACCAATGGGCTTAAGAAGAACCGCTGTTTTGCACTAAAGTGTCTCAAATATCTGCTCAGTGCCGCCGATGAGCTTAGTCCGCTAGTGCTGCAATGCAGGCGCTGCTGTAGTCAGCAAACGAACGACATACTTTCCGCCATTTTGCGTTTTGTTCACCACGTTCGCTTGCTCACTTTAGAATTTCATTTCCTCTTCCGCTCGCTTGGTTGCTCTCTTATAACTTAAGTTGATGATGCTCACGATAAGGTCCACGCTCCTTGTCTCCTCTCAAGCCCCGATCAATAGCAGCCTTGGCTTTTTCTAAGTGCATTTTCCGCTTCGCCTGGTGTCAGCTGACGTCAATGACAGCTCACCTCGTTTCGATAACGTAGATGACAAATCGCAATACTGTTTTTAAACATTCATTTCCCAAAAAAAAAAAAATTATTGAAAAAAATCAAATCGAATTGAATCGAGTATCTGTAAAGCCACAATAAGCGAAAGCTGAAGTAAAATTGTTGCAGCATCAATATCATCATCATTATCATCACTAAAAGTAACGTCATCGATGTCACTAGCAAGGAGTCATACTACTAGGCTACAATAACTTTCATTCACCTCCATCTTACTCCAAAAGTTCTGTGACGCCAACGCCATTTTGCAAGAGAGATCAATTTCCGTTTTCGTTGTACATACGCAATGTTGTCTTTTCTCGCTCCATTACTGCAGTGAGACTGACATATTTTTGTGGCAACTTACTGATTGCATACTCATGTTCTGGGGCACTTTCTTCTCTTCCATCCTTTTCTATATTGCACATTATTCTGTTGTTATTGATGGCATAGCTGACGCTGTCACTTTTACTTGTGCCAATGCGTTCATTTTTCACGTTTTCATCACTTTTTAAGTTAAATATTCCATTTGTCATAAAACATTTTTTAAGCACTGTTGAAGGTGCAAAAACAAGCGAGCAGGAACAGCCTTCAAATCCTGTCAGCTGTCATTGTCAACATCTTCCTCACTTACTTTCTATGATAGTATTCGCACATTTCCTTCCTTTCTAGCCTCAGCATTCACTTCACCTTAACATGCAATCAACGTGGAATGGAAAAGTGTTTTCTGCGTTTTCCATTTGCTACACGTCAGCATTGATGATTACAATTTTTGCTGTGGTTTTCCACATCTTCACATGACTCTTTGTCGCAGTTTTATTTCATTTCATTTCGTTTGGTTTCTTAGTATTATTTCCTATTTTTATTTCCTTTTAATAACTCTCAAAAAGATTTTTCATTTAATAAAAAGCATTCATATAGAATATTATTTAATTTCATTCTCTGGAGCTGTCAATTGAAAAGAATGAAGTTTCTACTTTCGCGCGTATCTCTGTAGCCTCGCATTGCATCCTTTCCCATTTTCTTTTGCTATTGCTTTTCTTTTCCTTTTTCCTGTTTGTTACCAAACAAAGCGCGTTAAATGAAAGCAAACTCAGATAAGCCAATAAGCAAAAAAATAGAAAAAAGAATGAATGAATGAGTGACTGTGTGAATGAAAGAAGCAGGCGACTTAGAAGACCAAAAGGCAGCAAAAGAATAGTACAAGTAAAACCAAATAGAAAATATCCCAAAAAACTTTTAATTCAATTTATAATACTATGTACGCGTCACTCTATCCAAGATCGCCGCTATCTTGTTAAAGTAGAACGTGTCCTCATCTTCACTTCAATCGTCTCCATCTTCATCGTTGTCCTTGCCGGCTTAGAGCGACGGTTGCCTTTGTGCAACTTTTCTGATTGCTTTAGTTTTTTTATGCTTCACAAGTTGTGCGAGTTTTCATTTAGTTTCGCATTAGAAAAATGTTCGAATTGAGTTCATCTTCATCGATTTGTTTATTTTTTTTTTTATTATTTTTTGCTCTGAGTTTTACTCTTTGTTGTTCTTGTTGTTGTTGGTGTTCGTTGGTGCCACAATTTGATACAAATAATTCTATTATAGCCCAAACGCAATGAAATCAAGCGTTCAAATAAATAAATAAAAGCGAAAAGTAGCAGAACAACATAAAAAACTAATATAAAAGAAGTCAAGATACAATACTCGTGTGGGTCTTAGATGCCCTGTAGCCTTGAATTGATACTTAATCCTTTCTGATTTTTTTTATATCCATTCCAATCCGTGTGTCTGTCCATTTCTATACAAGCTAGTTTCTTATCTGAAAGACTCATTATTATCATTTGTGCATTGCGGACTCATGACTTTTTGAGAAGGACATCAAAACCTACTTAGTAGCAGCAGCATATTATGATTATGAGACATTAATATTTCTCTTAATAAAATTTGACTTTAATCACTCTTCACTCAAGACATGACTTCAACTTAATATGAGAATGACAGTTTAAAAAAGAATTAGTGATAATTTGCAGCTGCATGCTGTTTTTAGGTATAACTGTAAAAGTCCCGTTAGATTTAATAGAATCGTTTGTTTGAAAAAGTGTGCTGCAATATGAAGTATCTATTTTGATTGGTTAAAAATAATTTTTTGTTTTACTTCGTTGAATTCTATTAAAAATTAATGTGAAATGCTTCTTGCAACACGGCTGACAGATCATGAAAAAGGAAAGATTATCGCCTATAACAAATGTAGGCATAATGTTAACCAAATTTCCAGGTTTATTGGTCGAACGTGGTGCTTTATTAACAACTTTGTGAAAGGTAACGTTAATTATAGTAAAAAAAGCGAAGTTCTGGCCAAAAAACAAAGCTTTCGAATCGGGATAGATGGCGAATTTCAATTTCAATTGTGCCATTATCCCCATTATCCCATATTACCGTGTACCGTGCCTTCAAATGGTCTCAAAATATAGTCAGAGCTGCGATGAAGAAGGCACTAACTTTGCTACCTCGTCATAAGTCACCGCGACTCCAATTTGCTTTGAATGACTTCCTGAAATTCCGTAAGTATGTTCAGTTTCAATGCATAATAATTTTATTCCAAACAGGTGATCTCTTTCGATGATACAATTTGGATGGACCTGATGGATTTTAAAGCTATTGGCGGAATTTTAAAGAAGAACTCCTCATATTGTCTAGTAGAAAATTTGGTGGAGGCTCCGTAATGGTTGGGCGCGAATGGGCGCTTTTTTGAATAGTCATACTCTGGAACTGTGCTTCTTAAGCTCAAGATTGAATATCTCTGAGAATCTAGAGGTGTTACAGCAAATTCTCCCTCCATTCCTAAATGATTATATGGAATGTCCCCATATTTTCATGCATGATAACGCACGAATCCAAACAAATCGTCTGATGAGATCATTTTTGGACACATAGTCCGTTGATGTTATGGATTGGCCAGCCTGCTCACCTAACTTAAACCCAATTGAAAACATCTGCGGCATCCTTGCCAGCGTGTGAGTGCCGACAGTGTGGGAGAGTTAAAAATGGACATTTTGGACGAATGGAAAAATTAGACAAAGAAGTCTTAGCAAGTTTGGTTAACTCGATGAGAAGGAGATTTTTGAATTAGGAAGGGTACGCGGTGATCTCATTTAATGTTAAGTATAATATCGACAGTATAAACATTTTCATTAAAATGAGATTTTATTTTATTTTAAACTCTTCTCATAAAAACAAAAGAAGGCATACGAGTGGAAAGTTTCCATTAGATTGTGTTAATTTTTAGGTGTTTAGAAAATTGAACTTAGCCGATAAACAAAATCTTTCAACTAAAATACTTTTTCTTTCACTTGTTCATATGTACAGAGGGCCCTCGCCATAACTAACATTGTTCGTTCCAGATAGTTACTCGTTAAGCGAAACCATTTATCCATTTAAATTGATGTAAAAGTCGAAAGTACATATACGCTTAAATATTGTGTATTCAACTTTTATTCGACGAATATTTTTTACAATATTTAAGGAACTTGTTTGTTCTAGCAAGTAATGAACTTTCCATGCTTATGTTTGCTCTTTTACTGTCGTCTTTGAATGCATCTTTATTAGTGTATTTTGCAATTAAAAGTCAAAAGTGAGATTTTTATTTTTTTTAAATTTTGCTTGTTATTCGAAATACTTGTTGTGCGAGGATCTACTGTAAATTACTTACTCAATTTTCGATAAGAAACTGCATTCATTTTAGTGATAAGAAAAAAAAAAGTAAATTTGTTTTTCATTTACAAATTGAAGTGAGGGACAACAAGTAAAGAATTTGGCAGAATAATTATAAGACTCCACGATTGTTTACTACAATTCAGGGTATATGAATTGCAGGTATTAAATATAACTCTTGTCGTAAGTCGGAAGCACCCTACTCTTTAACAGATTTATAGCGAATTCATTGAGATCAGCTTCACGTCTTACTGTAACTGTGTTCGACTAAATGATCCCATTACATCTCATAATAATTGGCTATTGGACAATTGATAGATTATATTTTTTGTTACCACATAATAAATTACAATAAATTATATTAAAACAAAGAATTATGTCTGTTAAAAAAAACAATACTAAATATTTATCACATGACGTTTATTACTCTCTTCAGTGTTTAATCGCATTTTATAATAGCCGGCTCTAATCAGTCTATGATAAAGATCTTTATTATGAAGCGGAAGCAACAGAAAAATAAGAAAATCACAATTAAGAAGTATTTATTAATATGTTTTATCAAAGCTTATTATCATCAGTATCAATATTCAATACGCTTTAAATGAATACAAGATTAACTTGTTACGGTGGAATAAATCAAGAAAATATAATACAATAAAAAATTAATGAATACAATAATAATGTTAAAAAAAATTAATAACTGCCATGGTATTTTATGCATACATTTGTCATAATAATATTAAGATAATGTGGTCCGATATATTTAGACTATGTTAGAGTTTCCCTGTACACAATTGCGTGAACACTCTGTTTTGAGTATTGACTGTGTAAATCGTTTATTCAGGGCGAATCAGATGATTTCATAAACAGAAATGTAAACAAATAATACGAGAAGCCTATGATTGGGCGGACTTACCAATTTATCATGCATTCACAAAGTTGGCAGCCCTCATTATACGCGGTTTAACCTACTCAATTGTCGTTTAATAGTGTATTTACATGGCATCGCTTAAAGCGGTGGAAACTATAAGCGGCTTGCACCATATACACGCCAAATATACGTTTGCTTGAAGACCCAGATTATGTTAATTATCATTTCATATTGATTTGAACAATAATACGACTCCATTTCCAGTTTGTTTGGGGACTTTATCTTCTAGAATCGAAGAGCACTGATTTTCAAATGCTATGTACGGTAATAAAAAACAATGCCAAATTTTAGATCGTTATCTTAAAACTTGAGAGCATATACCTTATGAGCTTGCCTGCACATAGTTTTATGCATTACAAACATCAAGGCAAAATAATAATATCAATTCACACTAGCAATAGCGGCGGCTCGCTTTGGAAGTATTATACATACCAAACTATTTTTTTTGATTATTTTATTAAATTGACCAGTCATTGACTTGTGATAGAGACTATTTGGTCGCCTTGAAATAATTACACTGTGTGAAAAATAAAGCTATGAAAAAAACACACTGTTGTCGAGGATAACATTTTAATTAACTTTTTATTTTTTATTCATGATCGTATTGAAATTTGTTTGTTTCACACAAATTCAAGTAGAGATTCTGTTAGCCGTGGGACGACGGGCCGCGTGCACTGTTCAATTTCTCGACAACAGCGTGTCCAATCCATACCAAAATCTGACTCTACTTGAGTTTCCCAGTAAATTTCATCAAAACCGGTCTACCGGTTTCAGAATCCATATTATCAATTTAATAAAAATTAGGTACAATATTTTCATTGATGTTGTAGAAAATGTTTTTTTTTTTTTTTTGTCGCACAAAGTTATAGGGGGGCTTATTTATTATTAGTATTTACGGTTGCTTTAATAATTTTCACACAAAATCCAAAGATTTTTTATCAATTACCAGAGTCATCATCATCTCAATGATTTCAGTTTTTTGTATTCCAATCTAGTTCCATTCAGAACGATATTATATGGGGACTTTCAATTTTCCGCTTTTATTGTTGTGGTTTCCATTCCAGAACACTTATGGCCAATCGATCGGATATAAAATGGAAGATACATGACCTGATCATCGGAAGTAGTATAATTGATAGTAATAAAGGGTGATTCATTTAGAAGTTTCTTTTTAAATTGTGAATAAAATACACAAAGAGAAATTGAATGGCCGAATCATTATTAAGACCTGAAAGAACATTCTGTGACATTTACTTTTTGAAAATAATTTTATTCAAATGTTGGTCGCGAGTACGCCGTAGGTGGTCCATTTGGGAGGTCCAATAATGAATCACCCGTTACATTTGCTTCTATTTAAACAAACATATAGTTTACGATCTTTTAATCATTTGTATTATTATTAGATCATTATTTATATGTAAGTCAATGCAAATAATTAAAAGAGCGTTAACTTTATATTTATATATTTCCTATAAATAGATTAGACATTTTTGGTAACCTTGACCTTTGACTCGTAAAAAGTAAAAGCTTTTTCAAATTAAATTTTCATCCAATCTGAGTAATTTGATTTATATAGAGGATTAAAATTTATTGTTATGTCTATAGATTAGAACTCTCTACATAAAAAAAACTAATTTTAGCAGTAGAATTATATGTGAGCTATATTCACTTTTTTATACCCCAACAAACTTATATAAAGTTAAAAATAATGGTATGTACAATTAATTGGAATCAAAAGATTGGCAAACTATGGAAGGCATTACTATCAAGAGTTCCAATATCAAGGACATATCTCTAAAATAGTTATCGTACAAGAATCTAAAAACTTGTCATCAAATTCCGCAAACTATATTATATACTCATATACCATTAATCTATACTATCGTACTATGTACAATGCTATCGTTTTTGATTGATTTTAATAATTGCCATAGTTCGGTAAAAATGTCATAAATAAGCTGAGTCAACATAGGTTCATAAATTTTTTATATTTCTGTTTGATTAAATTTGGATTATCGAAATAATCTTCATCGATTCCACTATAAATGACTTTGCTGCTTTCATTAGTTTAACAGAAATCGAACAAGTCGCCGAAATGAAAGTTCCAATTGTAGTAGCGCTCCTAGCAGTGGTGGCTCAAGCTTCCGTGCTTTCAAATATTGCCGAAAAGTTGATTCCAAGCTTTGCAACCGGTTATGTTATCAACGGTACCGATGCCGTAGCGCATGCAGCTCCCTATATTGTGTCGCTTGGTAGAAATCCTTCGAGTCACTCGCACTTCTGTGGTGGCACCATTATCGCCAAGGATTGGATTATCACTGCTGCCCATTGTATCTCGAACCCACTTGGAATAAGCGCTATTGCCGGTCTACATACTCGCGACAATTTGGATGCACGTACACAACAACGCGTGGTTGATTTTGGCAAGGTTCATGAAAACTACAGTGGCGGTGTTGGTCCTTACGATATTGCTATTTTGCACGTTTCTGAGTCTTTTATATTCACCCAATGGGTCCAACCTGCTGTTTTGCCCGCAAAGGAGGAAATTCATTCCGGTGAAACTCACTTATATGGCTGGGGTCAACCTAAATCATATATCTTTACACCAGCGAAGACTCTGCAAACTGTACAAACTGAAATTGTTGAGTGGACACGTTGCACAGAACTTTTGCCTGAGGACGCCCCAATCCATCCTACAAATATATGTTCAGATTCGTTGGAACGAAGCATTTCTGCCTGCAATGGTGATTCAGGCGGTCCACTAGTCGTTGAAAATAAGAATGCAGCATCCGAGTTGATTGGTGTTGTCTCATGGGGCTACATTCCATGTGGATTGATGAACCTTCCTTCAATTTATACTCGTGTCTCTGCCTATGTCGACTGGATTGCTAAGATCCAAAGTGCCTACTACGCTATATATTAGTTATGTAGTACATGTGTAGGTGATTGTCAATAAAAATTTTTACATATTACAAGTATTTTTTGCCTTGCACTAAGTTTTTCCAGATACTATCAGGCATGTGTCAGAAATCGAAGATGGTTTTTATGTCGATTGAATTCAATTTCTTTTTCTCGAAAACGCGGAGATTTCACTTTTCTGATGGTGCCCTCGGTGCTGCGGTTCTGGTGCGCTCAAATATCAAGCATCACCCCCATGATCCTATTTGTTCAGACAAACTTCAAATGGCTTCAGTTAATAAGACACTCATCATGGAATACCATCGATTACTGCAGTATACTGCCCTCCAGGATTTTTCTGGACCAGCAATATGTTTTCAACTTTATTCAGCCAACTAAGATCCAGGTTCATTGTTGCTGGAGATTGAAACACAAAACACAGTTTCTGGGGTGGTCATAATGCGTGTGTCAAAGGAAAAGAACTGCTACATTGCGTGCTGAACAGTAACTGGGATGTTTTGTCAACTGCATTACCACATGCTATCCCTAATTCATTGGATTTTACTGTAACACCAGGCATACCCCAATACCTCTGTCAATAACACGACATTTCGATCTCAGCTCTGTTCATCTGCCTCTCATAATTGAAACTGGAGTTACTATCTCATCGTACAATACGAAGTTCCGACTACTTTCCAATGATGTTTCGCCGTCTTATTGATCAAAATTTGCATCTAAATATTGGAATCACATCTGGTAACGACAACGATGATGTTGTTGATATCCTTACCAAAAGCATTCACTCGGCGGCAGTGTTAGATTCACCCACTCATCCACCTACTTCACGTCCGGTTCTTCGGAAAACGTCCACAGAAGTGTCACAGCTTGGCCTGTTAAGCGTCTTTTTCGACGTAAATTTTTGCGTACGCATCAACCTGATAACAAAGCAGAGTATGTAAGAACTGCTAAAGCTGTCACTAATCTGCTGAAAAGTGGACACTCAAGAAAGTTTAATAAACTCCTCCAACGAGCCGATCCTGACAAAGACGCCTCCTTTAACTTATGGAAACTCACACGAAGCTTAAAAATCGGTCAAATGAGAGTCGGACTCGCACAGGAAGGGTTTGGTACCACCGCACAAGGTTTTGACACCATGAATGCAAATTCGTTGGACGTAAAGCTTGTACATCTGTTTGTTTTTGTCGCAAAAGTGAATCAAATCACCAAATCAACCAAAAGTATGCTACAATAAATTTAACCAAAATGAAAATTTGGGTTTGTATGGGAGGTACCCTTCCTAGGAATCCTAGGATATTGAAATTTACATGGTTAGTGAATATGGATCACACATTTATAGTGTCCTAATTTTAGTTCGATTATATAGAACACAACAACGTTTGTCTAATAAGAACATTAATTTAAATTTGGCTCTGTATTGGGACCCATCTATGTTTTTAACATTATTTTATTTTTATTATTTGTCGTTATTGAGTTACACACTCTGTAAAAATGTTAATTCTCTACCTATTATGGTTCATGAGATACAGCCGGAGTTGGACAGACGGACGGACAGCGGATGCTTAGTAATAGGGTCCCGTTAGCACCCTTTGGGTACGAAACCCTAAAAAGGCAACCTACAACCAATCATGCAATTAAAAGTGAATTGGTTATCTGGTGCAGAACTGACGCTGATAAGGCAGAGGCATTTCCTTAACATCGGAAGGCAAGATTTACTTCATTTAAACTCAATCCTTATTATCATTCATCAACTTAAGTCTATCCGCTTGCTATTGTATTGTTGATCTCATAACAATTTACAGCATTAAGTAGATGATTATCATTAGTAAATATGACAAACTATTCCTGTTTTTATAAATATGGGCTAAATAAATTCCCATAAACGACTGATTGCAAGCTGATAATTTAATCATCCATACTTACATTTTCCATTTGTCTTAGCAATATTAGTTAGTTAATGTTAATCCTTATAATTATGTATAAAATTCTAGTGTACGGATGTGTTTGACTCTTTTACTCCACAACGGTTGGACCGATTTTGGGGAATATTTTTTTTTGTTGTAATTATGGGGTCAGCTGGATCCGATAGGTGGCAATGTTGTCAAGCTCCAAGCAGTTTTTTTTAACCAGTTCTTAAAAAAAAATTTATCTATCGCATAATATGCTATCCTAACCTAACCTAACCTAACCTAATATGCTGAGCCGATTTTAATAATTTTGTTTTAAAACAACAAATGAATGCTGACGAATAGAGTTTCACAATAATTTGTTTAATTTTTTGAAGTTAAATATACTATATTTCATGAGAGAGTGGCCAGCGAGAGAGAGTGTGATTCGTGTTTCGCAGGCTATTACACGATGGATAACGACAGCAGAACTCTCTCTCTCAATTTGTGTTTGAAAAGAAAGAAAGTGCGCGGGTCGCTCAGTCGCTGTGTACATTGTCGTTGGCGTAGCAACGAGCGCCGGACAAATCTAGTAATATATATTTCTTCAGGTTCTACTTGGAATAAAACGTGTGCATTGGAACAATCATGGCCAATTAGCATGATGTAAGGATATGTATCAATGGGAACGTGTTTGATAAAACTTTGTCTGAAACTAAAAGCAATATTGCCTGGTGGTTACCGGATGATCAAACTAAAAACTAACGATGAAGCTGCTTATATGATTAATCATTTCACAGAAATGTAAATTCAAAGAAAAACTATTAGCATCATTACTTTTACGGTCCATTGCCAAAGGCATTATACAGAATAATTATAGGTTCTTCCATCACCATTTAGCCAAATGCAAGTAATTATTTTCTTAATCTCTTAAATCCAATTTTAAGACCGACGACACTATACACGATTGATTCATTTTCTATAGTGACTTCCTGTGATGCATTTTATTTTGTTTGCATCAACAATACTCGTACTAGTATAATGTTCTTTGTTTGAATGCACAATAATTCTTATTGTAGTTCTTTCATGATTTTCACGTAATTTCTATTTCTTTGTGTTCATTTGTTTGTCCATTTTTGGTGTGTCCATTTATAAGGAAGCCAACGTTCCACTTGCAGTTATTTTAATAAAGTTAAAAGCCAGTTCAGGCAGCAGTTCAAGCGACCAATAGACTGTTGCCTGGAAGTTGCCTGCATTCCTTTCATCGTCGTTGTCTCCCACATACCAGGAGCCTTGACACATTGCCAGCAAATGACGGGCACCAAAGGACGAGAAAATGAAAAACAGAAAAATAATAATAAATAATGAAAAACTAAGTAACGAAGAACGAACCAACGAACAACCGAAAAAAATGGAAAAACGAATTTAAAATTTAAAGCGTTGGTAGCATAATATTTAGGTGTACTTTGACTGGCATGAAGATGAACGAATATCAGAATATACACAGTAGTAGCAAGTAGTAGCCAGTCCAAATGTCTGAGAGCCAAAAAAAAAAATAAACAACAAAAAAAATCAAAATATGCGCATACCACACACTTGCATGCATACTTACATACGTAGAACATTCACTTACAGATGTGTTGGAGCTGTTGGCCAACTTACTATCCTTAGCCAGTTCAGTTCGGCTCAGCTCAGTTGCACTTTTCGCTTTATATTCTACCCTACTGCGCGCTTAGCCACTGCTGCATCCTGTCCTTGTACAATAGTAAAGCTACTGACCCTTGTCGTTTGTGTACTTCGCCTTATGTACAAGTATGTCTGTCTGTCTTCCTATCGTCCTTTTGTTGGCCGGTCGATCTGTCCGGTTGTCTGTTTGTCCATTTATCCATACATTAGTCCACCGGTCTGTCCATTTGTGTATCTGCCCGTCCAATGGTCTGTCTGTGCTGTCGTTTGCATTGCTGAGCAAGAGCAAAGTGCTTACATTTTTCTGGCAGTGGAAATGCATATTGCTTCCGGTCTTTTTATTCATGCCGCCGCCGCCGCCGCCATTTACTTTTCTTTCTTCCTCCTTTTATACCATGGATTTTTTTCGAGTATCATGCCAAAAATATACGCTATAAGTTGGGCATATCTCTTCTGCATGTGTGTGTGTGTGTGTGTGTTTGTGTGAAAGTATCTGTATAAATAAGTTTTGCCCATAACTTTTTTTCTGTTCTTCACAACGATTTTGCTTTTTTCAGCGCTTTCATTTTTACAGAAATATTTTGCTGCCTTTTTCCTTATTCCTTTCAGTTACCGCCATTTGCACTGAGCCATAGACATTTGTTTGTGGATTTGTGTGCCAGTTTTTCTCTCTGTGTAGCTTACAAAAAAAAGCAGATTATTATGCCTGTCATGGCCTGCAAGATAGAGAGAAAGATGAAGAAGACAAAAATGTTCACGAAAAAAAAAATCGCTCTTCTTTTTATCCAACGGATGGCATGTAGTGTAGTGGAGTGGATTGGATTGGATTGGTTTGCTGTCCTTCGGTCTTGCTTCATGTTGGCATTGGTCAACCATTGCATTGCATACGTGGCTGCTATAGATAGTATATCCATACGCCTACATTCAGATTAATCTTTGTCAAGTGCATAACGAAACCAACCCAAACCCAAAAAATAGAACCTATGAATACTCACACCTGCGCTGGCATATTTTCAGTCAACAGAAATAAACCCAATAAAAATCCGTTCATTATTCGATTACCACAGATTTTTCCAATAAATGGGAATTTTTGGCAAATTTATTTCGCGCAGCATATGAATGAATTCCATACAATGAATGAATGCCTTTTAATGCTTTTAACAGAACATGTAAATCTAATATGAAATATGCTTCCTTCTATGTACTACTACATACTTTCCTTATTTGGTTTCAGTTCTGATTCACTTCCCACTCAATCCTGTCCACCAATATTTTGGTACGTTCAAGTGTTTTCAGCTTGATTTGATGTAATTTATTGATAATTTATACAAATTTGTGCCTGCCTCAGCACGGTCCACTCTATAACTTGCTTTTAGCTTTCTTTGTCAAGTAACAACATTACAAGGATGTGTGTGACCTGCCATAGCATGTCTTATTATATATTTGCACAAACTTTGTTTTAGTGCCGAGCATTAAATTTTTTTATGTAGGTCACACTTCACTACACGACAACGACAGGACAAGGATGTTGAGGACAACGACGTGACTCATACGAAATGCAAATGAAATTTCGTGCAAAGCCATCATCATCACCAAGAGTCATGCCCATGTCCTCTGCCCGAAAAGAATTTTGTTTGCTTTGCAAAAACTGAAAGTGCCCTTTATTTTGGTGAAATAGTACTTTAAATGGAAATCAAGAGTATGAGATATCATACGAAATCTATACGATTGTTAAATGTTCGAATTGAACCCTTTTGCCTTTTTTTTTTCCTGTACAACAATAACAACTTACTCAATCAACAACAATTACAGATATATATATTTTATGGTAAAAACAAAAAGATTCGGATAGGGTACTAGTTAAAGAAAATTGTCTTCAACAAGTTCGATTTTTGTAGTATTTAGTAGCACATTGATTTGCTTAAATGTCAAAGTATCTGAGTTGGGTCAGGACAGTGTACTTGGCACCCATGGGCGCCAATTGACACTTTCATTATCCTACCTTACCAACGAAATCACAGTCCAATAAATGAATACGGAAAACACTTGTTTATCTCTCCAATCGACTCAACTCAACACAATTCAACTAGATTCAATCCTTGACTTACCGGTCAACGCATTCGAAGGCAATCAAATCATATTGCAGCTCAGTAGTTACTTTAATGACGAACAAGCAATACTAAATCTCAGTTAACCAAGCCAAGCCAAACCAAGTCAAGTCATCCCCAGTCAAGTCAAAGTGCGTTCATTGGTTCAATTGCATATTCAATAGTTTCATTGACTTCACCCACTAGATCCCACTCTAGATCATCTTAAGCCTTATATAATCAATACTTGAGCTTTTATGTTGTTGCCGATGTTTCCAGCTAAAAATGCAAATTCTCAAAAAAAAAAGAATAACCATTGCCATCGACTTCAACGACAATGTCGACAATGTCGTTGCTGATGTCGTTGATGCCGGCGTCACAAGGAAATTTCAATAAAGCCACGTATTTCCTCATTTAAATATTATTGTACTTATGCCGTCTTTAAGCTTTTTATAATAACATTCATTTATTCAGTCATTCATTCATAAAGTTCTCCACTCGTTATATTAAATGCCTGCAACACCCCTTTCTTCCCGCCCTCCGTTCTTATGTAAACGATAATACTTTTGATTCTCCGGCTGTTTTACTTATACAATATTTGTATTTAATATAAGAATATTTTGGCTTAAATATCTTTTCGTTTTTCCTTGTCGATGTCACCAATGTTCGTGACTGCCATTCTCGTTCCGTCGTTCTCTTTGCATTCTTTTCGCTATTCATTTTCATTTCATTTATGTATAAAAATATGTTAATAAAATGCGTAAAAATAAATAAATATAAATATTTATAGATCTACTGTACTGTACTGTGTGTACATAAGCAAACAGTTCCAAGTTCCGTCTTCGTTATAATGTCGTCCTGGCTTGGTTGTCATCATGTCATAAAAATTGTGTCTCACTTGAGTAAAAAATAAAAATGTAATAATATAAATATGAGCTCAATAAAATTTCAATCCTAAATAGGGACGGAAATCATCATATACCATAAACTGATTATAATACGAGTATTGTTGTGATTTTTATTATTATTTTTTTTTTTTTTTGTTAACTGCTTTTCACTCCTTTTTTATTGTATGACCATCTATCAGCCGGAAATTATAAGAGCTAAAAAGTAAAAATTGAGTATTGTATATCCAAATGGATCCGGGCATACGAAATACAAGTATATCTTGACTAACTTTTTTGCACTACTATATACAATAGTATGTGAGTTTTGGTAGAACCAATATTTGTGCTGTTCCTTCTAATTTTTTTTTTTTTTTTTTTAAAGTAATACTTTATATTTTCTTTCTCTTTCTGAACGCTAACATATCTTTAATTCGCCAAGGAATGCTCTTCCTGATTATAATAAGAGTATTTCCTGACACGACTGTACATGCATTTTGATCATGTATGGTATAATTTTAAGCAAATTCAGATATGAGAAAAAGTTTCATTCTGGCACTCAAAAGAAAAACATTGACGTTTATTAGATGGATGGACTGTACTATGATGAAGTATTAAGAACTCACTCCTAAGTAGCTATTATAACTATATTTTATCGTATGTCGTGGCTAGTCCTAGTCTACTCTAAAGTGTCTGTGAAAATATCTATAAAACTCTACCATAATCATAGCTCTGAAAGATTTACTTTAAGAGGAGCAGTACAATAAGGAACATTATCCATTGATCCACTAGTTATCTATACAAACTTATACATTTCTAACATACTACATACTCGTATGATAAAAACACTTTCAAAATATTTCAGGAACAAACATAGTGTTGTCAATATAATACAATGCCCAATCCACTTTAGACAAATCAGAAACACGTTGCTTCATTAGAGCACATTAATGTCTGAAAATTCCGGTAGTAATTCTTAATGTTGATAATACAATAATACGTGAATCGATGTTGCTGTCATGACCCGAATTGAGCACAACTACAAGTGGTAGATTATCAGAATTTAGATCCAGATGTTCCTGGATGCTAATTTTAACATGAGGGATGCCTTGATATACTGCGATATGCAATACAGCTGAGAGAGTCGTTAGCGCGGTTTGGATATTTAGTCGGGGCTTTGGCAAAGGCGAATCCCAAACCGGTCCACACCATGCAAAACAAAGTCTGGAGCCTACTTACAGGCTGCGAATGGTATGTTTGTAAGGTCACCCTTCATCGTGACCTCAACCTGGCTACTGTTGAAGATCAGATCGGGTTTTTTTCAGGCAGGTACAATGACCGATTGATGGCTCACAAAAACAGATTAGCCAGACTCCTGACTAATGCAGTCCCTTTAAGAAGCGACAACACTTCGGACTCCTTATCCGATAAAATATTAACTAAGAAATGATACATACACATAAAATCATAATAATGTCACTTATTTGACTAGTACAAAAACTGGCGATCACTAAATTAGATACCAGGTGTCTTATGAGCATACTGAGCAACGACTTAAAATCTATTCGTAATTAAAAAGATCTCGGAGTTCTAGCATTAATAATTTAATTTTTTTTTTTTTTTTTAAACCTTAGTCCTTTACTAATCAGCTGTTGAAGTCTTAGTAATATCGACCACATGATTTTATTATTATTGTCAATTCAAGCGTTGGAAAAAATGGAAGAAGTGAGTTTCGCTTAGTGATTCAATACTTTTATTTAAAAGACTTAAACCTCAAAAGAAATCAAAGCAGAGTTGGATGAAGTTCATGGCACATCTGCTCCTGCGTTTGCAACTATTGCCGTACATCCACAAAAAATGAACATCTTACGGAACGTTCAGTGAAGGTGGCCGCCCAAGAAACAAAAGAGAAAAACCACAATTATAATAAAAGTGCGCGGAATAGTTGAGTCCATAGGCATGTCGTATGGTACAGTGGTTCCAGTTTTGCGCGAAAATTGGGTTTAAGAAGAGAATAAACACCCGCGCAGTTTAGATGGCCAAAATCATAGAATTAAAATTTGAATTGACACAACTTCTACCGTATTCACCAGATTTGCCCCAAATTTAAAAACTGGTTCTGTGACGACATTTCGAGGATGTCTTCAATTTTAAGAAACCTCCGAAATCCTATATTTTAAACGATTAAAATTTTAGAAAAAAAATTGGTAATGTGTATAAAGCTAGAAGGAGATAGTATATTGAAAAATAAAAAGAAAATTACGAAAAACAAAAATATTTTTTTATCTTTTTCAAAGAACTTATTGATCAGCCCACGTAATATAAATGATATTTGGCCTCTTTCAACTGATCAAGGACTTCTAGATGACTTAGGTGCCTTAAAGAGTAGCCTACATTGCATTAACAGATAGTAAACCTTTGTTAGATATTTATGTTATATATATTTTTTTTTATTATTTGTTTTCTTCCTTAAAAAAAGAAACTTATAGTTGCTCCAATAGTTTTTTATATACTGAAAGCATGATTCTAAAAGGCAATAAAAATCCGGAAATATAATACCATAAAAATCCACAACTTCCTAAAGCCGCAGGAATCTTAAATAAAAATTTAAATAAAAGCAATGCAAAAACAACAAAAAATAAAAAGAAACAAAATAAAAAAAAATAACTAAAAATGCAAGTGGAGGAAAATTACCAAGTAAAGCAACAATATTTGATAAATATACTTATTGTACAATACGTATTTATAAAGAAGAACCAAATGATTGCAAAATAAAATGTGGGAAAATACTCTGAAAAATTGTAAAACGTGCGAAAATAATAGGAAAAATACAATAAACAGGCAAATAAAAAAAAAAAAAACACTTAAAAAAAACCAAAAGCCGCAGGAAAATTAATTAAACTTTCTTAACGTCAATGACATTATTGAGGAGAGGGAGGAAGAGTAAGCAAAGTGCCGCTCACAGCATGACTACTATGAACTAAATCTTACATCTCGAATTTTCAACAAAGTATGGAGTTTCCGCTTCCGTTTTATATTACATCATCTCCACAAAGTCACTAAAACTCAAAGGGAGTACATGAATGTGTTTGAATGTAGGTGGATGTGAGAAGAACAGCATGCAACGCGTGTATTTAGCGCGGGTGAAATGCCACACCCAAATGTGGCGTAATGTTTCATAGCATGGTGTGCTTCGGTGGTTCCATAGATGCAACATGATGTGGCATCTTTTGAAGCGCTAATGAAGTTACGCTTACGCTCATGCTGCCGTTGCCACCATGCCACTCGAACGTGGTTGCGGCCAGAGTTGCAGCGAAAAGCACTTAACTTTTACTGAAACTTAGATATACTCGTATCTATAGATAGATAGATAGATGGATGTTTAAATATTTCGAGTTCAACTAAATCGTCTACAAAATTCGAATGTTTGGCATGCATCTGCAGCAGTGGTTACCGACTCTGAAGTAACCGGGATGTGTTTTGAGACATATGAGAAAACGGTAGCATTGCCAACGTTTGACGCAGCAAATTAAGCATTTTGCGGCGCATTTTCTGACTCTCGCTTGCAGAAAAGAAATTGTTAAACAGTTGCTTTTATCCAGTGTCCGTAAAACAATTTCGGCATTAACTTTACATCCTCATTTATTCATCATTGAACTTTTCATTATTGTTATCAACATTTAGACATTGCTTGTTTCGTGACTCACTTTTCTACTTTGATGCATATTTCTGGGATTTCATTCTTAGTTTTCCAATTTTTCTTCTCATTACTAATATAAGAAATGTGTAAAAGAAAAGATGAATTCTATCTTCCGGATGTGAACAAAAAAGGGTCCATAGGTCAATAAGGACTTACACATCTCTAGCCTATGAGATTAGGTTTAGAAAGGCCATATAATCTATAAGGTTGAAAAGGCGTCTGCACAAAAGTTCTTCGGACTACATAAGCTTAAGAACCTCTGTAATAAACTGGTAAACTTGAACCGAAACAAGGCAAAGCCAAATTAAATGAACGAACGAACGATGAAGTAAAACTGTTTATGGGCACTCCAGAATGCAGCAGTATAGGAAACGATTTTGTAGATTTTTTCGTGCAATATTGTTGAGTTGAGAAGGAGCAAAAACAACGAGGATTACAAAACGAAGTTCAACGCCAGGCATCAGTGAGATGTGATAACCATTAAATATCTCACAGACATGTTCAACACTATGTGGTATATCTCTTTATGTTGCAACATTGTGTGCAGTGATTAAAAAAGCTACTGCAACAGGCAATGAAATAATAGGAATTGCAAGGAAAGATGAAGTAGAGTCTACTTGGTGGTATAAAGTTTCATGCCAACGAAACTAAAGCAAGAATTAGAGTTGAGTTTGAAAATGTATCCATGTTATATGACTGCCAGCTCTAATAACCAGTTAAGTATCTGTGCTGATTGCAGACGCTAATAAAGATACATGCAAGATGCCTTAACAATGGGAAAGGTGGGCACTAGGGGGAAGCTCTTATTGGCGCCGTAATGTAATACTTTCTGAAGTAGTATGTTGAACTCAAAAGAACAGCAAAGAGGAAAAGCCGTAAACTTCAGACAAGACATCATCATTCTTTTCCAAAAATGTAATGTAAATCATTTCCATATACTTTTCATCCATACTTACAATACTTTTTGACTTCCCACAAATACAGTACCGTATATTGTATTAAAAATGCGTCATCACTCTTCACTTTTACTTGTCTTTTACTAGTACTTTTTATGGTTTCGACTTTGTTCCTTCTTAAGCTTTTCGAGTGCATATTTAATCTGCTTAAGTGCATCCATCGAGGTTGCCTCAAAACCAGGTAACTTCCTCTTCAGCTTCTGTTATTTCTACGGTAAAGATTCATATATTATTTATGCTTCCACACGAGCATAATTATTGTGCAAGCAAGCAAACTGAGTTAGTGGTGAAGTGTAGGTGTTGGTTGTGGGGTGTGTTTTCCATAACTCTCATAAAACATTCTAAGCCGCTAATTTGGGCCACATTCACATTCATACACATTTGTAACCATTCACATGTGTATGTCTGTGTGTGCATATCTGTCATTGTAACAGAAATTAACCGCAAAATTACAGAATACCCAAATCAAATTCATAAAACCACAAAAAAATAATTTATTTAGTTAGTTTGAAGTTCTATTTCAACTAAACTGTAACTAAATCTAAACAAATGCGAATCTCTTTTTATTTATTTATTTTTATTATTTTACTCAATGCAAATCAAACCGCATTTCAACATCCACAACAACCACATCTGAATACAGACAGCCAGATATTCAATCCCATTCTCCTCTATGACACACTCTCAGATGCTTATGATGAGGATCCATCAGAAAGGCAAAATTTAACCAACCACAATAAAGCGTGTAAGTAGATTAAGTTTACCACTCATTAAATTATTGTACAATACGAGTATATGAGGCAGGGAACATTTCAATATCAGGAAACATGACAAAAAACAAACCGCATGAACAAATACTGAGTAAATACTACACTACACTAATATAATTACAATACAATAAACTGTCAATGTAAGAGAATATGTAAAGACGAGAAGATGAATGAAGAAGCACAGAGATAAATGGAGATGGAATATGGAATGGTTGAATGAACAAAATTTTCGAAGTGGTAGCATGTTAGTGTCGACATGTAGTGATTGAATGAGTTGAGTAGATGTAAATGGGCGGTCAAACGCCTATCAAGGATTTGACATTGTAACTTGCAAGAGCGAAGATGGAAGTAAGGTTGACTAATGGAACAAATAAACTGACACATATAAGTGTGAGAACAGTGCTTATAATTTATTGTTGATTTGAAGGATCTAATAGTTAGTTGTAGTATAATAAAAAAAGGAAAGTCTGATTCTAATTACTGAACACTGGACTGGAATGATCATCTAAGGCGTTGTTGTCGTTAGACTGTGCTAGTGATTAGTGGACAAGCTTTGAAGTTTGTCAAGAAGTTTTGAACAAAAAGTACATATAATCTTGATCAACTCAATGAGATAAAATTTGGACACTATTAGTGTATGCCCCATTTTTACCAACCATGTAAATTCAGGTTTTTTGTCTTTTAGCCTTTTCGCAGTGAGTAAAAAGTTGAGAGTTCTGGTTAAGCGTTCTCACAGTGAAAAGGCTATTTATCGAACTGAAATTTTGACACCATGACTGCCTGTTCTATATTCACATACCATGCAAATTTCAAGATCATAGGATTACTAGATCGTATAGCTCCCGTTATGTGTGCTCAATACACCAATAGCCATATGTAGACACATATTTCATAGAGTCAGTATTAGCGCCATCTACCTGTGGATACACACAGGAGCGTGAAAAGTATTACAACTTTGGCACATCCAAAGTTAACCTTCTTTCTGGTTAAATTTCTTTTTTTATTTCTTTTCTTTACACAACTAAAACAGAAATTTAGTTGTCATAATTTTCGATGCTCATTTATACTCACCGACTATCAAGAATTCAATAATATTGGATAGGTCTGTGTGTAGAACCGCACTGAAGCATGCCAACCTTAATACATACAATAGTTTCCAATGGTTTGTTGTTTATAAGAAATAAGAAAAAAATCAGTGGAAATACCTTAATTTTAAATAGCAAACGTCAAGTTAAGTATATGATTGACGTTTTTTCCTTTGAGACAAGGTCTTATTCATCATACTTATGTGGGTGTGTAACTCAGTATCCCAAAAGGACAGTGTATACTATAAGAATGAGTAGTGTGCTTTAAGCTGACAAAAGGCGTTTTTAGCTAGGATGTTGTCGTCCTTTGTTAGCCGTCATCATAAAGTCAATGAGGTTAAATGTAATGCGCGACTGGGTTTTATTTTAAGAAAAGCAAAGGGCAAATATTTCTAAGAATGCGTTGAAAGAGAATAGTTGGCAAAAAGGGCAAAAATTTAACAAAATTTCTAAAAATTATTCATTCTGTCAAAGGAGGAAAAATAGGTGTTGAGACCAAGAGCTTTTTATTGATCTAAAAAACGAAAAATGCGATAATTGCGAAAAAGATTACATTCAATGTTGAGCTAGGTTCGAACCTGCATTGTGCGCACCGTGAGCCGGTGTTCTACCACACAGCACACAGCCACAACCATGAAACGAGAACGATAGCTCTGAACAGTAAGAATTAACTTTTTTTTTGTGTATTATTAATATTTGATTTTAGATCAGTTTGATTAAACATATACTAAATTTACTGAAAGAATATAATTACATTGGATGCAGGAATGCAATTAAGGCTACATAAATAATTATAATCTAAACGGTAAGTCAAGTGAGTGATACCGTTTGAGTGTAATGTCTAATGCTAGTACGTTGTTATGATTTTCCAATCATTTTTTAGTAAAGGAATTCACTAATTCTGTTATACGTGTTAACCGTAGTAAAGTTTTGAAAAATCAGACTAGTCGATGGCAGTTGTTCCTTACAAAAAAAAAATTTAACATATGCTGAAAATTGACTATGTAATTCAGTGTAGTAAGCATGTTAACGTTGGGAGCTGCAAACATTGTGGATGTTTTATAAATTGGCAGCACAGACCAATCACATAGCAATAGTGAAATGTTTTACCACTTTAATTTAAATAACAATGGATTTACAACTAATAGAAAGACAAATAAAAAATTAATTATTGCAATGTCTGTACTTATTTCAATACACATATTTACTTTTTCCACTTTTTTCGGAATTTTTGATTGTTTGTTTAAATTCAATTGGCTCTTTGTTTTCGACAACAACTGATTTTTAGCATGAGCAAACAAAACTGGTCGTTCACGAAATTCTGTTAAAGAATTTACAAAAATACTATTTGTCTACGATTCTCTAATTGTTTTTACTAAACCTAGCAATTTCTTCTTGCACTAAAGAAATAAAAATAATTTTTTTTTTTAACAAACAATATCCATAAATAACAGAAATAATTTCTCAAACAAAAAACAAACAAAAACTAGAGCAAAAATATATTTATAGCAAACAAAAGTTCAATACTTTTGAATTTAACAAAGTCTGGTATTTTATTTATTGAAGAATCAGGTTCCTTCAATACCGTGTAATAAATTTAAGCATCCTTTTTCGAATCGACAACGCTCAATCATAATTATTTTTTTCTATATAATTGAAATGAATGAATTTAACTTTAATATCACAAATTTTAAAATATTCAATGTGAACAATTTAAGCATTGATAAAAATTGCAATAAACATGATCAGAGCTACATAACATCCTTGGTATAATGGATGCCAATTATTATCTTGCAAGAGTCCTACAAGAAGTAATGTTGCCTTATGTGGAAGAAGAACTGCCAATACGATGGATATTCCAACAAGGCAATGACCCAAAACACACTTCCAAAAAGGCAAAAAAGTTGTTCGAAGACAAAAACGTTCGTGTTTTGGAATGGCCGGCATAATCACTTGTCCTAAATCCTATTGAGATCCCTGGAAGGATGTTAAGAATGGTGTAAGGACCGCCAATCCAAAAAATATATCTGAGATGTAGACCGCTGCCAAGAATTCTTGGGATAATGTCCCTTTATCAATATGTCGAAATTTAATAAATTCTGTGACGTCCAGATGCAAAAAAGTGATAGCAAAAAAATAAATATTTTTTGAATAAAATTTTAATTTCGACATCTTTTCCTTTATGTTCTTATTATTTCGAATAATAATTTATTTAATAAATATATAAGTATTCAAAATACCAAAAAGAAATTTCAGAAAATATAAAACTTTAATTCTAACACCACTTTTATGTCGTTCGCCGTTGTTGTTCTTATATTTTCGAACACACTTGAAAACACTCAAAATTTTATCATATTTTATATCAGTTCTGTATTCTATGTATTCTGTAGATATGCTATGTATCGCCAATACTTTGGATGTTTTTATATCGCAAAATTCTGGGCAAAAACCATTTTGCAATTGACCTCCAAGTAAACCCCCTTATTAAAAGTAAGCTTAATAATTTTTTTTGAATCATTAGAATGTATCTACAATGAAACTCAATTCAAAATAAGTCGAAGAACATTATAAGTATATAAAATGTATTTAAATTTCGTTGGACTCAATCGTCTCTTTTTCATTTCCAATCATAACCTGAAAGGAAGATTTTTTTTGTATTGCAAACTTCATTAAAAGTTATTACAAGAAATTGAATATATTTTCCCTCAAAATCAAAACTAAAGTTTTAATCGAAAAAAATCGAATCATTCAGATGAAAGTTTTTATTTGTACTTTGTATTGTACTTTTATTCTTCATGACCCTAGCTAGTGCCATGTATTTACATTCCCTTATTGAGACATAACGCAAATATTTTGCATATAAATTTGTTTTTCTTTATACATTTAGGTAAGTTAATTTAGTCGTGAATATCAATTCATCAAACTCGAAAATCTTTTATAGATTGTTAAAGGAAAAAAAAAACAATTATTTAACCCTAGAGTGCTCGTGCTATGGTCATTTTGCCGACCAATAAATTCGTGTTATTTTGTACACAATGCATTTGTCAAAGTCAAATGTTCTAGTAGCTACTTCACTCCCTTGTTTTAGAAATTAGAAGCAATTCAACGCGGGCGATTGCGGAAGGAAATGGTTGTTGTCCATGTGCGGCTAATTGCTCACTGAGCGACTACTCACGTAAGTCAAATTCGTGTGTCCGGTTTTTTACTTGTAGTTGAAATATTATTAGTTTTCATGTAAATATCATAATAATATTGATTTTTATTGTATTTTGTTTAAATACCGGTTTTTTTATTTATGTTTTGCTTGCCATAGTTTATTTTATATCTTTTGAGTCAAGCGACGCGTGAAGTATACAAATTCAAGAAACAAGGCGTACAAATAGATTCGTCGTTGGAAGAGGAGTATGATTTTGAAGTAGCTGGTACACAAAATTTATTGAATAATATATCTGAAAGTGTTAGAGGAAAAGTACATATTGATCATAATACTGACACAGAACAATCAGCGGCCGTATGTGGCAAGGATGTGCCTTCAATAGAACAATCAAAAAAGGAGTACAATATATGGGCAAAGTAACTGTGCAAGCATCTTTGTATGTACATGTGTCAAGGCTGTTTTGATGAAATACATGTCGTAGATGATGAAAGCGTTTGTTTGTTATGAAGCCCAATTTTCCTTTTTATTGAACTAATATTTAAAAAATAAATCATTTTAAGTAAGGGTGGCAAAATGTTCCCCACGCGGGCACTCACGATTCACGGGAAGGAGCGACTACTCTAGGGTTAAATTCAAGAGTAAAATTGAAACTGTCGTAGTCCCAAATAAAAAATCATATAAGTTTGTTGGAGCTTAATTAACTCTGTTATCATACAATTGTATTAAGAAGATAGATTGTAAATAAATATTAAATAATTAAAAATAAATAAATATAAATTAATAATTCTAATGACTATTATAACTTATGTTTGTGCGATTTAAATCAACTTGAATAAAGTGAATGTAAGCTTTAGTAAGACTAAAATAAACATGTTTCATGTTTTAGTTTTATTAAAGTCAGCATTAAACTTCTGATGATGCTAATGTACATAGTAAGAAGACTTATTTTTCCTGAAACCTATTAACGCTAGTAAGAAGAAAAGTTTATATTTTTCATTCAAGTCTGTCAAGCCACCAAGTGTCCACAAGCTGGTTAAGTCTAAAGCCGCCAATGAATTTGTTGGTGTTGTTGCTATTTTACAGCATTTGACAGCGAAGTGCCACGAAGAACAACAATAAAAACAACAGAACAGAAATACAAATGTTTGTGACAGTTCGCAGAATAAAGCACAGTTAAAGCCACATCAGGGAAAAGCGGAAAAATCAACTATCACCAGTAACAATAAGAAAACTCGGTTGAAGAAAATGCGCATCGAAGACAAAAGTTAAACGAAGCAAATAAGCAGAAATGAACAGAAAAGAACGATTGAAAATGAAAGAAAAGAAAAAAGGGGACATGGAGGCTGAAGAATTTGAAAAAGTTGGAGGAAAAATGAAAAGAGAATAATAAAAGAGTCTAAGTAGGCTTATGTGCTACTGATTATCAGCCACAAGCGGTAGTGGTGGCCGGAATCATTGGTATTTGCTTCCATGGAAGGAGTCGACAAGCATACAAAAAAGAATTGCGTACATACATACATACATACATAACAATAAATAGAGCAATAAAGCATAAGAAAAAGAGAAATAAATAAAAAGAAAACTATGAAAAAGCCACTGAGAAAAAAACCATCAACTGCTCAAGTTGCAAAGACCAAAAGACTGTGCGAGCAGGGAGTGTGGAACCCGTCAATAAAGAAATAAATGCCAACAACAGGTATGCGAACTAAAGAACGAAGGCATGATGGAACTGGGAGAGTGAGTCATTGGGTGAATTGGAAAACGAAGAACGTTGAAGAACGTATCAGTTAACAGCAAACCACATTCAATGCCGGAAACCGCAAATGCTGCAAAAGATCCCGACAAAAATGGAACGAAGCAAAGTGAACTGAAGTAAAGTGAAGTGAAGGAAGCATCAAAAGTGTAGCATACACAAAGGCGCAGCAAGTTATTTGCTGTGGCAGCATGTAGTAACATCAAGAACCATTGCCATAAGGGGTCGGCAGTGCCGGGACTCTGAGCTAGGATGAGGTGTCAAAGGGAACCATGGGCACTGCTTGCTGCAATATGAGCTCAACGGGTGGCAATTTGTAATATTGATTTTTTTCTTACTCGCACATCTGCTTCAGTTTTTCTTTGCGTTCAATTTGATTTATACTTTTTTTTTTCAATAATTTTACTTGATTTTTCTTTTGCTAGTTTTCTCTTTGCATTAAATTTCATTCAATTCTCTGACATGAATGGAAAAACTATTTGTGAAACGAGCTCAATTAAAAGTGGAAGTTCATGCAACTCAAATATAAAAATAGCTAAATTAGATAACTTTCCGATATTGAATGGCAATGCAAAAGGTAACATCATCTACAATATTTGTCCGTCCTTTTTCACATTTTTTATCAATGACATTCTTATTCTTATACAAATTAACAAAAGTTATGCGGACAATTAGGATAATTGAGTTCAAAAACGATAGAAACTTTATTGGTGATCATAAAACATTTTAATTTTAATATTTTTTTATTCCCCTTTGTTGTTATTCTCCATATTGCGGTTAAGATAAAATATACCATTTGGTGCCACAAACTTGGCTAACATGAATAAAGAAAGAAAGACAACAACAAAAAAATCAGTAAAAGATATTTTTCATACGCCTGAATACGTGCGCTAATGACTTCAAATGCTAAATCTTCCAACAACACTCTTTCTCCAGCAACTCCATTGCCAACCAGTCAAGTGAATATGGAAAATATGGCAAAACTTTGCCTTTTTATTACTTTCAATGGCCGAACACAGAACACCACACACAGGACCAAGACCATTCCATCCCATCCAGACTTATGGCCTCGACTGCGCCATCGCACATTAAAGAATGTAAATTTGCATAAATCATTGTGTAAAATGAGCCAAAAACAAAATAAAAACATAAAAATATAGAAAAAAAAAACACAAAAAACAAAAGTTAAAAAACATAAAGCAGAATGTGCCTAATTCTAAGTAACGAATGATATTGACATCTGAGAGAACATGGGGAACAGCGCATATCGTGGGAATAAATCAAAGGATATTCATAATATTCTCACCTTGATTGTTCAAAGTCTCGGTTCAACTTGACTTGACTGAACTTTGCATTCTACAGATACTCAGATACACATAAACACTTTCTCATATCTGACACCATCGAAAGGAAACCGCGACTAATGAATTTACGACATCATTGACAAAGATTAATTTCAACTCATTTGTGGTCTATGGTTAAGTATTTGTTTGCCATGCTGCTTTGTTGTACAAATAATGGTATGTAAACTCATGTGGAACCTAGAACAAATGCATAAATTAATGTCTAGAGATTGTACGAGTACAAAGTAAACACATATTAAGATATTCTTTCGAAAAAAGATATTTTTATTGTTTTTTTGCAGAGTAAAGGCAAAATCTGATGAAAAACAAATAAACAAAACCATTTGTAGAATTTAAAGGAGATAATGATTTATATTTAGATACCTCTGAATACACATGTGTTATAATATTGTATATAAGTACATAATCATCACAGAATTTTGAATTACAAAAGCATTATTTATTTAAATTTCATTTTCAAGTTGGGAGGTATAAATAAAGACTATTGTCACATGAAGAACAAAATCAACTTTGATTTCACCAAAATTTCCTTACTCACGTCAGTTATTCTTATATACATTTAATTTACATTCATAAACAATACAATAGATACATACTAGTTACAATAGATAATAATTGTATCTCGCATATTTCTCTTTCAATGCATATCATCCATAACATCATAATACCAGTTTTCATTATGTGAAGGGGATAAAGTAAAAATAAACTATAAATGCTTTCTGCAAACCCTTAGAGTGCTCATGTAAACACAACAGCAAAACTCATTGAAGATACAGTACCTTTTAAGCAACCTAATATGTAATAAGGCAACAACTTAACCCTTTGTATGTTTTGAACGGTGCTACATATTGACTTAAAATTTCAGCTAACGTCGTATTTTTACTAAGCATTTGCAAAAATTTAATTATCTAACATAAGGAGGGGCTGAGAAAAATTAAAAATTACTTATCTTGTATTAAGGGGTCATTTGGTCCAATGCATACTTTCCTTTAAATGAAATCAAAATACTAAGAGTTTAGTTTGCTCTTATTTACAAAAAAATGTGTTGTCGATTATTTATGGAACATTTCATGTCTAAGACTAAGACTTGCAGCAACTACAAATCTCAAGCTTTCCACCCGTGGAATAAGAAGTAGCATTACGGAATGAGTCCACTGAAGCTGAGAATGGTGTTCATATCTCAGTCCATACCTGTGCTGAGAATTGTTTTTGAGCTAGATTACCTACCTCACTAGATGTACGTTTCATCATAAGCGCCTTAGCTAAAGAAAGAACCCCATATATGTAAGTTTCCTTTCAAATAATTTTCATCTTTTGGTCACATTTTAATAATTGTAAAACATTGGAAGAAGGAGCTACCAACGGTCCTATAGTTCATGAGTAGAAGAAAATTTATATTTTATATTTATTTATTATTTATGTTCAACATCATAGAAACGGAACGCTCTTGTAATCATGTAAAAAGTACCCTCCAAAAATAGGGTGACCAATAAGCTATGAACGTCTTTATTTCTTCTATTTTACTGAAATTAGTAAAACAAGAATGTACACACCAACATACACGTCTGAAAGAATGACTACAGCAATATATGCTCGATGACAATTATGTCTGTTGAAGGCGGAAAAAACAACAAAAAGGTTGAAATAATGTGAATGCATTTCGATACTGCAAATCGAGTTGGTCCTGCTTGTGTTGAGATAATAATCTCAGCCTCAGTTCCACAGGGTTGAGGTTATGAAGGGGCGCTCCATACCATTTTGTTGGCAATAAGCAAGGGCTTTCTATCTCACAATCATTCGCTCTTTTCTGAATTATAGTGAATGTCCGTATCTGAATTGTCTGAGTCACTTTCTTCATTGAGCACTTAACGTAGATCGTCTTTGTTCAAATAACGTTGATTTACTATTTCATCACGCACGTGATCTATTGAAAGCAAAACACAAACTGAACAAAGTAGTGCAAATTTGGATACTTCTTCATTACAAATTACAATTAGGGGAATCATATAAATCATTTTTTCTTCAGGTGTGAGAAGAAGACACTCCACATTTCATTTTTTACAATACTTAGTAAATAATTGTATTCACAAAGTATTGCATCAAATAAAAAAATAAATATAAAATACTGGAATAAATGCTTTTTAGTTTTGAAAAATCCAGTATCTAACATTCGTTATTTTGTTTTTTTAATCTAACAGCAGGGTTAAATGATAAATTTATACATAATTCTAAATAGTAATTAATATCAAAGTCTGTTTAAGTATTCAAATAAGACCTTTTAACCTAAACGTGAATATGGTAGCATATGTTAAGTACCTGTAAAATAATATGAATCTTTCATTTGTTACTGTATCCATAATAAATTGGAAAATTTGAAGATTATTGAACACATAAGATACTTGACATCAATCAATAAAGTTCAAAAACATCCACAAGTGCCACGCTATTTGTAAATAATTTTAATTATTAGCTTGGCTGTTTAAATGCAATAATGAATGTAATTGGCATTAAGTCCAACACTGAAGTCACAGTGATGGAGATGCTGAAATGGTTGTTCACGTAGCAAGAAGATAAGTCACTGAAAATATTTTTCCAAGAAACACATTTTAAAATGGCCTGCTATTTTTACAAATGCTTTAAGAAAGAAACATATTGGGTTCGTATGGTGGTCGGTTGGAAATACAAAGATTATGTAATGCTATGTATTTATTTTCATTTTCTAGAAATAATAATACAATATACTTCTCGAACTAGATGTAGGCGTAATCTTTTGATTTCCAATTAAATTTAGTGCGAAGCTCTAGATAAAATTTAACTGTAAGAAATTCAGGCGCAACTGTTTACTTACTTTTACTTTACTTAGCGTATGTAGTAGTTTATTTTTCTAAAATAACCCGCTAGCAAGTGAATTATTTATTATAACTTCACATTCATTCTTGAACAATAATTAAGATTGAAATCTTAATATTTGAGATATTAAAAATTAAATTTAAAACTAACACTTTGCCTTAAACAACTAACTAACTTAACTATTCAAACAAACAAAAAAATCATTTTTTCCTTTAATAACTAACTAAAGACAATAACAAACCATGCTTATATGTTTGTATATACATATGCCTGTTGGCAAGACATCACTAATTGTAATGCACAATGCAAAAGCGTATCTTTTTCTTTGTCATCGTCAGCATCATCATCATCATGGAACATTACATGATAGTACTTGGCAACATGATACACGCTTATTAATACAAACAATGCATAACGCAGACGAACACAAACAATACAAGCCTTAATGCAATACGACTTTCAGTCCATCGCATTACATTCCAACACTTGTTTCATTCATCTGTCCATCAGTCCGTTCATTCGTTCCTTCATTCGTCAGTTCATTCGTTTGGTATTTTTTTCGCTTGGTTCTCTTGTGCCATTTCAGGTTAAGGCCGTAACTCTTTGGTGGAGCACAATCAGCAAATGTAGCACCCTGAAACAGCTGCAGGCCGTATAATTGTATATTGCAAAACATGGTGACATGGGCGACATGGTGACCCGACGCGCATACAGCGATCGTGTGCTCCGAAATAAAAAAAAAAACAAGAAACTATCAACAACAAAAACAAGAATGAAACAAAAAAGAAGAGAAGATATGTAAGGCAATGAAAGTAAGCTCCAAATGTCAGGCTAATAAAAACCAAACCAAAAGCAAGCAGGACCATGGCATCAGCATGGCCATCATCAGCAATGAGATGAGAACAGAGTAAAATAGAATGGAATGTTGCAACTTAACTCGTGTCCTGTTTTGTGCTGTCGCATTATTCCACATTGTTTTGTAGCATACTTCTAGGGGCGTGCCACCTGAGGCATGTTTCAAAAAAAGAAAATAAAATCCAACAATACTTACACGTACATATACATACATAAGTACCCTAGTGAGTATGTATATGTATGTGTATTTCATTGTAGTGTGGCAACCTTTTGTTGTAAGGCGCTCAAAATTTAGTTCAGTACAATTTTGGGCCAAGCGACATTTCTCTTTTTATTGTACTATTTATGTACATTGTAAAAAGTATCTATAAGGATGTGTGTTTACAGGCCGCTGCCTCGTACTTATACAGGTGTCAAATGTCAAGTGTATAGTTTACTGCAAAGTGCTTTTGTGAAGTCGTGTTTTCATATTTACTACTACAATACAAACACCACTCACTCCCTTCATTTGCCTTACCAATCCACCAAATGTTCGTGCGCCCTTTTTCCATTTCTTTATATTTTCTTTATATCAATTTGCCTTAAAATGAATTCCTGCCTATAAGAAACGCATCTACAAAATATACATTTATGTGTGTATGTAGTACAACCTTAGGATACTTTAAAAAGTATATTTTACTTTAAGAATGTTGTCCTTAATATATACTCGTACATCTGTATTGTGTATCTAGATACAATATAAAAAACAACATTTTATAACGTTCGCCATTCTTTACATTGTTTGTGGCACTCGCTTGTGTTTTTTCTTCCTGCCAGCTTCCGCCGGAAAGTATGCTGCACGTTCATAAAATCTAAAGATACAACCAGACACACACACACACACACACATCCTCTTTCACTAATTCGGACAGCAACGCATTCGCTTTAAAGAAAAGGATAAAGAAAAAAGGATATAGGATAAAGGCAACCGAACGAACGAACAAACGAAGAAAGGAAGAAAAGAAGAATATAAAACAAGCTTAAAATTCTTAACGTAACATTCTCATATTTTTTAAAAGCCTTTAGCGGTTACCATTGCAACCTTCATTCATTCTAGCCACGCAGGCTCTACCTCATTCATACGCATTCAACCTTTAGTTCTGTTAGGAGCTCTCTCTCTCTCTCTCTCTTCTGCCCCCCCACAAATGGTTGATTCCACAATGGACTACCGGACAAACTACCGACGAACAGGATGGTTTGGAACGGATAGAGCGACAAAAGTGTGTTTGGTGTTTGCTGGCATCCTTTGATGATTGTTAAGCGTGCTTTCGGCTTGCCTGAAACAAAACGATATTATTTTCTACAATATTTTGGGCAAAGATAAACTCACAAAGAACATCCTATTATATAGGCTGACGGGCAGCCCACGTTAAACATAGTATCTACAACTCGATCTATGCTAAGCTTTGAAATTTCTTGGTCTGTCCTAAGTATTCCTTATAAAACTATAAATAAAGGCAACAAAAAAATAACAAAATCAAATAAAGAAAGAAAACATAAGGCAAAAAGGTTCTGGAGATGAAGGAACATTAAAGTAAACGCAATTTTAATTAAATCTACAAAGAGAAAAAACCAACCCTCGCTGAAAACAACTCTCTAATAGGTCTATAGTTCACTCAGTATGGTTGTTGAGTGTCATTGCTCCAATTGATTTGCAAGCGAAGATTTTAATTAGTTTTTAACACTTGAATTGCTTTAAATAGTTTTGTTATTGCCACATGCCGCATAGAACACTCAAAGACCCAGAACTAACACAAAGCCACACCATTATATTACCGCATACCTTTATTGAAGATGTCCTTTGACCACTGGCCTTCCGGTATACATACTCACAATGACCAGATACTACATTGATGATGATGATGATGATGATGGCGATGATGAGAAAATCATTTTCTAATTCAATGCATTTGCAAACATTTATTCATTCGTCCATTCATTCATTCATTCATTCATCCATTCAATGAGAATACAGTCATACATCCATTTCAAATTCGTCCAATTTCATCTCAAGTGCAATTAGTGCAAATCAAATTATTCTCAGCACAGAGAATTCACTAGTATGCAGGCATCTTATGTTAGTTTTATATACATAAATATACAGTACTACTATGGCACTTTATCAATTGGAATAATTTATATAAAATTTAAAAATGAAAAGATATAAATTCTGTGTAAATCAAAAAAGAGGAACCTTGGCAAATAACAGCCAACCATTCAATCCAAGATCACAAATTATTTTAACATTTTAAGCAAAAGTAAAATGTGTGTGAATCTGAAGCAAATGCCATAAAAATGAAGTTGAAATTGCAAATGTACGAGTGAGTATCTGAAATATGAAGAATTTTATGCCGCACACATTTCAAGCAGACAACTAAGTATGTACTATAATACATTGTCTTCACTTTTCACTTTGCGATTTATAGTCTCTAGAAAATGTAGGGGCACTACGAACAAATTAGAACAAAAGAACTTTTGTTAGAAATTTTCAAATGTTTAAAATGCAATTCCAAAGCGATTTGGTTTATTGCGATTCACTTCCCTTTCCTTTCTCCTTATCATCATACATATCATCCATTGGCTTGAAGTTTTACTAGTTCGTTCCCTCTTTTGTTTCGTTTGTTTGGCAATCATTTTGTTACTCCTTTCATATCCGTTTCCGGCATACGCTTGGCTGCCGACATTGTTGTTTTTGCCTCCTCACCGACTGGTTGACTGACTGACCGGCTGGCATTCTGTGGTGCAGTACTGTTCTTTTGACTGTACCGCAAAACTTAACAACGAATTGATGTGGCAAAGCAGATGTTAATGTTGTATGATTTATTTCGACAGTCAGCATTCTTAGCTAGTAGCTTCCACCATATCTTCTGTTATTGTATAATGAAATAAATATGTTGCTGTGTGCATGTGCTGAGGATGATAATAATGACAGACGATGCAGTAGTAGTCACTAGCACGAAAACCATCGCCAACAATAGCAGCGGCTGTGTGGCACCGAGTGTTCTTCATTCTGGCCACTGCCGCAATGCAAAACATTTTGACAGTAACTCTCACAGTTCCCATCTCCTCGTCATTCGCTTACTAAGGAGCCAAATCCTATCATCATTGATACCATTCACTGTTGCTCAATGGATGGTCAATGTACTTCCGTTTCTTGTTTTGCTTCAACACAAAACCGCTTCGTCTTTGGTCCAAAATGAATTGGCATATTACTTAATCATCATCTTTACGATTCGCTATACTTTCCCATAAAGAATGTCCTTTTACGCGAACCTAAGCTCCTTAGTTAAATCTATGGAGTTGAGTGTGCCTGGGTGTGTGCTGATGATATGTGTGTATTTCATGAGCTGAACTGCAAGTGAAGTACTATACTTAAATTATTCTGCAATAAATCAGTGACTAAATGCTTTATTTGTATTTTCTACTTTCTAAACTTATGCATTTGTTTAACTACGATTTAAGTTGAGTCACTAAGAAGAATATCAATTGCAGTTGGTGACTGCCAAAGACACTAAGAAGCGGCAAATGGTTGTACTGCACGTATTCTGTGCATATTTTAATCTTTCAAACTGTCTCCACTCACTGAATTCAATTTACTAATTGGCTAATAGCTTGCAAGGACGAACTAGCACTCATGGCCCTAGAAATGTCGATTGTTAAAGGAATAAATATTGAGGAGTAGTTTTTTTAATTAATGACCTGCATTACTTTTTTATTCAAAAGAATAGTTCGTTTTTTAATTAAATTTAAGTGTATTACTGGAAATCAAATAAGTCCTTAGCCAAATAGCACTGTTGATAATATCGATAGTTTTTAATTACTTCCCGCTTTCGATGATTTCTTTAAACCATCGAATGATTTTACTTTCGGACATTTCGCCTAAAAGAAGTAAAATTTTTGGCTTTATTTCTATAATTTTGTGTTACCAAATGGATATGTAATTTTAAATGTTTGATTGAATTTATTTTAAAATAGAATATGAGTTTATGATAATTGTGTAGAAATAGATGAAAACCATTTAAGACTCACATACATAAAGTGAGTAGTGTTAGATTGACAGTAGAGGAAAACAATATTTGCACCAAGTTATCGATGAAATTATTGGATTCAGTCATTGTAAAAAATATGCGCAAAGCGAGCTCAGTTCAAGAAGTATTGCGAATTTTGAATTTAAGCGGGCTACGTATATTCTATTTTAGATTTTTGGCTTTATGTTGGCACTCATGTCCCTCACTTATGCTGACAACGTCAGCCATTTTGAATGTTTAAATAATTTTTGACAGCTGTTTTGCTTGGACTTGTTTTGGGCTCGTCTTCGATTTATGCCTATTTGAAAAATTGGATCAACGAATCTGTATGTGTTGTGTAAAAAACAAAATTAAGTGCGTGGACGCATTCCGAATGTTGACTGTGGCATATGGTGCAGCTTCCTTGGACCAAAGCAACGTTTTTCGGTGGTACAAAATGAAGGGCCGAGAAGAAGTAAACGATGAAGAGCGTGCCTGATGCCCGAGCACCAAATCAAGCCGTTCTGAAGAAATATGCATACATAGAAAAGCGTTTTCATAACTTATCTTTCTTTATCATATTCAACGCCTCTCCCCTCTTAATGAGATAATCGAGCAATGCCAAAATAAATCTTACAGCCAACGTGGATCCTCTATGTTCAGAATTACGCGACGACTTTTAAGTCACGAAATATATTAAAAAAATTAGCGACACCAACAGCGTTTCAATGGAACACAGCGTTAGATTTTGACATGAATATGGAACGTTATCACCTTAAATTAGCCAGACCAGATAATTACATTTGAACACAAACTAAATTTTATTTTGTTTCATAGGTTTAAAAGTAATCAGAGAACAAAAAATTTGCTATGAAAGAGTCTACACTAAAGCAAGGAGTATAAGACTTTTTGAGGGTCATCAAATTTGCATGGCATTCGAACCAGACAATTTACTAAAAACAAGCTCGTCATATCGTAACGATATTATCGTTCGATCTTGAATATTATTGTTTCTTTTTTTTAAAGGATTGGTGAGTACGGCTCGTCGCCTAAATGTACAAGGAAGTTTGATTCAGCTTTGGCACAGTTAGTTACTGAACGTTTACTACATTGAAGATGGCACATGTAAACAACCCTCAAATCTAACAACTGAATGGCCAATTCTTAATAATGAAGTAACTTGTTAATTTGTGGCATTAAATATATGTTGTTAAGTACACTGGCTATAAAGAAACTAATCGACGATACGAATCATAATTTTATTGGAATAGTAAACACAAAGCGCCCATCAATGACCAAGGCTTGCAACTTGCTGAATTTACTATATTTTCTTATGTTGCTCATACATTAAATTTGTTGATTGAGGGCTTGCATATCCAAGTACAAAACAATTGTGGCGTTCACAGCAGCACCGTGGCTTTGTACAAATTGAAAATAGAATTGCAATATGAAAGAACACTTAAACTTAAGCAAGATGCCACAACAAAATAAATAGAAGAGCTCTTACATCATGATTGAAAGGATATACAAAACAATCTTCTGATGACAACATTCAATGTTTGTCTAAACTATTTCAACAATTCCTCACCTTACAAGAAAAATGTAGCTGTAATTAAGTAAAATCTTAACTTACATTCCACTTGTTAATTGAAATATCTTAACTTGATAGAACAAATGAAAATCTTGAATAGTGCAGTTAGCATCGACTGTGCGCAAATTTAAGAAAAGGAATTAATAACCGAATGCGTGTGTTTAAAAATTTCACCAAAAACCGGTTCACTCGTTTAGGATGTCAATGTCAAAATATTGAGGGAATTATGGTACACCTGAGCAATACCATAAAATTGTAACTGTAATTTTGTTTTTTAGAAAACAAAAAATACTGTAAGGTTATTTTCCTTGACATTTAGCAGAGCTTGGCATGACGGCATTCTATATAAAATTAAAATACTGCTTCCTGCTCCATATTTTCTGTTGCAACAGTCTTATCGTAGTAACTGTCATTTTTATGAGCAGCAACAAAGTGAATATTCGATTTTATATAACATCAATGCCGGTGATCCGCAAGGAAGTGCACTACACCCGCTGATATCTTAATTTGATAGACGTTTGGTTTCAAAAATAGAAAATAAAAGTCAGTGCTCAAAGATCTATTCAAATTACATTTAAGCTCAGGAGGGAGTACAGCTTAATGAAAATAATAATGATATGTACCTAAAGGTAACTCTGTCAAATATCTAGGTTTACATGTTGCCCGCAAGCTAACTTGGAAAGCACCAAGCTTACACTAAAAACCCGTAGAATGTATTGGCTACTTGGTACCAAATTAGAGTTGAGGATAAAAACAGAATTATTTTCTTATGTTAAAACCCATCCGAACTAGAGCTGGCAAAACATCAATGTTTCCATACAAACCATCGATGTTTTCCATACAAACAATCGATGTTTTGACAGCTCTAGTTCGAACATATGCAATGTGTTTGGGGTACTTCTAACAATTAAAAGTTTGAAAATTTGAAACGCTACTAAACAAATTGACACGCAATATTAACAACGCACCTTGATATGTAAGTAGTTACAACATCCATAAAGACCTCAAAGTTCCTTTTGTCAGAAAATAAATAATCAAGAAATAATAAAGATTAAGTAGCCATGAAATCGAATTGGCTACAAATCTCCTCGATAGCAATGATACTGTAGCCACCTGACAGTAAGATATCATTAATAGACTTAACAAACAGATTTTAAGTATTTATATGTAAATGTTATGATATCTTATTTTTAATTGTATAATAATTGGGCTCACTGTAGCTAAACTAATTCTATGTACAAAGAAATTGATAGTTATTGTCCAATGTAACCCCAAATTAAGTCACCAATTATGTAAGGCCATGTTACACCTTCATATTAATATCCATTTGCAAAAACATAATCGTTGAATACTGTGACTCCATTAAATCGATCGATTACATTTGTAAGAAGTGGAAGTTTTTGGAATGATACCAGGAACAAGTGACAGGAATAAGCCTTGAAGACACATAAGCAGAATAACACTGTTTGCCGATTTCTTTCATATCCCATAAATTAACGAAAAGTCTGAAAAGTGAAATAAAAATTACAGCCGGCCGCGTCGTATGAAATCAGCTATTAGTTTCTAATTTTTTTAATGCTACTTTACAATTATTGATAATAAAATTAATCTCACCAATATATGTATGTTTGTACATACATAAATCAGTATTTTTAAACAAATCGTTAATACTTTAATAGTTCTTATTAAATACTAAATCTTTCACTGAACTAAACCAGTTATTTATTATGTTCTTAAGTAAATAGAAAATAAAATATGAAATATTATATAAAAACATACTTATATCGTAAATCAACTATTTGTGGTCTCATCAACTTAACCTCAAATATGCGATGTTAATCACTAAAGAGAAATATTTATTATAATTATAGTTAGAAACACAAATTATGTGAGTTTTACAGTTCTAACCTAGTCCCACCAAAAATATGTTAAGTCTATTAACGCAAAACTAAAACTTTTATTTTATAAAAAATTTCAATAAAAGAGAAACATGCACTACTACCATATATTACTACTATGTATGTATGTATGTGTATGAATATGAGTTTGTATAAATGTTTGCTTTGCGGATACACACATGTACATAAGTGAAATATCTAAACAGTTCCATGTATATAAAAGTGTGTAAATGTAATAAAAACATAAAATGTTGCACATCCTGCACACATAAAAACTGGCGCTGTTTGTGGCGCCACATGTCTACGACACCGACAGCAAACACGGCGACATTAGGAGCAGCAGTATCAACATTACTTTAACAATATCAGAGAAGGAGACGATGGCAGGGACGACAACCATGGATGAAACAATTTTAAGTTAGTCCATTCTACTCTAGTATATACTATTCCTGTTGCCAGTCATCTTGCTGGTTGTTACATGTGCAAGTAGTACTATAACCAAAAGCTTAAAGATACACACCTAGATGCATGGTATTGTAGATACAATATATATATAGTGTACACACATATACAAGCGTCAAGTCAAGTAAAGCAACCGGTCGACCAAGTGATTGAAGCAACTGTGAGGTAGAAAGCATTAAATTTATTTGAAATTATGATTATTATGCGCATTTACCTGATATTTGCATAACGTCAAACATTCTGGGCACGACTCCACACTTCATTTGTGTACACAATTTACTACTCATATAAAGATAGCATCTATTAACCCAATGGGAATGGGAGCATTCTGTTTGTATTTGAGCCAGCAGCATCTCTCGAATATATGTATATATGGAAATAAGAATAAGGGAATCATTGTTGTTTTTGATAATGTTGTTGGTAATTTAATGTTATACAAGATACATACTAACGTGTAATACAAAACATCTCAGAGAAGAAGATTGGTTTTAAGAACACGTTTCAAATTTGATTCGATTTCATTGCTTTCACAAGTGAATGAATACTTTATTTTTTGGTCAAAAATAAAAATATACTTTTAATTAAGCAAAGTATATCCACTTTGAGTTTGCTTCTTTATAACAATCCATTCCTATTCACTCCATTTTTCCATTCACTCCGTTCACCTTTGGGCAGCATACCATCCTCATCTTTTTTGGCTTGAGGCATTATTATTATAATATTCTTAGTCTTTTCCTGTAGTAATACAGTCCTTAGTTCTCATTTCTCAGGCATCTCGGTTTGGCTCAACGTTGCTACTGACCTACTCACTGCTTGGTTACTTCTATCAACTCTTCGCTCCTCCACTTCCATTTCCATCTCCATTTCCGTTTCTCTTGGTCACTTGTAATAAAACACAATTCAAAGCGAGTAAAAGCTGTGAAAATATGTCAACAGGCAAAGAATTGTTCAAATACGAAACGGAACGAATATATATATGTGTATTTAAAATGAAAATGGACTAGAAAACATGAGGAAAGCATGAAGCAAAGCATGAATAAAACTTCCGACGTCGATGTAATTGTTCTTCTTAGTTTTGTTGCTATTGTGCACGTCGTTATCGTCGAGCAAAAGTAATAACAAACAGTAAAGAACCCTGCAAGCATTTATAGTTATTCCAGTCTTCTATATGCCTTACCTTACCATACCTCTTCTACATATACTTATATGATTGTGTATTGTATATAAAATAAACACTCAACATAGAACCCTCTTCCACATTGTTTAATTTTTTTTTTTTTCTTTTTTTTTCAATGCAAACATTTCATTATCCTTAACACTTGCGCCTGCGACTTTTATCGTATTCGTTGTGATCAGCGAAACAACAATGACAGTGAAAGAAAACAGAAATAAAAACAAAAGCAAGGATAAGAATAACAAAACAACGGCAAAGCAAAGCTTACATGCAGTTCAATGTAGGACAGGGGTCAGATAACTATGGCCCATGAGCTAAGTCTGCTTGATTTTTATCCGAAACAGAGAACCATCACTACTTTGTTATTCAAATCCGGCTTAACCACATGGAAAGCAAAACGATTGTAGCACAAAATTTAGACAAGATCGGATATTGAATTCCTAGACTAAAATTTAGCTAACAGTTTAAACTTTCCTCATACATACTTGTATCACATGTTTCAAGTAGTTAAATTACTAGTTATATTACTGAAAATTGTATACAATTTTGACCTTTCTAAAAAATGGTTGCCAACCCCATGTTGTAAAGCATCCCAGACTCAATGTAGCTGAGCATCATTAGGGCCAACACTACTGGGAGCAGCACCAGCAACAGTTCACTATACAACTGCAGGACGTCAACGCAACGTCAGGTCGACATAACGCAGTCAGAGCAGAATAAGGACAAATGCTGCAATTGTTCGTGTTAAAATAAAATAAAATAAAAATAAATAAATAAAGGATGGAAAAATAAGTCAAAACAAAATAAATAACAAAACAAGGCATGAAGCGATGCAAGCATGGTTAAATTAAAAAAAGAAAAAAATTAATATTAAACGTTACTCATACGCACTGTAAACTTTCTTTTTTTAACTTTTTTGTAAAATGAAATTGCCACGAAAAATAAATTACAAAAATCGAAAAAAAACATAACAACAATAATAAATATTTCTGTAGGCATTAAATACATTTTACACAATATAAATCAAGTGCGATTTAAGCAGACACCTTTTTTCCTAGTAAATACCATAAAAATAATGTACGATTATGACAACATGGCTTGGCATGATATAACTATGGTTTCATGCGCTACATTTAAAAATAATGTTATTTTATATAAGCGCCATAATTAAAATAATAATCATTTTTTATTATAATTTTTTTCACTTGTTTAAAACAAAAAAAAAAAATTAAAATAAAAATAAATACTCCAACCAATGTGAATGATTTAATTAAAGAAAAAAGATTGAAAATATTATACAAATATAGTAAATATGTATAAAAATATATTAAATAATATTTATATTTATAGAGGTAACTTTCATATCATCATACCAAATAAATAAATATGAATTTAACTATAGGAAACCATGGATGAAAAGACAACAGCTACAAAAAATCTTGAAATTTTTGATTTGCACCAGAGGACTATGATATACTTAGACAGTTTACCAACAAAATCGTATCATACAAAATTTCAATATGTTTGATTCAAACGCTATGCAAAAAATTTGTACAACAGTCTATCCATTTCATTGTCTTTGCTAATGGTTCAAATCACTTAGGGTATGGATCACAACGAGTGTTTGGAATCGAAAAAAAATCCTTAAACTCTATGACTTAAAATGCAAAATCCCTTAAATTCTATGATTTAAATAAACAAAAAAATTTAATTGAATGTGTTAAGGGGCCAAGACACGATACAACTATTGTAATACAACATTAACGTATGTGTGTTTGATTCAACATACAACACATACAATGAAGTTGTAAAACGTCCATTTCTTATTATCTTTAGAAGTGTGCAGACGGCAATGTCAATGACGGACCCAACATTATTATTATTATCGTTGTATCGTGTCTTGATCCCTTAAAACTGTCTCATTGTACGATTTGAATATTTCGTACAGCAAGCGTATATGAGACGCTCAAGTACGCATTTCCCTAATTCTAAAATAAAATTATATTACAACCGTTGTATCATGTCTTTACATATAAAAATACATAATAAGAAATTAAAAAATTGAAAACCATAAAGCGCTAATATTGTAGCATGCAAGTATTTGCATGTTCATATACTAGAACTACAAAGTTTACGAGTGTCACGAGTTGCAAAACCCAGGATTGAACTTCTTTGGTAAATATACCATATTATATTATATTTATATTCGTTACGTTCGCTTATCGCTGCTTTGTTCGATTTATTGTAATCAAAGAACACAAACAATCATGTATGATTGTGACTCAAATGTTTGCGATCAAAATGATCGGATGGTCAAACGATACGATTACGATTACTTCTTGCTGTATCAAAGCAACTGAGTCATACAAAACCCTAGTAAATGATCGAGTGTACTCGAACAACATCAACAAATTTTTGTTTTAGGAAAGGATGGATTAGTTTCCTATCAAAACTGGCAGATGATGAAACGGATGGAAATTACTTTATTGATTCTTCTCACTTAATGTATTAAGTTCTCTTTGGTTCACATTAAACAAGTTACAAACATTAAGATAAAGTAATGCTACCATTCATATTTATAAAGTTGTACTACACTACAGTAGTTTTTCCATTATAATTCAAATTATAATTTCATTAATTTTATTTTCTATTTAAATATTTAAAGCAACATTTAAACATATCTATTTATGGTACAACTCTTGATGCAATCGATACATTATATAATACATATAATTTTAAATTTATTAATTTATTAATTTAAATTTATGGAATCCACAAATGAATCAATGGCTTATAAGTCAATATTTAAAAATATCAATAGACAGTTTGTCAGTGGGGTTTTAAAATTTTGTTAACCACTCATTAAGAAAAACAAAATAAAAAATGAATATCAAAGCAGACGAGATGAAAGATGTTTCTTTCCTATTCATTCACTGAAAATCGCACTTTCTAAGAGGTTTAGATTTAGGTAACGAAGGTCGCTGGCGATAACTCGCGAGCTCACCCAAAAATTGTAAGGCCCATTGTGATGCCTGATAAAAAAAGGGGAAATGGATTGTTGGGGGTAAGAGGTAGAGGTCCCAAAGATCACCCTCTTTCTTTAAAACCAACCTGAGGAATATACAAACAAAGCCAGGACCCCCAAAGTACATTTTGGCAAACTACCCAGCTCAATGAAAAACGGCTTCCCAAGAAAGAGCAGAGCAATCACAGAGGAGGTTGTTCCTCATCTTCACAGCTACGACAGAAGTCATGATGTGGAACCTGCATCTTGTAGGCCATCAGCCCGATAGTGCAGAGCCCTATAATAATTCCCGTTCTCTTCCGAATCTTTTTTTTTGTTGAAGTGAGGAGCTCGGAGGTTCTCTTTAGTTAATAGCAAGGCCAGAGTATCCTAACGAGAGTGCAGCCAGGCTCTATCGCCCACTTCTGCCTGCTAGATCATTGGTTTTTACTTCCAGGCCTGAGCGGATATCCCTTTATGGTCTGTAAATATCAGCAACTGCTTGAAACATAGGCAGTGCCGAGCGTGATAGAATGATGCTGAGCTTGATTAAGAGCTTCTTACCTACTGCGTATGATTTCTCTTTTGGTGCTTTGTAGATTTCTGCTTGGAACACGCTTCACCAGTCCGGTAGACAATACGATAGCTGAATTATTAGCTCCTCTGAGAAGATGCCAGAACCTGTACCGTCTACCGTCTGGGAGCCGTCTGTATAGATCTAAAGCTCGTCTCGTCCAATGATGTTACTCCGCTTCCAAATATCACTACCCGGGAATATTTTCTTGAAATTGTCGTTCTCCACCATCAGCTTGAAACCCAACTTCTTGTAGGATAGTGCTGTGATCGGATACACACGCCTTAAGAAGATGCAGCTCCTGGAGTCTCACTGCAGTTGTAACCGCTACCTACTTGAGATATGTTTCTACCAGTGCCAGATTGAGAATGATTCCAGAGCCGCCTGGGGGATGGATCGAAGAGAGCCAGTAATTCCTAGACAGGTAACATATTCCCAAGATCGCTTTACTATCTGTAGACAACCTACCAAAATAAAACAAAAACCAAGAAGTTAAAATCGCTATGTTACAGACTTCGCACATGAATAAGAAGGAGGTTTACTATCTCTCACGAACACTCCTATCCTATGATTTGCTGTATTTATTATGCAATGACTTTTAAATGATTTAAGAAAATGGAATGAAGCATTTACGATAAAAATGAATTTAATCAAATTACATAATTATATAACTAAATACATGTATGTTATAAGTAAATTAAATCGTTACACAATCAAATGAAATCACTAAATCACTAGGGGCTTCCCAAACTCTGTTCGGCATTTAAACTCGTAGTTTATTGAGAAGTTTTGCTTTATGCATTTTAAATAAAATATTATGCAGTTTTGCTTTGATTTTTTCACACTTTAGAATCTCATAATATTTGTATCACTTTGACTACATCAAACTATGTTAAACACAATAACAAAAAATCATATAATAATAAAATAAGGCAAATAAAGAAGCAGAAAAGTGATGGCAAACATTAATAAGAATTCATAAAGTAGTACGATGAATATTTATTCATATGCATTATATAAGCTCGAATATTGCTTCATATGCATAAATGTGTATAGTAAAAGAAGAAAATACACAAACATAAATATAAAAATTACTTCATGTTTCTAAAGCACAACATAAAGTACATGGGAAAAAAAGATGCAAAAATAAATATGTAATCTTGTATATAAGTATATACAAATACACATAAGAGACCTAAATGTCTGTTTAAGGATGTTTGTGTATAAGAATGTTTGAGCCAAACTAACCAAACTGAGTTAAAGTAAACACAAATTGCATTCCAAGGGTAATGAAAAATTAACATGGCCGCATTTATGTGAAAGTGTTGTAGTCCTACCCAACAATGCTAACAACAAAAATCGTCTTATTTTAACTGGTATAGTATTGTAGTCCTTCCTGCCTGAACATCATCAGCCAAACATACACATATCGATGTGTTAAAACAAAAGAGTAAGGATGCTTTAACATGCTGCCATATAATTTTATGCGCTACTATAAGGCACACACATACCTAAATACAGGGTGCGCCATCAAGTCATTTACACTTCAAAAACAAAACACACATCATATGCTGACACCAAAACTACAGAATACAACTATTACATAATATTACAAATTTTGCAATATTTTTAACACAAATAAAACACACCTATTCTCTCCAATCTCAGCGTTATCATGTTTGTATGGCTTCGACTATATCTCATATCGTTCTGGAATTCCTTACAATTTTACTCCACATATCCAAATACCTACATGGCTATAACCAAGGCCCTGGAGGAAAAGCTAGCGTGAAAACTCTCTGTCAACTATAAACTGTGGACTGTTGGGATCTGGATGAAGTAAATACTCCAGACGATGCCGAGCAATAAGTACTCAAATCCCTAATTTGTTTGGCGTGAATATATCATCTATCAAGGCCATGATCGGGACAAGATTTGGTACTCAAAATACCGTTATCGAGTTACCTGCCGCAGAGGCTCGGAAACTACGAGTGTTCGATGCAGAATACGAAAAAATCATCACCCCACAGGGGGGTACCGGTGCCCTATGTTCAAAAGCGCGATGAAAAAACTGAACAATAATGGTTGAGTTGATTCTAAGTAACCTTAACTACTGCAAAGCTTCCCAGGATTTAATGCACCAGACCATTCAGGAAAGATATGCAGACATCACAGAAAGGTGATCATGTCAGAGGACGGTGGAAACCTTACACCTAATGGCGTGATTAACTTCATGTTCAAGGATGAAGACTCCTGGAATATAGCGTGCAGGATAATCGTTGCAATAATGCAATAGGTCCACAGAGGTGAGGAAATAAACAGAAGAGTGGTCTAACCTAGCTCTCCCTGCGAAATAATGCCTCTATTGGTGGTCCCGCCAGAATTGAAAAAAGAGCCAGTGTGGTTTTAGTACGTAATTTCCTTTTTTCTTCATCGATTCTCGAATTCCAGATGTAATGGCGGATTTGTTAGCGTGAGGATGCTTTACCCGCCAAAAACTTGTTCCCTACTTAGAATATAGAGGCCCCTAAGAATGTAAGGCAAGAAACACAATTTTAAACGACATTGTGGAGCTATTCCGATTTGGCTGTCGGAGTCACTATATGAGATGAAGGAGTGGCCGGCTCAAAGACAAGACCTCAATCCGAGTGAAAATCTGGGGTCATTGGAAAATCAGAGGCCTTCAAAATCAAATAGAGCGCTCTTTGTGGAATATTAACTTTTTGGGAGAATACAGCATAAATGGAATAATATCCCAGTAGCTATATTTATATATTGGAAGAAAATATGCATAAAAATGTGTACTGATATAAAAATCTAGGAATTTTGGACCAAATCTAAAAATAAAATTAAATTTAGTCAATTTGAGAGAAACGTGCTAAATTGAGCAAATGCAGGTAGCTCTGTTTTGTTAATTGTTATTACATCTTCCACTTATAATCTAAGGAACACCTGGATTTTTTCATAATTTTGTATTGACCCGTTTGCCTCCTACAAACCAAAATGTGCAAAAGTAATCAACATTTACTCAGTTTTGTTCGTACCATATCGAGAAAAAATCAGGATAGTCAAGTTAAATGTTCTCGACGGTCATTCTGTAGAGGTCATCAGAAAATCGGTGATCATTCAAGCATAAGTCGAAGCGACAATTACAGTTATAGCACAAAACAGTAACTGATTCATCATCAAATGTGTGGAAATCTTCAATTGATCTTTATTGGCTATTTTGCATACGAGTATTCAACATTCCTGATAACACTTATCAACAGTTTTCTTCAGATATTAAGTTTTAAAAGCGTTGTTAACTAGATGACTCCCCCTGTATATATAAGTTCATACGTATGTATTTATTAAGGTTTGTCTTTTTTTTTCAAAAATATATGTATATGTAAGGATGTTAACATACAAAGTATCAAGGAGAAATCAGTTCCCTTTACAGCACCTTCGTTACCATCATTTTCATACTAGCATCATCTTTTGAGGCTCTCACACACGCCTTATTCATTCTTTCTGTTTAAACGGAAGTGTTAGGAGCAGAGTCAGCGCAAAGCATCGCCCGTTCATTCGTTAACTTCTGTTGGCTTTTGTGTCTCTCATTTGGTGCCTTTTCATTACATTTTCGGTTGGGGCAAATCCAACCATCTTCATTCCCATCTTAATCCTACTACTAGTACTACTACATAGTTAAGCATTAGTATGTGCTCTTTTATGGTCGTGTAACAACATCACTATATACTCATATAAAAGCTTCTCTCGGCATATTTAAATATTTCAACAAAACAAAAACAAAATTAAATATACACACATATTTATATGTTAATATGTGTCTGTCTGTCTGTCTGTCTGTCTTTGTTTGTTTGCAACAAGAAAATAGAGGACGAATGCGATTCACTGTGCTGCGCTACGCTGTTGTGGGTAAACCAAAGTAAATTTCATTTTTCATTAACATTTTTGTTGTAGCGCACATTTAGGCTTCTCATTAATTTTTTTTCACACGCTATTTCCATCTCTAACGTGTTCTTTTCTTTTCTCTTTTTTTTTTTTTTTGTGTTCCCTGAACACAAGAGTAAACTCATCAACCTTACTTACTTATGCTAATTATCACCTTTCAACATTTAACTTTTTGATCAAATTAGCCATGAATATTAACGGTGAATTTAACCATTTTCTTTTGTTGATTTCCAAGAACCCTTCCTACCGAATGTCAGCCACCAACATCGTTTTACTTTTAGCCATTTAGTTAAGAACACTTTCAAATAATTTTAGCACAAGTTTTTGCCTGTTCATTCTTGTTCAGCGTATTATCCTTATACTTGTAATTAGAAACTTTAAGCATACTTTTGGGCACTCAAAGACAGCAACCATTTAGTAATAATGGTAAATGAGAAAGCTACCAGTTAATTTTACAATATTTGACCATATCTAAATGGACCAAATCATATCTTTCTCAAGGCTTTTTTCTCTTATTCAATTCATCAAAAATTTCTTCAAATGGAAGCAATAGACAAAAATGTTAACGAAAAACAGAATATAATCTGAAAATAAAACCAAAAGCAATTTTAAATTGGCAAAACTTGAGGCACATCCACTTGTCGTCATCATCGTCATCATAGTCATCATTGTGGAAAAAAGTAACAAGTGAAAAAAATACAATATATTTTTTGTTCCTCTATGTTTTATCATGTTTTGATGTGGCCTGGTCTAGTCCAGCCTTTACTCAGCTTGGCTTGCCATTACGTCTCAGCCGTACATAAACTAGTCAACATGCTGACTGATGGAAGTCAAACGTTTGACTATGACATCGAGAAGAATGATGATGATGATGACGCTGAGGATGACGACGACGACAACATCAACATCGCCATTTTGAGTAGAAGAGGTCAACGAGCGCCTTACAAACATCGAGGATTCAAATACACTGTCATATATACAACCATACAAAAAAGTCACGCAAACAAGTCAGACAAAAACAGAAATTCCTATAGAAAATATGTAGAAAAACAGAAAAGAAAAAAAAATTGGATGTTCAACATAAAAAAAAGAAAAGAAAAAACCAAGTCAAGTTAGCGCTTAGCGCTAGAATGGGTAACAAAGCAAGCTAATTTTACTTGAGCCTTCAGTTGCTTTAAGGCCTAAGGATCAACATTCCTATTCCATCATGTTTTCCTTTTTCTATTTGAATTTACATTTTGCTATGCTAGCAAGTTGAGCATCGCAAAATGAATGGAATTTGTTTTTTACTCAGGAGTTTGCTTGAAGATAAATTAAAATTTAAATTTGGGTTTTTAAGAAATACTCATATGATAAAGAAATATAAGTATATTAATATTACAATCTTCAAAAGAAATTAAGCATTGAATCGAAATGAATAAGCTAATAAGATAACACAATTTAGTTGTGAAATTAACCTAAGATGAAACCTCAATAATTTGTCTAGAATTCGTTTGTATTTTTATAGAGCAAATACAATATAAAGAATCGTTTGCAATAAAGCAGAGTCGTCAGAACACTCGTTAAGCTTGACTTAAACAGTTTTTGTTTCCCATTAAAAGAATCGAATTGAAAATATTATATAAAAATAAAAGCAACTTATTCACTTACTATGTTGTGTGAAGATATTTCGATTGAAAGTTGATCAAAAAGCGTGGACACAGCAAAAAAGGACCAACATGTCAAAAAAAAAGGAACTGTTATGTGAGAAAACGCACTTGGTCACTTTTGGATTTCTTATCCATCACACATTCTCGTGTTGTCATGTATGCATATGATGTTAAACTTTTCCTTTCGTTGCTTGTGCTTCTCATATTAGACTGCAGGATAATCTCAATTCATTGCATTCTATGTGCTTAACTAATTATGTATCCCTTAATAGCTCCAAATGTAAGTTCATGACATTGAATCGTTGTAAACCTCATTTGTGTACTTACACGATTGATAATGTCCATCATGAGCATGTGTCCACATTTATTGACTTTGGTGTTCTTTTCGATTCAAGGCTGTGCATATCTCTACCACTTTTTAAGAAGACGAAGGGTGTTTTTGGTGTAATTAAACGTTGGTCTATTGAATTTTATAACCCATATACCACAAAGATTCTTTTCATTTCTCCTGAGCATTCTCACCTCGAGTACTGCTCTTGCATTTGATTGCCCCAATTCAAAAAGCATCAAGATTGAATTGAATCTGTTCAGAAGCAATTCCATTTTTTGACCCATCCTAATTCCAGGTTGCCACCTTATGCTAATAGACTCCTCCTTATCAGTCTTCTATCTCTGATGCATCGTAGGATTGCTTTAGGGATTAATTTTCTTCATAAATTGATAGTTGGGACCATAGATTCTCCTGTGTTCCAAAATCAGCTTTCTTTTTGCACTCCCTGCCGTTCTATCAGACATGGCTTGGTTAGATGTAGAACTAATTGTGCCATACATGATCCTTTCCGTGGCTTATGCACGTTTCATAATAAATTCTATAACGTTCTTTCGACTGAGATCTCGCCCTTTGCGCTTATCATCACAGTCCTTCGCTGCATACGGCAATCGGATCACTCCAGATGAATTGGACATCTCTTACTGCTTAACCTATTGCGGCTGCCCCTGAGGCTCATCAGCTATAAATATATGTCTCTGAACACATTTGGCTGTGAGTAGGGGCCAAGGTAGCTGGTTAGCAATTTAACTACCCCCACCGAGTCAGAGACAGATTCAATTAATTTTATAAGATTTAATTAATTTCATTTTTTGGGTTCATTTTTATTATATCTTTTAATTTTCTAATTTACGTTACGCAATTATTTAATTTCAGTTGACAGTTATTTGTCATATTTAATTAAAATAAATTAAATAAATAAACTTAAAACGAACTTAATGGTTAACAACAATTTAATTAAAAGAGTGCAACTTCTTAAGTATCTTACCAATGAAAACTTTAATACTTTACTTAAATACAGTACCTGGATATTAACAATCCTGATTCATTTGAATTATGAAGAAATGCAATCCATTCCTTAGGGCTTCTGAATGATGTTATAAAGGTAATATCTTCTGAATACAACGAATCAACAGTCTCGTATCCGATGAATATCCTGTCAGTTTTGTTGCACCAAATGTACTAATTGCCAACGTAGTCGCTGTTATTGCTATTGTTAAGGGTGACGTTGATGATGACGACGCTGATGATCTTAACGATGATGAGCGCAAATATGATTCGGAATTGAGACTGGATTAATTGTTGTTAGTATTACATTTGTTGCTTGAAGTAAACTTTACAAATTGTTCATTCTTTCATTTTACTTCAGCTTTTTGCACAAATTATTGTACAAATCACTTGTGCGGACTATTATTCAACGTACATCTTAAAATTGGAACCACCAATACTTATTACCATACATGGAAATAATATTAAATCTATTCCAAATCAAATTTTTCACTCTGAGGAACTTGTGATAGTAATAAACACCCTTTTATCTTGACCATCTGAAATTTATTGCTGTACCAATTTTTATAAGCGCCGGACGACGCTAGCCATTGGCTTTCAGTGATGAGATAGATTTTGTAAAAAAAGGATTCCTCCGATCAACAAGTTCTCCATAATAACCATAATAATATTAACTGGCAACTTATTAACTCATTTTGCAGTGACTTTTAATTTATTCCCCCTAATAAATAAAAGTTTTCCTTAAGCGACACAAAATTTTGAAAACACAAACAACACTTAGGCCACATACTTGTGTATACACACATAAGTAGAAGTCTGCAGGATAGCAGAAGCCAAGCGCAATAAACTTTATGCATACATAAGTAGCGCACAACAAACTGATAATAAGTCAGTTGCATAATTAGGTTAAAAAATATGCAAATAAGTTAACCGATGTCAAATATTAGAACTTTCTAAACTCAGCCACCGCCTACATAAGATGTTTTTTAGCAGCCTGTCAATAACAACAGCTTAAAATGGATTGTTAAGTTGTGTTTGGGGTTTGAGGCTCGGGTTCAGTAGGATGTCCCAGCTTCAACTGCTCAAGTACCTCTGAGTTCATTGCTTTCGATGCACAACTTCATGATGTTGTCACTACTGGTACAGCTACTGATGCTGGTGTATCTGTTGTCGTCAAGCAGTCAACGACAACAATACCAACAACAAGGAATATTGAAGCGCGTATTTAGCATTGTTCGACAAGTGTCATTAAGCGTCACTTTTGCCGCGAGTATCTCGACACGCGCTCGTTGAACTCATTTCGCGTCATTTTCACGCACACCCAGACACACTCATACCCACGCACACATATACAAACACATGGATGTATATATATTGTATTATATATATGTACTTATTTCCCTACTTCATTTCTTTATCCGTTGATGACTGCAGTTGCGCAATTTTTTTTCCCTCAAACTCAACAGTTTTGCAAATAAACTTCAAACCATGAAACCATCACGCACCAGAAAAAAAACACAATAAAATGGCACCAATATTGTATAATTTAATTCAGTAAAGAGAGAATTGCTTTAAATTTACCTTCAATCGATTTAATTTTATTTTATTTTGGTTCTCTTCTTAGCTTCAAGCAAATACGAGGGTCATTCAATAAGTAAATAAGTAAAATATTGTAGAAAAGAATAGTTTGTCGAAAGAGTTATATGTTTTATGAAGACAAAATTAGGCTAAATGTTTATTAGGGTTCCGTACCCAAAAAGTGAAAACCGGACCCTATTACTAAGCCTACGCTGTCCATCCGTCTGTCCATCAGTGAGCTCTACCTCATAAATCATAAATTTGCATACAAACTGTTAAACCTTGTGCGGTGGTACGAAACCCAGGTCCGACTACCACTTGACCGAGATTTTATGGTATATTATAGTTTACTAGCGAACCAAGCGCGTGTTGGTACGCCTCCGACTTGATGTTAGAGTGTGATTTTTGTAGTGATTGTTTTTTATTCACAATTTTACATCTTGTTCTGCAGGACTTGCACTATGTTTGGTTGGGATTTAGCAGCAGTTCTACATATCTGGATGCAGTATATCCATACAGGGATAATGATTTGGACATAGACTGTAAGCTTACTCCCGAGAGAGAGCTCACCGAAAGTAAGATTCTTCTATCTTTTTTGATTGGACGATTGAGTCCCCGCAGAGATGTAAAGCCTCAAAATAAAACACACTTTGGTACATTTGGTGTCGTCATACAACATTATGCCGCGAAAAATATGATTAATATAATTGGCCGTAATTGTTAAAATATTTAAAACAGTACTCTTCTTTGGACGATATTCAAAAAATTTGCGCAAATCGATTGGATCATCGTTCAACAATTTTTCTAATGCATTTTTCTGATGCATCAGCAGCTGAAGAGGTGCTTTTTTGACAGAAGTTCAAGCAAATATCGATGCGATGAAATCAATATTGAAAAATGCAGAAACTTTGTTTTTTGTTTAATTTCCTTTTTATTTAATTCCGCTTCAACATCACAGGCCGCAGTAACAAAATTCATTGCATTTTTAATCAACGATTCCGCTGAATCACGTTGACTTGTTCGACGTGTAGTCCAAGAAAAATATTCATTTTTAATTAATTTCGGCTTAGTTTTTAATGATTTTAGCATACCAAATTCAAAATTTACATTGAAATAAAATGTTTCCTTTTCATTCAATTCAACAGGGTGTACTTATTATTTTTGGCAGGTAAAGACTTTTTTTTACCAAACTTTAGAAAACATAAAAATGGAGCAAGTCCCTAATGGTTTTCTTACAAAAATCAAACAGTATTTAAATGGCAAACCCACTTTAATACATACGTATCGTGTTAAAAGATCCAAAACACACAAGCGCAACTCTTGCAGTTATCCGATATAATTGATTGTGAAAATGTCGATTTTGACTTAAGTATTTATCACTTTTCAAACGTGAACAAAGAGACTTCTTATTTGTAGATTTTATAATATATAAAATCATTCAAAAAGCTTCGTGTTATTGGCACAATTCTGCAAGCTATCTGGAAAACTAGACCTCGGTGAGTCCCGGAAAAGTTAATGTAACAACACAAATCTCATAGACTGTTCAGATTTGAAACTTATAGTCGATTGACACTATTGGAAAAAAAACAGGATTTTGTTAAACAATTGGAAAAACTGTTTATTTTTACAACAACCACAGGGAAAAGTGACGTAATTGAGGGTTGATGTTATGGAAACCAAAGTTGTTTTTAAACTGTTAATTGAAAAGAACTGGTTTATAAATTACTGTCGACTGGTCTTCCTTAGCAGTATTGGGAAATTGCTGCCTTTTTTAGTTCATTTGGCTCTTTTTCTCCTTTTTCTTTCTGCGCCAGAAATAAAAGAGGTGATGATTGCACATAACATTTTTAAGAAAAAATTAAATTGATAATTTTTTTAAAAGATTTTAATAAAATAAGTACAAGGAATAAAAAAAGGAGCTGCAAGAACTATTTGCATACATTGCAAAATGTTCTAAATCATGTATTTCTCACAAATTTTTAGTTTTAATTTAGCCAACCTGTTCGCAAAGTTTCAAGTGTATGTAAAACCAAAACAAAAAACAGCTGTTCCGAAGACAATTATATAAAATTTGAAAAAAATTACAACAAAAAACAAGGGAAAAAGCAGTGTAAACACCTGCTTGAAAATCATTAAATTTTTAATAGTGTAAATCGACTATTGGTATTTTTTTGATGTGAATGTGACCCTTTTTTAAACAAGATTTTAATTTGTGATAAAATTCTGTACCACCATTAATTGAATGGAATAGAATACAAAAAACAAAGCATGGAAAGGCAATACACCAGCTAACCTGTGATAATTATTGTACTTCTTTGAAACAGGTATGAAAAATCGAATTCATTGTGAAACAATTGTTTTAATATTATAAGGAATTATTTTTAAATTAATAAGAGTATCTGTTCAGCGCAGTAGCTGTCATGTTCAACAAAGCAGCTATTTTAGCAGAGTTTTAATTATGTTCTTTTATTTTTTTATTTCTTATCATATTTGCTTGATTATATGCTGTTTGTAATTCCTTAAGTTAATCTTACTCAAATGCTTGATCGTGCCGTGCCGAAATAAACTTATTCTAAATTGTTACCTGTGCGTTTTTTAATTCTTAGAAACATTAATAGTTCAAGAAAAAGCTCTTGGACTCAACAGTATCATTTTGAAAAAAAAATCATACAAAAGTTTCATTCCTTATCTTTATTTGTATCTTAAATTATTAAATATCCCTCGTTCAATACAATATGTACTTGTACAATATAATTATGTCAGTCATAGGCTCAAACAAGTCTATTTCGTTTATTAAAATCCATTTATTTTTCTTTCAGTACAAAAAGGATGTAATTAAATTTTATTGTCATCTCAATACACACAGATACACTTTTATATATACACATTGAAACATTCATATATATGTACGTACGAATACATGGACAAAAATCAAGAGATGCCGGATATGGCTGAAGTAAATAATAAAGTTTATTGCTTTATTTTCAATAGTTTATGGTAACTTGGCTCAGGACAAAAATATTCAGTTACAAACATACAAATTTAAATTTATTTAAACTATAAACTGTAATTATGTGCATTTGTGTGTGGTAAGTAACTATTACATATATATGGGTGTGTATGTATGTGTGTATATCCTAACTCAATCAATTTAATTTATTATTTATGCAAAGATTTTACATAGTATTTGGTTGAGCTTTTGTTCTTGTGCAAATCACAAATTTCCCTTGGCTTGTCTATGACTTTTATCAAGCAAATTATCGCTCGGCAATAATAACTTTGCAGCGCATTAAACAAATTGAATATTAATTTTTAAATTTGAAAAACCTTCAAACTACAAATGTTTGTAAAGGGCGACTGAGGTTTAGCATACCAAAAAGTACCGAGAAAACTTACAATCAGTGGCTAAATCTTTAATTAAGAAGTTTACAGATTGCCACCTAAGGGTGACTACCGTCATCTACCGTAACCATCAATGTCGTCGGCCCAAGGCAAATATGCTTCAGAGTAAGTGAAGACGTCAATTTGTTGAAGCAAAGTAAAACCCTGACACAGTTCACAAACATTTGGTAAGGTGAATGGAGAAGTGGGAAGCGAGAAATACTTTTTCAATAATAAAATTTACGCTAACTTAACTAATTTCGTGAGAAATTTGATTGAACGTAAGTAAATCCCAAATGAAAATTTCACAGCACGAGCACTAACAAAACAAATTCAAGGAGTTTAAGAAATACCTTAAGTAATACAGTGTGGTGCCATAGTTACATACTTTTGTACATAGTATGTTCTTCATACTTGTAGAATATTGCGCTTCAGTATTGAAGCAACTTTTCCTAGATTGATTATGTACTAAGTATAATTAGAAAGTAAAGTTGTTGTAAAAACCTGATTCTGGAACAAATAAATTGACCTTTGTAAAATAATTCATAAGGGTGAAATCAATGTTAGTCAAGCATTCTATGGAAATATTATACTTATAGTGAATTGATTATTTATATTTCAATACTTAGACAAAGTCATATCAATTCCAATACATTCTGAACAGAAATGAAACTTTTTCATAGCTTTTCTCAGTAAATAAGATGAAATTAACTGATATGTGACGTAAACAAAATACCATATAGGTTGTTCTTACTATTTGTACCTGATGGCTTAGTGGGAGGATACAATTCAATTCACTATTTTCACCGCCCAGTATTATTCTGATGTTTTATTCTTATGCTCTACATGGCTTGTCTTTTTAGACAAAAATGGATTGAGGATTAACGAATATAAGTATGACATAGGAGTCAGAACTTTTAATATTGTATTATAACAATCATAAATTGTCTTCTGATTTAATAGGATCTTCTTGTCAATTCTACTCAGAGTCACTAAATGTTAACACATCATGCTGTACCTTACAATAAATTTATAACATTAATTTTTCACGCGCAAATGCTAATCCAAAATCAAGAAATACAATATTCGAACTTCTCGTTTCCCTGTCCTTAATGATAAAGTAATACAATACTTATGTTATCAATTTAAAAAGATGGTGGTTATGGCAAAACAGTCGACGCTAGCGTTTGTAAGAAAAGAAATATGCAAAACAGCAAACCTTATCAGAGGAAAATATGAAAGTCAAAAAGAAATAAGTAAAAGTCAAAACGAAATATCAGCAAAAAGTATAAAAAAGATTTCAACTTTTGATTTATTTATTTTGCATAAATTTTGAAATTTTTAATACAATTTGCTGCATCCGTAAGCCAAAAATACGAGTATCTTCACATATTACATTTGATAAGCAAAAAAAACAATAGCTTTTCATAAAACAGTTTTTATTACTGTAGTACCATAATGGGGGAGGGTCCAATACTTTTAAAGATTAAACTATGCGACAAAAAAAAATAAAAAATGTATAACATTAATGAAAACAACTATTAATAAAATTGGACATCCTGAACATGAAAATATTAACGGTTTTCTTCTAACACGTAACATTTAAAAGTTATGTTAGATTAATAAGTTACTTAGCATAAAAGAAGCATGAAATTAAATACATTGGAACTTGTAAACGCTCTTCTATCTGTTTCATATCCTGGTGGAAGTGTTCACCTTGTTCGTCAGTTACCATCCCAAGATTAGGAGGCGAAAAGATATTTGTACTAGTTAAACAAAAATAGCAATCATTATAATGATTTACATACTTATTCATCATTGGCTCAGCAAAACATATAGAAATGGGTTTCATTCGCACTAAGCCTGTCATTTAACTTAACGTAACATGAAATGCAAAAAAAATATCGGGGTCCAATACTTATGTTGCATGTCGCATCACTGAATGACTGAAATAACGTAAAAACGCATTTTTAATCTTGTCAGTTGGAACTCTTTCTTGAGATTTAATAACATATTTCCGACAAGCTTTAAAGACGAGACGTTTTTTAATGCTGTACTATGTAATGCTATTGCTCAGGTGCTGAATCAGAAATTTTTAATCTTCAGAATATTATGTGGCTTACTCAAACCTGACGTACTCAGATTAATAGCATACTAGGATCGACCATTGGTCGAAATTCGACCACCCCGCCAGATGAAAGAAAGTATTTAATTGTGAAACACAAACTGGCTACATAATTGCTCGTAGCGAAGCGATAAGAAGGCTTCAGACAGAGTGCGCGATATTGTTTTCTCGATCTTGATTTTTGTTGTTCGCTGTGTAAGCAGTATGCCGTATGCTTCAATGCTTGTTGTTGTTATAGTGGCATAAAAATAACACCGATCTAGAAATGAATAGCTTTCTAACCATATACCATACATAAAATATGTTGACGTTAAGTAAGGTAAAACGGATCGAAAAGAATCTTGTCACCGTATTATTATATTAATAGATATACATATGTGAAAATTTCTTTTACTCAAATCAACCATGGTTGAGCTATTCAGTACGTTCAAAAAGGGTGATTTTTTTTATTTGTATTATTATTAGTTAGATGATAAGTATAAGTAAATGGCCACACTTATTAAAAAATAACATCAGAGAGAATGGTGACAAATTACCTATCGTCAGGAAACCTGAAAGGTAGGTCTAGGAGGTGTGGAAGTTGTAATCAGTGATAAGTAGGCCTGAGGCGAGATTATTAGGGTATACTTCAATATAATTTTTGGTGAATCTTCCAATTTCGTCTTTGATCCATGCGATATGAAGATCTCTATGAATAATTGTATTTCTAACATACCAAGGTTCATTTACTTTTGTGAGGAGAAGCTTTGATTGGAATCTCTGGAGTATCTCTATATTAGAATGCGAAGCAGAGCCCCACAGACGAATTCCATATGTCCATACGGACTTCAAAACCGTCTTGTGTAGCACAAGTTTGTTCCGCAGACACAATTTTGGATTGTGAATAAGAGGCCAGGATATTTTTCTCGTTTTAAAGTAGAGCTGATGGCGCTTACGCTTGATACGCCTTCCAATTTAACCGTCTATCCAGGGTAAGCCCCAGTTATTTGGCGGATTGTTCTGAGGGGATGATTTCATTTTTTTAACCATGATGCTCATATCATATGAACAAGTCCTTTCTTAGCATCACTATATTCCCTCTGTTTTTCATTTAATTTGGACTAGAGGAGCCCCAGGCCGACACAATCGACCGCATTCTAGAAAAAGCATTTGTTTTTTAATGTGCTAATACAATAACTTCTCTTTACACAGTGTTCTTTGCAAAAACTCTATAACACGGCTTCACACAACCAATCAGCGTACAGCAAAAGAACATAAAAGAGAGGCACACAAACCTCTCTATTCACCCATGCTACTGCACGCACACATCAATGGCTGGGTATTCCCAGTGGACCAAAACATCCGTCAATGAGTTACGCGGGTCTTGAGCGGGTACGGTACGAGTAAAATATTTAAAACTCTTAAAAAAAATAAAAATAAAATAATATAATAAATAAATAAAATCTTAAAATTTGGCATAATCCGAATCAAAATTTAAACTTACTAAGTTCTTCAGACGAAACAACGAAATAAAAAACAAATATATCACACTTTCGATCGAATAAAATTTAAATTGTTCTAACAACATAAAGCAAAGTAAATAATAAAGAATCTGGAAGGAAAATTACACTGAAAAAAAAAATTGCCTTACAAAAAAATTTCAGTTGCATGTGTTCATAAAAATAAATAACGCAAAAGGCTCAAAAAAATAAAAGGAAAAAAAAAATACGGAAGAAAATCACATTCTTCAGATGAAAAAACGATGATAGCTGATTATTGTCAGTAATTATGAAACATTAATAAAACATTTTATTTAAAAAAAAAAACAAAAAAACGAATCCAACTTACTGCCATAAAAACAGTTTCAATATTCTTTTAAAGTAAAAACAAATTCAATAAAATATCAAAAACACTCAATAAAACCATTATAATTTTCCCAAATGAGAAAAAAAAAAATAAATAAAAAAAAAAATTGGAATATAATAAATTGGGCAATTTTAATTGAAACATTAAGTACCATGTGTCGCAGCCCCGAGGCATTACTTACGAGGAATCTTTTACACCAGGTTCGTCTAACCGTTCGTGCGCCTGTCCGTGATATACTCAGAGTTTTTGACCCAACGAGCTGAAATTTGGTACAGACTCGTTTTATTGTTGGTTGAATTAAAATTCTTTGATTACTGGAAGCCTCTACAAAAAATTCCACTAAAAGTCATTGTTGGGAGATACCTAGCTTTTTCGGCATCTTTTTATTTTTAATTTTAATGTTATTTTATTTTATTTTTAATAACAACTCAACTTAGCTGCGAGCAGGAGTTTAACCTTAGAGGCGACGGGAAAAAAGTGCGTCTTTTTTTTTTGCATAAAGTCTAAAATGAATATATAAGTACCAAACTTGGTGTAAACATGTATTAACGGTATCGTAATGATCTTAAAAATTTTCATTTGAATAGGATCACTATATCATATAGTTGCCTTATAAGTGATCTGACCGATTTAAACTAACTTCGTTGGGTTAAAACATTTTAACCTGAGCCAAATTTTACATACTTAATTTCGATGTTCCTGAAGTTTTTATTAAAGAATGAGTAAAAATATAATGCTTTAAATATATTTTTTAAAATTTAAGTTCATTTGAAGAAAAAAAAATTATGAAATCTCGGGTTTCTTGAAAATAAAGTAATAATTAAAATTTTGTAAAATGATTATTAAACTTACCGCACACATGTTTTAGACTTAATTTTCTATCTCCTCTCGAAACTGTTCTTCTAAATAAATTTGATTATCGAAGTTTTCTTTTTGTTGTAATATCAGAGCTGCAATTTCTTTTACAAACGCAATTTTCAATGGACGACAGAATCGCACGGATTGTGGTGTTTTATTTAGCCAATTAACCCGTTGTCGATGATCTATTAATTTCAATGAAATTATTGTAGTTGCAAATAGCGAATTATCTAGAGCAGGAGTCTCATTAAATTCGAATTATTGTTTGTATAAGCTATGACAAATCCAAAGCTAAAAATTAGTGGACATTGTGTTTCGTCTGGAAGTAGTTCACATATCTCCCCTTATATTGATATTAATCGAGAAGCTGTATGATCCAATAGATTTTGTAATGGAACTTTTCCCTCATTCTCAGAACAAACTATTCCATCGGGTCTACATTTTAATTGTGACTCAACTAATTGCAAATAAGGAGGGAAAATGTCGCATTCATGTTGTTTATTAAGTTCCTTGGTACTCATGTACTGTTGTTTAGTTAGGCCATTTTCAATTAAATAAGCTAATGCGCAATCAGCAGATATTGAGGTTGGATCATACAAAATAAGTTGATTCTAGAGCTGGCCAATAGTCTCAGTGTTAGTACTTTTTTTTTTAATACGAATTGTATGTCACTGTCTATTGCTTTTTTGGCTGAAACTGTAGTAGCGTGTGGTAACAACTGAGTTGAATGTGTATTCTCCAAAGCAACTTCAGATGACATTTTTCTTTTTAGACGGGGGCCAGCATCTTCAAAGCAGAATCATTATGTTAACGATTTTTAATATGTATTCTGCAGGCTAGCCACTTTGCGTGATTTTTTTTTTAATCGCTCCATACCACTGCAGCAGTTTGGCAAATGTTTTCGAATATAGTTTGTAAAATCTTTAGTTGTATTTGATATGATCTGAATTATTTCTCATTAACATGCTCTCAGTTGACATTTTTAAGGATATAGCTTTTTAGGGCATCATCTGAGCGGCTGTTGCTGTGCCAAATGTCAAGAAGCACTGCATGGCCAAACCCGTATGTTGTTGGATAAACGAGATTTATACGATAAGGTGCAAAAAGTCACAAAAAATAAATGTTTTACCACAATTTGGACACTTTTGTAAATAACATGTAAAAAAAAAAAAGTTTTACTCCACGGAAAACAAATACTATTCTTAGTGGTAATCTAATACGAGTATAATATATTTACAAAACATTTCTCAATTGGACAACGGGTCCACAATAACAGAAAAATTTACACGAAGTTAAAATACTAAATATCTGCACAAGGATTTTCCATAATAATGTATATAAATTTACTTTTGTGCACCACACCACTCAAGCACAAAATTTGCAAATCTTTCTCCCCAATATTAACACTACACGATGTGGTTCGAACAGCTGACTTTATTACAGCTGTTCTACTGTAGGGTTGCCACCCTCATAAATTATGACGAATTTTTTCCTTCTTTCTAATGAATAAGTAACTTCAATTTTAAAATATAAATTTAAAAAATAAATGACTATGCCAAAAAAAAAGGACTTTTTTCCCTTAGTGCAACGTCTGTTTTTTTTTTTTTTGACTTGTCAAAGTACAAATAATATAAATTCGATTGTCAAATAATACGAAATAAAGAATAATATTTTTATTCCTTGGCTAGGATTCCAACCTTGATGCACAGCGCTGAGAAACAAGATTTCATCCGATGCACCTCTGCAAATGTACTTAACCTGCCGTCTAACTTTAAAGTAATTTTCCATGCTTGTTTCTATATTTATTTCACTTTTCACAATTATACAAAATAAATCATTTTACTCGGATTTACAAACAAAATCAAGACCAAAATAAAAATTATCCACTATCCATTTATGCGCATTAAAAACAAGCGATATTACAGAGTTTACAAGAACACAAGCAAACACTTAGCCATATGATATACACGTAAGTAAATATACAATAATAAAACATTTGTAGCTATAAAGTCATAAAAAACGGCATCATTCCAGTATAGATACAACCCACTAAGCTGACCACACTTCTTTGTTTCGGCACTGCCGCAAACAGTCATGGTTATACATTTTTTATTTCTCCATAGACGATTTTTCAATAGGTAAAAGATTTGTAAGCTTCAGCAATCCGAAGTATTATTTATTTCCAATTTCTGCAAGGTATTCGAGGCGAAAGGGTCCAGGAGAATGACTGTAGTTTTGAAATTGAATGCAATCGGAAATTGAATATAAAACAAAGCAGCCAACATATCAGGCTTTCAAATTTTCCATAATTTGCACTCTTCATTTTAATTTACCGGTACTTTGTTAATAAAATATATTACATGTGCCAAAAAAAGTCGGCCCTACTTTAAACGATTAAAGCAAACAATCTCCACGTCAAAAATTAAAAAAAAAAACTTTGCTGCTTATTCTAGCTCGTTTTTTTTTTCATATATCCTATGACTTCAAGTTACTCTAAAGTTGGTAAATTACTTTTAAATCATCTTTAATTTTACACAAATTAAAAACTCAGTATTATATGCCCGTTACACGGTGAATTTGACCCATGAATCAGTTTGACAACATGACACGTACTAATTTTCTATATCACAATCATTATGATTCATGAGCCAGTTTCACTATGTATGGGACCTATAAGTATTCTATTTTTTGTAATATTTAATGCCATATTTACAGTTACTGTTGTTGTTGTAGACTTTAATCAATTTTTTAAGCAGCCTATTTCACTGTTAACAGGTCATAAACAATATATCAAATATTTTCCCATTTTATTTTGATCGAATTACATGGTAAAAAATATTAAAAGATTTTAAAACACACATAATAAAATTTCCTTTAAAACATCCTTAACGCGCCTTCACATGATGTCATTCATTTCTGGAAGAATTTTGAACAGTTAATCAAAATCACTCAAAAATGTTCATTTTTTTCTTACTGTTTTAAAAAATAATCATTTAGAGACTTGGCGGCTTCATTGATTAAATGAGGTGGCAACTTATGCGCATATATAAAGTTTGAAATAGCAACCGTCAATTTTTTTGAAGAGTTCTTGAACTTCTCGTACTCCTGAGTCTTCATAACAGCATTTTGCAAAATGTATAAAACCATTTTTTCAAGTACCTGCTTAAATGTTGAAGGTGTGTGCTGGATTTTGCCCTCCAAAGAGTACCAGCAGTGCTGAAGTTGGACACCCCTATAGTCTTGCCAGATTGTATCACCATTCTTTTTTACTGTCTTAACTTGATTATAAACACATTTTTTGGATGCCATGGGCTTCTTCTTTGGCATTGCTTTGGGTACAGTAACCTTCTTCTTAACTGGCAGCAACGTTTTCTTTTTTATTAGAGTCTTCGGTTTTTGGCTTTTAAATTTAATGGGCGCTATGCCACCTCCATGAACACGAGAAACTCCCTCTGGAAAGACTTTCGCTTTATTCGTATATCGTACGATCTTCACACGCTTTACTTTGAAGTATCGTTTCACATATTTCGGTTTTTGGACATGGCCTTTATTCGTCGACTTCTTCTTCTTCACGATCTTAGAAGCGACACCGATTTTTTTTGGCATTTTATCGGAATTAAAAGAAAATTTTGGAATTTTCAGGACAAACAATTTTTAAATAATGAAACTAAATGAATGGAATAAACATGATTAAGTAAATGAATTTCCAAAGCCTCCTAAGCAGGAAATTTATTGATTGTTAAATTTCAAAAATTTTTTCTATTAAAGTTCACTAAAGAAATAAGAAGGAGCATTTTATACTAATTTTAATACACCAATAGCCACATGTAGATGGCGCATGGCCATGGTGTATTGAGCACACATTTTGGAAACTTAATGATCCAGTAAACCTAGGATCTTGAAATTTACATGGTTGGTGAATATAGCACTCATATTCATTTAAGTTTGATAAGACAAATAACACACAAACAAATTTAAGAACAATAATTTGAATTTGGGTTTGTATAGTCCGATTCGGCTAATCCGGAAATCTTGTCATGAAATTGTCATTCCATTTTAGTGCTGTCACATACTCTAATATCAGCCTGAATCCCCATTTCTTGTAGGATAATGCTGTTGCCGGCGACACATTATTTAAGAGAGTCTGACTACAGTTCTAGCTACTACGTACTTGAGATATGTATCCACAAGTGCCAGGTAGAGAATGACATTCACAGCCACATGGGGGGTGGATTCTTTGCACCTGATGAAGATTGTATATGTGAGAGAGAAGAGAGCAACCACTTTTTGTTATTTTTAGAATGTGAAGATTTCTCTCTTTTACTGACTTATGCTAGCAGAACGTTCGTTAAGACATAGAAAATGGTTGCGTCAGGTAAAAATGTTACTAAATTTGTTATTTTCACTTGTGTTGCTTATAATTCTCAAACGATTCATAGCCGCAGCGAACCAAATGTTCGTTTTTAGGTAGTGAAAATTTAAGACTATACTTCACAGGATCATTTCTGTAGTCAGTCTTCACTTGTTTTCATGCAAAATGAAAAACTCGACATCTGCGATGAAGAAGCGAAATCGTTTTATTCGGTAGCGTGAGGTTTTGAACAACTTGTCTCTTGTTAAATTTCTTCGGAAATATTCTGAGATGTTTGTTCTTCGATGATCGCTCGGTAACAACGAATAGAACGATTTCTGAGTGGTGTCAACAACTTTAATTTAATACATAAAAACTTAAAAAGGAAAATATGGAGATTCAGTTTATTTTGATGGCATTTTATGATCTGATTTGTCATAATTATTTGGGTCGGTCAATGTGGTTTGTAGAATCGTGGGAGAAACTCCTACCAGTCATCAGTAAATGGAGGACAGATTCTGAAATCATTGTTTGTTGTGTGTGACCCTTGACCCTGAGTGGTGTAATGTATAAGAAACAGCTTTTTGAAGTACCGAGTATGTTAATTGATAATGTGTTTTAGTTATATGGGTGGGGTTCTTCTATCCAAGTCGCACTACACAATTACATACATAGGTTGAAAAAGGTGATCTCGAAAAACTTACTTAACTTGTTGCTTTGTCATATTTGCCCCTCTCATTTTTTGAAATGTATTATTTTAACTCATTTTCTTATTTTACTTCATGTCTTTCCACTTTATTTGTTATACTTTATCTTCTTACCTAAATTTTTCTTTGGCAATGAAGAAAAATTACACATCTTAGTTGACTTAAGTCAGTGAGTGAATAAATGAATAAAAGAATGAATGTTCACAGAACATGGGTGTAAGGGAATGGGTAAAAATTAAAATAACAGAAAATAGAAAAAAGAAAAAAGGAACAAATTAGAAATTGGCAACATGTTAGCCGCCTCCCACCACACTAGGGCACCATAAGTTAAAATAGGTCTTACAACCGCTATATGTATAGTGGATAATATACGGCTGACCTACAACCGTTGTATAAAACGAGTGGATAATAAATATGCTGAAGCCCCATATTTTCCCAAATATCCTCCTACAGACTTAGAAAGCGCCTAATGCCTATTTCATTCTTCAGCTTAGAATCCAGAATAACACCAAGGTATTTCACTTCCTTCAATAGTTTTAGTTGTGACCCACCTAAACACGGTAGCCTGAAGCTAGGTATCTTATATATTCTCGTGAACAACACCAGCTTGACCTTATCTGTGTGCCCACTCTGTGTTCACTAATTATGGGTCAAAATTTGCCCGCCACCATTAATACCAAACCAGCCGCATAAGCCCCTTCCTTTGCAGTCTCAAAAGCTGGTCATTCAGAACTAGGTTCCAAAGAGTATGGGATATAACCCGCCTGTGGAGTGCCTCTTCTGACCTGTTTCTTTATTGTCGCCGAGCGCAGAACGGAGTTCATTACCCGGCAGCAAAGCATATTACCAAGCCACCTGGTAATCGCAGGATGAGAACCAATACTTTTAAGCACTGATGACATTAATTCTACCCGGACGTTGTTGAAAGCACCCTCAGTATCAAGGAAAGCCGTCAACACAAACTGCTTCCGTAACAGGACTTTTACGATAAAAAGTAAAGGACTTTATACAAAAAAAATAAAACAATGATATGTTTATCATCAGGAACTTCAGCGTACATCAATGAGAATAATTTTTTTTTTTTTTGTGAATTCGTGACAAAACCGGGAAAAAAGAGAGAATAATATTTGAAGACACTGATGGCCCAATTAATCCTGATCTGCATTCGTCCGCATGCTGCTGTAGAAGAAATTTCAATTCGAAATTTCACAGTCTACCACAATGTATTTTTTTTTATTTTTAACAAACAGTTAATATGATGTATCAACTCTGCGTTGATACCAATATTTATTTGTCTTTAAACTTCGAAGTGATTAGGGTTACACAGTAATTCTAATATTATTGATTGTTCAAAAAATGCTCAAAGATACAAAATAAGTATATTTCATTTTTTTGCAAACACATTTTTAAAACTCAAAAATGTTTCTTTTAAAGTGCATTGATTCCGATCCAGAGGAGTTCATTCATTTCTGGAAAATAAAATAAAAAAAGAATTAAAAATCATAAAAAGTTTCAAGTCAATTACGTCCAACTATCGGGAATGCAGTATATATTTTAGACAGAATGGAAATAAGTTACAAGAAAAATAAAACATTTTGCTTCTCCCTAAGACCATACAATCTACATTTCAACACTCTTTACCCCTCAGTTTAAAAATTGTCTAGCGAAGAATAGTAAGGGAAAATGGAAAAAAATTAAGGAAAGCTGAATAGTAATATCTCTCTCTATATTTTATAGTTTGTGACACATCAATTTCTCTTAATGTTTGTTGTGTAAGATTTATGGGACTTTTTCAAACAACCATAGCAAAGATTTTATGGAATCACAAAACACAACTCTTTGCACGTGAAGCTATCACCATTATAGCAGAATATTCAAAATTTGCTTCTCTTATAGAAAACTTCTGCATTTTCTTAGCTTGGTCATAATTTCTTTCAGAAAATTTCGAAAAAGACAGATGCTAAGTCACAACCTAAAGATAAGTTCTGCAATGTGTAAAGCGACCCAGACACGGTCCAACATGGTTGGTCCAACATGCGTGTACGTGTGTTGCATCCAATATCCAACGAAGTTGGACCAAATTCACTGGCCATCGGTACTTCAGAGATATTTCCTACTAGCGAACAAGTCTGCTCACTTCATATATTTCAAAAATGTGAGCACTTGCCTATATTTGTCTCTTTCGTACGTACTAACCTTGTGAAGACGTAAAAGAGATAGCTTGCCCAAGAGAGCAAAGAGAGAGAGAGTTAAAGAGAGAATTGAGGGAACTCACTGGACCGTTTCGGGGTCGCTTAAAAGATACACGGAATTCATAGTCATTTCTATTATTCTATCCATATTTGATAATAGGCATTCGGTAAATATGTTCATACAAGTACATTGTATTGTATATTTCTAATAGGTTGGTTTGTCTACCCCATTTTACAGTGTGAAGAACATTGTGAATTTCATGGTACGCTTCAATAGGGAACACGCAATCTAAAATGATAGCAAAGATGATTAAGAATGTGCACTTGTATCTATCACTCGAAAAGAAGGATAAAAATAGCCTGAAAAGTATTACAAGTAATGGTCTTATTGTGAACAATATACTAAAACATGGCTACCGCCATCTATCCATCGGGAATGTCAGATGTGTTCCGAATACTACTTACTTTTTTAAGAAATATTCGTTAAGAGCCACAGCAGCTTCATTAATCATATGAGCTGGAAACTTATTCGCATAAACACAGTTTGCCATAGCTGTCATCAGCCGTTTTGATGAATTTTTGAACTTGGTAAACTCCGGAGTCCTCATAACAGCATTTCGCATAATATATATGACAAATTTTTCAAGTACCTCTTCAAACGATGGCTTCTCTGGATGGATGTAACGCATTATGCGTTGCACTGTGTCTCTGTATTGAAGATGGACACCCTTATACTTCTGACGAATTGTGTTTACGTTCTTTTTTACCGTCTTAATTGGCTTATAGACACGATTTTTGGATGGTTGGGGCTTACCCTTTGACGCAGCTGAATGTGGAACAACCTTCTTTTTAACCAGCGACCTTTTTTGATTGTTTGGCGTGTCCGGCTTTGAACTCTTAAGTTTAATTGGGTCATCGACACCTCCACAGAGGCGCGTTTCGCTTACTGAAAAAAAACCGCTTTCTTAGTTAATCAAATAATAATGAGACGGGACATTACCTGTATTCGTCCATCTATTAAGCATGATTTTTGGAGCCACATTATCTTTTTTTTGCATTTTTGTTAGAATTAAAAATTAAATATTAAAATTTTTAGAACAGAAAATTTGAAATCAATAAAACTAAATGATTGAAAGAAACAAAACTAACTAAAAAATATTTTCTCTAAGCCGTCTTAGATAGTTTTGTTTTTTGACTTTCCGGTATGTTTAAAGATTCAATATTTTTCGATAACACTCAATCCAAAAAATAATTGGATAATCATCAGCTTTAACGCGATATTCTACCATTGAAGATCCAAATAAACCAATCTGCAATGTGGTGCCTGCTCTGAAAACATCATGAAAAGAATTTTTCATTCCACGAATTTTTTCTCACTAATCTCAACGTAGGACCAACAAAATCTTAATAGTTGTTCAGAACTATTTTATTTATAGCTCTGCAGGCATAACATAAGTTAAAATCTGGGTAACCATTTAAAACTACAATACATATTATGTACCTAGTGGCCGATTAAAAATAATAAGGAAATTTCTTAAATAAAATTCAGTTTCGTATGACCACAAATAAAGTTTTTTTTTTTAATAATAAAAGCATTTAATGCTTATAGACGAAGATCCCAGCGCCGCCAGGCATCACTTATTTTTTCATGGACACTATGTGTAAAATTGAGTAGTGTTAGTATGTACTATAATCGTATGCCTACCCGTTAACTCGACCAGACGGCAATTTTCCAGGTATCTGGTCATCAAAGTACATAAAAAAATTATTAATCTCACTTATTTTCTTCTATTGATATTTTACACCAAATTTTACTTCTTAAATACTACACATGTCACTTCTTCTACCTGCATAGGGCAATGAACTCAGAAACACAAAATTCAAGGTCAGCGTATGCAGCAACATAGAGCAGACAATGGCAAGAGAAATGCAGTAGTTATTAAAACACAATGCAATACAACAACTCTCATAGTGTTCTCTCGCTCATACTAACAGTGGCATTACAATTGGGTCTGGCGGGTGTTTGGCCCTAACATATATATAAATTGTGCATGAGAAAATAAGTGAGATTAATAATTTTTTTATGTACTTTGATGACCATTTGAGAGTTGCAGTGTCTACAATTGATGTCTTTTTACTGAAATTGACATCATTTAGCTACTAAAAAATTCATTTCGAACATTTCATTTCAACTAATTTCATTAATTTCTCTACTATAATTAAAAATTAATTCAAATCTTTATACAGAATTAAAGAATGGTACACAAGTTGACCAACATTTAAAATTGTGTCTTGACTTGATTGTTGCAGTACACATGTCTATCAGCATTTAAAGTTCGCAGCAGATTGTTGGCAACATCTTCGAGAGATTAATAGAATGAACGTTGAAATACAAAAAGAGCATATTATCATTTCACGTTCTGTGGCGATAATGCAAGTTCTTGTTAAAATTTTGTAAGAAATGAGAGAAAAGCCCATAGAGCATTGGATCAAAGAAGCAGCACCTGTATCAGAAAATTTAGAAATAGAGCCAGTTATTAAAAATAAACGAATTTTCAAAAATAAAAAGTAACACGGCGAAATCTGTTTATTTTCCAAAGATATAAAAGTAGGGCTTGACAAAATTTTAACAGAATTTGAAACAAAGGTGGAAAGCGCTAAGAGTCTACATGAAACATTCGCTTTCCTTAGATTCCACGCGTTTTTAAATAAGTATGTCGACTGAGAATCTACAAAACAATGGAGCCGATCTAGAACAATAATATTCGAAAGACTTGAATAGAGTTGATTTTTGCCAGGAACTTGCCGTTTTTAAAGAACTTGTAATCGAAATTTATGAAATCTTAAGTGCATTCAATGTGTTACAGCATCTGTGCTAGCATGGTTTGCAAGAATCTTTTCTACGACATCTGCAAACTGTGAGCTAAGTTTCAGGACACTGAAAACAATTAAAACCTATCTCAGATAAGTTACCTGCGTTCAGCAATAAGTTATGAACATCTATCTGGCCTCGCGATCTCTTCATTGAATGTAAAACTACATTTGAGACGGACTTTCATGAGCTTATATAGCACGCCGTGTAAAGATGTAGCATAATTAAAAAGATTTAAAAATGCTGAGACCTAAAGATTGTAAATGTCTTGATCCGTTCACAAAAAATGCCAACCATTATATATTTGTGAATTTGTTTAAGTTTCTTAAACGCTGAAGAGAGGGGCGCCACTATCAAGTTTCTGCCCTGGGTTGAAAAAATCGTAGATCCTGGGCTGGTTAACGGATAACATCTCTACGCACTGAGATTTACTTATGCACTATTAGTGGTGAATATATCAACCTTATACAGATATCAAACTGAGGTAAATCCATATAAAATTATTTTATTTTATTTTGATAGAATGATAAAAAGACCAATTAATTTAATAAATACAATCATAACATATTTAAGTGATGCAAGTTTTGGTAAGACCTAAGTTAGCGCTTTTATATTCTACTAGCGCCCCCGTCGTGATGTTAATGTCCGATTTTTGTAGTCATTGTTCCTTTCTCGCTGTAATTATGTCCACGCAAATTTGTTTAATTTTTTGCTACTAACGAAAGCAAGCATGTTTTTGTGTTTCCTCTCAAATGTTCAAATGTTGATGTTGTTGTTTTCGTATGTTCTCGTTTCGATAGAGTGACATATAGATTCGCGCCATCCGTACCGTCAACTTTAAAAATGATCAAACAGAAAAGGAGTTCTGTTGAGCTTTTTATGTGGTAACATAATGTACTTATAGTACAGTGAAAATATATGCAATCTTATAAAAAAAAAATATGAAAATATATAAAAACTTGCGAGTTGCAACAAAGTGGATAGCACATAAACATTCTTCATGAAGAAATACATGTACATGCCAACTTTCATGATGATTGGTCAAACGTTGTTGGAGTGAAAAGCCGTTAAACTTCTGTCCTATTTTAAATACATATACTATATATATAGATACAAATACTAGTGTGTTTTTTTATTTGCAAACCCATAATTTTTGATTTACCCTTTGATGAGAAAATTACTTGTCCAAATAATTGCAAACAATAAAATAAATAAATAAAAGTATTTTTAAGAAAGAAATACACTTTATATTTGTTTAATGCTTCAATTTTGATATGTATTTTCAAAATTTAGCATTATTCACAAATTTGAATGAAATGCACTCATTCCATGTAAAGTACAAATTGATCTATCCGGTTACTTGTCCTTTACCATACTCAGCAACATCAACAAAATGCTTATCAATGATTTTCTATCTTTCACAATGTCTACAATTTGATTCCATTAAAAGCTGCATTTGCCTATTTAGTAGTTCAATGTTTACATACTAGTACGAGTACTATATGTATGTATGTATTATATAATGTATAATCAAATAAAATAATCTTATGGTACATAAACTAACTCGAATAAACTAAATGAATGGATATTGTTCTTTCAATTTGTCTCTGTATATTTTGGTATATGTATATATTGTTGTTCCAATTTCTGCATAAATATCTGTTTATCTACCTAAGTACATACATATGTATCCTTTAGTTCAAAATAAAATACATACATACTTCAATCACTCAATAATGCAAAAAAAGATTCAGTCAAACAGAAACAAATGTTGCCTTTTTTGAATTAAATTTGAATAATTATATGTTAACACTTTGGTAAGTGTTTATCAATTTATTTTAGAGTTACCTTAATATGTTTTTGTTTTTCAGAAAAGATCCCTTTAACTTATTTGTGACAATGGTAGCGGTTTTCACGGATCGTTGGACTACTGTTTTTAATGATTTCTTCCACAGTTGCTAAGCAGTTCATTGACAAAAAAGAGAAGAACAAATAGTCTTTGCTACCATGATCCACCGTTTCTTACAGATATTTCCAATCTTTTATCAATCCCTATCGAAAAAATTGCTTAATTTAAACGCAACTCCAGGATTGCATGTAGTTTTAATGTGCTTATACCTTCAAGTGGTCCCAACTTCCTCATTTAAATTAGCTTCATCTTTAACTCCCTGATTCCATAGAGTAAAAATGCTGATGTTGAATTTCAAATCGACTTGAAAAATAAAAATAGTTTGAAAATGTGCATTTAAAGAACTTTGAAATTCGGTTCATTTTATTTCATTTATTCACATTACGTAAATCAAATGCTGTAATAATTATTGTGTTATTATTCTGCTATAAAGTATTTAAAAAAATGTAACAAATTTTATATATTGATTTATCAAGTCTCTACTAACCATGTTTCAAACTTTGCCTTATAGCTAAGATACCATTCTCTTCATAAAAGCTACAACAATCATTTAAATTAAACAATTGCGATTTGTTTTGCAACATTTAAAATTTTTATTATTTCATCTTTTATTGAAATCAAATACAAAATAACTTTTAAGGCAACAAATTTGTTATTCTTATTATTGTTGATGTTGTTGTTAGTGTATCATTTTTATAGTAGAAATGTAGAATACTAGTAGTTGGAGTTGCAGTTGTTATTCCAATACGATATATTATTTAAGCAAAATGAAAACATTTCATTTTCTTGAACTGAGTGAGATTTATGATTTTAGTTGTTCATGTTCTTGTTGTTCCATGATGTAGAGCATCGAAGCAAAACTGAACTAAACTCTCGACTCAACATTATGGTTAAATCATTGTAAGTAGCGGGCGTTGTAAATGTGGTCGGTTGCTGGGTCGGTGGTGCAATATACAATATAATACAATAGATGGATGAATGGGTGGGTGTGGTTGCAACTGCAACTTAACTTTTGAAACAATGTCAACCTAAAATAAATGGATCGAAATCTGTGCAACTGACAGACACATAAACAAACTTCCATACACATACATAGACACATACACATTTAGATACAATAGACATATACTCGTAGATGTGCATGTATGCAAGTAATGCTTTGCTTTCCACAAAACAATAGAAAATGCAACTTATACAATACATGCACAAATATAGATATGGACAAAACTTGTATCTATGTGTATACGAATTTATGCAACAATATAATTAATCATCGACGAGGAAGCCAAGCAGAAATTATACTCAATGAAGACTACACTGAGGACTCAGAGGACGGTAAATGTTGAAGCCAACATGAAGCATTCTATTCTGTTTTGGACGTAATATGCCAACAACATCAAATGTTTATACAGGACTTCGCTCATAGTCGATAATATTGTACCAAGGTCTAGTTGTAAGCAGATGAACGAACGAATGAAGGAAGACACGCTTGAACAAATGCTAAACAAAACTCATTGCATAAATTCGATCATGATCGAGTAAACTTTCAATGCACTTCTACTTACTATACCATATTGTACGTGTATTTCAACTTTTAAGTGTAAGTATATTTACCTTACATAATTCAATGAGAAATTTAACTAAAGAAAACATTGCATTGCATACTTCCCATCACCATATTCTTGAATAAGAGTAACAATAATCGACAGCACAAATCAAATATGCTATACCAGCCGTTCTTAAACTGTAGCTCAGAGATACCAGTGGCCCGTGATGTCATTACCAGAGAGAATAACTTTCAAACCTCAGATATTTGCCTTACATTTACTAAATTACAATAATTCATGATCCTTATTCCATCCTATACTATCCTATCCTTTCCTATCCTAAATAGGCTTAAACATAATAATATGTTTTCGCAAAAAATGTTGTTCTAATTGAGTTTCGACTGCCTATATAAAATTTAAAACCGTTGTTCTTTGTCATAAATCGAATTCTCGATTTCCTCGAATATTATACTTTCTTATATACATACTTTCTTATACGAGGGGTACTATTTATAATTCGGGAATAGCAAATAATAACAAAAAATTTTAAATGAAAATGGCTTTTTCAAAATATTCGCCATGATGATCAATGCACTTTTGCATTTTTCAAACCATTTGTCATAGCAATTTTTTCATTCCCCTTGAGACATTTCCAAAACATGGTTTTTGAACGCTTCAACTGCTTCTTCGGCGCTCGTAAATCGTTGACCACGCAGTTTACCTTTGATATTCGGGAACAAGAAGAAGTCATTGGGTGCCAAATCAAGACTGTATGGAGGATGAATCATCAATTCGATGTTTACTCGCATTGTCACGATGGAGACTGATTCGTCTTTGCCGGTTGCTTTTGCGAAATTCTGTGAAGACTTCTGGCAAACAAATGGTCGTGTACCACTCAGAATTGACCGTCCTACGTTGCTCAAGCGGAACAGTGGCCATATGACCCATTCGGCCGTAGAAACATGCGACCATTTGGCTCACAGTGCTTCGAGCGCGAACAATTTTTGTTGCATTTGTCTCGCCTTGTAACACCGACACGGTCGATTGCTGTTTTGTTTCCGGCTCTTACGCATATATCCATGTTTCGTCACCTGTCACTATTTTTTACACGTCTTTTGAAGCACCACGGTCGAACTTTTTAAGCATTTCCTTACACCAATCGACGTGAGCTTTTTTTTGAGCTATTGATAAATTATGGGGTATCCAACGACTGCAAATTTTTTTTACAACTAAGTGTTCATGCAAAATCGAATGTATTGAAGTGGAACTAATGTGCAAGGATGCCTCTATTTCACGATATGTCACTTGACGATCTTACAAATCAGCTCATACACTGCATCGATGATTTGTGGCACATCAACCGATTTTGGAAGATTTCACGGAATTCGTCGGCGACCGTACTACGACCACGATTGAATTCACAATGCCAGCGATATTCTGTGGTTTTTGATGGTGCTTTATGGCCATACAAAGAACTGAGTTCATCAACACATTCTTGTTGAGATAATCCACGAAGTAATTTGTGAAAAATTATCCAACGAAAACCTTCTCTTGAAATTTCCAGTTTTTGGCCAAATGATTTTTATAACTCACTGTTAACGAAATAAATAGCACTTGTACATCAGAACGTTGTGAGCACGTTAATGCTAAAAAATATCAAACTTTATTATGGTGTTGTCAGATTTTAGCTATTGACATTAGTGTTGCCAGATCCCGAAATATACATAGTACCCCTCGTATTAATGGCAGAAAGACACATTGATAGGAGTAATGTCACTCATCTACATTGTCAAATTATCTCAATTTAAACCCCAGAAACCGTTGAAAATGTCAAATGTCAATTGAACTACTTCACTAACGAAATGAGATAGGTCGATAGATAGATTTGTTTAACTATTACGATAATTTGATTTCATTCGATACAAACAAAAGCAACTACAATAGCAACAATAACAACAACGCAAATAGCCACAAAATGCAACGGAGAATCGCCGATTCAATTTAAAATGGAATGTTGTGGCTAAGGGTTAAGCGTGGGTAAGTTAAGTGCAATGTTTGACATTTCTACTGAGTAGATAACATTACGCTATTATCATTGTGTTTAAGTATCTATATATCTAAACGTACACATCCATACACGCATGAAAGTGCCGGAAAATATTGACAATAAATGATGAGTATCAACATGTTGTGCATATTTACACTTTATAGACGTTTTCATTCAGTAATTTTCATTGAAAACTACTAATTTAATACATCAAAATGTTACATTATTTATACTGTTGTCCTCAATATTTTATCAATAATTAAAATTCATTTAATTATCTTAAAATTATTCATATCTCCCTTAAAATTATAGAAAAGAATCTAATTAATATATGTACTTACTTTAAATGAATAAAACAATTTCGCATACCCCTTCATTATGTTATTTTGTCTAAAATATACTATTGTATGAAATTTCAGATTTTTATAAGCAGTAGAATCAGTGCCGAGTTGACTTCAAAGTTTTGTTTTGAACTTTACTTTTAAATTTTTTACCAACAATAAATCGTATAAATTATGGAAATAAATTATAACAACAAAAGCAATAATACTAATTAGTAGTCATATTTAATAAATTCAATAGGAAAACACAAAGTTATGAATGATAATTCTCTTTTAAAGTGGTTTTCTAACAATCAGGTTAAAGATTTCTGTGCATGCAATGCAGAAGAAATTGTTCAATTGGCTGTTATCAACCCATGAAATTCTAGCTTTAGCTTGACTGCTCTTTCTGCTATTTTTAAGATACAGCTTAACTTTTAACTTTCATAAAGACTTAATTATCTTTCCACAAAGAAAATCTTTCCTGCAGGACGACCTTTAGACGTGGAAATTAGTTTTTGCTTTTGTTTGACAAAAAACCTTCTAAGGATCTGTCTGAAGTCATAAATTGCAACAACATCTTACCATACAAAATCTTTAATATCTCTTCTTCTCTTTCCAAGATGTAACGTTTGTTCCAAGTTAAAAACATTCTCTTTTCGTTTGGTCATCATATTTGTCGTCAAAAAGGGGCAAGATAGCAATATCGTCACACAAATACGGAAGATGTTGGCAGAATTTGGTCAGAGTTGCTTTTGAAATAGATTTATGAATTAAGGATAAATCTTGATTTGGTACTTTTTTTGTCAAACTATGGTACACTAAAGCCAGAATTTAGAATTTAGTTTAGGATTTCGCATTAAATAAAGAAACATCTAGGATGGCTTACTTTTCTTGAGCACTAATTTGAACTGGGCTTGCAACAAAAATATTTTTATTGTATAAATAGCCCTTGCCATCCATCTCGCTTGTGAATTGGTGCAGGATGTCTGATTATTAATTTCATTTATTTATCTCTGCGCAAAAATATTACACACAGTTCAATCAGTTCTCTTTACTCAACTCCCATAATAGGCTTTTTTAGTTCTTTGACCACTATTACACAAGGCAATTCGGCTCTCTGGCAATTTTCATTTGTAGAGAAGAGACGAAGACGCCTGAAGAAGTAACGAGTTGCTTGAATCAGCACCGAATAGGCAGTTCTGCCAAAGTTTTCGTATTCTTCTTTCACGTATTTCGTTGTTTGTTCATTTTGCTTAGCTTGCGTAGAGTGAGGATGCATGCGAATGCAAGAGAAATGAAAAATATAGCGAGGAATGTGAAGAAATTTGTCAGAAACAGAAAGAAGAATCGAAAATGAAACAGAAATGAAAACGAATACGAAATAACGGCAAACAACCAGAATTGTCCTCGCATAATTTTTGTGTAATAACTAGCAGCGACAGCTAAGAGGAATCGACTAAAATTGCTCTCTCTAAATTGCCGTGTGTAATAATGGTCTTTCGAGTAAAACTCATTAAATTCATCAATTTCAGAGTTTCGAAAATGTCGTTTCGCAAAATCATTGCACAATTGAATGTTATCCGTATTAACATTCTTCCAATTTTCTTTAAACATTTTAAAAAGCGGAATATTTTTGCTTCGAATACGCTGTTCAGAGCGAGTGCGTCTACATGATGACGACAGGTTTTTTGTTCTAATAGAGCACAAGCTCCAAGCCAGTATTGGGATCCATTGGGTCGCAACTAATGATTTACACTTTGTCACAAATGTCTCAATCATAACGTGCTTTAAAAACGGACAAATCTTGCTCTTTACAATCGACAATCGTTCCTCATCTGGTAACAATGTTCCATTCCAATGGATAGTCACAATTTCCGGAATATTTTTATGAATGTCTGTTGCATTTATGCGATATGCACTGTAAGTACAAATTAAATGTTAAGCTAATTGTGAATGGATAAATCCCAATTACCTTTCAATTATTTTGCGCTATTTTCTGTGCTTAATAGTTACGCGAAACAAAACCAGAAAGAAGGACATCATTGTCTATGCCTAAGATGTAATACTCTTCACGCTCCTCCGTGTTGCATCCAACCTCCCTTCCTTAACATCACTATATTCTCTCTGTTACAGTTTGAGTATCAACAAAGAACACAGTTTGAGTGGCCCTTTTATTGTACATTTATTTTTTATAAGTTTGTCATTTAATTTGCGTTTGTATGGGAAGTACCCCTCCTGGTAACTTCAGGATCATGAAATTTTTATGGTTGATCAGAAACTTATAGTGTCCCAATTTTAGTTCGATAAGTTAAAAAACAAAAAACTTTTTTTAATAAGAACATTAATTTAAATGGGGGTTTGTATGGGAGGTACACCCCTAGTGGTCCGATTCGGTAGTTCGCATAGTTTGCATACATACAGACAGACGGACATGGCTAAATCAACTCGTCTCATCGAGCTGATCACAAATATATATACTTTACGTGGTCTGCGATGTCTCCTTCTGTGTGTTACAAACTTCATGACAAACTTATAATACTATTCACTCCCGTGCTGCAAACATACACCAATCATACACAAGCCTAAAGACATCAAGCTAAGCCAAGCCTAAGCAACCCAAACCTAAGCAAGCCAAGCAAAACAATACACAAGCTCAAGCAGGCTTGGTGTTCTCTGTGTTCATGCTTGGCTTGCTTGGGCTGGTTTTTTTCCCAAGCCTTCATAAACATCATGTTTACTGTTCCGCACACAGTTTCCGACCTTCTGGACCATACTAATGGCTTTCAGCCGCAATGAAATGCCTTGTCAAGGGTCATCGTCCGAATTTCCTCCAATTCGGCGTCTACAAAAGTTGTCGGAACCAGTATCCCCAAATTTAAATTGATGGAGCATGCTTACCGTAAGCCTCATACAGCTACCAATGACTTTCTGCTGCATTTTTCATCATATGGAAGTAAATACCAATGCTTACCGCGAATGGAGTTATGTAGGCACAAAAACAGAAGAATGAAAAAAATATGTTGTGGACACTAGAATGTTGTAAAATGTGGTAAAATGATGAATCGTTCACATAAAGTTGGTTCCAACATAAACCGGTATGCTTAAACACTACTGGTTCCCTTTATTGGCAAATTTTTCTTACCGAAATTATAAATGTCAGAAGGGGCCATATGCGGTACTAACTTAGTTGGTGGTTGTCAGCTTCACTGATAAAAGAGTTGAAATCTGAAGTTCCCAAGTAGTTTCTTACCCATCTACAAAGTTCTTCAATTGATTTAAAACAAACATGGGTTGTTTAATAATAAATTAAAAACTTGCTTAGTTTCTATATTCAGTTATGAGTGTCGAACCGAAGTGAGGAATTCATAACAAGCAGGGCGTTATTAGAATACTAATCGCTCCAATAACTTTGTAAACAACGAACATAGATCATTATTTGGTTTCAAGTTTTGATGAGTACGATTTTTGATCAACCTTTAAGTCAATTTTGTATTTTTTTATCATATTTAATTTGCAATCAGGCGTCTTTTTAAATGAAAACATAATGTCTTCAAACGTCGGATAATTTATTTGGTATATTTTATTATTATGTGTCACTAAATTTTTCCAAAAATAAGAAAAATATTGAAACATTCAATTCAATTTCTATAAGAAACTATCAGGAAGAATACATAAATCATACATATATGTTTGTATGTATGCCACCAAACGACTAAGTATACTCGTATACCACAAAACTGCAGAATGCAACATTTTAAATAGAGCTAGACATACTCAACCACATAGTTCGTAGGTCTCAATGCTCTATGTAGGAGTTTTTATTATCAAGAGAGAGAATTGAACTGTTGCTTCGATCGAAAGGAGTGAACCCAGGATAGTTATAATTCCGTTGTCGAAATGCATAAAACTCCATTAAGGCTATAAAAGTTAAAAGCATTTTATTTTTTTAACAAAGAAAAAACGTTTTCTCTTTTTCTTTTCACTCAGAACTCCTTTTATTTTTGTCTATTGAAGTAGATACATTCTTTTCATGATTACATATACATATAACATACACACACACACATGAATGTGTGAGTAAGGTTATGTAAGTATATATGGATATGAATGAATGGCATTGTGATGATGTGAACGAGACGAAATCAATGGAAATGAAGTGAAATGAAATGAAACGAATTGAACTGAACTGAACAAACCAACACTTTGAATGGTAGTATTTATACTCCTGCTGCCGCTACTACTGGAGACAGTCGACAACACAACAATCACAACAACAAGGACATTGAGGATAACGTCAAAAGCGAACACAATCAATAGCAGAGGCAAAAATAATTCAATAGAACGTTGAGGAAAAAAGGGGCACATGTCAACAGCAACATGAAAAATATTTACGAAAATCAACAAAAAAAACATGTCGATGGCGACAGTGCCGGCCTCATTGGATGGCAATGCTATGCACCCTGAAAGTATGCACGAAAATCCAAGAGTTTTTTTTTTTAACCAAACAATTCCCTTTTTTATATAAAAATGCCGCAGGTGTTTTACCGGAAAACTGCGAATAATGATACGTATCATGAAAAAAAAATTATCAAACCATTTTCCAATTGAGGTCTGTTCTTTTATACGAGTGTATGGTACATTGAAAGAAATATTAAAGTTCAGTAATTAACAAAGTTTAATTGAAGCAACAACAATACAGAACATTAACCTCGGTTGACCACAGGATTCTTTTTTTTTAAACCATAGCTAAGAACCTTAAAACAGGGTATGGAGTGCTCGTCATAGCAGTCATAGATTCAACTTGAAAACGAAAATACTTGTTAGACTCTCTAAAAGAAACCAATAAGGGGAGGACTAGTTTAACTGATAAGATTACGTTTCTTCTATGAGAACAGAACCAATAGTAAAAACAATCCGTAATAAGTAAGGTTCATTGCTGATGCTGCTAGATGAGCATTGTTTTGGCACTTAATCCAACCCACATAATAAACCAGGAATTCAACAAGAGAAAGGACCTAAGCAGCATGCTGGTAAACACACGAAGACATTTATACATATATGATCATATCTATGTGTGCATATATGTGTGTCAGTAATGATTCGAAAGTATTAAAATAATTAAAAGTGACAGCTAAGGCAGAATAATTACTACTTTGCTTTAACCAAAGCTTAACGCCCACCAAATGCATGTTATGTCTTTATATAGTACACATGATTTTCTTTGCTTTCTCATTTTTTTCAAGGGATAAAAGTGTTTGCTTTTACCAATGTTGTTGTCCCTACTATCTCATGACAACAGTCTGATTAATGCTTGACTTGTCTTTGTTTCTTTGTTGCTTATTTTATGTTATACCATTGACGGGTTAAGGTCATCGGGGACTTGGGGCGCCAAAATAATCTGAACTCATGGTATGTTCAAAAATTTACTAAATAGAAGATTTCATTTTTTTTTTGTAGCTTGGCTTAGGTTCAGGTTCGATGCCAATTCGTAATGATATCGACTAGAATTCTGAGGCGGATCGCCCCCTCTGCACCACACTTATTCCGCCAGTATGTACACCCACCAATGCTAATGACTTAAAACTAAGCGACAGAAAGACAGAGAAAAATTAAAGCGTGATTCTTTCCCGTCCATTTTTTTTTTTTTGTTTTCAATTATTTTTATTCCTTTTATTTTAGTCATATATTCATCTCAATTTTGTACATGCTGCCGATATTACTGGATATACTATGTAATCGTATATTTGTGAAGAGCGACATAGTAACTTACGGCATCTGAAGCTCATCCATCAATAACCACATCACGTTTTTGTTATAAATATATTTTATATATTCTTTTTCTTGTTATTTTCGCCAACAACAATAACATCAGCAAACCCCCTCCTCTACCACCTTAGTACTCTGTGTTACCCCTTAGTGATTTCCTTGCACGGTTCGAATGAATCTACTAAGTGTGAGTTTTGTGTATCTTTGTTGGTTTTTCCTTTCATATATGTTCTACATCCACATGTGGGTATAGAGTGTGTACTTTATGAGAATCACTTTATGTGCAAATTTATAGGCGCCTGCATGTGTGTACATACATACTTACAACAAACATATGTATATGTATGGAATATGTAAGAATGAAAGATGGAGCTTTTTAGATTGAGATGGAAAGTGAGTTTGTATATATAAATAATTTTCTGTTATAGCTGCTAATATCTGTCGAGTTTAAGCTTTAATCAAAATTCTCTATGAAGAAGGTGTATTGTAAATGATTTTCTTTGCCTTACGGATTTATGAGCATCTTTGGGTATTAATTAGCAACTTTGTTGAAATATTTATTATACGAGTATAATCCCAAGATTTAATATGAATCCTTTTTCTTCTTTCTTAAAATGTTGTATCAAAAAACATAGCTTGAAACCTTAATTAGCTTCAAGCATTAACACTGAGATTTTGTTTTTACATTTGTTTAATCCGAAAAGTCCTGTGCGCATGTGACCGCTACTAAAAAGAAACTTAAAATTGGTCAAATGTAAAAGTAAACTCGGAAAACTCAACTTCTTAATATTGGGTGTACAATAAACTTTTAAGGGATTTTGTAGTGACTTTGAAGCTTTATTCCGATGAATTGATACTATGCATTTTATTCATAATACTGTCCATCATTACCTACGACTTTTTTCCATCTTTCAGACAGCATACGAATTCCGTGTTGGAAAAATATCTCGTCTTTTGAAGCTATCCAAGAAACTTTTCCGATTATGCCTTTGAAACAGTTGTTCGCACGTGATAATGCGACCTTCGACGTCTCTTGTCTTGAGTTCATAAGGAACCCAATTGCCCAGTTTTTACACCATAACCATGGCCATGAATCGGTTAGAAATCGCTTGTTAAGTCGCTCCCAAGGTTTCAGCGAGCTCCTTTTGAGTTTGGCATGAATCATGGTTGGTGTCAAAATCACCACATTTAAAACACCCGAACCAGTACTCACGTGTTTTTGCTTCACACAGCAATCGATGTCCATCAGCTGCACTTACATGAAAACAAAAAAAGAGCGCTTCCCGCACATTGCGTTTTGTCGGCAAAAAAGTTAACATATTTAGAGAAAAGGGAAAGTTTGTTGTTTACACTTCAGCAAAATGACAAAAACGGATTTTTGGTGGGAAATGGTGACGCTTTAACAAGAATAGAGTAGCCAGATCGTTCAATGCTATTTATTGTTAGTTATGCCAACTTTTGTAAATCCTTTAAAACTTATTTGTATACCCAATAATTAACTATACTTTGTTATGTAAACCTTTCAATAATTTGATTTCATTTAATGATCAGCAGAAAATCGTTGAACTAGTGGCTATTAAAAAACGATTGAGAAGAGAATGGCAACAGCACAGATCTCCTGCCGTTAAACAAAGGCTGAAAACTGCAACAAAAAAGAACTAGAACACTTAAAAGTGATAAGCTCAAGGCACAAAGGCGCTATATTGAGAATCTATCACCTACTAATACTAGATTATCTCTCTGGAAAGCCCAACTAAAAACTCCTGTGGAACTGGATACACCTATTAGAGACCGAAGTGGTAGTTGGGCACGTTCAGATGAAGAGTAGGCTAATATATTGTATTTGCCAAACCTTTTGAAGTACGTGTTCCAACCAAATCCACCTACAAATAATTTTGAGCTTCCTCACCAGACAACCTCAACTTGTGCAAATATATCTCCATTAGAAACAAGCTGAAGGGGAATCATATCAATTATTAAAACTCAACTAAATCCTAAAAAATCTGCAGCCTATGATTGTATTGTGCCAAAAATTATAACTGAACTTCCAAGGCCCGGGAAGGATAGGACAAGTGCTTCTTCTCACAGACCTATAAGTCTGCTTCCATTTCTTTCTAAACTATTTGAAATGATTCTTATGGTCAAACTCAACCACCATTTACAAATAAATAGTACAAGTGTCTTGGGAACACCATTATACATATATATGTATTATTCACTGCTGACATTCTAACAAGTACTCCTATTGTCACATCGATGACACTGCCATAATCAGTTGATCCCTTTGCATAGTTAAAGCTTCTACAGTCCTGGATAATCATCTTAAAATCCTCCAGGAGTGGTAGTCTAACTGGAGAATTATAGTCAATGACGGGAACTGTAAGCACATTTCATTTACTTTGAATCATCGGACATGTTGAATGGTGCTACAATTCCTCAAACTCAAGCGGTAACTTACCTTGAATAAACGCCTCACCTGGAGGAAACATATAGAAGGGCACAATGTCTTCACTGGCTAATTAACTCTAAATATGGTCTGAGACGAGTACAAGGTGTTAATTTATAACTCTGATAATATACCAATTTGGACTTGTGGTTCTGAATTATAGGGTACCGCAAGTGTGAGTAACATTGAAGTTAAGCAAAGAGCAAGCACAATCCAAGATACTTAGAACAATTACAGGATCTCCATGGTATATCACGAATGAAGACATTCACAAAGACCTGGAAGTACCATCAGTAAAAGATGAATATTCTAAGTGTAAAGGTCTTTACAAGCTCGACACGTTAATCTCCTACCCAGAGCTCTTGCGTATGTAAGGAACACATCATTATTACTTAATATAAAGCAAAGTCGAAATTTCAAGAAGTTTGGATGTTGATTTCTTTTAAGCCACGCAACGTTTTTCGATACGGTTTTCACTGTCATTTAAAGAATTTTCTTAGAAAGGTTTTTATATTCATAAAGAATTGATTCAAATATAAAAATATTTTATTCATTTTCAGCCTTCATACATATACATTTTTGCGAAACCACGCACAAAAACTTGCTTACGTTTTTTTACATATTTTGTTGTTCTTCTTTAATATTTTTGTTGTAATTGTTGTATTTATTCCTCTCATTTATTGATAACTGAGTGCGCACAAGAGTATGTAATGCGCAATTCGCTCTTTTCTTTCTGTATTATGATGATGATATACACTGAGAGCGTAACAATAGAGAGAGTGTGTACAAGGACATATTGTAAACAAACTTTTTAAAATAAATAAATAAAATTTCTTGCTATCAATACCAAAGCGATATTTTCTAAATTTATTAAATAAAAATGTAAAATCAAAAATGCAAATCAGGGCGGGTTTCTAGTCTCGTCTAAATCGCAACGATCGACCAGCCCTTTTGCTTACTGAGAACCTCGTACTGCTAACTGAGCAATTCACTTAAAAATCTGAAAATTGAAGAATTTAAAACCAGGAAATACGGAAAATACTTTGTCACAGGTAAAAGCTATTGTCATTTTAAATTAATAATTGTTTAGTAGATGAAAGCGAATCATGTGCATTTTTGCTATTTAAATCAAAAACACTCTTAATGAAATTTAAAAGATAAATGTTTCCAATTAATTTTTGTATTTACTTAATTACAATATAAGATGTTTTTTATTGTAAATGCCAAATTAGATGAGACAAAATGAATAGGATTCAGATATATATGCACATAAGAGTCCTTTTGTTTTTGACAAAGCCTGCGGCAAAGCAAAAGAAAATGCATTCATTAATAAAGACATGTAAAATGGGGAAGAAGTTGTGGAAATCGTATGAATGAGCAAATACAAAGACAATAATGTAAGTCCTTCATGCTCATTGTATAGTGCATTGTTATTGTATCTGTTGTTTATGAAATACAATGTTCACCCACATACACTTTTTTACACACTGCTTGCACAGACGTACGCACACACATTTAAAAATTGTCGCTCTTAAAGTGATATAATATTTCATTGTTCTGCGACAATGGCATTAATTAGCAACTTTTCAGACAAGCTTCATTCACGATGCTCCTTGCTCTTCTTCACAGTGGGTCTACTTGTATTGTATATTTCTATTTTCTTTTTTTATTTATATGATGTTTTGTTGTGGCCACCATGGAATAAAATTCATAACACTTTGCATACTTTTTAATAAAAATTCTTTACTGACTGGCAATGGCAGCACCAACAGCAACAGCAGAGAAAAAAAGAATATACAATAATGTACACAATTGTAAGTGAATATGGCTATGCGCATATGAAAAAGTAATGCTATATAGTATATGATATGTGCTCTTACACATACTTACAAAATTTCCTGTTTTTTTTTTATTATCACATTCTTTAGCTCAATATGTAGCCGCCGGGCGATGTAAATGAGAGGTGGGCTATCGCCGTGAATGAATGGCGACTAATGTCCTGCAGTCACGTTTGAGACCAAAACAAACGCACACGCCCAATGTCAGTTAGTCTCCCACATAAACATACATACATTTTAAAAGTACATATTCATAGTACATACGAGATGTATCCCAAAAGAATTTGACACATAGATTCATTCCATCGCTTGAAGTAAGCCACAATCCCCGACTGAAAAACATTTAAATGCTGATACTTTTACAACCTAGAGCAGCTGTAGAATTAAGTTTGCGAAATGGTCTTCAGTGCATTCTCTGCCTTCTTTCATTTATCTTAAAATTGGCTGTGCGTTTTGTGCAGATTTTCCAATATCGGGAAGAGCACAAAAGACCCAGAGGTAGATTTTTATCTTAAGCATTATTTCCTAATTTTATGAACGCAGGTCGTATACTTCTAGAACACACCTTGTACCTAGGTGTCTATGTTCATCTGTAACTATGGATAAATGTATTCGTATGTGTTTAAAAGAAAACAAAAATAAGCAAACAAACCGCGCCATAAATTGCAACTTTGCAATTTCGAGAATGTAAACAGGAAATGTTTTGTTGTTGTTTTTTCTCATATTTCTTTCTCCACACTCGTCATTATTTTCTTCTTGATGACTTTCCCTGTTTTTTTGCCATCATTCCTTTTAAATCATCCCATTTGTATGTACGTACTCTTACTATGTTCTATGTTTGATTTTAGTTTTATTTCCTTTTGCTTTTATTATTTTTTCTTTTCTTGTCCATTATATGATTTTATTTCCATTCTACATATACATATACTTATTTCTTTTCTATTTACACACTTTTCTGTAGCTACATATATACCTTAATACAATACAATGAAGTGACTTAACAATAATTCAAAAAAATATCATGTTTTTCATTAGAAATCGCACATATGAAAATGTTTTTTTTTTCAAAACTACATTATAAAGGCCAATTGATTTCGCACTCATACATATTTTTTCTTTGAAAGAATACCAAAGCAGAAATATTTTAAATTTAATAAAAAATATTCAGACTTCTTGCTTTTTGGAAAAAAGAAAAAAACACTTTCTTTTGAAGTGTACACATCAGTATTTAAAAAAGCTGTAGTTTTTTCATTTCATTTACTGCGTCCATGCTGTGACTGTGAAAACAATAGGGTGTGCTGTCGCTGCGCTGTCGTATGTAGGCAGCATGGCAGCACAGCAACAGCAATGGAATGCTACCGCTGTGGCTGTTGAAATATGCGCAGCCAAAAGAACAGTAATGCAAAACCAAGAAAAAATTGAGCTGTGCTGTTGTTTTGTTCATAACAAAGCAAAAGTAAAAATTACTTAAAATAAAAAAAAGACTTTCGCTGCACAGCAGCACCACATTTTTCGATGCTATTGCTAATATGCTGCCAGTTTTTCAAATCCTGCTACAAATGCATATTAAGTTGGTTTTAAGAGAAAAAATGCAAACACAAACAGGTGATGTTAAAAAAATTAAGAGTTTTTCACCCAAAAACATTAACTTTCATGATGGTATGGTATTCTATGGAAGCAATTTATTGTATGTGTTTTTTTTTTAACCATATTTTCCGATAAAGAGACGTTAAAGTCATGACATTTAATTATGTATGAAATATAGAAAATATTGTTTTATATGTACATCGTTTGCATTTATATGAATTTTCGGAAGAGGCTTGAATTTTTCACTACTTAAATAGCACACGCCGTAAAAAATACAATTAAATATTTTAAATAAGTTTGTGAAATCACTATAGAACTTGAGAACTTCAAATTTCTGTCGACGACTGGTTGGCCTGGAAAATTCATGAAGCAACTGACATTGCTATTCATTTTAGAATATCTAACACATTAAGAGAAATTTAAGAACTAGCCATCGAGAAAAAAAGCGAACCACACATCTGGCAGTGAACCCACTATTACGCAGACAAAAATGCATTCAACAGAATTGCAAAGAAATTAAAAGCAAGATTGATTGAGTTAAAAAATTATACAATTTATGAAGCGCCATAAAGTACCTGAAGCTCCCCGCCCGTCGTATAATTCCCATGAAGTTGTCTAATGGAGAATGGTGCCACTACAACCAAGAAAAAGCCGATTTTTTTGCCTTACAGAAATAGTTAGAACCCTCAATCAATCTTGTGACCCCTTCGATAACGCCTATCAATTTGGCAGAACTGGTAGATGAAATTAAGATCCTTAAAAACAAGACTGGGTACAACGGAATTGATACCGCAACAGTTAAAGCTCTACCGGAAAAATGTTAACAACTACTAGTGCATATCTTCAATGACTGTTTTTGGCTTGCCCATTTCCCTAATTCTTATTCCAAAGCCTGGCAACCTGAGAACGAATTATCATCATATCATCCAATTAGCTTACTGGTGGTACTCTCTAAGATATTTGCTACCAGTAATGGAAAGCGATATACTCCTTGATCATCAATCCGGGTTTCACCGCAGGCATGGAATTGTCAGAGAAATACTCAAATCATGTCAAGAAAAGCAATACAGCGCTGCTGTGTTTCTTGACATTAAACAAGCGTTCGATCGTGTATGGTACGAAGGACTATTAAAAATGGCATTACCAACTTCACAGTTTCTTTTTCTGCGCTCATGTATATAAAATAGAAGCTTCTACGTCAGATATGAAAACGCAATGTCTGCAATTAAAAACCTCCAGTCAGGCGTTCCACAAGGAAGCGTATTGGGCCCTCTATACCATCTACATAGCTGAAATGCCAGATTCAAGGTGCGACGAGATAACTATAGCCACATTCGCAGATGATACTGCAGTATATGTTACCTCCCCCAGTGTAAGAGTTGCAACACAACTGCTACAAAGTCAGCTCAACAAAATCCAAGACTTGATGATCAATTGGAACATAGCAGTAAACACAAATAAGTCAATCCATGTTTTATTTTCACTTTGGCATAAAGGCAATGATCGAGCCCGCTTCAACGGAGTTGTAATACCCATACAAAAAACAAAAGAATGCACTGTCTGGATCCTTGAATTGTTCATCAAAATACATAAGATGGCTGTTGTAGGCAAGCAGATGTAGATGATAGGAATATTCAATGGAAGCCTGTAGATCTCTTATACAAATTTAAATTAACAAAAAAAATTGAATTAATTTAATTCACTGGTTAAGTCCTTGAAAAGATTGACGTCTTACTTATTTCACCTTTGAGATCATACCGATAATTATAAGCCTATCTTAAGGAATCTTGATTTTTTTATGTGAAACACAAAGTGGATAATACTTTACAATTTAGTGTATTGTTGTTCGGACATCAAAGAACATAAATATATATACAACGTTCGAAGCCAGGGAAAATTAAAATTTTCCACCAAACATATTTCTTTAATTGTTAAGACGAAATGTTTCTTTTGTTTATTCTAATTAAATCAGATTGAGGTCTTTTCCTTAATATCCTTGGAATGAAAAGAAAAGAATAGAACAGACAACGAAATATTAATTATAATATTCCTTTAAAATACTAGAAAATGATAAAATCTGAAATTGAAAGAGTAAAATTCAAATTAAAAATGTTATCTACTACTATTGTAGGTTCATGTACAAAAGTCTTTCATTTAATATGTAATTAAATGGAAAAACCCCAAGCTAAATACTTTTTCCTGGGAAAATTGAAAAAAAAAAAAATACAAGGACATTCACACGCCAACAACAGATACAAAGATACAAAAATATATGCAAAACAAGAGGGAAAAAGTAGAAATGAAAAGCAAAAGAAGCTTTGACTCACAGGCAACAGAATGTAAAAGAAGATAGTAAAAACAGCAACAAGAAATTCATTTAAGCTTTAACTTTGCTTGTCTCTGGTAATTATAATAAATAACAACTGTGTCCTGTTTAATTCATCATAATTAACATAATGGGACTTCAAGTACAAAGATGTTGACAGTAAACAAGAAAAATATGACAAGATTTTCATGTTCGCGTAAGGTTCTTCGGTTTTCTCATCTTGGTTGTGATGGTGATCACCATTATCACTCGTTGTATTCATTTTTTCAGTCATCCAGTCAGTCAGTCAGTCAGTCAGTAAAGTTTTTTACGATGCGAGTGACGGTTACAAGGAAAACCATCATAACAAATGAGAAGTGAAGGGAGCCAAAGGCAACTAAAGCTATCTAAATCCAAACTCACTAGTCAGTCGGGCAAAGTGCGCTCGCTCGCTCGCTCGGATACGATAATCATAAGATACAACAGAAGAAGCATCTGCTCCTATTGCTGCTGTTGCTCACTCCTTTTTTTACCATTTTACAGCTTAAAAGACAATGTTAAAGGAAGAAAAATAATGAAAAAGGAAAATGTCAATGAAAAGCATGAGAAGGGATGATAAGAGACATTTTACTTTACTGTACTTTGCTTGATTGTCTGTAAGACTCTATGTCTGTCCTCGTGTTTCTGTGTGGCTGTGTTGTCTGTCTTTTGGTTTTGTATCTTTGCATGTCCTGCTTACTCTTTAATGTTGTATTCTGTTGTGTTCTGTTTGTATTGTTTTCTTTACTTTATGCCATGTTATTGTTGTTGTGCCTTTTTTATCTTTTCTGAAATGTTATTCTTATTTTTGTTGTTGTTGTTGTTGGCATGTAACGCACTTAAATTAATGCGACTTCATTAACACTGTTTACTAACAAAGAGTCCCGAATGAAGAAGTACGATGCAGATGTTTCTTATGGATTAAAGGACTGAAACGATAAACAACAGAACACAAACTCATATACAACTCATTTGAGTCTGAAGAACTTATGCTCAAGACTAAGTACAAGCAGACCATCTCAGAGTCATCATTGTCATTACAAATTAAGCTCATAACTTAAATATTTCTAAGTTGTTTATTCATGTTGGTGCCATTGTTGCCTTATCTTAGTTTCTTCTAGGAACTTGCAATATTCTCATTACTGAAATAATTAAAATTGTGAGAAGTGAATTCATTTAACATAAATTCTTTGCATCTATCTTAACTCCGAATCAGATTCAGAATCAAACTCATACTCGCGGTTTAAAATTCTAAATGTAACTGAAATCGAATGACTTAGTGCTAAGGTAAATAACCATAGTACCATGAAGCACTTTAAAATAATTTGCTTATAGTACTACCACACCCACGCCCTGGTCGGCGGCGGCATTGAGTACGCGACACATCATGGTGGAAAGCGTTCCGTCCTGATAACTTGATATATGTACGTATGGTAGTTTGTGGGTTTGTGGGGTATTCAGAGTTTGATTTGGAGGAAGGTAGTCCTCTAGCTCCCTTGGGCGTAATTTTATGTTCTGTATTTTGTGGTTTCTTTATATTTTTTCTCTTTTGCAAAATTTTTTCTTCTGACATTTACTGCTTTACAACGCATGTCATTCATGTTGTTCCTTTTTCTTTTCCATTTATTTTTTATTTTATTTTTTAGCTTCTCTTTTTCAGCTCAACAATTTTACAAATTTGTTGAGGTATACAAAATGGCTACATTGCGCAAATTTCCGCCACAAACCAACGAGATCCTTCATAATTTATTTAACTATTTGAATATTTTTTCCCCCATTTTCCATGTGATGTTTGCTTTCCTTTTTTTTATATATATTTATGGTGTCTTTATTTCTTGGAATGGGGTTGGGTTTGGCTTTGGTTTCGTATTGCTGGGTTTTGTTTTATGACACCATAAATGTTTGCTTCTTATACAAAGTCAGTCAGTCACATATTTAGTAAAATATTTGGCTTTTGGTTTTGTTTTTAAAGTTTAAAATTTAAGTTTTCTTACTCGCAACCGCCTTAAAGTTTGCTAAAACTTATCCTTCAAATCAAACACTTCACTAAAATTACAAGAATATATATTTACTATATACTTATATACAATACAAATACGATACATAAATATTGGAATGGAAAATCTAGCCAAACGAACGGACGGTAAGGCAAACATACAATAAATTGTGTTCTGACTGAAATTATATATTTTTCCCCGACTTCACTTTTATTGTAATAAACACAAATGAGTGCTATGGGAATTTTTAGCATATTCGACAAGTCTCTGAACTCGCTAAAAAAGGCATTAAAAATAAAATTTGCATTTGTGTTTGCCTCAATGTAATATTTTCCATCAATTTTTTTACATTTTTTTTTTTTTTTGACTTGAAAACTGCTTGAATGAAGAATGATGAAGGTGTAAACATCTAAAAGTCAAATTACCGATATGAAAATATAATATTCAATAAAAAATAAAACATTATCCATCGGTAGAAAACCATTTCACAACATAAGTTATGGATATTTCAATAAAAGAATGGAAATTGCAAGGAAATTATTGATAAAACGAAATAAAAGCTTGACTTATACGGAACTATTAGAAACTTTATCCCTCTTCACTTTATTGTTCAACATTATCTTTTATTCTTTACATTAGTTTATAATCTTAAAGTCATATGTAGTTACTTCCTTTCTTCTTTCTACTTCTTAATTTATTGTTAAACGCCCCTAGCAAAGTGCAAATATTTTATGTAAACTGTCTCGAAGATCTATAAATCGTCAATAGTTAATACGATATTTCGTGAAGAACCTCTAAGATTACTAAGAGTGTAATAAAATAAATATTTCTTTAATATTCACAAGAAAGAGAATTAAGTCCCTACTTAGGGAATCTCTTACACTTGGTGAAAAAATACTCTTCTCTAAAGATGTGAGACGTCACTCTTGATAAGAAACTTTTTTGGAACAGTCACCTGGAGTAATAATTGGGGACTGAATGCATCTATCTGGTGCTCTAAATTAGACAGAAGTACAGCTCAATCGAATAAGGTCGGCCCCAACAGCTGCCCTTGATAAGCTAACACCAGTCCACTCGTTTGTAAAGAAAGAGGCACTGTCCTTTATGGCACAGCTCATCATAGCGAATGATAGTGACTCAGTAGATTTCAGGCAATCCATACTGAATGATGAGCTAAACATAAGCATTACCAACTTTAATCCAACTTTGGAAGTTAAATTTCTAGTGCTAGAAATAGTTAAGACCTAAGCCCATCCGTGACTTCCATGTGTGGTATACAGATGGTTATAAAATAGACACCGGTGTTGGAACAGGTGTTTATGGAAAAAACCTTAAAAAAGCCTTTTTAACAGTATAGGAACTCAGTTTTCCAGGCAGAAATCCATGCAATAGAAACATGCCTCAGGGAAAAATCAAAGTGCGGCAGTGTTAATAAGCACATATACATTCACTCTAAAAGCGCTCAATGCTTTTCAGTTCGATTCAAAGTTGGTTTAGGATTGCTTGTTGTTACTCAAAAGACTAGCAACGAACAATAATATTAGCCTAATACGGGTACTTGGATATTTCTGGGAACTATAAAGCAGATGAACACGCCAGGAAAAGTTCTGCAAACGTACTCATTGGATCATTCTGCGCGCTGCCTGGGAGTTCAACAAATACTAGTCTAAAACAATGGCTCGACGACAAATGGCACCGCTATTGGGTAGACACAAACAATTTTAGAGTGGATAACTCCCAACTAGATCGCTCAAAAGGACACAGGGGACATATTACTGGGACTGACATGGCCAGGTATTCGGACAGTCTCAGGATAATTGACAGGATATTGCAGAGTAATGAAACATTTACATAACATGCGGATCAGACGTAGCGATCTGTGTAATGAAGAAAAGGAGTGAGCAGTCCACTTACTATGTTACTGTAAGCATTATCTGGACCAAAGTTCGCCACTTTGGAAAACAAAACTTAAAATCACTTGAAATTGCAGATTTGTTTACGAAGAAAATCCCTGATAAATACCAGAATCTCAGAGGAACTGTGTGACCACTTTCGGCCACAGGGAAAGGGTTTTCTATTTCCCGCCCTTCCCCTAATATAATTTAAACACATTTTTCTATTAATAAACGTATTATTTATTTTTTTTTCCTTGCCTGCCCCCCACTGAACAAAATTCTGTCTACGCCCTTGCCTGTTACAGTTGTCATAAATAATATTGTTTATCGGGAAGCATTACTAGATTCTAAACCATGCAAGCACATTCATCTGAAATAGTCGAGTTACGGGGAACAAGTTTTAATAAATGAAATCTTGTCAAATAAAATAAATAATTCCAACTCTGAAGCATCGAAGATAGTTAAATGAGACCTGCTCAGAGATGTTAATACAAGACAACGGATAAAATAATATTCTTTGTTAAAATTAAACGAAATTGAGCCTAAAACATAAAAACCAACTACAACAATGGAAACAGGAGCAGAAGCAGCAAAAACAACAGCAAAAAATTTTAACAAATTATAAAACAAAATTCTCATCAAGCATGCAAAAGCGTATTGGGAATTTAGAGTAAAAATTTCCAACTTAAAAATTGAAACCACTACGCGCAAAGCGACCAAACTTCATAGCATAGAGACCAAAACGACCGAAGCTTAAGTAAAAATGAAAAATAAATAAATGATAATAAGCAATTTTTATGTAATGACTGTAGCTACTAGTTCCTACAAGTTGATGATGTTGCTACCTAGTACCAGCATAGGACGTACACACTTATATGTTATATACTAATATAAATACTAATAAGAAACACGAGTAGTAAGTAGTATACGAGAAGTTAAAGCCTTTTAAGCAATACACTCGAACAGCGGTGCTTAAACGGAGCCCGCAGAGCTTTTGTTGGGAGTCGTCAAATAAAATTTTGATATGTTGAAATGTGAGGATGGCTGCGATGGCCATAAGTTTAAGAACCACTGTTCTATAAGATGCTATAGAGAAGAGCGACTGACTGCCTGACTGACTAAAAACTGTTAACCAGCAAGTTAAGACGACTGAACACATCGCATCTCAACATTGTATAGATCAGGTAGAAAGAACTTAGCGTCGTCTTGACTTGACGACTCAACTCGAGTTGAGTTCAATTCAGTTCAGCTAGGACGCCTTTCACCAAGTAACAGCCACTCAGACACTTACACCTTACTATATGTGTTGATGACTACTATACTACATGGATTATGAGCATGTTCCCCTCCACTCAACTCTCTCTTTTGTGATTTCCTTTTGTCTCATTTTAACACCTTCCAAAAAAAATAGAAAAATAAGGACAATAAAAGAAAAGCGTCGTTGAACTAAAATAAACCTCAATCTAGCATAACATGAAGTACAGTGACAACGGCAGTGGTAGCAGAAGCAAGCAGACACTTTGCCATTAATGTCTTCAACTTCCTGTTAGTGAATATTTCAATTATTAATGCCACCTAAGACAAATGAAAGGACGTTGAATGAGTTGAGTCAAGGAACGTTGATATAGTCAGAGGCAAAATGCCACTGAGTTAGGAGTGTAGAGCAGAGTGGGGGGTGCGAGTGGGTTAAGCTTTAAGCTGGTGGTGTTCAGAGCTCACAATGAAGACGACATCGTCTTATGCGCTGATGTGCCGTTGATGGGACTTTGTGCATTTTTCATCATTTTTTGCAAATGTAAGTAGGAAGTGCCAGGACATTAAAGCAAACGGAACGATGAGCTAAGAAACTTGTATGTATAGACGACTTACTGACTGTTAAGTTCTTTTGCTGCCTTGTGAAGGTGGAAAAAGTGGCTAAGAAAAAGGAAAAATATAATAACTGCTTGAGCAATGGTACGTTGCTTCTAAAGTAAAAGTAGACGCTGATGTACTTGTGACGCCTGATAGTGATGTGCGAAACATTTTGCGTTGTTAACTAATCCTGTGGGATTGATGCCAACACACGACACGACATGGCACAACCATGGATGGACATACAACTAAATAACTAACTAACTGACTGGCTGGCTGGCTGACTGATGAACGAGAACAAGTGGTGGCAGCTGCACCATGAATGACACACTAAGGGACGCACAGGACTTCAACAACAGCAAGTCAGTCAACTGGCAAACCCAAGTTATCGTCGTCTGTCGTTGACATTTAAAGCATTTAACACCGCTTCTTAGCTCAGCTCAACTTGGCCCAACTTGGTTTGCTAGTATGAATTTGTGTGTATGGTTTTATTGTGTTGTAGTAGTAGTAGTGAGTTATATCCTTTTTCATATTTTCTTTTCACATTTTATTTGATTCGTCTTTTGTACTATGTTTACTATTTTTATGGACCGTCTTCATTTATATGCTAAGCATTGAAAACGTCAAAATAGCCTTTGCATTGACAATAATAAGTAGTTGCAATTTCATTGCGGAAATGCTTCTAAGTGCGATAAAAGTCAGTGCGGAAATCCAGTAAGGCTTATTGAAAAATGTCAATTTAACAATAACTGTATCTTAGGAATTGTGGTATATACATTATACATGTCTAAGCATAATTAAGTGTATTTTTTTTTTTTTTGTTATTTTAGGTGTTTATGATAATAAATATCTTTTATATGCAAAGTTCAAAATCGTTTACAATTTAAATTTAAGAAAGACTTTCCGTGCATCCGAGATCTAGAAACTGTAATATCCTAGGGCATAGTCAGCATATTGTGCAACAAGAAAAGGACAAAATTGAAAGTCAAATCACCTAAACTTTGGAATGTTAATAAGGTAATTTAAACCATAAAAAAGGTTATCTTTGGATATGCCAAATATGTAATACCCTTCACGTTCCTGTGAGCATGCAGAAATACTATATGTACGGCAATACAAAAGATTTGAAATCTAGCAACACTATCGTGATGTTTTACGATTTTCAAAGTGGATTAACTTAGCAAGATAGTACGAAAAGACTTCATTTATCTTTTGGTGATGAAACACCACATAAGACTACCGTATGTCGCTGGTTTTTGGATTTCAATCGTGAACGCTCTACGCTGTCAGACAAATTTCGTGAAGGTCGACCAAAAACAGTTGTTACGCCCGAAAACATCGATGTTGTGCATAAATTAGTAACAGAAGATCGGCATGTGACATACCGTGAGATTGATGCAACTGTGGGCATTTATTCCAACGTAATACACACAATACTGCATGAACACTTAGCTGTGAGAAAACTGGTTTCGCGTTGGATCCGGCTTTATTTGACCATCGCTCAAAAAAAGCACCAAATCGTGGTGCTTCAAAGACGTATACAAGATTGTGACAGGTGACGAATCATGGATCTATGCATATGAATCGGAAAGTAAACAGCAATCGACCGTATGGGTGTTCGAAGAGGATGACAATCCTACGAAAGTCGTTCGCGCACGAAGCAAATGGTGGCCTGTTTTATTTTAAATAACCGGACATTTCGCAACCGTGCCACTAGTGGAACGTAAAACGGTAAATTTTTCCTTTTGCTTGAAGTTTTTGGTGAAATGGGGGAAAAGGTGGAAGTTCTCACACTTCGACACAAACAACCGAATTTTAAAAGCAAACAAAACGCTGAAATGATGGATCATCCGGTGTACAACCCCGATTTAGCACTGAATGATTTATTTTTGTTCCCAACAGTGAAGGAAAAAATTACGTGGTCAACGTTTTTCGACATCCGAAGAAGCAGTTGATGCATTCAAAAAGCATGTGTTGAAGTTAGGTTATGTTATACAGACCGCTTGCGATTGCTCGCGAGTTCACTCAGAAGCTTTAAAGGACCATTGTGATACCTGATAAAAAAGTAGTAGGGAAAGGAGATTAAGAGGGGGTAGGGGTAGTATCCACAACAGTCCAAGGTCGGTCGCAGAGATCATCCTCTTTCTCTAAAACCAACCTGGAGTCCACGAACAAAGCCAGGTCCCCCAAAGGACATTTTGCCAAACTACCCATATCTTAGAAGAATGGTCTCCCGAGAAACCGGGTTCTTCTATTGAGAAGATCAGGGCAATCACAGAGGAGGTGTTGGATAGAGATCAGAGTGAAAAAATTGCTTCGAAAATTGTTTTAAGCGATACGCTTGCATAGCCAAAGTGTATTCATCTTCATGGATGAATCTATTTTTGAATTCAAAATTTTGTAGTGCCCTACCTAATAATGATTTGACTTACGTTAAGGGTGGAGTCAGTATTAATACAAATTTCAATACACATAATAGTCATATGTGGATGTAGAACACAAATAAAGAGCTATACCATCCAGTAAACCTAGGATCTTGAAATATACATAGTTGCTAAATATGGGTCAGGCACTAATAGTGTCCAAATTTTAGTTGGATAAGACAAAAAAAAAATAAAATTAATTCTAACTCCATAAGAACATTAATTTGAATTTTGGTTTGTATGGGAGGGTATGGGATTTCGATAAATGTGCAGCGTATGGTAAAAAGAAAACTTCTTCTTCTACTTTTGTCTTCATCTTCTTGACAAACTTATAGTACCTACTATTCACAACGTGAAATATATAATAAAAATGCATGTAAATAAACAGTCTCTTGTTTGTTATGTCACTGTGAAGATTTAATATAAATCAGATCCTAGGCCTTCGACACAAATTTTGGAAATGCCTTCTTAATGAACGCCAACCTCTTGGGGCATCTGTAATTATAGAGTATATTATAGTGAACTAACTGAGGCTGCAATGACAATGGTTATAGTTTCTGCTCTTCTCTAACCTAATCGAGTATGTCATTAGTTCTTTAACTACATGAAAATAATGATATTTTAAAGAACGTTTTAATTAATTTCGACATATTTAATACCATAAATAAATGTAAATAACATATTTAAGGGAAATGATGAAGTTGTTTACATATTTTAATTAATATTTCATTCTACATTAACAACAAACTCTTCAGATAGAGTTTATCTTGTTACTGGTGTTTTATGCTGTATTTGATGATTTATTTGCAATGATCCCCTAGTTTTTTCTTTAAAAATGTTGTTGAGCTCACATTAAATGATTTCTTTTTAATAGTATCTAAATTAGATTTGTGCTCTCACTTTTAAAATGTATTTTCCAGCTCTATATCTCAAACACTGAAGGATTAGTTCATATAGAGACACACAGATAGATTTTCTTTACTAACGTTTCCTTCTTTTCATAAAACTAAACTGATAATACATTTCTATTAATTGTGAAGTGTAAATAAAAGTTTGAAATTGTTAGGTGCAACATTTCCATCTGCTTATGTCAGTACACAACAAACAAACTTTTACGCGATTTATAAAGTTTTATGCTCATTATGATGCACTCAGGTGTTGTCACTTAAGAAGGCATATGGAAGTTACCATAGTTGGGTGTGCTAGTTATGTAACTTACTTCCGCATCTAAAGTTCTTGGTTTGCTTGTCATATACATTTACAACTATTTCAAAATATTCTTCATATGCCAACAAAACAAACTATGTATTCTACGAGTATATACTTGCAAATAAGAAAGTAATACAACATCGCAGAATATAGTGAGTGAGTGAGTGAATGAGTGAATGAGTGAGTAAATTCAATTGTTTACTTTTTAAATATTATTTGTTTTTCTTTTGTGCAAAAAGAAAAACAAACTTTTACAAGATTAATATGTAACATTCAAAGTAGCAACTGAAAATATCGAAGATAAAATATTGCATACTTATGTGAGCTTCTTTTTAAGTTCTTTATTTTGGGTTATTACTTGTTTGCCAAAAACACACATACAATACAATCAACTATGCCCCAAAATCATTTATTCCTCGCTCAATCTCATTTTGTTATTTGTTTTGTTTGGCTATTTCTAGTTGCTGTTGTTGCTCCTCATCGTGTTTCCAATCACTCAATAAGCAAATGAACGCTCCATGGATGAGAACAAGGACACGGCTAAGGAGAGACGAGACTTCATTACAGTGAATTCATTTACGTTGATGACGATGTAACAGGCACATATAGACGATGAGGCTAGCAAACAAGTCCCACTCAGGTTAATTTTGACAAATGACTTCGATCTCCCTAATGTATTGAAGTAATTTAGCAAAATTAATGTCCTAATTAATCAGGTAGGCAAGCTTGAAACTCTGCTCAGGAGTCCAATTCCCAATCAAAATCACTGACAGCAAAAAAGAAATACACAAAGAAGAATAGAGAAAATCTGAATTAAATATAAAAAAGGTTTTTTCTTTTCTTCATGTATTAACAACATTATACTAGTACACTATGACTACATATAAATATTCTTCACATAAAATGGCACATAAAAGAGGCTATAAGAATTAAACAAAATATAATAAGTAAAAGTAGCAATAATCAAGTAAGTGTGGCAGTTCAAATTATTGGTCCTTATAATAGCTTCTTTCAGATCGCGACTAATTGTTTCAAGATCTATGCTCTCTAGTTCAAAATGGGTTAACGCTTAAATGCAGACAGATGGACGGACTAGGTATTTCCTCGTACATTGTTGTTTATGCTTATATACACTTTATGGGGGCCTTCGATGCATGGATTTAGTGTGTGTTACAAACATCACCAAATCATTATTAAAATTTCACAATAATACTACTTACTAAACTATATGTTTTCCTTGTCATAGCGAGATGATTTATAAAATGCCAGTTTGTATTTGTGTTCCTTAATTTGGTTTCTAATATGTGTGTGCCATTGTATCTCGAAACTTGGAGGTCCACCACAGAAGTGACCTTTAGACTTCGTTGGATCCTTCCACATTATGCGACTTAACCAACCGAAATGTCTGTGATTGATTGAAATTGAATAAACCATCTCTTGTTCATATGAAGTCAACACATTATGTGAATAATCATTGTTAATACCAATTGTTACAACTGATTTTATTTTCATCATTGGTATAAGAAATACAAAAGACTTCGTCATTGTCTTCTCCGATCTTTCTACTACTATCTAAGTAAGCCAACTTTTTGGCATTTATTCTGTCACTGAATTCGCCGTGCATCTACCCACTCACTCACTCACTTGCTCATTTACTCAATCATTCATTCATTCATTTGTTCGTACAATCAGTGATATTGAAATTGTTTTATGCGCATTGAACCCACTCTTATTCTTCATCTATTGTATGGTATTTACTGTCTGTTCTGCTGTCTATTTAGCAATCAGTTGCACGTCATCCTAGCTGGTAGTGCGACAATGGTGTCTGTCCCTGAATCCTGATTGGAATCAAACTGCCAACGTAATACGGCGAATATGGAATAATGAGGTTTAGCCAGTAGCTTGCCGCTTACTGCTTATATCTATCTACCTTAAGCAATGATACCAAAAAAAGTTACATTAAATTAAAAGTGAAAGGTAGGAAAGTAAGTTTTACTGGGTGCCAAGACCAAAGTGACGATGAATTTGGTTGAACATGTACGGACGATGAGCACAATATGCCAATCACCGTAGCAAATAAATTGGTTCAGTTTCGATTTATCAATGCTTCTTTATTTTGTGTTTTTGTTTATTTCTTATTCATTTATTTCTTTCAGCATTGTACTAAGTAGACAGGAATATTTACTACAACGTATGAGATAAGTAATAAATTGGTAAAGAAATTCAAAACCAAAACGCCTAAAATTTGAAAACAATTTTAATATTATAAATATCAATTTTTCCTTTCTCCTTTATGTTGTTGTTATTATAATATTTCTTTTTGTGATGTCATCACGAGACAAGTTATAGGTTTGGACCTGAAATGGTTGAAGTGAAAACAGAGTGAACTGAAGTGGAATGGAGCAATCATTAAATCAAAATTATCGCTGTACATTTGATAGGCAACAAAAAAGTTATTGCTTAATTATGTCATTAATAATCACAATCATAACCAACGACAACGACCGACACTGAGACCGACCGTAGGTTTGGCCAAATTAGGAAAAGGTATCAGTACCAAGCGGCAAAGGAAAAAAAAACCAAATAACCGAGTCAACAGTCACTAGGGCCAATGTTTCCCATTTTATTTTTATATATATTTTTTTCTGTTTTGGCAACAAACATTTAACAATTTCCGTTGATTTGAGTCCTCACCATTACTCTTACAGTCTGCACCGAAATTCACCGAAAAATAATTTAATTTGGCATTACAAACATACCACATACAAATATTTCTTCGCATTTAAGGTTGTCTTTGAAGTCAAAGTCATCTTTTACCATAGATAGTATAATTTTCCGCGTTTCATTCAAAATTCCGTCGGTGGACTTCAATGATTTCTGTTGCTGTTGTTGGCTGGCTGGCTGGCATCTACATTCTTATGCTACGTCGCATGCCACAAAATTGGCATATAAATGTTTAACATTGACAAAATGTTGGCAGACAACAACATGAACAACAATATGGAAAATACCGAGGTCGTGCAAGCAGACAGGCGTCATATCGATATCCTTGATCTAAATTGCGCACAACCGCAAGCGATCAATAAACATAGTGAGGCAAACAACAAGCGACTGCCAGAAATTCTTGTAGACATTTGCCTACCAATGTTTTTCCATAATTCTTTTCTTTTTTTTTTTTTGTTGGTTGATTTTCTGGTGTTTTTTTTTTTTTTTTATATCTTTATTTCCCTATTCACATTTAAATAATTATATTAACTGATATATGCAAGAGAGCTTTTAATATGCATATAACACACTTTTGAGTAAACTGTTGAGATAAATTTATAAATTACAGGGTGTATATGGATGTAACATATAACAAAGGCCATCTAGGTTATCCATATAAGTAATTTAGGGAACTAACTCTTAGCCTAAAAGAAAAAGTAATCGAAGTGAAAACTTTAGTCCTAATATATCACCTACTTAAGAGAAAAGGGATCCAGAGACTTGGATTGCCTATGGAACATTGGATGCCTCCAAATTTTAGTTCGGCTGTGAAAGAATGACACTTTAATAAACGATTTAATAAAATACATTTAAAATTGGATGAAAATTTCATACCTTATTTCGTCGAAAATTGTATGTCTTCTTTACATAGTATAAAGTAAAGTCGAAATTTCAAGAAGTTAGAATACTGATTACTTCTAAACCACGGAACGTATTTTGATACGGTTTTCACTGTTAATTAAAGAATTTTCTTAGAAAAGTTTGCATGTACATAAATAATTGATTCAATAATAAAAGTAATTATGATTATTATCATTAATTATCCATATTTGTCATTCTCTAAAGACAGCAACACTTTTTTTGACATTCACCAAAACAGGTATTTGTAATTCACTACAACATCAAACAGCTCTTTTTAGTTCACAAAACAGTTCAAAAAGTAGTTACCATTTACCAATACTGTATATTGATAATTTCACAGATTGGCTTTGCGGACGAGTCCCGTTTTGTTCGCTTATAAAATTAATGTAGTTGTAATAGTGTTAAATTTATGGAAAAAGCATTTACCGCTTCTACAATATTGCAGCTTTTCATTCTTCACACAGCCAAGTTTCTTCAAATGTGATTTTAGAATTAAATTTAAATAATTATTATTATCATTTAAGCCATACTATAAGGAAAAGAAAACATTTGTTTACTTGCAATATAAGGGAAAAATGTCCCTACCAACGATCAAATAGGTAAAGTAAATCATTTTATTCTGTCAAAGATCAATGGACTGACTCAAACATACTACTCTGTAGATAATGCTATTGATCTGGCAGAGGCTGTTCATTTCTCAACAGAATTTCTTAATTCTCTACAGCCTTCTGGTTTGCGCCCACAGAAATTAGTTTTAAAAGTTGGGTGTCCCTATTTTATTACGCAACCTTAATCCACCAAAATTGTGCAATGGTACACTTTTACAGATAAAATCATTAAAAAAAACTACATAATAGAGTGTACAATACTGACCGGATGTGGAACTGGTGAAGTCGTTTTAATTCCCCGGATTCCATTAATACTAACGGATCTACCTTTCCAATTTAGAAAATTGCAGTTTCCTCTAAAATTGTTATTTTCAATGACAATTATCAAATCACAAGGTCAAACATTCAACGTTGTGGGACTAGACCTGAGCATTCAGTGTTTTTCCCATGGACAGTAGTAGTAGTAGTAGCTCTTTCACGTGTCAATTCAGTTCGTATTGTGAAATGACAAAAAAGCTGTAAAAATTGTATACAAAAATTAATTAATAAAATTGCATGCTATCAATACCAAAGCGATATTTTTTACATTGCACCCGTGCAAAGCAGGGCGGTTTGCTAGTCATTTATAAAACTAAAAACTGGATAGAATACCAAAAGTTTGCAAATTTCTTCATAGAGGTGGATGCTTTTTACGCGTGTTTACGTTTTGAGTACCAATATGTTTCTTATTGTTTCTGAATACACAATTTAATAATTTCACTGCGTATATGAAAAAAATTAACTGTCTTTACGAAATTCGTACACGACGCCATCATTGAAAATGCCCACACACTCTCACATACGCCTTAACTTATTTGTAAGTTAAGTTAAGTTAAATAGTTTCTATTAACTATTTTATTCTTCTCTCATCCTCGACTTCCCCGCCGCCAGCACGTAACAGATTTTTCGTAACACAATTTTCCAAAACAGCAGCCTTTAATCATTTTCAATGAGAATATTCAGGGTCCCCACTCAAACGTGTATTTGGCATGTACTCGTATATAATTTAAACCACTAAGTAAATTTCTCACCGTTTAAACTAACTTCATACAAAATAAAGCTTACGCGTATAGCCTTTCCACAGTGAGTAAAAAGGTATGATGACCAAATAGAGGACTTGTTGTAGCAGTCAAAACACTGTGTTCTGGTTGTGTTCTCGAAGAATCCAACTTGAACCCACTTTTAAGGCTGGTCGCTCTAAAGTAGCGCTGCCTAACTTTTAAACAGATGATGATGGCACTTCCAACTTTGTGAATTAATGATGATTTGGCAAGTCTGCCCAATCATAGAGAAGATTTTGTATTGTTTGTTTACATTTGTGAAAACGAAATACACTGAATAGACGATTTACACAGTCAATAATCAAAACAGGGCGTTTACGCAATCCTATATGAAATACACGAAGCATTTCTGTTCATTGCTTTTTGGTATGGCCTTCAGGTCATCCACCGATGTGGACTTTATTTCCTCAATCGTTTTAAATCTCTTTCCATTCAAGGTCATTTTTAATTTTGGGAATAGGAAAATAGGGGGAATACGGCAGCTGAAAATATTGCAATTTCTGAACAAACTTTGCTGCCACAAGTTTCATGCCCAAAACATCCGAAAAAATTTGATAGCATGAGTCAAGCGATATCCTCATCCTCACTAACTTCTCTAACGTTGATTCAATGATTCGTCAAAACCATATTCTTCACTGCTTCAACGTTTTCGTTGGTTTTTGACGTTCTGGGGCGTCCATAGCGGTCCTCTCCATCGACATCTTCTCTGCCTTCTATGAAGAGCATGTAACACTTGTACACAATGGATTTGCTTAAAGCAGACTCACATAATGCCACAGTCAACATTTCATGTACTTTGCAGCACTTAATTTAGTTTTTCACACATTTTTTTAGATTTCAGCAAATCGTACGTATGTCTATCAAAAACAAACTAAAGATGCGAAATGGCTGATAATGTCAACATATGTTAGGGACATGTGTGCCAACATACCAAAAAAAAAATATCGAAAATCGATTACACGAGGACCAAGAATTATAAAAAGTCCTCTTACTTTTTGAATACACCACGTAAATATAAAAATGAAACAGAAAATTAGTTTGACGGCGATGGACTCAGAAACCGTTTGACATATTACCATGAAAGTTGGTAATTTTTTTCATGGAGAAAGTCGCTGTTGTTGAGAAATAGGTGGATATAATATTACATAAAATGCTAAGAGACGTATTTACAATATTGCATAGTATAAAGCAAAGTCGAAGTTCAGAAAGTTTGGATACTGAATACTTCTAAACCACTCAACTGATATCGATACAGTTTTCACTGTCATTTAGAGAATTTTTTCATATTATAATTAACAAAACTGATTCTAATTGCATGACACATATTGTGAACCATCTAAAAGGATTATACATTTTACTACAATATTTTCTTACACCATCAAAGGAGTCTGTTTAATTTAAATATGTCCTCCATTTTAAGATGACGACATGATCAAATGATTATCAAAATTCCAACGCAACTGAGACCACACTGATGCTGCTGATGGTTGAAAGTCCATAAAAAAGCAAGTGCTCTTTCATTTTTATTGCAATATGAATTTTCTATACCAAACACAAAATAACCAAGCTCATTTTCGATGTGACTGATGACATTTTTGTAAAATGCATGGTTTAATTGTGATGGTGAGAAATTTGTGAAACTGCAAAACTGGCGAAATTTGTGCGCAAAACTGCTTGTCTGGCATATTTTGAACAATTAAATATTTAATGAGCAACAGCAGCAGTTCCAGTGAGAACAAGTCAAAAATGCGACAACTAAAACGACATTCATTATAGCAGTGCCCCAGTGTCTCTCACACTTCGCACTATCCTGAATAAGTAAGTATGTATGAAGCAACTTGCTGTTGAATAATTACAAGAAACAATGCAGTTACTCGCCCGTAATAAGTTCATCATCATCAGCTGCAGCAGCAGCAGCATTATTATTATCATCATTATCAACATTGCCATTGGTAATTGCTTCTGTCGCTGTTAGCGTCATCATTCACCACTTGTTCATACATTTTTTAGTTTGCATATAAAATCATGACTTTCTCCATTCTCTACTTCCGTTTCCTCATTTTTGGTTTTTAACTTCTAATTATTTTTTTTTTTTTTAGTTTGTTCCGTTAAAATGCCATTTTTGTCGTTTTAACAACTTTTACTTTGTTCCATTTGTTTCTGTCCTGCTATATACATAAGTACAATACAATAGTAAAATATCAATGGTAAAGTTAATCATTATGAAATAGCAATCCGTTCTCTTGAATTTAAATTAGCAACACCAAAACCAACAACACATATACAATACAATAATAAAGCATTAAATTAAACTTGACTCGCAGTTTCATTTTACTCAAATAACCAAATTACCATTATATTGTATAGTATTCTCAGCCCTTTTTCCGGTAGATACTCCAGTTACCGATGTAGTACATTGTTGTCTAGTTGATTGGCAAACCGGACTAGTATATCATCATGGCCTGGGTCTATCTACACCATGTCCTCACTGTATAGTATTTGTATCGTTATTTTGTGCGTTGCATCATAAAATTTTCTAAACTTGTAGTTGTTTGTAATTAACAAAATTGATAGAGCATCTCGTAAAGCTTTAATGAATTGCTATCGAACCATGCTTAATCAGGCAGGCAGAGCCAGCAGCATGAACAAACAGCGAATGAAGCAGTAACATTGGTAGCAACTCGTAGCAAGTATCTGTGTGTTTGTGAAAACGATAACAAAATCAATGTGAAATGTTCCGGAAGTGAAGTGCACCACAGCGTATGACTTTGGCATACAGAAAGAAGGGTGCAACCTTGTTGAACCAAGAAGAGAAGCAGACGTTGGCGGAATGTTCACTGAATCTAGAACAATTCGAAATGTTGTGTAGAAATTAGTTTGAATTTGTTTCAAGTGGCATTAATAAACAATTTATTAAAGTCGATTCAAGAAGGAAAATCACACACAAAAAAAATGTCCAAATATGGAAAATTTTTCAATCGAAAGAGATTTAATGGAAGCCCCCATTCAAAGAGAAATATTAATTACTATACCAAGATAAGATACTTTATTTAAGATTTCCTTTTACAGAATTTTATCTATCTATGTATGTAAGTCTTAAATGATATTTTCTCGATTTTGAACCTTTATTGTGCAAATTTGGTACACTTTATCGAAAGTATTGCCCTTTACTAGCTATGACTTTTTTCCACTTTTCTGGCAATGCATGGATTTTGCGCCAAAAAAACTGTTTGACTTTGAAGGGCAAGCCAATTTTTGATACCTTCAACTGTAGTGAAGCGTATTTCCGTAAGGGCGTTCTGCATCGACCGAAACAAATGGTAATCTGATGGTGCAAGGTCTGAACTATAAAGCGGGTTGGTTGGTACTTCCCATCCGGTACCATCGAGATAGATTTTGATAACGTTTGCGACACACGGCCGAGCATGTCTGGTTGCCCGTTCCGATCATTTTTCCGCAATCGAACACTTCAATTGCATCAGTTGTTATCTAGAAAAAGCCCCGTCGATCGTCTAACCACTTATCAGAAGCTCTTAGTACACGATTCTGTTCTAGTTCCAAAAAATGTAGAGCATGACATTGCAGCCTTGGATGTTTGGCTTTGACATCAATGGTCCGGGTTTGCCGCACTTAACATACACCTTCTCGCGTTTTGGATTAGCATTATGAATCCATTTTTCATTGCCGTTGACGATGCGATGCAAAAACAACTTCACTTTATACGGTAGAAGGAGTATTTCGGAAGCAGTGCTACGTCGTTCGATATCTCTTGGTTTGAGTTCGTGAGGAACCCAGTTGCCGACCTTCTAGACCATACCAGTGGCTTTTAATAGCAATGAAATGGCTTGTTGAGTCACGCCTAACGTTTCCGCAATTTCTTCATGGGTTTGACATGGGTCATCGTCCAAAATTTCCTCCAATTCGGCGTTTAAAAGTGTTGGTGGCCTTCCTTCGCGCTCCTTGTCAGTTGTGTCAAAATCACCACTTTTGAAACGTCGGAACCAGTATTCGCAGATTGAAATTGACTTATACCATAGCGATGACTTATATCACACCACTAATTTTGATCTTACTTCATAGTTTTTGATAAACAGTGGGGACATTTCAGTCATAAGTTTTCCGTAATCAGATTATTTATCTTATTTGGAGCTATCATCATCATTTATGAAAACATTTGTGAAATTAAAGTTGTATCCATTCCATGTGAATGGAATTATTTTATGACATTATAAATAACGATGTTCGATCGACAAGTGATGTGGTGCCGCGCTATCTATAACAAGCGGCGTCCATTTCAAATATTTCCAGCAATGTACCACTGGTAATGATTAAAAAAACCAGACGAAGGTCTGCTTAATTATTAATCCATGCACTTGAATTCATGACCAGAAATCACTTCGTGTCAATCAATCCAGAGAGGTTAGATATGATTATAACTTCTTGTTACTTAGAATGAAACGTGGTTCTTTCAATACGATACATAAACTAATCGCAGAAATGCAAAATGGAAGTCATTTTTGATAACATTGATACCATCCTTTCAAGAAATTGAACGTGTATTTTAAGGGCTATTCCACAATATATTTAAGTTAAAGGAAAAGACTTTGAGAAATAATTTTAAAAAAATCCCGATGGCTCATCGTGTTTACAATTAATATTAAATCAAGTCCTTTTGTTTCAAAAATTATTTCTATTATATTCTTATAGATTAACTTTACAATACGACAAATATTGATACTTTGAAATAAATATATACAATTGTAATTTAATTTGTTACATAATTTTCAAGTAGTTTTTAAGCTTTTATTTTTAGTAGTTACTTTGAGTACTGAGAAATACCAAGTTCTTTTTTATTGGAGTCATAATTAACGTCAAGTATTTTGTTGTTGCACGTTATACTTGCTACGAGGGTTACCTTTTATATTTCAGGAATGGGCAATCCTAGTGTTGCCACATAAAATTTGACATCTATAATGATATAAAGGTATCCCTGACCACTGTACCATTACAGCAACGTAGGACAGTCACTTCTGAATTGTATACAATTATACTTTGACAGAAATGTTGAAAGAAGTGAGGAAAACGAATCGTAGAAGATGAATTATTCTGTATTACTACAATGCAAACTATCACGGGTAGTGAAATAAAATAGTTTCGTCGAATTGAAGGGTCATCTGCCATACCCTATGACTTTTTATATGTTTCCACACATTAAAAAATTGCGATAATAACGTTTTTCGACATTGGTTGAAGGATTCAAACGCATATTTTGGAGATACATATATTATTTGGAGTGGCAAAAGTGTTTTTATCGTTTTCGACGAAAAATGTTCTCTTTTCACGAAATAGAAAATATTACCCATTTCTGTTACCCTATCCAAGAAACACAATAGAACAAAACCTACAAATTAATCTGAAAATTATTAAGCGTAATAAAAGGAATATACATACAACAACAAAAAAATGGAAAATGAAAAATAAAGGACGAATGTTGTATTGTTTTATGCAATTGCATGTAATATTGCAGCAGGAAAATTCCGAAAACAAAAGCAATACGCCCAACACACATGCAGAACAGCGCAATAAAATCCCAAGGGATCAACAACAGTTGAAAGGAAGAGAGGTGCGTCCTACTAGCAAAGAGAAACCAAAGAAAACTACACATGTGTGTAAATCAGAGTTTCTTAATAATTTTTTTTCAATGCGCAACTATTTACCGTGTTATTAAGAAAAAATACAACAAAACTCAGCCTACCGAAAAAAAACGCCTTGTCGCCTTAAATCCTGTGAATCCCGATTGGTTGCCGTAGCGAACAAAGCGAACAAAGCTTGTTCATCTGAAGATTTGGCATTCAGGCGGAGCAGCAAGATGTGTCACTCGCCTCCAAGAAGGACCCCAGATCCACAAATGATCACATGGACTGTGAAAATTAATTGCCTTCTAGTTTTATAAGCAGGATCAGTAATTGGGTCTGCGTTGGTAATCACAAATGCCGAAGTGGAGAATAGATCGTCGGTACCAGCGAATAAGGATGCAGAGATATAGGACAAGGATGCGGGTGTTGCAGTAGTAGAACCTGTCAAAGTCTTAGCTAGGTCAATTAAGTCGAAATCACCTTAAGCAAGAAGGATGACGCCTGAGAAGAATAGTCAAGTGGACGAAGATAGACCAGAGGAGACGCATACAGCAAGCCCAAAAAAAAAAAAAAATTGGAACAGCTTGCTGTGATGGAAAAGCAGCAGCAAGTTAGCAATGAGATGAGGGATCTGCTAGCTTCGGCAAAAAAGCTTCACAGAGAAGAGGCTAACAAGATGTTGCATCCTTTCCGATTAGCGTGAGCGCCGCCACGATCGGAGTGCAGACAGAAATTATATTCATTGTAATGGTATATGAAAGCATTTTATAAAATGAAATGCAGCCATGTATCCACAACCCTTATACAATTTCAGACGTATTTTTTATAACGCTACCCTGACTTCTAGATGTAGAATGACAGAACATATAAATAAAAATAAATAGACACAGAGTATTTATTCTGTATAATTTTAAACCGCGATCTATGTCCAGCTGTTATCAGATCTTTGAAAATATCCGAAGGGGAAGGCTGCATTTGATAACAACACCCTATCGTATAACATCGATTATTGAAAGATCCTATAGAAACATCAGTGAAATAGACAATTCAATTCACAGTTTAAGAAACTCTGGTATAGAGTGTTGTGACAAAACTGTGTTGCCGTTAAATTTGTTGTTGCACTTACTTTTACATGTAGCTGTTGATACCAAGTTACACATAAATACAACCCACACACACACACACACACACACACAAATACTCATGCATGTACGATCTGAGTAGTATGTGTGTTTAAAGGAAAAAGTTCAAGTAGCAAACGTTTATGTGCCATGCACATGCAATTGAAGGATTAATTGCATACTTACAGGCGCATTATGTTTATTACAACTGTTTTTGTGTTCTACATACATTCAAATATACATATATGTATGTACGTATGTTATATGTGAAGTAGTATATCATTTGCGACTTCATGCGTGTGTATTTGCATTTAAAGATATACAAAGCTAAAACTACTACAACATATATTTATATGTAACATCGTTGCTTTTATCAAGAAAATATGACTAATTTGACTTTAATGCTCATTTGAGCTTGAGTTAGCCACGCCATCCTCATTTGCCTGCATTTACTTGCATTAAAAAGAAAACTGTATGTTTCTGCTAACAAGTAAAAACTAAATAGCGAACAAATTGCATTCTGCTATAGAAAAATAAAAATATGAAAAGTTATGTCCAAGGACAACAGTAGAGAATGAACGAAGAACGAATGCACAATAGCAAACAGGAATGACGCCGACATCGTCTGAGTCATAGATAAAGAAAGCTGAAAACCAACATTAGTGCAAAGTATCTCTATAGTATAGCTAGCTAACAAAGCATAGAAACTAGATAGCTGGCTGGCTTACTATGCTAAAATGTAGTAGAACAAGCAGCTTTTAAATTGGTATTAAAAAATCTATCCCCTAACCTTATAGACAACATCCTCCGGACATCAGCCATCGGGTCTATTTGATCCTGCATAGCTCTCGCCATCTCAACAATATAAAAACTACTCATAAACTCTTCATGAACATCTCAACTGTTCAACTTCTGGTTTTAGGGGAGAACTTTTGAGAGTGGCGCGATTATTTATATTTTAAGACTTGGCATGGACGGGTGAATGGAGGAACCGGAGGCAGTGGGAACTGGTGATGGTGAACCGGGGATGTGGTTGAGTTTATGTAATAATGTTTGCATAGCTTTTGGGTTTTATTACTTGCTGCTTGTGTAAATGCCAGCACAGCATGTTCATTCTCTCCTCTCTACAATTTTATTCTACTACACTATATAGTAGTGTGTGTCCCTTGGCTGGCCTTTCCTGTTCTCTACTGTCCTGTAATGTTCAGTTCGATGTTGTCCATTGTCCTCTACGTGCTGCTATACCCTTCCGCTCACTTCTATTTAACCAATCCTCGTCCGCATTTCACTACTATATTTGCCCTAGAGAAGACTTGTGCGACTCAACTCAACTGTTCTCAACTCTCTTCCAGATGATGATGCAGTCCTCGCACAAATGCTTGTGCTTCGCTGCCATGGCTAATGCTGTTGCTGTATAGTCATTTACATGTTTTAGTATTTCGTTTTTTCGCTTTTTTCTTTTCTTCCATGCTGCTTTCACTCACTTTGGCTTCATATCCATCGTTGACTCTTGTTTAGCTTTGTGCATTTTTGAGTTAATATGCTTAACAGGACATTTCGTTGTCGTCCTTCTCGACATGCTACGCCTGCATCTTGCATTCTGTAGAAGCATCGTGACTGACACAACGTTGGGTCTCTGATTGTCTACTACTTGGTTTCCTCATACTCTATCTAGGTCCAACTGCCACTACCACAGCTTCTGCTTATGTTCCTGGTGATGTGATATTTCTACTACTTGTTGTCACTTACAGATTTCGCTTGCTCCTTCTTTTCATCATCATTATTATTGCTACCAACTGTAGTTGCAAGTTGTTTAAAATTTTGTGTCAGTGTCCTTGCCATCGCAGTGGATGTGAACATTTAAGCAATCCCATGCAAATTTTCCCATTTACTCATATTTCGCTAAAGCAAGTATATTTTTGTTTAAATTTGTCTAAACTTTGTAGTTTCCCCAAAAATATAAGGTTATTACTTTTGTTTCTATGTTCCAAAATGCAGGTAATTATATTACAATACAGATCTAATATATATTATTATAGATAAGCCAACAATTAGTTAAAAATATTGTTAAATTTATATCCATCAACAAGTTTCAGTTCACCAGAATACCTTACTAAGTAAAAAACTATTGTATGATAGTTCCACAGGTACCCAACCTGAAATATAGATGGAGCTTCTTATTTGAAAATAATGCCTATCTTTATAAAGCTTGAGATTTTAATTGAAGTCTGCTTCTTCGTTACTAACAGAAATATATTTGTTGGCAGAGTTTAAACGAGGCCTTATATGCTTCCAAAGCGAGCATAACAGTGGTTGATTGAATGAGGTGACATGCCAGAAATGGTCAAGAAAATACACAAAATGAAATTGTGTGACCGCGCTACTGAAAGTACGAGTGCCTGCAAACATGGTAGGTTTTTTTTTAAAACTACTGAAAATTTAGACATGAGAAAACTGTGCGCATGGTGGGTGCCGCGATAACTCACAATGAAACAAAAACAGCATCGAGTGTTTGGCAAAAATTCATTGCAATAAAGTCCAGTTTTTGCGTTGATTCATTACCAGTGATGAAACACTTCACACTTGAGACAAAATAACTGTCAAAAGACTGGATTGAAAGGGGAGAACAGGCTCCAAAGAAAGCAAAAAAGTTCAAAGTTCCACCTCAGGCGGTCATGGCGTTTGTTTTTTTTTTTTTTAATGCAAGTGAGATATTTTTCATTGATTATCATCAGAAAGGAAAAATAATCAACGGAAAATGCAAACTTGATGTGCCGAAAAAAAAAAATTATTTAATTTTGTATTAAATCGAATCTATTTGTGGCAAAAAAACAAAGGTCAGGTGACTTAACTTGGAAATACTGCTCATGGGAACTGTTCTCCTCTAATATATTTTCAAGTAAAGAACGTTTAAAAAAATAATGTAAGAATAATCATTATTAATTCCGCGTGTTTAGGTTAATTTCATTTTTGGGTGTGCTAAAAACCACTTTTGACGTTTTTGAAATCGGCTAGTTTTTAACAGACGATTAGGTTATATTCTCACTTATCTGAAGTTTTTAAAGGAAAATAGGTACCAAGATCTGTAGCTTATTGTGTTTCTCGCTAAACTACATTTAAAGAATATAACATTTTAGTTGTTTTAAGTATAAATTAGCATTTTACAAAAAAGTCTTTCTAATTCAAGTAAAATAAACGAAATAAGCTAGACGAAATAATGCTGGCAATCACACAAAATCGGATACACTTTTCAATCAGCCGTTCAATGTAAATAGTCGCGTTTTCTAGCACACTTTTTTGTTCGAAATTTAAAACGTGCGACATCAAAAACATCGCTGTTTTCTAGCACATACCCGATTGAAAATATTTATATTTTTATATATACTAGCTGTGCCCACGACTTCGTACGCGTGGTGTATTCGAAACGTGTATTGTGTTAACTTTTATCCTACACATCAGCTGTTTAATGTTGCTGCGCAGCAAAAGAGGAACACACAATTAAAAATATGAATATCTTTTGATTTAGTCGGTCGATTTCGATAAAATAAACGCTAAATGTTACACTCAGCTTGCTTCAATACACCAGTGATAAAATAGGTCAAGTCGTTTCTGAGATTAGCGTGCACATCCACAAAAAGGCTTACGATTTTATATATATTTAGATATAGATATATATAAAGTAATTCTAAGAGTATATAGTAATTTATGTATGTTTTTTTTTTTTTTTTTTTTGTATACGAAACAAAAATATTATGATCATCGAATGAAAATTTAAATCAAATTCTTTCTGTTCGCATTTTATGTGATTAAAAGAAATAATTAACGGAAAATATAAAACACTAGCTTTCACGGCGTGATTTGCTACGCTTCCGACGTGATTTAAGTGCGTCATGCTATTTATTTTTTTTTCAATGTAGTACATTGCGCATTAATGGAAATACTTTTGAATAATCAGACTAATCAAATATTAATATTCACATAATTTCCTGCTATATTTGACAAAGGTGACTTGATTGATTTTAAAATATGTCTCTAAGATTTGTGTGCAAGCTATTATCCACCAATTTTTCAACAATAGCAAGTGCGATTCGCACCAAACTTTACTGAAACACTCTCAAGACTATGCTAGAGAAGCCCATCAAAATCAGTTTAGCAGTTTCAGAATCTATACGAGACATACATACATTTAATTATATATATATAGATTCGTTAAACATATGGCAGCACAGGTGGAGCAGTGCAGATCAACGAAGGATTCATCCACCTTATTCCCAATATAGCAGATTGGCTAAAGAGGAGCGGCGGAGACGTTAGTTTCGAATCTACCGAATTCGCTACTGGCCACGGGTGCTTCAGGCAATATCTGCACAGATTTGGGATTGCCGAGAATCCATATTGTGCCTTGGATGTCCATGCACTTCGCAGGAAATCGTATGGCGTATGATATTTTCCTCCGCAGGGTGGGCTTTTTTCGCTACGGAAATGGCGAGGCTCGAATGTACGAGCGTTTAATGGCGCCCAGATAAGGTCTGTTTTTTCCCTCCCTACGAAGTAATGATTTGGTAGTTCCGTAGGGATTAAAGGGTTTCGAGGCGATAGGGGGCTTTTTAGTCGGTAGGAATCCGACATAACTCGTAGCACGGGCCATGAGTATCTTTTGGAAGATTTTTTACTTTTAGTATATACACTACTTTGGTGTACACTTAGATCGGCACCAAAATGTTGTGCTTTTTCTATTGTTAGATCGATTCTTTAATTAATCAATTATTTAATTATTTGTAGTAGTTCAAAAGCTACAAAAAATGCTTTAATTATTATATACACAAAAGCATCAATTACGGTCCCAAAATGGTATGCATATAAAAAAAGATTAAATAAGATATTAGTATGACCTCTTCATTCGATGCAAATATCTTGCAATCGAACCATTTCTCTATGTTTAGACACAGGAAATAGTCATACGGGGCTAAATCTAAAGAATACGTCTGATGGGGTAGCAGTTCCTAGCATATGTTATCTAATGGATTTTTGCGATGTGATGTACCCACTCAGTTGCACTTTCATTCTCCGATCATCTAATATCATTCAATGGATTTTATAGACAATATCTGAGATGTTTCTTGATTTCGGTGATAGTTTTTTAACGCAAATTTGAATGCATGATGAGAACACGTAATTCATTGTTTTCCATTTTCGGTAATATTCAGAAGGTTTTTAATGGCTGTCAACCACAAACTAAATGACGCAGCTTGTTAAATTTTGACAGTAGTTATTAACAGATGCAGTATTGTCAGAAGGAGTATATCATTTACAGTTTCCACGCGGGATATACATTCCATCATCATGTTCTATGGTACTTGCGTTATCATCGAAGTCAGACTCAATAGACTGCACCTTTCGCCTTCTATTTACTATTGTCATCATTCTCAGAACAGCTGTATTTATTTTAATTTGCCATTCATTCATTTTCACCTTAAATCTTATTGTGAGTCTTCTAAGCACTAATCTTTTCACCAATGCAAAAATAGCCGTTCCATTCCGTTAAACGGTTGCTATTAGTGCATGATCTAATGTAGTTTGATGATATGTAGTTTGCAACGCAATAACCTCAAAGCAAATCCAAAAACTATTAGAAATACAAAAATTTCCTAAAATTAGCAACAGAGTAATTAATGTCGCTGTTTAGCCAACAAAGGAGTGGAAAGGGTCAAATATGTGACAAGAAAAGCTCTGGCAACATGTTGAAATTGTATTTATGTAATTTGCTCCTACAATTCTTGATTCAGCAGATTAAATTAAATAAAGCAAGCTTTTGTATAATTGCCTACAACTGATTTTATTAAAATAAATTTTGTTTTTCCAATACTCAGATACTCCATAGAGTCAAACTGAAAAAAGTAGTACAATAAACATGGAAAAGGACAATACATCATCAGACAAAAACGAAAAGAAGCTAAGTCTTCGCGAAATGGCAAAGAAATATGAGAAAGATGGTATACCAATCATGTGCCCTGGTCATTTTGTTGGTCGAAATGCTTTACTACCGGATCTTGATCTAATAGACCGCACTGTTAACCCCAAGTATAGATGCAAAGACAAATACGTTTTAAAAGAGCCTAAATATTTGGTCAAACCAAACACCAGTACTGGTGGAATTTCTCGTAGTCAAAAATTTAAGGGTACAGACAATAAAGACGACGCAAAACTTATTGTTCCGAACATTCCATTAAGTTCAATCATCCGACCCAGCGAAACATGGCTGAATAAAGACGTCATAATTGAAAACACTACTGGAGTCCTAACTGAAGATATATGGAAACATTTTTTAGAGACCAACACAAATACCGATGGTACTATTAGAATTGGGCCAAGGATTTTTAAAGTTCACATGGTCTGCTTGAGAATCTATGCTAAATATTTTGTAAATTATCCATATACTGTTGAATTCGCATTCGATAAGGATTTGGTACCTCCAGACGGATTTCAAGCGGCGTACGATTGGATGCGTTTGGATGAATACTGTTTTAAATCAAATGATGTTGTCAATGCATTGCAGGTGGCTACAGAACTCAAAATTAAGGAATTGGAAAAAGATCTCTGGGCTATTCTAATGGATGAAGTGTTTTATGATGAATATGCCTATGGGATCCTTAAACAAGCCCTTATGTATAAAACATTGAAGCCATTATGTCATTTAATGATTGGGCGCATACATCGTTTCCTATGGATCCTTATTTCAAAAAAAACTATTTGTATGCTTGATGCCGATTTAATGGAAACTCTGATTTCATCGGATTATATTGGTGTTAACTCGGAAGTAGAAATATTCTATATTCTCTTATATTGGATAAACAGGGACTTCAAGAAAAATAATTTGAGTATGGAGAGATTGATGAAGTGTGTACGTTTTGGCTACATGCCAACTCCGTTTCTTGAAGTCTTGTTAGCTGGCTTTATAAACGATGCGAACAATTCTATAAACAAGATTTCAGATCTGAGCAATCGGGCTCTTGTTATATTTTTTAAATTAAAAACTAACATGAATTTGATTCAGAATGGAAAAACTTTTGCACTACTACGTGCAATTCCTAAGGAAAATTTGATTGAAGAGTGTGAGAAGAGTAATATTCAATTCTATAAGTCACGTGCCTATATCTCCGATCCCTTTTGTCCGTATCATAAAGAAAATATCGAAGTACGAGAAACTCAATATCCGTTATATGAGGATTTTCTCAATTATTTGGATTCACTGGCAGAAAGATCGGAGAAATATCCATTACACATGAAATCCACGCTCGATGACAAATATTTAAAACCTTCAGAGGGAAAGGTTAATTTGGATTCCAAAAAACCAACATCTTCTACTACTGCAGAAACTCCAGCTACAATAACAGCAACATTAATTTGAGTAGGAGAGGCAGCCGCTTCTGCGACAATTCCATCAATGCCAGCGACAGCAGCTTCAATTTTTCATACAAATTCTTGTAAATTTATTTTTTTTATATTTAATGTCCAGTTATGAAAGGGTCAGGAGTTAATGTAACCAAAATTAGGAAAGTAACAATATTAAAAGCATATTGAACAAGAGATACTAGTACGGTCGTCTTCTAATACATAACAACAACAACGCACAAAAATTCATTCAAAACCAACGAAACCACTTTAGTCTGTGGGAGAAAACACAACTTTTCGGTACTTTCCGGCAGCTGAAATTAATAGTTTAGAAACTTAAAACATTGATTAAATAAAGGAATAAATTTCATTGGAGGAAGCAGGGGGAACACATTTGAAACCTTAGCTGAATTTGATTTATATACACTACTGAATACTGACAATGGTACTTGTTAAAACGTTAATTTTAAAAAACATACACAACAACAATTTAAGAACATTTAAAGTATTTACAGAGGGGAGGCTAATACCTTTATTTTCAATATTCATTTTAAATATTTGCAATTAAGATTTTTTAAATATTTTTTTTTAATATTTCAAAGTTGCACTTCACTTTTAAGCTGCTCACACTGCTAGATCCAACTAATTATATTCTTAAAGAGTATGGTAAAAACTAAACAAAAACAACTTTACTTTTGTTTAGCTTATTCTTTTCCAAGATGGTAATGAGATGAGTATTGTATTTCGTAGCAAACTTTTGACTTTGATTTGATTTTTTGGTGCATTGATTCGGATCACATTCTTCAACATCAACCCCTGAATGACGTCATTTTCCTTGTGGTTCTTGCCGAATCTAGTCCGATTGATTGTCAAATCGAGATTGATTCGAATCAGGCCCTGTGTAAATTGGGTATTAATCAATGAAATTACAAACACATATATACATATATATATTTATATATTTTATCACAACAAGTTAATATTTTTCCTTATTTTAAACTACACTACAAAGTCTGTGTTTGTCTACTGAGAGAAGGATCTATAAGTCCTTGTAGAAACATGAAGTCATGATAAAAACCTTGTTTGAAAATATATATCCCACTCATGGAGTTATTAAGCACTTGTTTCATTTATACATTGATGTTAGTTACATATAGTATAATTTATACTGATACTACATAGATACCCGGGCAGACGTAGCTGTGCCTGTCTTCCCAAAAATTTATTGGATACTGATTGGTTAGCTGTAACATTTGTATAGTCATGTCTTATCAAATGTTTTAGAAACTCATCTTTATTCGTTAAAGTTCGCTTGTGGCCACTTTTTGCTATAACTCCCCATATTATTTTCACCTTCTTCTTCCTCGGTTTTTTCTTTTGCAACCAAAATTGAGTAAATGCAGGTTGTCCTGGTTCTTATTTTAATACACTGCACATGACTACCGCTTCAAACATGACCAAACTCTCATCATGGTCATATTTGAAATACTTTTCCATCTCACTCGCACACTTGGGTAATTTCATTTTTTCCGATTTTTAGTTAGTGCCATTTGCATATGACTATTGGTGTATTGAAATGCATAATATATTTCTGTTTACTCATTCACAGGGTCGTAAAGATAATTACAACTTTGACATATCCAAAGATAACCTTCTTTCTGATTTCTTGATGACATTGTTGGCACTTCCCATTACTACCTACATTATTATCAAATTAGCATAAACTACAGTTTGCAGATGTGATTTCGAAGTATATGGTCATGGTCATTTTTTTACCTTTAAGGTGTCAGCTATATAACACAACTTTAATTCACTCCACGATCTTCCAAATTGATCATGTTAAACTTCACTAAATTAACGTTTAACTGTTGCTATCTATAAAACTCGATTCCATAACACTTGTCAAACTCATGAAATTCCTTCTTTTCAATTATCCTGAAATCGACAATATTAGCATCATTTAATCCACTGTAAAAAGTAAATAATAGTTTGGTAATTTTGAAACATTTTATTTGAAGGTTAGTTGTTTCTAAAACCACATGTAATTATAATTAAATGCCCCATTTTTGCGTGAGCTTTAGGACTCATTGAGTGTCGTGATAGTTCTATTTGTGACTATTTCATTTTTAAAGTTTAATTAAATACAAAATTGTATTTTTTAGCTACTAAACTTCGTGCACAAGTTTTCGCTTTGATGATTGAGGACTTTTTTTAATGACATTTCAAAATGTACGTTCAGGCCAGGCAACAAAAGGACTTACTTTCCGCTTGAACTAACTTTTCTTTAATTTGAGGCCAACATTTTGTTTTCATAGACTCACAATAAATCTTTACTTGGCAAGCACCGCCAGGCATTGTTTCTTGTTTATTAAACATTTCTATTATTTTTTTTTTAAACCAACAAAACTGACTTTTCAAATAAAAAGAATGAAAGATGTAAAGTAGTAGTGCCAAAACTGTAACACTTTGCGCATGTTAGCCTAAGAAACCACTGCCATCTTGTCTAGTCTTACGCTGCCTGATAAAGGCAAAAGCGCGAAGCATAAGTACAAAGATGTATATGTATCTTCATGCATGAGATGAAATGACCCTGAGGCATGCCACATACTAGAACAGCCCAGAAATTTAAGCAGACCAACATTTGCCTCAAGATTGCTATAGAACAACTAAAATAACATTCCTCATTACAACTTCAAGGCACGTGCCGATCCACGGTAAGGAAACCTTTTGCATTTTTTATAAGATATATGCACAGATATCTGTGTATCTTCTTCTAAGTGTTCTTTTGTTTTTTACCCTGCTATATTTGGGTATCACGGTATTATAAATTTATGCGATTAACGAAAAAAAACGAATTAAGTAAGACCCAATAAAGAATACAAGTATTGTATGTCGATAAAACACATAGATCTTGCCATTTCTGTCTCTCTGTGACTATTTTTCATAAACTCATTATTTATAATCTGGAATATATCAAGCTTGTGCCAAGCACGCTTCATTTAAAATCTTTCTGGGGAAAACCCTATTTTGGTGTTTGAAATGCCGATTGCTTTATAAAAAATATATTGACTTAACATAAAGGTTTATCAAAACAATCCCTGGAACATCCTTTAGAATATAACTTATGGGATCCTCAATGCAACTATTTGTGTTAATTTTATTATTACCATAATAATCATCTCTCCTTAAGATTACGTTGTGCATCACAATCCAATAATTGATTGGTACAGAGTACAACTATACTATGACTTTACTTGTTTTTTTTTTTTTTAATCTTGACAAACGCAGGTTTTGTGAATCCTTTCCTGCCTAAGCCACTGAACCGATTTTAATAACAAAAATACCAATAGAAAGGTTGTCTTCGCTGGATGTGTACAAGCGATTTTAGATTAGCGCCATTTATCACGTGCTAGTAGAGTTTTTCCAAAGAACATTGTTTACAGAAAAGTTATTAGCACTTAAAATATACAAATGTTTTTTCTAGAATGCAGTCGATTGTGTAGGTTGCGGGTTACCCCAGTATAATCAACAAAAAGTGGAAGAACAATTGCATAATTCCTATACGGATACGGAAAATATTTATATTACCAGTCAAAACAAAATTTCAACTCGATAGGCAAACAACTGAAACAATTGGATAGCCGGACTGATGAATAAAATGAATTATTTTAAGCATAGACTTGACATTTTCTGAGGTCACCAATACTTCCTTCAATGTAAAGCAAATTAAACTTTTTTATCTGTAAATAACACCTAAAGCATTATATTCCACTTTAACGCTATCGAATCAACTGGAAAACGCACAGCACCTTAAAACACCTTTAGCCAAAAACAGAAGCTTATTCAACGGCAATTTGCTTCATATCCTTGATATTTCTACCACATTTCCACACTTGAGTTGAACCTATTTCCATCTTCTCGAAACCCTCGAAAAAAGTGTCTTCTTTGTTCTTGGTTCTACAATATTTCTTATTTTTTATTTCTTTGCAAGCTTGACATGTCATCAAAAACACATTAAATGCGTTTTTTTACGAGCTCGTTTATCTTAACTGTCGTCCACCTGTTAAGTGTATTGTTGTTGTTCACCGGGAGAGTCCTAAGAGTTTTAGTTCTCATCCTTGCTATCATCTTCGTTGGTGTCGCCGGCGAAGTGATACAAAACGCATTAGACCGGAAATTGCTGCTGCGTGGTAATTGAAAAGTTACTTCTTTTTTCTTCATTTCTCTTTTGCTTTATTTAAGTGCGCGGAGGAACCGCTCCCATCTTGGCCTGTTCAGTTCAGTTCAGTTTAGAATTCAAGAGGAGCAAATCAGATGTAGGTGTATTTATTTTTATATTTTTTTGTCACAATAAAATGAAAATTTAAATATATTTATATGTATTTCTTATTATTTTTTTTTTTAAGACAAAGAATTTAGTTATTCATGGAAGTGGCAAAATTATGATTTATCTATGCATATGTGTTGCCGCGAGTAAATTCCCTGAATTTCATTTTCTCCATGAAACGTTAGCTCGCCATTTAAGTTCAGCATGCACAGCATAATCATCGTCAGCATCAGCGGCATCGTTCCATGTTCGTCTAGATTGAGCACGTATTAAGGGTGTTGCTCACTCACACTTTGTTAAATACAACAGAACGCTAAGCTTAGCATGATTGGAACTGAAACTCAAGTAAAAGTAGAAGTAGAATAAGCTAAAGCAGCTCCACCTTCAAAGCTCCGGTGACTTTGGCCGCCAGTGGCAAAACATTTTAATATGAAAAATTGGCTTAGGGGTAACTTGACAGCGAACTTTGTTTTGATTTCTTTCTTTCGTTCTTTCTTTGAGAATGTGTCCCTCACCTCTGCCTCCATTTCTATCATCCTTTGGAAGTGTGTATCTGCTTGTACGTATTTCCCAAAAATCTTCTTGTCACGCTTTTCTTCTCCAAGTCCCTTGTCTCTCATGAATGATGTACCATGTTTTCGTGCGTGCGTGTTTGCCACTAGCCATGCCATCAGCATGTCTTGTCTTTGCTGCTACTCCTACTCCTCCTAGGTATGCTTCCGTTTCATGTGCCCGAATTTGACAGCTTCACTGTTTGAAACGTTTTCAGTAGAAGGTAGGTAGTTGAGGCAGACATCGACGTGACAGACAAACACACATGCATAGCAAATTTTTCCATCCCGAGGCCCCAGGACCACCGCATTGTCCAACCATCAACTCACATTAAATAATGAACACATTAAAACAAATTCATCACAATAAATACAATTTTTTTCCTCCTTTATGGCGCATTCGCCAAGAGATTGAGTCTCACAACTAAAGGAATCCATGCTGGTTATCATTGTACAAAAGCAACACCTTTTTCGAACATTTTAAGGGCAACTTCCTCGCGCTCGGAAGTGGCAGCTTAATTAAGATAAATGTGCAGCAGCAATTAACGTTTCAGATTTAAATAGTGAGGAGCCAGAATGGGAGTAGAGTTAGTCATGGAGATAGAGAGCATTCAAAAACTTGGCACTATAGTCATTAAATGTGGTGTGGCAACACAGTCAACCAGGCTCTGGATGGAAATAGAACTGCTGCAAGATAGACTGGAAACTGGCATACATGTAAGTTATGCAGATGGGTTCGTGTTGCAACATATTATTCGCGACGAGTCACGGTCTCCAAAATGAAACAAAATGAAAGTAGTACGCAGAAATGTCAAATGCTACAAAATGGCGACACTTGCCGCATTTCTATGAAGTCGACACACAATAGCAACGAACAATATATACTTTGTACATATGTATGTGTGTGCGAGTGGTTGTATGCATTTTAATGTGCTCGTCTCGTGTTGGCTTTTAAATTAAAAGTGCATATGTAAACATTGCTACGTGTACACTTACTCACACTTAAACTTAATGCAATATGGCACTCAAGAGGCCACAAACTCAACTACATATATTGTACTTTCTCTGACTCTGACTGTCCCAACTTGGTGACTGCGTCGACCATTACAGCGACACACATAGCCATCACACACACACCACTCATTGCTTCTCGGTCGACCACAAAACCGACCAAAACCAAACCAAATCCAATCCAACCCAACCATACCCAACCATACCCAAACCAATTCATGCACACCATGCCGATTCGATTTAATGGAAAATCGACCGCAGAAACTGTAACGACTTAAGCGATTCAGCAATTGCTCTCAAAGCCAAACAAAACCAAAGCGTAGCATACCCAACCAAATCTAACCAAACCAAACTTTATCTAACTCAAACCCAAAAGAACCTATTCCGATTCCATCCCCCAGAGTACAACAAAACAGAAACTTAAACCAAAGCTAAAGTTCAAGCATCAGGAATGTTATAAGTAGGAGCCTAGTACAGTGAATACTCTCAATAAATGCTGCAATTAGTTGGCTCAGATACTAAACGTACTCCAATAAAAGTTAGCCAAAAGTATGCGATCCTCCACACATAACATCTTTGTGTAAATATTAATACTTTTTTGAAGACTAAACAAACGGCAGGGCAGGATGAAAAGACATGTAACGATGAACCAAAGCAGGACTAAAAGCAAGCAATAATGTACTATGGTTATATATTGATAAAGCATATTTCTGCAACTGACTTCAAGCATTAACCAATGCAAAAACACATACTCAAATAATCATGGGGGAAAATGTTAAGAGATTTTTTTCTACACTGCACACGATTATGAATTGTCTTATCACTTTAGAGGTAATGTTTGCTTCTATTTCCAAAGACAGCAGTTTCTCAAGTTGGAGATTTCAAAATGAAATTTTGCACATATCATATGACAATTTTTGGGGCATGTGAGGTTAGTTTTGTTAATAATAGATCCATAAGCAGACTAAGCACGTCAGAGTCATAGCGTAACAAACTAAATGAGATATTCGGTCTGCTCAGAAATGTATGAACTTCAGAACCAAAAGCCCCCATGGTGCTTAGATCATTTTCCATATTTACCTACCATTATCCACAAAATAATGCAACCGATTTCATTTGTTAATTCGTTCAAAATAAAATAATCTTAGGGTAAATCATACATTACCATATCTAATTAAAACTTTTTATATTGAAACAACTTAGGGAATATCTTATTCTACAATATACATATGAAGAGCATATAAGTAAGCCTTGTTGGGACCCAAAGTTATTATAGAAAATATTTTTTTTTATTTTTTTTCTCAACCTTTCAACGAAATAAACTAAGGAGCAAGTGAACGAAGCAATGAACGATTTCATAGCCATCGAAAACAGAAGTTAATGTTAAATGAAACGAGCTTACAGCAACATCAAGAAATCCTTCGTAATGACGCGGATAGTTCAGGATATGGTGGTGGTGGGTGTATTCACGTTAGTGTAACTGGAGCAATGCAAGTGTTCCGTGAAATGAATCGAAAATTGACATTCGATTTGCAAGACCATTGCACAAGTAAAGTGGAGTTGAACAAATAGCAAAAAAAAAAACAAATAAGCGAATCCAGTCAATGTTGTGGTCCTCTATTAGTCCTTGTCGTCGTCGTCGCAGTTGTCTTCTTCATCGTTGTAGTATGTTATGGCACAAGCACAAGTAATAAGTAAAAAACAAAATACAGAGTTACTAACCATTAATTCTAGGTTTTACCACATGCTCACACACGAGTATACCCCCTTATGAAGAATTTGTATAGAAATAAATTGGTTTTGTTTAAAATATTGATTTTCATGAAGCATTAATAAAATTGCAAATGTTCATCAAGTAGTTAATTACAGTTTCAATGATATATGATTGTCCCAAATTTATTTCAAATAAATTGATTAAGGAATTTTAATTTGTTGTGGTTCTATAACAAATTAAAACTTACACAAATTTTAAGATTATTTATCAAAATTTCTGAAGTTATGGTACCCACTTCGTTCATTTTATAACCTCAAATTTTTACCTATAATCAGTAAATATCAAATATCAAGGAACGACAGTAGCAGTCATGTAAAAATTATGAATTGCGTTTACTGAGGATAAAATCTATTCGGTGATCTAATCATTGAACTCATATTAATTTAGTCGACCTTCTACATACCAGTAGGTTTCTTTTCATCAGAAGGAAAGCATTGAATACCTGTGCGGTCTTGTACCGAAGTTAACCACGCTAAAAACTCCCGACCCAGAACTGTCGTTAGATATTACGTCGGGAGGAAGGCTGGAGCATTGCTGCTCAAAAAACAATCCTCATTTAGTGGGTCACCTACTATGTTCTTGTTGTACGTAGGTTGTGGCTCCGCGTAAGCATTCTACGATCCCCTGTCCGGTAGGATAGATAAACGGTCAGCTTGCGACCGTTCAACTCCTCTTCTGTGTTCAGCCATTCTGAGGGAACTCATTACTGCGGCTGTGGCTGTCTTCACAGATTTCCAATTTACTGGTGACTCACACATGTGCGGCACAAGTTTTTCCACAGAGATTGGCTCACCAAAGCACTCCTCTTTATGCAACCTCTGATCACCAAAGTGAAAACAGTGGAAAAGAACGTGCTAGACATCTTCGGCGATGCCGCCGCATATAGGACAGAAAAGGTCCTCCTCTTGTTTGAAACTGTGCAGGTAATATTTGAAGCAACCGTGTCCACTAAGCATTTGTGCCATATGGAAATCCACTTCACCATGTTTGCGTGTTATCCATGTTTCCAGGCTAGGGATCAGAGAAAACATCCATCGCCCTTTTTCAGACGTTTCCCATCATCATTGCCATTCTTGAATGCTGCATGGCCTCACATCCTCTTAAGATGCACCTGTAGCGTAACTACGTTTGACGTCACTACGTTTATGTCGATTGGTGGCATGGAGGCTATCACTTCAATTGTAACATAAGACTCTATGCGAAAGCCGCTTGCCAGCCGCAACGCGATAAGACAATACGTTTAGCGCATTCTCGCCGTGTATGAACTCTTAAATGTTCCATCTGCCCATACTGGCGCGGCATAGAGGATAATGGAGCTCACAATCCTAGCTCGCTACATGCCAGTAGATGCAACCTTGAATTTGTTTAATGCAACGAGTTTCAATTGAAAATAAGTAACCGAATCAATGAAAATCTTGATGCGAAGTATAAAGCAAAATGTGAATAATGATCCCAACAAGTCTATGATTTCATAGTTCCCAGCAAGTTTGACACTCAGATAGTGCCACATGGAACATTTTTATAAGGACTTAAGCTTAAAAGTGATTGTTATAAAAATTGAAGCCACATGTCCATTTGGTACGGCTAATGGCACACTTTTGGTTCAGTAGATTCGTATGTTACATCGGCAAAAGTGTCGCATTTACCATATAACGAATAAAAATCCACGATCACACATTTTCTCAGAAACGTCAAATCAGAAGATGTTCACATATTCCAAATCAAATTATGTCTAAAGGTACCTGTACACTGTAAATTTTTTTCGTAGAGTAACTCTAGTTAGTCTAAGTAGTGTAGTCTAGGTAGTGTACACTCTAGCAGTTGCCTCTCTAATCTCTATCTAGACCGACAAACTCTGGATAGAGTAAACAACAATCGACAGTGTACACTGAGAAAAATATACTCGTACAGTGATATTCAATATTGATATACTACATTCTCGAAACCGGGAGGTGGTAGGTGATACATTGATCTGAATAGATAATACATAAACGTATTGATATTCCTTCCATCAACATAAAATAGGCTTTGAAATGATCACGTACTTCTTTAGCAGTGCAACCAGCATTTCTTTGTACATTGGTATTGCCCGTCGAGGTTTTCTCCAACTACTATGAATGAAACAACTTTGTTCTTATTTGTCGAATGTTTCAGGAAGTGCATAATTAGAATTTTTCCAAGAGAGCAAATAGTTGACTAAGTAACAAGTTGCACATACAATCATGGCACACTTTTCTGGATCCAAATCTACAGGTCTTCTTAACACACGAAAACGAACAGAAAGCATACCAAATCTCACTCAACGAGCTCGAGAATGTCTTAAATTAAAAATTCGGCCTAGTTTCGAAAAGGAAACGGTTTCAATAGATAGGGAGATTCTAAGGAAAAGCATCATCACCAACGATAACAAATGGTATTGAATTAAATTGACCACGTAACGGTTTTGGTTGAGATATATTCAAAATATTCAAAGTATCTAAAGCTGTAGACAAACAACAGAATAAAAATAATAATAAACAGTTTGACTGTGGCTAGGAATCGTTAATGTATGTCGTTCTGAAGGTGAAATCGCTTTTTGAGGGTGAGTATCATTTTTTAAAATTCTTGGTGTCATTTTTTCCAAAAGATTATCGTAATCAGTTTTGGACTTTCATATAAAATTTTCAAATGAAATGTTATCTTCAACTCCTTCTTCATGTCTTTTTGAAATACAATTTCTTACCTACAACCTCTTTGTTCTTTTCTTTTTTAAAATTTCCTATTTTTTTTTTAATTTAACTATACACTACTAGTGCAACTGCAAAACGTTTTCATCAACTACGCTATAAATGCTCTCGACAAAATTAAAAAAAAAAAAAAAGTTGCCTTAAATTATGCATAGCGTAAATTGCATGCACTTTCTCATTTTGTTATTGTTCATAAATTGCAACAATGTTGTCATTGTCATTTTAGGTGCCCTTACCCTTAGTCATCAATTCATATAAATTACGAAGTGCAAATGTAAAATATGCAAATGCAACAAAAGGTACAATGTTAGAGACTAGAATGCATGCATTGAAGGCATTAAGAATGCCACAAACAACTAATGTCAATTTAATTGCCCACAATTTAACAATGTGAAATAATTACTCAAAGAGATACAAAATGAATCCCTTTTCATCATACTCTTACTAAAAATGTATCTAAGGAAATACAAATACGCAACTACAACAGCGTATAGAAATTAATTTAATTAATTACATTTTTCCGCACAGTTCGTAGATTTTATGCTGCTTCAAATAATATTCACGCCATTTCGATTTTTAACGCAACTGGAACAAGAAAAGAAATGAGGGAACGAAAGAACAAAGGAACGAAGGAAGACAGAAAAGCAAAAAGTAATAAAGAGGACAAGCGAAAACACAAGAAAATTGTTTCTTTGCAATTTTAAAGAAAATTTTCTTTTGAAGCACGACATCACAAAGCCTTGCACCGAAATTCTTGTCCGCAAACCAATTGAAAATAACTAATTTTATTACAAGCATCAATGTGCTTTCACCGAAAATTTAATTTTCCAAATCACAAATTCTTTATTTTGTATTTATGTTGTTTTCCATTTTGTTTTTCCGAGCCCAAATATTGTAGAAGCCATCAGGCATCAGGGCAGCACAAAAAGACAGAAACCCAGAATAGCAAGTTAACAAATGTCGAATGTCCTCGTGCTGCTTTCATCGTTCTCATCTTAATCATCGGCATCTTCAACTTCAACTTAAGGTTTTCAACAGTTTTTCTATGGTTGGTTGGTTGGTTGGTTGGATGGTCCTTAGTAACCATAGATACTTGCGGCCCAACACCATTGACTTAGCTATGGCCAATGCTCTGCTCTGTCCCCGCACATTTGTTTTACAAGCTGCTCGGCTTGTCTACATCGTGTTGCAGTAATAGCATCAGTAGAATCAGTAGCACCAGCAGAAGCATCGACATCGGGCATCGACAGACAGCAGCAATGAAATGTATCTTATGAAAAAGTCACCGACAACAAGATGCTCAAAAACGCCCTAAAAGCCGCATTCCTCTGCTACCGCCACCAACTTGCTGCCAGCATTTTGAAATGTTGCAATCTTTTTATTTGCTTTTCTCGGTTTTCCCTTTTAGATGTCTTGCCTTCATTTATATAGATTTGAGTGGCAAAAAGGTTTCGACAACAGAATAAAACCAAAAAATAAAGAGAAAAACACATATTTACAATCGGCAAGAAAACTGTTAAAATGTTGAATTTCTTTTCTCCCTTATAATATTTTTGTAGCACAAACCCTAGACACAGATACTACTTAACCAAATATACCGTCAAACAACATGACTAAAACACATTTTCACATTTTCTAGTGAAAAAGTTCACAGTAAAAACCACCTTTAGTTTATCGTGTTTTTATGATTCTTTCTTCCTTTTATACCGTATACCATTTTCTTTTCTTGTTTTTTAGAAGCAAAAAATTCAACATTTTACTCCCCTACTCCAAGTTAACACCTCAATAGCCTCAATAGTATTTTATTGTGAAAAAGATGCAATAGTAACAACAACAAGGGCAATATAGAAAGAATATCGGACTGACTATGATGTAACCAAAAAGGAAAATAGAAATGATGCTGCTGCATTGAGCTGACAACAACAAACCGAAAAGAAAACGCGGTAGAGCGGAAACGGAAAAGAAAAATATTGTTTCAATTCAATTGAAGCAAAAATTGCCTGATTGCGAACATGCAAGAAGAGAGCAAAGGAAAATGAAAAAGGCAGCACTGGTGGGAGGAATGAAGACATGCCCAGGCATATGCACTCAAGTGCAAAACTAGCTCAAGCAACAATGCCGGGAGGGCTGCATTTTCCTCATGGTCCTGATCCTAGTCCTTGGTCTTTGCCTTCATCTTTGTCTTTGCCTTTTGTTTTTTTTGCGTGTGCATTGAATACCATAATAAATGCACAAATATTTGAAAATTCCTATATATATATTTATTTATTTATTTGCTTAAGGCTTATAAAATATTTGTAGCCCTTATGGCATAATTCTTTGGACTTTAGTTAAGGTTTAAATTAACTAAGAAATTTTTACAGCTAATATTTTGGTTTTACTTTTAAGGAAAATGTTAAGTCCGAGCAATTTAGGAAAGTCCCACAAAGAGTAGCCATTCATAGTGTGAGTTTAACAAAAAAAATTGTATTTGGAGCTAACTTCTAGTAAATTAGAAGTATGGTATATGGTATGTTTGTACATAAATATTATGTTCAATATTGACTGTTTTTGAATATCTTCTTTTACACATTATATTGTCTACACTTATTATTGGCTACAAGCCACCAATATTGAGCTATCGGCCATCATTCAGATTAATCATACAAAGTCAAGATTTGTTTACACAATTAAAGTTTCAACCTCCTTATTCATCATACACGAACAATAGTTTGGGTTTAGAAGAGGACATGAAATGATTGAGCAATGCCACCGAATTGTCAAGTGTATTATGGGTGCACCTGAAGAAAAAATATATTGTGCTGCTGTCTTTTTAGATGCCCAAGAAGCATTTGATAGAGTATGACATCCCGGTGTGCTCAGTAAGATTAAGAAATGGCTTCGTGGATTAACTATCTGCTTCTTAAATTTTACCTCAATGATCGCCACTTATATGTTTAACAATTTGGCGAAAACTCGTAACTATATGCAATTATTGCTGGAAACGTACTTGTCCCCATCCTATACACAATATATACTGCTGATATGCCAGTGGGAAATAATGTTGAGGTTGCAACATATGCAGGCCACATTGAATGAAAATAATGTAATTTCATCGCAGCACTTGCAAAATAAACCGCTCATGGTCAAAAAATGGCTGAAGCAATGGAAAATTCTAGTGAATACACAAAAGTCAGTCCTAACAACATTCACCTTAAAGCGGTGAAACTATCCCCCAGTAATATTGAACAATTCCTCTAACCCACAAAGTGACGCCGTCAAATACCTAGGAATGCACCTGAATCGGAGATGTACGTAAAAGACTCACAAATAGAAGACTTAAAATAAAAAGCAGAAAGATGTACTGACTCTTTGGACCACGGTCTCAACTTAGCCTAGAAAACAGAATTCGACTATATATGTCAGTTCTGAAGACGGTGTGGACATACGCAATGCAGCTGTGAGGAATGGCAAGTAACTCCAAAAATGAGATACTGCAAAGTTATCAGTCAATGACGCTACGTTCAATAACAAGTGCTCCTTGGCATGTGATCAATTTCCATCTTCATAAAGATGTCAAAATACCACTCATTAATAATGAAATAAGAAAAAGTTCAGAAAGGTACTGAAAAGCTTTCATGTGTTGGATCTTCCACATAGATAAAAGATTAGAATAGATTTTTAGTTATTTATCTAGGTTGAGATCGCATGAAACTCTCCAATCCTGTGATGTATAAAAATTATATTATTTGTAAAATTTGTTGAATGTCTTTAGAACTGATTTCAAATAAAATTATATTTATAAAAAAAAAAAAACAACATCCTTATTGAATAGTGAAACTGCCAAGGGGAGTTGAGTATGCAAAATAAGAAGACCGCATTCTGTAAATAGTTTTGCATTCAAAAATGATTGCAGATTATGATTCTGGATGTTGCCAGGAGGTTTGTTGGCTATTTTTTTTGTATACCCCATTATAATAATATTAAGTATACGTATAATTTCAAATCATTTAAATGATTGTTTTAGTGACAATATCCAATTGTTTCTTATGATTAAATATACTTATAGCTAGCTAGTCAATTGAAAAAAATATATCAAAAAAGTTAGAAATAAGTGAGCATTTTTTCTTATTTTTTGTATTTATAAGTATGTCGAGAAGTTGATCTAATCTCTCATATCAATTTTATCTGACTGGTATGATAATGAAATATTAAAGCATTTCAATAAAGAAATGTGTCAATTGTTTGACATAAACCACTAATAGTACTGTAACTTTTTACAAATTTATACTTTTTTGCAAATTTATATATTAATTTATTACTAAATATACAGCGCAACATAAAATTACATTAGTTTTAACAGGAGGGGGAGCAATAGAAACTAAGGCCTTGCGCTAACCTATTTACAAGAGATATTTAAATTATCATTAATACTGTCCAGTCTAGTACCTGGGGTGGGCCAATTCTTGTTGGTCCACTCTGTTCCGCTGAGTTAATTACACAATGTGGTTTGGTTTTGTTTGATTGTTTTATTGTTTTATTATTTCGGTTGTTAGTTTCTTTGTGCTGGCACGTCTATACTCGTTCAATGTTTCGTGTGCACTCCTTATTTTATAAATTTCATATATCTTTCACTTAATTCCTATATGTACATAAAATGCTACAACTAAATCGATAACAATCTTAATGTACACATATACAGAATACTAGTTTCTATCGATAACAGACTTCTTTTATGCCATTGATCTCCTCCAACAAATACTATTATTGTAATTCTAATCAATATTATTTACATATTGTCGGGGTAGTTATAAACTTATAAAATTAGATGGTACATGTATTTTGAGAAGATGATTAGGAAAAGAGTTGTATCGGTTTCGTGTTTTTCGTCTTTTGTGGTTATACTATATATCAGTGATGCCAGCGACCTATCAAAAAAAAACAGGACAGATTATTTTGTAATTTTTATCTTATAAATTTATTTTTATAAATGGGAAGAGTTTTATTGCCTCATCTATGAGGTCATAATCCTCTTCATCTGCGGTACTTACAAAATTTGCAGTAGCCTTATTGTTGTCTTTTGGATCGAAGGAAATATCTGTCCGGAAAAAAGTCTAAAATGGCATCACTGCTATATATACAATAAATAGGCATAATAAAACGTCTTTTTGTTTTCGCACTCTAAAATCAGAAACGGTTGAACCGATTTGAAAGTGTGTTTCACAAGGGTATTGTGACAAACTTCATGTAGCTTATAACCAAAATCGACCTACAAAATCAAAATATATTAATTTTTAATAAAATTTTGATGCATTGAACCAATCAGTTCCAATTAATGTACCACTATTAAGCCCCCAACAGCAAAAGGTGTACAATACGTTGGTGAAGGCAAATGAAATTGCCGGTAATCATCATGCCTCGAAATCTAAACCAACCAAAACTATGTAACGGAACGGGTTTGGTGGTGTGAAAACTTACGGATAGTATGATTCACGCGAACATTACTCAAAAGAAATTTCAAACTGCTCATCCCGACAATTCCAATGATCCCAACCGATATGCTGTTCGAGTTTAATTGAATTCAATTTCCGATTCATCTTGCATTCGCCATGACGATCAACAAATCACAAGACCAATCCTTGAGTGTTTGCGGCCTGAACCTAGAAAATGAATGTTTCTCCATATGTTGTTGGCAAACTATCCGCTTTGTTTGAAACGATGTCGTAAATCACAAGGTGCTTTAATGAAGGAAATTATGCAAATAATGTCCGCCTCATAAAATTCACCAGCAACAACCGCAAGTAAAAGCATTCATAAGTTTTCGGGTGAACTGTGTAAATGCGATCAAAAGCGTTCTACTGAGGCACAATTCAACACTCGGGCTGAGGAAGCGGTACAAATTTTACCGGGTAGCTTGTACGCTAATCTTAGAAACGGCTTAACCGATTTGAATGCGGCTTTCACTGGGGTATCGCGACAACTTCCTGTAGCATACAATATTTATTTAATCAAAATCGACCTACGAAAAATTAAAAGATACTAATATTTAATTTAAATTTTAAGTAATGTTGCCTACTTTTTGCGCATTGTTGTTGTTGTTTTTGGTTGATTTTCGACTGTCATCCTCTATTTTTGTTGCGTGCCAACATTAAAGAGCTGATGATAAGGTAAAGCAAAAGTAAGTAAATTTATTATTGCAAAATTTTAAAAATTCTTTTCAGTTTCCACTCAGGCTATGCTACGATGTGACAATTAACAAAGCCCAGGGGCAAACGCTGAGTGTTGCATGTGTAGATCTCACTTAAAGCTGTTAGGAACTCCAGGAAATTCTATGCTTCTGCGTACACAGTAACATTACTGTAACTTCCTAACTGTCGCACTAATAAAATTACATATTTTGAATACCACGCGTGTAGTGCTGGCACACACATTTAACCAAGAACTTAAAACTCTTCCATGAGGATAATTAAAGTGTTTACGATATCCAAAAGTCAAAAGAATTGCAAAACAAAATACTTCCTCATTCAGTACAGCAATTTCTTATGTCTAAAGCTGCAAAATTGTTGAAAGTTGTCCACCAAAGAGCAACCGAAAGGAAATAAATATGCTTTTGAAAAAGTCGAGCTATGTGCATTGTTCTTGGAGTTCATTGACTTCATTGAGAAATAAAATAAAATATATTTTCTATGCAAAAAAGTATCATCACTTTAAATCCTTCATTAAAATTATGTGAAGTCAGAAGTACATAATCCATACAAGTGCAATTGCGAAAACACACATAAGGACACAAACTCACACAATGACAAACAGATACATAGCACAAATGTAAGCTGATGAAAAACAAAATCAACCCAAATAAATAATTTCCTACTTAAATTATCAACATCGATGCGTTGCCTTGTGTTCCGATCTGTTCCGTTCTGTTCTGTTCTGTAACGAAAATGGCATAAATGTCATTTTATATGTCAAATGTCAATATCTGCCGCCATATCGACATTTCTTTATTTCGTTTTCTATTTTTTTTTTTTTTTTTTTTTGTCAAATTTATAAAGCACAGACAGATACATAACGCGATACAAAGGAAACAAAGACTGAGTGTGAGGTGAATCAAATGCAAAGCAGAAGAGAATTTGAGGTGGGAAAAATATTGTAAAAAGGAAAGGAAGTGTAAATTCCAATGTCGGCAATCGAAATGACTTTACACCTTTCAGATACTGAAAAACCATCACAATCAACCTAACCTATACATGATAGGTAGGCATCGGAATACATATGGTATGTATGTATGTACATTTAGGTATGTGTAGAAGGGACACCCGGGTGAATACGAACAAAATGGATCAAATATAGATTTATGTGTTTCATGTCAAAATAAATGGATTTTACATGTTGCCACAAAACTGAAAGTCGTACACACAAGCACACATATTTATGAATAACAACAAAGACATTTATTGTATATTTGTATTTGTGTACTGCCAACATACTAGTATATGAAGTCAGCCAATACAATACAAAATATAACGAAGCATTAAAATGTCATTTCATTCTTTCATATCACATATTAAGATAATATGAAATGAAATTCACTGAAGAGAGGAGGGAGCAAAGTGAAGCGAAGCTGTACCGTACCAAGAAGCATAAGCCACGCGAATCCAAATTCCTGAGAACAGTAATAAAAGCAACTCAAACGAATCTATAGATAGACAGACAAAGAGAAAGTGGAATTGAGAAGAAAGAAGAAAGAAGAAAGAAGAAAAGAAGAAAAATATGGCGTTAAGTAAAAATCCTTTGAAATGAATAAGCAACGAAGCAACATTGTTGTACATACACACTCACAGTCAGATACACGCATATGATATGTGTGTGATGTATGCGCGTGTCAGAATATATATGTGTTGGTCCGTATGAAAGTGAATTGGTAACATTTCTCGAAGCAGGATATTAAAGTCATAAAGAAGAAATATTTTGCAATTTCACATAAACAAATCACAAGCGTACAACTCTCTCCCGGATTATATCAACAAAGGAGCAAAAACGATAAAGGAACAACAATACTAATACGAGTAAGAACAACAAAAATAGAAGCAGTAACAGTAGGAGTAGCAGGAGCAGCCGCAAAAGAAATCAATGCCCAGGTAGCAGCTGCAAATATGGTCTGACGAAAGAAAGGTGTCAGATTTAAGAGAAAAAAAAAATATTGTAAATAAAATCTTGCTTATTATTACGAGGTGAGATGGAAAAGTACCCAGACCAAACAATAAAGAAAATCCAATAATGATACCAACCAAGTTCCAATGTGATAAATTTTAAACATGAACATATTGTAATTGAACTTCGTTATGAGATACAACAATCTCACTTAAACCAACATCAAAGTTAAACTAGATTCCATTCTGAGAGAATAAAAATAAAATTTTTGCAATTCCTTAGTGGAATCATAATAGAAATATGCAATGACTTAGGTCTAGTATACTTACATATTTGTTGCGAGCTCAAGTGAGGCGCTATAATTTACCAAGATGAAGAATAAGACGAAATGTAGTATATGCAGAATCAGTTATATATAATATTTAAGGAATATTTTCTCAATCAATATTGAAAAGGAGGATCGATGAATTTTGGTGATTATGTCTTTCTTTCTCTCTATAAACAATGTACCCTTCTAGGATGTTAAAATTACATGCTTTGTAAGACGTGAATGTAATATACGTAAGGAACAGGTAACTTACGTTTCTGACTGTCCGAAATCTGGCTAAAAAATGTACAGGGTACACACAATTGATGACATATAAGTAATGAGCAAATCTTTGTAAACAAGTTATCAATTAGTTGGTAGTCGAAATGCCATGAAACAGGATTCCCTTTGTCACCAGCCTACAAGAAGACAATTCAACAAGTCAAATTTAAACAAGAAGACTTCAGAAGAATTGGCTTTACAAATCTTTTTTCAGATGTTGGTGGCAATAAACTAATTTTAATTTGCACAAAACGCTGGACAAGGCAACGTGAATCAGCGCAATCGTTGATTAAAAATTTGTCCGCAATAAAAACTGTTACTGCCACCTGTGAAACTGAAGCGAAAAGTTTATGCACTTCTCTTCAATGTTAATTTCATCGCATTGGTAATAAATTTACTTGAAGTACTTAATCCAGTTGCTAAATTAACGAACTTCTGTCGAAAAAGGACTTCTTCAGCAGCTGATGCAGCAGAAAAATTGATGACATTATTGAAATCGATTTGCGACAATTCTTATAATATCGTCAAAAGAAGAGCGATGTTTTAAATAATTTAACAGAATATTAAATGAAGCATAAATGAGGGAAGCTGATTTTTACATTTTTGAAAAGCTTGAGAGAGAAGAACATGAATCGTAACGTCAATTTACGACAAACAAAGGTGCCAGCCTTACCAGTAAAAAGATATCACTTCCGAGAAAACATGTTGGCAGTATGATGATACATTGGATCATTGGATTGTTGGAACGCCTTTTCTCCAAAAAAACATATAAAAAATATTACATTTTTATCATCAATAAATGCATAAAGAAATCAAAAAATTAATTTTAAATTTTAAAAAATCCCTTATATCATGTTTCTTACAAATTAATGTAAATTTCCTGATTTTTTTTCTAGGTAAATTACATGATGTAATTTACTTATCTTGCATGTAAGATACACAACATACCTACATACATATTATATCATAGTATAAGTTGCCATGAGTATATCTGCGACTACCCTCGTACTTACAACACATATGTATGTATGCATATATTTAGAGCTAAATATACGAAACAGGTAACTTAGTTGATTGCCTGGTTGAAGAGTTGTAGAGTAGAATATCACCAAAAAAAATAAAAGAAAAAATATTCCAAAAACAAATAAAAAAAATTTAAAAGAAAACAATCTGATAAATCTGACACGTTGCATATTTGAGTTAAAGAAATTTGCCCCGTATTATAATAACAAACTTATTACTAAGTATACTCAACTCCAAGAGAACCAAATATTCAGAAGAAGAGAAGAGCAACTCATAGAGAAGCCGACGCCCAAATTTAATGTTAAACTTTCTATATTGACTAACTGACTCAGTGACTGACTTACTAACAGACTGAATTTTTCTTTGTTCGTTTGTTTTGCTACAGAAATATGGTATAGTATAGTATAGTATAGAGTAACCAACCTCCCACAAATTTTGGTGGAAACTGGCAACTTCTCTGTCATATGACGCCACATCATATAATTTATCAAGGAATTTTTTTCTGTTTGGGTTTTAACATTCAAAGCGCGTTTTGCCATGAAATCAAACAAAGTGTACAAAGTGTGCGATGTGTGCCATTTTCATGTTGCAAGTTGAAAAAACTGAAAATATTAAAGTCATCACATCAGCATCAAGCGCCTTTATTAGCTTTAAGTTTTGGCTACCACATCTACCCGTATTTATTTTCTCTGACTTTCGGGGTTTTTCTTCTTCTTCTCCTCTTTTTTCAAAATGTATGGATGTGTATACCATATACTAAATCTATCATTTCGCGTGTCGCATAAATAAATACATCAACAACAGTAACAGAAACAGGAACAACAACAACAAAAGAACAATAAATAAAAAATAAATCTAGAAAGAAAAAACCAAACAAAAAATAACCAAAAAGAAAAGAAAATGTTACACACACAAATTGTTAATCAGCAAATTCGTTGGGAGGGTGAGAATAACGACTTAGACTTATCGAGTTATGGACGAGGACACAGAGTGATGAATGCGGTGGTGGTGGTGGTGGTGGTGGTGTTGACTGGTTGGCAATTTGTTACCGTTAAACTTTTGCTTTTGTTATTTGCTTTATGTCATTGTTGTTATTGTTGTTGTTGTTGTCGATGTTGTTGTTTAATGCAAATTGCCAACAGTTCATTGTCGTCATAATCATCATCAGCAACAGTAACAATAACAACAATAACACGTCATCATCATCGGCATTGCCATTATTGTCAGCAGGAAAAGTAGACTAGCAGACGACTAAAGAAAAAAGTTTAAATTGCTTGTATTCACACACATATACACTCATACACACGCATATTCACATATTCACACATTTACTCATACTCACATACATCCATACAAATGAGCTTAAATTTTGAATTTTACTTATTATTGCGTATACGTAATGTCGCTTCTTGGCTACAATTTCAATTTCTTGAAAAAAAAAATGAATTCAGGCGTCTTTTTATTTGCCTTTAGCATTTTTTCTCACACTTCTTTAGTTCAATTTTCAACCAAAAATGAAAAGATATTTCGAACAATTTGAGGTTTAGAAAATTTAATCACATTCATGCATATACTACGGTAAACTTGTGAAAATACATACAATACTATTTAAGGGAAAGTGCCACAAATGTTTTTTCATATCGTTTTAGCAGTTAAGATGATTTATTTTTTTTTATTTTTTTAATAACTTAAGGAGTTTCATTATCATTAGATACGAGTTTATAAGAGACTCCTTAAGTTTATTATGCTTATGTTATGTATTGACTTTGACAAAATGTAACCATGTGCATTGCTAATCAACTGGTGAGAGTCAACACTTCTTAAAAATTTAATTTCTCATTTTAATGAAGATTTTTTTTTTTTTGTATAGATCAATCAATTGTTAATAAGCCACGAAAGTTTGAGGTCCTTAAATATATTATTTTATTTTTTTTTTTAAAACATTCCCAAAAATGCTAATTTATTTTAAGTCAACTGAATATGTCCAACGGAAATGTCTAAGTTTGTGACGCACATTGTTTATGTACCATCGTCAATTACTTTCTCTTTTTTGATTGAAAGTAATTGAAGCTACTGTTTTGTAAAACGGGTCTCGGAAAGCAATTGAACGACTTTGAAAAATGCCAAATAGAAGGATATGTCGAACCTTGCTTAGAGCAGTGAAAAGTCGCTGAAAAATTTGGACGAAATTTTGAAAATTTTATTTAAATTACGCAAACTAAGGTAATAATGTGAAAGTAGGTGCTCAATAAGCGACAACAGCAGCAGATTGAATACTTATCATTAGAACTGTTTCAAATTCTCAAAATTCTGCTGCCAAATTCAGTTAATATTGCGGTGTAAAGACAAGTCTGGCAACTGTAACACGCATTATTTGGAGTGCCATATATTTAAAAAAACTGAAAGTAAAAAAAAACTCATCTCAATGATGTGCATAAAGCAGCATGCCTTCTGTTTTCTAGAAAGCATATGACGTGGAACAAGGTATGTCACACTGTCGTGTTTTCTGATGAAAAGAAGTTCAACTGGATAGAGGAGTGTTGCTGAAGTCGACATCACACCTGTGCAGTTGGCATAATAGTATGGGGAACCATATCATATTATAGGACTTGCAAGCTGCAGTTTGATACATCAAAACGTAGCTTTGTAAAATAAAAGCGAAGGTATGCAAAGCTATACTGCAAAAGGCTTTTCCACATTTCTCGTATATTTTTAAACGAAATACTCGAATGGTCGCCATACTCCCCGGACATAAATGTCATGGAAATGTCAACTTCCATATAGCGTAAACATGAGACATTAAAACTAAATATTTTTTTAAAAAATTTTACTTTTAGTTGTCAGCTGTGGTCCCCTGAACCATTCTATTCCTTGCATAATAAAAATATACTAAAACTTTTCCGTATTGGCCTCAAGCAAACGTCTGAAGATAGCTGATGCTAATAAAGTCAGTTATAAAAAAGAAATCCAAAAGTTTGTCATGATGAACAATGTTACACCGTACGGTACTACAGGGGCAGCACCAACTTAATTAAGGAAGGAATGGACAGATAGCGCTAGGAAAGCGAAAGAGATTGACATAGAAGTTGGGGACAAGGTTCTTTTAAAAAATGTTGTGTTTCCTCATAAACTGACTCCGACAATTGACACTACTGTATATGTGGTAACAAAGCGAGAGGGTAATGTGGTGCAGGTGTCTGGAGGGGGAAGGTGTTATACTAGGATCGTGAGCCATTTGAGAAAAGTTATGTACACTGGGAACCCATTGCCCAGTTTAAAGTCTACGAATAACGAAGCAGTGTTTCCACCGACTTCTTGCCAGTCTTCCCAAGTAACTCCGACAGTCCAAGAAGACCCGATCCTGAAAGAGTTGGGTGGCAACCCAAGAGAAAAGTGGAGATCGTTACCAACACTGGAGAACAATACTGACGTTCTCAAACCAAATGGCAAGGCTGTGCATGATGAGTGTGCAGCATTGTGAAGTTGATGTTGAGACACGTAAATAAAGTATTAAATACATAAAAGCTGCTTCAGAGAGTACCTACACAAGTACGGTCATGATGATGCAGTGGCTTGTTCTTTCTATGGTAGTAGCAACGAGAATGTAGAACATGTATTGTTCTACTGTTCAAAGTACGCAAAGGAGAGGGATGCCCTGGAAAAGGTCATTGCAGATCGACTAACTCCAGAAAATATTATCAACCATATGCTTCAATCAATGCAAGTGTGGAGTTTGGTGAAGGACTTGACTGCAATGGTACTTCAAGAATTGAGAATTGAAGAGCGCCAGAGAAGTAGCAATAGAGCCGTCAATGAGGTGATGTGAGCCAAGTTAGGTGATAAGCCAAAACGCTAAGCTTTGCCCTGCGATGTAATGCCTAACGGTAGTACCGCGGTGTATCTAAAAGCTATAGGTGACGGAGTTAAGGGTTTAGTACGTAGGCGTATTGTTATGCGAGTCCGGAGTAACAAGGTAATATTACCTGGGCGTGGTCCCGAATGAGGTGTACCTAGCAGACAATATGAATCGTGCATGCCGTCAGTGATATGGCGGTATCTTAGGAAGATTCCCTCTTCGACAAAAAAAAAAAAAAAACATTAAAACTTTGACTATCAATGTGTTGTGTATTAATTGTGCACGGCACCGTGATATTTAGTCACAACGACAGGTGATCACGTAAATCAAAAAGAGTTCATTGACATAAGAATGTAGAAAATATTTTTACGACAAATCAAATCGTAGCAATCAGCAAGTGTTGCCATGGTGCTGATCGCTATGATGCGTGTCCTAGGAACGTTCAGAATAATCGAAAGAAAAAAGACAAGGTATAAAAAGAAGTAGAAGTAGGAAATTTTGTATTACGAGTGGACTGATTTTGGTGAACCAATTGAGTGGAAGAGATTCTGTGGAAAACTAATGAAATATTGGATACTCCACAAAAATCAAATAGAACACTGGAAATCGGTTAGAGCGAAGTGGTAGTGTGATCTCGTGTATATTTGTTTATTTTGTTTATGTAACGCCAACTGTGCTGCCCATGCACATTCTTATAAAATAAAAAAAAAAATTATTTGCGCATGAAATATAAAATTCTTAACAATATCTTTACTTTAAAAAATTAAAACATATGGTTCTTATTTAGAGGCACAATTTATGTGTTGAAACTTATTGAATGATAGCAATGATGAAGGTTCTAACCTATAGATTCTATAAAAAAATATTTGAAAATATTTTTCAACTATTTATCTATTCATTTCTTGTCGAATTGTCACATTGCCATTAAAGTAATAATTTTTGAAGGTGAAATTAAAAATGTTTTAAAAGCGTACATTCTACATCGATTACTTAAATACAACGATATCTTTTCCATTTCATCTCTTGTTGTATGTATACTTCTTTTATTGTTATTTAGTTTCAAAAACGAATAGAACTCACCTTATAGCATAACTGAACAGACAGAAAAACATAAATAGACCTTACATACTCAGCAAATAATGTAGTATAAACAATTTGAACACATATACAAACACATATGGTTAACTTTACAATACATGGCCACATCGAACAATTGAGAAATAGCTGCAAGTACTCTTCAACGAGACGACAATTGTTTGTAGTGACCAAGTAACCAAAAGTTGACACTACACAAGTAACTTGAACAACATGCACATACTCATATATACTACTACATACATATATATGTAGTTTTATAGAAGCAAGATTTCCGTAGAGAAATTTCTAAGAAAGTTTAGCAATTTCATTCATTTCTTATTAATGTCCACAGAAAACAGTTTGAAAAGCAAATGCAAACATTTGTGCAAAGTTTTACACATTTGCACAAGCAAATCCAGTCATTGTCCTTGCACTGCATGTGCATCGCCAAAACTTTGCATTTCATCCACATTCGAGTTGCCAAGTCGTCTCAATTTCCCTACGCATGCTTAAATACTATAAGGACTTTTGTTGGACTTCTGCATAAATGTTAAATACTTTGGATGGTCAATTTTATATCGACATATGGAAAGAAAACAGAGAGATTTAATATTACAATATTGCAATATTTTGTTAAGCAAAAGTAATCAACCAAACCAATTTTGTAAATCGGATAGTAGTTAGAGTATTTTATTCATCTTAATACTCGCATTTACTCACTGTTTGCATTATGTTTTGTATGAATTTAAGTACTAAGATTATACAAATAAATGGTCTTGACAATATCGACCCCTTTACGCGAAATTATTGTGTGTGCCAAAAACCAAATTTTTCAGGAGCTCATTTTTACTACCGCTTCTTACTATGGGCGGTAACATAAACGATAAAATTAAGTTAATATAATTAATTTAATCTTCGTCGTCGCTTTCATTCAACGAATCTTTCACTAAATTTAAATACTCATTGTGATATTTTGACAAAATACTATTAAATTTTTGCAAACCATTGAATTTTTTGGAGGAGGCTTATGATACAACATTTTTAGCTTAAAAGTAAAATTAAAGTTCTTCATAGTTTTTTTTAATGAAATTTTCAAAATATCCATAGAAGGGTCCAATTGATATATTTTTTTTTTTGTAATGAAGCTACGCGAAGTTTATTTAAATTTAATTTTTAAGTTCGATCCCATACCCGTTGAGTTAGGTCGTGCATTGCGAATAATTGTGGGTCAATCACTGGGCGCCCAAATCCGTACAAAAGATTCAATTGTGATATGCACAGCATTGACTGGTATCATTATATGACCCGGAAGTAAGTATATATATAATATTTTTTTATTCCAATGAAACTTAATAAATTTTAAAAATGTACGATTATTAGAAATTTAAGCAGGCCGTGCACATTTCATTGCAGACTGGCTTACCACCACGCTCACCCCACAAATATAAAATTATAATAAGCGTAGTTGCATAAGTAGAAAAGGGTTACATTATTTGCGAACATAAGAAATTTGAAAACTATTTGCATTCATCTTGAAGTCTTAAAAAATGGATTTGACCTCATCCTGGTCTCTCTTATGCATGAATTCTACAAATGTTATTTTAATCTTCTTCAAGATTTTTAATTTTTTCGCACTTGGTGCACTTACCTTTTTTTTGGCAAATGAAAACATATATTAAAATCATTTTCAAAAACCTGTCTGAAAACCCAATTCGACTCAATACAATTGCTGATGTTTTTGTCATTCATGTATTGAGTGTAGCACATATAAAGTAAATAGTTTGAATATTTCCAAATTCTTATGGCAAATAAACTTAAGTGCTTTTGGCTCTGCAATATTGTGATGGCATTGCTGGAAGTTTCTTAAAGTATAATTTAACAAGCTTCAAATTATGCTCATCTGTCTTTGCTTTCGGGTTAACATAATTTTCTTGCATTAAAGTATATCGGAACATCATTTGTAAATACAACTACTAAGTATGTACAAAATATTTTTCTATGGCACATACGATAATTTTGCCCACAAGAATAACATTGTATCATATATAATATGTACTATAAAATACATAGAAGTTTTTTTAGCTCAGCTACAATATTTTACCAGGTGATGCGTTGTGGGTTGTAGAACTAATTTGTGCAAAAACTCAATTTCGAAAAATTGGCACACATGATAAAGGGGTCGGTCGATATATTATATTAAATACTTATGTTGAATGTATTTCTCCACCCATGTGCTGTGAGTTTCCCACTGAATAGGAAATAGTAAAAGTTTTGGTACGTTAGATGGACTTATGGGAAATGGATCGACACACTTGAATTTTATGTTTCAGGACTGATTGTAAATAAATACTGATCATAAAAACATTTCATTTCTTTCATTTTCATTTGTTTCTTGTTCCCGTCATATTTTTTTAAATTACTAAAATTGTACCATGATGAAAAAAGGATGAGGAATCACTGATTTACTTAAATGCATTCGAACTAAATACAATACTTTCGAACATATAGCTTAAAAAGGATTAATCTAAACACTTACAACTTTTAAACTCTTTTATCAGTAACGCCGGCAACCACCGGTACCGAACTTGGTGCCATTATTCACATTTACGGGCAAGTATCACGCCTTAATGTACATGTACAATTTGCTGATTTGATTTATGCTAATGTTCTAACGCTTGGTCCAGGCTTTAAATCTCTGCATATATCGTTGAAACAGTTCTGCTGGTTCAACGGGAGATGATGAATTCGCAAGAATGGCAGTGTCAGAACTACAATCAAAAAAAAATAATGTCAGTTCTTTCCAAATTTATTTTGATGGCTGTTCGTTTATACAATAGTTGGTTACTGAAAGAACTTTATCGAATTACAATTTTGCTACTGGAATTTCTTTCTTTATATGTATAATTTATAAAGGCTCTTTAAACAGATTTTCACATAACTACATTCTCCTGGCGCTGTATATGTATGGTATCTCTGGACTCCATAATTCTCTAGCATTTATACCACCTTCCATTAAGTTCCTTAACTTCATATTTTGTCTGTATTTTTAAATCGGGGAATGTAGCTTGAATAAGCCTATAGTTTCTAAAACATTGCTCCTCTTCAATTGCATTAAAATTTCTTTTTTTAATCGATTATGGATATATGTAGTTAGTGCAATATTTGACAATATACTCCGCCATTGCTTATGTCCTATATCACCTTCAAGCTCGTCATCTATAACCTTGCGTATTTTGTATCATGATAAATCTCATACTTCTCAACCATTTCGCTAAGTATGCAATATCACAAACAGTTGAATCTGGTCAAATGCAAATGCTGAATTGAGAAATATTTAATAATGAAATTCATAGATTTTGGCCAGATGATTTAGCAGATGCCCAATGGTATCTTTAAGCCCGTACATATTCTTGATGGAAGCACTCTTTCTGCTTCGCTGATTATAGGCATTTTTCTTTAGAATTTTGTTTAACTGATCGAATAGGGCTGATTATTCTAAATTATACGTCATATATGTTCTTTCCAGCTTCAACTTCATGGCTTTTGCTTTTTTGGAAGCCATTTTTTTTACGATTCTCGGTTAATGTGGTAATAGATAATCCTTGTTTCTGAACTGAATTATATTTAATCATCTCTAAACTATCAAATAGTCATGATCCACAATTAGCAAACGCAGTGTCCACAATCAAAAAGTTTTGTATATACAAATAAACCGCTAAAGCATCATATGCCTATTCATACCCATAATCTCATGCACATAATTTGATTCGCAGTTCAGTGTTATTAGCCAAACTTCATCGCTTCGGTTTATCCGCAAACCATCGCAATTCGGGTTAATAGCAAAACATCGCCACTTCGTTGTATTACAAACACATCACTGATAACAAACTTTTTGCGATCTTTCAGAAATACATCAGCTAAATCAGGGTGCAATGAAAGCTCCGGCTCTGGATCACTGATTAATGATATTGTGGACTTGTATGACTTGGTATGTACGAGTTGCGTGTTTCCAATTCTCAGCGCTTATAAATTGTCCCTTCTCATCAACATTTGGATAATAGATTTTTATCTTGAAGCTGATCTTAGATGGCTTAAGGGGTTACTCTGCCGAGAAGTTTATCTTGATTCTGAAAGCTCCCTTATTGTATGTGGTATTAACGGGAAGACAAAGTCCATCGCAGCAAATTATCGTCGTCGGCCTTGATATCTCGAAATGACTTGGCGCAGCCCTCTTGCAAGTCAGTTAATTCCTTTCTGAGATGACGAGGAGCAGTCATTTTTGTTATTTATTATTATCAATTATTAGTTTCTATTTTCACAAACAAAATGATAATTAAATTTGCGATTTGATAGTTTGAAAGTAAAATTTTGAAAGGTGACTAACAATATTGACGAAAATAATACTTCTTAAAAAAATAGAGCTATATGTTCTTTGCGATTATTCTACCATTGAATTTTTGTTATTCACTTCATTAACTCAAAAAAGATATATTAAATCGTGAATTGTCAATTGAGCATAAAAAATGACAAATGAAATTAATTAAATTTGTAATATTTCAAGCGTGCAAAGGCATTTTCTGTATACAACTCTAGAAAACATACAATATTTATATACAACAAAGTTAAAGATAACGAATGAACGAACAACAAAAAGAAAATAAAAGATAAAAATATGCAAATTCGAAAGCAATAAATTCAAACAAAAATAAATAACAACAAAAGATAGGCAAGTAAGTATCTCACAAGTATACAAACTAATATACACATACACAGATCCACAATATGTACATATATACATACTATAATATTGTACATACATTGTGTTGTATATACAAAAATACAAATTGTATCTGCAGCTGAGTTGAATCAAAATGGCAGGGTCGGAGTATGTGACAGCCAATAATGTTGTGTGTTGCCACTCGAAGTTGCTACAAGTTAAACTTAAATTGAATTATGAACAGCAGCACCAGAAGCAGAAGCAGCAGCAGCCGCAGAAGTAACAGCAACAATGTGCAAGGCTATACAGATACAACGTAAGCATTCACTTGCCGCTAAACATGGCATGGCTGCCTCACACAGTCTCACAACAAAGTTATGGCCTAAACACTTCTACACTTGCATCGCTACGCTTGGCTTTGCTCAGGCTTGTATATGTATGGTTCTGCCTTCACTTTATTTGTTATAACAGCATCGGCAGCATTTGGAACATCACCAACTATTGTAGCAAGAAGGAACAGCAGCAGCAACATTGCCTCTAGTTGCATTGCGTTTTACAAATTGTCAACACGCTTCGTTCGCTCAATCGTTCTTTGCACAATGGCGAAAATTGAGTTATCATCGGTATCAACATACACAACACATCAGCATCTCTAACAACGCAATCATCGTCATCATCATGAACACCAATAACAAGCAAAAGCAGTAGCAGAATCTCTGGAACATGCACGCATTGTACTAGTACTCTACTCAAACTAAGTATGTGTATACACTCAACCAACCAAGCTGAGAACAAACTCAGTTTCACTTCCCAGTTAGATTCCATTCAACACTTGCATCGCATAGCATGCTACACACATCGTTTATAATGAAGTTAAATCACTTGACACAATAAATTGCATAATTTTATTGCATAAATTTAGCGAAAAGCATTTCAAATCAACTACAATATTATCAAGAGTCAATTGGTTCTATAAACAAGCAATTGATTATCACAATTCACAATCTTCTTACATACTCATGTTAGACAAGAAAATTTGTAAATTTGCAGTACGTGTAAGTCCGTATCTTAATTAACTTAGACAAGAATTTGTTTTTCTCTTCTACAGAAATAGGGATAAATCTTGTTCAGTATTTGATGTGCTTGTCTTCAATTTCACGATAAACTGGTCACTGGTCGCGGCAGACACAGTAATGCAAAAGAGACCACACATGTTCGAATGTTTACAAAGATATATAATCGAAAGTCGCTATGAATTTGGGTTGTTCGCCTAATTCGTACATAAAATTTTTTAATATTTTCTGCATGTCCCATGTAGACTAGATCAAAAAATGTGGCAAATTAGGAACCAAGAAATTTTTTTTTTATTGCAAGCGGGTTGTGTGGGTGGGAATAGAGGTGTCGAACCACCCATATTCTCTCATTAAATACTTCTTGCCAAATATTTTAACAACCAATTGAATTTTAAATTTATTAAATATTTTTGGTGCGGTGGGCGTAGTAGGGTCGAACCACTCCCATTATTTCATTCAATTGTTCTCTCATTTATACAAAGACGTAACCAAATTTTCAAGTTGATATCTCCACTGGAAGTATTTTTGACCACAGGCTCCATACAAGTCCAACCTCTGTGCCTGGCGCTCATGCATCCGAAATCATGCTTAAACACAAATGGCTTCACATTATTTTTTTTTTTTGTGTTATATTTCATTTTAAATTTATATACGAGGGTGGTCAATAAGTCCTTAGAAAAAAGCATTAAAACAATTTTTTTTTGGTAAATTTTTTTTTATTTTTCAACATAATCCTTGGAGCTTTTTACACTTAGTTAGACGTTTCTCTAATTTTTTTAACCCGTCAGCAAAATAAGATTTTGGAAGGTCCTCAAAATAAGCATTTGTTTGATCGATGACTTCTTCATTTAAAAAAAAACGTTGTCCACTGAGCCATTTTTTCAGGTTTGGGAATAGGAAAAAGTCACTAGGAGCTAAATCTGGCGAATGCGGTGGGTGGTCGACCAATTCGAACTTTAATTTTTCAATTTTAGCAATTGATCGTAAACATGTGTGAACGCGGGCATTGTCCATGAGGCCATTTTGCTTTGATTGTTCTTTCGGTTCGGGAGTGTAGTGGTGAATCCATGTTTCTGCAGTCACAAACCGACGAAAAAACTCAATCGGATTACGTTGCATGAGCGACAACAGAGCTTTAGAGGCAACCACCCTGTTGCGTTTATTGTCGACTGTGAGCAAACGCGGCACCCATCTTGCCGAAATCTTTTTCATACACAATTTTTCATGTCAAATAGAAATGACGCTACCTTTTGATATCCCTGCAACCTCAACTATCTCACTCAACTTAAATCTTCGATCCCTTAACACCATATCATGGATTTTATTGATTATTTCTGACGTAGTCACCTCTACAGGGCGTCCTGAGCGTGGTTCTTCCTTTGTTGATGTACGACCACGTTTAAATTTATTTAACCAGTTATAAATAGTTGCAAGTGAAGGAGCAGATGTGCCGTGAACGAAATCCAACTCATTTTTTTTTCCTTTGTTGTTAAGCCTTTTATATGAAAATGTTTAATAACAGATCTAAACTCAATTTTCTCCATTTTTGTAAAGGAACTAATTTTTTTCTTCAATGCACGAGAAACACACAACAAGTCAACCAATCTGGCTGAAACTTCAAAGCATACCTAGACGGTAGTGATGCTGCAAGAAAATAGACCGTTTACAGTAATAGTCACGGTATCTGTTGGATTTTCTAAGGACTTATTTTCCCACCCTCGTTCGTATCCCCAAAAAACACACGAATAGGGATGTCACTATTAAACAATTTTCCGATACAATACCAATTCCGCTTATTATAGTCAATAATCGGCGATGACGATACCGGTATTTCTAGTTTATGAATCAATCAAATGATTGAGATTATTTAATTTATTTAACATAATTAAGTCTAATATCTTACACTAAACTTAATACTAAAGAAACAAGTGACTAGCTGCTATGCTACGGCCTTCGATTCGCGATTAACTGACATCGGTGGTCTAAATTTCTATATTGGATTTCTTAATGGAATTGTGAAAGGGTGAGAGAGTTTTTTAAAGATGGGATGGAACTTGGGATCCAAAAAAAATACCGTATAGGTATTGGCAGGAGTTCAGAAGATGATTTGTGGTAAGTTCAGCCCCGCAAAGATGACATGATGGACAATTTAATCCTTTGAGAAGGAGTTGATGCGTAATCTGTGTATGCCCAATGGCGGATGAAAGTTCCGCGTGGCCGTCTGGTTCAGTTTTGAAGGTAAACAGATTTTTGTACACATTGGGTTGATGGTAGAGTACTGCTCACATTCCGTCAATTTCTTTGTTTGAAGGTGACAGGTAACGAGGTGTTTTATTTCACACATAAAGTTAAATTTTGTTTAGAAAGAACATTTTTTTTTAAATTATTTACACATAATGTGTTATGCAAATCATTTTATACAATATGAGGCCCGATGGGTGAATTCTTTTGCTCAAGCTTTCTCAAGTTTGGAAATTTCTCTTCATCATCATCTTTGTGACTTTGCTCTTTGTGACTTTGCAGAAACATTATCCACATTATTCTTTTAGTTAACGAGATAAGTGTTCCTTTCGCGAAAATTTGAGTAGATTGTAAAGAGATTCATCAGAGACATTGTGGGTAACTGTGAAGCTGACGAACTAGCCAAAGAAGGAACATTACGTGAGTATGTAACGTCTCCTGCTGGAATTCCGTTAGCAACAATGAAGCTCACTGTCAGAAAATTTTACCAAGTAAGAGCCAATGCTCTCTGGGTAGAAGAAAACACTTGCAGCATAGCTATGCAAACCTGGTCTTATATGAACAGGAAACGAACCGATCAGCTGCTCAATCTCGGTATAACCTCAATAGCAAAACCATATATGTAATAACGGGCCATTGCGTCATAGGCAAACATACTTGGGCTTCCACATTACGATTTCTGCCGTAATGAGGAGACTGTGCTTCACCTTATGCGCCAGTGTCCATCCCTCGCCAGAAGAACACGGAACCACCAAGGCTCTATGTTTCTCTCCAGCTTACCCGAACTATCATTTCTACCAATCAAGGACATAGCTAGGTTCATCTCGGAATCCAAATTGTTCTCCGCATTGGACTATGGGGTTCCGTGTCAACACTTTGCTGGTATCACAATGGGCCATGCTCTCTTTTTTGTGCCTAAGTGAGCCTCTCGTCTGAGGGCTGCCACCTAACCTAACCTAACCTTACCTAAAGTGATTGATCGCAATTTGTAGTGCGGATCTAATGTTATTGTAAAAAACATGTCCTTACTCTCAAAACAGCGAAATCTATCATTGATTACGGATATAAAATTGTCCAAAAATGTTAAATACTCGTATTCTGGGCTAATTTTGTTATTGTCAAGAAATTTCACTCTTTACTTATAGATTCTGCGTCTTCTTAAAAATGAGTTGACGTCGACAATACAAGTTCCAGCAACTGTTTGATATCAACCAATGAATAAACGGCGATGCCAATATATCTCCATCGCTAATTAAAGACACTCTTTTTTGAATTAAATTTTACCAATTAATTTATAATTATATTATATTTTAAAAATATATTGTAATACAAATTTCGCAGACCTGTCCCTCATATACTAATTATATTATAACTCCATTTATCAAACACACAAGGAAAAGTTTAGAAATATTGTTTATTTAATAAACTCTATATCAATCAATTTAAATTTTATTCTTTCTCTTTAAGTAGGGGAAAAAAATAGTTTGTTATTATACTAAATCCGGTTTTAGGGTTAATCGTTTACAATTTCTAATTTTCCAATTTTATTATTATCAAATAGTAATTTATTTTAATTATTGTAACAAACGCTGGTATTTTGAGTTTTATCATTATTACATATCTATTTCACTAGAATTTAAAGTTGGCCTGGATATAATCCGGCTTAAATTTTACGCTGATTGAATTTAAGCTTTTCATCTCCACTTTGCACTAATTAATTTTATATATTTTAAGCTTATTCCATTTCACAAGAGCACAAACCAAAGAAAATACATTTATAAATAAATAATAAAAAGGCAAATGGAAAAAACTACATTAAATGCTCCAAAAAGAAAAAAGAAAAATTTTATTTAATATCTGGTGTTTTTCTTTTTGGCGAAAAACAACTCAAGAACCACGAACGAAACAACTTGACTTGCTTTTAAGCCGACTCAACACGCTTCCCACACACGCATACATACATGCAGACATGAAGGCACACACAGACACAAACACACTCATATATAACGTATAAATATGCCCATATACATATGTAAGTACTTGTGGCACATGTGATGCAGCATATTCCACTTGGTTGCCCATTGAAAAGTTTTGCACTTGGCTGCACAAAGGACAAGCAGCAGAGCCAACATCATCTGAGGCAGCGCAACATGACTTGCGGTGACTGGTGCCGCCGCTTGTGTTTCATCCACCATATGATCCACATATAACAAAACTATACAACTAACGCTGTCAGACTTTTAAGTTGAAACTTTAAGCAGCAACAGCAGCAGCACCAGCAGCCAAAAAGCGCTTTAGATACTTAGCTTGAGTAGAACTGTTTACCGCTTGTATTTGTTGTTGCAAGAAGACTTCAACTTGGCCAGCGCCAAGCATCTGGGAAAAACTAAATTATGTTATTCAACTTTAAGCATAAGCCATGCCGCAACTGATGCTGTTCCTGCTTTTGAGTACGTTGCGTGTTTAGATAACATTTTCGACTACTCTAAGTATTTTCATGGGGCGAAAACTTTAAACAATTTTTCATTATGCGCGCTTAATACACAAACAAAAGTAAAGAACACAAAATTAAAAACAAAAGCAAAAACCCTGCACTAGACTTCCTCATTAGTGATTACCAACGAACGATATTGGTTGCGCTGGTCAGTAACTAACCATGGAACAACCATTCATCATCTATCATCTATCCATTTATCCAACGAAAAGGCTTCACTCAAACTTTGACCACTTGATTGTGTAAAAATTCACGCCTTGTTTCACTTTAAAATCGACTAAACTTAGTCCTTGATGTAGCCTGATGAATGAATGCATGAATAGCTTAATAGGGGAAAAGAGTAATTAGAGGCATATACTATAGTAAAGGCAGTGAGTGAGTTTCTATCGAAAACAGCAAACGCCGAATTTGAAAGAGCTTTACAGCAGACAGATGATGATGGATCAGGCAGAAGGTTGTTGGTGTGAAAAATGCATTGGCATTGAACTTAGTGAACATTGCTGCTTTTGACGTACTAGCACATAGTTCAACGTTAATATTGTTAACTTTTATTTTCGATGCAAAGGATTTAACGTTACATTGCATTCATTGGAACAAAATGAGCTAAAAGTCAAGTTTAGAAAATCGCAAAGTAATTATGTTACAAAGCGATTTGCCAAAATTTAAACTAGAAACCAAAAAATAAGCAAATTATTTTTGGCCAATAAATTCAATAGAATTTACTCAGGTTTCTACTCTATCAATTAAATGCAAACCACTGTTTTAATTTGTTCGATAGTTAGTGGTACAATATTTTAATGGAATATCGTTTTATTACACGTGTTATATTTCAAATAAAATAAAGTTAAAACTTTCCAATTATTGGCATCATCTAAATATATAAAATTGGAAGTATGTAAATCTCGTATAGATTCAGAAACAGCTGAACCGATTTTGATGAAATTTTAAGGGCATCTCTAGAATAGTCTTGAGAGTGTTTCAGTACGAATCGGACTTGGTACTGTCGAGAAATTGGTGGATATTGGTTTGCATACAAATCTTAGAAGCATATTTTAAAATCAATCAAGTCAAGGAAATTATGTCAATATTAATATTTGATTCGTCTGATTTTTCAAAAACCTTTTAATTAATGCGCAATGTACTAAAATTAAAAAAAAATAGGATGACGCACTAACATCACGTCAAGAGCGTAGCAAAGCATGCCGGGAACGCTAGTTATAAATAAAAAAACTGTAAAAAAAAATTTAAAAACTTTAACATTTGATCAGGAATAACATGGAAAGTCATGCATATAAATATTTGTATGAGGTAGCCTGTTTTTCCAATAAGAAGATGATGTAGATTGAAGCAAACGTTCCTTTTTATAAATCTCACCCAGTAGTATATGAAGCATATAAGTTTAACATGTTCATAAATCGATTTAACTTTACTGTACAAGTTTCTAAATCTTCATCATTAAACGACAACATTGTGTTTGATTTCATTTCCGATTTATTTGCACAATAATTTTTGACAAAAGAATTAAACTTTCTGATTTGCTTTTTGTTTGTAAATAAAGTTGATTGGTTTAATATTTTTCTTACCTTCACCTAATGCAATATTTAGCAATAAATGTCTTTCTATCTACTGACTATATGTCCGTGCATATGAAAGTTATGCTCTCAGTTTTTGGGTTATCGAGTTGAGAAGAGCTTAATTTCTCATATGCAGCTCGTAGGCTGGACCTGTCTAATTTTTAGTGATGGTTCATTATTAAAAAATTGGTTATACACACAGCCCTCGTATTACGCGGTCTTGGATAACGCGGTTTTGGTGTAAACTATAAAGCGGTTGAAAAATTACGAATAAATTTTATATAGTGTGTCTTTTGGGGCTGGATTAACGCAATTTTTTTATTTTTTTATTATCGCGACACATCTGTTTGCATTACACTTTGTCACAGTTCGGCAGATTACGGAGCTACAGAACAATATCCAAAGTAGTTCAAAATAATTATAGGCCATGAAAGTAATACAGCAGACCAAATATTTAATGCAGATGAAACTGCCTTATGGTGACAACGAATGCCTAAAAGAAACTTTATTTGCAAAAACATAAGTAAGTGCCTGGCTATTGGGGATCGTCTTACATTACTACTTTCCAGCAGTGCTTCAGGAGACTTCTTTTAAAGCCAATGTTTGTTTGAAAAACCCGCTAATAGACCTGGATGGAGCAACTCTCTTCAGTCAGTGGGTTTACGACTGCTTTGTGACCGAAGTATTAGCGATACGTTAAACGAAAAACATTGTCAGTTAAAACTCTACTGCTCATTGATTTCACACCAGGCCACCCTTTGAATTTAAGCCACACGAATGTGTGTGGATAAGGATTTGATGATATGCATGAACTGTTCGAAGATGAACAATTAAGCAAAGACAACTTGCTGCAGTTATTGGCAGATGATATATTTGAAGATATTTCAGATTCGTCTACTGAAGTATCTTTAGCGACAAACACAAAACTTTCTTTGGCAAAACTGCTTTGGCAAAACGATTAGAAGAAACAAATTTAGAAGAAGAATCTTGTAAAGAAAAACGACTTAGATATCAACGCTAAATTAAACGTTAATTACTAACAAAATACAGACGAAGCTAAGAGACTTCTTTTTTAAAAAATATGTTTTTAAATGAATAATTTACTGATAAAATTGTTATTTATTACAGGACTGTGTAATTTAGGAAATCTGATTAAAATACATAAGAATTAATATTTTTTTCATATTTCTTTTTATTCATTAATGCAACATAAAATAAAATAATAAATATTAATCACCACAACTTATTTTCAGCAAGATAAAAATATTAATTTGTATCACAAAATCTACTTTAAACATACCAAAATTTTCCAAAAATGGTAACATTACCTTAATAATTTATGCAAAAACACATGTAGACATTAACGATTCAATTGTACTTACATATGCTACAGTAAACGAGATATGTAACTGAAATGCTAATAACAATTACATTGGCAACGGTAGTGTAACAATAGTGAAAATGTCAAAGTTCATCAAGTAAAAATCAATGAACACTTGTCGCTGCCACAGTTAGTAAACCAACAACAATAACAACAACAACAACAACAACAACGACAACAGAATAAGAATAAAATACTAGTATATAAACAACCAAAAAAAGAGGAACGCAAACAATAACAATTAACAGAAGACAATGACAATGACAACGACAACAATAATAAGTACAAGAACATAACCATTAGTTGCCATTTGGAAACAACAACTTCAGAATCACAAACATAATTGCACAGACACTCATACACCCTCCCATAGTCCCATATTTATATACTGGAACAATTGTGACCAGATGTAAGTAACCATAACCTATGAACCATGGCAACTTAAAGCTTTGAAATAACAAAATTGTAAGGATTTTCTATAAAATTAAAATCTTTATTAAGCGACTAATAGATGTACCATATTATTGCCCAATAGTTGGTTTCGTACAATAAAATTTATATTTTGATTGAAAGAAGCTACATTATAAAAATAAAAAAAAACTTTATAAGGCTCATATATCAATACTATTATAGCGCAATAATTGAGGTTTGGCAATAAAATTGTTCGTTTGTAAGTGAAAGTACGTTGCTCATACTGTGCAGATGTTCAAAGAATTCGATCGAAATGCTGAAATCAGATGAGAAAAGTGTCATTTTGGATTTCAAACATTACCGATTCTCTGGGATTTCAAGAGTAATGGGTATTGCTACCATATATGGTAAAATGTAAAGTAAAATGCAAACAGTTTGTCCCGCAGCAATATTGCATATTGTGGTGGTCCAAGAGCTCAGTAGATGTAAGGACCCTGAAAGCTATGCCCTTGCCGGTAAGGTCCAAGGCAAACTATGAGAAGTACTACTAGAAACAGTTCAACTCAGGAATCACAATAGGTGCTAAGGTTGTCTATACTCTTCTATTTGCCAATAATAATATTGGACATCTACTCGCCGCTTTAGGATAAAAATATTTTTTCGTACATACTGAGGTTAAGAGTGTTGAAACGCACTCATTTGAACAAAAATTTCATCCTTGTTGTGTTTTGTTCAGCAATTGCAATTGTTGCAAGTTATTCGAAAACATTTCACGCAGCAATCAATAAGCAGTCAAGACTCTTTACACTATTCCCATTATGTTGTGTGCAGCACAAGAGTTAAGAATATTTGAAATATTGAACAAGAATAAAACATTTTAACAATTCAACATGCAGAACATGTCTTTATTTTTTATTTTTTTTTGTTGTTTTGGGGAAAACCGAAATATGTCAAACTGCCAGACTGCCAGGCATGACCAAACGCAAGCAGGCAGTCAGGACTGACATCCTTACTAGCAATGCAATGCATGTTTGTCCTGTCTGTCCTACTTAGGAAAAACAAAGTGAACTTATATGCTAAACAAATGTCGAATGAGTAGAACTCAACTGAACTGAACTGAACTGAATTGAGATTTTTCGTCCATTCTAGGCTAAGTCGAACTCAAACGGGTAGCGTAGAGGGCTGAGAAAGAGCTCAGGACTTAACTGAACTTTTAAGTTGACGTAGATGTAGATGTAGCATAGTTTTGGGCATAACCCTACAGCACATGGCAATGAATGTTTAAAAATTTGTAGCTTCAGTCAGTCTGATTGACTTCAAAACGAGTAACGAACCACAACGAACATGAAACACTTCCAATGGCTAAAAATGTTGTTGTTCTTCTTCTTGCATTGAGAAAACATTTTTTTTTTTTCTATCTTTTTAGAGAAAACAGAAAGTTTATGTGCCGGAAACTCTGCCCCAAAAAAAAAATAGAAACACAGAAAACAAAATACCAAAAAATTTAAGGCATTGATTGCCTTTAGAAATTGAAGCTTTTAAGACTCTGTTTTAATATACGGATGAAGGATGAATGTTCGAGTGAGTGTCTGTGCTTTGGAAGCAATAGAAAAGCAATGGAAACATGTGAAACATGTTCAGATCCAATTTGAATTTACTTTGAAGGCAAATTCGTCTCAATTCGGTTTCTTCTAGTTTTTTTTTTGTTGTTGTTGTTGTTGTTATCTGTTTGTCATATACTATTTTGCTTCATTTATGCAGAAGTAACAATTTGCCTTAATTTAAATTCATTCTAAAGAGTAACGTAGTGTGAGGAGAAGAGTGAAAGAAAGAAAATTTTTGTGATTCAAATTTAGGGACAACTAAGACACCGAATATTGGTCTGGGACTGCTCATGCACAGCTGGACGGAATTAACAAGTTTTAACGCTTGAGATACGCCCTGCTATGCTCCTACAATCTTTTATTGCTTCTCAGAATATTCTCAACTCCCTCCTCTTAACTATCGCGGTGAAAGTGAGTAAATGTAGAACATAACAAATACTTATGTTGCAAAAGTTGTACAGTTTGTTCTATTGGCCTAATTCCAAATACTAGAGCATATAAGTGTTACAGGGATCAGAGGCAGAAAGGCCAAGCGGATAAGTGGGTGGGTAGACACAATATTACGACAGCAGATTGAAAGCGAAGAAAACTTTTTAAAAAGATCTAAAATTTCTGTTGTTTTGTAAAATTGATGAAGTAATTTGTTTGGTGATTGCACAAACTTTGCATGTCAATATTTTTCAAAAACAGCAAAGTTTTCACTCAAGTTTTTCTCGATAGTCTTGCCCACTATGGGTGTTGGGCCAATGTTTTCTTATCTTCCTGTTGCTGTTGATGTTGTTAGGAGCACGTGCAAAGAGTCTCTCCTTGTGGGTTTGCTTCAGGACACCATGTACAAAGCTAAAGCCAATAAGTCGTTTGCATTTTTAATGACTGAAATTTGTGCTTCTGCTTCTGTTGTTAAGTGCCTGAATGCTTGCCTGCCCAGCCTTTTCGACTTGCACAGATCTAAAAGGAATAGACTTTTAAATGGCTTTGAATGTTCGTTCTTTGTTTTATTCTTTTCACCATCGTAGAACATTATACATATAAAAAAAGAGTAACATTAAAACACATTTTTAAGTTCGAACAGATTAGACAAGTTTGTAAACAAAGAAAGGATTAAATAGCATTAACGATAGAATATTGGAACAAAATGCAACACAAATAAACAAAGAAAATTTTTAGTACTGGAATCACTAAGATAAATGCGAAGATAGAAAAATATAAAAGCAAGATTTAAATTCTGTTAAAAATAAATTACAGGAAATGCTAAGTATAATCCTCTTAATATTTATTTTTAGTTTGCTTATGCACTTAAGTATACCGCAAGACAAATGGGTAAAGTATGTAGGACTTCATCCAGATACAAAATCTTGTTGGAAACAGAAAACTTATTGTAACAGATTAGGCACAAAATTAAGGAGGTGCAGTGGTCATCAGATAATAATAAAGCTTATTTAAGCGCATTGCTGTTAATTTTCGGGCAGTAAAATCTTTAATCTCATGCACGTTCAAAAATGACCAAATCAATGTGTTACGCGTTATTGATGGTGCGTACTTGGTTCCGATACCGATCCGGTAAATGTATTAAACATTTTTAGTAACATTTCGAACAGGGTCACGGACTTCACTGAAGTACCAAGTGCCGCTTCACATAGTACCAAATTATAACTATGGCATCCACATGTATGAAAAAAGCTGGTGGATTTAAGTTAGTAATTCTTTTCTGAACGCCTTTATTCATCCCCTTCATGTTCGCGCCATTATCATAACCCTGTCCACTGCATTCATTAATATTAAGGCCTATATCACTCAATGTTTTTAAAATTCTTTCTGTGAGACCAGCACCGGTTGTATCATCTATTTCCTTGAATCAAATAAAATATTCGTTTACATTTACGCCTTCCTTCGTAATATCAGCGCATCTTAAAGTTAATGAAAGTTGCTTTTTATGGCTTATATCGGGAATACAATAAACTATGATGGCATAATACTTTTATGCGGGATACTCTTGAAGACTTTTGAAGCCATTAGTTTTATTATTTCTATGATGAGCCAATTCACCATTCACTGCCAATCTGACACGCTCTTTCATTACAGGATCAATCATTCCAATACAAGGCTTAAGAATTTTCCATTATTTGGAAACTTTACACTATGATTTCACCTAACCAATTACAATAATATTCACCACTCAATATGTGTTAAGCCGCCCTAGCGAATGTTGACAAAAAAGTGTGCCAACTAAAATGAAATATTATTTCATTTCAATCATTCGTAACTTCTGAATCACTTCATTTTTATTGAAAAAATACTTTTTGGGAATTCCCCACAAATCGTTCTGCAAGATTGCCCTTAAAGATTCACTCTACATGGAGATTCCCCGAATGAACGGCTGGTTTTTATTGTTTTAGTAGGCCATGATGGCGCTGTCAAATGAGTTTATCGTCATATGTTAACAAGCATGTTGTGGTACGGTAGCAAAGGAGACACGCAACTCTTGTAAGGGTTCGTTCAGACATGCGTTGGCGAGCACGCCGCCCCTGAGCCCCGGCGCTGTTTATAAAAATTCCAGTTAGGATCTTAGAAGGTAATCCTCTCTGAAAGATACTCTGTCTGGATTTAAATAGTTCAATAATGGTTTACTTAAATCCGTTGTGGTCGTACCAACACAAGTCACGCCGAACATTAAGATAGCTCAAAAGAGGTCGTCACTTCAGAAATCGTCACTTCAGAAATCGTCGTTAAAATCCATGAAATTATATTGGACGATCAGAGAAAGAAAGTACTTGAGATGGCTTTCAACTGACAGGGTACATCACATTTTACATGAATATTTGGACATGAAAAAGCAATCCGCGTGACGGGTGCAGCGATTGCTCACACTCGGAATGTTTGAAGATATCCTAACGAGTTTTTGCGCCGTTTCGTATACGTGGACGGAACATGGATCTATCACAACACACTATAAAACTAAGGATTAGTCAAAGCAGTGAAGTTCTCCGTTTGAACGTGCACCAAAGAAGGCCATATGTTGGCACCAAGGTCTTGGCGACACTATTTGGGATGTTATTTATATGACAATCACTGGCGACAATTCTTGAGAGCTGTTAGACATATTCGATTGGTTTCCATGACAATGAACGGGAGCACATGTGTACGTATCAAGCTAAAAGTAGACTACGTTGGGAAATAAAACGTTTTTTATGCCAAAGTAAATATCTGATTCACAGACAGCAGCACAGATGGGTCCGAGGCTATGGTGATTTTTAAACAACTAATTATTGTTTTTGATAGCTAACTATTAAAGAGTTCACGAGATAATTAATGACTGTGGTACGTAAGCTAAATATTGTGTACCTTAACTAAAAAACCTTTCATTAAACTTCTGAAGCCATTGATGTCATTAAGGTACAACTGGGCAATGCCATTTTAAGGACCGCATGACCTCAATAGAATAGGCCTATTTTATAAAATACATTTATTTTAGGACCAAGCAATTAGTATATTCCTATTTTTTGTTTTTGTTTTACGTGTTACTGCACAAATTACCAGTTTCCAGCATATCCTGTGTACCAGTACTTTGGTAAAACATAAACAATGTTGACCACGTATTGTGGTGGTACTTGTAGTGGCTAACAAAACACTCTGAGTGTTGTTTTGTGACTCGAAAAAGTGAAGGCAACAAATGTATGTCATAGGAGTAACGTCGATGCCTGACACATGCATTAGACGGTGGCGTCCACAACGCGTCAATGTCGTTTTCAGTTGAAGAACTTCATTCAGTTCTAGCTGGCATTGTTGCAGCATGTCACCATACTTTGTATATCCTAGAGGGTAATACACACACCTATACATAATAACTTCCGTATGACGCGAATGGGTTCATATGTATATATGTCTGTTGTATATATGTATGTTTATAGTTACAGTTTACCTACATAATAAAGAAAATGACGCCAACGGCCATCTTTGATTTTAATTAAGCTGAAAGCCAACTTTGCCAAACTTCGTCTCTAACACGCGCGTTTTACATTCAAAATTTTGTTGTTTTTGCCCTGCACCTTTTGAAAAGGTAAAAGGGTTTATTAAGTTTGTGCTTATAGTGGTACATATAGTAGAAATTATAAAGAATCAAGTACGACCTTCCAAGGTTTATAAGAAAATGATCAAATTGATTTGTCTATGTGTGTCTGTTCTGGGCATCATACAAACTAGAATCATAAAATTTGGTTATTCAATCGATGGAATCTAGACTGTGCAATGAATATTTGTCACGGCCCCATGATTCATAATGCATGGAAAGTTTGTTTTAATTTTGATCTTGTATACTCCTCTTGTGATATTTATCTAATACTAAAAATATCAAGTGGACATGACAGTCCCTCAACACATTACCAACTCTTACCCCCAATAGAAAATGAACGTAATAAGGTAACATTTATCTACACTATAAAATCATATCTGCTTTATTTGTTGAGAGTAAGTATTTATATTGTTTTATCACTTCCCATCAATAAGCTTCAAATGATTTCAGAAATACTGGGTATCCCCTAGTGGTACTTACCCGACCATAGAGTATGAAATTGTTTGAATAGTTGATTTTGTTTTTGCATATATATTTCTTTCTATATAGAACTTTTTTGTACTAATTACTATTTCACTTGGTTTTGCTGTAAGCACAAAAACAACGTTGGAAAACAGTTTACTACCTTAAATGAAATCAGGTAATGACGAAGAAGACGACTGACTGGGAAGTTGAGTTTGTTATACAACAGAAAATTCAAACGAAGTAGCCCCGAGTACATAAATAACAAAAGCTTCTTTTAGTGAAACATTTACGTGCCACAATTTTGCGGTTACTTAAATTAGAAAACTTCAAAACTACGCTCTATATATGTACAATAGTATATGGAGAAGAACACGAAGTACTATACAAAAAAGCAGAAACAGATGAAGAACATGAGATGCAAAGTAGAGGCAAAAGTCATAGAAATTGACGACAAACCAATGATGCACAAGTTCTGCAATTGCAATCAAGACCAAAAACTAAACCGTAAATGAAACCAAAACTGAGTGGCAGCAAAATCAGTTCAGAGTATTCAAATCGTGGTATCAAACCAATACGAATGAGTATCTTTTTGTTGAAATAAAACGAATTGGAAATAGCAGACAAATCCAGTGGTTTTTGTTGGTTTGAGACCGGGGTTGGGTGTGAAATCACAGGTAAATGAAGTCCAAGCAAGAAGTAGCCAAACTAAATGAACTTAGCTAAAAGAGTTCAATCTGTTGACTAGTGAAAGCTGGCCAACCTTGCCTCACGTATTGAGAAAAAAGGTAATTTCAACTTTAGATCATCTGCATTGAAGCAAAACATTACTGGTACTACTAGCAGAATAGTTTAAAAAAGTTGAATTGGACTGAAATTAGTATGTAACTGGTAAACTTTCTATTAATATCCACTCTGTTCTAGCATATCTAATATCTATCTTTTATCTATTTATATATTGTACTTGTATATAAAAATGGATGAGAAAAATAGTTTGACGGCGATGGACTCCGATACTGTTTGACCGATCACCATGAAAGTTGGCACATATATTTTTTTTTTCATGGTGATGGGTTTCGCATATTTTATTCTTATTTTTTAATTTATTTCTTTCCTGCTCATAAGCTTAAAGTTTGTTGCAGGCTGCTACTTACTTTACGATATAGTTTAGCTTATAATTTAAAGTTTTTTTTATTTGTGTAAAAATTTCATTCAATTATTTTTTAAAAATATTGGCTCCCAGTCTCAAACTACTTATGACTGACTGATGGAAATAAATTTATACCCGGAAATGCTCTGAGCTTGTCACTTTACTTATGTAAGGAGTTGCTGTAACATTCCATGGCCAACCACTAGATATGCGTCCATTGAGCAACACAAAACCATTGCATTTAATGAATTCGCATTAAAATATAAAATATTTTATCTGCGAAGTCCCTTTGTGGGTATAAAAAAGAATTTAATTGCAGGAGGAGGTCGCAGTTGCTATTACCGTCAGTATCCACTGTTGTACTTACATTTCCACCTATTACTTATTACACTATATACACTCAGCAAATTTCGCTATAATATCATCTATGAGAAATTCTAATGATTCCAGAGCTGAGTCAATGTCATAAGGGAGATATGTCTAATATAATTGTAGGTATGAATATTCTTACTTTCTCTTCCTGTTGTTTTTTTCATTTGTTGCATAATATGAAACTTGTTTGTAATCAATCCATGGAGAAGAAGAGCTGTTATAATCCGTTTGAGACCATGTTTCACACAAATTGATCAGTTGCGCTATCGCTGCATTTGTTTCGATGTTACTAATCGTGATGAGTATACGTTCCAGAATATAATATCAAGACCAAGTTCTTTAATAATTTTTTTGTAAATTTAATAAATTGTTCAAACAGCTGCTGCTCTCCCAGCTAATTATAACAACAAATGCTGCAGGTACTGTTGGATTCGATTTCTTTTAATGCTAATTGCTTAAATTGCTTAACTATTGTTGTTGTTTATGTTGTTGAAGTTCGATATTGTATTGTTTGTTTGATCTCAAAGTCATAGTAATAAAACAAAGAAACACAAAAATGTAATATTTTCTTCTTTCTATCTTAACTGTCATGCACACACAATTATTGCGGAGCAATATAAAAAACACGACTTTGCTCTCTGACGTCGAAAAAATTAATTGAAGTGATAAAATATTCAAGAAGCAGCAGTACCACATGTCGCTTCCTTTACGCAAATCCAGAAATGTTGTGTTTAATAGTCTTTGGTTAATTTAATATCTTTTGATTCTGATGAAATAGACGCCATATATATATAAACTAGCAGACCTGGCCAAGCGTTGCTGTGGCTCAGTAGTAATGCGTTGAATTAATATTATTTTAAACTATTGAATACAGTGAAATTAATTTTCACGCATAAAAAAAATAACGTTTCAGGCGTTTAATATTTAATAATTTTATTTTAATTAAGCGCTAATCGATGTACAATAGTTTTTTTTAACCTATCTTTTGCTAATATGAATAAATTCGATGGTTTCTCCACATGTAAGCATTGTACATACAGTTACCCATGGGAGAAACATGGATTTTCCAAATCAAAGCCGCATACAGACATTGTTTGGCCTTGAGACTTATTTGTGGTCATTGCGAAAACCAGACGAATAGAAATTGAAGCCTTTTGAATGGTATTGCAGATTCTGATGGTATCAATGGAATACGTGACAACAGTACCATTTCTCCTTTGAACTTTCCAGTCAGAATGATTGCTTAAGAACATTTCCGGTTATCCTTTTAATGACTAAGCGTGAACCATTGCATAATCTAGGTGGGTTTAAATTACGCACCAGAATAATCGGAGAATCAATCTTCAACCCAAGATTGTGTGGTGGTATTCCTGGCCTATCTAGAGAGTTTAGAAATGCTGTAGGATTCGTTTTTATCAACTGTAGTGTCGATTGATCTACAATTATTCAGAGTACCTGGCACCAACTGTTGTATTTTGAAATTAATTTCGTCTACATCAAAAAATAACACGATTACTGGACCAATTATAATCTAAGTAGTTATTCAGTATATCCGGGAAGACATTCTCAATTAGTTCATTTATTGTCTGAACTGTGTATTTGGAATGCAGTTCTATTGTACCGTTTCCAATATCCAGCAATTGTTTAGAAAATATTTGTGCCGATTGATCATTTTGTAAATGTACTCTCATGTTTGAAGTCAGCCGATTGTTTCACACATGCGTCAATCTCATCCGCAAAAGTAAAGCGAGGAATTACTGACAATGTCTGTCGGAAATCACCAGATAGTAGTAGGACAGCACCACCGAATAGTTTGTTGTTTTCGTTCAAATCTTGCATTGTTCTATGAAATGCTTCGAGTGAATATTTATGTGCCATAGTACACTCACCCCAGATAATGATTGAACTCTTTTACAACACTGTGGCCATTCCTTAATTTTGGTTTTTTATGAATATCTAATCGTAGCTTGAATGCTGAATGTGCCGTTTGCCCACCATTTATCAAAGTGGCAGCAATGCCTGACGATACAATTGCCAATGATGTTTTGTGTTGCGACCGTATCTTCGCAAGGATCAACGATATATCAATGATTTTTATCACAACACAATTTTTTTTTAGTTTTTTGAGGTTTTTATGAGTTTTGTAGCAATGATAGGACATTGTAGATAGGTGCTCCACAGCGTCATCTGTTACAAATTTATGGAACTTTAAAAAAAAAAACATTTAATTTGAAATTAAAAAATATTGAACTCATTAATGAGATAAAAACTATCCTATATCCCTAGTTGAACCAAATGACATAAATATAAAAAATTTCATCAAGATAGGTTCAGTAGTTTCGGAGTCAATTAATGACAAACTCTGTATTGGTAAAAGTTCGATGTGCTTCGAGTCGTTAAAAATTAGTTTCTGTATTAATGTTACTAGTAGAAATTTTCTACACCAATCACCAACCAAAACATTTCCTTGGTCATTGTATCGTTCGACCAAAGTAGCATTGAAATAAATACTGCTTTGCATTATGAGATAGTTGTGAAGAGCACAGCAAGAAAGCGCGATTTTTCGTATTTTCCCAAGCTGTTTAAGAAGTTGACCATAGCATGCAAGTTCATTGCAACGTTACACCCAATCGCGTACCTATATAGTACTAGGTTTTCGTTGACGCCTTCATGTTCCCTTCATCCTCCATAATTGAGCGGCATGATCAAACATACGAACCAAAAATGCTATGCACTATATTTTTTACAAATTATTTGCTTCGTGTAATGACATAGCAAATATATCTAGTAAACAAAAACAAATCATATGTTTGCTATCGTTTAATGTCATAAAAAATATATTTGTTAAAAAAAAAATTCATGTTGCTTTTCAAAATTTTTTAAAGTAAATTTTAATAATGATGGCTTGATTTGAAAAACAATAGTATATAGCAGTATAGTAAGCGTATTATGTAACATTGCTTTAAAACAATATGATTGATCTAACTATTTGAGTGCACAACTACGTTTGTATGGTACATTTATGTATGTAGTACTATGTACTTGGAAACACTTGTAACACTCATGATGCAGACTCACCAAAAAGCAATATCAAATAAAAAATAAATCTAAGATATTTCAGTATTTTATTTCATCTTTAATGGTGTTAATGTCAAAGCAGTTTATATGACAGCTATCCAGTACTGTACTATATGTACTATAAGCATGTCATATTGTAATACACTAAGAATGATGATAAATGATAATGAAATGTTTTGTTAAACAACTATTATTTCACATAAATTCATTGGTAGTTGTACTAAATATTGATCTAATTTGTTTATTGTGTATATTTTTTATAATTTTTTCAACGCACTAAACCAAGAAAAAAGATATATTTATGTCCAATATTTCAAAATATTAGCAAATAGTATACGAGCTTATGCAAAAGTGTCTTTAAAAAGTTACTACAAAACCACTCAATCCACTTCATACTTATTAACCTGCACGGTGTAAGCACATTAAAATCAAGTGTGTTTTAATGCGTTGTTAAAAACAAATTTCAATAAATTCTTATAGTGCATTATCCACTTCTTCAATCCAATAAGCATCAGACAGACTTACATAAGACCAATTCAAACAAACGCTAAAGCTAAACTCCTTAATTCAGTCGCGTTAACTCAAGATTCATACTTGAGAACACTTTACTGAATTTTGTTTCTATTCATCTGTTCTTTAGTTGGCTTTCACAGGACTCGTGCTAAAATTTACTTATCAAATAAACTCCCCTCTATTCCTTTTTCTCTTTTTTTTATCTTAGACAATAAGTAAAGAAAAATACAATATATAAAAAAAAGAAAGCTATTGAGATAAGGCAAACGCATTTATAAATTGGGCGCTAGTAGTTCTCTATTGAGTGAAGTACGTATGTTTGTTTGCCTATTTCAGTGTGCGTATCCCATGAGGTAACGAGCAGAATAATGGAAGGAGGAGATAGGGATTTTAAGAAGGAATATGTAAGGCAGACAAAAGAAAGAAGCAAAAAAACAATATAATACGGAAATATAAATTGCAAAGCGATACGTTGAAAGTAACACATGCACAAACATACATAGTATACAGATATGTATCTTTTTGTGTGCCCTTCTTGTTGAGGTCTTTGAAAATGGTGATTATCTGTCTACTAATCAGATAAAAATCAAAACAGAAATTTTCAAATAGTACAGTAAATTATTTCAAATCAAAGTATTTTACCATTGATGATCAGGCTCTTTTTTCATTTCAAAATTGAAGATACTACTATATGTAATCTACACATTGAAGGTTATAGAAGACTCCATAAAACCGACCAAAAGATTTTTTTTTTTTTTTTTTGTATTGCAAAGCTTTTCTTTTCACCGCATTTTCTTTTTTTTTTTTCCTTTTTTTATATTCACGCATCCGATAGATACAAAAATATGTATGTATGTATATACATAGTATGTTTGAATGTCAGTGTGTGTAATTTAATATGCATAAATCGATACTTTTATTCAGCTGTTCTAACTACCTCATTTCATTTATTTCCTTCCCTCTTTACCTTGCTCTTTGTTAAATTGAAATCTTGGAAGTAAAACACAGAACAAACCTAAATATTATAGAACTTAACTTTATTTTGCCTCTAAAGCCCCCACTTTCTCTGATGGCATATTAAATGTCAAATGTAGTCAAGTCGTTTTAACTTCAGTTAAGTCTTAAATTTTATTCTATTTTCAGTACAAATTTTTACATATTTATAGATAGCTGATATGTACATACATACAAATGTATACAATACATAAAAGGAATTCATACATATTGTATATGCAAATGTACTCGTAGTTTGTTTATATCTAAGTCTCTTCGTCTAAGTGACAGTTTATCTATCTGACTGTCTTAAGTTATATATTGTATTTAGAATATTTAAACCAATTCTTCAAGCTCATATGCTTGATATTGAATACATATTTTAAAACTTTTATGTGTTGTCACTCAAGAAAGCAAAGATCTTTAAAAAAAAAAGTGATTAATCTAGGTTGGAGAAACACACACACTTATGCATTGTAGATATATACAACATAAGTTTTAACATTCTTGATATGGAAATATGATAAACTTTTATTCAAATTGGTTTGTGAATTAATGGATTACTAGAATAAAATACTATGAGCTTTCAAATCATTCATTATCACAAATGTCTTTTCAAAACAGATATTGGAAACTTGTATGGGTATACACGATATGTTCATTAAATATCCGAACCTTAAATCATATAACACATAGCGCCATCTAATAAAATTTGTTACTGTTGAAAAGGTGAATTTTTTTTCATTTAATCGAAGATAAGCTCAAGCTGATCCATCGGTCAGCTAACAAAGTTATGCATGTTTTAACATAGTAAAAAATTCACTGTGATTTAAAAGTGGCCATGACGATTTAAATGATGATCCAAGACCTGGACTACCAGATGTATCAAATCGTGCGGAATCATGGGAAAAAGTACGTGAAATAATAGCTATCGATGCTGGCAGAAGAATTAAATTCATCTTATAGTGGCTTTACAGTGAGCTAAGATTCGAATCTATGAAGATGCGACTATTGATTCGAGTTCCATTTGACAACAGGGAAAATGAAAAAAATGGAGGATTTGTTGTTGTAGATGAGATTCGATTGGGAGATTCTAATCTCAATTTGATATGCTTAGATTCGGTTTTTTCTATGCAGTGTTGGGCAATTTTTCCGTGTAAGTTGGCAGCATTTTGATAATTTCGTCGTTTTTTGTGATTGTCAAGTGTCATCTTCTTCCATTTTTATTGGGTGCCACACATTATCAAAACAAAAAACACCTGTTCGTGATGCTAAAATAACACTGTGAAGCATAAAACCGAATCTTCGTGATACGAGCCACTGTAAAGCCACTGTTACGCTCTACACAATATTAACTAAAGATTTAGGTAAAAGAAAGGTCTGCGCACGTTTTGTTTCATATCAATTGAATGAAGATCAAAAAATCGTTCTTGTAGAGTATTGCAATGACATGATTTCAAAGAATTTTTAATGAAAAAACGAATTTGTGTCATCGATCACCCTCAAATGTCAAGTCAAGTCAAATGGGTCCTAATTTGAATAAATATTGTATTACCTTTACCTGATTGTGAAAATGCCGTAAACCAGTCCCTCAGTTTTTGAGCTAGAGAACTGAAATTTTGCATATAGGTTTCTTTTTCCATACGCTGCACATTTGTCGGAATCTGCCGAATCGGACCGCTACGGGGGGTACCTCCCACACTTATATTAATGTTCTTATTAAAAAAAGTTTTTTATTTTTTGTCGTATCTAACTGAAATTTTGACTCTATAAGTGAAATTTCTCAGTGTCTTCAGCATTGTTATCGAATTCTACGGTATTTCCAAATGGTCCCATCAAGTGTTCAGCTGATAAGAACAGATATTACACTTTGGTCTGAGCCAAAATGTTGTGATGTAATATACAATACACTTTTTTTTTTTTTTTTTTAATTTTATCGCTGAGCGTTGATCGCAGTAAACTACATGACACATATAGATTGAGCCGTTAAGGCAAAATACTCCGAACGCTGTTATTTATTTCTTACCAACCTATTCTCACAGCGATGACAGTTAAATTGTTTGTCTGTTTTCATTGTAAAGAAGAAGCATTTGCAAATACCATAAGATAAAATCAGGCTTGCCATCTTAAGGAAAAAAATCAGACTCAGAACAAAAATTATAAATAGTCAGGAATTACTCGGAGAACCCCCTAAGAAACACAAATTTTCATTTTTTGTAATACGAGTATTCATTATTTTTAAAAGAGATTATGCTGGTGTAGCCTTTTCAGTCGATGTCTCGTTGAACAGCAGTTGAGGTCGGACGCCAGCGGGATGAGATGCTTTCTCAGAAGCTTTGTGTAATTGCAACTACTATGTAATTTGATCACCTTCATTACCATGGGCACCATAAGGTCTCTATCCAGTGTGGTATTACGGACGAACCAATGAGCACCGGTGATCCTACGAGAGCCTTGTTCTGGAATGCTTGCAGTTTGGTAATGTTGTACGGAGCAGAGGTGCCCCATATTTGAATACCTTATCGCCAAAGTGAAGCCACCAGTTTGCTTGAAGGGCAGAGGAGCTGGTTCAGTTTCTTAAGATTCTGATAATCACCTCTGATTGTGCACGCTATGTTAGGCGTTTGTCCAAGATCAGACCAAGGTACCGGATTTGATCCAATTGCGGAATGATGCTAGAGTAATAATATACCATAATAATAATAATAATAATAATATACGATAATAATAATATTAAGCACTGTTACAGTGTTGTAATAAAAATTGGCTAAAAATCATAAAGACAAAATTTTGTGTTGTTATTTACAAAGCAATAGATTGAATCAAATGGCAATCATAATAATAAAATTTAAACCAAACTGTTCTGAATTAACTAGATGTTAACAATTTACTAAGCTAAACTATTGTTCCATAAGTTCAACTTAACTTAACCATAATTAAAAACGAAATTCATCATTCTGGTTGCCATTCAACTTCTTACTGAACAAAATAGTGCAACTTGTTGCAAGTTGCTTGTCAGCAAGCAATTATAGTGATCTAAAACCAAACTATCAGCTTACACTTCTATAACATTCTAATGACAGGTATTTTAGATAGAACAGAGTTAGACATATGCTGCAAATAATGTTGCTTACATAACATACTAACTGCTTCCGTTACACCACATAGCCACGGCTCATCTCAACTCAATTCAATTTAAGTTGAGTTAGACCAAATAAGGGAAGGGTCTTCTTTCTATTCTTAAACTGGTTTCAGCTGACAGCACAAATTATTGCCAGCTGATGTTCAAGTCCAGCAATAGTAACAACAACATCAAAAGCAGGAACCAGAACTGGAAGCATCATCAACAACAGACGATGGCCAACGTGAGGGTACGTAACATGAGAGCATCCATGATTATTTTATAAGAAGAAAGCAACGTAAAGTGGTTTTGAAATGAATTTCATTTGATGTTGTTCTTGATATCAGTAGAATTATGCCATTTGCATTGAAGAACTTTTAACAAGACCCTGATGACCCTCTACAACCCTCCTTCTTCCTACATCTTCTATTAATCTCTTAATAAGGGCGAGTAAGCGAGCGTAAGGTGACAATAGTCTCAAAGTCTCAAAGTGAAACCCTAAACAAAAAAAGGGAAAATAATAATAAAATACTGTACATGAAAACCGAAAGCGGAAATGGTAGCGCACTGGAATAATAATAACCCAAGCACTACATTCTCTGCCTTTTCTTTTTGTGAGCTTTTTAAGAAAGTAACAAACAAAGACACAAAAGGGCAAACGAACCTTATGACAAAAAATCGTGACAAAAATTCAACAAAGTCGTGCGATAAACAAAAAACAAAAGCCTGTAAAAAAACGAACGATGGAGATAAAAACAAAAATATCTTCAAGGGAAAAGCTCAACAAAGAAACGCGAACATAAACGAATGAGCACATTAAAAGGAGATGCAGATGGAGAAGGAGCTGGACATGAACAAAAACAATATGGTCACAAAAGCGAAGACCAAAGCACAAATTGCGGTTAGCGTTAATTAAAAAACTGAGTAACCCAAAGAAGGCACCTGAAAAATAGAAGTAAATACTATAAGAGAGAAGATGAAAATATTACATAAATAGAATGGCAGAAAAAAGATACATATTTACATCGAAACTCCTAAAGGAAGAAAACGACTAGCGTATCAAAAAATCTCAAAAATAATAAAAGAAAAACGGAAAAATTTAAAGTAATTAGTTTAAATAGTATTTTATAACAAGATCAGATACTCAGCTTAAAACCGCGTACTTTGCACACTAGAAGAATGTGTCCTTTTCATACAGATATTATATTTTTTAAGGCAGTTATACAAAATATTGTAGTCATTGCTATTTCATTAAGGGCCTTTTGAATATTTATTTGCTACACAAACATAAATACTATTTAAACACAGTTCTTAGTATTTTGATTGTTGTTTTTTTTATTGAATTAAAAAGTACATAGGATAGACCTTGTTTTCAAGTAGCCTTTCTGCGACTGCATCCTCTTTCACAACTTTTGTTTGTTGACAAGGGGAAGAAGATTCAGATGAGGTGGCCGAGCTGCTGCTGGTACAAGCAATTCAATTGACATTTTTATTTGCCTTCTTTCGCGTCTTTCGTGATTATTCTTAATTTTTTGGCTAGCGTGGAGTAAGGATACATACAAATGTACGCGAAATAAAAAATATAGCGCGGAATGTGAAGAAATTTGCTCTGCGACAGAACGCATACCATCACAAAGAAACATAAATAAAGTGCAATCAACGAATGACGTTACCAAAGAAGAATCACCGACACGAACTGCTAAACATGATGCTATGTGAAAACAAGGACATAGGGTTATCTATGGATTAACACATCGGGCAAATGGCCTCCACGCCATACGCACATACGCACCCTTTTGTTGAAATTTTGAAAGGCCTCGAGTGGAAATGGGCTTGTTAACATACACCTTTCACTTTAAATAACCGCATAAAAAAAATCTAGAGGTGTTAAAATGCACGATTTTGATCACCGAAGCGAGAGTGTTCAGGACCAATTGAATTGTTTCACGGGCTGTATGTTGAAACCACATATTAGCCACATCCATATAACCCAATTTCGGGACAAAGAACTGTGTTATCATGTTGCGATATCGAACACCAGTAACACCCTCATTTTCAAAATCCACACCAATCAGTGACACGTTGTGGATACATTTGTTTTTCGACAATTATATGTGGGTTTTTCGTACCCCAAATACGACAATTTTGTCGATTAATAAAGCCATCAAGATGAAATTGTGCTTCACCGCTTAGGATAGTTTTACTCGAAAAATCAGCATCCACTTGTTGGTGTTAAATAATCCATTCAACGAACTCTCTTCGCTGTGCTTGGTTATTCGGCTTCAATTGTTGTGTTAACTGAATTTTGTAAGCATGAAGATCCAGATCTTTACTGAGAATACGCTGTAGAGACCTCCTTGAATTTTGCAATTCTTGTCCACGACGCCGAATTGATATTAATGGATTTTCAGCAACACTTTCACTCACTGCTTCAATATTGACATTTGAACGTCTTATTATTAATCAATCAATCAATTAATCTTTTCACAGTTGATGAAGTCAAAACCCTATTCCGACTATATTTTGTATGCAATTTTCGTACTTAGCCGCCAATCTTTCATTATTTTTGATATAATGTTCAATAGTAAATCATGTAACGCTCTATTTTTTCTAACCCTAAACTGTCAGCTGTCAATTTTTTTTAGATTTGCAGCACTTTATTGCACATATGGTAGCAAATTCAAATCTTGCGTTAATTCTGGACACCCTTTACATACATATATCATCAGCTACTACAATTGTTATATACTTCAATATCTGCCCAACACTTGTATCTATGATTTCTGCAACGGACGGCGGAAGCTTAGTAATAGGGTCCCGTTAGCACCCTTTGGGGACAGAACCCCAAAAATGGAGTTACCAAAACTTAACCAAACAGGTTATTCACGGTAGTGAATAGTATTATAAGTTTGTCATGAAGTTTGTAACACACGGAGACATCGCAGACCACATAAAGTATATAAATATGTGTATTTGTGATCAGCTCGATGAGACGAGTGGATTTAGCCATGTCCGTCTGTCTGTTTGTATGTATGCAAACTAGTCACTCAGTTTTTGAGTTAGAGAAAAATATTGAAATTTTGCACATAGGTTTCATTTTACCATACACTGCACATTTGTCGGAATCAGCTGAATTGGACCACTAGGGGGGTACCTCCTATACAAACCCGCCTTTAAATTAAAGTTCTTATTAAAAAAAGTTTTTTGTTTTTTAACATATGGAACTGAAATTTGAACACTATAAGTTTCTGATCTATAGCCGTCAACCATGTAAATTTCATGGTCCTAGGGTTACCAGGAGGGGTACCTCCCATAGAAACCCCCATTTAAATAATAGTTTTTATTAGACAAAGTTTTTTGTTTTTCACCTTATCAAACTGAAATTTGGACACTATAAGTTTCTGATCCATATTCATAAACCATGTAAATTTCATGATCCTAGGGTTACCAGGAGGGGTACCTCCCATACAAACCCAAATGAGAAACTTATAAAGAATAAAAGTACAATAAAATTGCCACTCAAACAGATGTGATGCCGCTCAAACTGATGTGATGCTAAGAAAGGAAGGTTGGATGCAACTCGGAGGAGCGTGAAGATTATTACATCTTTGGCATAGCCTTCTTTCTGGTTTTTGTTTAGTTTTTACCGCACTCTTTAAGAATTGCTTCAAAAAGAGAGAGAATGTAATTAGTTGGATCTTGCAATGAGAGCAGCTTGAAAGTGGAGTGCACTTTTGCCACGGGCGGCAGTTTCGGGGGGGTGCCAAAATCATAATATAATATGATTTAAAATAAAAAAACTTGTTCCACAAAGCGTCTAGCATACGGAAGCATGGTTGGCTCCCCATCGACTTGTATGAAAAAGGCGCCACATAAGCCTACACCACAAGTGATCTTGGTACCAGTCGAGCCAGCTGCTAAAAACAAACGAATTTCCAAAATGAAAAAGAAACGACGAAATCTGTGAGGACGTTTCAAAAACGCTACATCCGATTTTTCCAAAGATATAAAAGTAGTGTTTGACAAAATTTTAACATAAAAATTTCGCTTTCTTAGTGGATACGCGTTTTTAAATATGTCGACTGAGGATCTGCAACAAAAAGGAACCGACTTTCTCAAAAATATTCGAAAGACTTGAATCTAGTTGATTTTTGCCAGGAACTTGCCGTTTTCAAAGAGCGAAATTAATGAAAAATTAAGTGCATTCGGTCTGTTATAATATCTGTGCAAGCATGACTTGCAAGAAGCATTTCTTAATGTTAGTATAGCTTAAAGAATATACTGCACATTACCTACTACATCTACAAGCTGTGAGCGAAGCTTCAGTAAACTGAAAATAAATAAAGGATACCATTATATATTAGTGATTTTTTTTTTTTTCAATTTATCTTAAACGCTGGAGGAAGGGGTGCCACTATCAAGTTTCTGACCCGGTTCGAAAAAGTCGTAAATCCGGGTTGCTGCTGTTATGTATTAGAAGTGTGGCGTACTACATAGTACTTCTAGTTCAAAATGCTTAAAATATTTGTACTTTCCTAATTTCATTTCTTTTAACAACAAACACAGATTTATTCAATCCGTAACTTTTAACTTGTGACCCTTTCATAACAGGACAGCGAAAATTACTATGTAAAGAAAAGTGGCACTTATTAAAATCCGTTCTAGATTATTGGATTGAATTGTTATTTTTTGATACATTAAATATAAATAAATAAATTCACATTAATTTTAATGAAAAGTTGCGTGTTATTTCAGGGTGATATCTTCACTAGAAGATCGACTACTGTACGTTGTTGTTGTTGTTGCTGCTGATTGTTATATGGTAAAAAGGAATGATAATCACGGTGTGAGTTTTGATCAGTATTATATTGGTGCTGGGAATTATGATTATGTTGAAGGCCAGGCCATTGTAATAATCATGAAGCTTTTGAAAATTATATGAAGATGTCTGTTGTTGCTTGTGATGCTGCTGCCAGTGTTGTTGTTGTTGTTGTAAATCCTGGCGTTTTTGCTGTTGCTCCTGTTGACGTCGCTGGCGCTGCCATTGATGGAGTTGTCGCAGAAGCCGCTGCCTCTCCTACTCAAATTAATGTTGCTGTTATTGTAGCTGTAGTTGCTGCAGCCTGAAGCTGTTCTTGTTGTTGTTGTTGTGAATTCTGATGTTGTTGCTGTTGCTGAAGATTTCTACGCCGCTTCCTCTGTAGTTGTTGTTGTTGTGACCCCTAATGTTATTTCCGCTGCTGTTTATTTGTGTTTTCACTTTGATTTGCCTGTTTTTTGTTATTGTGCCTCGTTGTGTTGTCGCTGCCGTTGTTGAAAGGAAGAAGAATGAAGTAAAAGAAGAAGAAATGAATAAGAAATGAATTTAGGGGATAACTTTCTTCTCGAAAATATCCAATTCGATTTTTGTAGTAGAAGATGTTGGTTTTTTGGAATCCAAATTAACCTTTCCCTTTGAAGGCATTAAATATTTGTCATCGAGCGTGGATTTCATGTGTAATGGATATTTCTCCGATCTTTCTGCTAGTGAATCCAAATAATTGAGAAAATCCTCATATAACGGATATTGAGTTTCTCGTACTTCCATATTTTCTTTATGATACGGACAAAAGGGATCGGAGATGTAGGCACGTGACTTATAGAATTGAATATTACTTTTCTCACACTCTTCAATAAAATTTTCCTTAGGAATAACAGCACGTAATGTTGCAAAAGTGTTTCCATTCTGAATCAAATTCATGTTAGTTTTTAATTTATAAAATATAACAAGAGCCCGATTGCTCAGATCTGAAATCTTGTTTATAGAATTGTTCGCATCGTTTATAAAGCCAGCTAACAAGACTTCAAGAAACGGAGTTGGCATGTAGCCAAAACGTACACACTTCATCAATCTCTCCATACTCAAATTATTTTTCTTGAAGTCCCTGTTTATCCAAAATAAGAGAATATAGAATATTTCCACTTCCGAGTTAACACCAATATAATCCGATGAAATCAGAGTTTCCATTAAATCGGCATCAAGCATACAAATAGTTTTTCTTGAAATAAGGATCCATAGGAAACGATGTATGCGCCCAATCATTAAATGACATAATGGCTTCAATGTTTTATACATAAGGGCCTGTTTAAGGATCCCATAGGCATATTCATCATAAAACACTTCATCCATTAGAATAGCCCAGAGATCTTTTTCTAATTCCTTAATTTTGAGTTCTGTAGCCACCTGCAATGCATTGACAACATCATTTGATTTAAAACAGTATTCATCCAAACGCATCCAATCGTACGCCGCTTGAAATCCGTCTGGAGGTACCAAATCCTTATCGAATGCGAATTCAACAGTATATGGATAATTTACAAAATATTTAGCATAGATTCTCAAGCAGACCATGTGAACTTTAAAAATCCTTGGCCCAATTGTAATAGTACCATCGGTATTTGTGTTGGTCTCTAAAAAATGTTTCCATATATCTTCAGTTAGGACTCCAGTAGTGTTTTCAATTATGACGTCTTTATTCAGAAATGTTTCGCTGGGTCCGATGATTGAACTTAATGGAATGTTTGGTACAATAAGTTTTGCGTCGTCTTTATTGTCTGTACCCTTAAATTTTTGACTACGAGAAATTCCACCAGTACTGGTGTTTGGTTCGACCAAATATTTAGGCTCTTTTAAAACGTATTTGTCTTTGCATCTATACTTGGGGTTAACAGTGCGGTCTATTAGATCAAGATCCGGTAGTAAAGCATTTCGACCAACAAAATGACCAGGGCACATGATTGGTATACCATCTTTCTCATATTTCTTTGCCATTTCGCGAAGACTTAGCTTCTTTTCGTTTTTGTCTGATGGTGTATTGTCCTTTTCCATGTTTATTGTACTACTTTTTTCAGTTTGATTCTATGGAGTATCTGAGTATTGGAAAAACAAAATTTATTTTAATAAAATCAGTTGTAGGCAATTATACAAAAGCTTGCTTTATTTAATTTAATCTGCTGAATCAAGAATTGTAGGAGCAAATTACACAGATACAATTTCAACATGTTACCAGAGCTTTTCTTATCATATATTTGACCCCTTCCACTCCTTTGTTGGCTAAACAGCGACATTAATTACTCTGTCGCTAATTTTAGGAAATTTTTGTATTTCTAACAGTTTTTGGATTTGCTTTGAGTTACATATCCATTCTTATAAGATTAAATCAAGCACTAATACCAAACTACTTTTTAACTGGAACGGTTAGTTTGCCATTGGTGAAAAGATGAGTGTTAGAAGACTCCCAATAAGATTTAAAGTAAATTCAGATTGAGAGATAGAAATAATCACTAAAAAAAGAAGTGAAAATGAATGAATGACAAATTAAAATAAATACAGTTGTTCTGAGAATGATAGTGGCAACTGCAATAGAATAGTAAATAAAACGCAAAAGTTTTAGTCTATTGAGCATAGTTCTCAAATAACTGTTATTATTTATTTTCAAAGTGGAACGTTTCACTGACCGTTCCACTTGTTTTTCAATTGTTTCGGTTTCTCTCTGACCGTTATAAAAAATTTGATAAAAATTATGCGGATTTCTTAAAGTACTGGCTCACGGTGCATATCAGTGATGTAAGAATATCAATTTTTAGACAATAATTTGCGAATGTCGGAAATTTTTATTATTCGCGAATTTGATAGCGAATATTTAACAACATCACTAACTTTAAGAAACGTTGTCACGCACAAAATATTACGGTAGGATAGCAATACCAACTGAACTGGTTTTTTCATTTTGTGTTAAGCATTAGTCATTGCATTTTGCTTATCACTAATCAGTGGTTGTGTTCCTAATGGCAATATTAGTTTCTGTTCCTGTTGCAACTCCCTCTTCCGCAAATATCAAAGTCAATGAGTAAATATACTTATTTGGATGCACAAGCTCCTAATTCTATTCATATCAAAAAAATATTAAAAAATGGGATAAGAAGACAAATTGACCTACAAAGAGTATCTTCCGACATATGAAAAGGCTCACAATTTTTATGTCAACAATCTCAATCAAAGAAAAATAAATGCTTTACTATGACTTGAATAAAATTATAAGTACGTATATAAATAAAAATATGAACATATATTGGTCGGATCAATTCATAAATATTATATTAAGCACGGCTGGATTCAGTAGTTGTTTTTATTGTAGTTTTACCTGCATGGGGAGGCTGCAGATATACAACTGCAGCCACGGGAACTGCTGCATGCTGCATGTACAGCCTCGCGCCAGGGTGAGACCAACTGATGACTGCTGATTACGGGACGAAATGAGACCACTTAGGGGAATCGTATTCAGGAGTGTCAGGATCAGGTGCACTGAAGAAACTGAACGCCCTTTCATTAAGTTTCAATCAAAAAAACAAATATCCACTATTAAAATAGTACATGCTATTTTTTCTAACTTTTTCGAAATTCTATTGTACTTATATTTCTGACAAGTGATGAACAATGAGGAACAGTTGAGGAACGTGCGTTTTAAGAAACAAAATCATTAATGATTTCTCCGAAATCCTTTCTCGAAGCAAATCATTCTCTATACTGAGCAATGACATGCTAGAAGTTTTAGCGTCATCGTCATACGCAGCATATTTTTAATAATTTTTCATTTCTTCGCTGCAATTAGCCACCATCAACAATAAATACATTCTCAACGTGATTTCAATATAAGGGGGGAGTGCAGCGCCTACGTTATTATTAACCAGAATCCTGCAGAAGAACATCTCTTTTCGTTCACTATCGACATTTAAGTCCTTCTTGTCTTCATCTGGACCAACCAACAAATCCTCTAAATGGTTGAAGAAACCAAATCGACCGCAGACAACGTCGTAAGGTCGAAACCTATCACTTAGACATGCTGAAAGGAATAAAACTTTCTACTCAAAGTGACAGCTTGGATTCTATGGATTTCGCCTAATCCAGTAGATTAAGTTTAACATATCTAGGTCTAGAACATGTTTTACTATATGGTCAGGATCTAATAATTTTTGAGCTAGAGCTTCTTTAGTGTTCTCGAAATCATAGATTTTGTTACATCAGCGCGACAACACCAACGAGTTTCACTTAAATTCGGAACGTAGAATTTCGTATTATTTTCTGACAATTTCTTGACCAAATTTAATTATAGCTCGGTAGTCGCTGCAAAAGATACGTAGAAGTTTTGGATGAAATCGAAATAGTGAGTGAACAGTGCAAGCACAATAATTAGCTGCAGCTTTGCCAACTAAATTTATAGAGTGGCCAGAACCAGGAACAAGAAGTAAATCAGTTAATTTGTCAACACCTCTAAGAGCTAATCCTTGTTAATAAATTTTATTGTGCAATAAATTTTATTGTGCTAACATCTCACATCACAATTTTTTCGCCAATATTACGATTTACCTGCATCTTCTCTTGTTAAATTATGATCGATTCGTCCCTGTGTCACTCCTAGTTTTGCTAAAATCGTGATAGGTGATTTTATGAGTTTTCATGTTCAGAAATATGCTCCGATGCACGTTTCCTAACGTTAAATCAATATCCATTAAGCTGTATAGCTATTTCCCCGGTTGCCCCGCTATCCCTGATGTTTAGACTAGCTTACTAAATAAATAATGAAAACATTTCCCACACAAAAACTGATGTTTTGCCATAAGCTTATATTTACTATAAGTCAGATGAGTTGTTTGTTCATTGCCACTTAAATACGTACGTGTACAGTCTTAGCCTACTGAAACCCCTTATGGAACTGAAATTATATTACATAACATTGGACAAAAGATTATCATGGAAACATTCCATTATCTGAAAAATAAATATGTGTCTAAATATATAGGTTTGAAAACGCAAATTGAAATAAAATTTTGTACATAAAACAACGCTTTAGAAAGCCATTACTATACAAACCAGTTCGGACCTATTATGTTTCTCAGCTAAAAACAACTACCAAAATTTAACACTCCACAAAATTACTGTTGCTAAATATACACAAAGAATTAATTATACATGCCCAGTTCTTAAAGATGTACATACATAAAAGCAGTTCAAATTTTAGGTATCTGTTTAAATTTGAAATAAAAGACACATATTGTGTGAAACCATTATAATCTTTAATTTGGTTTCAGAGCTGACCTGCTTTGTATTCACCATCTTTACAAACTCAAAGACTATGTGAAACAGGAACTTAAACTCAAAAAATCAATGGGCATGGCTTCCTTATAGATGTGCTGGGCTCCTTTGATACAGTGTGGCATAATGGTTTGGTCTACAAAATGAAACTACTATACTACCCAGTATACCTAATCAAAATCATTAACAGCTTTTCATCCGACCTAAATGGGTCCATATCGAGTAAACTTCTTAACAGTGCTGCGGTCCCTAAAGGTTCAGTCCTTGGTCCCACCCTTTATAATTTATACACCCATGATGTGCCACTCTCTGAGTACTGTGTGACCTCAATTTTTACAGACGGTACTGCAATATATATCTCAGGATATCTATCACTTTAAAGATATTTAAAATAATCTTCAAATTGCCTTAAATGAGCTAGCAGTGTACCTACTTTGATAAAAGGAAAATCCAATTAAATGGAAATAAACCTTATGCAATATACTTCTCCCGAATGTGTAAGGCAGTTCAGTTTATATATATCAAAAACAGTTGATAAAATAAACGAAACTATCTGTATCCTCTGCCCCTTCATAAACCATAAATCGCAGTTATCCAACTCATAAAAATCGATCAATGTTGTATGCGGCTGAAGTCTGGACCGATTATGGACAGTCACATAACGAAACTTCAAACGTCCCAAAATAAAATTCTCAAAATGATCCTGAATCTACCATTCCACCATTCAACTACTTTGCATGATCTTGCCGTTGCTAAATTTATTAATAAATAATTATTATCATGATATCAAATTTTACGCACCGTTATTAAATTCTTGTTTTTACTTGATGTGATGTACTGGTGCCTTTTAGATCTTGCCTTAAACCAAAGGCAAAGACCCAGCCACTTAATTGCAAGTATACTAGCTTATGTTTTATATACAATAAGGTTTTTCTGGCCCCCTTTTTTTTCCTTTATAATTAAATATTGTTTTCTCCATTAATCTTAATCTATCTTCAAGTGTACAAAATTTTGTGACTATTTTCTTCTAAATGGCTAGACCAATTTCGATAAATTTATTTTTGTTTATGGGGTCACCAAGATGGTTTATGCTTCAGTTGGACCCGGTAGGTGGCGCTGTTGTCGAGATACAGTCACTTTTTACCAAATTTTTAACATTTCTTTATGTAGCGCACGCTATACTAAGCCGATTTTAATAATTTTTATTTATTAAAATTTATTATAAAGGTATTTTCCCTTTAATTTATTGAGTACGCACAATAGTATTGCGCTCTTTGTTTTTTTTTTCTTTCTGTGTTTGATGTTCATTGAGAGCCCTCTCTTTGTTCATTGTGTGAAAACAGCAATTAACATAACGTCGATGGCGTAGCAACGCGCGCAGGACAATGCTAGTAGTATATAATTTTAAACTCTGTAACCTTTAGACAATATTTAAAATCAATTGTAATTTTATAGGGACACGAGAAATAAATAAATAAAATACATTGGTTCGGGTTAATAATGAAAAAGGATGTAGTTCAAGTGACCTCTTCTGCTAGCTTGGCAGGCTGTCAATCTTTTACCAAAATTCTCATTAACTGATTCGCATAATGATGGTTCAATTAGTGATATTTGCCATAATGATAATTCAATTAGTGATAAACTTTACTCATTAAAAAAAACTCCATAAAAAGAAGTCCAATGATGGTGTTAAATCGCATAATCTTGGTGGCCAATTCATGTCTGTCTTTGAGAAATTATTTCTTCTCTTTCAAAAGATCGATTGATTCCATTTCTGTGTGGCATGTTGCCCCGTTCTTCACTTATGTATTGATCCATTTTACCTATCGGAATGTATTTACTTCATACATGATCAAGTTTCTGTAAAAAAAATTGGTCTAATTTTAAAAAGAACCAAAGAAAGAAGACCCTAAAGTTTGCCACAACAACAACTGCCTTGCAAGGTTCAACTTAACAATATATTGGATTAATTGATAAATTTAGATTGTATGTAAAGTATATTTTATATGTAATTCCATTCTTATTGCTGTTACTTTAAAGAAGGAAAGAACCATAATCTTTTGGCAATGAAAACTCTAATAGCAAAATGTCAAATAAACAACTGAAAAACTAAGAGAAAAGTATTAAGAAATGACTCTCGCACATTGGCCAAGATTTTAATATTTTTAATTTTAGCAATCCTCTAAGACATTTTCTCCCTGAACCAAGAAAAGAACAACCTTTTTGTTGACAAAAACACTTATTGTATATTGCCAAAGTTTACTCAAAAGATGCGACCGGGAAAATTAACAAAATTTATACAAACTAAGCCAAAACGTTACAGCAATGAAGCAAAAGCAACGTGGTCCTTTGTCCACCACTACTTCTTTTGCAAACTAAAGGTTTTTGTCAATTTTCTCCAAAGTATTTGAAAGAATATTCTTGCGTAGATTGTTGTCAGTAAGTGGCGTACCACATCATCAATTTGGATTCAGAAAAAAGCATAGTACCCCAGAATAGGTTCACAGGGTAGTACAAAAAATTCTCGAAGCTTTCGAGAACAAAGAGCTCTGCAATACAGCATCCAGCAGGCATTTGACAGGACATATGGCACGATGGCATTCTTCACAAATGCAAACTACTATGTCCAGCTCCGTTCTACGGTGCCAATTAATGGTGACAATTAAGGACGTGACGTCTACCATTCTACAAATCATAGCAGGGGTGCCCCAAGGCAGTGTACTCCAGTAGTGTACACAATTTTTGTGACATGCCACTACCGAATAACTGGGACTTACTAATTGCCACATATGCTGATGACACTGCAATTATGGCCTCTTCCAAATGTTCCTTTGAAGCCACTGCTATTCTGCAGGATTATATAAACATTTTAGAGGACTGGTTCAAACGATGGAACATCGCAGTAAATCAACATAAATTTGCTAATGTGACGTTCACCCTAAAGTGAGATTCATGCACAAGGCTTTAGCTCAATGGTGGTCCCATTCCGACCAAACGTCATCACAATTACCTAGGCATGCAACTTGATAGGAAACTAACTTGGTCAGAACACATTAAGAAAGCCCACGTAAAATGCGTTGTAAATATAAAAAAACTAAGTTGGCTAATGAAAGGCAAAACCAAACTCAGCTTAAGAAACAAAGTGCTGATGTACAAATCGGTAAATGCTCCTACATGTTATGGGGTACAGAGTCAGCAAGCCAGATCAAATGCATCCAAATAATGCAAAACAAAATTCTGCGATTCATAACAGGTGCTCCCTGGTATATCCGAAACTCCCAGTTACACCGAGATCTTAACGTCCCCTTTGTGGGATATTCCATAAACTTCCACAGCAGCAGATACAATAACCAAATCCAAATCCCCCAGCAAACGCTCTTACTGTAAACACAACTGCTAGAAGAAGACTGAAGAGGCTCCATCCACATGAGCTTAAGGATCGGAGAATCTAACCAAATAAATTGTGTATTATTTGTTATACTAGTCACTGTTAAATAATAATAATTTTTGTTACCTACTGTAAGTCATTGTTAAATAGTATAGTCTTGTTTTCTGACGTTATAATTAACTTGTTAGATATTGTCAATGTACGAAATTCGTCTGCCACTGTAGTGCTAACAAATAGCAATTAAAACCTCTCGTATTGGTGATTATTGTTAAAAAAATATATGTAAAAAAAAAAAAAAAGGAAAGTTGAAACAACAATAGTCAGTTTTCCCTAAGTAAATTATTTGAATTGCATTTTATTGCAACAAAATGCGATCCGTTGTATATTTAAGAAGCGATAACAGAAGATAAATAGCTTGGCTCAAACATATTTATATCGGCCTGCACCTTGCGGTTAGACTGACTTCCTTTCAAAACAGATGAAGCCATTTACTTTTCATCCAATAAGACGAGTTTTTCGCAAGAAAAAAAAAACAAACTTGGCCCGCTTGTTGACGTTTGTGGTCCGTGAAACCGTTTCTGGCCGTTAAACTGGTTTCCATTTTATTTCATTTTTTTCGAAAGGGAACATTCCCAAGGAATGCATTCCTAACCAAAATGAGAACTGATCGTGTCAACCAACTGTATAGTTGTGTATAAAATAGTATAGTATAAGAGTTATCTTTGTAAACCAGTTTGTAGTATGGTGAATTCCTTCCTTCTCCATTGTTGCTCAAAGGAGAGAATCTCTGAAAATGAGTAGAAAATCGATTGATATGAGTGGAATCTCAAAGTGGGAAACCAAAAATACTCAAACCTGTTCCAAGAAAGCGCGCATGCACTTCTTGAGGAAGTCACTCCAGAGATTTAATTAAAACCAATTATTTGCGATGAGTGCCCATGAATTATTTAAATATATTGTTTTAATGTTTTGTTTCTTTTTTTTTACAAAAATTTCTATATTAATTTAGAAATAAATGAAATTTATCCTTTGGATGTTGTAGCAAGCCAGAAGGCAATTAAACACTCGCTGAGCACGACCGCTGGAAATACAAATAATATGTTTGTTTGTCTACTTCAACTTCTTCTTGGGGCGCAAGTTGTTGGTGTGACCGCACTTCTTCTTGCGACAGTTGGTGGCACGTGGATGCAAACGAGCATAGCACTTGCGGCAGATCATCTTGTCGCAGTTGTATTTTTGTGCGAGAATACGCAACGATGGCTCAATGATACCACCACGAAGACGGAGCACCAAGTGAAGGGTTGACTCCTTCTGAATGTTGTAGTCGGAGAGAGTGCGACCATCCTCCAATTGTTTGCCGGCAAAGATCAGACGCTGTTGGTCTGGTGGGATACCCTCTTTGTCTTGGATTTTAGCCTTAACATTCTCGATGGTGTCGGAAGGCTCGACCTCCAAAGTAATGGTCTTGCCAGTAAGAGTTTTTACAAAGATCTGCATTTTCGTGTGTTTCTATAATAGAAGAGATTACTTCTTTAATACAATTCAATTTCACAACATTGAATATATAGAAATGGTATTAGTGTTTGTGAATGCCACGCGTTTCTAGGTTATGTCGCTCCTATAAGAATATTTTTATTTGCATTTCTTTGCTTTTCACGTTTTCCCACAAAACTTTAGCCTTTACCGCAGCGGCTCGTAATTATTAACAAGTTTCAAATCGAATTTCTTTACATTTCTCGCTTTTTCTGCATTATTTTCACAAAAAACACAAACTCACCGATGGAAACGTGCAGCCAAATGCTGTTCATACAAAGAAAAGAAATATCCCAGCTTCTAGCAGGGAAATTTTAACAGCTTGGTCACATTGCAACAAGTTTTGGCTACTTGGCAGCACTGTTTTACTTTTACTAATAGTGCTGACTCTACCTTTCAATTTATCAATTTTGAAAAAAACACACAACAATGTTTTGATTAAATAATAATATTAAATTATTTATTTTCAATAATATTATTGAAAAAAACTCAAATATAATATTTACAGCCAACAACCAACCGGCACTGTAATGCCACCCTGTGAATCGCAAATTTGAATCGCCCTGCTTTAAAAACTCAGCTGATTGATTTAATCAGAAATTGATTGTTTGCGAGGGTTGCGGAGTGGTAAAATTTAGTTGAATTTGTGAAAACCGAAAACGTGAACTCAGTGATCAGCAATTTTATCAATTAAAAATTATTAAAACTGACGTGTACGCGATAAAAAATACTCAGCATGCCAAATAATGCGCAGGACCAACCTGCTGTAGGTGGCGAGGTAAACAAAAACTAATATTAAAATGAAAACATTTTTTTTTTATATTATGTTTTTTTCTGCATGTTCATTAGGTGGCTGCTGCTGCTGCTACTGCCGGTGATGAAGTGGCGGAGGCGGAGGGCCAGCCACAAGAACAACGTCAGCAGTCATCGTTCTTTGCTATGACAAAGTCTTTGATTTTACGTGCTTTGATCATATATTTTGTAAGCTCATTTTTCCGGCGGCCACAGGCAAATACACCAAATCAAACAGACTCCACAGCGGTGAATGCTGGACCAAAAATATCCGCATGGAATTACTTTGAGAACGGAACAATGTACGACCTGCATGTTTGGCTGTCAGAGAATGAGCATGACGTTGATTTTAATCAAAAATCAAATTTACTGTGGCTTCAAGAGGATCTCACATATGGCGATTGGCAATCTGGCCTAAATCGTGATGGCACTTATCAACACAATCTTAAAATAAGACCTACTCAACGTCTGATGAACAATGGAAGCATCTTTTTACATGCTTTTGTAACACGCTCTGGCGAAAGTCCCGATCCAAAGGCAAGCAATTATGCGGATCATGGTTATATGGGCCATCAAGCTCGGAGATTGAACAAATTCAAACGTCTACGTGTAAATCGCAATTACAATTTACTTGCCAGCGAACAGGAAAAATTAGCACATGAACTAGAACAAGCGCAACTCAAAGATCAAATCGTGTCTCATTGGCACCCAAATTTGACCATAAACTTGGTTGTTGATCAAACAAATTGGGCTCAGGGAAGCGTGCCACCACCGCTAGATGAATTTGTTAAGTTTATTGATGGAGGCAAAACATATCTACCAATACTCTTTGTGAACGACTACTGGAACCTTCAGCGAGAATATTTTCCCATCAATGAAACAACACCCGAGCTCGATTTGCATTTGACCTTCCAACCGCTGGGAATGTTCAAGTGGCAATTATACGCTGCTCAGCAAATGAAGAACAAATGGACAGGCAATATGCTTGGTGAGTTGATGGCTGCAGGTGTCACCGAAGAGAATGATGACGATCAGGATTCTCTGAAAGAGACACTACTCGATACAAATATATATCTTTTGGGAATGACTATTGCCATCTCCATATTACATTCAATATTTGAATTATTGGCATTTAAAAATGACATACAGTTTTGGAATAACCGTCAATCGCTGGAAGGTCTCTCCGTGCGCTCAGTATTCTTTGGTGTATTTCAATCGCTCATTGTCTTGCTTTATGTGCTAGATAACGAAACTAATTTCATGATACGCTTGTCATGCTTCGTTGGACTGGGCATTGAGGTCTGGAAAATACACAAAGTTGTTGATGTTAAGTACAATACGGAAGATAAAATACTCGGCATATTCCCCAAGATAAGCTTCAATGATAAAGGCTCATACTCTGAAAGCCAGACTAAGGAGTACGATAGTCTTGCATTTAAATATCTAGGTTGGGGATGCTTCCCACTGCTCATTGGATTTTTCGTATACTCGCTGCTATACAATGAACACAAAGGCTGGTATTCCTTTGTGCTGAACATGCTTTACGGCTATCTGTTGACATTCGGTTTCATCATGATGACACCGCAACTATTCATTAACTACAAACTCAAGTCGGTAGCACATATGCCTTGGCGTATGATGACCTATAAATTTCTTAACACTTTCATCGATGACATCTTTGCTTTTGTCATCAAAATGCCCACCATGTATCGACTTGGCTGTTTCCGTGACGATATCATCTTCTTTGTGTTCCTCTATCAGCGTTGGCAATACCGCGTGGACTACAAGCGTCTCAACGAGTTTGGATTCTCCGGCGAAATGGAACAAGAAGCTACCAAAAAGAAATTAGAGGGCACTAAAACGACGCAAGGAGCAATTGAGGCTAGTAGTAGTAGTGATTCCAATGCTGTTGAATCATCTAATTCTGTTTTAAATAATACTCCCAAATCCACTGCACAAAAGAAGCAGGATTAAAAAATCACAGCTATCTGCATATTCTAAAACATAAAACACACACAAACACACATATATTATTAGAACAATTTATTAAGGCATATATAATATTCATGTCTATATACGTATGTATGTATGTAAAGCTTGATATCGGAATGTATTTAGTTGGCTGGCTGGTGGAACAACTTTATCTTTAATAGTTCAACAAGATATTAGTCAGAGTAATCTTTTATGTAATTTGTATTTGTTTTTGGCAACACACATAAAACTTGAGTTGTGGTGAATAAATATACATATTAAGACAAGAATCAGTCAGAGTCAGTCTATCTTATCTTGATTTGTTTACTCTAACTACTAGGTACATAAACTGATACATGTACAGTTGAATCTCGATTATCTGGGATATTTTTTAACTGCGATTTCCATCTATACATTTAATATTAAACATTTCTGGGACTCACAAGTATAAATTGATGGTAATAGGAAACCAGAAAGAATGCTATCATTGACTATGCCAAAGATGTAATACTCTTCACGCTCCTCCGGGTTGCATCCAACCTTTCTTAGCATCACGATATTCTCTGTGATACAGTTTATGTATCAACAAAGAACACAGTTTGTGTATCAACAAAAAACACAATTTATGTATCAAATATGAGCACAGTTTGAGTGGCACTTTTATTATACTTTTATTCTTTATAAGTTTGTCATTTAATTTGGGTTTGTATGGGAGGTACCCTCCTGGTAACCCTAGGATCATGAAATTTATGTGTGTTATGTAAATATGGATCGGAAACTTGGAGTGTCTAAATTTCTGTTCGATAAGTCAAAATACAAAGAACTTTTTCTAATAAGAACATTAATTTAAATGGGGGTTTGTATGGGAGGTACCCCTCCTGGTAACCATAGGATCATGAAATTTACGTGGTTGGTGGATATGGACCAGAAACTTATAATGTCTAAATTTGATTTCGATACGTTAAAAAACAAAAAAACTTATTCTAATAAGAACTTTTTTTTTTATTGGGGTTTGTATGGGAGGTACCCCCTAGTGGACCGATTCGGTTGATTCCGCCAAATGTGCAGCGTATGGTAAAATGGAACCTATGTGCAAAATTTCAGCTCTTTAGCTCAAAAACTGGGGAATAGTCAGACGGACATGGCTAAATCAACTCGTCTCATCGAGCTGATCACAAATACACATATATACTTTATGTGGTCTGTGATGTCTCCTTCTGTGTGACTTCATGACAAACTTATAATACTATTCACTCCCGTGAATAGTTTTAAGAGTAATAAGCTACAAGGCCTTGACTAGTCTATCTTATAAAAAGAGGGAATAAATTATTTAGATTACAGGACTTGAGGTAGTAGGATATTTTGTGTATATTATCAAGATATGGAAATTTGATAAATGCGAACGGCAGATTGTTCCTGTAAAGTTGTGTTCCATTGCTGTTAAGTATATTTCAATCATCCGAAAGGTGTTTGATTGACATGATATTACCACAGAATGGGCAAGTTAAAGAAGTTAGACGATCGGAAGAGTAATGGAAGTAGATGGGAGTTTTGGAAGGATTGGATGTTTTGTAACAGTGGTTATATGAAGGCCATTGGAAAGAATTTTATGAGTTCCAAAATGTCGCGTTCTTAGTCTGGGAGGACAGTCAGGCATGAGGCACAAAGCGCTTCATTTGCTGCATCGTTAGCGTACTCATTGCCTCCTATTTCCGTGCTACCGGGAATCTAGATACATAAGTTGTATCTTAATCTGGTATTTAATGAAGAGTTTCCGGAGTTCGGAAAGAAGGTTGTTGTAATTGCACACATTTTGAACTCCTAAAACAGTTGACAGACTATCCGTGCAGATTATATACATATTTATTTGCGTGCGCTATGTGTATAGCTTTTACTATCTCAACGGCTTTGACAGCAAGAACTGAGTAGTAGTGAGGGAGCAATCCTTGTGATACAGTGGTATCAGATGATTCAGGTTTTAAATGGCGCAAATTAACATTATTATGAAACAGTAAATATTTTTATATAAAACATACATGTATGCACAATATACAATACCAAAAAGCTGCAAAACATCTTTTGAATTTAGCGGGTGAATAATTTCGAACAAGGTGGCAACGCTACAGTGCAGGCACAAACAGCTGATCTCACACACATTTGGCAGCACTGCCGCAATTTCTTACTCTCTCAAGGTTCCAATAACAATTAGCAGAAAAATGTTTATAATTTAATTAAAAAGTAAAAAACATTGAAATAAAAATAATAACAACAACAATAAATATAGTTTTAAAATATTCCGTGTTCTTTTAAAGGTTTATTCAATAAATGGTATCCTTGTGATCGCTGAATAATGAAAATGAACAACAGTTGTTGACGTCAACAAGAAAAAGACCTAGTTAAAAATTCAGTGGAAACATTAGAAATCTCATTACCATACAGAAAAACAAAAAGAAAATGTATTCTGAGTGGGCTTCACTGTCAGCACAGATTACGGCCAATAGTTGCGGGGCACAATGTTATAGTGTCCTCAATAAATTTCCAGCTTCCGCTGGACGTGAAGTTGCTGTTTCAGTTGTCAAGCAATTGGCAACAAATTTGGGCATAACACAAAATGCTGAACCCAGTCATCTGGTTAAAGATGAAGAGGTGATTCATTCAATTTTTATATTATCACATACAGTTAACTTACGAGTTTCTTTGAAATCAGGTCAATTGGTGCATGGATGTAATATGCTTTGGCTTGTCGTTGCCCCTGCAGGAGCATGAGACCATTAAGGATTGTGTTAATGTCTACTGTGAGTGGTTAACAGCATTGCATCCACAGCCGCGTATAAGTGTACCCAAACCCATATGCGAGGATGCAAATATCTACTGTCGCAAGATTATAAATCATTTTCATAATCTTTTTGTGCCTCGCCAGGGTGAAAGTAAGTTTAGATGTTTCTAATTGAAAAAAAAGGCAAATTGTAGTCAGTAATCTTTTTTACTACAATTGATTTTCAAGTCTTACCTTTTTTATACCATAAAGAACTTGGTAGGTTGCGATTTTTCTAATTTGTCCAATCGTCCATATAAAATGCATTTCTAAAACCAATGCAAAACATTACCAATTTCAGGCGCTGATACAATTAATCGGCAAGCAGTGCTTTGTCATCGAGTATTGCGTACACTGCAGCAGACTGCACAAATCTCCCAGTGTATGGATCGTCAAACATGGGATGCACTGCTACTCTTTTTACTAGCAATAAATGAGATCTTACTTGCACCGCCAACTGTCAAAGATGATGTTGGGGATCAACTGTGCGAACGTGTGCTTTCGGTGCTCTTTGAAGTTTGGCTGCTGGCATGTGTACGCTGTTTTCCTTCGCCTTCATTGTGGAAAACACTACAGGAATCCTGTGCAATGTGGCGTCATCGAATTGCGCTCGTAGAACAATGGAATCGTGTAAATTTAGCACTTACTGCGCGCCTCTTAGATTTCACATATGGTGCAGCATTTCCTGTCCTAAAAATACGTAAGTTTTTTTTTCAAAACTCTTAGGAAATTCTATTCACTTTTATATAAACTATTTATAGCCGAAGAAGATGCCCAATTGATACCAGCAGGAATGACCAATGATTGCGTTGGTCAAACTTGGTATAGATTTCTACGGATGATTGGCAATCCGACGGCACTCTGCTCACCACATGTCATTAGTAAATCATCTCATTTCGTGCAATGGGCACTAACACACGACAAAGGCGCCGAAACATATCAACATCCATGCTTACAGGCATTGCCACATATATTTCTTAAGGCTATCAAGAGTATTTCCAGTCAGGTGGATGCATTTCTAGGTAGGATGGTTTTCTTTTTGTTTGTTATAATCAAGTTATTATTGATCTTGATTGTGCCTAGGCTGTTTATTAAAAGATCTCAGCTCTTAGGCTATATTAATCTCGTATATAAAACAAATATTTTTCCGCGTTATATTTTCTCCATTTCTGTTTTTTAACCATAACTCTCCTATTGCCAACACAACAATAAATACAAATATGTACACAAAATTATGCAATTGTGCGTATATAGGCATTTATATGTCACCGCCGTCTCAATCGGAGGATATTGTGACAAATCTACTAGACATACGTCTATCACTGAATGAGGCCACTTCATCAACGTTACAACAATTTATACATTCAAACAGCATCTCGAATATAACCAGCAGCAGCAGTAGCAACTCAGCCAATGCAAATATTAATCAAAATCACCAACACCACCACCACCACCATCTTCATCACATGCCGCATTTGCATTTGCACGGCGCTGGTCACTTTTTACGTGACAACTTTATAAGTGGGTCAGCTAGCTCCGCTCTGAATGCAATTATGGGTCATCATCACAACATCAACAGCAGTAGTATGAGTAATGCAGGCAACATCAGTTCCTCGCCGACCAGTTACAATGCAGCCGGCAATGCCAGTGCCGGTGGCAGTCAATCTGCCGGTGTCTTAGGCACAATTTCGTTTAATACACTTTCTTCACAAGGTGCTGCTTCTATATCAAGTGCCACATCAAATGTCGTCGATGGTAATTTACAATTACCCTTTTCACCGACTCCGCCGCTCCAACGCCGTTTGGCTAAAAGCTTTAGCGTTGCACCGAACATGATTTCACAGCAGAAGGGTGCGCTGACTTTACGTTGTTTGTTCTTAACCGTTACGTTACGTTTATTTGTTTCATTATTAAATAATCTGTCTTTATGTTTTTCTTAAAATTTGATATAACTTTTGCTTCACTTTGAAATTCATTTTTATATACTCGTATGTGAGAAGAGTCTTAACACTTCATATTAAAGTTTTATCTCGTTGAACTATGCTTTATTTGCCACACACACACATTTTTTGTATTTAACAATTTTGTTCTGCTGAATGCTGAATGACGCCCACAATTACAATATATATATTTAATACGAAAACCATTTCAGTTCTAGAACTGTGGTTTGCTTCTGCATGTGTTTTGCTGTTTTGCTTCGATTGATTATTAGTGGAAGTCATTAATAGTATTGCTTTTAATCTTACATGTATTAACAATTTTCTCAATTTGTAGGTCTCAGCAAGTCATCGCTCGTTGGTATCGGCGGATCACGCAATGTGTCAGCAACTGCACCGCTGACCCCCACTTCGGGACCACCATCAGCAAGTAGTGTAACATGTAAGTCCAGACACGAGTAAAACCAATTGCTGCACATATGTTTTATTGAAATTATTATCTACAGCTCTGCCATCGATAGGCGCTGAGCTGCGTCCGCCGCTGGCAGCGATGCGTCCAAAGTGTAATAGCATTTTACACTTGTTTGGCGAGTGGCTGTTTGAGGCAGCACACATTGGTGGTGACACTTGGCTTCAACATCGCAAGAGTACATTTTATAATAATCTGATTTAAATACACATATATGTATAATTTTAATTTCTAATTCTCTTTAAACAGAACAAGTTAGCGAAGCTAGTAAACGACCATCATCTATGATAATGGAGAATCGTAAGGGAAGCATATCACTTTCGCAACCAAATTCTCTCAATGATCCAAGCAGTTTGCCGCCTGCTCTTACCATTGATAAATATGAGTCAGGACGAGCAGAAGCCATTGGAACACTTTGTAAAATATTTTGTGCCAAAAAGACTGGCGAAGAGATCTTACCCGTCTACTTGGCTCGTTTTTACATGGCTTTACAACAATGCCTAAAGATCACTGAATCGAAAGAGTGTGATGAAACATTGGCTAGTATTTTACTGAACTCAGCAGATCTATTTCGTTTAGATTTGGATGGCATACAAATCTTGTTGCCTGCTTTCATTGCAGCACTTGAGATTGTGTTGCCCGACAAAGATTTGAAAATCAAATCACAAGCTATTGTTTTCAACAAAACAGAATTACGTCGGGCTTCCATTAATATTTTGTTATCGATTTTGGTATTGCCACTGCACTTTCAAACGTTGCCCATACGCGATCTAACAAATGAAACGCCAGAGAAGTAAGTTTCTTTCATACAATTTAACAAAACAAATTAAATTAAATAAATTCTGTACATTTTGTAGAGTGATTACCTTCATACAACTGAAGCCACGCTTGATGAATATTTTGATGACCGCTTTGCAAGTGGAAACAGATGCTCAGAACACTCATATGCTACTCGGCGGTCTTTTGTTATGTGTACAAGATTCTGTCACATTCGAAGAGAACGAATTGGGTGGCACAGAACATTTGAATAATTCAGGAGCACAACAATCAAATGAACAGGCTGCGAATCTATTAAGTTCAGGTATTAAAATTCATTAGGAAATTCATTTCTTTTGAGTTTGTTAAATGTTTGAGTTTTTATTTATTTATTTATTTAAATTATTTTATTTTTTGCACAATTTTAAAGCTTGTTCCGAGCGTTCTGCATCCATTGTCAGTGCAAGTAATTCCAGCATAGGTACTCATACTGTTGGCCTAGGTGGAGGTGTTGCTGGCAGCAACTCGTTCAGTGGTGGAGCTCCCACCGGCATCAGCGGTGGTCTCATTGGTAATCGCGATAATGCATCACAACATGATTATCCCAGTTTGACTATCTCCGATGATCTTTCTGTGGAATTTGCACATGATTTTGATAGCTCATCAGTTTATGGTAACCTTTTGATTTGTTTGATTTCTTTGCACTTATCTCATTATCTTTCTTAAGTTTCCCTTTAAAGAAATTTGAACATAAAAATGATTAAAGGATTTTATTTTTAGATAACGCACATGCTTTGTTTGTACGAGCAACTTATTTGGTGTGCCATCGTTTGATTTCTTCATGGAAAACAGATCTAAATGTTTCTTTGGCTGCTCTGGAATTGCTGTCCGGCTTAGCCCGTCTACATATAAGAGACTCAGGTGTGTTAATGTCCTTGTTATATTAAAGGCTCTTTGTCTATCTTCTTAATTAACTAACCATTTGTAAAGAAACTTTCTACTAACATTGTCTAACATTTCCAAAATATTTGTGCCGCCGGAATGCTTTTTCCTTGCATGCACACATAAAACACCCACCCAAACACACACTCGCACACACACACATTCAAATTCACACAATCATAAACACGCTGAAATACATGGCTCTAATCATTTGGTGTAAACATTTGTCCTGTCACAAGCAGCCAGGAAATTTACAAATGGTAATTAATTTTCATTGACTAACGACAAATTTTCTTTTTTCTTTTTTCATATTATGTAATTTAATCAAAAATCAAATAAATAAAAAATTCAAAACAACAACAACAATAACAACAACACTTCTACCTAACGCATTTTCCTTTCACTTTCAAACTAATTCACCTCCTTCAAAACGAGTCTATTCAAAACAAATTCTCACCATCAAATCAAACTTTTCCAACATCAAAATTAATTCCTATCATAATCAAAAACAACATAAAAAACAATCTTCGACTTGAGTATAGATACATTAGTGAAAATAGAAGAACCAAGCCAAAATCTAACCATCATTTCCTCAGACGCTTTAGAGTGCAAACGTGCCGTCAAGTGGATCTGCGACTACATTTGCTATCAGTGTTCAAGACCGCCGCCAGCGCATAGCAAAGATCTTCACAGTACTATAGTGGCAGCATTCCAATGCACCTCAGCATGGCTAATGCAACATCCCTATTTGCTGCAGGACAAGGATTGCCTACAAACTGTGCTCGAGGTTGTTGAACTTGGCGTATCTGGTTCAAAGAGTGTCAGTAAACCTGGTGATATACCCAAGTTCAAGGATGAAAAAGAATTGAAACCAGCATCAATGCGGGTCCGTGATGCCGCTGAAAATCTGCTAACCATTATACTTGAGCAGGTTGGTTATTTCCCCAGTGAATGTGGACCGGAATCAATCTCTTCGCTGTTAGATGAGTTGGCCCTAATGAAGCATTGCAATTCATTGCCAAGCTTTGATGGTACACGAGAAGATGGCGTGATAACCACAGAGCAAGCAATTTCAAAGTTTAAATATTTTGTAACAGAAAATTCAACTATTTTGGCTTTGCTTGAAGAACCACTGGGAAACGATCAAGATCCACAGCCAACAGTCACATGTAAGTATATCATATGCATAAATATGCTTTTAGTATTTAATGAAAATTTCATTTCAGTATTAATTCGGGGACCATTTGGACGCCATGCTTGGACCATGCAGTTGCGTCATTTGCCACGCAGCAAATCCGGGCACAAATATCACGCTGTCAATCCTGGTCGTCCAATCCCTATGAATGAAGTCACACAACGCGTTGACTTCGATCAAAAGTATTTTCCAGAGGGTGTTGACAAGGTAACACCTTGCGTCGCTGACTATTCCATACCCACAATCGAACAAATACGTGACCAATATGGTCCAAGTACAATACGTCAAATTGAGACCATGTTGGAAAATCAAACTATACACGAGAAACTCGCATGGGCAGAGGCAGACAATAGTGTCGATAGCCTTTCTCATGCACAAGAATGCGTACCACCAGCGGTCTGTCATGAATTCCATGCAGCTCGTCTATTTCTTTCACACTTTGGTTTCTTAACTTTTGAAACACGTAATCCGAATAGTCCCGCCGAGGCACTTGGTACACCACCACAGCGTCCACTCATTGTGTTGGACACAAAACAAAGCGCCTTTGCAGCTGATCTTAGCACTTTAGACAAACTTAGTGCTCGAACACACGATACGGTTCATGTATTCTACGTAAAATCAGGACAATCCACAGCCCAACAAATCATCGACAATATGTGCGAAGATCAAGTTCATACACTTGATCAACATTTCGGTAACATGCTTATGACACTCGGTTGGCCTGTGAACATTGATGAGCACTCTGGCTGGTCTGGTTTCGTACACAGCTCGTGGGCTTTAAAATCTACTCACGCACAGACACAAGAAAAACCAATACCCACCACAAAGCCACAAAATGTTGAGCCCAAATTTAATGGGGAACAGAGAGTGCTTTACTGGGCTGATGTGTCATCTGAAATTGCATTTGTAGTTCCAACATCGTGGAATCTACGTTCGGAAATCGATGGTAATTGTTGTTCACAAAATTCATCCTCCGATCCAGCAAATAGCATTTGGGCACGAGCTAGTGATGCAGAGAAAACTCAATTGAGCCAACAGAAATCACGCAATCTCCCATTAGATTTGGATAATGCAAAAACAAAAGATCCTGTGCCTCCCACGCGACGTAAGGGCAACTCCAAGCCAATGCTGTTAACACCAGCACCAGCAAAGATTTTACTTATTTGGCTAGAGTCCTATGAAGATCATTTAAATTTCCCCATTGATGATTTGTTGGCATACACCCGGACTGGTGAAGAGGCATTTCAAACGTTACCAACATTGCCAAGAGCTGCCGATTGTCATGTTATCTATCTGCATGCCCTTAACTCGGGTTTGCTGCGTGTTAAACTGCAAGGTCCTGTCGGACGTATGAGTTTTGCGACACCACTTGTCGATGGCATGATTCTAAGTAGACGCGTTGTTAGTAACCTAGTAAGACAGACAGCATTGAATATGTCTCGACGACGAAGACTAGACAATGATAAGTGAGTCAATTGAATTTAATTTGCCAATATACGATTTCCAATATTTCTTATGTTCCTCTTCCTCTACAGTTATCAACCACCACATGTTCGTCGACGTTTAAAAGTTCAAGACATTGTACAAAAGTATAAAATGGATCTAAGCGAAGCGGAACTTTTAGCCCATTTATTCAAGAATGCGGTTTAAATTATAAACACAGTATTCTATTAATGTATTACTAATTTATCAATTAATCAATTAAGTTCATATGTTTATGTCTATGGTGTTGGATTATACAAAGTATGGTATATTATTTATTAATAATTATAATCTTTTTATATACAACTAATACAAGTATTTTGAAATCAAAAATAAATCATTATGAAAAACAATTGGAATATACGGATATGAACCAAGAAGATACACTGTGCACCGATACATAAAAAATAGGAACAAGAATGGAAAAACATAGATTACTTACTTTTTATACTTAGTTGTATTTGTTTTAGTTACATTTACATAAGACAATTGGTAGTGGCAAACAAGAAAAACCCATGAAACTAATCCATATCATTCTAAATTTTGAGTTCTTAAATGAGTAGGAGGTTGAAATTAAAATACCCAAATTATATCCTCACTCAACTCAAACTGGACAATAAATAATATAGGTACATACACTGTCGTGCACTTCAATAGCGACAAGAATTTTGAAATGATTATACAACTATTTAGCTGAAAATCCAGAAAAAAGGCTATCATTGGCTATGCCAAACATGTAATACTCTTCACGCTCCTCCGAGTTGCATTCAACCTTCCTTTCTTAGCATCACATCAGTTTGTGTGGCAATTTTATTGTACTTTTATTCTTTATTATTTTCTCATTTAATTTGGGTTTGTATGGGAAGTACATTTCCTGGTAATCCTAGGATCATGAAATTTACAAGGTTGATGGATATAAATCAAAAACCTATATTGTTCAAATTTCAGTTCGATATGTTAAAAAACAAAAAAAATTTTCTAACAAGAACATAAATTTAAAGGAGGGTTTGTATGGGAGGTACCCCTCCTGGTTAATCTAGGAGCATGAAATTTACACGGTTGATGGATATAGATCAGAAACTTATATTGTCTAAATATCAGTTCGATATGTTAAAAAACAAAAAACTTTTTCTAACAAGACCATTAATTTAAAGGGGGGTTTGTATGGGAGGTACCCCACCTGGTGGCCCTAGGTTCATGAAATTTATACAATTGATGGCCATAGATTACAAACTTATAGTGTCCAAATTTCAGTTCGATATGTTAAAAAACAAAAAACTTTTTTTAATAAGAGCATTAATTAAAAGGAAGGTAAACTCAATAACATACCAACTACTTTTTAGGTTTCTTTACTGTTTATAGCATGGCCGTTTTGAAGTAAAACAGCTTTCAAACTATATTTAGCTGAATCGATGAATAAACGTCCCATTGATTTGGATCATAATTTTGATTCAAAAGCCCGAGAACATCATGGCAAAAGAAAAAATCATCCTTTTTGGTGAAATAACTGCTGAAAATTTGACTTCTTTTTCAACAATAAGTTACTCTGATATTTGGTGTTAATAAGTTCCACTATTGTAGACGAGAAACAAGAATCTCTGTCTTAGATCTAGATAGATGCAAGTATCGCACAAGGTCGCTCAAATTATTTTGGTTGATTAAATGTGTCGTTTTATCATCTTCGATTACGAACTCGTTATCATTTTCATCCTCTATACGGTATGTGGCAGTGTTTCCGAATATTGAATTTTATGTTTTTTTTTTAATTAAAGACTGTAGTTTTTATCATAGAAACGGAATATAAAATACAAGTTGACAATGCGGGTAGGTAAAAAAAAAATTATTCTCATACGAAAATAATGTGACGCGATAGATTTTTTTCGAACACCGCCTTTCATTAGTAGGAGGTAGTATAATAAGAAAATAGATGTTTCACCAAAAATATATAAAAAATGTTAAAATTTGTAAACTCAATGAAAGTGAAATAAAAGTCACAGGTTTACCAATTTTAAGTTGTTGTCCCTATTGAAGTGCATGCAAAACAGTAAACATTTTTTGAAGAGCTTTAACAAAATAAAAATTTGATCAGAAACCTTTTGGTTTAATAATGTACGAATGAATAATAGTGTTTGGTTTAATTGTCTTTGGATTAATAATTCATATATTTTGAACCTCAGGTCGATTTTGATGGTATAGTAATATATATGTTACTCGCAGTACATTTTTCAGTAACTACCTTTTGAATCCAATGAGTGGTTTTTACGAGAAGCGTGCACAAACTCTTTCAGTATACGATTTTATTATATGTATAGATAATATCGAGCTATAACCGCGAAAATAACGTTTTTTTCAAACATGTATGAATTTTTTTTAATAGATCTTGTATAAATAATAAATGCGTTTTTAAGTTGTTTTTGTGCCGATTTCACTTATTTATGGCGCATACGTTATTTGCGATGCCACTCTTGGCGAAGGCTGAAGTTTAAATATGTGCGTATACGCTATTTGAAATAAAATTGTTTTATCTTTGGAAAATATATATGTTTCATTTATTTAATAGCAGTCTTACATTAAAGTATTTAATAATGAGTATATTTGTAAATATTTAGTAAAAAATTGAAAATTTTTAATCTTCTTCATCTGTTTCGTTTAATGAATCCTTCACATCTGCGGAAGATCTAAGTCTGAGGTATTCATTATGAAGTTGGTTTGGAATATTGTTCTTATCGCAAAGAGCTTTCAAATCATTTAATTTAGCAGATGAGATTTTAAGATTATGAGATTAATGTTTATAGATTTTTGTTGGCGCATTTCGAAATAGCCGTACTTAAGTTTTAAACTACTTTTATCAAAATTGGCGGAGCGTAGCACGCTCAAATTTAATTTTGGTATAGTTAAATTAGAAAATAATTTCTAATCTGAATATTTTAGAGATATGCATTCATAGCTGAAAGGATTGGTTCTTGAACTTCGAATAATTGTAGGCTACTCGCTAGGTGCCCATAATGTTCGACTTCCAGTGAATGATTCTATCGTACTACTTATGAATGGAATCGACAGTCATCATACTATGACCTGGTAACAAATACGAAATGTTAAAACTGTTAATAAACGTGGAAGATGAAATAAAATACGCAATCATGGTCAAGATGGGAAGATTTTGTGACATATCAAATCAATGATAAAATCGGTGCAAGAGACCGTAAACAAAATGATAACGCACTCTTATGTGTTCAGTCAATCTGTGTTTCTCTTTATCCGTTTGCTTTTATTTCTAATTCTAAAGCTACTCTTAATTTAATTAATAAGTCCTTAGAAAATCCGAGAGATCGCGCCCGATAATTTTTTTTTTTTAGTTTAAGCCTATACTAATCACATTTCGAAGTTTCAAAGCAACAACTTTGTGTATTGGAAAACATGGAAAATACTAAGTTTCACGCAGTGATTAAACACTTTTTTTTTAAGAAATCAAAGCTAAGTTGGATGAAGTTCATGGCATATCTCCTCTTGATTTTGCAACTAATTACAATTGGGTAAATGAGGTTAAACGTGGCCATACATCCACAACAGATGAACATCGTTCGGGACGTCTATTGGAGGTGGCTATCCAAGAAACAATTAAAAAAATCCACAATATCGTTTCGAGTGATCAACGAATAAAAGTGAGCAAAATAGTTGAGGCCACAAGCATATCGTGAGGTACAGTAGTTTCAATTTTGCGCAAAAATTGGGTGTGAAAAAGGCTCAGCAGTATGAGGCCGTATTTGCTTTCCCTTTATGACAATGCATGCGTATACACATGCCCAGAGTCTATGGCCAAAATCATGGAATTAAAATTTTAATTGATCCGACTTCTTTCCAAATTAAAAAAAAAAATGGGTCACGTTGAACGAGGAGGTCATTAATAAAACAGAGGCCTTCTTTGAGGAACTTCCGAAATCATACTTTTTGGATGGTTAAAACCATTTGTAAAAGTGATTGATAGAGTTAGAAGGAGATTACTTATATTAAAAATTAAAAAGATTGTATTTCTATCTTTTTCTAAGGACTTATTGATCAAACCACGTACTATTGATTTTTATGGCGCTTACGTTATTTTTGCGGTCAAGATAAAAACAATATGGGGCTTACGATATATGTAATTGAAAGTGCGATATCTTTGAAAAAATATAAATATTTTATTTTTAATATTTATTGACACATTTGCATCAAAAAACCATCTTCGAAATAATGGCGCTGAAGTTGTTTTTGCGGTTAGGTCTTGGTATATTTATCCAATTATAAAATGAAAAATTAATTTGTTTCCTTTTGTGATTTTATTGTATTTTGAAAAATACAATAGTTTTTTGGATACATTCTATGAAGTATCTATGGAATTTATATTTTTCTAACTATATTTTTTATTTGAAACTGTCCCAAAGGGGAGAATCTGCGAATTTTTTGAGTTGCTTCAGGTCTCTGTAAATGATAGAGTTGCGAACATACCATGCAGCGTTGAGAAGCCTCCATTGGCCATACTTAAGAATGGTTTTATATAGTTGGAGCTGAGCCATCTCAATCTGGTTGGTTTATGGTTCAGATGTTTCCTTTTATTTTCAATGTGGTGCGTCAATCCAAGGTATTTGTCTGAGGTGTAGGTGGGTATGTTGTTTTCGTTTAGCTGGACCAAGGGAAAGGATGTGTGTCTAAGGGAAAAGGTGACAACTGGGGATTTGTGTGCGTTGAGGCCAATGTTCCTACTTTTAAGCCGTGGCTCCATTAAGATTAGCAGGCTCTGGAAAATTAATGAGGGAGCGGCTGGTCCAGATTGAGATGCCCGGAGGGCATGTAACTCTCATCTCTTACAGTCGTGAATTTTGACTGAATTTTATTGCTAGCTTATAACAAACAGCATGCTTGAATAATTCCAATTCGATGTCTCTGAAAAACGAATAAACCTTATACTAGAAATCGACGAATATACAAAATTTAATTCCTGACAAAGTGACAATACCATTAACATTGTATGGTATAAAAATGGGAAGCGAAGAATATGAATAGATGCATGTGTATCGTATACCATAGTTGCCAAGTTCAGCTTTTATATTTTGACTTGAAATGGATGTTGTATATTCTTATTTTTTTGTTTTTTTGACCCCTTGGAATTGTTGTTGTTGCTAGGTGTCTCTGCTGTTGCTGCTGCTGCGGTTGTTGTTGTTTTTGATTCGTTGGACTTGCGTGTTTTTGTAATATTTTTCAAAAGATAAGAATGCGACCAGACCAGCAGAGCAGAGCAGCAGTAGCAGCCCGGGCAAGCGAAAAAACGAATAGCATGGCATTTAAGCGGCGACATTCATAAAAATAAAAGAATAATAAGAATAAAAAGAGCCCAAAGAAGAAAAGGCAAAAATAAAAACATACTTACATACCTACCTACTCTACTATACACATAGATACTATATACATTCGTCAAGAAAGACGGGAGGGAGAGAGAACCCAAAAGTAAGAAAATAAAATCGGGCAAGACTTGTTATGCTCTTTTTATTACATTAAGTGACAGTTTTACGAGTAGCAATAACAACAAATACAACAATCACAACAACAATCAGAACAACAACAGCAACAACAAAGATACAAAACACCATAGTAAACTATGACCGCCGACCAGAAAACTAAAAACTACTCGTACATATATGAGTGAGTCAAAGGCGTTTGTGGTTTTGGTTCTTATTGTAGTTCGATCGTACTGCGTGCCTGCTTGCCTCTATGCCTGCCTAACTATTCAACGTTTATTCTTTCATAAGCTGAAAACATTAGCTGCCATAGGCGTGATTTCCTTAGGGGGACTAAGGCAAATGCATCGTATAGCTTAAAAAAATACAGATATTAATAAAGATTCGAGCCCCTTAGGTCACTAGCGTGTGTCATGGTTTACATGGAGCATCAAATACACTTGCAGATGTTTTTACAATATTTTTAAGTGAACATTTTTTGTTTGGATTAGCAGCTCCAAGGCCCCTACTCGTCCAAACGAGCCACTGTTCGGAGAACTCATGTTATAAGTATTTGTATGTGAAACAAAAGATTTAAACAACAAACTTGATTAGCGCCGTTGGTGCTTAGGACTTGCAACGGCGAAACGAGCGAGCACAGCTCACCAACCGACTGTGCGCGTGAGTTTAGGCATTTGTGCGGATTCTTTAATTCCGATTCTGATTCTTGAATATTGTTTAGTTTTAGTGCAAGTGTGAAATAGTCCAATACAAGTCTAATGGTGTACACATAACTATGTACATACATATTTATGCATGTATGTATGTAGGTAAGTAGGTGGAGATGACGGAAGAGAATGATGAGGACATAATAATGCTAGTGGGTGGATTGGTGATTAGGTTTTGATGTTCTCGGTTTTTGTATTATAATCAACAGAGTTCTTATTAGATTTTTTATTACTATTTCGCTTTTCTGATTTAGGAATTATTATCTATCTAACAAAAGAATTTTATTAATTCTTCTACGACTTTATTTTAAGTATGCGTCCTAAAGCAAAGTAAACTTAGGCGAAGAACCCATTAAAATTAATTCATTCATTAATTTTCGAACTCATTTTAAGAGTGTCCGTTACTTTTCAAATTGACGATAAGATACAACTAATTAATAAAAGCAGAAAAGAAAGTTAAAGCGGCACACACAAGTAATTTTGATCAATAAAGGTAGTTTTATCTATGCTGGGTCTGGACTGGATTGGACTGGACTGGGCGATTGTCTACTTTTTTCTATTCAAACAATCACAACTCATCATCATCATCATCACCATCACAATCAACATTGTGGTCCTCACTTATTCTCGGTGTCTATCTATCTGTGCGTGAGTGCGTGTGTGCGTTCATATGTGTCTGTTGCCCGATTTATAAGAAATTCTATTGTATTGTATTATATTGTAGTCTTCATATGTAGGTACGAGTATACTATACACAATTATCTATGGCAGGCAGGCAGCCAAGCAGCCAAGCAGCAAGTTAAAATACAAACAAATAAAAGAAATATGCATGTTGCCTCCTCCTACTCCTCCTCCTCCTCCTGACTAAAGGAACAACAGCAAAAGAAAATAGTAAAAGAAAAGGAAGGAAAATTGTTAAGAATAATACGGAAAAAGCAAATACCAAAAAAAGCAACGACAAAAAGAACAACAAAGAAAAATATTCGAAGTAAACGACAACTAAGCATAAGAAAAATGACCAGCGATAATTTTAATTTGAAACCAGTTTCTATGCTAAATAAAAATTTCTGCACCGAAGCGCCCAAAAGATCCCATACATTTATACATACATACATATGTATCTACATACATCCATACTTGTGTAAGAGGTAGACGCAGGTGAGGGTGAAGGCGACATCATTGGATAGATGGTGAATCCAAGAAAAGAAGACCACGAGAGAAGCATAAGAATTTGATGATTTTGTTTTTTATGTTCTTCTTATTTTTTGAACAACGTTACTTCTGTGCTGCTATGCCAGCAGTTCTTAAACTTACAAACATACATAACCCGTAGATACCTTCTTAAACACCATTCTTTTTCATGGACTACAACCATAATGATTTGATCTGAAATATTATTCGATCTATTGGCACTTTCCATGTCATTGTGTTATTACATTGTTTAAATGTTTGTATCGCATAGAACCATTAGTCCCCCATTCTTTCTATACCGCAAGTTATAGATGGGGATCTACCTTAAGTTCTATGCGGAATATCGGTTGCTGAATTTTGTTTCTAACTATGTTTCATGTTAAAGACCGACTTTGATTTGACTTGTTCTTTTCCTAATGAAGCCTTTATTTCAGATGGGTCCACGGTACGTTCAAGAACTACAACATGGCCTCGAATGCTGTTCAGTTAGTATGTAAAGAACTCTTTCCTTCTTTTGTAAATCAAAATGGTTGACAAGCTTCCTGAAATTAGTTCCCTCGTAATTTGAACTTTGGTTACTTGTATGTATGTTACTTTCATAAGTGGGACAACATGAAAATTGTTTGCACATAGAAAATTTACTAAACTTAAGCTTTTTTCTCCTAAGTATATTGGAGGTGGTTTCGACCCGAGTACTTGTTTGTTGTAGCATTCACTTCACCTAAATGCAGGGCGCTCGCAAAAGTTCGTGAGTTCATCCAGAACCCTTAAGTTCCAATGTGATGACTGCTACGATAAAAAATTAAAGGGTAAGGGGTTTGTGTGTACAAGGTGTAATCCACTACTGTCCAAGGTTGCTCCCTCTTTTTCTAAAATCAACCTGTGGAGTCCACGAACAGGGCCAGGTCCCTAAACGACATTTTGCCAAACTATCCAACTCATTGAAGAACGTTTTCCCGAAATATTGGGTTCGTCTACCCAATACATACATATATCTAAGATAGAAGAATTTTTTAGAGACAAAAATAAAGGAAATGCTAAGTTGTAAAGCTCGTGTCACCCTTAGCCCATAGTTTAAGAACCACTGTGCGTTGCTGTTATTGTTGTTCTTAATATTGTTGTTGCTTTTTAACGCAATGCCTCGGAATGGGTTATAATAACGCTGTTCGCCATGGACATGGATGGACTGGTTAAAGTTTCAGTGTGTTGTGTGTCGGAGACGTAGCAAGTGGCATAGCAGAAGAAATGATCGAACGGAGGATTATGAGACAGAAGTCACAGACAAAGATTGAAAAGAACAAGAAGATGAAGAGGAGGAGCAGGTGGAGGCTGTAGAAGAAGGCGTGAGTGCGCATGAGCAACGCAAGCGACGAGAAACAAAAACAACAACCACAATACAACATGGATGGGGACAACACAAACAAGTGGGCATGCGAGTAATTTTGTTGTTATTTGTTGTTGTTTTTATTAATGCTTTCTTCTTATTCATTGCCTCTGTTATTCCTCTTGTTGTTGTTTTTGTTGTTTCTGTGATTGTGGTTGTTGTTTCAGTCGCCGGTGGCTATTCACTGAATCTCTATGCTCTGAGAGATGAGTTGGATGCCTGAACTACATTACGAGAAGCAACTACACATGTACCAACATACTTACATACATGCATACATACACACATATGCATACTGCGTGAACGCAATGTCAAGAGAGAGAAAAACCAAACCAAACCAAAAGGCGATGACAAAGAGTGAGAAAAAAAGATCAAATAAGAAAATTCATGATTTAGATTTAAATAAAAAGCAATATTAAATTTTTCCATATATACATATAATAAAAATTATTATATAGTTATAATACTATCTTGGTTTTTTGTAATCAAAGAAAAATAAAACACGCAAGCAACATTGTCTTGCAATCGCTCGATCATAACCGATCATAAAACCAATAATTTTTCCAGTCATGCAGAAAATCACAAAGCCAGTTTTTCAATCAAACAGAAGAGTAAGAGCGTGCGGGAGAGTACAGTGTGAGTGTGACTCTGAGAGCAAAATGAGCAAATGCCGAGCGTACAAAATCAACCGAATCGAAACGAAACGAAAAAGAAACGACGACGACGACGACGACACATTAACAAGAAAATGAAAAACGAAACTGCAACAAGTGAAAAATGTGTTGCTGCATGCTGCAGCAGCAACTTGGCAACAGGTAGGGACAACGATGACGACGACTGACGACGGCAGCTAAAGCTAAGTAACCAACTTCAACATGAAAAGAGACTCACTCACTGGCTCGGCTAAGTAAGAGAGAGAGACAGAGAGAGAGAGAGGTAGATTGAGAGAGTAACACGCCATAAGTGTGAGCATCGACATGCGAATGCGGTCCAAAACAAGCTACCACATTTGGCTTGAACGAAGCCAAAAGAAAGATAAAGAAAACAACGACGAATATGAATGCTATACTACTAGTCCAATAGATTCCACTAATTAATAAATACCCTAATTGAGGTGTATATACTTATTTTAATATTCAAATTAATATGATGCTCATAAAAGAGAGAGAAATTGATTGGGTTTAATGTTTCTGGTTGTAAGGAACATAAGCAGGTGATAAGTACTCAATAATTAAAGAAAATAACAGTAAAATATCTTAAAATATACACCACTTAGTTTTAATTACACATTCATGTATTGATTTGTAAGTTTATAAAGTTTAGAAGCATTGTGAAAGTTATATTGTATAATATTGCATCTATAACAAAATAGAAAACCGACTTCAAATAGGGCAAATGGAATAACACAAAAACTATTAAAAAAAAAGAAACATCAAAATCGATTCACCAAGAAAAAAGTTCCGAGGTAACAAACAGATAACTACTGGTCAGATATTGATCAAATTTATATAGGACCACATGGCAAGCTCCAGCTTTCAAATACAAGAAGAATCATCAAAATCTGTTTCCCTAGAAAAAAGTTCTGATAAACACACATAACAAAAAAAAAAAAACACTCGAATTGATAACAATCTCCTTTTTTTAAGTCGGTTAAACATTACAAGAGTACTAATTGCATACGACTCTATTTATGATCATTGGAACAGATAATATATTAAATTACAAGGAAGAAGGAAATTATAAACTCAGTCAGTATTATACCTAGATAAAAAAATAACTCTAGCTCTCCCCAAGCTTGAACAGACATCTAAAATGTGTTCAACGAAGGAAAAAAGTTATAAATTAGGATAATAACTCACGCGGATTGCCTTAAAATTTATTGTTTCTGTTTAAACTGTAAGGGTGCTGCAGTATGTACAACTGCAGCCTTGCGGCAGAGGTGAATGATCCTTGGCCGACTGATGTCGGGTGATTTTGGGACGTAGACCCGACCATTCAGGGGAACCTAATCAATTTATTGTAATTTCTTGTATTACTCTAAAGCAGAGTTTCTCAGTGCTTCGTACAATAGATATTTTCCCGATTAAATTTATAGCTCTATAAGGTTAGAATTTTCAATTTTAAAGAGGTCCATGACCGAAATATTTTAAAGTAGATTTTTTAATACAATACATGATATTGACTAAGATGTATAGGAAGAAAAATAATTGTTAAAATGAACAGTTTTTGAAATACATAAATTCTTTGGACACTGATGATTATATTGTAAATACCTCCAACTGGATTTGTATAAAATGAATATACCCTTTTCACCCATATATGGATAGAGGGTATTAAAATATCTGCGGCTATTGAGATGTTGTCAAACCTCTTTTCCTGCTACATTCAAAATATGCGCAAGAGAGTGGTGCTCAACTTCGTGTTTCTTACATTTCATTTATTTTTTGAGTTCTGATCAACGGAACTCACCTGAGCTGCTTTGAGTTACTCTCATCAGTTAGTTAGTTTACGACTGCGGTTCGGTTCGGTGTGCCTAGGATTCTTTTCTGAGCGCAATAAGAATTTACGGCGCCGCAAAAAGTGAATGTGCGTTCGACGAAAATCAATTGTTATAATTTTTTTAAATAGAAAATTTATTTAAAAAATAAAAGAAATTATACAAAATATACACATATAATTCTACTATTAGAAAGAAAACGATTCAAAATTTCTTGAAAAAAAAAGTGCATCAAAAGAAATCAATTTTTTGTGTGTTTGTGCTCGCTTTTGAGCGAGAAATTCCAACAACGTTCCACAAGTGTGTTCCTGTGCTTATGTGTGTGTGTGTGTATCTGCATCTGTGTATCTTTGGTGCCCCAAAGCGTTGAACAACACCAACAACACCAACAAAATGAAGTTAAACACGTTTTGCTAATAAAAAATACATACAAACACATACATACTTAAACATAAATATGTACGTGTGTATGTGTATGTTTACATATAAAAATATATTAAAAATTTATACATAAAAAAGAAAAAAAATTGGTAAAAAAATTCAAAAATCAAAAATTCTGCACAAAACAAAAAAGAAAAAACAAAAACCAACAAAGTAAATGGTAGGTGCGATTCATAAAAAATTTATGTCTTTTGAAATGAGTCAATTTTAAATTAAGCAAAATAAATGTCACCTCATTTGTATTAATAATTTAAAAGCGAAAAATTTAAATTATCTTCGAAAATATAATAAAATCCATTAAACATTTTGGAAAAAATAACAAAACAATAATGGAATGGAATGGGTGTGTGTGAGAAAATACAATTTGAAATATACAATACAATAAATTATGGATATGTAAATTAATATAAAAATTTAAATTTACAATTTAATGTTTAATAAATGCATAAATGACAAGAACTTTAAAAGCGAATACATAATTATAAATATGTTCCATTAAACATTTGGGAAAATAGTAGTACAATATGTAGAGAATATGATGGAGTGTGAGACAACAATAAATTAAATAAATGTACAATTCATATTAATACGAAAAATATGCTTTAAAAGAGAAATTATGTTAAATTTTGTTCGAAACCCATTAGTGATTTAGTGTGTGAGAAAATAATATTGGAAATATCATAAATGGTATACCATATACCATACATATGAACAAATGCATAAATTTGTATGTAAAAGCCAAAAATTTTAATTATATCTATTCGATAATAGTATAATAAAATTCATTAAGAAATTAAATTGATATTAAAAAAAAAAGAAGGAGTGTGTGAGAAAATACCATTGAATATGGTATCATAAATTATCGCTTGTAATTAAAATTAAATTTAAAAACTTAAACTAATTATAATAAATTATGCGCTCAAATCAAATAAAATTATGATGGCCAACTAGTACTACTGCAAATATACATACACACAATATATATAGCATTCATGCTTATTGTAAGTACAATATTTGTATGTATGTAAGCTTTAGTTGATCGTTAGCTTTTGCTTTTGCTTTTGAGTATTGCAATAAGCTTTAGGCCTGTCTGTCTCTTTGTCCGTAAACTTCTCTTCTCTTCACTTCCCAAACAAACCAAAACCAACGAGCAACTTGACTCAGATGCTGCACGTCATTGCCGTTGCCGTTGTTGCTCTTATGGGCTGCTCTAGCTTGTTGTTGCTGCTGCTGCTGCTGCTCAAAGCATAACGCCCAGTGTTGCCACGTAATGTCTGCATTGAATTTTGTATAATATTTTGTAAAGAAAAAAAAAAAAACAAAAGCAACAAAATAATATTTTTCGAATGAATCTATTGCGCCCGCACTCTTTTTCTCAATACTTACATATTTCTTTTCTTTGGCGTGAGTGTGCTTATGTTGATGTGCCTGTGTGAGCGCGCCTTAGTGGTAACAATAAAAACAACAACAACAACAACAACAACAACAAGAAAAATGTAAATGAATATGGAAATATGAAAAACACGTTTTCTTTTATATGTATGTATGCATGTAAAAATGTTGTAAAGAAAGAATGGAATGAAACAAAAAGAAAAGAAAAGCAGTGCGACTTCTTGACTCGCATTCATTGCAATATGCAACAGCACAAAGACAAGAAGATAACTTCTTCGAATATTGTACTTCGTGGATATTACAATAAATGGATTAACTTAAATCGAAACTCAAAACTACTCGACAGAGACTATGAACTATGATATCGATGACGACGACGTTGTCTCTTGGTTATTACCAGCATTTTTTTTATTGTATTTTATCTCTTATGGGATGGGATTATTTCTTTTCTTATGACTTTAGTTCTATAACTCTAAATACCAAAACATACTCACTCACTTACCATATGAGATATTGAAATCATTTGATTTGCATTGCTAATACTGTAAAGTTATGTTTTTTTTTAAGAAGAAAAAGTTCAACAGATAATACATGTTCATAGAAAAACATAAAAATGAAATTATTAAAACTAAAGTCATAAATTATGGTAATAAGATCGTAATATTGTTAGTTTTATTATAGTTTTGAAACCCTAGACAAATGAATGAACAAGTTGCCCATACAAAAAAAATTAAATTTTAATTTTAACATAAATTTTATCTCTGTAGAGAGTGAACATTTCCGAGAAAGAGGCACCCAAACCGAAACAATTAATTAAATCTTATCTTTTTAGCCGCAAGCATTTTCTTAAAAACTCATTTACTGGGCGTTAGATAAAATGTTTTATACATACATACTTACTATGGTATGTATATGGGTTCAGAATAAATATCCCCATTATATTGGAATAATTGGAGTTCAATTAATTTTTTATGAAGTTTTTTTTTACCATATTGTATCTCCTTATAAGTATTTATAAATAGGACATACAATAATGTTTCAACTCTTACATACTAACACTTATGTTAGAAGGACATCCATTAAGGAATGGAAGGGTCTACTTAACACAACGGGCTTCTTAATAAATATGCAAAAGGGTAGGTCGATCATTACAAAGCAGTAGAAATGAGTTTCTTGTACGGACATGAGCTCTGGCTAGTGGATTACAGTTTGGGGCAAGTTTATCCATATACGCTTTTACTAGCAGTACTTGCAAATCTTTGATATACCACGGAATTATTGTGATTGTTCTAAGGATCTTGGATTGAGCTTTTTGTATAACTTCAATTTGGAGCCATATGTCTATTTTATTTTAGTAATAGAATTATACAGTAATGCGTGATACTCAAGGCTCAGAGCAGATTTAGAATAAATAAGCCAGTGGAAACTTTGTGCTCTTAGTTTTGAGTATGTCTTTGTGATGTTTATCCAAGTGAACACCAAGATGAGTAACCTCCTGAGTTTGAGGAATTGTAGCGCCGTTTAAAGTTCCTGTCCGATGATTTATTGTAAATGTAACGAGCTTACATTTCTGTTCATTGACTCTTGCATTATTTTAATATGATTATTTAGATCTGTAGCAGCTTTAATGGGGTAAACAAAGTTGATGTGACAATTCGAAAACTTGTTGAAATATCAGCAGTGTATAACACGTATAGAGTTGGCCTCAGAACAGTGCTTTGAACTTTTTATGAAGTGAATAACAATTTATATTCATACGGGTTTATATGGTAGCTATCTGCACTATGTATTTGTACAAACATCAGAAGCGAAATGTAAGAAAAAAAGGGAGATTTTTTAAATTAAACTTCTTATTGCGCACTAAGTCGGGTAGTACACGATGAAGCTCTACCGGTATCTGATGCACCCAGTGAACGATCGTTTTCAACTCTTCGTAGGTTTAAAACTTATTTACGAAATGCCGTTGGCGAGGACAGATTAAACTATTTGCCTTTTCTCAATATCCTTGGAGATATCGAAGTCTCAAGCGAAGAAATTTTGGACATAATGGCAGCACTGCCCAGAAGAGTGGATATCGTTGTATAAACTAAACGTTGCCACGGACAAAGATCTAAATAATAAATTGGAGTTATCGTGCTAAAACATATTGTCCTATAATATCTTGGACTTGAGTTGGCATTTTTATGTACCGAGAACCTATGAGCAATAAGATGCAATAGCTTATAACAAATTACACATTTAGAAATATCAGAAAATTGAACAGACAAAACAGTTGTTCCATTCATGTACTTTGGAGTCTCGGAAGTTACCTTCAATACATTACAAACACTTTGTATGACATACGAAGGGTTAAGAGAAATTTGCTACAGAATAAATACCTATAAGATATGTTAAAAAAGAATAGGTACATATCTTCTGCGATATGTAATTCTATTAAAACTAAGACTGTGCTGCCATGTTGGAATCTTGTAGAGAGAATCTTGGTTTTTTCTTATAGTGTAGATACTTAAGCCGTAACAACCTAAAACATCAATCAACTAAATGAATATAAATTTTTCAGTCATAGTTAATAGTATTCCAAGACAGCATGATATAAACTTACATAAATACACATCTACATATACATATAGAGGTACATATATGTATGTATACTGTATAGATATTATAGCATCAAATTAATAGTTTAACACATTTACTATGGTTGTGTATGGTATATGTAGGTATTTTTGTTTTCTATTTGGAATTTTAAATCGTCTGCTTGTATATTTTAACTATTGTATTGCGAGTGGCGCATGAAACGCAAAGGTCATTGAACAGTGTAGATCCATTCATGATACTTTGTTTGGTTTTATTAAGTACCCAAAATCTTAATTCAAACTAATCCGAATCGAATAAAAATGGAAATACATAAATTGTATTTTCTGAAATTAAAAATCTGAGTTATTAGAGTATGGGGAAAACATTTTTATATCTCTGCATAGATTAAAGAAGAATTTTTTTTGATTTTCGATACGCTTTTTTAAGGTTTAACAATTTTAAATTTATTTTTTTTTGTCTACTCGTATAACCGAAAAGCTTTTAGTTTTTTTATAAGCAAGAGGGTCCTCAGAGTGCTCAACTTGTTTCCGGTTTATGTCACGCCCTTTCGATCCACCTAATGCAGGGATACAATTCTTAAATACATAGATAATCGTCCATTTCTCAAGAACTAAATAATTGAAAATTATTTTTACCTAGATTAAAACAGAAGTCCTTCTCTCCAAAAATCTTCCAAAGATACTTATGACCCGTGCCACAAGTTATGTTGGATTCATTAGCCTACCGACTAAAAACCCACTATCGCCTCAAATCGCGTTAAATCCCTTCGGCACCGCCAAAGCATTCCTTCGAAGGGAGGGATAGTACGCTTATTTAAGCAGACGCCATTGTTAGCTCGTACATTCGAGCGCCCCTCATTATGTTGGCAGAGAAGAATGCCCAGTCGTCCACACATGTTATCATTGGCCTTACAATCTACTGTGAGCTTCAAAGAAATCCGAGGCGTGCACATATTCTTCGTCGCTCCACTTCGAAACGGGGGCTCTCATGAACAAGATGGTCCGGATCCTCCACAACAACTCTACAGAAACCACACAATGGATCCGCAAAGTACCTTTGAAGATGGCCAGTTGTGAATTGAATAAATTCGAATCCCACGTCATCAGAACGACGGTTATGCCAATCTGGAATATCTGGGATGAGCTGCTATATTCTCCGTGGTGCCCTACTCCAGCTGTGCTGCCATAGATTTAGGTGTCTGGTCTTAATCTCTTCTATGTCTGTTACCTGAGAAGATGTTCGCGCAGGGCTTCCAGATCAATTGGAAGTCCTCAGGTTAGCAAGCCTGTGAATACTCCTTATACCACGAAGGTATGACTTGGTTGCAAGTGCTATGAATTTACTCACGGAACCTAATAGAACCCGAGATTGTTGTCTGGGTCCCCCTAGGTTTGAGAGAATCCTGCCTGTTATGGCAGTTGCTTTTTTGGTTGACTCGTTTAAGTTCAACTTAAAGCATAGTCGGTGATCCAAGAGTACACCCTGGTATTTGATGCAAGTCCTCGACTCAACTACATGGCTCCCAACTCTCTATGATCTTCCCCACCATAGAAATTCATGTCAACACATCCTATAATTATTGGATTCTTCACCCAATACTGAATACCCACCCAATAAATGAAAGATTGATCCTGTTAGTAACAAAGAAAAAGAAAACACAAAATTTTTATTTCTTATAACTTTGAAGTGATTTTTGTATTAGGATTGGAGAAGAAGCAGACATCATTTCAATATCCACTTTAAGGCGTATCCAAAAAAGAATTTAATTCATCTACATCTTTCAATTAAGATTAATTTACATTTTGTGAATGCCATGTTTATTGTAATAATTGATATATTGATGTACGAGTAATACATTCACTTCAATTTATATGCAAATTTTTTCTTTGTGACACAACAAAAACAATTATATTTTACGACATTAGCTACATGTTTTGTGTGTGTGTAGTCTTGCGACAACTTTAATATACAAAGAACCACTCTATAGTAAAACGACATTCTTATTGTACAACATCGCCTACATTAAGTTTATAGAATGCAATTATGTGGGGAGAAAACGCCGGCGATAAAATTGACATGGTTCTTTTTCGAAAAAAGGTTAAAACCTTTTTTTTGTTTTAAAAGTTGTTGTGCTCATTTCCAAATACTAGTTAAATATATTAAACAAATACCTGTAGATTACAAAAGATACAGCGAGACCACTCGTGGTGATGAAATATTGTATATTCGTAGCTATTATACTGTACGATATATGAATATTTCAGATGTTGTTTGTTGTTTCAAACCCTTTCCGCTTTAATTTCCTTTTTGGACTATTAGCCTAAAAACAAAACGAAAAGCAATATTCATATTCTAACAAAAAGATTCGAGCAGGTAGTCATCATCAGATGCTAAAGATTAATGAATACTCTAAAGAAACTGACAACGCATTTAAGTAAAGAAACAATAACACACAAGCCCAGTAAACCAAACTAATGATGAAAGAAATGAAGATGAAATACCCGCATGATTTCAAAGTTTTCATCATACTTATACACACATATGTATGGTATATTGTAGTATTTAGTTCATAGATATTCATAGATCTGTTGAGAGCTGAATGCTTTTTAAACATTTGCTTCAATCATAAAGAAAAGAACGTATGTATGTATCTATTGTGTTAAGCTTCAATAATGAGTAGAATTGTCTTTGTTCAATCCCACAATCTAACGATGACAACAGCATTATTTTTCGATCTAACATACCTAAATACTTTTATATAGATTTAAGATTTTTTTAGTGACATAGCACTCGGTTTGGGTCGTTCGTTCTCGTTTACTTAAAAAAATTCCTAGAATTTTTAGTGGGCAACTTTATAATTTTTATACGACTGACACTTTAATGACAACAATGCATTAAGCACTCAAAGATACTGAAAAAAGGAACGAACGAACGATGTCTCTATAACGAGAGATTTATATGACGAGATAAAGAAAAGAAATAAAAATGGATAAGAAAAGAGAAAACAAAACAAAAAGATTCTTTTAATAATGAATAATTTCTACCTGAATGAAATCAGCGCAAACTTATTTACTTTCAATTGCGAAATAAAAACATATATATGAGATACAACTGAAAAAAGAATGTGAAAACAAATGCAACAAGAACAAAAAGCAAGTTCGTGTCTTAAGTCTTTTGTTTTTCAATGTCAAATGATTTGCTAAGAGAAATCGACATTGTTAAAAACAACAACAACAGACTAGAGGTGTGAAATATGAGAGTTAAGGCAATGACATAAATAAAGTATGCAAAGTAAGGGTTATGAATTTTATTTTATTATCTCGAGCAACAAATGAGCAAGCAAGTCCCTTCGATTTATCAGATACACAAAGGAAATAGGCCGCAATACAGCATTTCTCTACCTCGGTAGCTAAATAGTAGAACTTGTGAGGATAAAGTCTATCGGATATGCAAAAAACATGAAATATATACACCGTTCAACAATATCTGGATCTTTAATTTGATATCAGTCAATACTTCGTATTATCAACTTTAATATGTAAACAGTATTGTTTGTTATATGGTTTAGAGATGTGCAAAAAACGACATTAAAATGCGTACGCGATTTGCCGTAATTATTTGGTGTGAATATGAGTATGTATGTAATGTATGATTTGTAGTGTGAATAATATTCCTAATCACTTTTTCATGTATCACCTCAAATGAATAGTACTAGTAAATTATACTTATTCAAATGATTACTAGTACACAATAGATAAAGAGTTGTTGGTCTCGCTCATTTACCCCTAAAAAAAAATATTACAAAGCAAAACAACAACAACGTGTTCATTCTCTTAACTCTCCCTCTCTCTCTTTGTTAAATCGTAATATCTTTACTTAAATATCAATTTGTATGGTATACTATTGTATTTGTATGCGAAAACAACATCGTTTTATCCATTGTAAAGTAAGTATAAGTATAGATAGTACCAGTAATTATTTGAAAGAGTATCGATAATACCAGTCATCATTCCAAAAAGTATAAATAATACTAGTATTTATTTAGAGTTTGTACATTAAAAATTTGTACTTATCTTCTCGCGTACGCATGGTACTAGCAAGATGAATATTGAATACAATAAATATGATTAAATATTTATGAGTACATGCAGAAATGGGAAATGTAATTATAATCACATAATGTCAGTAAACCTTCCAACTCACATTTGAATAAAGTTTTGAGAAATTTGTGGCTTAACGCAGAAGATTTTGAAAGAAGTAGGTCGGCGCTTTGTTGGAACACTTAAAGTTCGAACAGCTGTCACAGACCATATGAAGAAGACTTAAGGTAGAAGGAGACTTAAGGTACTCAAGATCATTTTTAATACGTAATAAACATTAATCGATGCTAATCGATAATCTTGTGATTATGAAACTATATATTCTTGTTGCCATTATTACCTGCTATTTCAGTACAACTATAGATATATAATGAACTTTAAAATATTCTTCCATAATGTTCCCATGGCGTGAACAATAAAACACGAAGCCTTTAAGATAAATAATACTTATATCCATTTTATGCTTAGCGAACTATGAAAATGGTTTTGTTTTTATTTAACACATTCCCATATTGTGCATGAAGCATGTAAGCATCAGTAAACGAACAAACATGTGAAATTCTTCACATATTTTGTAGTATTTTATTTGTTAAAGCAATCAAATTAAGATTGAATTACTTGTACTCGTATGTATGTATGTATGAGTATAACAGAAAAATTTATTTATTTATTGTAAATTGAATTGAATAATTTAACTAATTGTCGTTCCTTTTTTTTTTGCTTTTCTTTTTTCTAATAGCATCATGCGATTTGATCATCGAATAAATATGTCGCGTTTGAAAAACTGTTGAAAATGTGGAAACAAATTGATAAAGTACGTGTTTATCATAAACCGAACCTACCCGTAAACCACTTATACTACGAAGAGAAAAACATATCGAAAAGGAAGGACTTGTATAGTACAATTCAATTTTAATACGAAAGTACTAAGAAAACTTTGTACTGTTAGTGAAGAGTGAAGTTTGGGGGCATACTTAGCCCTAACCAAAATTATGATTTTAAGTGACAGACAACGAAAATGTTTGCCTACCCAAGAGCAACGATATCGGGTTAAAGTTAAAACAATGATTAGTCATAAGAAAAAACGTGTGAAAGACTTTAATGAAAACTTCATTAAAAGGAGCACATATCGACACGATTGTTTCATTATCTCCATCATATTTGTGCTTCAGCTACTAATAAACATTACGCCAGCATTGGGGACTGATACATCCGGTACCACCTTGGATTTATCCACTCTACGAAAAGTGCCTTTCGAGCAACATCTTTCAGCATTTCCATTTCCAAGGCGGCGCTCATCCCCCGGGGAAATGCAATCACGTGCCGTTGACACCAGCGCTGATTTTGAAGTGTTAGAGGGTCAACCGCGTGGCACGCTCGTCGGCTATATTCCAACAAAGCCAAAGTTCACGTATCGCTTCAATGAGCCGCCGCGTGAATTTACATTAGACCAAGTCACTGGCGAGATCAAGACCAATATGGTGCTTGATCGTGAGGGTATGCGAGATCGTTATGATCTTGTGGTGCTCTCATCACAGCCAACATATCCTATTGAGGTACGCATTAAAGTGCTCGACATTAACGACAACTCGCCTGAATTTCCAGAGCCAACAATTGCAGTTTCTTTCTCGGAGAGCGCTGCATCAGGAACGCGTTTATTACTGGATGCAGCCACCGATCTTGATATTGGTATGAATGGTATTACTGACAATTACACCATTGTAGATGGTAATTCTGAGAACAAGTTTCGGCTAGTTACAACAGCCAACCCTAGTGGTGATGCTTCGTATTTACATTTGGAGACGACAGGCAATCTGGACCGAGAATCTTGTGGTTTCTATCAGTTGAATATCTCTGCAAAAGACGGTGGCATACCGCCAAGGCAAGGCTTCTTGCAAGTCAATGTTACCATACTCGATGTGAATGATAATCCGCCGATTTTCGATCACAGTGATTATATAGTCTCGCTTAATGAGTCTGTTGCGCCAGGTACGCCAGTGCTACATGTGATGGCCTCGGATAATGATCTTGGCGACAATAGCAAAATCACATATTATCTTGCGGAAACTGAGCATCAATTTACTGTCGATCCCGATACAGGCGTCATATCAACGACAGAGCGTTTAAATTGTCAACCCACTCAAAATGACAAACACACTAGGCAGGCAATACCAAAAGGTCCACGTAGTTGTGTCTTTACAGTATTTGCACGAGATCATGGCTCGCCGCGGCAGGATGGCCGAACTTATGTCACCGTGAATCTACTCGATTCGAATGATCATGACCCGGTCATTAGTTTTCAATATTTTCAGCCTACAGGTAGTTTTGCCACAGTGGATGAAAATGCACGCAATGGTACTGTCGTTGCAGCCATATCCGTTAATGATACTGATCGTGGTGTGAATGGTGAAACTACATTACGTATAGCAGCTGGTAATGAACTAGGTCATTTTTGGCTTGAGGAGGAACATTCATTAGGATTAGTCCATGTAAATGCTGTACTTGATCGCGAGGAAATCAGCAAGTATAATTTGACAGTGATCGCAATAGACAAAGGTACTCCACCGCGAATGGCCACTGCGCACTTGATTATACACGTGAACGATGTAAACGATCATGAACCTGTGTTCGAGAAGTCAGAATACTCTGCTGTACTGAGTGAACTGGCACCTATTGGATTCTTTGTTGCTTCGACAACTGCGACAGATGAGGACACTGGTGTTAATGCACAAATTTTCTACTCAATTATTTCCGGTAATGAATTGCAATGGTTCATCATTGACGCGGATACAGGATTGGTGACTACGCGAGGACTTCTCGATCGAGAAATGCAAGACAGTGTTGAGCTAAGCATTTCAGCACGTGATGGTGGTCCTAACCCTAAATTTGCCTACACTCAACTTAAGGTGACGATACTGGATGAAAATGATGAAGCACCGCAATTTTCACAGCAACAAATTAATGTTAGCCTTAGTGAGAATAATGCGAAACAAACGTTGGTCGCAACTCTGACTGCTACTGATCATGATCAGGGTACGAATGGGTCGGTGACTTTCTCGTTGTCGCCAAGCGTTGAACGCTTATATCCGCAGCAATTTGCGATTGACTCCATAACCGGCCAATTAACAACGCGAAACGATCTCGATCGTGAGACAATAGCGAATTATGAGATTTTTGTGATCGCACGTGATCAAGGTGCACCCCCACAATCAGCCACAGCTACTGTGCTGCTTACAGTCGACGATATGAACGATAATGATCCAGAATTTTATCCAAAGCACTACATATACACGTTGTCTGACAATGATGGGGTTGACGCTGATCATGATCATGACAATAACAACAGCAACAGTGACCGCAATGACCAAAAACAACAACACAAGTCGTCATCGTCTTCATCGAAAACTCTTTTAAAAGTCACGGCAACTGATCGCGATGCAGGCGATAATGCCTTAATTACGTACAATCTAGAGTCAGGTGGCGACAGTTTTTTCCATGTCGATGCCAGAACTGGTGCAGTAATGTTGCGTAGTAATGGCAGTATTCTAAGTGACATACATCGTTCCCCTAAGGCGCACTTTGAGCTAAGAATTTCAGCAAGGGATCGCGGTAAGCGACGCAGTAAAGAAGATGCGATTGTCGAGATTATGTTGCAATCCAAAACAGAGATACTTGAATTTAGCTCATATGCCGGTTATGAGTTTCAAATTGTTGAAGACCATGAACACCAAAATAGACAGCCACAGACGATGGTTCGTGAAGTTGGACGTGTACAGGTGAAGTCATTAGCAGGCAAACCGTCGTCGTCTCTGCCATCGAATATCGAGTACTTTATTATCTATGGCGATGCGATGGATAATTTTGCAATCGATCGTCTGAGTGGTCGCATCAGTACAGCTCATCGTATTGATCGTGAAGCACAAGCACATTACCAACTAGTTGTATTGGCGCGCAGTGGCCTTGCGTTCGGCAAGTGCAGCGTGAACATTGCTATAGCTGATTTGAACGATAATGCACCAATATTTGAGAAAGATCGTGACGGTGAGATACTGCTGCCAGAGAACGCCGCCGTTGGTCAGGAAATTTATTTATCAAGAGCGCGCGATCGTGATGCCGGCATCAACAGTCGTGTCACCTACACGCTCACCTCTAATCCCGACAAGCAGTTTCGCATTAGTGAAACAACCGGTGTACTTTACCTACAACAGCCGGTACATGCCGAGCCAGGTAGTGTACTGCATGTGGAACTAATGGCCACAGATGGCGGCACACCCACGCTATCAACAAAACTCACGCTGCCGATACACATTGCCGATGTCAACGACCATACACCTGTTTTCGACCATACTTCGTATGAGACTTCTTTGGTGGAATCAACAAAAGTAAACACTCGCTTCTTTGCGCTCGCTGCAACAGACAACGATCTTGGCCCAAACGGTCGAATTTCTTATCAAATTATTGAAGGCAATACGGAACGTATGTTTGGTGTGTTCCCGGATGGATATCTTTTTGTACGAGCACCTCTGGATCGAGAAGAACGCGACTACTATGCTTTGACAGTGGCCTGTCGTGATGAAGGCGTACCGTCACGCTCGTCAGTGGTACCAGTAATAATTCACGTCATTGATGAGAACGACAATGCTCCTCAGTTTACAAATAATACTTTCACCTTCAATATTGCAGAGAATGAACCACCAGATTCATTTGTAGGTAAATTAACGGCCACTGATCGCGACATCGGGCGTAACGCAGAATTGATCTACACGCTGACAATGCCAGCCCAAGATTTTACAGTTGATTCTCGTAATGGGTTTATAAAGACACTGCGTTCGTTTGATCGCGAGTCTTTGGTGCAGCGTAGACAGAGATCATTAGAGAGTGGTGGCAGTAACAGTATCGCTGAAGATGTAAAATACGCCGGTGCTGAGAATTACATTCAACTGGAAGCCATTGTATCAGATAATGGTGTGCGTAGACTGTATGACAAAGTTAAAGTAAAGATTATCATAACTGATGTAAATGACAATGCACCACAGTTTTTGAGAGCGCCATATCGAGTACAAATATCGGAAGGTGCCAGTATTGGTACACATATCATGCGCGTTTTTACTGTCGATGCTGATGAGGGTCTCAATGGAGATGTATATTACACGCTGACGGCTGGCAATGAGCATGGTCTCTTTATAATGGATAGCGCCACAGGTCAGCTGTCACTAGCCCGCCAATTAGATCGAGAGAGTCAGGTAGTTCACCGATTAACCGTAGTTGCAAAAGATGCTGCATTAAAGAATCCATTAAGCACTAATAGTACAATTATAATTGAAGTGCTTGATGAAAACGATGTAGCGCCGGAATTCTCACAGACAAGTAGTGAAATATCAGTATTGGAGATGACTCCCACTGGCACAGAGTTGATGCGTTTTAGAGCTACCGACTCTGACGTGGGTGTCAACAGTCAAGTAACATTTAGCATAACTGCTGGTAATCGTAAAGATACCTTCCACATTGATGCCATTTCCGGCAGTTTATATCTGCATAAGGCTTTGGACTATGAGGAAACTACAATTTATAATCTGAATATAACTGCTGCCGATGGCGGCATACCACGCCTTTCGACAACAATAATATTTACGATTAATGTAGTCGATCAAAATGACAATCCTCCGAGTTTTCCCAATACGGCTATTGTACGTCAGATTAAAGAGGGCATTGCATTAAAAACTCCCATTGTTACAGTAACAGCCGATGATCCTGATTCCGGTTTAAATGGTAAAGTCACATACGCAATTACCAAACAAGAACCGGAATTACCAGGTGGACGCCACTTTGGCATCAATACGCAGACTGGAGTTATACATACACTACGAGAGATCGATCGTGAGCGCATAGATACTTTCCGTTTGACAGTGTTAGCGACAGATCAAGCTCAGAAACCCGAGAAACAATTATCAACTGAAAAACTTGTCACAGTCATTGTGGAAGATGTTAATGACAACGCGCCCATATTTGTTTCCATGATTGCGGCATTGATGCCCATTTCCTTGAGAAATAAAGGAATTCCCGATGAAATGGGATTGTTTGTGATGCAAGTACTTGCCCGTGATGCAGATTCTTCAAGTAATGGACTCGTTACCTACGAGATTGTAAGTGGCAATACGGATTTGTTTCATTTACAACGCACCACAGGCGCAATTACATTAGGCCGATCGAATGCAAAACCAGAGTTACGTTACCAGTTAGCTTTAAAGGCTACCGATGAAGCGGTACAAAGTGAACGTAAGAGTTCCGAAGTTTATATTACAATAATAACAGTAGGTAATGATGTACCTGGTCCCGTGTTCGAACAACGTTCTCAAGCTGGTTCGGTCTATGAGAATGAACCAATTGGTACGAGTATACTAACGGTTACTGCGCATCTCAACTCAAGTGATATTGAATATTATGTGACAAATGTAACCGCGGCTTACGGAATAGGAAAAAGTGCTCAAGTAGATCGTCTATTCGATATTGATGCTAAATTAGGCATACTGTCGACATCCGCGGAATTAGATCGTGAAGCTGGACCAGACACTTATGAAGTGGAGATTTATGCAATTGCTTTGGGTGGCAAACCAAGAACTTCAAGAACTACGGTAAGTGTTGAAATTGACTATACACACTATAATATATTCTCATATAATTTAGTAGCATAAGAGTGCATTTTTCGAATATAGTAAAAGCGGATGGAGTTTTTAAATGTTGTTCAGAACCATTTTGTTATTGTTGCACAAAGACTGTTGTGTCTTGGTTGATGTTTTAAGGGCTTATCAGCGAGCAATGGGACGACACTAATGCGCTTTTAATGTTTGCCACAGATATGAAATGTTGATTACACGCAAAAACCTTCTTCTGATTCAATGACGAAATTAAAGACAAGAACGGACTAGTAAGGTGACGTCGGAAACCACAAGTGCTCAGAAATGCTTCTCAGTGTGAGATTCGCTTTCTCGTGCCTCTCGGTGTTTAACTTTTAAAAATGCAAATTAACAAGAGCGACTGAGCAAAAACCCGTATCCAAAAATACCTATGTGGTATGTATTATACATACATAACTATAACTATATGCACCTTTTCTCAATGAACACCACCAATAACAAAAAAAATATGTACGAATAAAAATTGAAATCATGTGTTAACATTCCAAAGATTTTTTCACTAGTATGATTTGCCATTATCACTACAGTCTGATGTTTTTGAAATATCCCACTTGAAATATACATATATTGGCATAGTCATCAGCGCGAGGATTATTAAATGAGCCTTGTTTAGTCTGAACATATGATGTGCATATTATAATTCTGGAAGAACTACCTAATCAGTTTTTTGTTGCATAGATTTTCTACTTAACTTCTCACTTCCTTCTCCTTAAATCCAATTTTGTGGCAGATTTAAATTGTTTTAATTTTGTATCCCACCCTTGTAACAAAAAACCATCTATTGCTACCAATAGAAAACACATAGTAATTTTCGCATCTTGACGTGTCTTAAATGATCATTTCTCTGATTTCTGTGGTCTTTATTCATAGACATATCGCTCACTTACTGCCTAATTTAAAAACACGATTTTTGAGTTAATTATGCAGAATTATTCGTTAAATCATGTTTTATTTTGTGTAATTCAAGTTAATAACTTACATACTCTCCGCGTGAGAAGAGAAATCAAAATATCTTCTATAATTGGTCAGCTTGTATGTAAATTTAAATCTTTTTAAGTGAGCGACATAAAGGTGAATTATTTTCCATTCTAACAGGCATGTACCAGAAATTTCCTTCAACCTCATATCAACCTAATTATAATTCTCTGGTTCCAGAAATCCCTTTTGATGGTTTTGAAATCTCTGATGCTTATAAATACGGTTATTGTCCCTTCTTTGAAGTTATAAAAAAATTAAAATACCAGCCACTGTAGTTTATTGTTTTCGTCTGTAATCTGCATTTAAAGGATCAACATTTCAGTTGTTTTTACGTATAAATTTGCATATTAAACATCTAAGTTCGGGAAATGAACTTTGCGTGTTTTCTAGCACAACTACAGAGAAATTGAAATCAATCGGCAAAAAAACCGTCTACGATTTCTGGTAAATGCTAGTATCTCATTCGAGTATAGCATACTATATAGTTTTTAATTTGGATAGGTGCTTGTTTCTTAAGCAGGACATTGTTATGTGTTACGTAAAGTTGGACTGATATGATGATGATGTTTTAAGTTAAAATTAAATTCTGGGAATTTTATATTGAACCCATTATTTCAATGTGATTTTGCTACAAGATTTGCATTTTGCATTTAAGTTGTTAATACATCATAAATATTTCGCGTTCAGCTCAAGTTTGCTGTATACACTTATTCTACTGCAGATGCTTATGCTCCTGCTGCTGTTCCTGCTCCTGCTGCTGTTGATGTTGATATTGCTGTTGTATGCATAAATGTGCCGTAGGGATAAAATTATAATAAGTTGTTTCCATTGTCAGTAGCCTTTAATTATTTCAATACCCTACACCCACAAGTTGAGCTGTTTGTTGTAGAACTCCCAATTTAGATGTCCACAGTTAGTTAGGCTAAGCTAAGCTATCAGTTTATACGAGTAGTCGTAAAGTCAACATGTAGGGCATATATTAGTCTACACTGTGGTGGTGGCTCTGTTGGGCAGGCTTCCTTTTCATTCGCAGACTGGTTCCTGTTTTCTCTTTGTAAGCACACAAAACGAAATAAGCTAAGCGAACATGAATCTTTTACCTTTAAAAAGGTCTTCTTTGTCGATCGCTTCTTACTGCTCGACGCTTTAATGTTCGTTTTTGTTGGTGGTGTTGTTGTTGTTGGTGTTGTTTCTGATCTTGGTGCTTGGTGCTTGGTGCTTTGTGCTGGTTGAATGCACGATCACTCCGTTTATTGGGTGCTGTGAAGTTATGCTTGCTGCCAATGTCTCTCACTATGTCTGATTTTGGCTGACGCGTTGTATGCGTAGGTATGCCAACAATGTACGCATGCAAATCTGCATTCGACCAGTTTGAATTCGGTCGGTTTAGTAGGTTCATTTGCCTGAAAGCTTAACATTGAAGACTGAAATCGTACGAGTCTCGTACACACAAAAATGACGGTCTGATCTTGCATTTAGGAAGATAAAAAAAAAATTCTTTTACAAAAATTTACTCGCGCTATGTAGTAGTTTGGTTTGCGTGTGAAGATCGTTTCAATCATTTTTATATTCTGCTTTGATTTAAAATGTTTCTCATGTTATTGGCGTATGTAGTATGTATATTCCATAAAAAATATCTACTATGATAAAGTATTTTTGAGATTTACAATATATAGTAGATGTATGTACAATTTCATTTTTATTATATACTAGTTTAGTTTATACATAAATGTTCAGAATATACTTGCTTAGCAAGCCAGTACACAAAAGTATCTATCTACAATTGTAGTAGATATAAAAATACTTTGTTGTTTACTTAACACCACACCAGACACCAATACAAAAACACAAATCTCAAAACCACAACTAAATCGTTTCGTTTGGGGTCTACTACAAATTTGCATAAATTTTTATTACAAATGCAACATTTACACTTATAAATTCCTCCAAGCCCACCATGACACTCAACCTGAGTAGACAATATTTTATGCAAGTGAGCTGAGCGCCCGAACGAACTTCATTCGGAACTATTTATTGCGTTTCTACAATTTGGTTTTTATGCTTTTTTTTTTTTTTGTTTTTCTCTTGAGTTTGGCTTAAATGTCGCTTGTGAAAGAATTACGATCTCGGATTTTAGATACTTACAAGAAGAAAGAATATAAGAAATTAGAGTAAATTCTTTCGGTTGTGATGCAATTCAAATACTTTTTGTATTTTTTAATAAACAATACTCGTACAAATTTATTCCTTTCCTTATAAGAATTATATATTTAGAAATCGATTTTACTAAAAAATAGAAGGAAAAAATTTAGTTGGATCATAGTTTCATATTAAAAGAATATGTGCCCTGTTTTCACAGTTCCATTATATCGAACACAACATTAATCACAAAATATGTTAATCAAAAAATTAATATGAACCATATTACCCATATTCCTACCAGGTAAAATTGTCTTCTGTAAAAAATCCAATCTATTGATTTTTAAAACTTCATTGTAGGGTATTAAAGTGAACAAGGATGATGATGAGAATAAATAAACATTTTCAATTGCTACACATATACAATGCGGTAGAGGTAGGTTTGGATCAGAATCAGAACCAGTATCAGGCTAGGAAATAGTCTATAAGTGCTACAAAGTAGCCTTCAACATGGACATTGTCGACAAAGTCTGTTTGTTTTCCGTCCACTCGGAGTCGGAGTTGTATGTTTGTTTATATTTATTGTATGTAGTAAATATATTTCCGTGAAGCATTGGAGCAGCTTGTAAGCGTAGATGCTGCATGCAACACGCATAAGCATATCAAATTTAAAAGCATGTTTTATGGTGGCAACGGCGACAAGTCGAAATTCATCAGTGTTGCAAATAAAATGAGTTTCATCGTTACGAAAATGAATTGCTGTAATAAAGGGTCTCTTAGTGTGGGTTTCTATATCTAACCCCACTGCTAGTACCATTTATTTAAACTGATACAAATTTTATTTTTATTTCTAAGTGTGTTAAAACAAAATTGACCACTTTGAGAAAATACAAAATACAAATGTTTAATGTCTTCGGCATGTTCATCAAGATCCGCGCACAAACATACTCATTACTCAAGTAACATATATTGTAGTATATTGTCAACTGTCCGTTTTTCGATCAACCCATATTAACTCAGTTGTTCAGTTGGTTTTTCCCTTACGCAAAATATTTCGAGTGCCCGATAAGCCCAAAAGAATCAGCTATATCAATTGATGCATAAGTAGACATTTCTTCGTCTTTTTCTTGATTTTTTGAGTTAACTCACTATAGTAGCTGGATGGTTAAGTATGCCTCGTTTGATGGTCATGAGGCAGGCTCCCATGAGAAACAAGCCTTTAAAACTTGTCTAGGTAGGCTATAGATTGTCTACGAAATGAAACGATGCCAATGGCCAAGCGAAACTTGCCAAACTGACCAATACATACAGTTAGTTCAAAGGAATTTTTCTATGCGAACAAACCGAAAGCGCATCTTAGGTAAGCTGTCAATGGTTGCATCGAGAAAATGTCATTCATTCGCAGCAGTACCGCTCTAAGATTCGTCCGCAACTGTTAACGCAGCAGCTATTAAGGCTAAGACGGCACAATCCCAATCATTTCAGGATGTGTATCCCGCTGTAAAGCATTGCAAAGCTGCATCAAAGGGGAGGAAAATACCTTTAACTCTGATAATACCGCTAATATACAGTTTTGTAGTTTAAGACGAACTGAAGTTTTAGTATTAGATTTACTCGTAGACTTGTTGGACTTGGACAGTGCACGTTTTATTAAACGACAGAAGATTGACACAAAATGGACAGACGTATGTAAGTGACGCAGTTCTAACACAAAAAAAAAAGAACAAAAAAAAAAAACAGTCTCAACTTAAGTTGACAGCCTAAGCCTAGCCAGGTTGAGTCCAATCGCATTGAATCGATTCACCTTTGTTGTCTTCAAAACGACGAGATGCCAACAAAGATACACATAAATTGTAAAACCATTGACGCAGTTGTCGTCATTGTCTAAGTGGAAGTGGGTCACAATGTGAGTATATCATAATGTCCATAGAATTGACAATGTTAAGTGTTTGATGTTTGCAAACTTGGGAACGATCTCGTAAATTTGTAAAAAACTACACAAATAATCTTATTTGTTCATTATTAATAAATTTGCTTTTCTTGTTTCAGATTAAAATTAAAGTACTTGATAAGAACGACAGTCCTCCTGTGTTTCTCGATACGCCATTGATTTTCAATGTAAGTGAAGATCTCAACGCTGGTCAAACTATAGCCAATATACGAGCAAGTGATCCCGACACTTTGGGTACAATTACTTTTAAACTTATCGCTGGCGATGATGATAAGTTTTTACTAGATTCCGACAGTGGTAAACTTATATTAAAGGATACTCTAGATCGTGAGACTAAAGACAAATATGAAATACGTGTCCATGTTAGTGATGGGATACAATATACAGAAACAATTGTTGTAGTAATGGTAAGGAAACACAAAAAAAATATTATCTTTTGCAAATCATAGATTCATTCTCTTCTTAATTCATATGTTTTTAGGTGAGTGATACAAATGACAATCCACCTTTGTTCGAAGAGTCGGTGTACTCCTTTGATATACCTGAAAATGCTCCACGTGGTTATATTGTCGGTAAGATAGCAGCCACTGATCCGGATCTGGATATGAATGCGCATGTCTCCTATGCTGTGATCTCAGACTGGGCAAATGATGTTTTCAGCTTAAATCCACAAACAGGCGTTTTTACTTTAACAGCAAGTTTAGATTATGAGGAGGTAAATTTCATAATGATATCATAGTGTTGCCATCTTTTTCACATCATTAAACATATTTAAGGTACAACACTACATTTTGCTTGTGCAAGCGCAGGACAATGGTCAACCTAGTCTATCAACAACAATCACCGTTTATTGTAATGTACTGGACTTGAATGATAATGCGCCAATTTTCGATCCCATGAGTTATTCAAGTGAAACTTACGAGAATGTACCAATTGGAACGAATGTGGCCATGGTTTCGGCTAAGGACATTGATTCAGGTGAATAAAAAATATTTAATTGTACTACTAAATAAATGAAACTAATAAAACATCAACTTCTACTCCCTCTCAAGGCAACAATGGTCTCGTGGAATATACAATCACCGGTGGCGATGATACAAACGATTTTGAGATTCTGAATAATGGTACAATACGCACACGTCGTATGCTTGATAGAGAATCAAAAGGTGCATACGTTTTGACTGTTACCGCTCGCGATTGCGCACAGGAATCTCTCATCTACAACGAGCACAACGACGTGGTGCTTACCGCACGTCGCATGGGCAAACAAAGTCGCTACTATCAACAACAACTCACAAACTATCAGAAACAGCAGCGTCTATCTTCAACGGCGCAGGTAAGCAAAAAATTCAAGCTTTAGACTGACATAATGAATTACATACGCTAAGAAAGATAAGCTTATTAAATTAGACTGCCTTAAAAGGAGAAATAGTCTACACCCAGTGGCTTAGTGAAAATTAAATATGAGAGGAGTCATATAATGAAACAATTCCAGAAACATTAGTTAAAGAGTAATTCTATTCAAAATGAAGGCCCCCTTTTGGAAATGTATTGTACGAGTCAGTTACACCGTTAGGTAGACTCGATTATTTGAAGGTGCTTACAATTATCTTATTGGCAGGCATTAATTCAACCGCACAGTCACATTGTAAAAGAGATGTTGATTAGATAAAAATGTTCCAATTTCAAGCAAACTCATTTATTTCACAGGTCTCAATTCTTGTAAAAGATGTCAACGATGAGGCGCCTATCTTCGTTTCGACAAATGAGACCACCGTCATAGAGAATGTCGCTATTAACACTGTCGTTATGGCGGTGAAAGCTGTAGATCACGATGAAGGACGCAATGGCTATATTGATTACTTCCTAAATGAGATTACTGACGAAGAGGATCGTGTACCGTTCACGCTTAACTCCGCTGATGGCTTGCTAAGAGTAGTCGAAACTTTGGATCGTGAATTGCGCGCCAGCTACTTACTCAATATAACCGCTCAGGATCGTGGTGAACCACCACAAGTCACACAGTCTCAATTAACTATTAAAATACTCGATGAGAATGACAACAGTCCCGTTTTTGATCCAAAGCAGTACTCAGCATCAGTTCCAGAAAACGCCAGCATTGGCGCTATGGTACTACAAGTATCCGCCACAGATATAGATGAGGGTGCCAATGGACGCGTTCGCTACTCTATAATGTCGGGTGACAGTAATCATGATTTTAGTATTAGTGAGGATACGGGTTTTGTGCGTGTTGCTAAGAACTTAAATTATGAACGTAAGAATCGCTATGTCCTTACTGTCCGTGCTGAGGATTGTGCAGCAGATGAATATTCTGACAGTGAAAACATTAGGGGCAATGGTCAACGAAAAAATTTTGCAAACTATTTAGGGGAAGTTCGGTTTGATACAGCCGAATTAACAATTGTTATAACGGATATAAATGACAATCCACCCACTTTTTTGGACTCGCCATACCTAGCCTATGTCATGGAGAATACGATCCCACCAAATAATGGATATGTACTGACAGTTGAAGCCTATGATGCTGATTCGCCGCCATTAAATTCTCAAGTAAGATACTTCCTAAAAGAAGGCGATACCGATTTGTTTCGCATAAACGCTTCAACGGGTGAGATATCGTTGTTGCGCACATTAGATCGTGAGGCACAGAGCGACTACTTGTTGACCTTAGTTGCAATGGACACAGGTAAGTTAAAGTGTTTTACAATATGGAAATAAGATAAACTTATGCAAGTTAAATATTTCTAGGCTCACCACCGTTGACCGGCACTGGTATCGTACGTGTTATGGTTCAGGACATGAATGATCATAGTCCAGTTTTTGAACGTCAGTCCTATTATGCCAATGTACTTGAAAATTTGCCTATAGGCACGAAGGTGATCCAACCCATTGCTAGTGATAAAGATTCGGGTCTAAACGCAAAAATTAGCTTTAATTTACTGGGTGAAAGATTGGAACGTTTCAATATAAATACAGAGACAGGAGAAATCACAACTGCTGCTGTATTGGATCGTGAAGAAAAATCTATCTACTATCTGACCCTAATGGCACAGGATAGTTCACTCACGGAGCCACGGGCGACTTCTGTTAATCTGACTATAAAGGTTACCGATATAAATGATAATACACCAACATTTGAAGCTGCTTCTTTTAATGTCGTTGTGCCGGATAACATTAAAATAGGTGAATTCGTATATGTAGCAAAGGCCCAGGATGAAGATGAAGGTGACAATGCCTTAATCGTTTATAATATCAGTGGCAAAGATAAAGATAATTTTGAAATAAACTCTAAATCTGGTGTCATCCGAACAAAAATGGGGCTACAAAACAAAAGTAATGCAAATATTGATACCGTTTACAATTTGATCATTCAGGCAACAGATCATGGCAAGCAGCGCTTAAGTTCTAGTGCCGAACTAACTATTCAATTGCGACCAAGCGAATTTTTCCCCACATTCTCGTATATGTCCAACACTCAATTTATGTTATCCGAAGATGTGCCTGAGGGCAAAGTCATAACAAAACTCTCGGCAACATCAAAGAAAAAAGGTGTCCTAGGCAATATACGATACTCTATAGCTGGGGGAAATATTGGCGCTGCTGTAAAGATTGATTCAAGCGCTGGCCTTGTTACAATTGGTAAGGATGGCTTGGACTACGAAACATCACATCAATATGAAATTTGGTTGGAGGCAGCGGACTCTGACAGACCAAGTTTGCGAAGTGTGGTTCTGCTAACAATCAATGTAACAGATACCAATGATAATGCACCCATAATGGAGAAATTACTTTACAACGCTGAAATACTCGAAGAGGAATCTCCTCCACAACAAATTGCTATTGTAAAAGCAACTGATCGTGACTCTGGTGATAACGGTGAGATCGCCTATAGGTTAGTTGATGATTTTGAGGGAACATTTGAAATCGATGCAGATTCGGGTGAAATCTTTACAACTATGCGTTTGGACCGCGAGGAAGTTAGTTCATATGAGCTAATTGTAGAGGCTTTGGATCAAGGCGTACCACAATTGACAGGAACTGCAAACGTTCTCATTAACCTACTTGATAAGAACGATAATCCACCCAAATTCACTAGACTTTTCTCTGTGAATGTCACAGAAAATTCAGAAATTGGTAGCTTCGTTATTAAAGTCACCTCTTCTGATTTGGATCTAGGTGCAAATGCTAATGCCACATATATATTTACGGAAAATCCAGGTGGAAAGTTTAAAATCGATCCGATAACTGGCAACATTACTGTGGCTGCACACCTTGACCGAGAGCAACAAGATGAATATATACTTAAGGTGGTAGCTTCAGATGGTGCTTGGCGCGCTGAGACATCTATTACAATCACTATACAAGATCAAAATGATAACGCCCCAGAATTTGAGCACAGTTACTATAGTTTCAATTTCCCAGAACTGCAACATCCAGGCGTTTTAGTTGGGCAAATCATTGCCATGGATCGTGATAAGCAAGGTCCCAATTCAGTAATCTCCTACTCACTGCAGCAACCCTCGCCACTGTTTAGCATCGATCCAGCGACAGGGGAAATTTTCAGCAAAAAAGGCATACAATACAAACACTCTCAAGTGGATGTTTCACCTGAAAATATGTATTCCCTTACCATACTTGCTACGGATAATGGAAAGCCGCCACTCTACTCAGATTGTTTAGTCAATATCAACATTGTCGATGCCAATAACAATCCACCCAAGTTTGAGCAAACTGAATATCTGTCTCCGGTACCTGAACATGCACACGTTGGCCAACGCATTGTACAGGTGCATGCTGTCGATGAATTAGACTTTGGGGTCAATGCCGAAATTGATTATACTTTGATTGGTGGCAATTTCACAGAATACTTCACAATCAGTAAGCACGAAGGCTGGATCTCATTGGTTAAGACGCTAAATGTGACTCCCAACAATAAATTTTCACTTACAGTGAAGGCCACAGACCGTGGTGTCCCGCCACATTCGGATCAAGCACGTGTCACGATTGTAGTCACGGGAAATAATCACTATTCACCAGAATTTACAGCATTGAGCTACCAAGTGATTGTACCAGAAAATGAGCCGATTGGTTCCACCATATTAACAGTAAGCGCATCAGATCGTGATGATGGTCCTAATGGCATGCTACGCTACTCAATTTCCGGTGGCAACGAACGACGAGAGTTCAATGTGAATACCATGACTGGTGCCATAACGATACTGCAACCTTTAGATTATGATCAAGTACAAGAATATCACTTAAATATTACTGCTGAGGACTTGGGCTTCAAGCCAAAATCTGCCATGGCAATGCTTACCATCATACTGACTGATGCTAATGACAATCCACCCTTATTTAATCAAACTGAGTATCATGGTTACATAGCGGAGAATAAACCTATAGGGTCGTTTGTCTTTAAAGCACTTGCAACAGATAAGGATTCACCGAAAAATGCTATCATACATTATGCTATTATTGGTGGAAGTGATAGAAACTACTTTAATATTAATGTGACTTCCGGTGTTATTGTTTCAACTGTCAGTTTTGACTATGAGGAGCGTCAAATGTATAAGCTCAAGATTAAAGCATCGAATCCTGATTCAGTTATGGAAAGTACTACCGATGTTGTGGTGCATATTACAGGAGTAAATGAGTTTTATCCACAATTTATTCAGCCTGTGTTTCACTTTGATGTCTCTGAGTCATCTACAGTTGGAACTGCAATAGGATCTGTAAAGGCTACCGACAAGGACATTGGTGAAGATGGTAAAGTTTATTACTTACTTGTTGGCTTGAGTAATGACAAAGGCTTCTCTATAAACACAAACACTGGCATGTTATATGTATCCCGACATCTCGATCGTGAAACACAGAGTCGAGTCGTACTTACCATTATGGCCAAAAACTATGGAAGTATTCGGGGAAACGATACGGATGAAGCGCAGGTAATTATTTCCATACAAGATGGTAATGATCCACCAGAGTTTGTTAAACGTCTTTATACCACAACTATTTCGGAAGCAACACCAGAAGGTACCAAAGTAGTCACCGTCAAAGCTATTGATAAGGATGTGCGTTCACAAAATAATCAATTCAGCTACTCCATCATTAATGGAAATATGAAGCAATCATTTAAGGTTGATTCTCAAACAGGTGAAATAGAAACGATTCGTAAATTGGATCGTGAAGATATTCCGCTGTACAATCTGATTGTGGGCGCTATAGATACCGGCTTACCTCCACAGACTGGCACAGCAACTGTGCGCATAGAATTGGAAGATGTTAACGATAATAGTCCAACATTCGAAGCCCAAGGTCTGACAGGCAATATTTCAGAAAACGAGCCACCAGGTACTTCCATTATGACTCTTGCGGCTAGTGATCCCGATCTACCACCGAATAGTGGTCCTTTTACATACTCTCTAGTTGGTGGCAAGCACAAGTCATTTGTCACAGTTGATAAATTTTCCGGTCTAGTGAAATCTACTAGAAGTTTCGATCGTGAGTCTATGTCGACTTTGGAGGCTATTATTGAGGTTGAGGACAATGGACAACCAAAACAGCGTTCGCAACATGTGTTGACTGTGATAGTGTTAGATCAAAACGACAGTCCATCGACGCCTCGCATGGTACATGTTTTGGTCAATGTATTCAACAATGACTTACCGCCAAACATCAAAATTGCGGATGTACATCCCAATGATGTGGACATTGTGGGCAACTACAACTGTCGTATCGTTCCAAATGCCGCTTCAAGTCGTTTGGGTATACTAACAATACCGACAGCCTGCGATTTGTTCACATCTCCTCTGACTCTACCTGGTGGTGGATATACCTATACCATAATGGGAAATGATGGTAAACACGATGATGTAATGTCAAAAGTTACCGTAGGCTTTCAGTCGTTTGATAATATTACATTATCTAACTCCGTTACAATATTAGTTAAGGAAATGACTGCAGAACAATTCCTCGCCTTGCACTATCGTAACTTCCTTGAGTTCCTGAAGTCGCGATTTGATCAACATAGCGAAATAAATATTTATGGTTTACACAATTCTGGTGTTAATGAATCTAACGTGGAAGTAATATTCGCTGTCAAAATGGCTAATCAAAGTTACCATTTGCCTCAGTATGTAAGAAAAATAGTTTATGACAAACGTGAAGCTATTGCTGAAATGTTCCATATATCAAAAAGCAAAACTGATAATCCAGTTTTTGGTTATGATCCATGCCATTCGACACATGCCTGCGAAAATGGTGGCATATGCAGCTCTGAAGTACGACTGCATGACATACAACTTTACAATATTGTTGACAGTTCATCACTAATCTTTAGCGGTCCCAGAGTATCACATGACTACAGCTGCAAGTGTTTTGATGGATTTACAGGTACGCAATGTAATAAGCGTCAGGATCCGTGTACCCCAAACCCATGTCATGGAAATGCACAATGCAGACGAATTGGCTTTGACTTCCAATGTGTTTGTCCCTCAAACCGAGAGGGCAAGAATTGTGATTTGGAGCGTGGTGATGTTTGTTGGGGTAATCCATGTAGAAATGGTGGCTCCTGCCAGCGTAGTTCGGATGGCGCTTCATTCTTTTGCCTATGTCGACCTGGTTATCGTGGCAATCATTGTGAGAGTGTAGCTGATTCTTGTCGACCAAATCCCTGTCTGCATGGTGGTCTCTGCGAAAGTCTGAAGTCTGGCTATCGTTGCAATTGCTCCCAAGGCCGCTATGGACGTCACTGTGAACGTTTCACTTATGGTTTCGAAGAGCTCTCCTATATGACGTTCCCAGCGCTTGATCCAACAACAAATGACATTTCAATTGTGTTTGCCACAACTAAACCGGATGCTCTGTTGCTATACAATTATGGAGCACAAATTGGAGGTCGTTCCGATTTTGTAGCTATTGAGGTAGTCAAAGGCAAGGCGTACTTTTCATCGGGCGGTACTCGTACTTCAATAACTACAGTTGTTGTTGGTGCCAAAAGCAAATTAAACTTGTCGGATGGCAGCTGGCACAAGGTAACTGCAACAAGAAATGGTCGAGTAATGTCCCTAAGCGTGGCTCGATGCACAGAAAAAGGCGAAAATTGTTTAGACTGTGCACCTGGCGACAATAACTGTTACGCCGACGAAGTGGGACCAGTGAGGTAAGTCAAATCACTTAACTTTTACAAGGAACTTTTACTTACACATATCTTTCAGCACACTGAATTTCAACAATCAACCTTTGCTTATCGGGGGCCTTGCATCTGCGGATCCAGTATTAGACCGTCCTGGACAAATACATAGCGATGATTTCATCGGCTGTATGCACAGTGTACACATCAATGGACGCACCTTGAATATGAGTACGCCTCTCAATCAAAGAGGCATATTGGCTTCATGCAAACGCAATATTGTGGGTGGTTCGTGTCAGCCACAAACTGCGATTAAGTTGTGCGGTACCCAAGGAATTTGTCTTGACCGGTGGCACAGTGCTATGTGTAAATGTGGCGCACAACATGTGTCGCCAGATTGTTATAATTCCCTGGAACCAATTTCCATGTTAGATGGTGGTTTTATAGAGTTTGAAATATCAGAGCAACATCGTCGCATGCAACTTCTGAATAATTTCTATACCCGCAATAATGTTTGGTACTACAATATAGAGCGACGCCGACGTTTCACAGTCGCTGGGAATATCAGTGCTTCAGCACAAATCTCTGAACCTCCAAAATTACTCAGCTTATTGTTTCGCACCTTTAAGGAGAATGGCCTTATTCTCTATGCTGCAACAAATCAAATGTACACATCTGTATCATTGAATCAGGGGAAAATTGTATATTACTCTAAGCAAAACACAGTGGTCAACATGACATTACAGGAACCCGCAAAACTGAACGACGGCAAATGGCACAATATGACTCTCTACGCTGAAGGACGAACCCTGCGGTTAATGATTGATGGCGAGCATGTTGGCGAGGAGCTCGATTTCGCTGGCGTACATGATTTTCTGGATCCTTACTTGACAATAATTTCCATAGGCGGTGCGAGAAAAGTTTATCTGCAGGATGAGCCAAACAGCATCAGTTTAGCCGGTTGCTTCGCCAATTTTACCATTAATAATGAGATTCAACCAATGAATGGCTCTGGTTCCGTCTTTAAGAAGGTTGTGTTGTACGGCAAAGTCGAACATGGCTGTAGCAATGATATTGGCATTGATGCTGCTCAAGTCGCCGATCCATTGAGTATTGGCATTACATTGGTTATTGTATTCTTTGTCATTCTTGTAGTGGCAATACTTGGTTCTTATGTCATCTATCGATTCCGTGGCAAGCAGGAGAAAATTGGTGGCCTCAGCTGCGGCGTGCCTGGCTTCAAGATCAAACACAGTAGTGCTATGCTTGGTAATGCGGTAGTATCGCAAAATCAAGCTGATCATGTCCTTACACGTGGCGTACTTGCGAATGATGGACAAGTTGGTTACCATGCGGAGAATAATGAGCTCATGCGCAGCGTTAATACACATCATCTTGTAGGGCCTGAACTAATAACGAAGAAGTTCAAGGATCGTGAAATGCCACCTGCTGAGCATCAACAGCGACCTCAACGTCCGGATATTATTGAACGAGAAGTTGTTAGCAAAAGTCCACCGATTAGAGATGATCACCATATGCCGATTCCACCTCCTAACCAGGTACTGCATCCCTTGGATCATGCAAATGCAGTCGATTTGGGCTCAGAATATCCAGAACATTATGATTTAGAAAACGCTAGTTCGATTGCACCTTCAGATATCGACATTGTGTATCATTATAAGGGTTATCGTGATGCTGGAGGCGGACGAAAATACAAAGCAACATCACCACCAGTTGCCTCTTACCCGCATCACAAACATCAAAGTGCAGCCGCTCAGCAACAACATCGACATTCGCCACGGCATGTGGTAAATGCACCTTTTGTACCACGTGTACCAAATCAAGGAGTTCAACAAACGCCTTCAGCAGCCTCGAGACCACATCAGAGCACACCTCTAGCGCGACTCTCTCCCAGTTCCGAGCTTAGCTCACAACAGCCACGAATACTTACGTTGCATGATATATCGGGTAAGCCGCTACAAAGTGCTCTATTAGCCACTACATCTAGTTCTGGAGGTGTAGGCAAAGACGCACTGAACAGTAACAGTGAACGTAGTCTGAATAGTCCAGTCATGTCACAACTTTCCGGGCAAAGTTCCAGTGCGAGCCGACAAAAACCAGTTGTACCACAACAAGCATCACCGCAGAACGCATTAGGACTAACGGCTGAGGAAATTGAACGTCTAAATGCGCGCCCACGCACTTCTAGCTTAGTATCTACACTAGACGCCGTTTCTTCCAGTAGTGAGGCACCTAGGGTGCCAGGAGGTGGTCTACATCTTTCACTAGGCGGTGGCCTACATAGCACTGATGTCGATGCACATAGCTCAACATCTACTGATGAAAGTGGAAATGACAGCTTTACTTGCTCTGAGATAGAATATGACAACAATAGCTTAAGCGGCGATGGTAAGTACTCAACTAGCAAGAGCAGTGCTGTTGGTCGTGCACTAAGTGGCGATGGTATCAATCCGAACACAGTGGGTAAAACGCCACCAATACCTCCACATAGTTACGATGGATTTGATTCATCGTTTCGTGGCTCATTAAGTACTTTAGTTGCCAGCGATGACGACCTCTCAAATCACATAGGTGGTATGTATCGAAAAGCAAATGGCGCAGTCTCGCCATCGGCAACCACATTAGGTTGGGACTACCTACTTAATTGGGGACCAAGTTTTGAGAGTCTAATGGGAGTTTTTAAGGACATTGCGGAACTGCCCGATTCGAATGGTCAACAACATGTGCCAGCAACGTTACGTATTCCTGCTAATGTACAAAAAGCACCCGAAGAATATGTTTAAGAGTGTGAAAAAGTATTTCTATCTCTGTATCTATACCATTAAGTAGATAGATAGATATATTATAAAGTAAATAGATAGTTTCGATTTAAGTTTTTATAGCGAAAATCAAGAGATAATGAGAACACAAAAAGCCATTTCGATATTGTACAACGAATTTTTTTTTAATTTTTCCTTTTTTTTTTTTGGGAACACATCTTTGTCAATCTGTAGACTATCAAAGCACATTTTTTAGTAAGTACTGAACTCATTGTATATAACGCCTTGTATCAAGGTTCACCATCCTAAGTGCATTTCCTTTAAGAGAATTAAAATAATTAACTAACTGAACTACTAATACTGACTAAGTTGAAAAGTGTGAGATTTTGTGCAAGCATATGTTACAATAAAATATAGTAGTGGAAATAATAATATTTATGATATATGATATATTTATGTGTATGTATAATAATAACATAGTTTAGTTTAATATGTAAACAAAAACATAATACATTGTAATGTGTGCTATATTAAAATTAATTAATGAAATTTGTTTTATAAAAATCTGTGAAATAAATTTATTTATTTGCCATTCATTTACGTATAATTTATTGTAAAATTTCTTCGTTTTGAACTTCATCTTTTATACTTTTTGGTCGTTACGTTTTTAGCACATGGAGACAACCACTTCAAGTTATCAAGGAACTTTGGTTCTGAAATATTAACAGTATATGATAACAAGATATGTCTGAATAGAATTTATGTTCGAAAGATCCAAAAATAAGTTGGCAAGTTTGCATTAAAATGGACTAGATCGATTCAATTGACTTTGATAAGATATGAGCGAAATAAACCAGCTTGGAGAATTGCGGTCTATGAACTTAAAAGGTAACTTATGACTGTGGGACTTGAGTACGCAATTGGATGTGGATCCCAATAAAAGAGTTGGATTTTATCTTTGGAGAGCTATAATAAGAGGAATCTAATAACTGGTGCAAAACGGACAGTGAGATAGTTGGCGTTTGCTGGAGAATTGAAGAATCATTTCTGTTCACTCGCTGATACTTATAGGCTTTATCGATGAATGAATTGCATATGAGTACCATAAGCTATATCTTGTAAAATGAGCGCTGATAAGATCAGACGCAAGTTAATCAGATTGTAGATTATGTAATAAATAACAGAGCATTTGCTATACACCTTTAATGGTCTAATATGGAGCAGACTTCAATACCGAGAACCAATAGAAGTTTCAAATTTATCTCTAAAGAAATTCATGGAATATTCAATGAATATCTGTAATTATGTGGTATGTTACAATAAGTTCAATTTATGTTGCAGTTACAAGGCAACTACTTCCTCCAAACTAATCCAATCCAATCTAATCTATCTTAACTAATCTATCTAATTTACAGCTTATAACAGCTGTCTGTGATAGCATACGAGTATAACATATAGAATATGCTATTCGTAATCTTTTTTAGTTCTCGTGCCAATTGCATCCTCTCGCTACATATTGTACAATTGTCCAAGACACCTTTGCCTTCTTTCAATTAATTACACGTGTACTTTTGAGATTGCAGCTCCATTGCTGTTGCTATAAAGTTCTGTATATGATTGTTGATACTAAATAATTATATACATGAGATGAAACCTGCATAAGTAAATTAAGATGTTTGCCAGTAGTTAAAAAAATCAAAGGTTGATGTATAATTCTTCTTGTTGTAAGTGAAGGAATCGATTTTCCCCCCTACTACGATAATAATTCCTGAAAAAAATTTCGGCTAAGATTGACTTAGTTTATAAACATTATCTTTTTCCAATATTTATTAAATCAAAAAACAAGAGACAATTTTTTTTTTTATCTTTTATTGATAATATTTTCTTGTTATTGTACTATTTCAAATTAACAAATCGTTTTAACTTTTCTATTTACATATTGAAATTCCATGCGCATTACATTTGGAATCATTTCGGAATTTGATCATATTTTCAATTCAGTGTTAATTCCTATCCATGCTCTTTTCTTTTGGAAATCTTTTATGAAAATATAATCGACACGTGCTTCATCGAAATATATTTTTTGTAAATTGCTGCAATTAAGTATAAGCCTTATCAGCCGTATATGGCAATATTTCATACATATATAAAAAAGGATCAATACTATATTACGCATGCCAAAGGTAGTAGTTCTAGGTGAGCACATTGAAATATAATGTCACTAGAGAGCCAATGTTGCGGGAACACATCCAAGCAAGTTCTTAAAACCTTAAAGTTTGGTCCTTGGAATAAAATAAGTTGCTCCAAAAGATAGTCAAAATTATGATCCCGAAGCATGTGTAAAAACTTCAGTTAACATAGGTGTTCATATAGCCAATTGCCGACTGGCTTATTCGGATATATTTGAACTTGTGCAAAGCAAAAAAAAAGGTTGGCTGGGACCAATGTACACACTGTTCTCACCAGCTAAAATAAGTACATAAACTCAAAAGCTGTAACCCCAGTGCTAAAACATCAATGGGAGCAAATCATCTAATTGTGACTTTAAGCTGAAGGGCGATATTACATACGGCTCCGAGATCATTTTAGAGGTGGACCAAGTTCGGTGTCTCGTCTTATCGTGGGCAAGAAACTTAAATGCCTTGCACGTGTGAAATCCATCACGCCATGTTGCTACGTAATGTTATGGAAATTAAACTGACTGCTGCCTCCAACTAGTAAATTTTTCTTGTGAAATAAGAGTCCCATTTACAAACATATAGTGGCCCCGAATTGTCTCTAGCTATACAAAATTTGGGCATCACTTATAAGTTTTAACATAATGAAAAGTGCAGGCTTGCCATATTGAGGTTCTCAAACAGATTATGGAAGTCCAATGGTTGCCCGCAATACTACACTATATAAATATATAAATGGTTCTGAAATCAATTTATACAGCAGCCGTTACAATCTGCGGTTGCCAAATATACTGGCGTCAGCTATCACCCAACATACGACAGAAAATACTCTGAAAATACTCCAACCAAACGACCTTTGAAAAAGCTGAGAATTCTGATGTAAACACATTGTAAACACTGTTTGACCAGAACCAAGGACCCCTCATGGATTTTAAACCACATCTATTTGTGTACCCAAAATTTATCATATTTAACTGCATGAAAAATTAGAATTATCAACATTTTAACTAAGTCTTCGTATGGAACTATTGACTAAAGGAAGAGAAGAAGAAAAGTCAGACTTCATAAATTTAAAAGTATTAAGTTATTGTATTTTTTTTTTTTTATCTTTCAAATCATGTAATTCCTGTACATAATATCCTTCAATTATTTGGGAACTTACCACCACTTCAGAACTTCAACAGTTGTTTTCCCTCCTTAAAGAAATGTATGGTGTCAAAACAGGACAACGCTATTGGCAACCGCTTTTTCGGCTGACACATGCGCGTTTTTAATGTTTTATGGAAAACAAAACAAATGCACTTCGCTTATTTCTAACTTGACTACAAAAGCCAACAAAATACCAATGAATCCTGCAGTCGTTGTTTAGGCCTTGTCGTGAGTAGTTGAATCAAGAACTGGAAAAATCGAAATGTGTTTCTATGCGGAAATATTATGAATAATGCTTAAATGCAGACCGGATGCAAGTGTGCGTGACAATTTTGAATTAAAGTGAAGTGAATAAACAACAACGGCACCAAGATATACCTAGATAATTACAAAATAATAGAAGACCAATCAAAAAATGTTTTTCCGGCGTTTTTTGGAGCGCAAAGATAACACTGGAAATAGTAACAATAAACAAAAAAACAATAGCTCCATGTCAAATTCCAATGGCGCAACGGAATATCATGTCATTGAAAGCAATGAAAGTGTCATTTGTGATGTGAATACTACGTCAAGTGAGGGCAAGGACAATAACAACAACAACAATAACAACAGCAACAGCAACGGTATTAACAACGGCAACAACAATTACCAAATCAATTCAAACGTACACGGGCAATTTTTCAAAATGCAACGAGTCCAAGGTCTTATGTCTTCGTCGTCATTATCCGCACCTCATCGTAAATTCATTAGTACTAATGGACAGCAATCGCAGCAAAATTTAGTTACATCCGGCAATAATAATGAAGCAACAGTAACAGTGGCAACGGGCGGAGTGCAACTTTCGCCCCTTTGGGAGCATGTTTTGCGTACACGTCGCTTGCCGGAAACGATTTGTCCCGTCAATATGTTTGCTGAGTTTCAGGAACGTCTTCAAGATCCGGAATGGCAGGTGCGCCAGCATGCGCTACGTGTTTTGGTTGATGTACTTATTGTTATGGGTTCCAAAGCCGATAACCACATGGATCAGCTGACAACGCAGCTTGTTGAAAATCTTGGTCATCAAGCACCCACCGTCCGTAAAGGAGCATTAGATTGCTTGCGCGTCTATTTAGCAGAGACAGCAATGCCGGAGACAATAATGCTTCATATTCTCCACATAGGCCTGAGTCGTCAATTGAGCGAAGAACCTTTTGGTGGTCGATTGACGTGCGGAGTAATGTTGTCGCTGCCCGCATTGTTGCAATCGATTTTGCATACGACAAAACGACACTTTATATTACGTACCACAATCGATATGCTCGTGTCGAAAATGTCACAGGTGATGCAGCAGGAAATAACATTAAAAGTGCTTACGAAAATAAGTGAGCTAATTGGCTCGGCAGAGTTTGAAGACTACATGTCGCCAAATGCGATGCATGAATTTATGCATTTGAGTAGAGTTTATGGTATTAAAAAAAATGCACAGGCAGAACATCAGTCGGTGTCAAAGACTGGTGCATGGCGTGCACTTCAAAATAGGGACAGTAATTGGCGTCCCCCAAAATCAGACTTAAAGCTAGTCGAGTGTCCAGACAAAGGAAAAATTATCATGGAAACAGAGATACAAGTAAACGATGAAACACTTACTATGCGCATATTGGAAGCTGATACGGATGCCGAGCTAGAGAGTCCTTGTAGTGCTGGTGCGCCTAAAAGTATCGAAAGTGACATAGTCTGTCGACCGTTACCTGTGTCCAATGAACTTGTAAACAATAATGGTATTTTGGAAGTAATAAGTGATTCGGAGGTAGAAGATCCAACAGCTTATAATCAACTGACACCTTTGACGCCTTCGCGTTCTTTGAAACGTGTAACATTCGGTGGTGAAATTGTAAAAATGCGTACGCCTGACAGTGATGCAAGTAATAATAATGGAGCAGCGGTTTCCAATGCTGGAGTTGGTCAGAGACCTAGGGAAACTATTGACTTAAGCAAAGAAAATGAAATGCCAGCCGTAAGCATTCTTTCACCTCTTTTGCAGGATGATAGTAAAACGACAGTGCTGACCTTGGATATACCAAGCGATAATACCAAGCCATTGCCTCGTCCAAAGTCTGCACAGTCCCCACAGCGTAAAGAAACTGAAGCGCCCTTAACTCCTGGTAGCAGTAGTTCACCCGGTCGTGCCATCATTAAACGTAATGACTCAGTAACAAGTCTTTCCCCACGGTCACCCTACAAGTGCAAATCTATTAGTCCTGTTGATAGTATATGTAGCCCAAAAGCCCCACACAAGGAAATCGAGGTTTTGCACAATTTACAACAACGAGACCCGTCGCCCATGAGCACAAGAACCACCAAACGTAGTGACTCACGTACCGAAGACGAAACGCCGGATACAAAGATGGAGGAGTTCAGAGCAAAATCCTCATCAACAACACCCGTCGAGCAATTGAAAACGAAAACATGGGAGGAATTGGACATTGTCGATTATAAAACCTTATTGGATTTACGTTCTGGTGTAAGTTACTATTGTTATTGTTATTGATTGTTTACTGATTGATTGATTATGCACAATTAAATTTGTTTGACACACGCGAATTCAAATTATTGGCACCTACTACTACTGTACTAAGTAGGTACAATTATTACTTATGTACATAGTAGTTTTACAATTACTTGGTATTGAGAGTCGGCGTTGAATAATTCAAATTTTTAGTTTGTCATCAATCGTGGGTAAATTGAACTTACTACATATGTTCGTGGCTTGTAATACGATAAATATAAGTAACTGTGGCCATCGTATCGCATTGAACAGTTTACATGTTAACTGGGTCACTAGGATATTTCATATGTTTCATATTCATAAATATCTACAAGAGCACAAGGCAACTTTTTTACATACATCAACACAGTTATCGTTTCAATATAGGGTAATTTAATAGGCACATATGTAAGTATGTACGTAATAATTGTGGTAACACGCACATAGTCCAAGCTGCAATAGAAAGTTGATACGCACAGTTTTAGATTATGTATTCCGACCAGGAAACTAAAGGGTTCAAAACATGTTATTCACGATGATAGTTGAAATTGTGAATTACTAATTCAAAATCAAATAAAACATCGTGGATTGTATACCTTTTACATAAAGCATGAATATGGTAGATGGTATCATCGTACTGAGGAGAATTGACAAAGTCATGTCCGTTCAGTCATTAGTCAATACATCCATGCTTTGTTTGTTTTAATACAGACACAATTTATGTATTGTCAAATTCGGCTGACTTCCTTAATAACTGGAAGAGGTAGTCCTCCTACAAAATTTATTTTAAAATCTAATGTAATTAAAAAAGATTATTATACGAGTAAACCATTTAGCAAATAGCTCAATATATCTTATATCTATATATCTATATATATAAAAATGAAATGTTGTGTGTGTGTTTTCAATGGACTCGCAAACCGCTTTATCAATTTTGGATATTATTTTTGCTTTCGTATTGTTGATGTCTGGGCCATATTATAGGCTATACAAAATTGCATTAATTAACCGCAAAAAACAAGATTACCACACATAAAATATCAATCCTACAACAGTTTAAGAACGACACGTCATCGAGCTCAACAATTCCGCTCAAACGAAATTAAATTGGAGCTCAATTTAAACGAACGAACGCGCAGGCATATTATATCAATATTCAATGAATGTCTGGACCGGATCAGACATTTTGTTTGCAATTAACATCACGACGGGGGGGCAGCAACTCGCACCGCGTTCGCTAGTATTGTACAAATATTCTGTGAAAGGTGTACAAGCTTTGGAGAACCGAATTTAATGTTTTGTCTTGATTTGCATTGAATTTATATAATCTGTTTACATGGGGTTGTTGTTATATTTGGCCGGTTTACAATCCTACGCGCACTGGCATTTTTTTCCCATCAAAAACATTAAAACACCGGTGGTCTAAGTATATCTGCCTACGTATCGGACATACTCAATTTACTCATCAACATCTCCTAACCGGCCGCAACTCTGTTTTTGCGAAGTCACGTCATCCGTCGACCACATTCTACATAGAAGTCTTATCCAAGCTTGGGGAGAGCTATAGCTATATTTTTTAAAAACATTAAACCATCAGAACATTTATAATAATACTCTTGCTATAATATTGAGTTACATAGTTTATAATATCTTTCTTCATTGAAATTGAATCCATATACAATACTTTAATTATCAGAAATTCATCTCATCAAAGAGTCGTAGGCCTCGGTGGTGTAACAAATATAAATTTTAAGACACTCGTGAACGTTAGTACACTAGCATGTATTTTTGGGAATGCAAATGTGAATGCGAATATCAAGAAATATGCGAATATTCGCAATATCCGGTTGCTAGTAATCTTATTTAATATTAGGAGTAGTAATATATATACGAGGTCTGTTCAAAAAGTATCGCGAATTTACGCGGGCTACGTATATTGAATTTTTGATTTTGTGGCGTTATGTTGGTACTCATGTCCCTCTGTCTTGTAAATAAATGAATACAATTTAGCCGGTCATTCAGATTTCAACAATTATTGTTATTATGCTCTCATATTAAATTGCATTTAAATCTCTAAATTAGGGCTTTTTGGTTCCCTGGGCCGCATTAAAAGAATCCGTGATTAGTTGGGTCGCAGGAGCGAAAATTATTATTTCTCATCTTCTCATTTGTTGAACAGAAAAAACTCTGAGCATCGAGCTAAAAACAAATTCTGTTTGACACTACGGCCGCCTGGGCCGCATTCAAACTTCACTTGGGCAGCAAGCGGATTTGAGAAGTTGCCTATGATCGCCTTAGACTTTCGTTTTGTTTATTTTGGTAAAGAATTGTACAAGTTTACCAAAACTCTTTGTACAGGTTTATCTCTAATATATAAAAATCTCGTGTCACGGTGTTAGTGTATGAATTCATCCGAAACGGCTTTACCGATTTTTATGAATTTTTTTTTTGTATATCTGGTAGGTATGAGCATAGGTCGTAAGGCATTTTTCATCCTCCTAGCCCCAACCCCCATTTTTTATTCGCGATTTTTGAATTTTCGTATGAACAATATCCTCATTTGCCTCATGTTTCTGAGCGCATTACTTGAGTATGGCTGAACTGATTTTGATGAATTTAACTGGGAAACTCTAGTGGAGAGTATACCTGTAAAGTTTGGTGCAGATCAGACTCGCAGTTGTCGAGAAATTGGTTAATAAATTTTTGAATATAAGGCTTAGGACAAATTTTTAAATCAATCAAGTCGCCTTTGTCAAATATATCAGATAATAATGTCAATGTTAACACTTTAATGATTCGTCTGATTTTTCAAATTATTTCAATTGCTGCGCAATGTACTACAATTAAACAGAGAACAGCATCACGCACTAACATCACGTCAGGAGCATAGCAAAGCATGCCGGGTATACTAGTAAAAGTATAAATGCCTTTCTTGGATGTTAAGTTACGAAATTAAGAAGTTTTCCGTAAAAACTTGTTATGGTACTATTTTCTTATAAAGAGACATAATGAAAATTTCATTTTTGTATTTGGATATGTTGTATTGCCATTTTAATCTCACTATCCTGAAATTTTCAATCCCTTGATTGATCAGTTATCTTCAGGGTAGCGGGGCTAGTCTCGCCTACCTGGACGGAGATAAGTAAATATAAATTATGGTTTTATTATTTTGAATAAACATAATCAACAATTTACTTTTATCCGGTATGAAATACAGATCTGAAGTTTTTAGTTATGAATCACCAATTTATGCAAAACTGACCATTTTTAGTAATCATATGTTTTCAAATAGAAAACTAATGTATTTGCTCTATAAGATGCTCCAATTTTTACTATCAGATCATTATTATTATAAATAATCGCTTTTTCTGTTCAAAGAAAAGCAAGAGATGGTAGAAATCTTGATTTCACTTAAACCTACCATACATACAAGTATATATTTCATAATTCTGCTGCATCACACCAATAAACTGATTATAAAGCCATTAACCTATTGGGTAAAAAGAAAACAAAAAACAAAAAAATATGCATACCGGCTTATTATTTTGTTCATGGTTCATTAAAGTGCCATTCACTGAATTCATTAGTAGCAGTTTCCACTGTAAAAGTAGGTCAAATTTGGATTCGTCTACTATTAATAGCATGTTTATTACATTACATTATTTAGTATGTTCTGATGAGGAAAGCAAAGGTTTATCTTAGTCAATGGCGAAAATATGACAAACGACAATTACCAAATACTTTAGGATTCATTTCTCTCTTGAGAAATTGCTTTTAAACTATTTCAAATAATAAAATTAAAAGAAAAGAAGAAGCTGACATCCAGAAATGCTTGTAAAAAGTTGCATGTCCCGGGCGAAGAGTGGTGACCGGTCAATCATTTAAATGCACGCGATGTATACAAAAACACAACTCACACACATCGGAAGAGAGTATGTACTCTGATAAGCCGGTGGAGTACCGGGGGAAGCATAAAAGTAAAGCCGGCATTTAGAATAATGAACAACTAAAAAAAAAAGAAATGGGAAAAGAACAGCAGCTAAAGAACGAAAACTGGGTCAGCACAAAAAAAGTAATAAAACATTAACCAAATTACTGTACAATAAGGATTATATACATAAATTTATAAAATCGTAGGTACGTTTGTTTAGAGTATAGGTTAATATACGTGTATGTATTGTATATCGGACAATGGTCCTTAGTCTAAAGGAAGGAAGTTATTTTAAGAGTTGGTCACCTTAAGATGGACATTGTCGCACGTCTACTTTTACTCACATTTGACAAGAACAACAGTAACATACAATAATATTGTATAATGGGAGCTCGAAAATACAATAATGAAAAAATCATTTTATGGCTGAAATAAATTCATTTCTTCTTTTCTCACAGGATTGGCGCAATCGTTTGCAGGGCATATCGCAACTGGAGCTCGCCTTGCGTTCCTCAGCGACATTAGTACGATTGCAACCGTACTTGGATTCGTTATTGAGGACACTACTCTCATCGGAACGCAATTATGAGGTTGCCGAACTGAAGCGTGATTTACTTATAAATCTTATAACACGGTTGCCACTCGACAATCTCGAAGATCGTACACCACAAATCCTAAGCGGTCTTTGTCGTCAAAGTAATGCGGGTGCGAATCGTGTTTGCAAGGCGCTCATGCAACGTTTGCCGGCCGGCACGATTGTGGCGAAACTGTCGTCGAGTGAGTTTTTGCACGCCAAAAGTTCAAAAGTATGTATTTGAAGAGAAAAAACCTACTAAAGGTTCACAAAAACAATAATATATGTTTTTATTTTATAGTTCCGGGAACATGCTCTACAAATCGCCATTTATGCATTGATGACATTCCCCAGCACCTGTTTTGATACGACCACTTGTACCTTGAATGCAGTGTACGCTGCCTTGAATCGCAAACGACGCGTGCGCCAAGCTGCATTAGAAATGCTTGCAGTGGTTGGTGAAATTGCCAAACCAAATGCAGTTTTAGAAATAACCGAACAAATAGCTGAGCCCCTTGATGAAGGTGCGTCATTGTTAAATGCTGTGAGGAAACGTTTGGCTCGGAAGCAATTACCACATATATCATTAGAAGGTGCAGTTCTCTATGCATTGCAACATCCAAGTGGTAGTAAAGATAAAATTGAGATTGGTACGCGTACTGGGTCCGATATGGAATGGATTTCTATGGGTGAAGCCGGTTCAGCATCACCGAATGCATTAAAGCGACGTCGTATGCGTTGCTCCTCGAAACAAAACTCAGTAGATCAACTGCCGGGTGTTCGAAATATAAAGTACAATATATTATTATAATATAAAACAAATCATTAATATACAAATTTTCTATTTCAGTTATCACTCTGATGAAAGTTTACATAGGCATTCGTTTCATTCACCACCGGAGGCTTACGATTGTGGACAAAATTCCAATGTATGTGATTTAATCAATAATTTCTAAGATATCATTCAAACCAGATATTGAAAATGCTATGCTATTTCATAGTTTTGTTTTTTGCCCTTGCTCCTGCTCTCAATTTGTGATGCACGAGCACTTGACGGAACTCCAAAAAAAAATACTATTTTACTGCTATGGAGTAAGCAATACAAACCCTGACAAAAAATCAGATAAGAGTAGTGTACAGCAGCGGCTCTCAAAACTTATTTAGTAGTCAGACTTTGTTATTATATGTAGCCCTAAGCGTGAAAATAACGTAAGAATTTTTTTTAAAAAAAATTTTGTAATGCAAAATACTAACTCATCCCCTGGAGATATTACACATTTAAAGACCGATAGAAAAAAAATCGAGTCAGGTAGTGTCGCTACACTACCGTTATTGTTTTTGCGTGTAAACGTTTTTTGTTATGTATCACGAGATTACACACAATTTGTTGTTTTAGTTAAGAGATTACACACAATTTGTTGCTGGGTATGCCAAAATTTGAAAGAATAACAAGAGATCGCCCTTTGTTAGCGACTTGTGCAGTATATATAATTTCATAGGCTTTGGATGTACATAATTGATTCAAGGGAAACCAAATACTGGTGTTAACAGATCGGACAGATAGACACAGAGGATTCACGCTTTGAATTTTGTTGTATTCGTTCATTGTGCGTTCGTTCATTGTGATATGTATCGTCATTTAACACCTTTATGCATTAATTAAAATATTTATAAAAAAAAAAACTTAAAAAAAATCCAACTCCGGAATGGCGTTGAACTCACTCTCTCTGCTGTTTTGTATCGCGAGAGGACGCATAACACCTAATACTACTTCTAGCAGCGAACGCACGATATAAACTTTACTTTTGTATTTATTCAGATTTTTATACAAAAAGTCACAACTTCCAACTTTTTCGATGGATTTTCAAAAAATTTTCTTTCATATTCTTCTAATTGGCCTATTATGAACAAACCAAAAAAATCTGCCAAATAGAGCAAACCGTTCTCAAGCGATACGCTTAAAAAGAAAAAGTATTTTCACAATTTTTTTAAATTTTTGTACGTCCCTCCCTACTTGATGACATAAGCTCACCTTAAATTAAATTCCTCTTACAGGCTTTATCGCTTACTCTATTTTCAGAATAGATAAATTCCTTAACGCTACGACTTTTGAATCACGTGATATATTAAAACTATTGGCGACATGTTTTTGTTACATTTCAAAAAGATCATCAGATTCTTTAAAACGCTCTCCTGAAAAATTTGTTTTTTGCCGCTCACAGTGTTTCACGGTTAGGGCTCGATATGCTGTTCTTAAAACTTTATTTCTTCTATATGTAGATCATGTATTTCATGATAACTTTTCTATAATAATTATAAGCTAGCATGATACGTAGCAAATATTTGCTTCATTTTTGTTTAGCAAACACGACAGCAAATATTTTACAACAAATAATTATGGCAAATGTTTCAATGTTAAACGCAAATATTTTCATTAATTTTAAGCAGATATTTGCTACGTGTAATGCTAACTTAAGACTAGATTTATAAAGTACTAACGTACCCGGTGTGCTTTGATACGCCTTCGACGTGATGTTTGTGCGTGATACTGTTCTCTTTTTCTTTTGAAAAATCAGACGAATCAAATATTAATATTGTCATAATTTCTTGATATATTTGGCAAAGGCGACTTGATTGATTTTAAAATATGTCTCTAGGTTTTATATGCAAAGTAAAACAACTGTCTGTATCTTCAAAACTATGCCACGTACCGTGTCCTTATAACCATCCACTTGACCCAATAAGTACAACAAAAAAAATTTCATCAAAATCGGTCCAGCCGCTCTCGAGTTTGGCGCTTACCAACATTTTTAGCGATTAATTTTTATATATTTAGAGATAAAAAACATTCAATATCAATTCGTATAGTGGCTATGTCTTTTAGTGATCATGTTATTATCACTGTGACTTTGTTTATAAAAAGAAGATGGTTTGCAAATTGTTCTTTACAATTTTTGCCTCAAGAGTTCAAATTAACAAATAAGAATAACCAGTAACCCGTACCACTATCACTGTGATATCTTTTTATGTTTTGTGAAACGTTACCATATATGAAATATGACGCATCGTGTTTCTCGACTATAGCTATGCGCTATGCAGTGTTCCATAAAATATAGAAGATCAAAAACAACTCAACTCTATTTTCTTAATAACAGATTCATAAAAAAGTCATCTTTATTTCTTTCCCCTGTCTATTTCTTACTGACTTTATATGCTGACTTGACTTACGAATATTTTCTGCCTTTCTGAACTGCTGATCCTTTCTGACTTGAAACCCTTGTTACGGGTTACCCCGAGCAAATCATTGTTTTGTTTTATTAAAATTTGAATATTTGAAAAAAATATGTAAATAATATAAAACAACATGTTTTTAGTTGATTATATTGAAAATTAAGCTTAATATACTTTTCAAATATCAATAAAATGCCAACTTTTAATAAAGATATACTATACTTACTACAATATTAACAGCTAAAATAACCAACAAACAATTTCATGAATGTATACTGTCTTTAGAGAACACTATAGATTTCTATAACTTTCTTTTACAGAATGATAATCAAATCTTTAACAACAAATCGACCTTTGGAAACATACATCAATACGGTATAGGACTTAATAAGCCGCAAGGTATATAGGATTTTATGTAATATACATACTATATATGTATATGATAAATTTTTATATACTTTAAATTGTGATTTTTTCACTTTTAACAGCATTTTATACCAACTTTAAGGATAAACGTATGATGCATAAAACCTGCTCAGATTCTTCCATGGATGGAAGAAGCACTGATAGCACTAATACATGTAGTAGCGGAAGTGGAAGTTTTATACAAATTAGCGGTAATAGAGATGCTAAGGATGGGATCAATGGACGTTTCACACGTCAAACATCGAGGTAAGAATTAATTTGTTTTATCATAAAAATTGTATCCTTATGAATTTTAATTTTAAGATTCCCAACTATGAATCACATGGATTTGAGAACAAATTACCGTATACAACGACCATCCACATTTTATCCTGGCATGGGACCATATGCTCAGTTACAACAACAACAAATGAATATGAACACAACAACCTATCCAAAGATAAACTATGGTCCTGGCAAACAACAACATCGTAAAAAGTTTCAGCCATCAAAGAACAATTACAATATTCAAGGTGTGATTTTTGAATACATGTATATTTGAATTGTTTTTGAATAAATCCCTTTTTTACTAATAGATAATTTCAAGACAAATGATATGCGACAAAAACAATATTGTGATGTAGGAGATATTATGACTAATTCTTATACTATCTGTCAAGATTTGGAGACAATGGAAGGCAAAAGTTTTAATAAGGTACACAACAAAGCTAAGGAACGTTTCATAAATGTGAAAAGTGAAAGTCTCATTCAAAGGTGAGTAGATACAAATATGTAAGAATATTTTACCAATTATTTTCAATATATAGTACATATGTAGTATGTCCATAGAAAAGTATAAAAAATTACCATACAATAATATTTATTTAAGGATACCCCCAGTTCTACAATACATACCATATAGGTACATACAATATTTCATAAGATCTCAACATGATATGATTTAAGTCTTCATGGGCTTCAGCTTTCCTAACTCACTGGTTCAAACTGGTTCGTGGCTAGTCCCTTTGAACCAGTACTAGTTCCAACTATCTCCTTTTACATATATTCAACTGAAGAATTTAACATGGCGATGTCTTTGGAAGGGGTCAATTGTCACCGCCTGCATTACCGTTCACCAGTCATACCCCTTTCACTGCCACTGCCTGCATTACCGTTCTCCAATCATGTCATCAGTCATTGCCAACGCCTGCATTTCATACGACTAGTGAATACACTAGTCAGCAGTTATGAAAAAAGGGGCTGCTGACTTACTATGGAAACGCGCACTTACTGGTTCGCCTCTGCATAACCTGCGACTAGTGAATTCACTAGCCAGTAAATAAGAAAAGGGGCTAGTGAATTACTATCGAAACGGGGACTTTTGCTACTAAGCATTCTGCATAATTTTCTATTTAAATCGTACCGTCTTCGTAGTCTCTTGACAATTGTCTTTTACTTTTAAAGTATCCCACTTTTCTACCAGGAAAGTTTACATTTCACAATTCAATGGCAGAAAAATGTATTTGCATCATCCCTTTTCTTTTTTTCCTTCTTCATCCGTCATTGCCAGTCCTGTTCCTATTCTTCCACAGCTGCTCATTCTAGAGAAACGTTGCGCATCGATTAGCACCTTTGCAGCACCTAATAATCGCTACGATTTATCGTAACAATATTCATAATTTTTATTTCGAATTTGCTCCCAAGCAGTTCAAATTAATTTGCCATTGTGATTACATTTTAGGACATATTTTATTAAACCTGTGCATATTATTCTAATGTGCAAGGGTGTAGCGAAGCTTGGAATTGGTCTTGGCCTAAAGTCAGTTTCATAAATCATAGGCACGTTTAAGAATTTATAACTTTCTTCAATTGTCTTAAATGTGATATATTTTTTGATACTGAATTTACAAACTCACAAGTTTTCACTTCCAACTTAATTATGAATTTATAATATTAGATAGAACCACTATTAAAGATAAATTTAAACCTTATATTAAACATTATCATGTTAATCTTATCTTGATTCGTTCCGTGTATCTAGATTTGTCTAAAAAGACATTGATTGACAGTTTAATAGTCAGTGTCTGAGTGGCTTATTTTCTTTAAATGATACCTAACACCACAATTGATTGTCTTGTAGATAGTTTCAAGCAGATCCCCTATTTATTAAAAATTATAAAGCTCTGGTAAAATTGAATGATCCATTTTATATTATCCATTTTTACAAGCTACATAATAGAATTATACTAAACATACTAAATCCATGTAATTCTTGATTATCATTTGTAACTTACTGTTAAATAAACGTACAAAAATTTGTACCCAGTTTTAGATTTGTGTTAATTGAAACCCAAGACTACGCCTATGCTTCTGCAATGTCCCATTTTACTCATCTCATCATGTAATCTAAATGTTAAACCTCTTCAATTGCAAGTTAACCTACAAACAACAAATGTAGTACACGCATAATATCAAATGTTTAACTTTAGATTAATTGTTAACCGCCATAAAAAAACAGGTCACATTAAAACAAATCAAAATCTCATACACAAAAATGAAAACCGCATAAATAAATGACTGGCCACACACTGTGTATGGTATTTGTGTGTGTATGTATTAGAAAAAGGGCAAGATGGAAATCTAACCTGGAAAAAACTAGTCATTATTAGGCACGTGACTCACAGAAAACTAAAATGGGTTCTTTGAGTGACCACATTAAAGTGCGACTCGGGTCGATCTAAATAACAAAGAAAGTTGCTTACCTTACCTAATGAAATTTAATAAGGAGAAACTCCTGCCGGTAAGTCACACGTTAACTTAATTCCAAACACCCCCCACCTAGAACTAAGTAATAAGTAGTACTATGTAGAAACCTTCAAATGACCACTAAAAATATTGGTGGTGAAGGCAAGAAATGTTGGGGCGTCAATTTCAAATTCTTTGTTTTCGCTTAGTTTTAAAAGTAATACAATAAGTTTTGAGGGGGAACATGCTAATAAAGGTGAATCAATTATGACCTCAAATTGGTAATTGGTAATACATCAAAACAAAGATATAGAACTCGATAAAGTTCTAATAGTTTAGATGGGATTATATTGCAAATAAATATGTACATATACTTATTGTAGGTACATTTCACTTTGTCCTGCTGTTTGTAACGTTTTGAATGAAATACCACAGACTTAATGCTTCTCCACAAATCATTTACATATATTTTCGATCAGCATAGTGATATGAGTGAATCTTGCCATTTTCTTCTTTGCAAACTATTAGTCCATGTGCATAGTTTCGTAGATATCGATTCTTTCTAAAGAGCATTTATCAACCAATTTATCTATTATTTCCTTGTCATAGAACTGAAAAGTATCAGGTATGTGCCAGAAATCGAAGACGGTTTTTATGCCGTTTGATATTAATTCCTCTGAAGTTGTGCTTGGATGTTTAAAATAAAAATTTATACTTAATACAACTGAAATTTTGAATTCTTTAAATGCTGATTACCGACGGAAACAATAAGCTACAGTTGTTGGTATTTTTTTTTTTATAACTTCAAATATGGGACAATTTAACCATCGAAGGAGGTTTCTGGCACCAGAGAATTGTAATTAGGTTGATATGGGGTTGAAAGAGATTTCTGGCACATGCCTGTATATGTATGTTTTGTCATTTTAAATTATTGAATGAAATTTTTTTAATATAAATGAATTCATTTAAGCATGATAAAATTTATATTTAGAATTAGATTACTTTTACGAGTATTTATAGCTTCCATATAAACGAATCTTTCAAATATGCTTCTATAAAAATTATATAAATGATAAACAATATTTTGTTTCTTGTTAAATAATTCATAATGAACAAATTTCATTCGCCTTTAAGGCAAAACACCTAATTCCATGACTCTTCTTCATCATCAGTTAATAAGAAAACCCCAAGACCGTCATCGACTCCGAAGAAATTCGTGCAATATTAAAAGTCATTCGTCCATTTCTATTTCTCCAAACACTCATACATGTGTATGTATTTACCACTTACAAAGATATGTATATATATAGGATTTCCATTGTAAAACTGTTATGCTAAGTCGACGTCCTCTTTTATCGGATTGGTGCGAGTGTATGACGATTGTGTCCTGTTTTTCGTTTGCAACTAACCTTTTTCAATAGTGTTTTGTATATTTTTTATTTCTGAACAAGTCAACACACACAATTGTATCGTAGTATAGAAATCATGCTAACTCACCCCTTGTCATTCTCGGTTAGGTCTAAAATAAATGGTCAACGTTTGCACGACATTTTGACTAGCGTCCACTTTAGCTCAATTCAGTCTGCAACATTAGTTCGTGTGGTATAGACGACTTTAGTAAGAACAACTTTTGAGAAAGTTTCTTCTAGAACACTCGTGTCAAAGAAATTAAATATTTAAAACATTAATTAACTATTTCATAATGAATAAAGTGCTGGGTTTTGAATAGAGAATAGTGCATATAGTCTGTAGCCTTTATCAATAAAAATTGAAGAAGAAAGAAAACAAAACAAAAGGAAAGGAAAGTAAAGAAACATTAGTCCCCTGTCCAGTGAAAATGCAAAATGTGTGCCAGAGTTGCAGCACTCGTTTTCATCGTCCGGTTGCAACAACGAATCGCCTTTTGAGAAATTCACGCACATTCCTGCACTCAGTGAAAGGCTATCTGTGGGAAAAAGCACACTGCACGGCATTAACAACATACGGAATGTTGCCGGGATTTGTACAGAATTTTTGTATTGGTCGCACTTGTTGTTGTTGCAATGATGGAAGCGATAATACAAATGAGAATGAGTTTAAGCGACGTAAAAAATCGATTGATAATAATATTGATAATGGCGGAAAATTGGAAAAATGTGATTTGGTAGACAACAAAACTATTTATATCTATGATCTGGAGCAAAGCATTCCCAGTGTACCAGTTTTGGTGAATTGCTTAGAGGATGATATGTAAGTGTACTTTAAGTCCTTATAGTTTTTGTATAAGTATTCTAGAATTGGCAAGAAGTATTGGTCTTCAAGAGTCTATAGGTTCGTTCCATAATTGCAAGCATTAATCTCAATTGAATAGTGTCAATTTTTTATTGTTTGTTAGGTTAAATGTCAACCAAGAATGCATATAAACATATACAATTAAAGTCGGGCAAAGCTTTCTGGCGAAAAATCGAACTATTTTTCTAAACTACCCATTACCCAATTTTTAAATTATTTAGTGGACACTTCTCCCTACTCCGAATTTGAAGAAATTATCCAGTAATATGGTGACCCAAAATATAATGTGCATAAAATCTAGAGTTGGCTATCAGAGTCATCATATCACTTGAAGGAGAAGCCGGCCCAAAGCCCAGACCAAGAAAAAATCTTGGCCTATTAGGGAAACGGAGGATTCCAAAATTTGATAGAGTAGAGTACAGCACAATATTCCCAGTAGCCATTTTCAGAAACTGACAGAAAATAGTATTTCAACCATTCAACTCCGCTCCCACCCCTAGGCACGTGTCTAGTTTAACTAATGGATAATTCACGACTGTAAATCTAAGGAGCTATTCTATATATTTCTGTTTATTTTAGACAAATATAATTAAAATTTGGCTATGAGATGTAATACTCTCCACGATCCTGTAAATGAGAATGCAGAAATATTATAATAATGATTTGATACTTACTTTTTGGGTAGAAAGTCAATTGTTTTAACGTGATCACCTGTCGTAGGGACTTAATATCACGGTGCCGATCACAGGGATTGATAAACTCCAATCAACGTTCCCTTGGATATATATCCGCAACTACCAATTTCAAGTCATACTTATTTTGGTCATATGACTCATTCCTTGGTCAGAAACAAGTCCTATCTAAACATCTGCTGCTCTGTGGGTCACAGCGCCAGCTTGTATAACGTATTTTCACGTCGAGCTCTCACTCAACCCGTATTTGGGTACAACCACAACAAGCTCCATGGGCACCTGACTACCCGTGGTACCAGAAAAAAGACTCTGGTCAGACTTCGAACCAAGGTACTAGCAATTAAACCCCAAACAGTTCATGATTTGACTTACTTACTTACTTAGCTGGCCATAACAACCCGTTTACCGGGTTACGGCCTGCTTCAGCACATCTCTCCAGGCGCCTCTGCTTTGCGCGCGCCTCCTCCAGTTGGTCACACCAAGCGTCGACAGGGCTCCTTCAACTTGGTCCTTCCAACGTAAGTTGGGTCTTCCTCTCCGTCGACGTCCGCTGACTTTCGCATCAAACACACGTTTTGCTGGAGCATCTTCATTCATCCGAACGACATGACCGAGCCAGCGTAGCCGCTGGCTATCGATGCGCTGGGCAACGTCAATGTCGTTGAAGCGCTCATACAGCTCCTGATTGGCGAAAGTCATCGCCAACCCGAACAGGACCGAAGATCTTGCGCAGTACTTTTCTCTCGAACACTCCCAGGGCATCTACATCATTGCGTGTAAGTGACCATGCTTCCGCGCCATATAGAAGCACAGGTCGGATGAGTGCCTTGTAGAGTGTTAGTTTTGTCGCTCGAGAGAGGTCTCTACTACTCAATTGCCTATTGAGACCAAAATAGCACCTGTTGGCAAGAGTGATTCTGCGCTTGATCTCCAGGCTGACGTCGTTATCGGTGTTAATGGCGGTGCCAAGGTACACGAACTCCTTGACAACATCGAAAGTATAGTCGCCGGCTGTAACTTGGGATCCAACACGCCGCACGTCCCTACTAGTTGACAACATATACTTCGTCTTGCCCTCATTCACCGCCAGACCCATTTTGGCAGACTCCCGTTCAATAGCACTGAAAGCTGCGGTGACATCTCGCTTGGTACGCCCAATGATGTCGATGTCGTCGGCATACGCAAGGAGCTGGACACTTTTGTAGAAAATAGTGCCAGTGCGATGTACACCCGCCTTCCGCAGAACGCTCTCCATGACGAAATTGAAGAGGTCGCATGATAAGGGGTCGCCTTGTCTGAAACCTCGCACGGTATCAAAAGGTTCGGAGAGGTCTTTTCCTACCTTGACGGAGCTGCATGAATTACTCAACGTCATCCTGCAAAGCCTTATCAGCTTCGCAGGGATACCGAGCTCAGACATTAGTGATTTGACTTACGTTGGCATAAATGGCGCATGGCCATGGTGTATTGACCACTCATATAGGAAGCTGTACGATCCAGTAATCTTAGATGGTTGGTGAATATGGATAGTATCCAAATTTCAGTTCGATAAGACAAAAAACAAAAAAAGTTTTCCTTATAAGAACATTAATTTGAAATTGGGCTTGTATGGGAGGTGCCCTTGCTGGTAATTCTAGAATCTTCAAATTTACATGGTTGGTAAATATTAGTACTTATAGTACCCAAATTTCAGTTGGTTACGACAAAAAAACAAAAAAAGTTTTTCTAATAAGAACCCCAATTTGAATTTGGGTTTGTATGGGAGGTATCCCCCTAGTGACCCGATTCGGCTAATTACGAAAAATGTGCAGCGTATGGTAAAAAGAAACCCAAGTGTAAAATTTCAGCTCTCTAGCTCAAAAACTGAGTTTGCATATATACAAACCGACAAACAGACAGACATGGTTAATTCAACTCTTCTCATCGAGCTGATCAAGAATAAATATACTTTATTTATGGGGTCTTCGATGTCTCCTTCATTTTGTTACAAACTTGTTGACAAACTTATAACTCTATTATTCACTGCGTGAAGGCGACCAGCAAAATGTCGATAACCCACGGGTTAAAAATCTTTAAAACTTATGATTTTAGTTTCGCCAGCTTCTATAAGTTAAGTAAGAAGAACTCACCGCTGCAAGCGTATTGACATAAGAATTTGACCTACAATATTGAAATAGATTAGTTCCATTTGGTATCAAAATAAAAATATAAGTTTGTTTATAAGTATTTCTGAAGATAACTACTTTCATATACTAATATTTCTATCTCTACTTTCAGTACAAAACCATCCCAAAATGCAGCGATTACAACACCAAAAAAAGAAGTAATTACGAAACAAGATGATGTGAAGCAAATCCATGAAGGTTCCCCAATTTCAACGAAGTCTATAGCATATTCACAAAAATCCACAGCTTCAGCGAAATCGAGCTCACAAGGCGAACGTACTGAAGAGATAAGCACTATCGAAGAGCCAACAACAACCGCCGTCATAACCATTTATAACGACACAAAAAATGCTGCAATAAACACTAGCTCCCAAGCAAGTGAGGTTACGAATTTGGATAAGAAAGATGTCATAGACTCAGAAATTGAAACACAATTGCTGGGGGTACTTGTGGTTGATGATCTAGAGTCCGAAGAAGCTAGCCAAGATTCTGTCCTTATACGTAATGAGAGTTTGAATAGCTTACACAGCAAATCCGAGAGCATTAAAACTCAACTAGAGGATACGCCACAAACGCTTTCCCGTGCTCAGTCCGCTAAATCGTTGGCTATTGAAGAAGAAATAGAAGACAACAATAGTTTTGTTGTGGTTGAGGAGGAGTTGCAACATGACTTGAATGCGGCACCTTTAAATACAAGTAGAAGTTCGTTGCAAATAGCTGAAAAGAATGTCACCGAGTCAAAAGATGGGATTGCGATTGCTGATAATGCACATACACATTCAAGAAGCAATTCATTAGATTCACTATATGAGAGGCCTACTTCAAAACAAGGCTCATTGGATACTACAACAACAGATTATAGTTCACAAACAAGTTCTCAATTAAATACTAGACACACTGCTTTATCTGTCAAATCCTTATTGTCAACGACAAATATTCAACATACACCTCTCAAGGAGAAATCAAAGACTTCGATTCATTTACGTAATCACCGACGCATTTCGCCCGTGAAACAAGCCATTAAAATGTCCCAACCTGAATTGTATCCACAGAATATGGCAAAGTTTGAAAAACCACGTGAAGCATTGCTCAAAACCTTCGATCAATTGGACTCATCGGAATGGGAGGTTAATATGAATGGCCTTAAGTCGATGGTGCGTTTGATGCGTTATCATTCAGAGCATTTAGATAATCAAATGCATATGGTTTGCATACAATTGACGCGTTCTGTGCGCAATCTTCGCTCACAAGTGGCACGCGCTGCTTGTCAAGCGGCAACCGAACTTTTTGAATTGAAGTCCAAGTACTTGGAAACGGAGTGCGATGATTTGGTCTATGCTTTACTCCAGCGTACAGCGGATACCAATCGCTTTATACGCACCGATGCCACGCGTGCTTTGGAGGCAATGTGTGACAACTTGCCGGCGACTAAGGTACTCAACATATTGGCCAATAAAGGTGTCCAACACCAAAATGCAGTGGTGCGTACAACAGCAGCGAAATTATTACATCGTTTGGTGGAGCGCCTAGGCTGCGATCGCATTTTTGCAATGTCTCGCGAAAGTCGCGATAAATTCTTCTTGGTCGGAGCCAATTTATTGCTTGAGGGCAGCTTGGACACGCGCAATTATGCCAAATCAATATTCCGTAAATTGTCAGAGCATGCCAGTTACAATCGTTTAATAAACGAGATCATTCCCATGCGCACTTTTCTTCACATTGAGAAATCATTAAAAAATATTACCCGTTAAATTTTCAATTTTCTATGGGTCAATTACAGTAAGGAGTACATAATTGCAAGTAAATGTATGTTGTAGTTGGTAGTTGTATTAATATTTGTACATTATATTTTATATTGCAGTGTACATACATAAAAAATCACTTATATTAAATTTAAACTATTAAAATTTGGGTACTAAAAGTTGTCCTAGTTCTAGTCAATAATAATGATGTAGTCTATATTACATATTTAATAAACGAAGAAGCTAACCAAACGCAAAATATAATAATAAAAATGTTATGTGTTATGATTGCATGTGGATGTGTAAATGTATGTAGGGTAGCTCTTATTGAACAATTAAGGCCACATATATTATGGTTTGTACGTCAGTGTATTATCTACGATGGACGCCGCCGCCGCCAGAACGTTGATCAGATCTGCGATTACCTCCATTGTGGTAAGGTTGCATTCTATTGCTTCTATCCCATTCTCTACTACGATCTACCATAGAATCACTTCGTCTGTTCACATGTGCAGGATTGCGATCGTAAGGTTTGGCATCGTGATACGAGTGTCGCCCATGCCGACTTTTTAGGTTATTCCGCAGATCCGTGGCAAACGGATTGCCACCATTTGACAATCTACTATTCGCGTCTTCACTTGTTGTACGATTACCAAATTGTGGTTCCAATTCTTCCGGCAGGGTATACACATTCTTTGGTGGTTGATCGTTATTTCGAAATTTAATTGCTATGCGTTTTCGAAAAAGTTCCAAGCCCTGATAAAGATGCATGGCATAAGGTGGCGCCGACAAATGCACATACGTGACAAAACCGAAGGTTCGTTGTTTGCCTGTGTTATCCTTCGGTATACGCACAGACTCAATTGGTCCGGCTTGCAGAAATATTTCGTAAAGCACCTCCTCGGTAACACGTTCATCTAAATTGGCAATAAAAAGTGTACGCAATTCCTCGTTGTTAGTAGAATCATCATTGCCATCATCTTCATTGTCGCTTTGAACTATTTGCGGTGCCTGCTGTTGTATATTCATTGTCCCAGCCCAAGGCGGCATTATCTGCTGAGCCATGAGCGGCATAGGCGGCATAGACGCTAATTGCATTTGCTGGACGAGATATTCATTGTAAACAGCAAATTGCTGCGGCGTCCACGTATTTGTATTTGTATTCATATTCATTATGTCCTCCACTTAATTTCATAGATTCGTAAAAGTTTGTTGCAAACAAAAAAAAAATGTCAAAAATAACTATTTCAGAGCGCTGCCAGATGATTCAGAGTTGCCGTATCTGACTGAATAAAATCACCAAATTTCTTTGGTATTTTCTTACCAAAAAAAGGTAGAATTCTTTTATTGTTGATAGAATTATTTATTTGTATATCTTATTGACTTAAAATTATAAGATAACAAGGTATGGAGCAATAGCATCGATGGCTATCAGTTCAGAATAGTGAGTCATTCTTTGTGTTTTTAATAATATTTAAAAGAATACAAAAATTTTGTTCATTTCAACTAAAAGAATATAATAATGTCAAATGTTCATATAGTTTGCATAGTAACATAAATCATTTCAATAATAAATTTTATTTTTCCTCCAAAATAAGCATACCATCATATTTAATTTTTCTTTTTGAATATAAGCATACCCTTATTTATTATTTATTTATTTTGTTATATTTTTTGCTGAGCTTTTTGTCCAGTCTATGTATCTGACTGTTTAATCTTTCTTGAAGTCTTTGATGCAATTATTATTTTATGTGTTGAAAATTTGTCAGCATGTTGACAATAGCAACTGATTAACAAAAAATAACATCAACGCTACATGGATCGTTTTGTTATATGGAAACTTTCCCATTACTATTTCATCTTTGAATGGACTTTTTTAACAAAATAAAAACAAACATTTTATTCAAATCTTCATTTAACTTAATCGTTCATCAGAGATCTTCGTTGGTCTCTTGCTTTAAAGAAGTATCATCAAAATTGTATAAATGATTGTTGAAATACTACAGTCTCATTTCTTCAATTTATTCTATAAATTTGCAATCTAGACTTTATAACAAACTCTAAAACAAAGAGTCCGTACTTGTTAAAGCTATCTTAAGAGTTAGCTTGAAAAAGTACATATCATCACAAGATTGTGAGATAATTGATTTTAACAATTGATGACTAAATGCACAATCACCCCAAATTACCGAGCCGTACAGCATAATTGGAAGGAAGATCAACCAAAATATTGTTAATTTATTTTTAACTGACAGTTTAGACTTCCTGTTGATAAACGGATACAGTATTCTTATTGCTTTATTTACTTGATCTATTGCTCTGCTTATATGTATCTAGATTGAAGATTAGTTTTCGGTCCTGGGATAATCCGATATACTTTATGCTGTTTTCCCATTGAATAGACTCAGAGCTAAGCTGTAATTTTGGTAGTTTGGTAGGAAGCAAGGCTTTGGCTTTCGGGTGAAATATAATGCACTTGCTTTACTTGCGTTTACCTTGATTTTCAACTTGTGCCAATATATGACGAAAATATGTAAGGCTTTTTCTAGGTTATGCTTCATCCTACTGTAGTTGTAGCCAGAGCAGTATAGAGCGGTATCATCAGCGAATATTAAGGCACAATCAGGGAAAGGAATGTGATGGGTGTAAATGATGTAGATCGTGGGTCCTAATTCAGATACCTGAGGAACGCCGGCTGTAATCCACTCTTTATTGAACTTAACTCTGTCCAAATCAAGCCAAAAGAATCTATCGCTCAGAAAGCTGTTGATGATTTTTATAAGATAGAAAGGGGCAACAATGTTTTTAAGTTTGTGAATGAGGCCTTTGTGCCAGACGGTGTCAACAGCGGCTTGAGTATTCCCTTCTTTATGGTCAGTATGGGAATTAAATAATAATAAGTAGAACCCATCGCGCCAAGATTCATACTTTTCTGTGATTTTTTGAGACTATAAATTAACGTTGTCTTTGGGCAACCTTCTCATCATCAAGCACTTTTTTTTTAATAGAATGTGTGACAAAACTTAGTGGTGCTTGTGTCGTTTGAGTTAATCTTCCTGAACCAACTTTCGATTTGGCTTTTGTTGATTGTTTATTTGTCAAAAACTTCACTGATATTACGAGATGACCAGCACTGGAAAGCTTAAGAATTATGGCATTACTGAAGAACGCATGACCATAGTTTTGTAGCTATTAGCTGTTGTGAGTACGACTTAAATTCAAAATTATAAATTTAACGTCTATTGGCATTGACATTGCTTTATTTCAAGTTCATTACCAATGTTAATCACAAAATTTTAATAAAGCATGGAAACAAAATTATAAATCCTATTTACTGTTTAGGAAAAACAAAAAAAAGGAAGCCTCAGTGTCGCACAGTACTCTCTGCCATTTAAAAATAACACGAAATTGTTATTCATACGTATCTATAATAATTTTTATATTAAAGTGGCACCTATTATTATTCAGTTACTAGGTGCCCAAACATTGCTTATGGAAGAGCAAATACCAATACATGTACAAGAAAACTACAATTCATAGAAACGAAAAATTTTTTATGTACACTGAAAAAAAAATTGAATGTGTGCCATCGTACACGTGAAAGAAGCTAAACTTCTTAAAAACATACAGAGAGGGAGAGATCATCTCAAAACAAATACAACAATACAACATTTGCATACACAATATTCTGTCCAGTTAATTTAGCTATGTCTGTCTTTCAGTCTGTCCGTCTGTCTATCCGTCTGTGTGTTGCTTTTGTTTTCTTTGGCGTGTGTAACTGTTTTTGTTGTGTTTACGTTTGCCGTCTATCCCCTCTTGGCCAAAAATTAGATCAACTGCGAGCTTCTGTGTGTTTTTCATTCTTTTTTCTTCGTATATTCGCTTGTTTTTGTACAACACGCAATCTGTTTCCTTGTATGTGTTGTTATAAATATTTTTATACACACAAACTGCATGTTGTTGTTGTGGAAATGTTATCTCTTTTTTGAGACTTTTCTGGTGGATTTTCCACAAATTTTATTATTGGGAGAAATACACATTCTGTGAAAATTTGAAGTGTCTACCTAGTGTGGTTCATGAGATACAGAATCCAAAAAACTTACAATCTGTATTTTTTCACTCAAAATTTGTACTTAATTTTTTCTAAATCAAATAACTAAGATCTTATATGCGCAAAATCCTCTCTTTCTCTCTTTCATTATACATAATTATAGTAGGATTTGCAATTTCAAACACGATTTTTCTAAGTGCTTCTCAATGAGCAGCTGTAAATTTGTTTTCCTATTAAATAATATGGCAAACAACAACAAAATCTAAGTTATTGCGAATGGGTATAAGATAAAATGCAGAGAAGAAGCGAAGTAGAAAAAAATGTTTACTTGTGCGTGTGTATTTTGAATGCGTGTGCCTTAACCGCCCGAGTGATTCAATTATTTGACGCCCTTTATTATATGATATGTCTTATGTATATTTTATATATAAAAATAATAAAAGAAGTTAATTGGGTAGCACTTTGAAGCACATTGTTCCATCGTAAACTTTCTTTAGATATTAGGTTTTGTTCTTCCCTGTCAATTGTTAATCCAGCTTTAAACCTAATTTCAACTTCAGTACATTGGGTAAATGTGTTTTTGTGTGCAGGACTATTTTCATGCAATTTCAAAGCTTCACTTAAATGCTTCCAATTTTTAAAACCTTCAGTACTGGTGAAATTATGAAGTGACTTTAAGTCAAACAGTCGACAACAAAAGCAAAAGCACTATCGTTTGATTCTGAATAAAGTAGCCATCGTCGTTTGATAGTTTCTTCGTTTAATAGTTTTCTTGCGTAATGTGTTGAAGAAAAATGACACCTATTTTCATCTTTTGGAAAATTACTTAGATTAATTCGTGAGGGTCCACATGAGATATTTTCACCATCCACTCATCATCCAAGTGGACTCTGAGCAAATTATACATTGCTAGTGATCACCAAGCCATACTATGTGAGGTTACTACGGATAACAATATCACCAGAACACAGCGGCATCCAGTTAGGAGGGGCTACAGACAAACTACGCTTAACCCTCAGACTTTCTTTACCGCCCTACACGAACCGGTTTTAGATGGACCTGCAGAAGATATGGCTATCAAGACCCAACGGGCCATTAAGCAAGCGTATGACTCCAGCATGCAGCCCAGAAGATCCCATAGCCGCCACCAGGAGGCAGTATTCTGGTGGAATGAGGAAATTGTGGTAGCGAGACATAGCTGCATTCTGGCACGTAGGGCCTACCAGCGTGCCAGGCACTCAAGTCGCTTCCTTGAACTCCGGAAGAGTTACCACTTGTGTAGAAGATCCATAAAGAGAGCAATCAGGGACAGCAAAAGGCGTTGTTTCCTCAAGCTATGCGACGACGCAGAGAACGACCGGTGGGGCAAGGCCTACCAGGTGATTGTCAAAAACACTAAGTCACGGAACCCGGTCCCTCTCTTGGATCTCCTAGAGATGTCTGACATCGTGGCAACTCTCTTCCCGCAACAGCAGTAAGAAAGTCAGAATAGTAGTGACGACGAGAACCAAGAGATGAGCAGCTTCTCCCCGGTTGCCTCAAGAGAAGTCCTGTCTGTTTCGAAGTGGATAAAAAGCGGCAAATCCGCAGGACCCGACCAAATCCCAAACCGGGCCCTCAAGTTGGCGATGATCCGGCGGCCTCAGTTCTTCACGGATCTTTTTAACCTCTGCCTATCTGAGGGGGTCTTTCCATCCTGCTTGAAAATCCAGAGACTGGTTCTCATCAACAAACCAGGGAAACCACCAGGCGAACCATCTTCTTACAGGCCGATTTGCCTATTGGACACGGCAGGCAAAGCACTGGAGAAGATCGTAGCGAGCAGACTTGAGGAAGATATACAGCTAGGAGGGGACCTCTCCTTGTCCCAGTTTGGCTTTAGGAAAGGGCATTCAACCATCGACGCAGTATCGGAAGTGACCAAGATTGCGCAGGAGGCGATCCGTGGCTAAGGTAAGCTTTTACCTCACTCAACTACTGAGCGGTCACGGATGCTTCCGACAGTACCTGTACAGGTTCCATTATGATGACGGTTCTTGGTGCACATTTTGCGGCAATCAGTGCGAGGAAAGCCCTGAGCATATTTTAAGCAGATGCGGAAGATTGGAAAGGGAGCGGCAGGAGCTAAGTAACGTCCTAGGTGATCAGCCAGTTGTTGAGAACCTAGTAAGGCACATGCTGGAGAGCCAATGCAAATGGAAGGCGCAGTACCAGCCTTACGAAGCTTTGCTTAATCGGCAGTCCCGTAAGGCGCTGGTACACCTATCCTACTGTCTTCCTGTTTCCCTGTGTTTATTAAAATTTGTAATTCTACTATTCTACTTTGTTCTCTTTTATAAACTTCTTCTTTTTTTTCCAATAAACGAACACAAAAAAAAAAAAAAACCATCCACTCAACAACTGCTGTCAAATGCATAAATGAGAGTAAGACAATTTGATGAGAAATCAAAACGTTTTGATTTGACTCATGAGATTACAAAAATTTGTATGAAATCTTTCCAAAATTATTTCCAAATTAACTCAAGGTCTTCTCTGCAAAATATTGTAGACACAATTTGATTTTTTTATGAATGAAAAAAAAAACGAGGCTTCAGAAGTTTCTTTTTTTGCTACTTGTAATGTCATACCTCATGTACATATGTGGGTATATAGTATCTCGGTTGATACGCCAAGTTGAAAAAGAATACACGATAGTAGTACATTATCACAATCAAAATGTTTTGAATAAGCGGGGAGCTCGGTTGTAATGAAAGCATCAATTGAAGTGTTATCTTTAGCGACAAACACATTTATACAATAGTAGATCGCATTCCCTCATTTAAACATTTCAATTTAAAAATGCCGCACATGAAAAAAGGTGGACGCTTATCGCAAGAAACTACAGAGCTACACAAATATTCAACTGATTCGCCAAACAACTTTAATTTTCCCGATCAGTTCAACAAGTGATCACGCGCAATCAAGTTGGCGCAATTTTAATTTTAAGATAAATTAAAACTAAAAGAAAAAATTATGTCCGAAGTACCAAAAATCATAGACTTAGATAAAGTGATTGCACCACATATGAATGGTGCTCAATTGGTATCTTACACCAGCAAGTTTCTTACGAAGCCAGGTGATAACTATGGCAGCATAATGCTTTCAATTAATGCCACATTGCAGCAAACTAATGACAAAATCGAGGAAATACCATTAATAGCCAAGTTACCACCATTAACGAATGATCTTTACTGGCAGATATTTCAACCAGAACGTACATGTATATCAGAAAATGCAGTCTATAAATATCTAGCACCAGAAATTGAAAAGCTACAACACGAAGCTGGAGTGCCAGTAGATCAAATCTTTGATGGGTTTCCCCGTTACTTTGGCTCGCGCATATCACTTGAGGACTCGGCATCAAAAGTCGATCGTGATGCTATCTTAGTACAGGAAAATCTACAAATTTCTGGCTATAAATCAGGCGATCGTTTAAAGCCTTACGATTTGGCACATACCCTATTGGTGTTAAAATACTTGGCTCAGTATCATGCATTACCGATTGCCTTACGTACTAAGAAACCAACAGTATTTAATCAATTCATAAGACCGAATTTCAGAAAATTCAATATGAACAATAATATAGAAGAGAAGGCCAAAGATGAGATGTATGAAGATACGGTGATTGATGTCAAGGCGATAAGCAATAACAATGAAAAGGAAGTATCTCGAGTCAGGGAACTTTATAAACTCTATGATGAATTCTTAGCAGCTTCTGATGTGAGCGATGAACCCTATAATTCGATAGTGCATTGCGATTTATGGATTAATAATATCATGATTAAATATGGTCAGTAAGAAAATCTAAATTTTTGTATGTTTGAAAACCCATTGTATTGCATTTAAAATTACAGATGAGGATGGTAAACCAGAACGCGTTAAATTGGTTGATTTTCAGATTGCCCAATATGAATCTGTGGTTCATGATGTGATATTCTTTTTACTGTCTAGCGTTGATACAACAGTTCTAGAGAAAAATTATGAAAAATTTCTTATCAGTTATTATGAGCATTTTATTGATTGTTTGCAAAGTGTAAAAGTTGATACGACTTGCTATTCTTTTAAGAGGTAAGCCTAATTCTATTGTATTTAACTTTTTTTTTACGATAATATTTTATGCAGTTTCCTGGATGAAATCGAACGAGTTGGATATCTTCAAGTACCTCATGCCATTTTCATGACTAAAGTTATAATGGCTGATAATAGTACATTACCGACAGATTTTAAAGATATGGATTTTTCTGTAATGAGCAAAAATACAGGCATCGAGACTATAAAAATCAAATTAGGTGAAATACTACGTTTGGCACAAAAGTTTGATATTTTCTATTAAAAACTGAACTATATTTCTTAATTAACATAGCTTAACAACTTACAAAATAAATGATTTGCAAACTACGTAAGTTTAGTGTATATAATTGTCCAAGGATAACGTTCCTATCCTACTTTCACATGTAACTTAGGAAATTAAGAGCTTGCACATGCAATACATAAATTACTAAAAACTTGGGATAGATTGATAAATTTCATTGATTCGAAATGCAGTTAAAAAACAAGTTTGCTTTAATTTCATACAATGACTACACCTTTCAATAATTGTAAAAAATTTCACTTAAATAGCTCAATAGCTCACTAACAGGGGTGTCACAGATGGAAGATGGACAAGGAAACCTTGGGCCTGTTCATCTCCGAGTTAGAGATGGCGACTGGTAGTGCAAGTCAGCAATCCCGTGGACTTATGCAAGGCCTATCAAGGATATGTGATGCCTCCATTCCTAGGAAAGCAAGAAGCAATGGCAGAAAACCCAACATCTGGTGGTCGGATGAGATTGCAGAACTCCGCTTGCAGTGCCTCCAACATCGTAGAAGATTCCAACGCGGCAGGAGAAGGAACGCTGACTCGCGCGAAGCGCTTCTTCCCCACGAGGAGTTCAGAGGAAAGAAGTCTCAACTCAGTAAAGGGATTTGTAAGCTCAAGCAGGATTCCTTTCGCAGAGAAACAATTATTGAGTATCATTTAATAAAGTTTGTCGTTTATAGTATTTACTTACAACCCATGTCAGCATGTCCAAATTAACAAAGAATAGGTGTTTTCATTAATGTTATAATTTTATTTTTTTTTGTCGCCCAGTGCAATCTTCACTAGTAATCTTCGAAATTGAATCTATCATTACTTTTAAAGGTGGGTGTTATAAGAAAACCGTTAACTGATTCGTGTTCAGCATGCCCGAATTAATAAAGAATAGGTGTTTTCATTCATGTAATAAATTTTTTTTTTTTTTTTTTTTTGTCGTACTTAGTGCTTTTAATTTGCGAATTCCATAGCATATTTTTACTATTTGACTTTCATAATTCATATTGAAACGGAAACACATTAGGTTTCCGCTAAAAAAATGTAAAAAAAATGATCATGTGCTAGAGGCATCATAATCATCTTTGGTCATGATCTTGCTGATTTTTGAAATAGAAACTTACAGTCGAACCTCGTATAACACGGTTAATTATTAAATTGAAAATTAATAATTTTAACACTTTATTATTTATTTTTCAATCAATAACTTGATGAATATTTCATTGGCTAAATAGGAGAAAGAGTTTTTGAAATGATTGATAATTATTTTGAAAAGCAGTCTGTCATTTAAATCATTCCTTCCCCGACCTATTCTGATTGCGATGCCAAATAAATTGTTTGTCTGTTACTGCCTAACAGAGTGGCTTTGGCTTTTGATGACAAGTGTTTGCTTTCTTGACATCTGCTACCTTCTATCTGTCAGTATGAATGTACTGTATCGCTCTGTAAAATGGATGATATTGTGTTTTGTGGTTTGCTCGAACAAATTTTAGAAGAAAAAGAAAATAATGAAAACAGAAATGTGTTTAATTTATTGTGTAATCATATTGAATCGTTTTCAATGCCGATAGATATTTTTTGTGCAAAATTCTCGATTCTGAAAAATACCACATGATAAACTCAGGCTTGCGAATTTGGTGGAAAAAAATCAGATTTAGAGCAAAAATCATAAATAGTCAGAATTACTCGGAGAACCCTCTAAAAAACACCAATTTTCATTTTTTGTAATATTCATTATTTTTAAAATATTGTATATTTTACACATAATTCAGTTTTCTTCTAAGTTGGCAAGCCTGTATAAACTGAAGTTTACTTCTTACAGAGTGATGTTAAAAACAGCTTTTTTAACAGCACAGCTTTCAGCTTAAGCAAGACTCGAAAAGATGACAAAAGCTAATTCATTATATGCGGTTTCAACGCAAAAACAACGAGAATAGGTCGATCCATCTGTTTTTCCATGGCAAGAATTTGTTGCCGATTTCTAAAGAAAATAGTGTGGATGTCGATAGAGGTATTACAATACATGAGAAGAATCTGAATAATCTGCTGTCTTAGCATCTGTCAATATTTGCAGAAAGTTGTCTTCTTATAATTGTTTATTTACGAATAGTTCATTGCTGCTTATCGTTAAATCGATAGATAACACTACTCTGATAATATTGTCGTAAATCGTCTCCGGAATACTAGTTTGCTTAACAACTTCTGGTCCCAATTTTTTCAGCAGTTTTCAGTATTGATGGTTTTATAATCAAATTTAATCATATATTCACTGACATTAGCAATAATAAAATAAATCATATCCGATCTAATCAGACCAGACCAGAACAGATCAAAAAACCGTTAGATAAATCCAAGTACCGCGTTAAACGAGGTTCGACTGTAATTGAAAGTTTATATCTGTAATTTTCCAGAATATCGCTAGAAAAAACATTATCCACCCACTGAAAACACAGCATATAAAATATTTAATTCTATATGTTTTATTATTTCTAATTAAATTTTTCATCTTTAGATACTCGTACATTGCTTGTTCATTTAGTTAATTTAAATGTCTTAATGCGGGAGTGTGACAATAACGTTTTTATTTGTTTTAATTAAATACAACGCGTCGGATGAGGGTTAGGCATCACATCATTCTAATCACAATTGTCCAATATCAATCATTCATATTTTGTTTTATCGGAATGCATAGATGCCAAAGCAAGTGTTAATGGAAATTAAACTTGAGCTCATTTTTATGACTTCACGCCTAACTTAATGTTGTAGTATATGATGAATACTCGTGGTATGAATATATGAAAAACAGGAGGCACAAGTAATACAATATCATTTGCTTAATTGGTTTCTCCTTTTTTTGTTCTCATATAAGAAATTAAATTGAATTCAATTGGTTTGACTTCTTTCTTTTTTGTATGAATTATCCGAAATTGTAATGTTAATGAACTTTTGTATCATATTCAGGCCATTCTCCATACTTCTTAAAGAGAATACAAAAACGCACCAGCCAATTAATCACAATGAGACAAAGAAATTCTTTCAGATATGCATGTCCGCTAATGTACAGAGAATACAAAGGCTTGAAGATCAAAGTACTTATATATTGTATATTTTGTTGTATTTTATTGTATTTTATTTTTTAACAGGGCGTTGGCTTTAAAAGATAAATGCGTTAAGCTGCAAAAACTTTGCTTTGATTGACCTTCGAACACCTTGGCCTAATGCCAAATGACAAGTGCACGAATATGTTAACTTAAAGTTATAGAAAAGATAACATATTTTTATATAGTGTAATGTATTTACTTTACAACAAAACAGACAATGAAATATTGTGTGATATCACCTTATCTACAATAGTAAGGCGCCTTAAACATTTATCAGCTGGCAATGGCAATTGGCTTTGTTCTGCTATACTATCGCATGTTTTATACAATATATCTTATATACATACCCATATGTATGTTTTTTGTTTTTTTTTATTTTTGTTTTATTTTTTTAAGAACATTTATTTATATAGTACTTATCTCATGTATTTGCACATCAGTACAACTAACTTTAAGTTTTCTTGTTTACACTTCTCCATGTAAGAGAAGTAAGATCGTCGCTCTTCGTGTTGGGAAGGTTATAAATTATGTTTTTAAAGCATTTTATGTTGCATAAAAAAACTAAGGAAATTTTTGGCATTTTTTCATGAGAATAGCCTAGCATCTCTTTGTAGTGTTGAGACTTGAGGGGAAAGTGATATTTAGATACATTTGTTTTATCTAAATTAATAACTTTTTAACTCTAAGTTTCTGATCAAAAGATAGATGGTCCTGACTAGATAAACATAGCCAGATTGATTCGCATTTTCACATTTAACGAAAAAATATACACAGTATTAAATGCATGGTTCAGTTCGTGGAAGACGTTCATTCTGCATTTTGGCTCTGAGTTTCTGTATTGTATTGAAAGCAATTATTTTAAGATGTTTTTATAATTGCTGACCTTTCGAAAAATGAGTCGAATTCTTTCTTTGCAAATATTGAAATTGGTCTTCCGTGATGTATCATGCGACACTCTGCCATCCAAAAAAAAACGTTTGTGTCCCAGGTAAAAACATTTGATCGACGTACACTTACTCATCCGGAATGATTCTTTTTTTGTTTTGTTGTAATATTTATTTCGAATCTATCAAAACTTTATGTAGATAGTAGCTGAATTTTGTGAGGTATTCAGTTATGTAAAGGTTTTATTAGGTAGGATAGGGATTAGGTCACTGGTTGAAGCGGGAGGAAAGATCCAAAGGATGATGGTGCTTTAGTCTGCGGAGCTGCTGGCTTTTGTCCAGGAGTTGCACTTCAAGGACGTTTACGTGGTTTTCAAGTCGATGCTTATAGCGGTCACTGTCAGCATTGATGGTCGCTATGAATGACGTCGTTGCGAACATTGAAATAGGCAACTACTATATTGCGAAGAACTTTGGACTGAAATGTCTGTATGATGTTAACATTGGAAGCCGCAGTAGAGTCCCATAATTGAATGCCGTAGGTCCAGATTGGTCTTAGTATCGCCTTATACAGCAGCAACCTATTGCATAGTGAGAGCTTCGAACTAGGTCTGAGTAACCAGTACAGGCGCTTGAGCTTAAGGTTGAGCTGGGTCCGCTTGTTGAAGAGGTATTTTCTACAGTTGAGTGCTCTATTCAGAGTAAGCCCTAAATATTTAACACTACAGGCCATGGGGAGCATGTGTCCATCTAGACTAACGCTAGGGCGGTTACGAGTTCTAAGTGTAAATGTGACAGATGCGATTTTTCAATATTGATGCCAAGGCAGACAATAGCAGCTGTAGTTTGCTGGATGCTGCTATGTGACAGTCATCGAATGCCAAGGACTAATTCTGACAAAATTATACCAAGTTTTACACTAAATGTAATAGCAACTCTATCAGTTGTACAACCAGCAACCACTGTTAACGCTAACAACTGACAAATCTATAGTTTAAAAAAGGCAAAGCAAAGTCCTCAAAACACTACCTCTTCATAATGTGAAATTACTTATTGAGTTACTACGTATTAGATTAATAAACAAAATTAATTCCCATATTTATCCAATAGAGCGGTGAAAGTAAAATTATTATTCTAACATTAAATAAATATTGAAAAGCACGTGTTTGACTCCATATGTTTTTCGATTCATTTGGTTTGTTTTTTTATATTTTGTTTTTATTATAATGACTGATTAGTAGTCACTTGCCGTTGTCAGCCAGTTGCAGATATCAATCGACAGTCATTCCATAAATTTGACAATGGTTATTTATTGATTTTTATACTCTGTGTTGGATAAAATGGGTACATTGAGCTTATGGAAATTTATATATACTATATGAATATTTATGTTACCTCTAGAAGGAAATAGAAAGAACCTAAGTAATGAATGTCGAAGTCGATCTACCTAAGTCCTCCATTTTCACTTAGTTGTTTTTTATAAATATTTAATTGTTGTTGTTTGTTTTTGTTTATTTTTTTGTTTTTGTTTCTATACTCAAAACCTTACACAATATTTTGCTAAAATATAGAAAATGTATATTATACATACTTATGTATGTGAATACATAATTTTTCCACTGCTATTTCCTTAATAACAAAAAAAAAAAAAAATTAATATTCAAAAACAATCAACAACTGAATTTCAAAAACAAAAAAGAATATATATTTATATATACAATACGTACGAGTATTATGCATATAAATTTCATGATGTCAAAATGAGATACAATGGACTATTTACTTACTATTGAATTGATAGTCATCATTATCAGCATATGGATATATATAGCATCAAAGAATCTATGTATGTGCCTTAGAAAATTGTTGAGCGCCAGAAAGCGTGGGAAATTCTTAAAGTCAATGGAATAGAAGAAAATTGGTTCATAATCATGCTAGGGATGCATGCAAATTCACATGAGGCCTACTCAAAAAAAATAGATAAAAGTAGATACGCATACCATTTAACATTTTAAATTGATGAGCGAGCAAATGTTGAAAAAAAGCCAGCTAACTCGACCATTTGATACACTACAAAAAGCATTTCCAATAATCATTAATTAATATCTTAGTTTCTTGGAGATCACACTATTATCTTTTGCGAATCATTATAAAATATCATAAACTTATTAAAGTTTTTGCATAGCAAATAGAGTTCTTTACAAATCACTCTCATAAATGAAATATACACTCTTTGACACAGTTATTAATGTAGGGTATTACCACACACACGTGTATACTAAAATCTTTTGTTTAAACACTTTTATTACGTTTATTGTACTTGAATCACAAGAAACACATAAGTACTTATTTTATTGTACTCGTACAATAGTATGTAATAAGTTTGAAATTCATACAGTAATAAAAAATAATATGTATAGAATAATAAAAGTTAACAATAAAATCGAATAAAAAAACACTAATTGTCGGTATTTAAAATAAAAAAATTATAAGTAAAATAATTGCTCATCATTAAAATTACCAACTGATAAACTCAGACGGTCCAATAAAGCGTAACGTCGTTGTTGGTTGTTGGTTCAACGATCCATTGATCAAAAATAATAGCAACAAAAAAATGGTTGTAGATATAGCAAATACTTAGTATGTATAAATAAATTTTGCCAAAATTAAACATAGTTTTCGGTTCTAACGAAAATTATTTACCTTTCACACAAATTTTAGAAAAATTTAACAAATGAACATCGTTTTTGTGGGCAGAAGTAATTTTTAATTGAAGTAAATGTTCAGAGTAATCTGAGATCTATTACATATTAATTAAATAATAATTTCACTGGATTGTAGCATCATTTGATGAAGTTTTGTGCTTGCAGCAATATACTACAATAGTATTGAAATTGTCTGATTGGTTTTATAATTGATTTTTTTGAGTTGAGATTTGTTTGGCATTTTTCTGTTTTTTACTTAAAATATTAAGAAGTTTTCCGATAATTATGATACCATTATAAGTGGGTTTTATTTTTTAAAATAATATCCTTCAAGCTCTATTCAAGTCTAAAAAGAACTTAGGATTTCGGAAGTTCCTCAAGATTGCCGTCTGTCTCATGGATGACCTCTTCATTCGACGTGAAACGTCGTCCACCGAGCAATTTGTTAAGTTTGGTAACAAGAAGAAGTCACTGGGGCCATATCTGGTGAATACGGTGGATGTTGTATCAATTCAAATTTTAATTTCATGATTTTGGCCATCGAAATTGCGCGGGTGTACGATTACGTTTATTACGGACACTTTTTCACACCCAATTTCACACGCACTTTTATTCGTCGATCACTTAAAACATTATTGTGGATTTTCTCAATTCTTGGGCGGCCAACTCCACAGTACGTCCCGAAAGGTGTTCATCTTTTTTTGTGGATATACGGCCATATTTGTACTCATTTACCCAGTCACATGATTGCTTATCAAATTTGTTTCTTTATCTGTTTTCTTACAGGTAGTAATTGTCAAGATTTCAGTCTTAAGTTCCTTGATCCTCATAAATATTTTTACCCTTTTCACATATATGTATTTTTTATACTCCATCTGTTCTCCGGAATCTTCTTTAATGCAATCACAAACATCACGGTAAAATGATAATACCCTTTTCAACATGTGTGGTACAATAGGAAAAGAAAGATCACTAAGCAAACGCGTGCGAAATTTATGACGCAAAGCTTTGTCTCGCGTGTGTCGGCATAGTACAGTGGGTCATTTTATATATTATAATGCATGTAATCATAAATTTACAAATTTAATTGTGGTAAAGAGATATGCAAACGTCATTATGAGAATTTACATGTGAAAAAATATAGCTAAGCATCAAAGGAGGGATTTGTTATGGGCAACTTGGAGTATAAAATTGACCACGGTTACAAAGAAAGGACAGTGATCAGCAGCAGGGGATTTATATATGCATATGTTATTACATTTTTTAAATTTTTTTAGTAGCCCAGAAATTTACCCTACTCAAGGAGTCCACTAGTCTCTCCTGTATGATTATTACAATAAAATATCTCATAATACTTCCAAAAACAAAAACTTTAATTGAAAACCACTGTGCAAAAATGGACTATGATACCAATAATATTGTATTGTAGAATGAATACTTGTTTAAAGCATAAACAGCTAAAGACACGACTGACGAAGGCTGCGGCGTAATAAAGACGGTGAAGTGATATATTCAATTTTGAATTTGGAAAAAAAAGAGAATAAAAACATCAATGAAATCATGATTTGGCAAACCAAAGCAAACAAAACTGTCGTCAGCACAGTAAATGATTATCGAGTGCATTGCCTCTGATTAACAATTCAAATCTTTGGCTTCATTAGCACAATCTATCTCGAACTCAGTTTATAGTATGTACTAAAAATTGACATAGCGAACAATTAACACGATCATGATTGTCAATCTATTAAATCTAATTATGTATACAGAACTTTTTCGTAGAAAGTGAAAGGTTTTTTTTGTGGCATTTTGTTTATTGTTTTATGACGAAACGAATCGACTTTGAACTACTAAAATTAAATGTGTGACTTTGTTTCCCTAAATTAAGTGGGTCTGAGAGAATATTCTTTTTAAAACAAAAGGTAAAATTGTTTTTTGGGACTGTAGAAAGTGTCAAATGTGTAATGTACTTAAGTATGATGCTTATAATAGTTAGAACCATGACCGAGCAACCAACAAATTATACTACATGCTAATATACTATTGTATTGTATAGCACCTTTGTCATCGGACACCGGTTATGTAGAGTGTTTTTCACACCTTTCTACTTATTATAAGTTTTGAATCAATTACATTGCCTTCCCAACAAATTTGTATCTATATATGAGATTAATTGTGTGTTCTTTAAATCCAATTTTCCTATATTTTGAAGAAAGTATCTATGATAGTTTTTTAACAAAACGAAAATGGAAATTTAAATAGAAATAAGGTGAAAAAGAAAAAAAAATTCTTAGAATGTAAAATATTCACTGTAGTAGAACAATAACAAACAGAATGAGTTTATGATTTTATTGTATTCTAAATAGACAAGCACATTTTACATTATATTTAATGAACCGGCAAATACAATACTTAAGACCACGTCATGTATAAATCTGTCTAGTTCAAGTTTGTTCAGATTGACGATTACTCACTTGTGATAAAGTTGTTAAAATTTATTAGTCATAAAGATATAAATTATTTTATGTGTTTTAGTTTTATTGATTGATTTTGAGAGGCGCCTTTTTGGAGCCTTTTATATAAGAAACGTGTGCCATAATTAATATTGTAGAACAACAAATATAGACAAAAATAACTATCTTTGATCTCACTAAATCTTATCACATAATTAGTTTGCCTGATTGTCGAGACTTTTACTACTTTTTTACTCTTATTATATACTAGCGTACCCGGCGTAGTTTGCCACGTTCCCGACGTGATGTTAGTGCGTCATGCTGTTCTTTTTTTTATTGAAGTACATTGCGCAACAATGGAAATACTTTTGCAAAATCAGATGAATCAATTATTAATATTGATATAATTATCTGATATATTTGCTTAGGAGAGACTCCTGTCCAACAGTCTTGCTACATAACTCGGTTATACCTCAGGTGGGCTCATCCCGCTACCAGGGTAAGATCTTGCACAGGAGGCTTACATGGCGAAACACATTGTCAAAACTGTTGCAACTTGTCGCCATAAACTGAAGAAGCTGAACTGGCTCATTCGGCCCAAGAGTCAACTTAGCCTGAGCAACAATGTTACCATCTATAAGGCAAAAGTGGTCCCGTCCTGGACTTATGGGATTCCCCTATGGCGCACGGCAGCCGAGTCAAATGTATACCTCATACAGAAGATGCAGAACTCTACCCTCCGTCAGATAATTAACGCTCCTTGGTACGTTCTTCATATCCACGGACCTGCAAATCCTCTCTGTCCGTGAGCAAATAAATTTGCATATAAGCCGGTACAATGACCGACTAAAATCTCAAGACAATAGGCAAGCTTCTGCTTTGGCATTGAATACCTCCAGGAGGAGGCTTAAGCGCTTTCACCCTGATGACCTTTGGGTACACGGCCGCCAAGGAGGACGTAGGCTCCGCTTTTAAATTAACCAGACATATCCCTGCAAATACTTCTTTAACTGTCAATCTCTTGCCATATTTTCACATTCATTTTTTATATTTGTTAAGTCGGAGGTTTCGTTTTCCCAATAAATGTTAAACAAAAAAAACACTTTTTTTATCCGCCTGAAATATCTGTACCTTTGGAGAATAGATAAAATTTTTATAGTCTGAGATCATGCGAATTATCGATGGCGAATATAAATTGATCTATATCCTATTTTATCAACAAAAATGTTTCTTGATCCCATGGTGTGCAGCCCAAAAATTGGGAGTTATTCATGGCAGAAGAAAAACTCCCCACTCCTCTTGGAATTCCATTGATTAATCTATAGCATGCCATAATTCTTATTTTGCCAGCCATGGTTCGCCAAATGTAGACATTTTGCTTAGCTGGAAGTCTTTTGGCAGACCATGCAATCTAAGGTGTGTCTATCCAATAAGGAGACTGATACATAGTTTTTGCTATGAATATTATGTCTTAACAATTTTTTGTAATTTAAAACAGAGGATCAATCGGATCAGAACGATTTTTTGATGATAGGTTTATACATATAATAATGATGTATGCCTTGATCGGTTGGATAGATAATCACAAAGACTCTTTGCTGATCATGTCAATCTTTACTATATAATTTATTGGACCCCCCAACCAACGTTTAACAAACATGACACTAAAGTGCTAACAAAGTTTTACACTAGCAGTATGAAGTGTTTAAAAATAACAATTTTATTAATACAGACACCAACAAATAACAGCTATATTGCTATACTGTAATCAACATGTTTATACAACAACAACAAGTGCAACAAGTTTTGTACGTGAAATTGCAATGACCAACAAACAACAACAACAACAGAATTTCTTGAAAAACAAACAGAATAAAATAAATTGAAAATTATCAGATAAGAAGAGTCTTTTTTTTAAATTAAACAAAACAAAAACAAATTTATATATAAATCACGCTTTCAGTACGTGTTCTTAATGTTCTCCATGTTGTATTTAGATTTTATGTATACATTGTTTTTTTAATCATTCTGAAATTTACATCAATTATGAATTGTTGGTTAATTTCTTTACGTCTGTGTCGTCGACCCATTTTAGCATTTTTATAATTTATTGACTATTGATAGCCTAAGAAGTGTCTTGACTTTTTTCTACTTACTGAATTTGTAGAAAATACGTCAAACACTTTGTATGATAAGCACGTTTCTCAACATACTTGAACAGACCTGGGAGGGAGGTTTGCTCAAAAGATTTGGACGAAATATACTCAAGACTGAGTGGATAATATGTTTTTCAAATAAAGAATTTCAATAAAAGTGAAAATATTTTATTTTAAAATATCAAAATGGTTTAATGAGTAACATATATCTATAAGATTAGAATCAACACTTGTCATCAACCGACTGACTTAAAAGATTGGCCTATATTCATATTATGTATTAGTAGTAGTGGAAAGTTATCGGATCAGAACTACGATATTATTCATTGTGGTCATACTTGAATTTTAACAAGCACATATACATATATATCTGAATAAGAATGCTTATATAATACGCAGATAGAATTCTAAATTTCAAGATCACATGCTTATGTCATAAATTTCAATGTTAATTAAAATTAATGACTTTTAATTCATTAATTTAATTCACTTTAATGTTTATCACATGAATGCTTCAAAATACGAGTATCTTAACTCCAGACATCCAGACACAATCCATTAAGAAATTGCATTTTTTAAAACTGATAAAGTAGTATATACATTTTTTTTTCTTAAAATAAGGAAAATCATTCATTATTTAATACATAGCTCTATTTATAAATATGTATAGTACAGGTATACATATATAAAATACCCACACATAGTATATTGTAGTTTTTTATATCCACAAATATTTGTTAAAGAATACACGTACACGTCACATATTAGAGGTCACTAGATAAACTTGAAGGTCAAATATTTTTTTTGTGTTTTACATTTTCCACAATAGTGTGAACAGGTATTCTCACTTTGTCGTGATTTTTGTAACACATAGTGCAATAAATCTCATAATATGACTCTTCCTGAGAGGCATGTCGGGTGGCAAGTAATAACGTACCAGAAGGTCGTAAGATAGCTATCTTCGTTGATAGTCAGGCGGCACTCAAAGCACTGTAATCCACCACAGTGAAGTGCAAGCTCTTTAAGGAATGCAGGTCGACGATAAGCGAGCTAAGCCGTCAAGCTGATATCACTCTCTTATGGGTTCCCGGCCATAGGAACATTGAGGAAAATGAGAAGGCTGACGAACTAGCTTGTTTTGGTGCTTCCCTTGATATATCGTTAGCGAAACAGATCTCAATTCCCCTGGCGGTAATCAAGAGGAGTAACTTCCTGTATTTACGTCAGCTGGCAAACAGACGGTGGAACGATGACACGAGCTACCTGGCCTTGGTACGACAAAAATAGGTGACTTAGACTCATCACTAGAGGGCACTCGGATACTGCAAGGCTAACAGCGGTTTTTACTGGTCACTGGTGTGTAGGCACTCACGCAGAAAGACTGGGTATTCCGTTCAGAAGCCATTGTCACTTTCTATGTCAATGCCCAGCCCCGGCAAAGACTAGACATAAGTTTCTGGGCAAACACATCATTGACAACCTCTTGGACTGTTCAGTCACATGTCCGGGTGATTTACTAAAATATCTAAATTCGACAGGTTGGATTAAGTAATACTGATTGCGTTCGGCGAGGAAGTGATTTTTAAAACGACACTCTAATTATGGCTCGTAGTCGACTGTACGAGTCAGCCACGGAAACCAACGAACCAACCACCATGACTCTTCCTGATAAGCCTCTGGTCTAGTTGCACTCTGAGCTATTGGACTGTACATATTGATTTGTGGAATAGTGTAACTGTTCAATATTAAATAAATTATATAAACCCAAATAACATAAATTATTGACATATAAAACTACCATATAACCCGACTTATGGCTGCTCAATTTGTTTCAATATATCCCCGAAAGGATAAGGAAACTTGAAGGTAGGTTTCTAAGGTCTTGCACCTCCTTATGTAGACGGCCAGAAAGCGGCTTTAAGAAATACTTCTCTAATGTAAAATTATACATGTCAGCCGATGTTGATAAATCTCATCGGGAAACATATCAAACGGAATTAAACTTTAGTGAAGAGTACCTTCATGTTTTCGTAACACTTTTACTAATTCCTTAGCAATAGCGGCACTAGACCAAATGTAGACATTGGCAAGATTATATGAAATTACATAAAAAATGACAATTGTGACTCAATTTTTTAACTACATATTTTTACACACAATCGAGTTACTGCATACTGAAAAGGTTTATTCAGATCCTGTATTGCGGGATTCGTGAATCCAGTTACAAAATGAATGTGTCATTAGCGTCTTTCAAGTTCACTTCAACCGATTGCCAAAGTGTACTTAAATTGTTCACACATATTAAAATCTCGTACCACACGTGTATTGCAACAATAAACTCAAAAATTTCGTTTATGACAGTTTCACAGTCACTTAGACTTTCAGAATTAACAAGTCATTAACGTATTCGATAATATCATCAAATTGTAAAAATAGCGCTTTTACTGATCCGATTCTACTCTCTCTTCGTGTTTCACACAGAAATTATAAAGTCAATTGTTAATTTAATTAACAAGATCCCAACGCTTGACTTTGAACAGAACACATAGATTTTATTGATAAAGCTGAATAGGCACATTGTAGAAGTATTTATCATCCGCATGGCGTGAAGAATGCTCTTAAATTAATATTAAATATTAAAGTTCTGACACCTTTATAAATCCCGACCATATTGGCGTATTTATCATACCCCTTTCCTCGATATTTTTTGATATCTAGACCATATATTTTAAGATCTTGTAATAGGTACGAAATGAACAATAAAATCCATGATATGGTGTTAAGTGATCGAAGATTAAAGTTGAGTGAGATAGTTGAGGTTACAGGGATATCAAAAGGTAGCGTCATTTCTATTTTATATGAAAAATTGTGTATGAAAAAGATTTCGGTAAGCTGGGTGCCGCGTTTGCCTACAGTCGACAATAAACGCAATAGGGTGGTTGCCTCTAAAGCTCTGTTGTCGCTCATGCAACGTAATCCGAATGAGTTTTTTCGTCGGTTTGTGACTGTAGATGAAACATGGATTCACCACTACACTCCCGAAACGAAAGAACAATCAAAACAGTTGATTTTGAAAGGCGAACCATGTCCAAAGAAGGCGAAAACCGTAAAATCAGCTGGTAAGGTTATGGCTACTGTTTTTTGAGATGCACTTGGAATTATTTTCTTGGCTATTTGGAAAAAGGAAAAACAATAACAGGGGAGTATTATGCATCTTTGAACAAGCTAAGAGAAAAAATTGAAAAAAATGGCCTCATGGACAATGCCCGCGTTCACACATGTTTACGATCAATGGCTAAAATTGAAAAATTAAAGTTCAAATTGGTCGACCACCCACCGCATTCGCTAGATTTAGCTCCCAGTGACTTTTTCCTATTCCCAAACCTGAAAAAATGGCTCAGTGGATAACGTTTTTTTTTTTCAAATGAAGAAGTCATCGATCAAACAAATGCTTATTTTGAGGACCTTCCAAAATCTTATTTTTCTGACGGGTTAAAAAAATTAGAGAAACGTCTAACTAAGTGTATCTCTAAGGAGATTATGTTGAAAAATAAAAAAAAAAGTACCAAAAAAAAATTGTTTTAATCCTTTTTTCTAAGGACTTATTGACCACCCTCGTATTTGTAAAATACTCTCCCGTTGTTTCTGCGACTCTAATAAACCCAACAAAATGTTCCTCTATCTCTTTAATTGACTAGTTGTGAAATCTTAATATTACACAATCGGGCAAGAAAGCGTAATATTTTTCTCTGTTTATAATTTCATCAATAACAGATTTACGTTGCAGGTGCCCCGTAATGTCAGATCATGTTTGTATAATAATTTAAAAATGTCTATAAAATTTACATTGTTGCCGCTATGAATAAGGTTAAGGGATTCTCTATGAGCTTTAAATGCCAGATTTTGTAAGGTTATACCAACACTTTTGGGAGTTTCCTCAGGTGCCCGCCACCGTTCCTTAGCTTACATAATAGGATATACATATATCAATTTTTGCTAACCGTTAAGTCTGAAGTATATTTTTGTCCATTACATGTTAAATAAAAACAAATATAAATAAGTAGAATATTACAACTCTATGAGCCTCTCATTTTGTAAAAGGCCTTACTCCTTCAATTAATATTTTGCCCTTTCTTTAATTACAATACATACTATATTTTTGTTTAAGATGCTTCATAGAAAATGAAGTTTATACCTACATACTCGTAAAATAAAATTCATTTTGTTTAACAAAACTCAAGTCGGCATAATTTTATTAAAATTTTCTGTTCTATAAAAATTCCAAGTTTGTTTACTTATCGTCTGGTTCTAACTTAATTTTCAAGGTTTGGCAAGCAGCAAAAATTCTATATGCAAATTGAATAAAATTGTATTCACACAAGCGTAAAATATTTTTTAGTTTAAGTGTGAAGTATGTAACGCATAGAATCGATCTTCGACGCATTTTTGAACATGTGAACTTCACCAGGAATTGGAAGACTCATTTATGTAGATTTATATAGATTCTACCATCCTGAACATATCCAAAGAAAGTTTTATATATACAATTAATAGGAAGAAACTACAATATAACAAACAGAAGATCATTGATCAAGATACTTTTAATCAAAGATATATGGTAACAAAGTAACATTCTATGTGAAGTGTGTGCAGGATTTGGTAAATAGTTTGTACATCTCTACTAGAGATTCTCTTCCTATATCATTTCAATGAGTCTTCTATCTTTTTGTTTAGAATTTTCAGATCCTATAAAAATGTACATATTTTCTCTAAAAACCTAGTAAACCTTATAGAAAAATTACCCACAAACTAAAAATTTCTTTACTTAAAAAATATGTGTAGAGTATAAAAATATTGTTGACAATATTTATGGCTTGTCACCCTAACTTGATATACCTGCATAACAACGCATCGGTATAAAACAAGTTTCAATAAAATAAAATCAAATAGTATATTGAGAAAAAAATAAAGCAAAAATACAAAGTGAACATTTGGTGTCGAACTACTTTTTATAAAATTGAATAATAATAAATAATACAATATTTTGTAAAACATTTTGTTGATTTTGAATTAATAAATATAAATAAATATACAATATATAAAAATGCATTCCAAAATGCCAAAATGACATAGGATAGACAAAGTCTTTATGTAAAACCTTATCAACCTCATTAGAGGCTATACACAACATACATATATATGTATGTATAAATAAATAAATTCAAGTTGGTAAACAACAACTGACAAATATGCAGATACATTTGTATTTTTATACACAGATACACATACTATTGTACATACTCCATAGTATTTGTGCGCATGTATAAATAAGTAAAAATGTTTATTGCAAAATTACTCACTGAATGCAACTCATTTGAGCGTACGTTGTAGCATTGCCTTAAAACTGATTATACTTGGAAACAGTAAAGGAAAATTATACTTTGTTTTTCCATTTCTATTTTTACAAAAAATACAATAAGAAGCACTGAACAGATAAGTACTGCCATAGGTCGTTTAGAGTGCTTCGTTGTGGGTCTGTAACGAGGTTCTAAGTATGTAGTACATGTATGTAAGTCTTTATCTTTTATATACTTACTTATTGTATGTATATATATATATATATAAGTAGGCTTGTTATGCTGTATTAACCTCAAGGTGAAGTACTTGCATTCATCCATACATTCATCAACCGTCCATCTTCTATCTAGTTCTTTCTATCTATCTATCTTTACAACATACCCGTGTTATTTACATTCTCGTTAGTGAATGTATCTCCCTGCCCTAAAGTTAATCAATATTTGATTGTATGAAAAATATTTACAGAGCTGGTTATGTATGTGTGTATGTTTGCCTGTCAACGCTCGATTTTGCTATCAGCATTGATAGTCATTTATATGGACAGAGCACTTGCAAGAAGTTAATTACTTTATTGAAAAGTTACATACTAGTAACTTAGTTGACAACAATCAAACAAGTTGGTAAAGAAACAGATAAGAATAAATATTACCATTGCCTTTCGATTACACTGAAATTCAAATACCTTTATAAATTGGCATAGAAAGAGTAAAGAGAATAAGGTTAGTGGACTGAACCACTTGTTTTACAAAATAATTTTTTTTTTTTAATTGCTAAATTTAAAGTATAAGCTTAACGACAAAAAGTATATTCAGTTGTATAACTGAAATAGAGAGATATCTATATGAAAGATCTTAGTTGTCCATGATGCCTATGCAGTGCTATTAAGCCAGCCAGATTAATATGGTATAGCATAACCTAATCTAAACCATAGAAATCAACATTTCAGGGAAGGAATTCTGTTCTGAAAGATCAGTTAATGTGTTTGATCGGTCAAAAAAATTACCATAATTCTTCGAATATTCTTCCCATATCTGCGAATATTCAAATATTGAAAGACAAGTTTGCATGGTTAGATCTACATACACATAAAATACTATATAAAATTTGTCAAACCCTCATGTATTCTATACAATGGCAAAATGAGAATGATTTAGTTTAGATATGCACTTGTTTGATTTTCTGTTATATGTTCTAATATTCTTTTACATACACTTTATTATCGCTGCATTTATCAAGAATACTATAAGCATATATACATATATTTCTTGATATTTGTATAGAGACATTCAAATGCATAGCTGCCAAGTTGTATATGAATTCAATGTCAATGTAAATTGAACGCCAAGAAAACATATCATACTTTAGTAATTTTCCGTTAATTTCTTTCATTTAACATCTGTAATTTAATATAGAATATTTTATGTGTTTGTGTTACAATATTATCTCTTGTTTATGGTATACCCGATATTTTGTTTTTGTTTCTGGGAAAGTGAAATGTGTTTTAGTTTTTCACACTCAGCGAACAAATAACATTTTAAATACAAATATCAGCTGCCAAACAAAAACGACTATTTAAAACGAACAAGACTACAAATAAATAGTTCAGTTTCACTTAATTATAAATATCCTTCAATAAATTTTGTATGACAGGTATAACAGTTAAGTTAATTAATAATCCTAGGTCGAAATTAGGGCAATCCTGAGGTCAATTAAGTTAAAATTTTGTAGTGTTTTTTAAACGATATTTAAAAGTAAAATCAATTTACCTTTTTAGATTTTGTATTTTTGTTTTGCCCAGTACTCGAATACTGTTCGTGTGTTTGGAACCCTCAATGCAGAATACATCAAGACCCTATTGAGTCAGTACAGAAGCAATTCCTTCTTTTTGCACTTCGTGGTTTACTCAAGCAGGCTTCTTCTTATAGATCTTTCTTCGTTGAGTAATCGACAAATTTCTTTTGGAATAAGCTTTCCTCATAAACTTATTACTGGTATTGTTGATTCGCCGGGGTTTCATACCACTAGGAATTTTGTGCCTCTTGCTCTAGGTAAGTGCACAACTAACTTTGCCTCACACGATCCTTTTCGTATATTATGTGCTAATTATATCAAAATGTACCACTCTTGAGATTTCGGCCACCGCTATCAATGCTCTCGTCTTGCAACACCTGCGATTCTCCATCCATCTGAATCTGGACGATACAATTTTGGATAGGGTATCTAATGTCTGTCTCTGACCACACATGCCTGGGCATAGCTTGCTATTTACCAAATAAAATTCTCCCGGAAATAAATATTCATAATGTATATCAATTTTTTATATAAATATTTGACATTAACGTAATGAAGTTCCCCTAAATTTGATCGTATATGGAACTGATTACCATGACGAAGAGATTCGATTGGGATCAGAGATGGGGTAATGAGTAAATGTTTCATTAAAGAAAGATTCGTTGTCTCTATCGTTCTCATGCATTATGTTGTTGTTTGCACTTCAGAGCGATAGAGACAACAAATCTTTCTTTCATGAAACGATTACTCTTTATTACAATAAGCTTCACGAACTTAATTATCGTGCTTCACTGCCCCATCTCTGATTGGGGTATGTCCGTCTATCCGTGTGCTTGCATGCAAACTTTTTAATCTACCACTCTTTTAGCTATAAAACTAAATAATATTAAAATATTGGATCCAGAGTTTCCGGACTACTGGAAAGTAGTAAAATATGCATTTCGAAAACGTGATGGTATTAACTAAAACCTCAAATGTATATCTTTTAGATAAAGCCATTTAAATTAGGCAGTGATAACATAACATAATATTTACAAAAATTTGAATAAATTTTACAAGACTAATCAGAAATAAGAAGTGTGTTGTTAACCTACAATAGTATTAGGAATTCATTGACAGCAACAAGTAGTTGGCTTTGACAAGTTGTACGCACCTACAAATATACATTCACGTTTATAAGAGTACTACTATGACTATGGGCATGTATGGTATAATAAATTGGCACTTTATCATGTTTGTTGCCTCTACGCCCATACATACTGAAATTATCAGATATTTTTTAATTAATGAAGCTTCAGAAATGGTTATAACATGATTATTTATTTATATGGAAGTTCTTGTTGGGACAATTTCTTTATTTGTTGAACTTACAACTTTGATTATGTTCAAATCGATTGTATTATTGTTTGAACGACCAAGTAAAAAGAGTCCAACTGTATTATGGCATATGGCAAATGCAATGTTTATATGGGAGTTATGTGATAAGTGCTTCACCGCTCATTGTAGGGGTGTTCGTTATAGAGAATTCTGGCTGTTTCTGATTGCATCTTGCATCTGTGAAAAATTAGTAATCTTCAATGGAATCTAGAAAAAGTATGATTTGTGTAATTTTTTAAATAATAGAATGTTTGATGTATACATTTTAAAAATTTGTATTTTATTAATAGACACTTTGCTCTTGTTTTTGAATATGTCTTATATATAGTATATATATGTAATATGTATTTATAATTGAATTAACATTTTATTTTATGACAATAGATATTGTACTGTATTGTATATACGGTTACAGTGAGTGATATATGAATATATTCTTTCTCAATTTTAGCAACATGAATAAAATTCTATTTAAAAATCTTCAACAATTTATAGTATTTATTTATTTACTTATTTCTTCAATTTCTTTTTCTTTGTTTTTGTTTTGGTTTTCATTAAAAATCACACTACTGAAACAAGTTTTCGTTTTCTTTTGGATTTTCTTTTATAATTTTAGTTTTAATATAAAATTTAAAAATTTTTATTTGTTTTTTTTTTCGAAATACTGACAAAATGACATGCATTCTCATTAAAGTTTTGAGGAATAGTTTTTGTTCTTTCATCCGCCCTCATTTGAGTTTCCAAATTTTAGATATACGATCATTAGATCAAAAAGAGATATGTTATAAAGAGAGAGTGAGAGGAATATTTCTCTATAAGAATAACATTGATAATAATTTTTGTTTGATGATATTTTAGTTTCAAATATGATTTTGTTGTTAATAATTTTCTCAAAATAAAATTAATAAAAATAAAACCAAACAAAAACTTGTTATAATTTTTCAAATAAATTTTTAATTTTTTTTTTCTTCTTTTTTTTAATATAAAAAATTATCAAATACATATAATTGTATTAAAAAAATGAAAAATGAAATAAAATAATAATATTACAATAATAATAATAATATTAATAATAATAAATTTTATGGCAGATTAAAAGTTTTGATTTTCTTTTCGTTTTTATTCAACTTAAATGCTAACAACATTCAACGTTGCTTCTCATTCGCCTTCTCCTTCGTTTCCTCATTTTTTTCGTATTAATAAATGTTAAAACTATTTACAAAAGTTTTGCAAAACTACTATTTAATTAAATTTTATATGGTATAGTAAGTGTAACCGATCAATTTATTCACTCAACAGACAGGTCCTGATAAGGGCACCACACACAGCGTATGGATCACAGTTTGAGCTTGGACGACGATCCTCGAAGTAACCTTTGCCGGCGGTTGCAACACCGCGTGGAATGCGTACACTGACGGCGCGATTAGCGACGCCCCATGAGAACTTATCAATGCTGGAGGTTTCCAGGCGGCCAACCAAACGACGTTCGTTGTCCTTGCCTTCTTTGGGATCATAGGCCTTGATGTGTCGTTCATGACGATGTGATAACTTTTCAATGGCCTGTTCAATGGCTTTGATGCCACCATCTGCACGCATTGCTTTTGTCGAGAAATTGGTATGGGCACCAGCACCGTTCCATTGGCCTTCCATTGGTTTGGGATCGAATGTGACGACAACACCGTATTCCTCAGCAATGCGTTGCAGAATGTAACGTGACACCCAGAGATCATCGGAGGCCTTCATGCCAGTGCTGGGACCAACCTGATATTCCCATTGTGCAGGCATTACTTCAGCATTGGTGCCAGCAAAATCGATGCCAGCATAGAGACAGGCTACGGCATGAGCTTCGACAAGATCACGGGCATAGACACGATCGGCACCAACACCGCAGTAGTATGGTCCCTGTGGTGCTGGGAAACCATTATCGGGCCAACCGAAAGGACGTCCGTCGACATCGAGTAGGGTGTACTCCTGTTCGATACCGAACCATGGCTCCTCATTTTTCACCTTATCAATAGCATTTTGGAAATCAGCACGTTTGTTGGACGGTGTTGGTTTGCCATCGGCATTGTAGGTGTCACACATGACAATGATATCATTCTTGCCAGGCTTGAAGGGATCACGGTAGATTGCGCGTGGCACAAGAGTAGTATCGGAGTTCTCACCATGCGCCTGGTATGTCGAACTACCGTCGTATTGCCAATCAGGCAGATCTTCAACAGACGATGGCACTTTGTCAAGGACACGATCCTTTAAGCGTATATTTTCACCGGTGCCATCAATCCAGAGGTAAGTGGCCTGCACACGATTCGCTGGTGTTTCAAGACCACGATAACGCTGAAGTATGGTCTTATCCAGCACGGTATTGGGTGAGTTGACCAGAAACTTGGCTTTCGAAGCAGCACTGGTGTTCAACGAACGCATCTGCTTAATGGCAGCAGCGGAGAGCTCCTTGGAAAGGAATAGACCAGCAATACGAAGAGCCATTTTTGTTGTTGTTATATTGTATTTGTTGTTGTTGTCTTGTGTAGAAAAAAAAGGATGTGACGATTGAATTTTATTGAGGTAGTAGTTCAAGTACTATTACTAAGTAGCATTAGTTGAAGGTCAAAAAGTTCAAGGATAATACTACGTAATAATTGTATTGTAGATAGATTCAAAAAGTGTCTATTATAATTTATGCATTTCACTTTGTTTTGAAAAAAATCTCTCTTTTACTTTTATCCTTCTTCAATTTGACTTTGTTTTTATTTATTGAATTTTATTTAACTTACAAATTCACAATAATTTCAGCACTTTTACAGTTATGGGTACATATAATTTTTGTTGTTGTTTTTGTATGTAAACTTTATTTTTTTTTTTTACTTTGAACTTGCACTTGTTTGGACGCGCTGTCGCGAACTGGACGCCCGACCTATACGAAGTTAGGAAGGTTTGTGAACACAATTTTTGAATGTTTTCTTGTTTTGAAGCGCCTACTCGATTTTTCTTTATCGCATTTTCTCAGTCGACATGCGTTGCAAATGTGAACAAAGAGTGCAAGAGCGTACTAGCGCGAGAGAGCTTTTGAGTAGACTAGTCTCATCGGTGCTGCCAGACTTTCTTATTTCACTGATAAGAAAATCTCCATAAATAACATAAGATAAGAATAAGTTCTATAGATGCGTTCATCTGAATATTATATAACTATCATAAAATGTGTTTTATATTTTTTCAATACTTTGTATATACGTATTATTATAATCTATTTGTTTATTATATGTATGTGTATAAAACCGTAAACGTCTTTTCGTTTGTGCTGGCTCATCTCAATAACGTCTTAACCGATTTGAATGCGATTTTCACTGGTGTATTGTAGCTGGCTTCCTTTAACATATAGCGACTGACAACAGAATATTCATCCATTCCAATAATTTATTGCCTTAAATGACTAATTATATTAAAGTTAAGAGATTATTGTATATTAAAGTATGTACTATCATAGTAAACCAAAAAACCTCAAATTACTCTGGCAACGTTTTAGGATGATAATTCATAAGAGAGACATAAAAAAAAATCAACAGAAAATCCAAAACAAAAATCCGCGTCAGTGTATATAAAAGAAATTGTGTATGTAACATAAAAATGCATTGATATCCAGTGAAATGTAAACACAAAAACAAATCGAATTAGGAAATACGCAGATTTTAGATACATGCGCAATATCAACACCACTCATTGCTACATCATTGGTTCTGCAGATGATTCAAACACCCCCCGTACAGTTAACAGGAAGCAAAACAAGCAACATATGGCAAACCGCCAACAAACAAAAACAAATCCAGACACACAGATACTCACCCATTCACTTACTCACTCACTTGTACAGATTCAAGTCCAAAACTTAAAACAGATACATTCATAGACAAAGAGATACTAAAATACTCAGAGTGATACAAAGAGATACAGAGAGTAAAAGTGATGAGTGATGAGCATTATCAGTGTGACCAGCTTTTAGTAAAATAGTACATAAATAAGAAAATTTCATTTTCTTTACAATCCAATATATGCAATGAACAAAAAAGTATGTAAGAGTCTTCCAAGACTCTTCAGACCTGCGATTATAAACGATGAACGAAAAATTTCCTAGGCTTAAATATCAGTTGTGTCAATTAATAGGTAATACAATCACTAAGAGGTTCCGTAAGAACTGATTGTTCACTAAACAGCTTTTCCCCACTTAAAAAACTTATTTGGAAATCTGAAATGGTATTTCCAACAGGATAATACTTCCGGTCCGTGAAATCGTGGATTCAGGGCCAAAAGGTTAATGATCTTGAGTGACCTTCATACTCGCCTAACCAAAATATCATCGAGAAAGTTTGGGAATAGTTAGCTATAAAAGTGTACGCGTCCGAAAAATAATGTACAACCGAAGTTAATCGAAAGCATTAAATACGTTTGATCCTTAACCTCCTTTGGACAACTTTACAATTCAATTCCCATTCGATTTTAAGAAGTGATTTTTCACAAAGACGAAAGACGGCACCTTACATTACTAATTTTGCTAAAAAAATATTTAAATATAAAGTAGAAGTATTAAAAAGACCTAATGTTGATCGACAAATTACAAAAATGGAAAATACCTCAGATGGCGCTATCCGGAAAAAAAATTAAAACAGTATCTTGAAGCTATAGCTGCTTTATTTTAAAAATACGAGTCCAATGAATAAAATTGTAGGACTATGGTTTAGATAATATTGAACAAAAACGAAGAATATACAAGGGGGTGCTAATCTGATGATACGCCCTGGATGTATCTGGTACTACTGTGAAGCTGGTTTTGAATATAATACAATGAATCCTCACTTTAAGAGGAATGGTAATATAATGAAAATTAATATTTCTGTTTAATTTAACAAGAAAATAGTGTTAAATAGTGTAAGGTTTTAATAAAAAATTAAACCAAAATGTATTTCTTAGGTGTACAGTAAGTCTAATCTCTGATTTATTATTATTAGTTGCTAGCTTCAAGCAAAGTTATCAATGTTAATATACATAAATGGTGAATAAAACAAATTTTCACTTGCTCTCTATTCACCAATCTCTCTCTCTCTCTCTTAATGGTGAGATAATGACAAACAAAGTGACGCCTACAAGTATGCCATACTTGTTGCTATTTCCGTTCATTTGTATTATGGTCATGCTCAACTTTATTTTTTAATATTAAATTGTCTAATTTAACACGTCACTCACAAGCACATAACGCCAATAAAAAATTTGACAAATATTTTATATGAAATTACACACATATTTTATAATAAAGTCCATCTGAAATACATAAGTATTTAATAGAATATGTAATACATACAAATGTACATGCATATATTTAACATCTCTCATTTATTGTTATCGTGATCCAAGTATGTGGCTGTTTTCAAAAAATTTCCAAGTGAAAAAACGATGAAGGACGACAGGAAAATTCACCACAGCATTGCATATTGACTGACGCCCAGGTGAGAATATAAGGTAGACAGAGAAAAAGCGCCTTAAGCCCTTAAATACAATACTCTTTTATGTTTCATATTTATGTATAATACAACACAACACAACAATTCAATAGATACAATAGTAAATAAGCAAACAATAACAAAACATAGATAGTGATACTTATTTAAAGTAACACTCAACTGTGTGGCAGTTGCAAATGTTTCCCACCACATTGCCACTACTATTTATTCGTTCTGCTGAGGCATGCAGTGCCGTTGCTGTTGCCACTGTTGCTGCCACAGTTAGCGTTGTGTTTATTATAGCGCTGCACAAGGCGCTTTTTAGCCAACTTCGTTGAACGCGTATCTTTTTTCAGTTGTTCGGCATTTCCATTGAAGATTGGTCGGTCGTTTGGTCGGTCGGATGGTTGGAACATATCGCATGGAAAACAAATTTTTTACGTTGTTTGTTTTTGTTATTATTGCAATATTTATATGCGTATAGATACTTTGCCATACCATATTCACAACTGAATTAAACAAGAGAGTGGGGAGATTTTTCATACAAGAAATTCACCCGTTTCTAATTGGAAAAATAATAGAAGAAAAAAAAACAAAATGGACTGCAACAATAGATTATGATTAAAATCATTAACATTTGTAAATATATGAAATAATGAAATCAGTTTGACTTTGAAATATGCGGAAAATCACTTTTAATTTGAAACTTAAATAGAATAAGTTGAGTTAAGCAACTTGTTGCTCTATGAAAACTATAAGTGGACTTTGAATATTATGAATAGTACTACTAAAACCAATCAAATGACCTTGTACACATTACTTGGTTATTATTAATCTTTTGGGTGTTTTCATAAAAACTTTTGTGAGTGGGTTAATGTTTTATGCCACATCAGAAGTATTAAAATTCTTACAATGGATAATTATACTTGGCATCATATTGAAAATAATAATCTGTAAGTTATTATAAAATATACTTATATCCCCCCTATTTGAATGGCAATCGAACACAAATGATACAAATTCACTAATATAAAACAATAAATAGTACAAAAAAAAACTTTTGTCTAGAAATCTGTGAGCGTCAGTATATACTTGGTACAAAAGAATAAATTATAATAAATAAATTTATAACATTGACCTTATAGCACAATTAAATTAAAAAGATTACAATTACAGCTTAAGTGCACTTTTTATCCCAATACTCTTTCTCTCTACGTTTCCCTTATTCAGTGTCTTTTTATGTGGTTGTTTCTTTATTCCTTTCTCCAACTTGTTTAACGAGTTACTACGATTAACGATAAAATAGAAACTACGAGTACCAACTGGATTTCAATATCTGAGAAGTGGTTTTCGTTATTGGAATCCAACAATGTTAATTAACAATAAAAAAATATTCTTCGAATTCAATCAAAGTTTAAAAGTTTTTCATGAATACATTTACAATACATATAGGTACATATGTATGTAGCACATGATTCTTTTATACTACAGAGGATATTTGTATGTATTTCATAGCCAACAAACTTTGGAATATACTCCCGATAAGTACTGAAAGGTCTAAGATCCTGTTACCACTTTTAATGAACTTTGCAGTCACTTGGAGAAGATACATATGTTGAAAACCAATAAATATAAGTTTAAATTATTGTGAGGTTTTTAAGGAATGCAAAAGTTTTCCATTGTACTTAGTTACCAACATACAAAATTTTTGTACCAAAGGTTTACTGTGCATGAATGTGAAGATGATGGGATATAACTGATCCCATTGCACCGATATATTTTGTTAAATCTTCTAATACTAGATGTGTATACCATATACTACATACACCTGTGTTCATAAAAATAGTAGTGCCATTGTGTCACAAGTTCTAGCTGTTAACTCAATTGATAAGTGCAATTTTCGCCCATAATGTTATAAAAATAATAATAATAATTTTTGATTGTTTTGGAAAATATATACAGTTTCATTTGTTATAAACTTTTATTTGTTTTCATAAAAACATATCAAAAAAATAGTGGTATTTCTCTGGGTCTAATACTTGGTAGTAAATCCAATATTACCAATTGCGTGTTTGCATCGACGCGTCGCGACGTGGCAAGAAGTGTATAGGCTCCTTACAACACTTCATGCTTCTTTAAACACCACTCAAACTTGTGAGCTACTTGAAGGATTTGCTGCTCCTACCATTCGTTTAATATCTCCCACAATTTCTAGATTGGATTAAAGTCCGGGGACTGAGCTTCCCGTAGCAACATGACGATCTTTTCAGATGCAAACAATTCCTTAGCTACTTTACTTGAGTGTTTTGAATCACTGTCCTGTTGAAATGCCCATTTTATTGGCATTTTCCAACAAGCATATGATAACATTACATCCACCAATACATTGAAGTACTTTGTTTTGTCCATAATGCCATTGATTATATTGGTAGGACCTACGCCAATACACAAAAAGAAAGCCCATACTACAATACTATCTGAAGCCTGTTTCACCAATCAAAATAATTTTGTTGTCATCTGTCCACAAAACTCAAAACTTTGTGCCACTTTCCGGTTGGTCAATTCAAATGAAGTGTCGCAAATTTCAATCTAACATCAACGAGCTTTTTTGTCAAGAGTAGGTACCTCCCTGCGACTTATTGATTTAAAAATATTTTCTATAAGACGACGACGAATTATCACATCACAGACCAATAAATTATTCAATTTAAATTATCAAATTACTATTTTTAATAACGCCAAGTGATTGGCATACCCCGTCTGTCTTCTAATAGAGTTTTCTTGCGCTCGTAACCACATGTATTGGGTTTTTTACTTTAAGTAATCTCACTAAATATCATTGGGACAATGCATTCAACAAAAGTTTCAATTTCCTTGAAGGTGTTGCCCCGATTTCTGAGCCTAATAATTAAATTTCTGCTGCCAATTGAGCTTTGATTTCCTTTACCGACTAAAAAAAGAAACAGTACCGCTAATACAGAAAATTTATATCAAAATATTATTGGACAACTTCAACACACCAATGTCGGCTTTTTAGATTTTTTGAATTATTCTGAAATTTTTTTCATTTTTCTTACTTGCTTATGTGAAGCACTTCTATTTGATAGAATAGCAGATATTTGATGCAATAAACAAAATTTATCAAAAAACAGATAACGGGATACAAAAGTAATGAAAATTTTATGTTTTCCTATTTTTAACATTCTGTTCTATGAACACATAACAAAAGTTTCCAATTTGCAAGACAGAACACAGTCAGACAAGAGTTTAAACCATTAGCAAAACTAAAACTTAAACTAAAAATTAAAACTTCAGTACTCTAATTTGAAAAGAGAAGAAACCTTTTTATTCTAACCAAGGTTTCGTATTCATTTCAGTAATCAGGGAACATATTATCTACTTAAAATAACTAGAAGCCTTAGAGAGTAGAATTTAAGTTCGAATTAAAATCTTTACGCTTGGAAAAAACAAAATACTCATTATGGAAATAATTAAGTACTAGTACAAGTACTCTTACTTTAGATGTCTCTTCCCATGTGTTACAAATACCAAATCGATATGACTTACATTACCATATATGGGAAGTATGGAGCAAATGATGAATCTTTTAAAAATGTATTCCATAAGAGAATTTCACCAACGGTATTATTATACATATATATTTATGTTCGACTTCGAATAATTGAGTCTAGTTAAATGACATACAATGGAAGAAGAAAAAACCATAAAAAACCACTTCATTGGAAAAATGTGCAAAAAACACTTATGAAGATATGACTAGGTAAACTCAAAGAAAACCCAGCTTGGAAAAACATTGTAAAAAATTCAATTCAATTTCTAACACATGGTTGCATCTATGCATATACACATGTATCTAGTACATACACAATATTGTATAAGTATGATAGGTGTAAATGCTTATGTGCGTTTGTTTTTATGAAATAACATGAAAACACAGACAACAGACAACGGACAACATGTACTATATAGTATACTGAATATTGTATGTTTATGGAAAACTGGTTTTCCATATATTTCATTTTTCATTGAATATTTGCAACTTTTACGAGTTTTAGTCTAGCGAAGCTAAGTTGATTATACAAACATGTAGTTATGTATGCATTTTGTGGATTAAAAAGATTTGTATGTATGAGCAAAATACATACACATACATATGTATATAGGAGTAAATATCACATACAAGTATGTATTACTATATGGTATGAAATATTTGCCCTTTGATTTTGTTTATGAATTCAATTATTTTCCACTATATGGTAAATACAATATTATTAATGCACTTTATCATTTTATAGATTTCTTATCGCTTTATTATGCATTGAGATTAATACTCGTATAGTGTAAATCTAATCATGTTTCATTCGGCACGTGTACATCATACAGATTCAATAATTTGAAGGATTATTGAGTTTAGTATTGATAACAGCACAACATTACTTAACAATTTTCAAATTTATTGTAAAACTTTATATTAAATTCTGGGAAAATGAGAAAGAAAATCTTATTACAACATTAAAAGTGATTGTTTCTTATTCCTGGAAACCAATATAATAGGAAAAGTATGGGGGCAGATTTCTTTAAAAAAAAAAAACCAAAATAAATTTATTAAAATTTATTTTAAATTAAATGGGAAATCTCAGAATTATTTTGTTGTGACATTTACATCGCTTACATGACTCTCAAATTGTTTGCACGAATTTCGATATAGCGAAAATCGTATTTATAAACACATTTTCATATTCAATTTCACACATGAATCGATTTGACGAAACTCACATATGAAAATCGAATTCGGTTTTGGAAATCGATTTCAAATGTCATGAAGACACTTTGCACTGTCATTTCGATATGAACTATTTTAGCGCCAAGTAAACGAGGTAATTGGGGCCAATGGTGGATTTACCAGAAGGCTGAGTAGGCTGGAGCCTTGGGCGGCACATATATGAGGGGCGGCAAATTAGTGCAAATTAGGTACGTTGAGTCCAGAACCGTAGCTACACGTCTGTCAGAAAAAGTGGCATTGGAAAAACGATCACATTTACATCGCTTGTTTTCTTTGCTTGTTGATCCAGCTTTATGGGATATCAACAATATCTTAAGAGGGATTATTGCAAGGTACAAAAAAAAAATCTACGGCTTCAATCAAAACCAGTCTTGTGACTTCTATGAAAGTGAAAATATATATAGCCAACAGCGTCGTTTATGCCAGTGAGTATCTTTAAAAGAAAAATTAAAAACAATGAAGTTAATTATCGAAATTGGCTGGTTTTTTCTAAAAGTAAAAAATTTGAATATTGCAGACTCTGTTTGGCATTAGGTCCATTGGAGAATAAGTATCAGTTTGAGAACCAAGCTGGACAAATGCAGAACACCGACTTGCTCAGCATGAAAACTCTGTGCGTAATATATCTAGTATCCTTAGTTTGTTAGCTAGAAGTGCGATTGATGTCCAACTCGACAATTTACTGCATGTTCAGGGTGATGAAAATGTTACTTATTGGAGAAACGTTCTGAAGTGGGTTGTTGCTGTAGTGAAGCAACTATATTCAAGTGTCCTCGCTTCCAGAGGGAAAAATGAAAACTTCGGTGATACACATAAAGGAAATAATTCTATGATTTTGGAACTGATAGCTGAATTCGATCCATTTTTAGCTATTTGGGAAGTACCAGCTATTTATCAAAGACCGTTTACGATGAGTTCATTCTCTTGATGGGTCATAAAGTCCTTAAACTATTTCATCTGCAATCTTATATAAATTGAAGGTTTTTAAAAATATTCCAGGTTTACAATCATACTTATTACGGGAAAAGGGTCGGTGTTTGGTAATAAGGACAAGGGTGCAGAAATCATATCGCATTGTACAGGTCAGTAGGGGCGGCACAATTTAAAAAGCCTACTGCCGGCAATGTGTAAATCCGTCACTGCTTAGGGCTGAAAAAGTATGTATGTATAGATGATGTTGTCCATTTGGAAATTTATACCCTGGATTTTCAAAATATTCTATATACTACAGTTTCTTTAAACGACTTTCATCTGGACCAATACTGGAATATTCATTTGTTTAATATATAACACGACAAATATTGAAAGTGTCTACATATTACCTTCAATGGATCGCAGAATTCAAAAACATGCTACTGATATTAAAATCAAGTTGAAAGTTTTTGATTTATTTGGGCTTATGATGGTATGTTGATAAAGTGCATATGGCTATTATTAGAAACTCTATATTTAGAAAAGTAAAAGTCATAGTCATACCATGAATTATTGTTAAGTATATCAAATAATGCCTTGATTTATAAAGAATGCATTTCTGTATGAGTCTAAAAAACGAAATACAACTTAAACTTTAGCAACCTACAACATTTGACCTTAAATGAAGCAACAAATCATTCCAACATACCACCATACTACATTATTAAAGACATAAACTGTTGCCAGTGCACATTGTGACTGTTTTTTGTATGTATGTATTTTGTTTTTACATACTCTTGCGTTTTAGAGGTTGCCAAGTAATCAACATGGTTTTGAATAATTCAGTTTTTATGGCAGTTCCATAAGAAAATAAAACTACCAACGACAGCAACAAAAACAAATAATACAATAAGAAAAATGAGTGCAATCTTCTGTTTAATTGTGCCAAGTTATTTTCGACATAAGTACGAGTTAAATATGCGTTCCATTATGTCTAAGAGCGAAAATATTGTACATAATATGAGTACTTAATTGCTCTTATATGGTACTCGTAGTGCTAGGAAATTTGGCCAGTAAACTCGAATTGCACATCGCAATAACACGATGGTGACTTTAATATTTTATTGTATTATATTCATAGATGGACATCCGACAACGTCCGAATCCTTTTCTTGTTGAAGTATAGGAGCTCGGAGGTTCCCTTGGTTGATAGCAAGGCCAGAATGTCCTAGCAATAGTACAGCGAGAATCATTTGCCCACTTCCTACCTGCTAGATCTCTGGTTTTCACTTCCAGGCATAAGAAGATATCCTGTAATGATCTGTAAATATCGGCAACTGATTGAGAATCAGGCAGTGCCTAACATTTCCTGGCACACTCGTCTGCCATCTGGAGTGACCCGGCACCCAGATAGGCGTGATAGTGTGTTGCCGAGCTTGATTTAGAGCTTCTTCTTGCTCTTGAAAAAGGGGCCTTTACTTCCTGAAAAAATTGCCTCGAGATGAATAATATAAGAAACGGAATCTAAAAGAAAAGGGTTCCTGAGAAATATTTTTTTACCGTCTTCACTTCAGGTCGTAATAACAAGTTCTTACGTATGTACATATTTGAGAAGACTATGACCACAGGTCACCATAAAGCTTAATCAGCCACTATTGTACAATCTTTATATTTATTCAGATATGTGTATGCATGTATATATTGTATCACTTGATATCAGAAGTCATTGACAATTATATGCGAGTAGCTATCATGGTTATTATGTATGATACATACAGATACATTATTTTATTTAGTACAATATATGACAAATACTTTTGTTGTATGTGGTATACATTTACTATAGTACATAGTATATAGTATGTACTTGAGTTTTTATTTGTAACTTTTATTTTTGAAAATTTTTTAAGCCAGCGGCCTTGACTTGCAGTCACCATCTTGCAAAGTGAAGCATCCACTCATTGTCATCATCAACATCATCAGGTCATGAAATTGCTACAATCGAAACAAAAATGCTTTTATTGTGCTTTTTATGGCCACAATTAATTTGTGACAAGTAAAGTTGTTCCGTTTTTTAATGATCGCACGCGACACATTAAAGATTGAATCAAGTGCAAGACCAAAAGAAACAGAAATAATCAACTTTTATGCAAAAGTTATAATTTAAAATTTTTATTTCACTCTTTCGTAACTTACAGACAAACTGACATGACACAGAGATAATCAGTGATTGCACAAATATGGTACACAATATATACACAGTTACATACTCCTAGATCGTAATTTGTATCTCAAATACTCTATTATTAAGAGGAAGTAAATACATCTGTTGAGCTCTCGTGATAAATTCATAGAACATGGAAGCGACATCGTTATATGTTTTTTGGTTTTACATTTGAACTTGCCAAACACTTTATGGATCTATTACATTTGATACTCACTACTTTTAGTATAATTTTCTGTGGAGTGTAAATTCTACTATACAATATATTGTTTCGTCCTTTGCATTCTTCATATTACGATTGGTACTATCTGATGATTGCTTAAATGCGAATCATTCATCGATATCAAGCTAAAACTATGTACATAATATTCTGTTTATTATCTTATTTTTTCAAGTTTTTGGTGAACAAGAAACACTCAAGTAGAGTTCTATGAAAGTTTCCTTTCACAAGATTTTTAAATTACAAATGTGTTCCATCTTCCCATAAAATTATATGATTAAATTGGACTGATTGGGCAAATATAGCACAGTTTTAAGATATCGTTTACATTTATCTTTAGTGAAAGGTATAAAAATTTCAGTAAAATTTAGTGTATTTTTAATTTAGAATTTATTCACTTACATGTTTTATTCTTTGACGTTGACATAATACACGTAAGTAGAAATCGTGCACAAGCGATGATGAACTAACAATGCAATAGTCATCAGTCACCAGTCCGCAGTCCCCAGTCCCCTGTCACTAAGTACATATATACTTAGAAAGAAAGAACAATAACAACTTGTTGTTTGTTTTCTAGCTTTTGTAGCTTTTCTACAATTTTCTTTTTCTAAACAAAAGGCTTAAGTTCGTTATGACCTAACATCTTGCATATTAAAATGATATAAGTAATTCTCATTCTGTAAGAAAACATTTCTAAGAAAGGGTTAGTTACACTGTATGTGATAAGTACATCCATCATATGAAGAAACTTTGAACATCACAAGAAATAAATTATTCAATTTCAACCCAAAGAAAAGAAACCTTTATATAAACTTTATACTCGTAGTAACCTTCAATGTTAGCCACTAATCAGAAAAGTATGCCATAAAATAAGTAAAACAAAAAAACGCGAATACCAAATGCCAATTGTAGCATGTAGCAACTATAAACAACATTATAGTGTCTTAAACCGATTAGTGAGATGTAACAGTTCTATTTAAAAAGTACCTACACATAATGGATGTTATCTCATAAGTACTTATTATATATATAGAGTGTGTAGATATGCCCTTCTCATCAAGAAAAAGAAATATTTCGTCAATAGTGCAAGGTCCAACTTAAATGCTAATGGCCAAAAATTGATATTTCCACTACATGTAGTGTTATCACAATCAAATATGGGTAGGTACTTTACTTTGATAAAAAATGCTCGATAAGATTATGTGAATGAGAATTGTATTATAAATTGAATTGTATTAGACCCCATAAGGTATACACGGAAATGATAAATTTGTTGAGGAGAGTCGATTCTGTGTGGTCAATTTTTTCATTTCTTTCGCAAAGGTGACAAGAGGATACAAAGCTTTAGCTGTTTCGAAATGAAAATGTTGAACTGTTAACAGCATTTTAAAAATGTAATGCCAACAAAATGGAAAATCTGATGTGTCATGCATTACATAAATAATTCATCTATTTTGAGAATCATTCAAAAAGTTCTTGTTATTATTTTTTGAATTGCAATTCATTTGTTTAAGAGAGATCCCAAAGATAAACACTTGCTTAAGAAAGAAAATAACCAGATAGCTTGTGCACCTAAATCTTTTTCTTTAATTTCTTACTAAAATTCTCATATTCCATATAAATGATTTTAAAAACATTTAATTGAGATTGAACAATTTTTTATTAGAATCACGAGGACTTTATACTCCTCTTTATTTATTTTTTTTTTTTTTTCAAATAAGCATCAGACAAAAATAATTACACTTTTTACACACTACATTCTAGTAGTACACTAGTACAATATATAAAAAACCATAATTGGAATTTAAACTATGAATCAACTGAACTAGAAAAATGTGATAATTAATTTACATATTAAAATCTAAACAGTAATACGTGGATCGTTCAATAAGTGCTTAGAAAATCTGAGAGGGGCTCTCGTAGCATCGAAAACTAAGTAAAGTAAGTGTCTTCCATCATTGAATAGCTGTTGAAGTCTCTCTAATAGGCCTTCATTTTTGTCATTTCCGTGGACGAAACATGGATCCATCCAATCATCATCACATCCGAGTGAACATCCGCCAAAGAAGGGCAAGGTGGGTCTGCCGGCCATCAAAGTCATGGCGACAGTTTTATGAGATGCACGCAGTTTCATTCACCGGCGAATATTATTCACAGCTATTGGACAGATTCGACATTGATTTGAAGCAAAACCAACACCATTCGGTGAAGAAAACAAAGCTTTTCCACTATGACAATACACTTGTATAGACGACATAGAAACAATTCATAAAATAGGTTACGGACTGCTACCCTATCCAGCATATTCTCCAGAATTAATGTCCTGCAACTATTTCCTGTTTCCATACCTGAAGAAATAGCTCGGCGATCAAATAAAGAGGTCATCACTTTCACAAAAGACCATTTTGAAGACTTTGAGAAAACTTATTATGTGGATGGGATACAAAATTTGGAAAATTGTATTAAGCTAAAAGAAGATTATATTGAGAAAAAAAAAATTGTTATTCCATCTTTTTCTAAGGATTAAATAAACGACCCACGGACATACGTATGATAAAATTATCTGTAGAAGTTCCGGTTAATTGAAAAGAGAATAACTAACATCAAATTACTATACAATTGTATAAATGTACAAGTACTTTGTATGAAGAATTTAAAAATATATTATACAAATACTAGTATGTATATACTAACTATAAAATATAAAATCTATTAAAACGATAATAACATGAGAACTTTAATACAAACGATGAAAGTTGCATTTATTACGGGAAATTATATAAAAAACCCGATTGTTAAGTTGAACTTTGAGTCCAATACGATTAGTCAGTGGAACCTATTGTGTAAGGTTACTTATATGTATTGAAAATAATAAGTACTATTATACTCGTAGGACCAGATATAAATGAGATTTTTCTATTTGTTTATTGAATACTAAAATGCATTACTGGACATTGCTCATTAGTACAATAGATTCTAAAGCAAAGAGTGCATTGCATCTTAAATTATGGTAGTAACTACATTTTAAACAGTAACGAACTTCGTACTCAAAAATTAAAAGTTTTTAAAAAAATGTTGCTAAAAATTATCAATAAATAATGTCTGTCCACTGAATTGCGTTCTATAATATACTCGTTTATATGAGCAAAAGTCATGTCGAGAGAGATATATGGTAGAAAAACAAGCGATGAATAATGAAATTGAGAGAGCTTTTCAGGCATATAACAATCTGATCGTGAGAGTAAAGTAACACACCTACACCCGCATTCTCAATCTGTGTGGTTTTATTCTATTTAGCTCAGCAATTCACTCTGAAATATCGTGAAACTTGCAAACAAAAAGCAGCAAAGAATAAACTTGTATTTTTTGTTGTTTACTTAGCATGGGTAGATTGAATAGTTTCTAAGTTAACAGGTTTTCCTGTTTCCATTTTTCGATTGTTGATGACAAAATTGGTTCCCAACCTCTAAATATTCACCTAACTATGCCATTTACTAATGAAAAATCCACACAAATATATAAATTAATAAGTATTTTTTATTCCCAGTTATGAAATCATATAATACGAATAACTGTAGTTGGAATGTACCTACATAGTATTTGAACTAGATTCGATTTTTAATAAGAATTGTTTAATGTCATTCCAACTTATGAGTAAGAATTAGGGACCATATCTCGATTTTTATATTTGAGTTAAAGATACTGAGTTTGCTGTTGATTGGTATGGAGCTGTAGGACCAAATGTTGTTCAGTGAAGCAAAAACAATACGTGCCTTGCCTGTATCAAAGAATATAAAATGCACACAGCGGACAAATCGTTCTTCTTAAGCAGTAAACAGAAATAAATGCTTCTAGTTCACTGTGAGCATCAACCGAATTAATATTTCGTACATTTCCTTTCTACATTTTGAACATTCTGTTGGCGGCCTTGTTGGGAATATCATGCCGCTTCCTGCGTTTTCTTTTAGACGATGATTGCGGACAACAAATTCCGCCTTAGTAAGAGGAAAAGGAAGCCTATCGAACAGTTTTCCTTTGTTCTGAAAGTCTTCACTTTCCGCCCTTGTGGCAGGAACCATGTTCATTCCCGAACAACAGTGTTTCTCTTTATTTTTCAACCCAACAACAATGTGTATGTATTTTATTCTTATATATCCCGAGTCCCGAGACTAAACAGAATTTATTGTTACATATCCCGAGACGACACACACTTTGTAGTTGGCTATGCCACAATTTTAAATTAGAAGAAGAGCTCTAGTGACGTCCAGTCTATATGTTTTATACTCTTTGCCTGTATGCTACGTTATTTCCCCACAAATTTCATATTAGTCTATTAACATACAGCCGAGGTATCAAAATTTAATAATAAATTATTACAATAATATTACAATAATGAATAACATCAATACTCTTTGGTTAATGTTAAGGCTGTATAACTTTTGGAACCACCCACCCTCATGCTTGTTGTATTTATTGTATAGTTCTTGTTGCTTTTGTGGGGCTTTTTACAATATTGTGGCGACTATCTATTGTTGTGTGAGTAGAGTGTGTGTGTGTGTGTGTGTATGCGACTGTGTGGCATTGTGTGCGTGTATAACCGCCTTTGTTTGACTTTTTCAGCTGTGAATGTTTCCACTTCGAATTAGTTGTGATCGCACCGCGAGCGTGCAAAGTACGAAACGGAAATTTTCAGAAAAGGAAAGAAACGAAAAGTGAAACGAGGGTTGAAAGTACAAACTCGCTGAAAGGGAAGGAAAAATGCAGTAATAGCAAAAATATACCCTTAATAAGCGCTTCAGTTGCTAGTTATTCCACACATATTCTATTTTATTACAATAAATAAAATACGAAATTATCAAAGAACCTAAATACAAACAAACATAACCAATATTTGTGATAAGAGCGCATTTCGGTGAAGAAAAAGAAAAGAAATTTGAAATCTAGAACAAGAATTTGTGGTTGTGTTTTAAATAAAAGTACCAGGCCACATTTGAATAAGATATTTTTGTGGGTGGTGACGATTGCATTCAAATAAGGAAATATTATTTATACAAAGAAAAGTTTTAAAGTTTATTCAACAAAAATGGTTGAGAACGAAAATAAAAATTTATTAAATGACAATAGGCTCGGAGCTGGTGGCATTGTCAGTCTGGGCAGCGGTGGAGCTCATCACAAGGTGCAAATTGTACCAGCACAACCCAAAACACTGCAACATTTACCCAAGCGTCCAGCCGTGGATTTAGCATTTCACAATCTTACCTATCGTGTAAAGGAAGGCAATCGAAACAGTAAGTAAATAAATAATTGATTATTTTTAATTGAAATTTAATACAATACTTTATGCAAAAATAACAATAAAAAACAATGTCAGCCAATATATTGAAATTTAAAAAAAATAATAGCAACAATGATGACAGACAACAATGTCATAGAATGACGGATGGACGGACGACATTCACCTTTCAACTGCAATTGAGTGACGGCAACGACTTTAATCAGCGCTTTTATTTTTTTTTTCTTTCTGATTTCATTATGCTTTGCTTAGCTTAGCTTTGTGTCTTTCTACGCGTTTCTTTATTTATTTCCATTTTCATTCCATTTTTTCCTTAGTTGTTGTAGTTGTAGTTGTTGCTTTCTTTTCGCATTTTCAAGTTTCTCTTTTTATTTTACTTGTTTTTCTCTTCTCTCATATCTCATACAATTTGTTGCGCTTCAACTTGTTTTTATTTTTATTTTTATAACTTGGTGTATTTATCATCACCCTTTCTCGTTCACTGCTCAATGCTCAGCTGCTTTCATTAGTGCTTCTTTTTGCTGTGCATCATTCTGTTCTGTGTTCGATTGTTCTCATGTTCTCATTCTTCTTTGTTTGCGTGTTGCGGCATTGCCAGATAGAAGAAATCGAAAACAAGCTTTACTAAGTACTCTCCATAGAGAAGAAGAAAGACGTTAAATAAGTCTAGTATGTATACATACGAGTACACCTAGTAAAATTCCCAGATTTAAATTACTTTGAACTGTTGAACCTGCACTGAGAATATTAAAAACTTAAATTTAATAATAGAAATATTAGCAAAATTGCGAACTAAGTTGTTAAAATTAATTATATAGTAAAATAGTTCCCAATACGCCATTTATTTCTTAGTTAAAAGCACATAGTCATAGAATAGAGCAGGGGCTCTAAAGCAGTTGTTCATAGTTCACTTTTATAAGAATTAATATCAAAAATTTCATATTAAAGCATTTACATTCTTAAAGTCCAATTCATTCAAGATCGATTCAATCAACAACTGAGAAAATGGAAGTCTTGAAGATCAATATGACTTCGCAATTCCCAACATCTGTGATTAGTCAGCTATACACGCCTTGATTTGGGATTGAGTACGCTTCAAAATTTCAATATTTATACTCTTCACGGGAGTGAATAGTAATATAAGTTTAAAGTTTGTCATGATGGGGGTACCTCTCATACAAGCCCAAATTCAAATTAATGTTTTTATTAGAAAAACTTTTTTGTTTTTTGACTTATCGAACTGAAATTTGGACACTATATGTTTCTGATCTATGTTCACCAATCATGTAAACTTCATGATCCTAGAGTTGCTTCCATACAAACCCAAATTAAAAAGTACACAACTGTATAGTCCCACTCAAACTGTGCTCACATCTGATACTCAAACTGTGTTCTTTGTTGGTACTTAAACTGTGACAAAGAGAATATAATGATGCTAAGAAAGGATGTATATCTGATATCTGGCATTTGTCGCCGTTTGGTTGGATGCAACCCGGAGGAGCGTAAGGAGTGTTACATCTTTGGCATAGCCAAAGATAACCTTCTTTCTGGTTTTAATCATTTATTTATTTTATTTACAGCTTAGAGGCATTATAAAATTACAAATATACTAGAATAAAGCTATAGCTACAAGGCCTTTAGGTTTTTTTTCTTATTTATTCATTATTTTTACCAATAAATATTACAAATAATAAAAAGAAATTAATTCCAAGTTTATTGGCATCCTACATAAAGAATAATTTGTCTTGTTTGGCCCTTAACAAATTTTTGTTTTTTTAAATTTTGGATCAATATGGGTTCGCCATTTCTGGCATATGAAATAAAGATATTGTTGAAACGGGGATTCGTGGAAGCATTTGTTTAAGAACCGCTGTTTTGGTTGAAGAAAAAAGCATCATCATCAAAACAAAATCATGTTTTCCATTCCATCCAATACTTATTAATTTATTTATACTCGTATATGTAGTAGTCCATTGATTATATTAATTTTCTTTACGCAATTACTACAGTCGTGCTCGTATCTGTAATTGACGTCAACTCAGATGAAGCTTAGTTCAGACAGACAGACAGACATACAGTTTTTGACTGGTATTTAAGACGCTGGAATACATAATTAACTTAAAAATATTGCTAGAACTTTGAGATTTGTGCTTTAGTTAGAACTTTTCTCTCCTGTCCAACTATGGTATATATAACAGCTGCAACATTTCACATTTAAACCAATTAAGTGCACGCAAACTTAGTTGTGAATAGTTACAAAATACAAACCTTTCTATACATAAAATATTTATCTTAAAACTAAAAACAATCGAACAAAACAGTGAGAGATATGCGAACTAAAGTACAAGTGACAGTTGTAAAGGCAAAAAATAAAACACTAAGATATAGGACAGTATAGACAGGCAAGTCGACACAGGAGCAAGTTAACCAAGAAACCAATTGCGCCGCATTGAAATGTCTGGCTTCGATCCCTACACAAAAACCACCACGACACTCAGATATGCTGATGAAATTCAATTTTGCCTAAGGCCCCCAAACGAAAACGCGCCACTGGTTGTTACTGACCCTTCCATTGTCTATTGGAAAAGTAATGAAGCATTACAGGCAACACAACTCACTTGAGCCACTCCAATTTAATTAAAGTTAATTTAATATTAATTGAAGCGTTATCGAACTTTGCAACCAGCTACGGAACCTTAGATCTTTGCCCTACTAAAGTCAGCAGGAAAATTGCAACTGTTGCAATTTATAAATGTTTCTTAAATTGATGGCAGCAACAACATTAACCTTCTCGTTGTGTTGTGACACCTTTGTCTCGATTGCAAACTTTGCAAATAATAGTATGTAGTATGTACTTTTAAGATGCTTTTTGTTTGTATCTGTCAATCTATCTAACTATATATCTGTCTGTCTATCTGTTCCGATGTTGTTGTCAAGCTCATTTTGAAATACTTGACTTTAAAGTTCGATTTGCTCATAGTGTTTTTATATTGTACAAGAGAGTTCATCGTAATGATGTGATTCTCTCAATACTTTTGCAAATAAATACTAAAATTGACAAAGTAAATATTTTATCTTCTAGTGCTAAGTATTTTGTTAAATATAATTGAATGTTTCTCAAGAGATGCTATTGAGTAATGAATCAACAAAAAACAAAATAGTTCAACTTAGACAAAGTTTTTTGTTACTTACGGTTAAGTAGGATATACTAAATAAAAACACAATATTGGGTAATATTAGCTTAAAATTTAAGGGTCATACGATACTCAAAACATTCAAACACTATAAATATTGTATGACCCTTAAGGTAATGGAAAAGGCTGATGAACTACTACTACTAGAAAATCAGCCGAATTACATTTAAATGGTCCTGAAACCTTCAATAGATTGTCATCTATCGCTGAAGAAATGTTCCATGCGAAAGAAGTAAATCTGGAAGGTTCACTTCGGGGTCCCCTTTTAGAAGATAGTATAATTTAATATTTTTGTTATTGGGTATTGAGTTCTAGTTGTAGATTCTGAAAGGAGCTCTGATGTTTAAGCCTTTCAAATATTTTGGAAAATACATCCAGAATGGAAGCGAGAATCCTCATGTAGATCTTTCAAAAATGTATGAATTCCTATGTAAAAAATGTCTTACAAAGGAACTTAAGGCGAATTCTCCTTCATCATTCAGTTAACCCAACGTATTATATAATTGCTTAAACATATTTTTCTAAATTATATAATTACTACTTCATTTTACCATAATTTCATGTTTCCACTTGTAATTTTGTTTTCCTTGAAATTGTGTTATTCATTTTCAACAAAATTCTTTAATGCAAATTGCAATCCAAGTAAAATTTATAAAAAAATAAAAATAATCATAATTCAAAAAGCCTTGAAGACATCATCAACAGAAACAGAAACAGAAACAGCAACAAAATCATCTTCAATAACAAACACTAAAAACAGTAACCATTGCAAAAGTTTCCACTTGAAAGGTGGCAAAGGGGGCAGGTTCAAAGAGAATCAGCATTTGTTGCAAGTACAATATTATTATGGTATATGTAAGTAGTAAACTGAAAAGATTTCTCACTCTCAGACTGATTTGGTTTTGTGCTCGCTCATTCAAATGAAACGAACCAAAATTCATGGCTTCAATTGTTGCATGAAAATGACTTTCGGACTCTATGATAAACGCAGATATTGTATTATAGTAAGTGGTTGTTTGTTGTTGTTGTTGTCAAATGCACATAAAAACAAAAGCAACAAAATTTCAGAAACATTTTATAGTCGGTTCAATGTAAAAACGCTGTTATGAAAGATATAAAATCAGCTTACTTTGCCATGCAAATTGTAAGTCACCTTCTAGATTTATACTTACTTATCACTAACAATGTGTAAAATAATTATAACTTTGACGTGATGTTTGTAACAAATAGTGCACGGGAGACCCTTCAAAGTTGGTTGTCAGTCTGACAGGTCCATTTATTTCAAAACAGTTTTTGAGGAATCGGACGAAAAAAATAGTAAATAATTTCAGACGTGAGGAAGTGTATTTTTGTTCCATAACGAGATACGAATAGCGTCGGAAAAATATAGATTTAAATAACAAAATTTGACCGATCATACCAATATATGTACATACCTTATGGTAGCACAACAAATTTGTGTATAGGAAAATATATCTTGTTAAATAATATATTAACTTTTACGAAAGTCATACACATTCTTCGCATAATGTACCTCATTGTACGAGTAGTAATAATAAATGATAGTGTGTTCTATACAAACTGACCTATGGACAAGTTCTACATACCTTTAGTTAAGGTGTGAAAGGTATTTAAGCTACGGTGGAACTAAAATTACTATTTTGTCTTGTTTATTATTTATATGTACATTTAAAGTAAGTCGAGGTTTATTTTTAGTCAGCGATGATGCATTAAATTGTTTACAATAAAAGCTCCAAAGTACACATATTATAAAAATGTTACGATACAAGCCTCATTAAAAGAAATGATCGAATGTTGGGATTGGATTGTTCGCATAAGAATTTTAATTGTAAACAAAGTTGTATACTAAAATTTAAAATGATTTGTATTGTCGAGTGGAAAATGTTTAATGAGTTCGTAGTTAAGGAGTGTGATAATAATTTCAACAATTTTAATCTGTTTTTCGTTCTTTTTATCTAGAAAAATACCAAAATTATAATTACAAAAAATTAAAAATATGATTAAGTCAAATATGTTGTACAAACTTGAACTATAAACTGAATAATAATAATCATTACTAGAGTCTTTTATGAATGCATTCACAAGCAAACATTTCCAAATACATTCGACAATTCATTTCCTTTGGTGTCGAAAAAAACAACCAAACAAATGAAACGAATGGTATGAATTTCTAAGTGATGCGCACAAATCAAATGAAAAAAATTCAAACAAATAAAATAAAGACAGAGTTAAAACTGGCGAGCAAGAAAGTGCGTACGAAAGAGGCAGTATCTGTCGCCGTACACAAATTATTTCTACCCTTATAGAGTGACTGATCATCGTAACCATCAGTTGAAGAACGACTTCCATGTATTCGAATGTTTTCCATTCATTTGAATAAATAAAACATTTGGTTTATCTGAGCAAATATTTGGTATTTGCAAATGTCGGCACAAAACTCAATTTATTTTATTTGGTCGACCAGTACTTAAAACTTGGTTAGCTCTAAGACTCTAATTGAGTTTTTTATTTAAATAAATAAAATAGTTTTACTAGCATTGAATCTTTTTACGAATATTCAAAATGTTTTTCTAGTTTTATGTGTAAATTCAATGCAGACCATCACTAAGTAGTTACAAGACATTCCAAAATACCAAAATACCAAAATTCCGAAATTCCAAAATTCCAATTAAGACGAGCGACGACAATGAGAATCTTTACCTTCAATCGGCGTCACAGACACGCGACATATAAAAATTCTTGAATATTTTTCTTGGTTTTTATGTTTATTTAAATCATGCAACAATTAACATATTTTGAAACTTAAAACTAAAAAAATAAAAAAAATTTGCAAAATACAATTTATTCTACAAAAATAAAATTCAATCTATTAAATGATAAATGTTATATACAATATTTGGTATTGGTATACGTATAAGTAATTATTATATGGTATCTATGAATGTATCTTTATGCATTAACAACACCAGTTATTAATCAAAGCAACATTCATTTTTTTTTTGTGTTTTTTTTTTAATTGATTCTCTACTTGTATATTTTACCGGCAATTTTATTAAAATAAACAAGTTTGTTTAGTAAATTATGTGTGCCCCCACATGTTTTTAGTAGTATTTCTTATATATGCAATATACAATAGTATTTTATTAGATTATTTTTTTTTCTGGCGACAGACAGGTTTTTCTTTTGTTGTCGTGTGCGCTCTGCTAGATTTCATCGTCGTCATCATTATCATCGGAATTTTATGTAGTATTGTATTGATATTTTGTTTTGTCTTTAAATAAACTAAAGCTTCCGTGTTATTCATCTTAGAGTAGTTTCAGATAACTTTGGCTTCAAACATAATAGATTCACTTTCAAAAAAAAAAACTCACAATGAAAAGGCCATTCAACTTTTCTCTTCTGTAAGTTTTTCCATAAATTTTCATGCAGTTCATTGTGATTGCATAAACTTATTGTATTTTCTGCTATTTAATATTTTTTGCACATATGATTCAACTTCCTCGATTCTAGAACGTGTACTATACATATTAGCAATTGCTACTGAAACGTGCTTAGTTTTAAAATCATGATTTTCACTTGTGCTTTTTACCGACTTCACATTTTGATTAAATACATATTGTAATTATAATACAATACAATACAAGACAATGATTTTTAGAATACATGACTTTAATTTAAATTGAATACCAAAAAAAAAAAAAAATAAACAAAAAACAATGTCAGAGAACCACAAGTACTTATACTCGTAATAAAACAAAAGGCTCGATTTTAAAGTCATAAAATCTCTTGTTCTATTGTTGAAATGATATATGCCTGCAAATGTGTCATTTTTATTAGACATCCATTGTATCTTAATGTACATATATACATACTTAATTGAGCTTTAGTTGTAAGCATTCAAGGCAAATAGTACAATGAGGAGGAACTGAGCACTCACTATACCATATAGTATTGTGTATACTATAATAACAATGATGACCGATTTAAATTTGGGACATGTTACTATTGAATCATTATTACCATAACATAATTCTTATACACGTACATACAAAGTCTTCTCTCTCATATGGCTTAAAGTCAACAATCGATCGATACCAATTGCATTTTTGTGTTGTCGTGATTTTTGTTTATTTATTTTTTTCTTCCTCACTTTATTTATTTATTTATTTTATTTTTATTTAATAAATTCATACTCACATACGGACAGTCATCCTATGTACAAATTTGTGGCCCATCAGATACTGAAAAAACTTCAGACCTAAAGGTTATTGACCGTTTATTTTGTTATTATTATTGTACATATTACAATATTTGTGTTGCCGTCAACAGTGGTCAGTTTTGTTTGTTAATTTATTAAAAAGATTACATACTTGAGCATTCATAAATATTGTATATACATATATTGAATTTGCCAAAGACATAAACATATAATCTTAACGCAAAAGGACTGAATTTTGTTTAAAATTAAATAAAAGAAATAGTTGAGTATTTTTATTGAACACAATGATTTTATATTAAACTGAATTTCATCCTTTTTAACTCGAAGAAATAATTTAAGTAATATTATATTGTATTTAGTAATCCAATTGATATATAGTTTTATACATCACATATGCATTAAAGTAAATGGATTTCTTCTACCAACGAAATTTATTATAAATTGTATCCAAAATAAATTTGTTCAGATATTAATGGACATGTTTAGATCGATTTTTTTTACTTATAATCTTAGATACATTTTTTTTTAAATTATTTGTTTTAATTAAATCTTAATCTAATCTTATTTTCAGATGCAAAAACAATACTTAAGGGCGTCAGTGGACGCTTGCGTTCTGGCGAACTTACCGCTATTATGGGTCCATCAGGTGCTGGCAAGAGTACATTGCTCAATATTTTGTCTGGATACAAGTAAGTGCTAAAATCAAATAAATCATTGATATCTAGAAGAAACTTACCACAAAAAAAAATAAGGAGATATAAATAAAAGACCAAAAATTAGTTTAAAATATATTAAACTCACCGATTCTTATCACATTCTTATTAAAGCCAAACATCATATTATAAGGGTATCACCTTGATGCTTATATCCTTGCCATAAAATATGATATAATTAAATAATTTTAAAATCTCAATATAGTAATGTCAAAGTTGCCAACCCCTTTCTTATATATTTTGTTACTCAAACTTGAGAAAATTAATCTTATACATAATTAACATATCAAACCTGAACATGTATTAAGTTGATACGACCCTCCACAAGCCTCCAAATAAATAAAAATTGATCTTGCTGAAATCAAGCGTGTTTTGCTTAAGTGAACGCTAAAATTAAAACCCTCTTGTTCTCATACTAAAAGCAGTTGAAATTGCACAAAGAAACAGAGGTATATTTGTTATTAGCACTGACAGTCTCTCTACAGTTGATGCTATAAATAACTTTAATAACCGGAATCCCATAATTAAACTTGTCAAGGCCCAAGCTATATTAAATATATTCTGGGTTCCTGGTTCCTCCATCTTCAAAGTATCAGAATTACCTGCTTTCCTCATCATCCCTTAATAACATTTTTAAAAGCCAATTTAAATGAGATATTCGTCTTCCTAAAAACTTGTAACCATTTAGATTTAATCTTATAGTGCTTTTACACCGCAGCAGAATCCATTGTGATGTGGCTATAGATCCGCATCACTTTCGACAACAACCACAAGGGAAAATGACGCCATTCAGGCGTAGAATTTCATTCTAAAATTAAGACTGGTCACTCATGTTAGTGTTGGGTAACTTCTGCTTTTTTTAAGTGATTTCTGTCTGTCTTTCTGTTTTTATTTTTTGCGCGCCAACATAAGTAAAATGCAAATGACTAATTTTTTTTTTTATTATTTTTAAAATAAGTAACTGGAATGAAAAAGCGAGCTGCATATACTGCAAAATGTTTTACATCATGTATTTTTCACAAATTTTAGTTATAATTTAGCCAATGCGCACTCAAGGTTCCACGTGTGTGTATATAACTAAAACAAAAAACAGCGTGAACAATAAAGTGAATCAATTTGATTCAGTTTGGTGTGAAAACACTATAATATTATGATAATCACCCTAGTAGCTAGTACTGTAATGTTAATGTTTAGTAGTATTATAATTTAAATATAAAATAAAAAAAACTATGTTGAGCTTGATGTCGAAATGATTGCTAATCCTCCAATCGCCTGTTTCTGAAAAAAACCTAAAAATTCCTATAAAGAAAATAGCAAAACAATTACAGATTATTCCGATGAAATTACATTATACCATCTAATAATCGAATACTTATAGATAGATAAGGCTTTCTCTAACTGTAACTCTTATCTCTGAAATTCAAACTGAACGAAATGCAAAAACATTTAAAAACAGGAACACATTTTTCAGATTACGATTTCTTCCATCGCAATTTATTAATTTATGATTATATGGTACATGAAGCGATAGAAAAATCTTTATTAAATTCCCAATATTAATAATATTTTTTTCAAAATTATCTAAGCGATATTCTATTTGTACACAATAATATGTTGTTATTATTTGAAATTTTCGTTCGAACTTTGTTTCTTTATTATTCACAATACACTTAAGTACTCGTATTTGCTGTTGTTGCTAACCGTCTACATAATCATGACAAAATAAACAAAAAATATGTCGTTTTATTTGACGATTTAGTCAACATGTAATCAGTACGAGTTAATTGTACTCATGCCATATAGTAATGTATACATACATACATACATATACAAAATATATGTATATTATAACAAATATATTAACTTCATGTTCATACTCGTATACTAAGCGCAATACAATATAATCTGTCATAAATTGTTAAACAGTGGACTTCAGACTTGCTTTTGTTTTATGCGAATCGCAGTTGCTTTGAGTTAATTTCGTATAAGTAATTTTGGAAAAGTTCTTATGTTAGCTATATAGATTATGGCTACCTATAATATTTACGATTCTTTTAATTCAATTTGGCATTTTATGATACTTAGAAACTGTTTAAAAACATTTGTTATCATCACCTGTTCTCACAAGTACCCCAACTTAGAACAGTCCATAAGAGAAACCTTGAAATGCATTATAAAAGGAGCAAAATTATGTACAATATACATATATATATATTGGATTATAAATTGTAGCCCATGGTTCAAGATTTGAAGATGAATCCCCCTTATGGTAAAAATATTTATCATAAAATCAGTTTTATTTGAAAATTTATATTTATTGTAGTTACTTACATATAATAGTCGTATCCGTACTGTGTTTCGCAGATTTGTATTGCATTTCAGATCCACCCGTTAGTACATACTGCATTTTTATAATTCCTAAAATGTTCAAAGCAAATTAATAATGCAATCAATGTTTCTCAACTGTCAGAAATTTATAAGACTGAGAACACACCGAATCAGAGAAAACGTCTTTGACAAATAAGGCAAGAAACACACACCAAACAGAACTTAATAAACCAAAAAAACACAATTATTGACAAAGAAGCTGTTTGCTGTATGTGTTAGCCAATATGCAAAAACGTGTATTTGTCGACAACAAGTCATAAAATGATTCAGACAAAAACATGTATTTTGTGTTGTCTGCTTTCGTGTGTGCTCGCTCATAAGAAACAATGTACTATTGCTTCGTTAGACAAGGAAAAAAGCATGTTATTGTCTCTATTTTTTCTTTTTTTTAAAGAAAAAAAATATTTAAAAAAAACTTCGAAAGTGGCATTATGTTGATCCCAGATGTTTCAGACGATTAATTTGATTTGATTTGATCCGATAAAAACGCCATATAATATTGCGAAAAATAATGTTTTTTACTGTAAAATGGCTTTAGTCAGGGAAAAGAAGTGTATTTTGACCGACAACATGTACTGCGAAAAATTCTGCGTTTTGAAGTCGTTGCAGTTTTTTGGGGGAAATGTACCGTTTTTTATCCAAAAAAGATACGTATTTTGGATACCTTCATACAAATACACAAAATTTGATCAAAGATATGCTAGATAAATATATACAAAGATCTCGCAGTAATCCATCGTATTAAACATGTATGCCTAGGATGAAATAAATATGATGGATATGTAGGCTAGGTTAGGTTATGCAGGCCGCTCGCGATTGCTTACGAGTTCACCCAGAAGCCTTAAGGCCCATTGTAATACCTGATAAAACTTGAAAGGGTATGAGGATTATGAGGGGTACGGGGTAATCCACAATAGTCCCAGAGATTACCCCCTTTTTCTAAAACCAACCTGTGGAGTCCACGGTACTACGTATGATTTTGGCCTTGAAGCTGTGGGCCGACAAAGCCTTAATAGCGGTCTGGATGTCAACATAAATCGATATGTGCCTTGGGGTCTCCCCTAAAGCGTTAATTAACTTTGCTGCCTGCCAGAACGCATAGATTTCTGCCTGGAACTCGCTACACCAGTCAGGTAAACGATACGAGAGCTGAGCTGTTAGCTCTTCCGAGAAGATGCCTGCTCCTGTACTGTCTACTGTCTTGGATCCGTCAGTATAGATCCCCACTTCCAATCAACTCTACCCGGGAATCTTGTCTTAAAAATGTTATTCCATTTAAGTGCATCCATGTAGGCATGTATATGTTGAATATATAAAATGATTTACCAATTACAATATCCAACCAGTTCATCATTAAATTCTCATACTTGATTATGCCGGTACCAACAACCAAACATTTTGATATTTTAAGATCTGTGGGCTTTGAATTAATATATTATTTCAATTTCTTTGTAATTAAATATTAAACTTTTACATTTTATTTTCAGAACCACACACATTGAAGGAAGCGTCACCATGAATGGACACGAACGTAATCTGAGCGCATTCCGTAAATTATCTGCTTACATAATGCAGGATAATCAATTGCACGGAAACCTTACCGTACAGGAAGCTATGACTGTTGCCACAAATTTAAAACTGAGCAAAAAATTTACTAAACTGGAAAAGAATTCCATGGTAAGTCAATTATAATATACTTAATTATATAGGCATCTATTATTTTGTTTATAAACAACTCGATGGAAACTTTAAAGAAAGTGAAACTTCAACTTTATAAGAACGATCAACTTTGACAGAAGTAAGCTTACGTATACAGATAGTGGATGATAGATAGAATTAAAGAAATGATAAATAGAATAGAACTGGAATATAAAAAAAAAAATTTAATGTTTCTTTCGTTATCACGTCATCAAGAACCAGTTTTAGGATAGCCGTCGAAATTGTCCAGACACCCGAACTTGTGTTCCAGCACAAGCTTATAATTGAATACGAAATAAGATGATGTCTGAAAAGTTATTTGCTTGTTTATTTTCATATTTTTTTTTGTGAATTTCTAGAAACTTTCCGATTGAAGCCCATTAAAAACAAAATTAAAAATTAAAATTAAAAACAAGACTTAAATGTCGTCTTACGAGGTGTGGTTTTCAAATAATCAGAAATTTGTTAATGAAACACAAGCACTTTTTCATACAATGGGAACTTCATACGGAGCGTTATGTTAGAGTCGTAATTGAATGTGAAATTTACACAAATATTATGATGACTATATCACTTTGAATAGGGCAAAGTACAATTTCGTGGCATCAAAGCTTTATTGATCCTAAATTATAAATTTATTTCTTCGAATTTTCTTTTGGTATCCTATTACAATAATAAAATATTCTCTCTTCTCCACAGATCGATGATATTTTGCTCACATTAAGCTTGAGTGAACATCGTAACACGATGACACGTAATCTGTCCGGTGGTCAGAAAAAACGTCTATCCATTGCTCTCGAATTGGTTAGCAATCCACCGATTATGTTCTTCGACGAACCGACATCAGGTCTTGACAGTTCAACGTGTTTCCAATGTATACATCTTTTGAAAATGCTTGCCGCTGGTGGCCGTACAATTATTTGTACGATACATCAGCCTTCTGCCCGTCTATTCGAGATGTTCGATCAGTTGTACACTCTAGCTGATGGTCAGTGTGTGTATCAGGGTAACACAAGACAATTGGTGCCGTTCTTATCGACACTTAGCCTAGAATGCCCGAGCTATCACAATCCAGCAAGTTATGTGATTGAAGTCGCTTGTGGTGAGCATGGCGATCATACGCGCAAATTGGTCGAAGCTATCGACAATGGCAAGAAGGATATACGCACACCGGCTGATTATGCCGGTCTGAAGGCCCGTAATGACCTTGTCAAAGTGCATAATTTGAAGGCGATATTGGACAAGAATGATGTTGCAAATGTTAGTGGTAGTAAATACGAAGAGAATCTTACTTTGAACAATGGTCTACTCAATGGCATGGTCAATGATATAGTCAAAGATTCAAATTCCAAGGCATCGCAAGTCGTTAGCACAAATGAGAAGGGTGATGCCATGATTGATGTCGAGAAAACGGACAATTGTACGACGGCATTACTTTCAGCTGAGATTGCATCACCAGAACGTTATCCAACATCGCAATTCCATCAGTTTTGGGTGGTTCTTAAGCGAACATTGCTTTTCAGTTATCGGGATTGGGTAAGTGAATAAAGAAAAGATACTCAAATTGATAAATTTTGTTATTATAATATGTATTTTCTCTTACTTTAGACGCTCATGTATTTGCGTTTGTTCGCTCATCTACTTGTCGGTTTTCTGATTGGCGCTCTCTACTATGACATTGGCAATGATGGTGCTAAGGTTCTAAGTAATCTTGGTTTCCTGTTTTTCAATATGTTATTCTTAATGTACACTTCCATGACAATAACAATTCTATCATGTATGTAAATCTATAAATTTTAAAATGAGTGTGCATTACAAAGGCATGTATTTTTGTTTACAGTCCCACTTGAGATGCCGGTGCTTCTAAAGGAAAACTTTAATCGCTGGTATTCGTTAAAGTCTTACTATTTAGCCATATCTGTTGCTGATCTACCATTCCAGGTGAGTTATTTATTGATATTAACAATGATTGGAACAATGATTGTAAATGATATTTTTGTTTTTAGGCCATATTTTGTGTCGTCTATGTTTCGATTGTATACTATTTTACTTCACAACCTTGGGAACTGATACGTTTCAGCATGTTCTTGGGTGCTTGCCTTTTGATCTCTTTCGTTGCACAGTCTGTGGGTTTGGTTGTCGGTGCTGCCATGAATGTTCAGAACGGTGTGTTTTTGGCACCAGTTATGTCCGTACCATTCTTGCTCTTCTCCGGCTTCTTCGTATCATTCGATGCCATACCCGTATACCTACGGTGGATCACATATCTCTCATATATACGCTATGGTTTCGAGGGCACAGCACTTGCCACTTATGGTTATGAACGTGAGAAACTCAAATGCTATCAGACCTACTGCCACTTCAAATCGCCGCTTACCACTTTGGAAGAATTGGACATGGTTAATGCCAACTTTACATTGGATATTGTTGCTCTCATTGTGATTTTCGTTGTGCTAAGAATTTCGGCATATCTCTTCTTGCGCTGGAAACTCAAGACCACGAGATAGAAATCTGGAATTTCTGAAATTTTTTAACATTTTGGTTTCAAAAGCTTTCTTATAACTTTGGGTTTTATTTATAGATGATTTTTTACGTACGTATATTGTATTTATATAGTTTCTTGCATTATTCGCTCATATCGATTCGATATCCATCTTGTAAAGATATTAATGATAATTATAACGTTGATAATGATGATGATGTTGATGATTTAAGTTAAACAAATCAAAGTGGTTTCTCCGTCATTCTGGTTGGTGGCGGTTGATTCCGATGCAGAGTAAAATTGGACAAAAAACAAAAAACAAACAAATCTACAATTCCAATCCAAAATTCTTTGCAACGAAATTGAATGAACAATTTTTTTTAAAATGAAACAAATTAGCATTTAAGACCAAAAATTTATATATTTATATTTGTAATTTATACTACAGCAACATACACACACACACATTAAGACAAAATTAAGTTAAAGAAAAGAAAAATGAACAAAACAATTTTTAATTAAAATGAAAAACAAACAAAATTTTGAATTTTGCCAAATCAAAAATAAAAAATATATACACTATTAATGTATTAAAATAATATACCATAAATACCATGCCTGTGAATGTTTTTTCTTTTATTATTATAACTTTTATTTGACATACACACACACACACAAACATACACACAAATATCATATACATATATGTTTACTATATATACTTAGTTGATGTGTATAAATGTTTGTAAATTTGTCTAATCAAAATTTTTATGGTGAAATATTTGCCTTGAATTGAATTGATTGATTGGTTGATTGTATGATTGATTGAAGCTGTTTCAATTCAATATACAATATTAATTTACAAAGGATAATGCACAATTTTTTGTGCATTGAATGGAAATCTGATTGTTTTGTAGACACTTTTTGTATAGGAATTTTTATTGAAATATGTATGTATATTTATAGGTGTGAAATCAAAAGAGCTTTGTTAGCTTCTTCGTCGTATAATATTTGTAATTTGAATTTTTAAATATACACATGTATAATATATATCCTTTTTTGTAATTGATGTTTTTTTCTTTCTTTTTTATATATACTTATATGTATAAATGTCTCGTAATGAAAATAATAAATGTCTCTTATATGAGGTGAAATCGGGTATTGATGATTAATGGTTTTGTTTTGTTTGATTTTGATGGGATAGTCGTCATCGTTCATCGTTTTCCTCTGCTCCTTTATATTAGAATATCTGTAGTCATCGTTTGCATGCCATAACTACGATCTATGCATCGGTCATCAATGGTATGAATGAAATGGAAATCAAACCTTATGAATCTACAAAAAAACGAAAAAAATCTGAATAAACTTCTACAAGAATATTGTACATAGTTAAATATGATTTGTGATGGCAAAATAAATGTTTTAATCGATTATTTAATCATATGATTAATTGAAACGCACCGACTATTAATTGCAATTAATCGCAATAAATGAATCGATTAACCAATTAATTGATGAGCCAAAATAAAGGGTCTTTTGCCATTGAGTTTTTCTACGAATGCAACAAAATCAACCGATTCGATGTTTTCAGCTAAAATTGGAAATTATCTTGAAAATACAAAAATAAATTTTGTCTGAGTGCCAAATGCGAAAACGATTGATTATGAAAATTAAGCGGGTCATTTATTGAAATAAAAAGAAACATAGCACTATTATTTGTTGAATTCAAAAATAAGTGTTTTGATAGGCGCTTAGTAATTCATGTTTTACGTTTTGGAAAAAAGCCATTCCGATAGGACGGAAGTTCCAATTGAAAAACAATACTTATAGGGGTACACGGTTTATATTTTTTTCCAAGCGTAAACCACATTACGTTACAACTCGTTTGTCTAGAGGATGGTTCTTACTCATCGTCCTTTCTTCATCGTTTGTGGGCCAAAGTCTTATGATGAGTCAATACATCAAACGCATTATCAAAAAACAATATGTACAACAGTAGTGTCGATTATTTAAGAAATAATCGATTATTTTGCCAATTAATCGAAATAGAATTTTCGATAGAATTAAATCGTAATGTGAAAGAAATTATTCGATTAATTACAATTTTACAATTATTAATCGTATATCCTACAACCATAGAATCCATAAACTTTTTTTAGGAATGTGAATTTTATGCACTTAATATTGGAAACTCGAAAAAGTTGTCGTTGTTGTTGTATCAGCAAGGGAGCTGCAAATAGAGGTTCGCAATCAAAAAGGATTGGGAAAGGTAAAAGGAGGAGGTAAAAAATATAAAAAGGAGAATAAAGTATTAAATAAATTTAATTATGTTACTTTAAAAATTAATATAGAATAAAAATATATGGGGTAAAGGTCTAAATCTAAGTATCCACCACACTGCGGACAGCGATCACTGTCTCTGAGAGACCCATACGTTCCCTATAGCACTGTAGCATAAGAGACCAATCCGACCTTAACTGAGCAAAGGTGCTTCGAGTGCTACGAGGAAGTCTCATTTCGTTATCTTTAACAGGGCTCCCAGAACAACATTGCTCTGATGTGACTCTATAGCATTTTCAAGAGTATCGCCTAATAAAAAGGCTATGTCTCCCTCGTGTCCTAATGTCCCTACGGATATGTCTGCGGGGATAACGCCCAAAATAATGCTAAAGTTGGGATGCGCACTCATATGTGTAGCCAACAATTCACTACGTTCGCGGAACGATAATGCTTTTGCTTCCTACTGGAAATGGTTAATTCTGGCCATCTGGAAGCAACCGATCACTGTTCTCAGGGCGTTATTCTGACTAAATTGCAGGTGTCCCCATTGAGTATCACTGAGGAAAGGTGTCCAAACCGGAGCAGCATAATTTAGGACAGAACGTCTGTATTGTCACATGTGTTACCCATTATTCATTGCCATTTATCAATTTGGACTGAAATGATTCCAAATCATTCTGTTTCAGTAACATTTCGGATCAAAAAGATTTATCCAACTTTTAAAAAATTTGTTTTATTTATTCGTTGCAAGGCTAAGTAGAGCAACCCCCGATGCGACAAGTAAATTGGGAATGCCCAGATGTCCGTCTGTATGTATGCAAACTATGCCCTCAGTTTTTAAGCTAAAGAGTTGAAATTTTTGTAATGCAGTTTTTAAAGGCTGAGTTCTTACTGTAGATGCGCCAGTTTTCGGCCATCGTCGTGCAGACGTTCGCAATAACTTCAATTTTCTTTCACACTTGAGCCTGGCAAACTTTCAAGGGGTCCAAGCCAATAGCATTTTCAGTAAAATGGGCGATTCCTCTGGCATTAACGAGTATGTTTCGAAACAATTTGATACTTCAATAACATGGCAAGAAATAAAGTGACTGAAGCAGCTTACTCAGCTACCAATAATTGTCGAAGGCATTTTGACTCAATAAATAAATAATAAATTTATTATCTGTTGATATTGTTGGATAACCATACTGGTTCGATATTGTCTTTTGAGTGGATAACGTTAATCGGCTACCTATGAGCCATCTTATGCTTTTTGTTTTAATGTCATGTTCGTTACTTTTTTTTTGACGCATTCCTTCCACCGAAGTTTGCAATCGAGTGTATGCCCAAATATATGGCTAAATTTGAGTATGGAATTTGCACACCCCCTATATATAATAGAGTGGTATATGGTATGTTGCTATATGTTAAACTATGCTTATGGATTTCGTTTGGTTGAAAACGTTATTTAAAGCTGTCTGAAAATTAGAAAAATTATTTATTAGACCTTTCATGAGAATTGGCTTTTAAATAAAATAAAATAGTAAAACAAAATTTAAGTTAAGTAAATGTCATGTAGTACAATATTATTTGAGTAATTAATGGTCCAGAAGACTGAGTGCAGACTTCATTGTAAATAATCATTATACGAGTAGTCTTTACCTTCTGAAAGCGAAGTACAATATTGGCTTTAAAAACAAGTGAAAATCAATGTCTAAAACTTGTCAGCACTACAATTATGACTAACAAACTTTTAGTTATAAATCTGGACAGTAACTACTTTTCGACGTGTGTTGATTTAAGCAAATTGAACGTCAAATTTATTCATAATTTCGTTTTAACTTTACAACTTAAGCTATTTTGAGAAAGCTTTTTTTCAGTTGCAAAATGGTGCGTCCTCTGACGGCAAAAACAGTAACATTAACTATTATGATCGTTTGCTGTGAACGTGTGTGTGTGTGTGTTTGTATGCGTGTTTGAAGAAAACAAGTAACAAAGTAACGTATTTTATTTCGAAAATAAATCAATAATTGAGATAATTACAACGTCAACGGTATTTGCTTGCCATAACAAAAAGAAAAATATAGAAATATCTAGAAAAACGCATCGTTCAAAACATCTCATACTATTGAACATAAGTATGTAGTAAGACAAATTATCAAACAAAAGTTCAATATGAGTATGTCAGATACCATACAATACACATGTTAAATGTCAGGCGTAGCGGATACGAAAACCAGAATAAGGCACACTTATGATTTGATTGAATCTTGTTGTATGGTATGACTTGTTGTTATTGTCTTTATTGTTGCAGTTCTGCAAAATCAGTATGGAGCGCATACCTATAAACAAGATGCAATATGGAATAAATGACTGACTGACTGACTAACAGAGACTGCTTTGCAACAACTAGGTAAAGACAAATGGACAAGTGGAACAGTGGAACAGTTTCTTAAAACCCAAACAATCTAACAAATACACATACATATTGAGTGTATGCATGTATGTATATAGTACAGCATGATATAGTACAATACAATGACGAACGGATCTTGCTCTCTACTTGCCACAGTCATTTGATTTCATTCTGGCTTCGTCGTCGAATTTAACAAACATCATAGTCACCATCGTAAAAGGCGCGTAGTAACTTGTAATGTTGCCGCAGCAACACCACCAGCAGCGGCAACATGCAACGACAGCAGATAGATACTTGTTAGTTGTTTTGCAATGAAATTGCAATTTCGCTTTAAATATGTTTAGAAATTAATAAATTTGTATTTAGGAACTATCTATCTACAAGTACATCTAAAGACTCGGTGCCGACATTTGCCTGCAACAAAGTTTTAATCATATTTAATATACATCTTGAAAAGAAAGGGTACAAAAGCCAATAAAATTATAATATTTATCATTCAAAAGTCGCGAGCAAATTGCATTAGTCAGATATTAAAGTGCACATTTAAAGGGCCGCTAGTTAAGATAATGTGCACATACATATCTTTCATTATCGAACTGAAAGGCAATTAGCACAAATTGATGTTATTAAATATAAGAATGACTCGAGTTTCTATTTTCATAAATAATTGTTTGATTACTAAAGGGTTTAATGAACTTTTCATAGAAATGACCTTGATACTATCCTAAATAATGCTTATTTCGAGACCCTTTCCATTTTTAAGATCTATAAAAAGAATGTTCAATCACAGTCTAAATTTAGTACAAAAAAATTGCATTTGTTAGATTGGTTTTCTTTCACATATGTGATCGCCCACTGTGGCGTATGTTTTTGTATCTGTCAGCAACAGGCACCAACGTCAGACAATGGCAATGATGATAATGATGATGATGATGACAATGAGTCAGCAGAATTCCTCAAGTCCATTTAGTTTTACACATTATCTATAGCAATTTATTGTTTTAGTATTGTCGTAGGTCGTGGATTTTTATGTTGGTTTTTAGCTTTTGCGCAGTAGAATGACTTCTGTTACAAAAGATACAAATAACAAAAAAAGCAGAAAAATAGAAAAGAAATAAGCTGCTCAAATGTTGCAAGTTGAATTAACGAAGAAGAAGACGAAGAAAAGGCGCAAAAACCAAACAGCAAAAGGGACAGGCATAATCGCATAAGCAAATAAGTTTCAAAACCCAAATGGAAAAAAACAATAGCAATAAACGAAGTCGTCTCTTGATATGACGCAGTAGTATGTAATATAATATATGTATGTATCTACATATGTATTATATTTGTTTATATACATATATGATGATAAAAAGAAAGATAGATAAAGTAGGGAACAAAAACAAAATGTTTCCAGATAATAACAAAAGAGAAAATTTAAAAACAAAGAAGCAGCCTTTTTGCGTATGCAGCTTCTTAAAATGAGTTAAGAGTCTTTCTTCTTCATACATAAGTATAAGAGTAGATTAGAAAAGACTAAAGATAAAATGGGTTAAGATGGCCTAAGTAGTGAAAAGTTCATACAAAAGAATATATACAATGTAATTCCATACTAGTATATCATACCATACACTAGTTACACTGTTAGTATAAATTATTAAATTATCTAAGATATGAACTACAATATTAGTATTTAGATGAGATTTTAAAATATGAACATGATAGAACCCCATTTTAGGAAACGTTTTTGATAGAATAACGAAAACATTATTACAATTATTTTTAAATACAATATCAATTGTAATCAAGTATTGGTGTAATAGGTCTAACGGATATATTGCGACTTTAACAAAGCTTAAAAACATACTTAACTTAAGCTGGTATTCATTTCATTATTTTCATTGAATGATTTTCTTCATTTCTATAAGAAAATTTTCTGAACCATTTTCACAATCAACTTCTGAATGTGTCTCCTGGTCATATAAATCCAGTTTCGCCGACTGACGTGCACCTTCAAATAAAAGCACTTAAGCTGAAGTAAACTCCAGGGTACGATAGCATCGACAGCATAGTGGCAAGGAACCTCCCCCATAAGGAGATGTTCCTCTTGTTACTGACCACTTTTACACACAGTGGAAATCCGCTGCAATTGTAATGATTCCTAAACATGGCAAGCCGGAGAACCATGTCAAGTCTCATAGGCCGATAATCTTGCTGCCATTGTTCACGAAAATATTCGAAAGAATATTTTTTTGTTTCTTTCTTCTTTTCAGGCTGTACTGAGCTTCCATAATGTCACTCCAAACCATCAATTAGGGTTTAGAGAACACCATGGTACACCGGAGCATGTCCACCCAGTCATGTATCTCATACTATCGGCACTTGAGGGCGCTTTTTTGGGTTGAGAACAAGCTTTCGACCGAGTCTGGCTTCAAGAATTGCTGCTTTATTAAAAGACTTCCTTCCATCTGTTCTTTTCAATGTTCCAGAGTCTTTTTTGACAAACAAATTTTTTTATGTCAAATATAGAGATGCAAGGTTGTCAATTAGATCTGTTCAGGCCGGTGTTCCCCAGATATTGCGGTTATCTTCTCCGACAATTTGCCTACAGAAGCCGCTACTAATCTGCAATCATATATAAAACGCGTGGAAGTCTGGTTCACAAGATGCAACATCAAGGTAAACTTAGGTAAATCACAACTGTGTTCGTTCACCCTAGGGAAAAAAGGTATACCTCCGGTTACGACTGGTGGTGTGGCGATACCACAATCCACAGTTGTGAAATACCTGGGCTTTCACCTTGACAAACACCTAACATGGAGAAACCATATAATAGCCATCGCTCGATACTGTTGTTATAAAATGAAAAAGCTGAACTAGGAGTAAAAGCAAACTCATTTTGGAAAACAAGTTCTTAATATATAAACAAACCGTTTCTCCTCGCTGGAAATATGGCATCCAACTATGGAAAATTCAAATTGTTCAAAACAAGGCTATCAGAACAATCACCAACGCCCCCTGGTTCGTCAGGAAACTACCCTACCTTCTCTAAATTGTATTTATTTCAATGTTAATTAGTCACATCAATATTTTATAGCGTAAACAGTTTAATGTTTAAAATTAAAAATTTAAAAATCGTTTTAATTGTAAGAAAAAAATATAAATAAAAATAAACAAGAAGAAATGAGTTGTAAAAGAAGACAAGCCAAATTCCTAATTGTGAATTATAACTGAAAACCAGATGCTCACTCTTCTGTGCAGCTCACCAAAAATAATCTAAGAAAATTGACATGTTGTTCTTGCATATGCCAAATCATTTTAAAGCTCACCTCTGGAAACGAAAAAAAAAGGTGAAGTATCTTACAATAAAATAATTTGACTGCTGAAATTAACATAAAACATACAGAAAATCATTAAGGAATATAAATTTGAAATCAATCATCATCAATAAATCATAATAATCATTATCAAATAATCACGAAATAATCTCTTTTTTATTGTACAAAATAATCCAAATTCATGAGTGACCTAAATTGTATTTAAAGTGCCAAAAATCCACTTAAATTTGTATGAGTATTTCAACTTTTCTCAGTGTACCCATCATTTCAACATTCACTCCAAGATTCATTCACATACATTTATGTTCATACATAGATACATGCATGTGTGTATTAAATGCTTGCATACATGCTTATGAATAGTACATTCAAGTTTAGTTTAGCGCCAAGTTTATGTATGCTTCCGACGACGACAACAACAACAATATTTCAATACAACTCCTTTCTACCAGCAACAAATGTATCTAAATGTAACTAAGCCCACAACCCACAAACTACAATCATGTGTGCAAACACATTACATACATACATGCACCTAGGACTGGGTGCGACAAGTTTCCAAACACCGCACAACCTAATTTGATAGCAACAACATGGCACTGTAGTAAACAAAATCAACCTGGGATCGGAGAGCAAATAACCTAACCGATTGAGCGAGACCAAATGAGCTACAGTACGACATACATACATATGTGTATGTGAGAGAGTGCCTACCTCATGCCAGAATAATTCTTTTTGCGTTTTCTTTTTAAGACATTTCTCTGCTGTTTGGATGGCGGCCACCCTGAACCACCCTTTCCGCCTTTGAAACCAAATGGCTTTGCGCTTGGCGCTTTTGTGTTGCGTGCGTTTACTTGTCTTTCTTTGTCGAACGATTTGTTCGTTGTTTACTGTAGAGTACAACAGTACAATTTCGGTTGTCGATGTCGATGCAACAAGTCGCATGCAACGTTGCTGCGATGTTTTGAATAAATTTCGAATAGTGCGAGCGTGAACTACAAGAAAACAAAAGGAAAAACGTTTTTCCAAAGCAAACTACACGTAAATCAAACCAAACTAAGGAAACACAATCGAAGAAAAGTATGAAAACGTGACGAAAAGAAAGTCATAAGAGAAATTTTGAAGTGAGATGTCCGCACTCTCTCTCTCTCTCACTCACTTTTGTATCTAAATAGGATTATACTGTATATGTAATTGTTGTATTGCATTTCGATGGCATGTGATAGTTTTTTTTTTTCTTTCTTTATTCATGTTCATGTTCATATTTAAATTTTGTTTTTGTTATTTTTCTTTTGTTTCGCGAACATTTTTTCACAGTGTGTAATTGTGTAGTTTGTGAAGTTCATTCAACTGCATCACAGATGCGGCGAATGACTTGCGGGAACGCAGTTCATTCCAATAATCGTTTGTTTTTACCCTCGATCTCTCTGACGGAATATAGAAATTTAATTTTTATTTTTTTTTTTAAATTAGATGCAAACTGGTGCGAGTACGAACGAGTTCAAGCTAATCAACAAAATTATTATACATTTCTAACTAAACTTAACTCAACTAAATTCAACTCAACTTGACTTAAAGCAAATGAATTACTTACAATAAATTGTTCATTTTTTGTTAAAAGACTCGATCTTTTGTGCTAAAAAAAAAAAATATAAAAAATATAATTGTTAAGTCGATTATTTTGTTTATTATATTGCGAGGGTGCCTTAGTGAGTTAGATAGTGGGTGAGTCTGTGTGTGATTGTTGTTCAATATTATTAACTTGTTTTTTGTTTGTGTAACAAAATTTTTAGACAATTTTTTTGAATGTCTTTTCTAATAATTTGGGTAAACAACATAAAAGCAGGCAGTCAGTCAATCAATCAGTCAGTAACTTAAGTCAGTTAGTCACACATAAAGCATTTATAGTTTTTTATTTACCATACTGTTGTTGTGCATCAAATTATCATTGTTCATTGAAAAAATTTAACAAGTCATTATTAGTACCATACCTAGATATTGTTGTAATGAACTCAGCTGAGTATGCAAAGTTCAGTACTTCGTCCACTACATTTACATGAAAATATATTAATCATACATAAAAAAAAACAAAAAAATAAAAATTAAATTTACACAAATTTATCACAATAAAACTGTGGAAGTTTAATTACAAAAACGTGCTAAATGATAAATAAAAAATGAAATAAACAAAATATAAAAATAAATCTCAAATTATGTTATGTACGAGTATAATGAAAATATGTACTCCCAAAAATAACCAATGGTGACACAAAATTCTTATCTTTAAATGAAATTGAATTCATTTAATTTAAGTATTTAGACTTTTTGAAATTCTAATAAAATTGCAAACCATTCTGTGCTCTAATTATGTATGTATAAGTAAAGTACCCAAAGTTTGATCTTTCATAATTAAATTAAATTAAATTAATAATAAAATGAAATGGAAACGTGATTTTTATTTGAAGTGTTAACAATGAAATAAAAATACGAAACAAAAATCAAACAAAAGAAAACAGAACAAAGAAAATAAGTATATGAAAACAAAGGGTCAATGATGGCGTATACAATTTATTGGGTACAGAAGTAACTCAATGCATGGAATTTGTAAAATGTAATTGAAATTTTTAATCTTTAAAAATCGATAGTCGTTCAATAAAGTGAAATTCCTTGAGACACTTTGCAACGCATTCTAATATTGTGTGATTATAAGAAATTTACTGCCTAACTCAGTATGAAATATTGTTTTTAAGTGAGATTAAGTTATAGTGATCCGGATTATACTAGACAAGAATTCAATTCTTAATGATAGATTAGGTTAGGTCATGCTGGCCGCTCGCGAGTTCACCCAGAAGCCTTAAGGATTAAGGGAATGGGGATTGTTAGGGGAGAAGGGTAATCCACTCCTGTCCAAGGTTGGTCCCAGAGACTACACACTTTCTCTAAAACCAACCTGAACAGGTCCCCTAAAGGACTACTTGCCAAACTACTTAACTCCTCAAAGATTGGTTTCCCAAGAAACCGGGTTCGTCTACCAAGAAGAGCAGGGCAATCACATATGATGTGTTGGATGCTCTCCGGTTTCTCCTTATCTTGACAGCACGTCATAACTCCAGTCAACGTCCGATCTTAATAATATAAAAGCTTGGCATGAAATTACCAGTAAAGTTAGCGACACATTAAGATTAAGGCATCCGAATAGTGAGATCCTAAAGTGAGGAGCTGTTTAATAGTCTGATGTTCAGAGATCGGTATTCGAAAGTAATGAGAATCTGTTGAATCTATTGTCGTTGGTTATTTTCTCTAAAATTTGATCACATGCGGAACCTTAGACATTTTTATCACCAGTTTTTTGACAATTTATTTTGCACAATAATAAAATTACATTCTATGTATCATTGTTAATGAGAAACTTATTAGAAATACACAAATGCCTATGAATTGGAAGATTAGCGAGAGATGTTCGATTCAAATTTATATAAATTTATTTAATTAAATCAAGATATTGTATAGCCCCAACATTCATGGGAAGATGTACTAAATTTTATTGTATTAAACACAAAAAGAATTAAATATCAAATGTATAGTATGATACACAGTTCTGTGAGTACTAGTCTTCACTGTATGTGATGAAATTTATTTAAAAAATCCAATAAGTCACAATAAGTAAAAAAACCACAACGAAAAAAGGCATTTCCAAGACCATAAACAGAGAGAGGGACAAAATGAGACTCTGATAACTAATCCATACTCATACTACTTAACTTCATTAAATGCTTATCTATCATGTAGCAAAGTAAAAACAACAAATAAAAACACAGTCTCCGGTTGCCGTGCAACATGAAAACAAAAACGCGATTGTACTGTAAGCAACATACAGATGTGTGCTTGCAATTGAAAAAGTACCATACATAAACCGTTAAAGAGCACACATCTGCTTCTCAAATATTGTGCTCAGAGAATATAAAAAGTATCTCGTAGATACTACTACTATGTACATATTGCTATTAAGTAGCCGGCGACTTCATGTTCGATTAATTGAGCGATCTCTCGCTAGCGCTCTTGAGCTACTATATACTATGCTCTTGGATTTTATAGCATTGTACTTATATAGTCATACACAGTAATCAAATTTAACGTTCTATAGATATTTTGACTCAAAACAAAGTTGAGTTCAGTTCAGTTGAGTTCAGTTTAGTTCAATTGAGTTGAGCTAAGTTAAGTTGAGTTGAGTTGTGATAAGTTGATTTGAGTTAAGTGCAAATTTTGTATTCAAAACGAAAGTGAGCGCGATGCGATTCAGTTCAATCATTACACACATTACGCGTACGATATTTAAAAAGTTTTTCAAATCAATAAGGATTCTTCTTAATTCAAGTGAACTTTAATTACATTCATTACAATTACAATTGAGTACAATTACGATTTAACAGAATTAATTATTTTGTGGTGTGTGTGTGTGTAAGTGTTTCAAATTACAACAATACGAGTAGTATAAAAAATAAACCTCAATGCCCTTTTACTTTACTTTTGTCCAAAATTCAGAGTTTGTGAGGCACATTACGAACAATTGGAATAAAATGAAATAATTTATTTTAAATGGGTTCATTCCACATACGTCTACACTTGAAGAAAAAAGAGAATTATTGAATAATAATAGAATAAGTTGACCAGATACCATACAATAAATAATTGAGTGAATAACAAAAGAATTAACAATTTTGAAGTGTGAAAACTATGATTGCTAAATGATGAATAACAGCAAGATAAATGTGAAAAAATTACTAGTAATAATCATGCGAGTATAGAAACTACTTATTACAATGAAAATAACTAAGTATGCATTTCTAAAATATGACAAAGGAAAGATTTATTACCCTTTGAAAATAGCATTTATGACGGACTATTAAGATTTGGAGAAAACCGAAAGCAAACACAATGTTTTTGTATTTTAAATTAACCTGAGAATTTTATTATTTTTCTTAGAAAACTAAATTATGTATATTCCTATTGGTAAAACTAAAACAATTGATCATTATTATCAGCATATTTGATATCCCCGATTTGCTTATAAATTTATTAACCACTCCACGCCACTTGAATAGCACACTCATATATATTTTCTTTTTAAAAACTCATATTTTCCAAAAGAGTGTTATTAGAGATATTTTTTTTTTTATTAAGGACAGGATATTGAATTTAGTATTAAATGTATAAAATATATTTAATAGGTACCTTGTTTTAATTTATATGAATTTTCTCAGGAATCAACTAGAAAAAAGTACCTTAATAGGCAATATGCGCCACTTGAATAGCAAGTGATGGCTACCTTCGGCCATCGGGTCCCTTCAAATTAAACTTTTTCACGTCTGAGAATATAGCGTGATGTCAGTGTCATGTCTGGTAATATAAATGTGGCAAAAACTATTGGGACTCGTATAAAATGGAAGCTTTTCTATATTTTTCATCTCTTTATATGTTTAGCTTTCAGAGTAAGAAGTCTAATAGTGGTTAAGCTTTGCATTAACACCACTTTTTTCCTTTATCTTTCCAACTAAGTCCTACTCATTACAGGCATTTCTCACAATAGGTCCCCCGTCTGAGCCAAAGATTATAATAGCTAGTGCTCCCTGAATAATCTTAGTTTTTAACGACTCCGACTTCCAAAAAAGGAGGAGGTTATCAATTCGACGGTTTTTTAGGTGAATAGATTTTGATGAGTTTAATATTTTCTTTTTTTGAAAGCTTGTGATGTAGTCCCATAAAAATTTGATCAATATCGGACCAGAAGTTTTTGAGTAATCCTTAATAATGCGCTTTCCATTTGCGATACTTGAAGTCGGTTTTCTATTTTGTTAAAATTTTTTTATTATGTAAGCTGTATTAACTTTTCAATAAATAAATAAGGCTTCCGTTCGCACTACTAAGCACACTGTGTGTTCGGCCTTTCATGTTTTCTCCATATTGTGACTCATCACTTGGCATTTATTTATTCGCTTATTTCGTTCTATTACGATATTTTATCAACATACACTTATTTTGGCTTTTCTGTTCTTCGAACGATTTGTCCTTATTTTAAAACTAAATAGTTTGTATTTACTGATAACAGCTATTTCACAAATGAAAATTTTGATAAAAGCCTGGTTTCATTTGTGTTAAGGTATAAGTGTATGAAGGTGTATGAGGGTTGTTTGTTTGCTCATGATTGAAACTTACATGGATCCAAATTATTCCTAAACTATACTATAGTATTACAAAGATAATCCCTTTATATGAAATCAAATATGCTCAAAAAAAAAGTAATAAGGTATTTACGAGCTCTTTTTGGGGAGGTCGTTGAAGTGAAATCGTTTTAACCGTCATGGAGTTCTGTTGTGTATTAGGGCCCTTGCTAGGGGGTGGGGGTGTTGAAGCAGTCGATCTTTCTAACGGCTGCTGAAGAAATTGATTTGCTCAAGTATAGTTGGCATTTTCATGTCCAGATGTAAGGTCGAATTCCTGGCGAACCATGGTGCGCACCGTTATACGTTGCAGGTTTTTATTTTGCATTGCTTGAATTTTCCTTATGTTGTATGGAGCAGTTGTCCCCCAGATTTGGATGCCATATAGCCAGATGCAGGCTTGCCAATTTAGGGGTATTTTCAAAAATCAGTGTGGGAAAAAAGACGCAATTAAATATAATTTATTTATAATATTTTTCCCATTCTGACTTTTGAAAATACCCCTAAATGGCAAGACTGGCCATACGGGTGCCACTACTTGTCTGTATATAAATATATTGTTGTTGATCCGGAGTTTGCTTTTCGCGCGCAGCAGCCAAGTCTTTTTTTTTTTTAATTTTTCGGTAATTTTCTTAAACTAATGTAGATTATATATGTATTTTCATTCAGTACTGTCAACTCCCCTGGGAGAAATTATCTTTCATTATTGAGCATTGTCAATAGACACATATTCGTACACTCTGTAATATTTTTAATTTATATTTCATTCTTAGAAATCAATTAAATGTTTATTTTAAATTTATTATAAATTATTAATTAACGAACATTAACATTTAATTGCGCTTAAGGCGTAAATTTTATAATATATTATTTTCGAATTTTTTGTATATTGTTTAAACTCGTTTAGAACCACTTTCAAATACCGTTTGAATTATTTTTTATTCATTTAAGTATACAATAATTAAAATTTATATTTAAAACAAGTACAAGACGCACATACACATACTTAGTATTTACATACGTGTATTTTCTTTGTTCATACAAAATTCTTGTCAAATTAATTTGTCTTTCTTTACGTCACAATATTTTAAAAAATAAAAACATTAGTAAAAGTTATCTTTGGTCTCGCCAATTTTAAAATACACTTCACATAAGTTGATATGAAAGAAAAAAACAATTTAAATAGTAGGTATATGGGCAATGTGATTATGTATATGTGGGTATGTCTTCTAGAGAATGGATTACTATGAATAATTGTGAAAATTTAAAAAACTGTGGGACAAAATAGGCAGTAATACAGACAAGCGGTTAATCAATTTCTATCCGATTTTGTAAAATTAACTATTATAACACTGAATTGTATTTTAGTGTTCTGAATTTTACAATATAAAAAATATGAGTACTTAAATGCTTAAAAACTGCGGCACCTTTTAGCATAAATAGAAATGCTTAATTAAGAGTGTGATAAACAAAAACTCGTAATTAAACCGTAATTATCTCGTATTGCAGATAACATAAACTGTTTCAAAAAATTAGTTTTAAAATTCACAAATTCAAAAAAATCTTTCCGAATTTTAAAATACATAGAATATCTCTTGATAGGTTCTAGTGATCTTAATTTTGGCATTGAACTAAGTTAGTTGTCTGATTATGTTTACATACATTTTTGAGTCTCTTAATGAAGAAATATAATTTTTGAAATAATTATTTTTTTTTTATTTACGGTTCCGAAATTGTGCCTTCGAAGAGACGATAGAAATTGTATCAAGAATAAACTGCCAAAACTTATTCTTGATAATATTAAATACAAGTCGACTCTTGCGTCGGTGTCTTAATCCACTTAATGTGCAATGGTTGAAAACGGAAATTGCAAGTCTAACGAGGTTGATAAAGACACAGTTATTTGAATTTGGAAACTCTTTCATGTCACAACAATTGAAAAAATTTAGACCCTCTGCGAAAAACTATAGGTTCATTAAGAATCTCTGCTGTAGGCTAGAGGATAATAGGGGCATTGCCGATCTGAACATCAATCCAAGTGAGTTAGATTTTCCAACACCCTCCAATAATATGTTAACAACAACAACAGACAAAGAAAGAGTGCATAAACAGAATGTGGAGATGAGTACAGTAGAACACCGTCTGGAAGTCGATCGATTTTTATTGCATCAAATGGATTACTCCAACACTCCCATCTTAACTTTCTATGGTACGGCTGCATGTGCAGATGGTGGTCGGATACCCCCTGAGCATAGAGAACTTTTTGTTAATACTGATGTTCTATGTTTTCACATCAGCAGGAAAAGCAATAAGAAGACATGTGGTCTCAAATTTTATATTGAAAAAATGCACTAGCTATTGGGGCCTTCGACTCGTGATTTAATTACATATATGTCCTAAATATTTATGTTAGGGTACTTAAAAAGATTATAAAATTTGGAAATGTTAAGAGATGTAGGTTTTTTTATAGTTGGGATGGAATTTGGGGACCAAAAAGGGAGGTCCAGATGCTCCCCAAGCTCTGTCAGGAGTCGAAAAGGTGGGCTACGGTCAGACAGAGAGGGCTTGGTGGGCGGATTGTTCCGTTGAAAAGATGTTTGTGGGTGTCCAATGCGCAGGCGAATAAATGCACCGCATACCCGTCTTGTTAAGTAAGCTGGTAGAGACATTTTAGGGTACGTTAAATTGTGCCCAATCAGACAGTTTCTTTGATCGAAGGTCACAGGAGACAGGGTTGGAGTTGGCCGCTGTAAAGTAGTGAGCACATTCGTTTCAGTGTATTCCTTGATAATTCGGAAACCAGAAGATGGTAATTTTGTTGCGGTGTTGAATTCTGGAATAATTAATATAACAGCAATATAATCGACCTCGAATTTGAAAGCGTCTTTACTCATTTATGCCGAACGTTGCTAGTAGCTCCGCGATTACTTCTTTATTGGTTTGACTTTTTTGATAGAGTACCACAACTTCACAAAGCGATTTGTCATATAGACAATCTTAATATTAGAATTAACCCAGTATGCCAAAGTTGTATAAGTTTCCCTGAAACAGAACTGTTCTGTTTTTGGTATACCATAGATCACTTTCATAATCATAAGCACCTTTATATTTATAATTAGTATACACTTACGTATAAACATAAATACAATAGTTTCACATTTCGATAATCTCTAATCTTAATATATGACTTGTTTTAAAGTTTTGATCAAAGCTAATAAATATACCATTTACTTTATGTTTCTCGTATATATGTATGGTGGTAGTATCTAATCATAAATGATTTTTTTTTTTTTTGCAAAATTTTAATTCAATGAAAGTACTCGATTTATTGGAAATGAAATGAGCAATTAATAGCATGAATGCTGAAATCTAGTTTATTCCTTTTTCTTACTTACAAGGTTCATTTTCTATAACTAAAAATGCAGTTGACATTCACCGTAAACAGTTTTAGAAATACACTTTTTTAATTTATTGTATTGTATAATCAAATCTCTATTGACAACATAATTCAATAAAATGTCAATCTTAGCTTGCATGAGGCCTTTAAGTAACTTAAAATCAATTTATTCTTATTTACAAAACAATTTAATTTCTTACAAGTAGATCAGACTAATTAGATGACTTGTTTGTATAAAACGAAGGTGGGAACCGAAAGGTACTTTGTTTCATCAAGATACAATCTGCACGTGTGTGTAATTAAACTTGTTTGAGAAACAAGTTAATAAATAATTTATAAATAATACAGATGATATCATTTGAGCTCGGATTTCCTAAGTGAACTAAATATTAAAATAATTACAGATAACATTAAATAATTCATCCTATTATATGTACTTATTAAGTATTCTTGATTGATTTATGTTACATATATTACGATAACTGAGTGTCTCCCTATTAATTGATCTTGTTATTTTGCCAATCAACACTACGAGTATTTTCGATCATAATGTATACAGTTGTCAATAATTTCTTGATTCAAAGTACTCGCCAATGTCAATAGGCCATATTTGTTTCCGAGCGTAGTCGCATAAATATTTGGTAGTCCTAGTAACCTGGGCAAATCAGTTATGCGTGTATTATAACTTATTGCAAGGCAAAGTTGCAGGCGTATATGCTTCAATGATTAAATTTTATAAAGCTTGTGTATTGTCAGAACTGACAAACTCATCAGTGCTGGCCCACTATCCAAACTGACAGCAGCATTGAGGACATCATGTGTTCATGACTTCTTAGTGCCGGTAGATCTGGAAATTAATAGTAAAATCAATATGTTTCCCAGGAAAGAAAGAAAATGTAGAAATCTTGCCGTCTGTATATTTTACCAATTTTGATCAATTTTATAAAGGTTCAACCAGTTTTATCAAGTACCTCTTTACAAAATTTTAGGCCAAATACGTTGAAATTATGAGATTACATTGCAAAGCAGACTTACAGTCAGACCAGTGATGGATTTATCTCTTTCCAAGTTTTTCGTAACTAAACGAGAAAATTTTAAGTATTTCGAAGAAAATGCGGTGGAATTAAGCTTGTCGAATGTATGATGAAACACCCGATGAACAAATGAGAATAACTGCGAGTGACACTTTCACGGTTAACACATTTCTCGTCCTCATCGATAGACTCGTATCGGAATAAGAAAAATAGCAGGAGGCCTACAACAGGTTCAATGTAAATTTTTAATTTCTGACCAAAATTAGTGAATTGTCATCAATATACGGAAAAAGTCCTTTTCTAGGTAGACTGACTGACTTAGGTCAATAATGCAAACATTTTCAATGTCACATTTCTTCTGAAAGAATTTTGCTAAAACTAGATTTTGGATCATTGATAAGTCTATCTTCGTTCCTGCGAAAACAGATTTTTGGCAACGTTTATCCAAACTTGGACAAAGCAGTTCGAATGCCTCCATGTACACCAGCGACAAATTATTCGGGTGAGAAAAGATTTTCTTGCTTAAAACGGGTGTAAAATTATTTAAGATCTACCTCAAGCTAAGATATGTAAACGCCTTAGTTCATTTGTGCATAAAGTCAGAACTTTGTTTTTTTAATTACATATGTACATATATTGGAAAACATTAACAGCAGAATCCGCCTTCAAATATTGGTGTGATTTAGTGAACAGTGATGAACGACGATATTATTGATGATTTTGCTAATAGAAAATCGTGCAAAAAAGTATTTGAAAACTTTCATAACTTCAGCAGCAAAACTTGCTCCAGCAATCTTTACTAAATCGTTGGGTTCTAAAAATAATCTAGTAACTGACATGTCGATCCCCTAGTTCACTATTATACTAATTACGGGAAAAAAGCGTGTGTAATTACGACGATAGTACACAAATCATAAAGTGACAACGTCATTAAAAAATAAGTGTAAGGTTGTGAAGCAGGCTATCGAATTGTAGAGGTCGGTAGAGGCTGCAAAATTTGAATAACTTGCGGAATCCGCCACTGAGTCAAGCATCGACTAAAATCTGTTTTTGAATATATGTACATATATATTTTATCTATAAGTTGACAATAATTGTAATTAGCTTCGATTCAGATTACTTCTCCTCCATTTAAGTCAGTGTCTGGCGTATAGTAAAAAAATGCTAAATTTTTCTATTTCGTCATTTACATCAAATTGCTAGAAAAGTAAAATAGATACCATAGGTGTGCGACCGGTCATTTTAGTCTTCTTATCTGACTTTACATAAAAAACAAAAACAAATTTAATTTAAATTTCACCATAACTTCTTGCATCAACTTCTGGTGTTCCTCAAGGAAGTCATCTTGGCCCATTACTGTTTATCCTTTTTATAAACGATCTTCCTTCATCCTTGAATTACTCTCGTGTTCTGATGTATGCTGATGATGTCAAACTATGCCTCTCATTTAATGACATCCTTTCGCAAGTCAGATTGCAAGATGATCTAACATCACTGCATTCATGGTGTTCATGCAATCTTCTTCAGCTTAACTGCGCAAAATGCATGTTTATGACTTTTCATCGCCTGAAACCTCATCTTCTTTCTTACACGATTGACAACAATTCATTAGCGCGTGTCTCTACCTTTAGTGACCTCGGAGTCATTTTTGACCCTAAACTGAGCTTTAACCATCACATTTCTTCAACTGTTAATAAAGCTAAAAGTATTTTTGGTTTTATTAAAAGATGGTCTAAAGAATTTAACGATCCCTACGTTACAAAGCTTCTTTTTATCTCTCTAGTCCGCCCAGTACTCGAGTACTGTTCGTGTGTCTGGAGCCCTCAATACAAAGTACATCAAGTCCGTATTGAGTCGGTACAGAAGCAATTCCTTCTTTTTGCACTTCGGGGCTTAAATTGGAACCCTGGTGTACGTTTGCCTTCTTACTCAAGCAGGCTTCTTCTTATAGATCTTTCTTCGTTAAGTAATCGCCGAATTTCTTTAGGAATAAGCTTTCTTCATAAACTTATTACTGGTATCGTTGACTCACCACGGCTTTTGAGTCAACTTAGTTTCTGTGTCCCTAGTCGTACTACTAGGAATTTTGTTCCTCTTTCTCTAGGTAGGTGCACAACTAACTTTGCCTCACATGATCCATTTCGTGTATTATGTGATAATTATAACAAAATTTACCACATCCTTTCTCCTGAGGTTTCGCCCACCGCTATCAACGCTCTGGTCTTGCAACACCTACGATTCTCCATCCACCGTGACTGAATCTGGACGCACAATTTTGGATGGGGTGTCTAATATCTGTCTCTGACCACACATGCTGTGAATAGGGGCATAGCTAGCTATTTAGCAAATAAATTTCCCCCACCGGGCCAGAGACAGATTTACATTCTTTTTGCTTAATTAGTTGTAAGGCTTTATTTTAAGTATTTTTAATGTTTCTTTGTTGACAGTATTTTGTCATAATTAAATTAAATAAATAAATAAATAAACTACTTCGCACCATGACCGCTGGTTCAAGAGCAAATGGTAATTTTTCAACTTGGATATCATTGTATGGTATATGGTACTTATTTTATTTATTTAGTTGTGCTTTGTGTATCTAAGACTGCGCTGACCGCTTTTCAAAACTACAGTTTTGACCGCGGTTTCGCATTTAAACTTTACTAAATGTTGATGAGTTAATGAAATAAAAAAACAACAATACATAGTTGCAATTTAGACTTTATACTTCCGAAATACTCATAGACAAAGAACAATAAAGTAAAACGATTCAGTCACGTCGCAATGTCGGGTGTTTGGTTTTAAAGTTGTTTTTGGCATAAATCGAAAGTGATTCGAAATGCAAACATCGACAACAACTAATTCAAAATTACTGATTAATAAAGCGAGAGGTTATCTGACTAACAAATACTCGTACTTATATACAATACTACCAACTAAAATCATTTTCAATTAGAACTTTATAAAGAATAACCGCACACCGCTATTAGATTATTGCCGCCCCTTAGGGAATATTGCTAATTCATTAAAATTATTTCATTGTACTCTTACTAACATACTACTATAGTAGCAACTACCATAGAATGTACATAGTTTCCAACTATAGTAATTCGATGCTACACAATTATAGAATTATTTGTTAGTTTGACTTATGAGTAATACTATGTTTGTACAATAGTTATGAGAATCTATTGTAAGTACATATTTATGAGTATGTATAGTACTATGTCATTCGAATATGGCAACTAAGCGTGTCGACAAATGTTTTGATATATTGTATGTTAGTAGGAAAACAAAGGACGTGATAGAGAAAAACGCAAAAGCAAACTTAATGACAACAATGAACTAAGTAAGTAAGCATCAATTTGAGTCTCGTGCAGTAAACTTGACACGCCAAATTTTTGTTTGCAAAATATTTCTAAAATCAAAACAACTTGACTTTGACACTTGTCACACGCAAGTCAAAAACCTTTTCATTTACAACAATATTTTAGGATAGGATTAACTTAAGCAACAATTAGATAAATATGTACCTACATGAATACTATGTAAATGCCACTAATATCTACAACGGAAATGTAATTTCTAATATCCGGTTTACATACTTGCATTACAGATCCCAACTTTAAATACATTTACTGGTCGTTGATCTTCAATAATTATAACAACTACGACGTAATTGAATCGCTGCACATTATAAAGCATGCCAAAGTACAAAACTGATTTGCGTATCGACTAAATTATTTCAAAGTATAATAATTTAAATAAAATAAAATAAAAGAAGGTGGAAAATATTTAAATGCCAACAAAGATGCCTACTGGCTCAAATCCAACTAATGCTTCTGCCAGCAACACTTTGGACCACAAATCCTTCAAAAGTTTTAATTCTCAAAGTGGTAGCTCCTTGAACTATAGCAGTGACATAAATGCAATCAGTGCTGAGCTACCCGATCCTTCAGATGATTACACATCCATTGCCAGTGGCCTTAAATATCTACCCGCATGGCCAGCAGTCAATTTGGAATTCACTGATTTAAGCTATGATGTTCGAGAAATGGGAAAATGTAAGTCAATTTTTTTTTGATATATAAATAAATATATAAATAAAATACTTTGCATATCTTGATTTTTAAAAACATATTTAATGAGCCATTCTACAGTGAGTAAAAAGTTAAGAGTTCCGGTTTTGCGTCCAGGGTGTGTTCTGGTGAGCTCTGAACAGCTGTTTTTTGTTTTGGTTATACACACACGTGCAACTTTACGCGTTCGTTAAGACTGAAAATTTGTGAAAAATACTTGGTTAAGAACATTGTGCAATACTATATATGCAATACGTGTCACACAATTCAATGATCTGGGGGTTTTGATGGATCCTAAGCTGCATTTCGGCATGCATATCTCTTCTACCATTAATAAAGCTAGAGGCGTTCTACGATATATTAAACGTTGGTCTAAAGAGTTTAATGATCCTTACACTACCAAATTATTATTTACCTCTTTGGTAAGACCAATTCTTGAATACGCATCTTGTGTATGGGACCCACAGTTTAAAAAGTATAGTGATAATATTGAATCTGTTCGAAAACAATTCTTATTTTTTGCACTGCGTAGTTTACACTGGGATCCTAACACAACCAGAATTCTGTGTTCTGACTGCTACAACAACAACAAATTTCGTTCGTTTTCTCTGTTGTTGTTGTCGTCAGAACACAGAGTTATGCTTGTGTTCACCAGAACCCAACATTTTACTCACTGTAGAATGGCTATAAATGTGATTCGTACCTACTACATATATTTTCTGAAAAACGAAACACAAATAAAGCTCGGTCCCCTGGTTCTTGTTATTAAATGCATACTATGAAGTAAGGAATGAATTTCATTCTTTCCATACAGAAAATATTAGTTCTTCAGAAAGTTATCAACCATTAAATCGACAATTTGTTTCATTCGTGTAACCTTTAACTTTTCATAATGTTATTGCTATTTAATGTATGTGTATGGTATATGGTATTACAAATTTATCTATAACATTTAATCTGTAATAACGAAAAAGGGCAGTTAATAATGGCAAACAAAAAACCCAGCTAAAGTAATTATAGTATATGTATGTATGTACCTACATATTACTCATAACAATTCATTACAATACGTTAACCGGAAAAATAAACATCAATTATTCTAGCATTTCAATTTTATTGAAATATATACCACAATATATACTTATGTATTTACACTATCTAGTATGAAACATCACGTCTTTAATTATATTAATAGTTGTAGTCATAACTTAAGATATATTATACACCCTAATTAATAAAGGTGAAATGAAATATATATCGCTATAAGGGGTGCCTATGTCTTAAGGAAATTAAATTGCTTTCCACGCAACTACCGTTTGGTGTATATAGTTTCACTGGGTCCACTTCTCACAATGGTGGTATATTGTGCCAAAAATACCCTTGCCTAGTCTAAAAATATTCTTTTACCACAAAAGGTTCAATATTACATACATATGTAAGATTATTCATTCTTATCTAAGAGTACGATTTTAAATAATTGGAAGTTGGATTCAAAAAGGTTTTAAGAGCCATTTGTTGCTCCTTATGTGGCAAAATCTTATCTAGATCATATAAAAATGAAATGAATACATAGAATATTAACCATTTACATCATCTATAACAATGACCTTGATCATAGATCTAAGATCCCCCTATCGCATCATTTCTAGGGAGTCCCTAAGATATCTTCATATGGGTCTATATATATTCCCAACAATTTATCTACCTGCTTATGCATTTTCCTAATCACATGTTGTTTGTTGTCCATCCGAATTTTATCTTGTCATACTATTTGTATTTCAAATTGCATTCTGTAAAAAACAAAAAAAAAGAACACATGCACACCCATTTCTAAGTTTAGCTCACAATAAGGGTCTTCATGGGACATGCCCATGCCCATCTACATCTACAAAAGTTTAGGTTTGTCTGAGCTTGTCAGAGTTTCGTATGCTCACTTGTACTGCTACATGTAGCATTAATTTACTTTGCCATCCACTTCAACAAGCAGACTCAGATAAAAGCTATTATGAAAGGCGAAGTGAACGAGGAGAGATATAAAGTTCAAATTCTAAGTAGGAAAAGAATTTTTAAAGAAAATACCTATCTGAGAATTGTTTTCAACTTATTGTACAATAAATCTTTTCAAACATACGAGTACTTATATGGTAATTAGAAAAAGAAAGTTATAAAATTGCATTTCCTAATTAAAATTAAAAAAAATACTATATGTGATTAAAATAAAAACGTTTTAAATATTCCTAATTAAGCAAGTTAGATTATTTCGTTTTATAAAGCTATGAAATTAAATTAAATGTACGAGTACTATAGTATAGAGAAAAGAAATAATAATATGATCAAATTGTGTTTTAAAGTCTTAATAAGTACGCAATTAAAATGAAATTACACGCTACACTTGCTTTCTGTTGCAAGTTGAGATAATTGCTTCTGATAACGGTTACATGTTCAATGTTAATGGCGTCTTAATGACCGGGTCATTTTATAGTATATAAGTATATTTTGTTTTTATTGCTTCTAATGGTTTTTATCGAATGAGATTTATACTTTGAATAAAATCAACTTGGCACACACCCAATACCATCGGTTTCACTTGAATGGATAATCATGCCTCGATATTCTCAAACTATAATAATTAAAATATCGAGTAAAACCTAAACATTCTTGACAATGTTTTATTATTATCTATTATTTTTATATTTTGTTAAGATATTTTTTTTTTTTTTTTTTTTGTTTTTGAAGTAATTACAAAATTTTGCCTTTTGGGTGTTTTGCACCTAATGAGTTTCAACTCCCAAATAGCTGCCGAAACTCTTTAAGTCTTCTACTTACCAGTAACTAGCAAAAAGTTAAAGTGCACTAAAGTCATAAAATTTATGAACTGCAATTCATAAAAATATGCGGCAACAATTTTTTATGGTTGCAGAGCACAAATATGCGCAATTTGTTGCATGTCGAAAGAAGTCAAGCAAGAGACAAGAAGATGACAAAGCTCAACATGTTTTGTGGAATAGATCAACATAAAGCGAAAAGATTATTGGTACACTACAATGAAAATGTGGAAGAAATACATTATATGGTCGAATACCAATTAAGATGAATAAAAACTTTTACTGCACTATTGAGCTAATGGCACACAGGATGCATGTTACTTACTACGATTTTTGTTGCAACTGTGCAGATGAAGAGAAGACAAGAACTCCTTTGAAATACCCCTCCATTTCTTGAATATCTGACCACCTCCTCTTGGAAACCACTCTTTGAAGACCTGAGCATTTTATGCAGTACAAAGGACCATTCCCTTTTTGTTGATTTCGCAAAATGGTGTCAATTTTTTTTTGTACATATGTATGTTAGTTATATCTAGGACACATATTTTGATTTGTTCGGAAAGTAATTTCGTTTTTTTTTTAATGATTTTTATTTAAGATTTTCTTATAGTTAATAAATATTTTATTGAATTATATATTGTCTATTCTCATCCAATACCTTTTGCCATCTTTCTGGGAGTAGCATGATTCCACGCTCATAAAATTTTTGTTCTTTGCTGGCACAAAACTGAATCAGGTGATTTTTTACTTCCCCATTTGAAGTAAAAGTTTTACCGTGTAAAAAGTTTTGTAGAGACCGGAACAGGTAATAATGGTGGGTGTGGCAGTATATCCCTTTCAAGCTGTAAAAACTTTTGGCCAAACTTGTATGAGGTCTCGCATTATCTTGGTGGAACACTACACCTTTTCTGTTGACCAATTCTAGCCTTTTCTATTTAAGTGAATCATTCAATTTGTACTGCTGCTGACAGTATACTTCAGAATTGATCGTTTTATTGTTCGTTAGAAGCTCAAAAAACACAAATCCTTTGAAATTACACCAAACAGATAACTCACCTTGTTTTGATGAATATCGGCTTTCGAGGTGCTCTGCGCCAGTTCATCTTTCTTACTCCATGATCTCTTGTATGTAACATTGTTGTAGACAGTCCATTTTTCATCCATAGTGATCGCAAACGTAGGTCATATCGCAGACGTCAACGCGATGGCACAAATTTCTTTCCGTAAGAACATGGGAAACCTATATGTCCAGCCTTGAGATAAAACCTAAGCGTTTCAACTGATCATGAAAGGTCAAATTCGATAAATTTAATCTCTCAGCGATCTCAGCAATTAATGCTTTTATTTCGTGTTCATCAGCTTTAACTGGCCTTCCTGGCGTATTGTCAACATATCCTCTCCATACTCAATCGTCCTTTACGAAAAAACGAAATTACTTTCCGAACTAGTCAATACAAGATCTACCAATTCCTTTTTATTTTCATGCAACACTATGGGCAGCATGTTTATCCTATCCCATAGGCAGAAGAATTGAACCCATCATTATCGAGTACAAATTTCCATCTTCAATTGTAATCTAATCAATTTTTAATTTTATTCTTAAAGCGAATCAAAGAAAGCAAATTTTACGGTCTGTAAATGGCGAATTTCGTTCCCATGAACTTACAGCTATAATGGGTCCCTCAGGAGCTGGTAAGACAACTTTGCTGAATTTACTAGCGGGATTTGGGTAAGTTAAATTAATTAACTTATTAAAATGATGTATGTACGATCAATCTAATTTTGTAGGGCACAAAAGACATCCGGACAGATAAATGTAAATAATAGTCCGCGAGATATGCGCATCTTTCGAAAAATGTCTCGTTATATAATGCAAACGGATATTTTAGATCTACAGTTTACTGTTAAAGAGACAATGCTGCTTGCAGCAAACCTTAAACTGGGTAACGAACTTAATATGAAGCAAAAACTAGAAGTGGTAAGTAGTAAGTCTATTTGAATAGAATAAAATATTCTGTTTAAATGCAATTATTAATTTATCATAGATCGATGAAATCTTAACTATGTTACGCTTAAAGAATGCTGAGAATACTAAAGCATTACGTTTGTCTGGTGGTGAACGAAAGCGCCTTTGTGTTGCATTGGAGTTGGTAAATAATCCCCCTGTAGTGTTTCTAGATGAGCCAACGACGTAAGTTTATTATTATTATTTATCTTGAAGTTTATATGTAAATTTATTTTTTTTTTAAAGCGGCCTTGACGATCTCTCCAGTTCGCAATGCATGACCCTCTTACGCCGTATTGCACATGCTGGACGCACCATTATTTGCTCAATACACACTCCCTCAGCGAAGATCTTTGAAATGTTCGATAAAGTCTATGTACTTGCTGAAGGTCAATGTATTTATCAGGGTAGTGGCACTAATATAGTGCCATACATGAGACACATTGGATTGAATTGCCCACTCACATATAATCCAGCTGACTTTAGTAAGAAACTGAAAATATTTTCTTTGTTATCAATTTTAATATTTTCTTTATTAGTCATTGAAGTTGCTTGTCGGGAATATGGCAGTTCATATCATGAAGAAATGGTTGCTGCCATCGGAAATGGTAAAATTACACGTTGGACTCCAGAGCAACATCCTTACAAAACAGGTACACGTTCCCCCACCAAGTCAGATACTACATCCGGGGCTTCATCTTATGATGAATTGGAGCAATTCGAGGAGGAAATAAACCCAAAATTGCTTAAGTCAAAATCCACTTGGTGGATGCAGTACAAACTGTTACTTATGCGCATGTTACTTCAAATGTGGCGAGATAAGGTAATGTGTGCTGATGATTACTTTGAAGTCTAACATTCTATATAAATCAATATTTCGATATCTCTTTAGTCTTATATAAAGCTTAAGTTCTATATGAATATTGTACTTGCGCTTATAGTGGGAGGCATTTATGTGGGCGTAGGTAACGATGCCACGAAGGCTTTGTTTAATTTCGGATTTGCTTTTACCATTATTATAGCCTATTTGTATCTACCGATGATGCCTGTATTACTCCAATGTAAGTATAAATTGCAATAATGGTATAATAGGTTCTCTAAAAGTTCACTCTCATATTTACATTACAGTTCCCTCAGAGATAAAGTTACTCAAGCGAGAGTATTTCAATCAGTGGTATCGGCTGAGTTCATACTACGCTGCCATGGTCTCAGCCAAATTGCCGGCAATGTTTGTGTTAGCTGTGATTTATCTTACCATGGTGTACTTAATGTCAAATCAGCCATTAGAATGGTTTCGTTTTGCAATGCTCTTCGTTATAGCCTTTTTGACAGCAATGACTTCGGATAGCCTAGGCCTACTCATCTCAAGCAGACTAAGTTTGGTGGTAAGCATATCTCTTCCATTACATACATATTTACACCTCCCGACGGATTATCTAGCGACAGTTCCGGGGGGACAATAGGACATGGGGCGGAAGTTTTTAGCGGGTTAAGGCCCCGCACTTCGGTTTTCGATGCTTTTCTTCCGATTAAAAAAAAAAAAAAAAAAAAAAAAACATACATATTTACATTAACCAATCTCTCCCAAATTTCATTTAGAACTCCATGTTTATGGGTCCTGTACTCGCAGTTCCACTCATCTTGCTTTCCTGCTACGGCATTGGCTATGGCAAGGACGTCTATATCTCACCTATTATGCGATTCCTAATGTCGCTCAGCTATCTCCGACATGGTATGGAAGGTCTTGTCGCCTCACTCTATGACTACGGACGTGGTGACACATTCTGTCCAGATCAAGAGATATTCTGCATGTTTAAGAAATCACAATTTCTACTTATGATATTAGGTTTTGAAAATCTAAACTACATCTATTCGGTTTCTTGTTTAATATGTTTTTATATTCTATTTACCATCGCAGCCTATCTGATGATTCGTCATCGTTTGAAGTTTTCAGCAACTAAAAACATCATTGTTGAATATGTTTTCCAATTGCTAACAAAACATTTCAATTTTACTTCATACAATTACTAGAAATCCATGAGGTCTATGGGGGTTTTTTTATGTATTGTACAAGTACAAAGTATTTGAGCGATGAATATACAATAATTTATGCCATTTATTGATAATTTTGAGTACAGTGCTTGTGATTTCGTATGTATATGAATAGAATATTTAAATCTTATTTATAAACTACTAAAAATTGTATACATATAACAATCTGGGAAGTGATATTAGTTTAGGAATATACAACACTATATATACATACATACATACATATATTTTTTAAAGGAAACAAAATAAAGATTATATAGAAAGTATGATAATTTGTGAAGTTTTATTTCGAAAATTGTTTTAGAAATCTTACAAACCCAATACAAAACCAGAAAAATGGCTATCATTGGCTATGCCAAAGATGTAATACTCTTCAAGCTCCTCCGGATTGTATCCAACCTTCCTTTCTTAGCATCACTATATTCTCTCTGTTACAGTTTGAGTATCAACAAAGAAACAGGTCACAAGAGGCATTCCACAGGGGGAGTTATATCCCCTCTTCTTTGGTACGTAATCTTAAATGACCTGCTTTTGAGCCTACAAAGGAAAGGGTGTAGAGTAACGGCGTATGCGGATGATTTGGTTTTAATTGTGGCGGGTAAAATTTTACCCATAATCAGTGAACTATTGGAATCCTTTTTAGGTACCACTCTGCAGTGGGCTCATCAGAATGGGTTTGAGGTTAACCCAGATGGTGTTATTCACAAGAAAATACAAGATACCTAGCTTCAGGCTATCGAATTTAGGTGGCTCGCAGCTAAAACTTGCGAAGGAAGCGAAATGCCTTGGCGTTGTTCTGGATTCTAAACTCTCTTGGAAGAGAAACTCTGAAGAAAGAATAAAAAAGGCATTAGGTGCTTTCTACGTCTGTAGGTCGCTGATATTTACAGACCCTTACAGGATATACTCTCATACCTGGAAGTGAAAACCAGAGATCTAGCAGGCAGGAAGTGGACAAATGAGTCTGCCTGGACTATCTCAAGGACACTCTGTCCTTGTTATCAACCAATGAGAACCTCCGAGCTCCTTCACTTTAACAAGAAAAGGGTTCGGACGTTGACGGGAGTCATAACGGCGCACTGCACCATCGGGCTGATGGCGCACAGGGTGCAAGTTCCACACCATGACTTCTATCGTAGCTGTGAAGACGAGGAGGAGCCGGAGAGCATCCAACACCTCCTCTGTGATTGCCCTGCTCTTCTCAGTAAACGAACCCGGTTTATAGGGAAGCCGTTCTTCGAAGAGCTGGGTAGTTTGGCCTGGCTCTGTTCGTGGACTCCTCAGGTTGGTTTTGGAGATAGAGTGATTACCCCTAACTTTCCCTTACCCCTTTTTTATCAGGCATCACAATGGGCCTTTAAGGCTTCTTGGTGAACTCACGAGTAATTGCGAGCAGCCTGCATAACCTAGCCTAACCTTGCTCATTATTTTCCACCACTGTATGTATATATGAAAGTGTTGATAATGGTAGATCATCCTCAGCATCAAACATATCATCAGATATGGGGTCTACAAATATTGCTTTACGAAATCCATTTTTAATAGTTTACAATTACAATGTACTCAAACGAAAATATCAATGACAAATCGACAAGAAATAGGTGATTATCAGATAATGACTGTGAGGCATGTGGCAGACAGAAAAGTATGTGAATCAACACAAATGTAACAAAAGGGAATCACCGATTTACACACAAGTTTTGTTCGTGAAATTGAATTTTGTCCGTTTGCGAGAGAAGCAGTTGTATGAAATGTAAATTAATCCGCCCGCCGGAGCGTATTTTGTTCTAACAACAACCAAAAATTTGGGACCAAGAAATTTTTCCGGCCACTAGACATGTCCGCCTGGGGGAGATGTTCAATAAGTATTTCTGAAGTAGAACTTTTGTCTTCTGTCGAATCATAAAAATCATAAAATCATTTGTAAATTAAAAATGAATAAAATTCAATGAAAATTTTACGAGCGAAATATATTAACAATATTGGCGACATATTTTGTGTTTCATATCCTTTTTAAAAAGATTTTCACGTTAAAACCAAAAAATTGGTAACAATTGCCAAAAAGTTGCCAACAGAGTACTCAAAAACTTTTTCATATATCAACGAAATCACACCAACCGATCCGATAAAACGTTCGCGAAATAAAATGTGATCTCGCTCACTTTCATCAAATATTTTCCATTGTTATTGATAACATTTTTCCATCTTTCGGGTAAAACCATAATCCAGTCTTTGTAGAAATCCAGGGGTTTCTGATCAAAAAACTGGCGCAATACCGTTTCGCTGTCGTTTGTTACGCCATCAAGATAATTCAGCATGGAGCGAAATAAATAATAATCAGGTCCGGACTATATGGTGTGTCAACACTATCAAGCCGAGTTTCTTCAATTTCTGCCGAGTGTGTGAGCTAGCGTTGTCGTGGTGGAAGACTATGCCCTTTCTGTTGACCAATTGTGACCAATTGACAAAAGAGTTGCGAATTTATCGTTTTACACAAGTGGGAGCAATTCAGAATGTACAGGACCTTTGCAATCCCACCAAATGCACAGCAACAAATTCCTCGTAGTTAGCGCCGGCTTTGCAATGGTTTGGGAAAGCTCATCTTGTTTAAACCATGACCTTTCTTTCACACTGAACAAAAAGGTAAATTAATATAATTAAGTATAAAATTAAATATAACTTATATGGTATTTGTTTTAAGTTACAATTGGCACAGGAGAAAATGCATGAATTAATAAAAACGCAGAAGGGTGAAATGTTATCAATCAATGGTAAATTAGAAATGAATCAAAATGCATTGTCTAAATTACAGGCAAAATTACAAGACACCGAATTAGATGTAAGTTTATAGTTATTCAGGAAATAATATTATATTGTGTATTTGATTTTAGTTACATTGGGCAAATGAGGAAATACGTGTATTAATGAAAAAAGTAGACCGATGTGATAAACAAAAGGATGAAGGATGACCATCAATGAAATATTAGAAGGTGCATTGGCTGAATTACAGGCAAAACTACTAGATACCGAAATAGAAGTTAATTAACAGATTACAATACTTTAAGTACAAAATTAAATGAAACTTATATGGTGTTTATTTTTAATTACAATTGCCACAGCAAGAAATACATGAATTAATAAATAAACAAAAGGGTGAATTGTTATCAATCAATGGTAAATTAGAAATCAATCAAAATGAATTTTCTAAATTACAAGAAAAATTACGAGACACCGAATTAGATGTAAGTTTATAGTTACTCAGGAAAATATACTCAAGTAATGACAAATTTATAATTATTATAATAATTTTCAGTTGGGTAACGAATGTCATCGTAATTCAAAGTTACAGAAATCACTTGAAGCCGCCAACGATAGAATTAAAAAGTTTCACGCTAATATTGCTGCACTAGAAGTAGAAAATAGGGCAAGTCTAATATTGAATTACAAAGCAATAAGATGGAACTAAATGAAAAAATTACCAATTGCAATGAGTTGTATGGCCAATTAAATCAATCTATGCAAAACATGATTGATCTTAATGAAGAAAAGGAACATCTCAAAGACGCACTTCTGTTTGAACAAGAAAATAATCGCTTAAATAATAAACAGACAGAATTAATATGTTCAATGATATACCTTGCTGCTACATTGTACATATGGTTTTTATATCGTGACTGAATATCAAAATTAAAACTTTAATTCATAAAAAATACTGAATATCTGTTAGTTAATCTTAATAATCTGACATGAGCTTATATTTTATAATACTATACAAAAAAAAAAATAATAATCCATTACATAAAATATTAAATAAATTTAATAATAATAAATGAAATAATTTCAACAGTTAAACAAATAATTCAAATTAATTTCAGTTTATATTTTTATCTTTCCCAACACGCGTTGCTACTCCCTGGCTCAAAAAAACAGTAACAGAGCATATACAGTGGCTCACCGCGTAATTCATGCTGCAGCGTAATGAAACTTTGAATCGGCGCTGTTCGGAAACTAATAAAGATATAGACAAGAATTGAACGTCATTTTATAATTAATTAATTATATTGAAAACATTAAAGTACAATTACTTATAAGAAAATGTAAATGATAAACTAAAAATACCGATAAAAAATGTCACAGCTTATTTCGTGTAATCCACGGAAACTCAAAAAAAGGGTTAAAACTTAAATATTAATATTTGGTATGACCTCCATTCTGTTTAATAACGTCCTTCAATCTATTTCCCATTGAGTGATCTGGGAGATATTTTTCGCTATTCTTCAAGCATGGCCGATTTTAGGTCATTACGGCTTGAAATCAGTCTCTTGCGTATGGCCAAGTCTAAAATTGCCTACAAATTTTCGATAACGTTTATATCTGGGGACTATGCAGGCGGAATAATGACAATTAATGTAATGGCAATTCCACTGCAGCTAAGTTGCTTTGTCAGCACTTTGGATCACGTTTTCTTTGAGAACGTTAATGTACATCTTCATTGTCATTGTTCCATCAATAAACACTTCTGAAGCAGCCATACACGCCCAAACCATAACACTTCCTCCACCATGCTTCAAGGTTGGTCTTAAATGTTGGTTTTGTAGTTCTCAATTTGCCCTACACCACACATAGTTTTGGCCGTCAGAACCAGAAATGTTAAATTTTGACTCATCTGCAAATATGATATGACGTGCTCCTTGGCAAACTTAAGCCGAACTTGCTGATTCTTTTTTGAGATAAAGGGTTTTTTGCGTGCTCGACCATTAAACCCATTCTCCCTCAACACTCGGCACACTGTTTCTGCACAGCATTTCTTGCTGAATTCATCCCCTACCACCAGGGGCAATTTTGGTGCCGATAACTTAGGGTTGACCTTAATTTTTCGGACAATTATGCGCTTATCCTGGTCGGAAAAAAAATCGTATAGGGCGGATTTCGTTCTTTATCCACTATCCTATTCTTGTACACAATTCTTTTGATTATGCTCTGAACTGTGCTGGGACTTGAGTCTACAATTTCAACTATTTTCCGCTGACTAACTCCTTTTCTAAAATGAGTTATGACTAATTCACGTTTCTCTAAGCTGGGTAGTGGAGACATCTTAATAAAACAAATACTACACAAAAAAAAAATTCATAAAAATCGGCCGAGCTGATTCGGAAGAGTGCGAACACTAACACTGTGACACGATATTTTTATATATTAGAAGAGAGAAGACAATCTTAAATTCCTATCTTTAATAAAACATTTATAAATTTGATTAGATTCAATAGTTTGTTTTTTAATTGGGACAAGAGTAGGGATACTTGATATGTATCGTTATATAATAAATATCGATATTTAACACTCGATGTACCGAATTTATCACATATAATCGAACCATAAGTTATCGAATACTTATCGATATATTTTCTTCGATATGTCGTACCGAATACTCTCGAAAACGTACCGAACACTCCCGAAATTTTTAAGATCCAAAATGCAAAGACGAAAATAAAAGATAACCCAAAAATAAGTGGCAAAGGGAATTCTGCTTCGATGAAGCGTTTTGTGGAGCTTGTGTCGTTGAAGCACTTGACTTTGCTCGATCACAGCTACACATATGAGTGCGCATCCCACTATATCATAATTTCGGGCGTTATTCCCCCAGACATATCCGTAGAGATATTAGAGGGAGACATAGGTCGGGTTGGTCTCTTATCCTCCAGTGCTAAAGGAAACGTATTGGTGCCTCAAATGATGATCGCTGTCCACTGTGTGGTGGTTCTCCTCACAACAATGTTCACATTTTTAATTGTCCTAAAAAACCGACCCAACTGACTCCAATTGGCTAAAACCGATAGAGGTGGCTTCCTTTTTTTTGACTTGACACTTACGTTAGAAGTGCTGTTAAGCTAGAAGCCCATAGTAAAATATTAACCCCTTCTTTCAGCTGTGTTGGGGGAAAATAATTAAATAGTATGTATGAGTCTAAACCATTTTGTTAGTCCTAAATTATAATACTTCTTAGGAGACACAAAAATTCCTCAAATAAAGCTTATAAAAAGACATACATCTTTCTGTATGTTACATATAATTGCCACTATATGGGTGTATGATAATTTAATAGACTAAAATGAGAGAGCAATGAAAAAAAAAATAATATAGTTAAGATCCTAAAATTAAAGTACAACCATATAAATAAGCCTATAAAAATGTAATGGAAATCACTTAGCACCAATTTAAACCCTTACGGAAAACTACTCATTCATTGAACCAGTTTAGAGCTCTGGATCTAGTACTTTACATTGAGGCTGACTTGCCGCAATCCATTGAGATCAATAACAATACAAAAGGCCATAATAATAATGAAGTGCACATTATAATAAAAACCATTCAATTAAATGGGAAATTCTTGAATGAGCGCAAACTAAAAATAAATCTACGCATGACTGAGATTCTGCGTGAAGTGTTAAGCTGCTCTTCAGACAGCAAGCATCTTTGTTCCTATTGTGTTTGCAATAAAAGAGTAAAGGAAGTTTAAGACCATGTCAGTCGAACGTAGGATATGTGACGAGGAGGACCAATAAAGAGTACCTAAATTTTATTCCACTTTACATAAAATGAAGAATTGCTTTGCAATTGCAATATTTGGTTTAATAACAGGTAACAATTACAGAAAGTAACAAATGTTAATGTAAGTGACATTAAATTATTGCAAACTCCAATAAATAAAAATCAAGCTGATGTTGATAAGGAGTGTATGATAATTTCCTAGTAATTTACCAGCAACACATAGTAGGTGTACTTCTGAAGTTATCAGTTATTGAAGTTTTCATTCATTCGCACGCATAGCTTCAGCAAAATTCATTGCAGTCGACACTAAAGTCGACAAAGTTATTAAAACCATAAACAACACCACTACCATAACCACCGACACCACTGCCTCCAGCATTTATCGAAACCGGTTAGGTGAATGTGAACCTTTTACAGTTGATTTCATAGCAAGCCTTGTCACGAAGAAGGCCCGTCAGCTGCTCGTACCCAACTCGGCACCTACGCGTAGGTTGCTGCGTTATGATTTGTACACGCGTCGAAATCCAAATAATCGCCAGTTGTTGACAACAGATGATCGCGACCAGCTGTTGCGCTCTCATTTCAATGCAAGCAGGCCAGTGAGGTAAGTAGTGCGTGCGTTGGTTAACTTGAACTTGCTAATCAACTGGTTTTCATGCAAAAACTTGCTTTTGTTTGTTTATTCCATTATCACCGGCTATCGATAGATTCTCTATACATGGCTGGAATGGTCAGACGACAACATGCTCGAATGCAGCTATTAAGGATGCTTATCTTGAGGCAGGAGATTTCAATGTTATACTCGTTGATTGGAGTGACTATGCATCGGACATCAATTATGTGCGAGTGATTATCGAAATGTTTAAAATTGCAGATCAATTTAATGCATTTACTCGTTTTCTTCATACTGAAACTGGTGTTGCTTACCAGGATATGTATCTGATCGCCCACAGTCTTGGTTGTCATGTTGCAGGCATTGCGGGTAGACGCCTACAACAACCATACAAATATGGTGTCATCTATGCCTTAGATGCAGCTGGTCCAGTCCTAAGTAACCTGCCGACATCATGGCGCTTGCTGCCAAGTGATGCGCTGTATGTTGAGTCAATACAAACCGATTTAAGTTTCTTTGGTATGCGCTCACATACTTTAGCACATGCATCTTTCTATCCAAATTGGGGTCTAGGTCAACCTCATTGTCCGAATGCAACTGCAATGGAGCCGGAATTTGTTTGCGATCACTTTGGTTCGCTCTACTATTTTGTAGAGTCCCTTCGCAATTCAAAAGCTTTTGGCGCTTTCAAATGTAAGAATTTCCAAAGCATTGAGGTTCAAAAATGCAGTTGTGGACAAAGAAAATGTGTGGCTGATGCTTTTATGGGCGGTGAGCCTGCTGTGCCAAAACGTGGCATTTACTACTTGAGCACGCAACCAACTAAACCATTTGGATTTGGTGAGATAAGTCACATACGGCGAGCATTGGATCCAACGACAACACGATTATAATGATATAGGTATAGTTAATAAAATGTCTTTACGCGGATATGAACTGCTCATCATTACTTATAAGTACTAATAAATTAGAGTAATATTTATTCAAATATATATCTTAATTACGTTTAAAGATATTTTTCAAGAGAATTTGTAATATTTGCAATATTCCTTATATGGAGAATTAGTATTTTATTTATTTTACTTATTTGAACCTTATTTTTAATTACATAAAATTTTTTCTTCAATCAAACTTAATCTTAAACCAAAATGAAGGTTAAACAAAAGTAACAAGCAATTTTCAATGTGCTGATAATACAATGATCACATTAATGTAACCTGCTTGCTAAGTGGGATAAAGTGGTTGTACTTGGTTCGTGTCTTAATTTTCTTGCAAGACAAAAGCTAGTTGCTACAACACTCATTATATTATTGAAAGAGGAACTTTAAAAGTACTGTCATGCACATACTGTATACAATTAAATATTAAAATTTCCATAGTTAACTAGAAGGCACTGTTTTTATGTTCAGTATTGCATTGCTGTATAAAATAAGAGAATAATACCACACATAAACTGTTTTAAAATTAATGCTGTAGTACAAAGTTTCGTCGAGTAGATGGCGCTCTTGCGGAACCGGAAGTACCAATTTGAATGTAATATTACATTATGTTGTAAGCCACTTTAAGCAAATCAATACATATTTTTCTTTTGTATTAAATTTGCTACTGACCGCCGTTTGTCGCGAAGAAACTGCTTATAAAAAAGGGAAATAAAACCCTAATTGAATTGCTTTATTTCATGCAATATTGTAAGTAACATACAACTATTTAACACGAATAAATTGAATAACAGTGGTCATGCTTCCATTAGTTTTATCATTTGGTCATGGTTTTAATACAATAATGAAAATGGTGATGTGATTAACAGAATTATTTATTAATATTATTCTGCCGGAAAGAAAAAAATTCCCCTTGCCCCGTTACCCAGAACGTTGATCTGCTCGAGCGCTCGTTTTGCTCGCCCCATACAAAATCCAGTCTCGTTGACGATCTTGTAGCGACTCGCTTCTTCTTCTCGTTGGCAACAGAATGTTATTAACAGAATCAGTCACTGTCAACTCACCGTTACTCAAAATTTCTTGACATTTTTTCCGTTTTAAAACCTTTCATCTTACACGTATTATCATAATACAAGCCTGATATTCTACAATACTTTTTATATTCTGCACGCAGTAAATATGTTATATATTTTTAATCAGCTTAATGAGACGAGTTGATTGATTGTACGTATGCATACTAGTCCCTCAGTTTTTAAGCTATAGAGCTGAAATTCTAAATGATGATTTTTGTTTTCACCAGAAGAATCGGACATTAGAAGGGATACCTACCATATAAACCCAAATTCAAATAAATGTTCTTATAAGTTTTTTTTTTTTTTTGTTTTATCGTACTGCAATTTGGACACTATTAGTATCTGACCCATATCCAACCATGTAAATTTCAAGATCCGAGGAACAGTGGATCGAAACTATGGTCAAGCACCATCGACAAATGACTAATGGTGTATTGAGCTCATACATATATAGTAAATGAAATTGATATGAATAACTCTAGCCTCAAATCAATAATATAATATTTCTGTATGCTCATTCACCGGAGCGTGAAGAGTATTACAACTTTGGCATAGCCAAAGAAAACCTTAATTCTGGTTTTTAATAGTTATATTCAGAATAAGAATGGAGTTTCACGATATCTAATAAATGGATAGAGTGTAGTGAATATACGAATTTGTATGGCCAGCGAGTATGTGTGAATAATCGGATAAATATGCGAAAGAGGAGTATAACACTTTAAGGGAAATAATGAAGCAATAAAATCAATTTTTGCGAATGCAGATGGAATAACTTAAGCTGAACTCATCAGATTTGAACATTATTTAATTTGGTAAAGTAGCAGTTAAGCGGCTTAGCTCAGAACAAAACCGATAAAAATTGTTGACCAACCAAAAAATTATCTGAAAAATATTTGACATTCTAATGGTTCCTCGAATGATGTCATGTTACATAGTAAATTTAAATATTATATTAGTATTGCTAGTTATATATGGTATGGCAAGACCGACACATGGTTTGATCACAGGTAGAAAAAGTAATGAATATAAAATGTCACTTGACTGGAAGTGAATTCAAATTTGTTGCCTAAAACCCGAAATCTCGAAAACAGTACAAAACTTTAGTTGAATACCTTTCTGTTAACAATCAATTAAATCCTCAAGGGCATGAGATCTTAAGGTTTTAAGGAACAATAAAAATATACAGGTTTTGGGAATGTTGTTATTAATAATTGAAAACAATTCGTGATACAAAACTTCATTTTTCTTCTTTTTTTTTCTATTTTGAAATAATATTTAAAGATTAATTCCGTAGTAGTTATGGATAGATAGATTTATTTTTTATTTATGTGTATATTTGTTTATAGTTTACAATTATTGATTTTTGATATTTTCAAAGAACGTATGTTAATTGGCCGTCTTCCTTTTATATATATATTTATAAAAACTAAACAACCCTTCCATTTACTATACCCACCTGCCCCGCTTTATCGGGATAGCAGTTCGTTCAATGTTTGGATTTTCTCGGGGTCCAATATATAAATATCGTAAATTATTATGAATAAATACTACTTAATTATTTATCATTAGTTTTCTGTTTTTTCTCCAGGCTATCTTGTCTCTTTCATTGCGGCTACGCATATATCGACGACGCAACCTACGTTTAAACCTCACCAATTCTAGGACCTCAGGTTTTAAAAGGGCCTGAGGTGAGTTGTAAGGGGTGAATGTTTGATTTGTGGTGGCAAAATCAGCGGCTTCTTAAATGTTGCGTGAAAATAACTCCACTGCACCCTAATGATCTCCTCACAAGGAGAGTATGAAATTAAAAATATTTATAATAATATTATAACATTATTATAAGCGTCTGTGACGGACTCATCACTGTTCACTAAATCAAACCAATATTTTAAGGCGGATTCTGCTGTTAATGTTTTCCTATATGTACATATGTAATAAAAAAAAAAAAAAAAAAAATTTTTCTGTATACATGTGTATATATAGCTATTTTTTTGACATGATTTAAAAGATTCCTAATTATTTATCTTATTAATTATTATCTCCTACACCGTTCAAAGCATCTATATATTTCGTTTGGCTCTTGATGAGATATTATGTATGCCTACGTCTAAATTCTAATCAAGTTTATTGCCACATTTGACTCTACTCTCTTATTATTTAAAATAAGGGACACAAACAACATACTTATTCGGAGTCAATGTTACTTTTAGATATTAGTATTTTGTTACGGTTTTAACCTCCGTTCCTTTAAAATACCACTTTTCTCAAGCTGATGGTCTACCTCCTCTCCGGAACGTCGTTATCTTCGACTTGTTAACATTCATTCCCCAATTGTCACAGTACGCTTCCAATCTGTTTGTCATAGTCTGAACTGTCTGAATGTCATCGTCAATGATCACTATATCATCTGTATAGAGCAGGAGTGGATATTCCTTATATCGATTTGAAGTCCTCCGCCTAGATAATTTTTAGACCGGGCACATTATAGGGTATTAGTTTTAGTTTTTCATACATCTGTTTGGTATTTTGTTTGTTATTTTCTGATCCAGTGCTCATAATCTATGGAAATCAGTTTATCATCATTTTTATATAGCTCCTTGAAAGTCCCCCGTCCCCACCTTCCTGCTGTCTTGCATCAGCTTTAGCTCGCAGCTCCACCTAAACCATTTATTACCAATTTTTAGGCTATCATTTCAGATATAAGTTAACTAATTAAGCACAACTGGTATAAAAAATAAATAAATAAATATTTCTTTTATCTTCTGCTGCATACAAATCTCCATGTTCCCCTCACCTTTCTCATTACTTATTTTATGCATGCGTACGTGTATTTGCTGGCCCCTTGCTGTTACAACAAGAATAACAATATGTAGTATAAATAAATTTAAGAATAATATTTTTATTAAATTTGTTTTGCCTTTTTCAGCTACGATTCTATTACAATTTCATTATGCTTGCAGCACACGGTTTAATTTAATTTAAAATTTAAGTATTTGAGCTATTTTTTTTTATATTTTATGTGTGTGTGTGAGTGTGTACTGTAACACAATTTATTATACTGTAGAATATTACTATGTAGTTTATTTGAATTTTAATTATATTATTAGTAAATATAATATTCTTTATTATTCGTTTATTTTATTTTTCATTGCGATTTAAAAGTTTTCTTTTCTTTCCATAATTTTGTTTTGTTATGTTTTGTTTTTTTTAAATATATTTTTGTAAAATAAAATACAATTTAATATTATGTAATTTAAATTTCTATTTTTATTATTATGTATTTACTTTTGTTATTATTTTTGTTTTTGTTTTTCTTGATGTTGTTATTGTAATTTAATCAAATATTTAATTTGCAAATGTATAAAAACATTAGAGAATAATGTACAATTGGTATTTGTTTATGTTTTTGATGTTGTTTTGTTTTAAAAAAAAAATTGGGGTAAACAAAGATATAAGTTACTACAAAATGACAGCACATTTTTAATTTGTTTGTATAATTTAAATAAAATAATTAAAAGTTTTTGCTAAAAAAAAATACATAACTGCAAGTGAATAATTGCAGAGAAACGCATTAAAAGAATGATTTTTAAATAAATTTTTTACAATTAAAATAAATGTTGTTTAAGTTTAAACAAAAAATCAAACTTAATTTAGCAACGTACACAGAATAACGCGAGGGAGGAGCGTTTGTTGGTAGTGTTGAGCTCTATAAAAATATTTATTTTTTATTTTTCGTTTTTTTTTTTTCTCTTTGAATGTTTGTTTTTTTGTTTGTTTGTTGATTTTGTTTTGTTAAAGATTAAAACTAAAATTGTATATAGTTATGTATAATTATAAATTAAAACAAAACCAAAATTTAAATAATAGGATAATAGTTTTAAGAGAAACAATGAGAACGAGTCTGTTGTGTAGTATATAGGGTGCATGATTAAAAGTCAAAAGACCCTTGTGTGAGTGTGTGTGTGTGGGTGAGTGTATATCGGTGTATATGTGTGTGTTAAAATTAAGAACTAATAATTACGCAGTTTTACACTTTTTAGCACACGGAGGCTGTGACAACAACTGTGGATTGGACGACAATGACGACGAGATCGACAGTTGCTGTTTTTGCTGCTGGTGCTGTATTAGTTTAGATGTATTAGCGTCTAGTCAATTGATTTCCAAATGCTTAGCCTGTTCCCATGAGAAGCCTTCACGTCCAAAATGACCATAAGTGCTAGTCCGCTGGTATATTGGTTGACGCAAATTCAAATCCCTAAAAAAATGATTTTTTTATAAAATAAATTAATTGATATATTCGATTTATGAACTTACTTGACAATTTTGCCGGGCCTTAAATCAAAGTTGCGCTTAATAATGTCCAATAATTCCTTTTGTGACTTGTGAGAAGTGCCATAATCGAAGACTGTAATTGACAGTGGTTCGGCAAGACCAATGGCATATGAGACTTGGACGAGACAACGCTTACATAGACCCGCCTTCACCAAGGATTTGGCTACCCAACGTGCAGCATACGCTGCTGAACGATCAACCTTTGTGAAATCCTTGCCAGAGAAAGCACCACCACCATGTGCACCCCACCCACCATAAGTATCAACGATTATTTTACGTCCCGTCAAACCAGCATCACCCATGGGTCCACCAATTACAAATAAACCACATGGGTTAATATGCACAATCGTATTGGCATCAAAATATTTGGCGGGAATTACTACTTTAACGACTTTCTCCATCACCTCGGAGCGCAAAAGATCCAATGTGATCTTCTCTGAATGCTGCATTGAGACAACAATTGTGTGTACACGTTTCGGCACTGCTGAACCCTGATTGAACAGATATTCGCATGTAATTTGTGTCTTGGAATCGGGACGAGCCCACCAAAATACACCAGATCGTCGTAATTCAGCAAGCTTTTCATTAAGCTTATGTGCCAACACAACAGTCAAAGGCATACATTCCTCGGTCTCATCGGTGGCATAACCAAACATAATACCCTGTGAAAGATTTCAATCAATAATAAATAAATGATTTCCAATTTAAATCAAATCAAATAAAATGAAATACAATATACAAAAATTGTTTATGAAATGCACAAAAACACAAAGCAGCAGCAGTTTATGTTAATTAAATGGAAAGTTAGTTAGTGAGTAGTACAAAATAAACCAATTTCAAGCACCAAAAGAAAAAAGAAATGTATGAATTATGTTAATGTAAGTTTCGTAATCGTAATAATCATGCAAAGTGTATCATCGTCATGTCATCATCATCATCATCATCATTCTTTATATGGTATATTATGTTATGTTATCATAATTTAAAATCAAATGGACCAAAATCGAGAGATAGAGAGAGAGAATCTAATGAACAAACACCATTTTTATTGTTTTTGTTTTACATTTTGTTCTAAATTTATTTATAAAAAGAATGTGCTCACTCTTGTTATTCCAAATCATCAAAATAAAATTTTATTTCCTTTTTCAAAAAATTAGAAAAATTATAATTTGGATTACATGTATGTAAAACAATAAGAGTGAGATTAATTTTGTATACGATTTGAGCATGAGACGAGGTAATAAAATGTGTTTGTGCTGCGGCATAAATAAAATAGTTGAATTACAAATAAAAAAAATCTATATACGAATATAGAAAATACATATGTATAATATGTGTACGTACGCACACGCTAATTAATAGGTCAACCATAAATTAGCAAATACAATCGATTGATTAGTTACGCAAAGAAAGATATACAATAATATATAAAAGAACTACTAGTATTTTATAACATTTTTATATGTATATTTTCACACCTGATCTCCGGCACCGATTTCTTCATCAGAACGATTAACATGAACTCCGGCTGCAATTTCGGGCGATTGCTGGTCCAATGCTAACAAAACGTTGCACGTTTTATAATCGAAACCTTTTCAAAACACACAATTACGGCACGATTTACGGATTCAATTACAGGTTCGATGATTCGTTGGTTGGTTCGTTGATTAATTGGTTTGTTCAGGTAGGTTTCAATTTCAATTTCAGTTATATTATATTTATTTCATTTGATTATATTTATTTATATGTGATTATTTTTTTTTTTTTATGAAACGAGAAAATAGAAATGCACACAAAAGAAAAATAACAAAAATTATTTTTAATTATATTAAAGATGAGGAGTATTGAGAGTATGTAACCATATATAAAATAATAATAAATTAGTTTTATAGTATAAAAAAAAAAAATAAATGTTTAGATTTATATGTTTTACACAAATGGTAAATTAAGCCCAAGATGAGCGCGTAATAAGGACAAAACGACAACAATAACAACATTGGCATAGAAGAAAGTTTACTCGAATAGACTGAAAACGAGAAACGACTCAAGCAATGATCAGCTGTTTGTTGGAAATACTAAATTCTTATCTCAATAGATTTGTACTCGAAACTTAAGTCATCTGCTTAAGTATGATTAACCAAGCAGGATGCCTTTCGTGCTCATTTATTCTTGGAGTATTTGAGAGACAATACTCTTATTTTTCGTAAGTAATATCCCACTTTTAGCTCCCTAATCATTATCTTTATGTTCTTATGTTATACTAAATTGTAATATCTATAGATTTGTACTCGAAACTTAAGTCATCTGCTTAAGTATGATTAACCAAGCAGGATGCCTTTCGTGCTTATTTATTCTTGGAGTATTAGAGAGACAAGACTTTAATTTTTGTAAGAAATATCCCACTTTTAGCTCCCTAAACATGATCTCTAGGTCCTTATACTATACAAAATCAGCAATAAAATCAAAATACAACAATGAACTTCCCTTCCCCCCAAATACTTGCTCACCATAATTAAAGGCATCCCAATGAAACATCAGGATTCTGGGTGAACTCGACCTCTCTTACGAGTGGCCTCCCTATCCCATCTTATCATATTCGATGAGAACTAAAACTGACTGTCATTTATCATATACCACATCAAATCCTTTGCCAACCAAAAGAAACATTAATGTTCTATGAAAACTACACCACGTAGTTGAATGATTGAAATCACAGTTTACTAGGATAGATCGAATATGAATTTGTATAAGAAAAACATTTACAATTGTACATAATAACACAACAAAAGCTTCACAATAAGATAGAAACATTAAATGCAGCATCATCGATCGAATCTTATTACATAAAACTCTCTAACAAACAAATAATAATCATAAATTTAAAAAAATTACATGATTATCTAGAAGAAATATTAACTGGATTCAAATTCTATCGTTTTGATTGAACAATCCTTAATCAACTTTCAAAGAGGCTGAGAGCCCATAGAGAGCTCAAAACTAATAATCTTAGAACTATATTGCACAGTTACTTATAAGTCATTTATATGTAGTATGTTCGCATCAATCGAAACAAATCTTTTATATTATAGATGTACTAATATGTTGGCTATTTATAAACTTATGTGTAATGATTTATTGTAAGAATAAAATGATTGATAATCATTTTCATTTCATTCAATTTGATTAGTTCCTATCTATGAAAATCCCCAATGCATGCAAGAATACATATAGTACTATATGGTATATGTAATTTAATATATTTATGTGTAGAGACAACATTGACATCGACTTACACACGTACATCATACATAAGTATTTTTCATCAATTATACCAGTTGAATGGACATTATAGATTTGACGGTAAATTGAATTAATTCATTCATGCAAAATTGATATCCAATTATTATTTTCGGAAGGGATTATGGAATATGAAGATTTTGTAATTTTTCCTTAACTTTTTTATAGTTTAGTTTTGTGAAATTTGTTTCAAACTTTTACCAGTTAAAATATAATAACAAATTGCATAAACGAAGATCATTTACTGTAAAATTATGACATTGGATCCAGCAGTAATTAAAACAAAATTTAACGAAACAAAATGAAATAAAACGAAACGAAACAAAGGCACTTATTAATGAACATATCACACTTGGAAGAAGTGGATGGTAGGTAAGTAGTAGTAGTAGTGGTGGTGGTGGTGGTGTTGGTTGATTTTGAGAAGTTCAAGTGTTTTTCGCAATACCTGATCACCAGCGCCGACATCATCGTCTTCGCGATTCACGTGTACACCATTGGCAATATCCGGCGACTGTTGTTCGAGTGCGACGAGCAGATTTAGTGTCTTCCAATCAAAACCTTTAGTTTATTTTAAGTTTTTTTTTTTTTTTTTGTTGATTATGTTTTGTTTTCGGTGGATTGTAGGAAATGTGGGATTGGGAATAATTAATATAATAAATAATACGTGAAATAATAATCAAAATTATATTTCCCCCCCTCTCATAAGTAAATTTGTCATCTGTGCTTTTAGGTTTTTAATGTCATTAGATGATGATGCTTACCCTTAGAGGAATCATCATAGCCAATGTGCTGAACAGTTTCACGAACCACTTTTTGATAGTCGACAACAGCCTTTGATGTGATTTCACCACAAAGAAGTATCATGCCTGTTTTGGCAACCGTTTCTGCAAAGGAACAATGTATAATACATATGTGTTATCTGTTTATTTTAAAATATCAACTACTACAACATCTGAATTGTCCATTTGTTTATTTAGTTCTTTCTTTCATTATTTGTTTGTCTTATGATGACAATAAAAATCAAAACAAAAACAAAAACATTTGCGCACGCGTTATTCTTGCTATACAAGACAATCGGTTTTGGCGCCTCCGCTCTACAATATTTTCATATTAGGTTTTTTTTTAACATATATTATTTGATTTGATTATTGATACAATACTATTCAACAGCTGAACAAATCTTATCTTGCAATATATGTACATATATTTATTTATTTTAATTTCATTATTTACCACAAGCCACTTTTGCATTGGGATCCTGTCTTAGATGAGCGTCCAATATAGCATCACTGATCTGATCACACATTTTATCTGAAAAGATTAAAAACATATTTATTTAAATTTGCGCACAGAAGCACATACATACATTTGAACATATGTATGTAAAGTACAAGGAAAAAAAATAAAACTACATTTTACTTGTGTTTTTCTCGTGTTTTAATGTCCCATGTGCATATTTCACGACATGGCAACCGAACTTGGCGCCTCAAATGGCAGCGAGAGAAACCAATACTTGTGTTAGAATATTCACACAAGTATGTCTTTATATGCAAGATATATTTTTTTTTTTGTAAAATAAAATAAAATGCACTGACAGCGTTATTCAATGCCACAATTTTTCTCAAAAGGGTAGCCTGTCACGCAGTAAAAAAAATATAAAACAAAAACACAAAATAAACAAACGCAAACACCAACAATTCTAAATAAATCCTTCATTAGAAACAGAAAGTATAAATTATCTCTTTATTTTGATGGCATCGACGAAAAATACACACTCTTTAAATAAAAGCTGCAGCACAATTGTGATTTGTTGCAACTTAAAAAATTTAAATTTATTTCTTCTAATCATAATATATACACATGTATGTTGTAATAAGAAAATATCTTTATAATCGTATAGCAAAAATTTTATTTTCAACAGACCTTGGATATTTTGATTCAATTTCTGATTATGAACAATAGTAGCAGTATATCTAAACATCTTCATACTACTTATAATCTAAGCCAGTGATAGTGAAATTAACAGTCTTCTGTGTCATGAAGGATGCTTATTTTAAAAAAAAATGTTTTGGCTATTGACTCGCCATTTAAATGTTCACCAAACAGAAAGTTCAAGTTATGTAGTTATATACATGTGTATGTTGTATAGAGTCCTATCATAATTATGTAGTATGAGATACAAAAAATAAATGCTCGGCACAAGCGGTTACTTGACACTTGCCTGACTCAAGCAGATTATAATTGTTGGAACAGTATAAAAACTCAAACCAAGTCTGCCATTTCTACATATGTATGTACATATATGTAAAATCAAGCTCATTCTGTTTATATATGCTAGGTAAACGCCACTTATGATTATCCAATATCACTCTAAACTTCAGAAAAACTCAGACGCTCAATTACCGCTTTAAACGCGTAATCCTATATAGTGTTATAGTATTCTATACTGTACATAAGTATTTCAATGTATGTATACTAAAACAACTGATTCGGCAAATTTCAATATTTTTAATCAAATTTCATTTAATAAAAAGAAAGAGCAACTGAACTCGACTTTGATATCATCACTTGGAGTAATGAACGAAATAAATGAACTGATCGTATTATTTGTCTATAGCCGTGCCAAATCTAAAAATACAATGTCCTCCAGTTAATGGAAAATCAATTTTTAATATACACACATGCAGTAAATGAGCACATATATATCATGTGTAATAAGAATAAATTCAAGGTCTAGAAGAACTAAGAGATTTAAATTTTTGGCATTTTAAATCTAAATTCTTAGTATGATTAAAATAATATTTAGCAAAGAGATCAAACAGAAATAGGAACCCTGATAGAGAACATTGGGAGAGTCCCATGCCGGTAAGCTGGTTACAACAATCATGATTTTGATTTGCATTTTTTATGGGTGCTATTACTACTTCCAGTCAGTGATTCCATTTTACCCACAGATCTGTCCTTCGATTCAAAAAGACAACAATAAGGCTACTGCAAAGTTGTAAATACCGCAGATGAAGAGGATTATGACCTGATAGATGAGGCAATAAACTCATCTAATTTATAAGAAAAATTACAAAATAATCTGTCCTGTTTTTGTGATAGGTAACTGGCATCACTGCTTCCAGTAATCATACAGTCTGTGTATCTTTATATGATGTACAAATATTTTTCTTTTATAAAATTTACATCTAATATTTGATTAAATGTTCATGATTATCCATGGGTATACAAGCATCATTTGTGATGGGTGTATATTCTCATAATATTTCTGATTACGTATAGTACTAGAAAAGATCTTACTTGGCAACAGAGTTCATTTTATTTAATGATATGCTTAGCTGAAATACATACAATTCATTTAATTGTCAAATGTAATTACAAAATAATGAAATTGCCAAATGAAATTCTTCCGAACCCTATTGCCCTACCCACCAAACCATCATATGTACTTCCGCTTTGCTTATCATCATTATGAATATTGGGAGCATGATGTACACGAATATATATATTTGAGATGTCAGCGATAATTAGCGTTTAAACGTGGAAAAGTTATTAAAAAGATTAAAGCTTATCTATGGAAAATATAGGAATACAAAAAACTCAACACATAAATAAATCAAAATTGACAAAAATGAATGAAGCCTCGCTCATTTTAGAATGAAACACGTGGTTGCTTCTTGGCAAAAGGTTAATAAAATACAATATATAAAACGCAAATCTAAAAAGCGGCAAATTACTCTACCACCACTCATCAACACAAATTTATAGAATTTCCCTAACCAGATAAGCAGGGTCGGCAGCGCCGAGTAGTTCAACGATGACTAAAGCAACAGTGGGGAAGAGAAAACTTAAACGCAAACTGGTTCTTGGACTATTGTTTTGATTGGTAAAAACAAACAAAAACACTGCGTCTTTTTTCGTTAATATTTTTGTGTTGGAATCCAAAATTGGGGGGGGGAGGAGTGAGTTGAATAACGTGCTGGACATACAATATTTTCACACGAAGAGAATTTTCGATAAAAGAGCACACAAAAACCATAGCAGCGAAGCACATGGCGCGCATGAGTCAAAATACCAAAAAAAAAAAAACAGAATTGTATAATACTAATACAGAGAGAGAGATTGGGGATAGAGTAAGTTGGCCCCAAGAAAGAGAACAAGAGCACAAAAGCAAACACTCTTCTTTGCTGTGAATGTGACCAGCTAAGATAAAGGTGTAGTAAAATGCGTGCAACATTCAAAAATAGATACAATTTAAGCACGCTGGTCACCCTAATCAGTCGTGGTATCAAATTTATGTGGCGGCGGCAAAAAAATACACGTTTTTAAGAACACATATTCACATCTACGTAAATAAAAATATTGGAACAATTGCGCTTTACTTCTTCAGCTGTTTGCTTAAGTAGGAACAAAAAAAATTATTATGATTCGAGATAATGGAAAAACATATGCTTTTGGCTATTATTGTAGTTATTATAGCGGCGGCAAGAGTATCTTTTACTTCAATAGGAACAGATATTATATGCATGTACAAACACAGATAGTACATACTTAGGTACAAAAGCGCCACATTCAGAGAAAGAATACCCAAAGAGCGAGCGCTCTGTCGCCATTTTGTTGTAGCAACGACAGCAACAACAAATAAATGACACGACAGGCAAAGAAGAAACTAATACATATGAGTGACACATGCAGACGGAAAAAAGAATTTGGTTAGGTTAGGGAGGTAGGCACAGAGTACAGGGAGGCCACCAAGTTAAAGTTGCTCTGATATGTTTTAGCCGCCTGGGTACAAAATAAATAGACAGCGACACATGGTCACGGAAATGTTTTAAGACAATAAAAAATGCCAAAGTATTGATACTAAAAAATGTGCACTGCTACTTTAATATACTTATGTACTGTAATACTAATATATGATGCAATAGTTTTTAATCATCAGTAGCTGCTACAGCTTTCATGTATTGAAATCAATTTGAATGCGTGAATGCGCTTGCAATTCCTTATACTACACGTACAATAGATAGACACATGAACTTACCTGGATGTCCCTCGCCTACAGATTCGGAAGTGAATAGGAATGTCTGTCCATCTTCCATGTCATATGAATTTCCATTGTTTGTGGTGCCATTGCAACCGTTGGCGGTGGCATGTCCATTGGCTACTGCTGCTGTTTGTGGCATGGCTGATAGTCTTTTTTTTTTGTATATTTCACGTAATCAATCGGTCAGAAATGCTGTGGAGAAAATTCTTTTAATGCTGATGACTGGTTGTATTGTATGCAATAGATGTTTGTTACAATTGATTTTTCACAAAAAAAAATGTGTGGAAGCGGTTTTTAGAATTGCACTCGTTGTCTTTTTTTTTTAATTACTTTTTATACTATTTTATATAATCTTCTAACGTTGTCGTTGTCGTTTGTGGTGCTTCTACGGCTGATGTTGCGTGCGTTTTTTTATATTTGTTTTGTATTTGATGTTTCTTTTGTATTTGTTTGCTAATTTTTTTCTTGTACATACATAGAAATTTGCAAATTTTTTATGTTATTAAAGTAGATACGATATTTAGACGATCGTATTTGGGGTTTTCTATTATTTGAGCGCACTACACAAACACAACGTCCTCCCTCGGCGACACTTCTAAAGTAAAAGAGCGGTTGCCTCTTTCTGTTTATAGTATTTATATATTCTAGAGAGCGGTTCTATTGTTTTTTTCTTTTTTTTTTTTTTGTTTTCTCTTCGATTTGTGTTATGATGAGTTTTGTTCTACATGCCGCTATTACGAGTGAAATTTCTACAATAAAGCGTTGTTAGGTTGAAAAATAAGAGCAAGTGACGAGAGCAAAGACCATTAAAATATATATATATGTTTTATACTCTTTGACGAGAGCATAAAATAATCAGCTGTTGCCTGGCATTACCATGCAGAAGCAAGAAGAAGCACGTCAATACACGAGGGATGCATTTGTGTTTATATGGCATAGAGGCATATGCAGGCCATTTATGTCCTACACAAATATGTTACAGGATCAACAAAAAATTCGATTTTCACACTAACACTTTTCTTTAATTGTTAATACAATTATTCCACTTATATATGTTTTAAAATAAAATAGAAGCGCACTTACTTGTTTCACGGCCAGCTTTCAGCTGCTAACTGTTGCCGGCTTCTAATTTTGCTTGTCTTTATAAGTTTCCTGAGTATACGGAAAACATGCTCCGTCGTCGGCACAAAAACTGATTATGCATTATCTCGTCATTGTTCTATAGAACTAAGATTAGTTTCAAACACGCTTTTTACAAAAATATTGAGCAACTGATAAGCACCAATGAATTTCAATTTTTTTATTTTGGTTCAACAATTTTCAGTAAACAATTTAAACAAATGATTTTCAATTTAATTATGACTGTCATGCAAAAAAAAAAAAAACACCTAAAAACCCCAACAGAATGCGCATTTCATGACAATGAACCCTATCCAAAAGACACACAATCCTATTGTCCTAAGAACCCAACATAGCTAAGCTTTAGATACAAGGAAAGACACCAAATTTAATGTCCTAACACGAAAGAACGAAATGTAAAGTTTAAGTTAGAGTTTAGGGGCTTCAGACATTATTGTTTGCAGTTAAAAAATTGCTGTGGCCGTTACAAAATCAAAAGAAAAATTGATATGGTATAATTTTGAAATAATTTGAAGAAATAATTGTATGAAAAATTCAATTCAACGGCAGCCTTTCTTGCTTTCTTCACTTAATACAAGTTCCATCGTAAAATGTGATGCACTGCTCCCATCTATGTTATTTCAATCTATTAGGGGACAATGTAACCTTATGTTTATTGAAAACAGCTGATCACATTTTGTAATTTCATATACTGTTCGCATTGAACATTGAAGAGATCAATTCAAAACCACAGTCATTTATTCTATTGATGTTACCCTGATACAGACATACGATTACTAAGCGCAAATCTACCCGGTAGGATAGCCCGCAAAGTTCCTCTGCTTAGAACTGCAAACTTAAAGATGAGGAAAAACTTTGCATTAGTTCATAAAACCTGATGTGGATCCCAAGGTGCAAAAAAAATGGCGCAATAACGAAACAAAAATTACTTTGTTTGGTAATGATGCGGAAAGAAGCGTTTGTCGACCGAAAGACCTCTTGAGTCAACTTAAACGTGAAATTTCAAAGACAAATTGCCACAATTGATACAATATTCCTATAGAAACTTGTCGGAAGTTGATATTATCTATGCCCAGAAGAATCGAAAAAGTCATTAAGAATAATGGCGGATATTCAGGGCATTAAACGTCCTCTAACTTATTCAATGCAAAACAGGACCATAACTAATGAAATTTTCATTTTTATTGCTAAGTTAGCCTATTATTTTGACCACTCGAAATTTGGTGTATTTTATGAATTCAACAAATATACATATTTTTGTTTTCTTTTGAAGATGAAAACTAACTGGTTCTGTGATCAATCAATCTGATCAACTTTGATGAATAGCAGTCAATAGTTTTTTAAAAAATAAAATTAAATAAATTGTCAGAATAAAAATTGAATGGGGAAACCAAAATCTTAAAAGCTAACACTCCAGTAATCTGGTTTTAAGCATTCTACCATAAAATCTTTGTTCTATACTCCTTTACCTATCAGTGATTGAATGCTCAAGATAAGCAATTCTGTTTTAATTTTTTAAAAGTGGCACCACACGAGCTTTGACAATCTCGCACAAGCTTTGATTTTCGATAACCCAAAGAGGTTTCAAGATCAAGGGAATGCAAATATAAAAGAAATTTAAATTTTAAATGAAAAAAAAAAAACATTCATATAATATGTACGTACATACGTGAAAAGAACCTATACTAATATTTAATGTGTTTTCTGTGAACATAAATATGCCCCCCCATGAAACTCGCATTCAAAAGATCATTATACTCTTCACGGGACTGAATAGCATTATAAGTTTGTCATGAAGTTTGTAACACACAGAGAAGGAGTCATCGCAGAGCATATAAAGTATATATATTTGTGATCATCTCGATGAGACGAGTTGGTTAAGCCATGTCCGTCTGTCCGTCTGTCTGTCTATATCAAAACTAGTCCCTCAGTTTTTGAGCTAGAGAGCTGAAGTTTATAGCTGAGGTTTATTTTTACCATACGCTCCACATTTGTCGGAATCAGCCGAATCGGACCACTAGGGCGGTACCTCTATACAAACCACCACACTAATTAATGTTCTTATTAGAAAAAGTTTTTTGTTTTTTAACTTATCAAACTGGACACCATAGGTTTCTCATCCATATTCATCAACCATGTAAATTTCATGTTCCTAGGGTTACCAGGAGGGGTACTTCCCATACAAACGCAAACTAAATGACAAACTTATAAAGAATAAAATTACAATAAAAGTGCCACTCAAACTGTGTTCTTTGTTGATAATCGAACTGTAACAGAGAGAATATAGAACGTTGGATGCAACCCGGAGGAGCGTGAAGAGTATTACATCTTTGGCATAGCCAATGATAGCCTTATTTGGGGTTTTTATTTTATTTTTTTTTTTTCGAAAACATACAACTGCGTCAATCATTTCTTATCCGATGCACGCAAATTTTGAATAATTTTAATTTATTGTCATTTGATTTCACTTGGCTGTAAGAGAAAAAAATTTCAAAAGAATTCTACCAAAATTTTGTCTCGTGACTTAAAAAAAAAAAAAAGAACTGTGTTGAAAAATATGTTTGAAAGTATTCTCTTGACCCTGATTGAAGATAAAGTCTCTAGCGTTGGTGATAATGAAATCTACGATTCAAAATAAATTTCACTACAAGTTATCGCTACAGGTCAACGGAACATGAGTTGGCAAAATCTCAAAGTAAAATGAATATTATATGAATAATACTTACTAATAATAACAATATTAATCAATTAAATTCTATTACATGCAATAATGAATGCAATTGTAAACGGTTTTCATGCCCACCCTGCATTCCTTCCCAATGAATGTCATTTCATGCTTCTTCTTCCATAAAATTACCACTAACATGGAATGTGAACAAAACTCAATCAGCTGATTGCTATGGCAATAATGACGTTTAATCGCGCATATGACGTGTTTTTTGCTTTTTGTTGTAATTTGCATGTTCTACTACATGTACTTGAAATTGGAATTGAAATTGGAATTTTTTGGTGAAGGGCTTCGAAATCACGTTTAAATTAGTTAAATGAACGCTTTATTGATTGAAAGTTGAATAACATATCAATATGAAGCAGTATCTTGCTTTGTTGTTGGCGCTAGTCATATTTTTAGTCTATGCATATGCTGATACGGAAAATAACAATAACAATCCTAGTACCATAGCAGATTCAGGAAACCAAAAGCTGCAGCAAGCAGAAATAAAAACATCGCCTTTAAATGTAACCACAAACATTCATGATGGACAATTGTCTACAAATATAACAAGTGGAGGTGGAAATGGTACTGCCATTTTGGGTGCCACTTCTTCGGCACCAGTGAATACAACTCATAATGCAACTACTCCTGCAACGGAACCACCATTACCGGATCATCATGCTGTGGAACAAGAACACAATTCATCACTTTCATTGTTCTTTGTCATATGCATTATAATGCTGGGCATACTACTCATACACTCCATGCTACAAACTGGTTTTCAATACTTACCAGAAAGTATTGTTGTCGTGTTTTTGGGTGCTCTAATTGGACTTTCCCTGAAGGTCATGTCTGGCGAGAATGCTAGTTGGAAGCGCGAAGAAGTTTTCTCACCAACAGGCTTCTTTCTTGTGCTGCTGCCGCCCATCATATTTGAATCTGGTTATAATCTGCACAAAGGTAACTTTTTTCAAAACATTGGCTCCATATTGGTGTTTGCTATATTCGGAACAACCATATCGGCGCTTGTGATTGGATCTGGTATATATTTGCTAGGCTTAGCTGATGTGGCTTACAAGTGAGTATGAATTTGAATTATTCCAATGTGAAATCAACACATTTCCTTTTGTAGACTTAATTTTTCCGAATCGTTTGCTTTTGGATCACTTATATCTGCTGTCGATCCAGTTGCTACTGTAGCAATATTTCATGCACTGGATGTGGATCCTATACTTAACATGTTGGTGTTTGGCGAGAGTATTCTAAATGATGCCATTTCGATTGTATTGACAACATCAATCACCCAATCAGCTAATAGTGTAGACGCATCGAGTACAACTGGAGATGCTATAATATCTGCACTGAAGACATTTTGTGAAATGTTCTTTGCTTCAGCGGGAATCGGTGTTATTTTTGCATTAATATCTGCCCTGCTGCTTAAGCATATCGATCTACGTAAGCATCCTTCACTGGAATTTGCCTTTATGTTAATGTTTACATATGCACCTTACGTGCTTGCTGAAGGCATTCATCTTAGCGGCATTATGGCTATACTCTTCTGCGGTATTGTTATGTCGCACTATACTCACTTCAATCTCTCGACCGTAACACAAATCACCATGCAGCAAACTATGCGAACGCTTGCTTTTATTGCGGAAACTTGTGTATTTGCTTACCTTGGATTGGCTATTTTCTCCTTCAAACATAAGGTGGAGTTATCGTTTGTGATTTGGGCAATTGTTTTGTGTCTCATTGGTCGCGCTTGTAACATCTTTCCGCTGGCATTTTTGGTTAACAAATTTCGTGAGCATAAAATAAACAACAAGATGCAGTTCATTATGTGGTTCTCCGGCTTGCGAGGTGCCATTTCCTATGCCCTTTCCTTACATTTGGATCTTTCGAAATCTAATGAAGACGAAAAACGTCATGTTATTATCACAACTACGCTCATTATAGTTCTGTTCACAACACTTGTGCTCGGTGGCTCAACAATGCCTCTGCTCAAGTATTTGAAACCAGGCAAGAAACGCCGTTTACGAAATGGTCGCAGTGTTTCTGGTACTAGTCAAAATGTTCGACGTAGCGGTTCACGTAAACGTTCAAAGTCGATTTCGTTATCAAAAACACGTGAATGGGGTCAAGCAATCGATTCGGAGCATTTGTCGGAATTAACTGAGGAGGAAGATGTCTCGTTTGCTCAAACGCGTATAGCAGGCTTTGGACGCTTAGATCGCAAGTACTTCATACCATTTTTTACTCGTCGCTTTAACAGTCAGGAATTACACGAATGCAAGTCACAAATGGCTGATTTGACTAACAAATGGTATCAGGCTATACGGGTAAGTCCACTGGATTCAGATGAATCAGATGAAGAGATGGGCATATCTGCAAGTCACAGTCAAAGCACATTGGCATCACGTTCGTAAAGAGGGGAATATAGATAAAAATATTGTATACGATACAATAAATGGAATAGAATAGACAACGACGACGACGATGATGATAATGAAGATATGAAATGTGTGGCCAAAATTTTTAGTCATGTTAACAATGATTCGCTTATCTTTGTTATCAGGCTCAAATAGAGCTAAGCTAATCATATACTACGAATATATTAATATGTAATAATAATTTTAAGTAAACAATAATAAGCTTTGGTGTCGGCTTAGTACGTACTACATAGCAAGGGAAACTGGAAGAACTAAACTATAATGTTGTTCCTTTTTTTGGTCAGGGTCTTGCACACATATAGTACATATATATAATTTACGCACAGTATTTTGTTTTTCTTTTCCGCGATTCCATTGTAAATACATAAATCTATAGACAGACAATTGATGGTATAGTACTTTTTGTAGATCTACAGTCAGGATCAACGCCAAATACTTTTAATGCCAACAAACTATGTAAGCTCTTTCATATTATTGTACAGTAAAGTACTTTTATATTGTTACCCATATTTAAGCACAAAGATTGATTGTTTTTTTTATGTGATTGTAAAAGAAAAACTTTTGTAACAAAACATCAATCAAATGAAACCAAAAATTTTATTGTAATATAAATGTGATATATCTCATGAAATACATATGTGGTCTTTAATTTTGCTTAATACAATATTACATGCATATTGATAGAACAAAAGATAAATAATTTTTTATTGTTTTCTTTACAAAATTGTATAATTAAATTCATTATTTATTTTTGGCCTTAATTGAAAACAGAAACAGATAAATGAAATCATAATATTATTGAATAATTTATTTAAAATTAATATTGGCTACGCTGGACTTCTTTGGGACTGAGGGACTGGGGCCTACAGTTCGTCATGCTCGCTATTTGATTCTTTCTCGCCAGAAGATAGACCTGACACCTCATTGTCATTATTTTCAATGGCTAAGTCCTCTGGAAAATGAAATCAGGCATAATTAAGGCAATATAAATAAATAAATAACATTTAAATTAATACTGCGGAATGTGATAGCTAACAAAGTCCGTCCAACTGTCCACATCTTGTCTACTTATTCACAGAATAAATGTACTACGTATGTACTTAAAAAATAATTGCGCGTCATTTACAAAGACTTCATAATCATATCCTCCAATTGCTTTGTATCGATTTCTGGTTTTAATCCCGCTTGGGGTGATGATTTTAGCCAATATTCTGAGGCAGCTATATAGATGGCAACAGCTGCGCCCACAATGTAGGCAATGTGCGTGGAGCTTTGGAAGATGACACATGTGGCCACACATAACCCAAAATAGGTAAGGAAACGGGTAATACTGACGAAATATTCACGTTGCTGTGAGGAGACGTCTTTGATGCAAACAAAAAGAAAACGCAACGAAAGTATGAAGAAAAAGTTGAAGTTTGTCAGCGTAGATTGTATAATGTGATTTAAATGCTATTATAGGACTTACCTTGGCATTTGCCATCCTTAAGCTTAAAACCCTCAGCACAATTGTGACAACTATCCGGACCATCACCATCACAACCATCACATGCACGATCGCACTCCAGACACGTAAAAGATCCCTCATTGTTTACACAGAATTGCTGTTGCTTACAAGGTTTTGTTTTCTCAACACACTCATTGACGTCGTGGCAGCCGGCATCATTGTTCATACGCCACCCATCTTTGCACTTTCGACAGTTTTTGGGTCCCGCTCCTGTGCAACCTTCCTCACTGCATGCATTATGACATGCTGTACAGAGGAGTTTGTTAGTGTCCCTGAATGATTCATAAAATTGTAATGCACACGAGTTACAGTCTTTGCCCGAGTAGCCAGTCTGACAGGTGCATTGTCCATTGCCCTTGCGGGTGCCAGCGCCTTTGCACTTGCCTTATCAAATATTATTTCAAATATAAGATTATGTCTCTCACAATTTCGATTGGTCTACTCACCATTGCCATTACAATTAGTGCATGGCTTGCAATCTGCTCCGTAGTGTTCTGCTGGACAACATACTTGCAATTGTTCAATGCAAAACCATGCATGTAAATCTGGATTTTCAGTCTGTTTGTGTAAGAACCACTCCTCTAAAACTGATTCGTGTTCATTGGCTAATGTGTGACAATGATCCTGGCCTCGCTTAACATCGCCACACAAGTGTTCTTGTATTTCCACCAATCGCACTTCACTTGTCTTATAGGAACGCAGTTTTTCTTCCTCCCAGGCAGCATCGCCGCCAGCATGTTTGCCACGTTTGGTTTTGTCCAAGCCCAGTGTAAAGGACTCGACTAAAACCGAGCATGCTTTGCATGGAGGCAATTTTGTTGATTTCTCCTTTTGCTCTTTAGGTGAAGAACTAAACGATGCAGCCGGTGCCTTTTCAGTCGCTGAACAAGAATTTAATGCAATTGCAAATACAAAAGTTCCCAGCAAACATTTCAAATGCATTTTACTCTACTTATATTTATTTATTTACTTAAAAGTAATAGCACGAAATTTCAAAATCTTTTTAGACTACGTGTATTTTACGGTTTTGGTGGTTGTTATCGGTGATTATAAGTGGACCACCTATTTTGCCATGTAAAACAGCAGAACAAGATTCCAATACATATGCACATATGCGACAGAACCAAACAGAAACGGAACCAGAATCAGAACACAGTGCTGCCAGGTTGCATTACGAACTAATCCAGAATTACGTGTATTTGAGACAGATCTAGCTAGAATTCTGACCTCTTTCTGGTTCTTTCGCATTTAAAATCTTCCCCAAAACAAATAATTTTCGATATTTTCAACATAAAATAATAGCATAAAAAGAGGTTAATTGATTTGGCTTTCCTGGTATTTTTTGAAAAATAATTTTATGAATTTTGGTAATTGATGTTTTTAATATTTCTTTATTTTATTCTTAAATACTTTTATGTAATTTTCAACGCAATTTCACTTTACTTTGAGCAAAACAATAAAGCGCTGCATCTGCAGCTAATGTACTGAAATCTGCTTATTTTGTTTGCGCCACAGCAGCTTAACATTTTTAGATCTTTTTCTGTTTCTGTTTTAATAATCAACACAAAAACCAACAAAAGAAAAACAGATACAGAATTGTTGTTTCCGTCAACAGCGTCATCTATTGGTATAAATTAGTTTTAAATTCTTAATATTAAATCTTTTTATGTATAGTAAAATTTCTTTGCAACATAGACTAATTCAATATTAAATTTTTTCATTGGTGATTGTTGCTCTTGGCAACCGTCAATTTCAAAGCTAAAAATTATCACCATAAAATTGTAAAAGAATTCAGAAAATTAAATTAATTAATTAATCAGAAATTATGAAAATCATACCATTGCATACCACAAACACGTCTATCGTATACAAGAATTCATTATGCTCTACGGCTACTGTCTTAGTCTTAGTCATCATCGCGCTATCCGTGCTGCTGCCAGTGCTACTAGTTTCTTTGCTCAGCCCATATTCTGGCATATCAGAATCAAAAATACTTTATGAGCAGCCACAACTAAACTTTAAGTTTGATTACATCTTTGTGGCACATCTGCAAACGAATGATGGACAACAACAGGATCTACCAGCACATCAAAACATTTTAGCTTGTTCTTCTTTTGCCAATTTCAATGCGCTTTTGGCACCATTCAGTCAACAATGTGAAAGCTCAAAGGTAGCGTAAAAAATAAAATAAAACTAAGAGTATTTAAAATTGATTAATTACATTTTTTTGATACATAGTATTGGCTAGAAGATCTCGATCATGACACGAACACTGATCGAGCACATTTTCAATTACAACTTGACTCATTACCCACATCGGCACGCTTAAATGATTTCGAACTTGTACTTTTCTTTGATGCCCATCTGAAGCACAAATGTGATCTGTCACCGCCTGCTGTACTATTGTATCATCATATCCTACCTAGCAATGAACCTATTAGATCAGGACGTGTAGCGTTAAGTGCTGAGCTACAATTGAAGCAATATGCAGAATTTTCTTGCCCCTTTCCCGGGCGCACTATACAAACACATTTTCGACAGGTGCAAATTGACACAAACAACAATTACACCGATATAACTCAATATCAAATGGAATCAATACTAGCTCAGATTAAAGCCAATCCAGCATATTTTCAGCTTGATATGCAACACATTTTCTATAACCATCAATCGTCTTATTCGGATTCTGGATTAAGCATTGATCTAGAAATCGACGTTTTACAAGTGCCTGCCCGCTACCATTTGAGCATTTGGGAACGTTTGGGTCAGTTTTGGCTCTACTTTGCTTCCTTTTTTGGAATTTCGTTTTATATTATGAACCGACTAAAGGATGTGCTTTTTGGACGCCACATCATACGCTCTTATGAAGTAATTCCATGGAAAAAACTGTACTGACACGCATCGGGCGCCATACTCGAGATGGATGATTTCTCAGTTGGCGAGTGAACTCAATGTTAATGGTTAAATGATTTATGTAAAATATATTTCCATGATAAATAGAATTTCAGTCAAATAAGCGAATAAAATACAAATTAAAAACAAGACCATAAATTTTGAAATGTCTGCGGTATCTGTCCTAAAAGTTTACTTTTCACTCGTTCATTTATTTGCAAAAGATGTGTACTCCAATGAATTCATATTCGGTTGTATGGGCGCCACCGGCGTTGGGTCAAAAGCTCGATTGTCCTCTAGTATTATGGTTGAGTGTGGGTAATGATCCAATTGTACAAAAAGGTATCGGTATTCAAGGTTTCCACTGGAAGTCTAAAGGAATAAACACTAGTTATTAGATCTTGTTTATCTATACAAGAATTGACTCACTCTTCGCGATTCTAATTGCACAGTTGCTTTATTGCGTATCCCTTGGACGTAAAACTGCATACGCATATGCGGCACACCTTCACGCTTATAGCTTTTATGAGCGACATGTTGACGACGTCCACGTCGTGAGGTTTCTCCAAAACCTTTAATTGGTCCACCAATAGCATCTTGCACGCGAGGATCATTACATACTCGATCTAAGGCATCTGAATAAATGTTATTTGCTGATTCACTGGAAAAGAGCTCCCGGAAGATCGCGTACAACATAATCCCAGTAACACTCAAACCGGCCACAATAATTGCCGTATAACTTGCAGTTTTTGTATTTTCCTTAATTTTTTCGCCTAATGGACGCACTTCATTAGAAACAGCACCACCGCCGCCGCCAGCCGTTGATCTTTGTAGCGAGCTGCTGTTGACGGTTTGATCTAACAAAATTACATTATGTACGTTTATAGTATATAAAAAACAAATGTTATAACATTTTTCTAAGTACATACTTTGGTTTGTTTTCTGCTCAGACCGGTACCCGTAACTAAGATATTTCGCCATTACTATTGGCGATAGGACACGTTGTCGCAGAAGATTCAAATGACGAATTAAACATAATTGCGACATTATATTTAATACAAAAAAAGGAAATCAATTTAAAATACTTAAATAAAATTTTATCAATATCGAAACAGCTGTTTGTGTTTGTTTGTGTTTTTTTGACAAACTACCGATAGCAAACTAGTTGAAATATTATCGATAAGAAGATTACAACAGTATTTTATGCGAGAAGAATTTATTCGGTTTTCACCAACAATTGAACAACAAAAAAAGAATGAATACAAAATAAAAATAACTTTAAATGAATTTAAATAAAAATTAAATGTGTAATTTAAACGACATTATTGTCAATACCGAAACAGCTGTTTTTGTTTATTTTTTCTACGAACCATCGATAACAAACTGGTTGTATCGAATTAATCGAAGTCAACAATATTTTTTGCCCACCTGATAAAAAGAAGAATTTATTTCGATTTCACCAACAGTTGAACTAAATATTAGACACCACACAAAAAAAAAAAAAGACAACAAAAATAAAAAAATTATTTAAATCTATAAAAGTTGGGGCAAACACCAAACCAAATAGGAAGTAAGTGCAAATGAATAGGAAGTCTGTTGTGTATGGCACGACGCTCAATGTAGCGCTATAAGCAACACAACGGAATAGAGAAAAAATATCAACGACTGACGTGGTGCGCTCACTACAACTAATACAACGAAAAGGCGGTTAAAAGACAAAAGAAACTGTAGGATTCTCTTTGAAGGCAACAGTGTGATAGGTGGAAGAAGATCTCATCCGAACATCTCCATTGCATTGCATGAACAAACATGGCCATGCAGACGATTCGACAGTTCTATTTGGAGATCCCGGTGGTAACCCGCGTCTACACAACCGTCTGTGTTCTGACGACATTAGCAGTTCATCTGGACCTTGTGTCACCTTTACAATTATACTTTAATCCTACGCTTATTGTACGCAAATACCAAATATGGCGTCTTGCCACAACATTCCTTTATTTCGGCACAATTGGTATAAGTTTCTTCTTCAACATGGTGTTCACATACCGCTATTGCCGTATGCTGGAAGATGGCTCCTTCCGCGGCCGCAGCTCAGACTTTGTCATGATGTTCATCTTTGGCGGCGTGCTCATGGCGTTCTTTGGCATTTTTGTTAATTTGCTATTCCTTGGACAAGCGTTCACACTAATGCTGGTCTACGTTTGGTCGCGTCGTAATCCATTTGTGCGCATGAACTTCTTTGGCGTACTCAATTTTCAAGCACCCTATTTGCCCTGGGTATTGTTGTGCTGCTCGATGATACTTGGCAACACGATATGGGTTGATATCATAGGAATGGGTGTTGGACACATGTACTATTTTCTCGAGGATGTCTTTCCACTACAAAGCAATGGCTATAAACTAATAAAAACACCATTTTTCTTGAAACGCCTATTTGACGAACATATCGACCGAAATGATTATCTAGCGGCTCCCGAGGATAGACCCGGTGCATGGATGTGGGGCAACGAAGGCAATGAAGGTGGCAACCAAATTGGAGCTGCCATAGCACATGAACAACCAAATCAGCAACAGCAACAACAACAACAAGATAATTAGCCTATGGTAGTAGGGGTTTGATTTGATTAGATTTTTTTCTAAGCGACCATTTAATTATAATTGTATATTCAATATTGTTTTCTAAATCCATAAATAATAAAAAAAAACTATTGTTGTAAAATATACATAAGAACGTCCCAGATTTTTATTAGCTATATTTTCTATTGTTTCTATTAGAGATGCTAGAGGATTTATGTATTAGATGTATCGATTCGTTTCTCATCTTTAGTTGTCAAATTACTACTTGTGTATAAGTATATAAATCGAAGCAAACACAAATACGTCAAAGTTTTACGCAAACTTTTATAACGAACACTTTTTTTTTTGTGTGAAGAACGAAAAAGTGTGCAATCACGTCGCTAATCAAAGTATTTAAAGATATCTCTAAGATCTCCATACGCACATTCACAAGTTCTCCTACTCAAAGGAAACGCAACATCATGGTGTTGACTCATAATGTAAAAGGTTGGGAAGAATTTGCCAAGAAGATGGAAGAGCTGGAAATCTCTGGTGATACAGTGCATGTACTCTTCAGTGGTGGCAAGGATGAGAACGGCCAAAGCTGGTGTCCGTACTGTGTCAAGGGTGAGTTATTCAATATAAATAAAAATACATTTTGTGGTTAACCGCCGGCACTCATTAACTTCTATCTAATACAGCTGAGCCGGTGATACATGATGCGCTCAAGAAGGCCGCCGATAAATCACATTTTGTCCATGTCGATGTTGGCGAACGTGCTTAGTAAGTAATTAGAAAAATAAAATTGTGTAATAATGAACATACAAGATAACAAAGCAACACACAATCGTAAGGGGTGCCCCAAATTGAAAGCTGTGGTAGAAAGTATATGTGTGTATATAGTCGGTTCATTTTTGATAAGAGAACAACAAACATATAACAAAATTTTATCTTTTCTGTTAAAATTCCAAGTGGGCGTCTTTTGTGATTTGATGCTAGGATTGAAGGAAAGCAAAGCATAAATTATGGATCTGAATATAAGTATGTATTAAAAAACCCTATCAGTTATTGAGAGATCACGCGTAGCTGCAGACCCACATACACTGAACAAACGCTGCAAACGGGAAATTCATCATCTATCTGTTCATAGGACCATGATTTCAAATGAAATAAGAACTCATTTAGCTCATATATATACAATAGAAGAGAAGTTTAACAAACCTTGGTGGAAAGCGAGCAGGTTTGCTAATCTTCCCTCATACCCAACACAATGCACCAACACATTTCATGCAAATGAGTTTTGGTAGCTACAAATACTGGCTCGATTTAGGGCATCCATTAGAGACCCCGACTAAAGTGTTACCATGGTAGTGGATCAATTATGATTTAGGCTGCTTTTGGGTATGCAAGAAAGGCTCTGCTCTGCTTTATTTGAATTGGGGGTTGAAAAATGACCGACAATTGGAGAATGAGCTCAAAGACGCCCTAGTAGTGGAATGAAGCAAAATAACCCATTCTATGTTAGATGCAGTAATACGGTTTAACAACACAGATACTTTGTTCCCTGAAGACTTGTTTATCGGTTGCATAAAAATACACACAGGATTTGCTGCGGTATTGTTTTAATTATATCATTATTTTGTATTTCACAGCTGGAAAGATTTAAACTGTCCTTTCCGCAAGGACCCTAACACTCACTTGATTTTCTTGCCAACGCTTTTGCGTTGGAAGTCACCACAACGTCTGGATGGCGAGCGTTGCTCTAACAAGGATCTCGTCGAGATGATGTTCGAAGATGAAGGTTAAAGTCCAACACCAGGTTTATGGGAATACAAATTTATTAAGTTTAACACAACATTATTTTTTTGAAACTTATCAAAAATTCTTGCGTAATTTGTATTAAAAGTTCCGATTCATCAAAAGTTACTCTTGTATTTCTTAATCTCTACCATTACGACATGTATGTTAGTCAACTGAGCACGGGCATTTGGAGTCAACAATTTATGAAAACGATGATAGTATTGCACGAGACTTGCTAGAGCCAACTGTAGCAGTTGCGATCCAGTTAGAAGCGATGGGAATGACAACAGGACTTCACGGTTGAGCGCTTCAAGGGATTTTTTCCAATTGGCTGAGAAACTGACAACAAGTGCAAGACTTCGACGCTCCTGATTACGCAGTTCATCCATTTGTTCCTTCTCAAAGAAATGCTCACATTCCTTAACGAATTGTATAATACCACCAAAGTGGGGTGCTAGTATCTCTTCAACATACTCAGCACTGCGTGCATTTAATTGCTCACGGAATGCTTCTGCTTCTTTGGAATTATCACGTGTATGCTCCATGAGCACGCCTAATACTAAATCGTAATTGTTAATTAAGTAGATAAGCTGTTCTTTGCGATTGGGGAAAATTGCAGCCATACGCAATATGAAACATTCAACCTCATTTTGCAACTCCAACAACAAACGGCTGACAAGTTCGTTTGGAAAGTGTTCCGATATGCCAACAATTGCAGCCGAAAACTCGGCATAACGACGTGTTATCTGTGGATAGATTCAAAAGTATTTGAATGAAATTTTGGTGATAGTATAAATAATTCAAGTTTGCATTACATAATGTGGTCCCATTTCCTTATTGAACTTTGTCGGATCACAATCATGAATACTTTGTATATTCAAACGGAAAACATGTTCAAATCTTGGCCAAATAACTGCTTGTAACGAGTCCCAGTATCTGATGATGAAAGATTTGTAAAGAATTTAAATGTATTTATGAAATAACATTATGTAGAAGGTTGTTTTGGTTTTGGAGCGCCGCTTTTTACATGTTATTTATTAGATTTTGTTGGATAATTTATTGCCATTTTGAAGGTTCATTGAGCTCCTTTCGTAGAATACCTTCTCTATATTGGAAAAAACCTGGGACAAATGTTTTTCACAGTCTTCTCTTGTGTTGAACACAAAATGCAGCGACAAAAAGAGATGATAATCAAATGGAGCAATGTTGCGACTATAAGGTGGGTGCTTTAAGACATTCCATCCAAGTTTCCGGACATTTAAAGATGTATGTGGGCTTGCATTCTTCAGATAACACACAACTATCTACTTATGGACAATGCTGGCATTCTTCAAATGATCCAGTTGGTTGATGTAGGTTGTATTTGAACCAATGGGAGCTGCTGATGGATGATTACCTTCCAATCCCACCAAACACATAACAAATCCTTCCTGGGCTTGCTCGTTTGAACGAACGACATTATCGTAGGTGATACATTTTTCATCACGTCACCATTTTGTTAAAAACCGGATCCTTTTCATTGAGTTCACGCATTAATTCGCAGATGGATGTGAGGTCGATTTGGTTTTGGTTGGACAATTTATGTGGCATCTAATTAGTTCTTAACTCCATTGCAATACTTCTGTTATTCACATGCCTGACTTCATTGATTTTTTCAACTATTTTATCGACATTAGAGGTTATTGGGCATGGATACATGGATACAGAGTCTATCTTATCGTTCCGACCGACTCTAAAAAGCCAAAGAGTGACTAGTGTTTTGTATCCACCACATCATAAGTCTTGCTATGACATTCACTTGTGAGTTTCCGTATTAAAGAATTCCATATTGTACTTATGTACGTCTGTCGCTTGAGAGAAAAAAGGTAAACAAACTAAACCAATGGCACGTCGACATTTTTATCAATGTCATCTCTACATATTTGTCAAATGCTATAATACTTTATATGCTGGCCGGAAAAGCGGCAAGTCATTACAAAACAACCTTAAACCCATAATATAAAACCTTACTTGTCCAAAGCGGGAACGCAACGTTTGTGGCACATGAGTTGATAGCGAAAGATTAGCTGTATACACAGGAACATGGCAATTGCATCGTAGCAATCCTGTATAGAAGTCTCCAGATTTTTCTAAAATATACAAAATATAACAATACTAATTCACAGTTATTCATAATCATAAGAAAACATACAATCATGAGAGTTAGAGTCTTGCCCATTATTTGATTAAATAAATCTTGTGCTTGATTGCTGCGTACTATAAAGAATTCGGTCACGAAGAGATACTCCCGGCAAGCGTTATCCACTAAAGCATATTGTTCTGAACGAAAGAGCGCCTCAAAGGTATACTGTGTGTAAATTAAAGAAGTTTGTTTAAATCTTATCTGCGTCTTCCATTGAATTTACTTACTCGATTCTTAAGCTGGGCATGTGGCACTATAATCGGTGCTTCTAGTTGCTGGTTTAAAATCTCTCCACGTTTTCCGATTGTGAAAATGGTGCTTTTATGCTTTAGACTAGTAGTTTTTGAAAATATACCCTTGGATGCAGTGTCTTCAATGCCCATTAGATCGTCTTTAGTGCAAGACTCTTCAAACTTTAGGCTCGCTAAACGTGATGAGTAACTCTGTGGAAAACAAAATGATTTTAATAAGCACTCCTGAATTTATAACCATTGCACACACCTTAAAATAACTATAATAAATCTTGCTCATCGTATCAATGTATTCATTGCATATCTCTTGAGCCACCTGTCGTTCATTGGATAGTATAAACTCGAAGAAGAACTTGTGCTTTAACATTGCATTTTGCGGTATCTGATAGTTTGTCATTGGCTTGCGGAACTTATAGATTTGCTCTAGTAAATATGTACGAATCTTTGACATTGCCTTAATACGTAATTTTTGTAGTACATCGCTAACATCACTTGTTGATCTAGATTCCTTGAAGCTGAGCTCTTTTACTAGAGATAACTTGTGATTCAATACATTCAATTGTTGGCCGAAATCCTTTTCCGTTACTGGTGTTTCCATAATAATGTTTATCATTTCCTCTGACACAGCCATATCCTCAATGAATTGTGATAGTTGCGCCTTTACGGACTGTCGATTTGTCAATTGTGTTGACATGGCCACTGATTTTCGTTGCAGCTGTGTAATTTCGGTGCTTATATTGCTAAGAACACTTTGAAAATTCAACAGCATATTCTCCATGCGTTCGAGGACATCATCGCATTCATTAATTTGATTATGCAAATTGGCTATATTCTGAGATTCCGCTATATAATCCTCAATGGATTTGTTCTCCACCTCCTTAAATTCTTTTTCAATTTGACGTGAGTACTGCCGGAGATCAGTGGTGTTCTTAAGTATCTCACGTACTTCATCGTTGTCCAGTTGTTCATTCATATGTGACTCAACTTTAGACATCCTAATCACCTTCAATTTGTTTCCGTTCAATTTACTCGCATACAAAATATATAAACAAATGTAATTTTTTCTCCACGAACAAAACAATTAATCACGGGGAACTTGCGAGCAATGACGAAGTGCTGCCAGGTTGCAGAAACAATAATTACTAAAATGGTCATGACAATGTGCAATTCCCACTTCCGGTTAATTTTTTGGTGACAATTTGTGAATTGAATTTTCGAAAAACATTTTCATTGTCATTTCTATGACATATTGCGAAAACGCAACATTAGCCGGGTTCATAAGTATAACTAGCAAATTTTTAGGCAATTATATTATTTCGATAGAATTTTTCAGCTATAACAATAAAAGTGCAGAAATTTCCATTCAAATATTTTTAATTGAAGTTCAAGAAAAGTCCAATAAAAAGGTTAAAAAAGCAAAAACAGCATATTTGTTGGGGTATATGTTCATATTTATCGAATTTCTTCCACATTTGTGCAAAGGGTTGATTTGGCAGAAGCCACAACGATTGCGAATATTGACTGCATCAGATTCGTAGCTCACATCGTCATAACAAACACTAATAAGGTCTTTGGTAGATGCACTACAACTCTCATTGCTTTAAATGTGTGGTTTTTGAATTCGGTTGCGCTTTCGAGTTGTTGCTGTTGGATTTGATGGCGTTTGTGATCTTCTGGCACTTTTATTCAAAAAGTAACGAAAATCGAGCTTGGAATTCAGTGGAAAATGTTTACCATTGCTTTGTTCATTTGAATTCATTCTGAAAAAGCAATGTGTCATCCAGACTTCCACCATACAAGCATCAAAAGCTTTGGTGAATACCACTTTTTGTCTAAAAATCGGATTCTGTAATTAAATATCGAAAAGATCAATGCCACCCATTTGTCAATGTACGAAGAGACGTGGTGCATCATTCCATCGGACGTGCAGCGCACCTTTTTTGCATAGTACAAGCAGCAATCATTAGCGACAGGAATCGTTTTAAAAATGCATACAAACTTTGTTGTCACATTCGACTGATGCTTGTTTTTAAAATTCTGCTAGGGCACATTATTTATGATTTGATTCACATGAAACTCAATATAGATAATGTAACTACATATTTCATTTTTTATTTCATCAAAACTTCATTAGAATACAATATACGAAAGATCCATTTGTTATCTATTTCTATACTTGTAATCGGTTTCAATATCTGCATTTGTATATCACAAAAATATCAAAATGAATTTGACTTTGCTCAATCACCGCTTCAATCGTTCTTGATTGATTCTAGCATGATTGGCCATGTGTGGGGCATTTAACTTTTATTTTAAGAATATTGAAATAAATGGTAGTAGTGGTCAGAAGTAGAGTTGGCAAAACATCGATGTTTCCATACAAACCATCGACGCATCGACGTTTCCCATCAAAACATCATTGTTTTGACAGATCTAGTGAGAAGGGAAATTTGTAAGCAACAAAAAGGTAAATGCTACAGAACTTTATTATTTATTAAGCTCACACGTTTTTCGAATTGTGGTAAAACAAAGTTGAAACTAGGGTAGTAATGAAACTTCGCATACACCTCCGTATCTGCAGAACATCCGCAAGAAATCGTAACTTTACCTACGCATGTTTTTAACTCTCTCTCACATTACATAACATAATTTCAAAAAAAGAAAAAACTAATTGAAGACATCAACTCAAGATTTCGTGGTCTTCCAAGCAATACATTCTATTCGTAAGCTACATATTCGGACCTAAGGCACAAATTAACGTTTTTGGATGAAATTGTTAAAGACAAAGTTTAATCTGAATTATTGCTTTTAACCAAAACTGACAGACATGCTGGAAAAGAGCAGTGACGATTTGGAACATAGAAATGACACCAGAAGAATGCCTCATCATATGGAAATCATTGATAAATGAGTATAATAGCCAAAACCGGCTTCCACCAAACGAAATACTTATAATAAAAAATTTCAACCTTTTTTTTCATCGTATGTGCTTATTTGTTGTCGCTGCCAGGATCGGTTCGGTGTAACATAGTACTTATGGGTAAATTTTTCCTTTAATCAAAGGTAAACACCGATTTTTTTTTTCTTTCTTAACACACATCCGCTTCCGTGGTGATCAAACTCTGGATTCTGCCTCCGCATCCGCCTCCTCTAAAATGACTTCCGTTACAGCCCTAGTTGAAATAATAAAACTGCCAATTTGATGTTATTGATGTTTGATTTACAATTAACAGTTGAATTAGTTAATTAAATTGTAGATATGATTCAATGCATACGTGTAGATTGTTATTTTACAAAATTTATTGCCTGTGAACAACCTTATATATGACAAATAAATCAACTTACTCAATTCAATTTAGTCATTTACATATATACGAGTATGAGTAGTAGTTTGTCATGAAAAGTGAAATTCTTTGCAGACGTTTTTTTTTTATCATAATTAAAATACGCTCATTACAAAACCAACAATATAAAGTAGTTTAAATAAATATTATTGCTGTACGTAGTACGATATATGCGCGTACATATGTTAAGTTCGGTATGGAACTTCTAGTAAGAGTGACTGACGATGAATGAGAACACATGTTTAACTAATTTATTTGTGTATAAAATTCATATGAAATGAGAAAAAAAAGTAAAATAAAATGAGATAAGCTGCATATACCACCAGCTCCAATTCCAGCTCCAGAACAACAACAACATCAACAACAATAATTATGAACATTTAAAACCAACAACAACGAACAACGACAAGTAAGCTTGCTTTTTAGCACTTTGCTCGCATTTAAATATTATTGTAAGACGGCTATGATGATTCGTTTACCATATACCATATTCGTTCCCTCTACAAGTCTGATCTGGAATTTAGATTTTTCTTTGACAAAACCTGGTAAAGACGAGCCCCGACAACGAAAAAAAAAAACAAGAACTGGTCGTCAGTTATATTTTTTTACTTTTCTATGCTTCAACTGAGTTTACAATATTTTTGTTAAGTGAAAATTATTGTTAAAATTTCATGTGGACTTCACAACACATTTGCAGTCATTCAACGAGCGCGCGTCAATCCCAACGGATCGGTTGTGGTAGTGTGGTTTTTTTTTCCAATGATTTTAGAGTTTATTTCGTTGACTAGTGGATTACGTACCGTTAAATAAGGATAACATATTTTGGATTTATTTTCGAACTTCGTCATGGTCAATGTTGCATTATATGCGTTTCTTTTGACGGGATTATTCTACTTCTCGGAAGGTAGTAGAAACTGCAAATTGGATATACCATAACCAAATAAATAAAATGATATACAAAGAAATAAAGTGAAATATTAAAATAATTTAAATAGTGTAAAAAGTGATCTAAAATTACAAATCCAAGCAAATTCATTCAATTGAAAAAAGAGAAAAAAAAAGAAGATAAACAAAGAGTTCTCAGTTCAACTGTATAATTAGTTTATAGTATTCACAAAAACAGCTGCATTCTGAGAAAATAAAAATAGATTTAGATAGAAGACTTATAGTTACCCTATCATTCCGATTCAATTAAAGTTCAACTTTGATTACACTACTCAACAAATTTCCAATTTTTTATTTTATCTGAGGTCTCATTATTAGTCCTTGCCATTGATATAATAAAAAAATACGTGAATAAACACATTCTATCACATCTCCATTTGCAAATAAACAGCCATGTCTTAAATCACGAATTTAAAACAAATTATAATTTTGATTTTGATTTTTGTTTTAATTGAAACGGCATGGTTTTTTTGGAGTGACTGGCTTTCCTCTTGCACTGGGCTTGAGGGGTATCTCTAATAAGCTCCAACAGCGATCATAGCAGGCTCCCATCTTTGCTTTTTAAATGCAGCAATATCTTGGTGAAAGCGTTCTCCATGTTCGTCACTGACGGGACCCAATTTGTTAGGGAAATGTTACTGAAGGAAATGTAATTTTAGTTACATATTGCATTCCATTTTATAGTAGCAGTCCAACAAAACTTTTATTTTTTTGAGAAAATCAAATGATTTCTTGTTACCAAGGAAATTCTTTGTGACATCAATAAAAGCGTTCCATGCTTGTTTTTCAATATCATTAAGAGTGGATGTAAAGGATGAATCTTGAATTAGCTTTTTATGTCTGGACCTACGGAAACATCCTCTTTATTGTTTGCATCACAAAGCTTGGGAAACTTTTGTTTGAGAAAGTGGAACGCAGAACCGTCTTTGCCTAATTTTTTAAAAATTTTTTTACCAAAGATTCAAATTTAATGTTTTTCTGTACCACTAATAGTGAGTGACGTGATGGCTAATCTTCTTTAATAAAATGTCAAATTTTATAAGTGTCGTATAAATATGTTAAGCATCTTATCTCCACTTCCAGATGTGATATCAAGATAAAATGCGCATGTAAATCTACGCCGGCACATAGGCATTTTATTCTATTCCATGAAATAAATACATTTAATTATTCTAAAGACACAGACTTTAACGTTTGATTGCTCTTCGAGTAAATGACTTTGTATGCGATAAACGATCCATTTGTAGTATGCCTGGCTCTGAAATACCTGGACAATTGTAGTTCAATCAGTTCCATTTACTCTTTAATTGCAAGAACTTTTCTTGATCTTTTTTCCAATTTAACCTTTGACTGCTAGGTTTTCCTTGATCAAATATCACACACAGAAATTTAATCCTAGTTAAGAGATGTTCCCAGTTGATAATCGAGGTTCAATTGTATACTATATGTATTTGTAGTAAAGTTTAAGCTTGTAGGCAAAAGTATGTTAAGGATGACCTAAAGAGAATAGAAACAAACCAGTATGAGTGAAAGATATCCAATTGTATGCACAGAATAACATTGCAGAAAATGATTATTTCTTGATGGAAAAGATATTTTGATCACATAATATTCTTCATTTTTTCTCTCTTGTCTTTAGGAAAACCATGTCCACAAAAGACTCGTGCTCATCAGACTCGATGTGATGTCTATTACAAATGTACTGAGCTATCAACACCCCTAAGATCACATGTCTGGGCACCGGTTAATTGCGAAGAAGGTTTAGTTTATGAACATAATTTAAATACATGTGTGCTGCCTGGCGATGATTGGGAGTGCACACTAGCAGATGGTACACGCAATAATAATAAAAGACATAGTGAGAATTCAAAATTGGATGATGATATTGATATAGTTGGTGAACCGGAGGTTTTTCATTCAGTAAATGTAACAGAACAGCGCTTTCCAGACGATGTAAATGTGGAAATTGTGCTTGACGGGGAACTAAGTAGCGAAGAATATTATGATGATGTTGATAATGCTGATGGAAGCCAACAAGGTGGGAATGCCAGTAATCATTATGATTCAAGTGGTGATGGTGAATTGGTCGAAATGGATGGTGTACTTCTGCAGGCAGAAAATCGTGAAACTGAAGATCATCAACTGGATGAAAATAATGACTCCAATATGCATGTAGACGAACCAACAAACAAAGAAGCCATTATGGATTTGGCAGCGGAATTGAAACAAGTTAATGATGGACAGAAGCCACCAAACAGAAAATCTCCACCAGTAGATCCCAATCTGACAGCGCATCTACAACGTTTATCACAATTGATAGATGGCCTAAAGCAAACCTACCAGCAGCCGAATGATAAGGAAAATCAACAAGAATTGCGTCCGGATCAGTTGAATGCCTTCCTGGCTCATTTCAATATTAAGAATCGCTTTGATACTTTAACGCCAAGTGACAACAATTTCAAGCCGGAACGCATCTCATTAACGACATCACAGCAACCAACTACCACCAGCACCACTACGATGCCGACTTTAACACATTTGCCAATGCCAACATTGAATAAAACACGTCTTCAGGAGCATTTGACTTTAATAAATAATCTTGAACCGGAAACTAAAGTTGTTTTGGCTAATGCACTACCAAAACTATATGGTGATGAAAGTGCAGGTGGCTATTCTAATTCACAGATTGTTGTCAATCGTCCAGAGGGCTCTGTGATGTTCACATTACCCAATTATGGCCAAGAGAAACATTACTTGGAGCAGTTACAATATCAACACCAACACCAACACCAACAACAACAAATGCAGCAACAACACCAGCAACAACACCAGCAACAACAACAACAACAACAACATTTAACGCATGATTATAATGAACCAAAGATATCAGAAGAGACTTTGAAGACGGTACTGGAGCTTTCAAAGCAAATGATTGCCGCACAGAATGTGCCGAAAGTTATATCAAATCCATACTATGCGCAACCCATACTACAGCCAGTGATACTTTCTCCGCATGGTGGTCCATACACTAATTACTATGCCACAAATAACAATGCCAATTATGGTATGCAACATCAGCATCAACAACATCAACACCAATCATCTTATGGACATAGTAGCAGTGGTCATTCACATAAGAAGCCACATCATAGGCCTGGTGGTGGTGGAGGTGGATACAGCAAGCCCAGTACAACCATTATACATAACAATGTCATACCAGTTCATGTAACAACTACTAGTTCCGGGGAGAAAGAAGTACTGGATAGTTATGGTAATAGTTTGGGTCTTTATCCACCAGTACATACAGATGAGCAGTTGCAGTACAATAACAATTATGTGACCACCATTACCACAGCACGTCCATCTATTTCAGTAACAACAATGGCAACACAATATGCTGGTCAGTATCCTACACCATATGCTACGGAATTTACATTAACGACGCCACGTCCTTTCGATCATCAGCCCACACCAGATACCATTGCCACTTATTATACTCCCAGTCCTCATTTGAGTAATCACAATGTGAATCAGATTTTTCACACAGAAAACTATGCAGATATTGGTAGTTTACCAAGACCATTGAATCTGAACATGAATCGGCCTGGTCAGGGCCATGAATTTAATGGTTATGGATCAAATGCTGGCGCATTGTTTCCATCCGCAATCGATGTAAACAAGGTGAAAATACGACCTAATTCACAGAAAATCGAAAGCATGGAAGTTGTCGATGCTGACGAACTAATTAACGCCCAAAACTACGGCAACAGTAACAACGCCGGCGTACTGACCTACAGCAGCAACAACAATGAAGACATGAGCACTCAATTAGCATCGTCGTCATCGTCTTCGTCGCCGTATATAGACCACGCGCTTAAGCATCCATATATGCCTAGGCCAACACCAACAAATACCTACAGCTATGGTGCAACAAATCTGGATTTAAGCAATGCCGGCGGCTACGATAACCAATTGTCTTCACTCACGAAGTACCCGAACATGAATTCGAATAAATTGAATAAATATGGCAGCGTCGGCGGCAGCAGCAATGCTGATAATACACAATTGGTTAACTTTAATGGCAATTTCATAAGTCTTGATGTCTTCCAAAATTCCATACTGCCTCTGGTCAGTCAATCGAATAGTCTTGCTGATTTGAATAAAGTTGAGGTTATCACTTGTCAGGCTGGTGTACGTCAACCGAATATCACCGATTGTATGCGTTACTTTGTTTGCAGCAAGAAGGATGGCAAAGTCCTTAGTTACTCATGTCCTCCCTTTACGGCATTCAACTCCCAAACACGCATTTGTGATGCTCACACCTACTCGGTGTGCAATCCATTGGCTGTCATGAGCACCTATACAGTAAATGAAAATAAACGTATTCAGATGGAAGCATTCAAAGCACTCCAGGAGGCCAAGAAACGACAAGAAGCAGCTCTAAAGGCTCAAAGCATTGCAAATCTCCTACAACAATATGGCAATCCACAGAGCCATGAATCAAATGCAGATCAGGATATGCTTGGCTCATATATGCAACAGGCTGCTGCATTAGGACAAAGTGCTGCAAGTTATGTACCGTCATCAACCATACGTCCTTTGACAAGCATTTCAGCGACTCCGACCACGACATCTTCCACGGTTAAGAAACGAAAATATTATTGCAAAGAGGGTGACAAGATACCCGATCAGACATCAATAAGTAGTTACTTCATTTGCTATAAAAACGCACAAGGACAAATGAAGGGCCATAAGATGACCTGTTCGAAGAATCTACTGTTTTGTCCTAAAACAACCTTGTGTACGTTGCCTGTTAAATGTGCATGATGAGAAAGCATGATGATATTTATCTCCCTAAAAATAAGAAAAAACCAAAACAATTGTCATTTGCCACATTTGCCACTAATTTATTTATTTATTTATTTTTTTAATTAATTAATCTAATTAAAATTTACTTTAGTTGTTTTTCTTTTAGGTTATTCATTCATTTTTAGTTTTAAGTGTTGTTGTTTTCTTGTGTTACTTAAAAAAAACAAATGAAACAAAATCTATAAAGCCAAATGAAAAAAACAAAAAAATAAAGAAATAAGAAAGAAATGAAAGAAACAAAACAACATCATGATGGACTCTTTTGTTTTTATTTTTATTTTAAAATAATATAAACTATTGACATTTGCACTGGAAAGTTAGTTAGTTGCCAGTTCGCCAGTTCGGTTCGGTTCGGTTCTAAATGGGTTTCTGTGGTATGTACTCGTAGTAGTGTACTGAGTAGCAACCTTCGCATTTCACTTGCGCATTTTAATTTCTGGTTAATTACTACTTGAAGACCGACTGACCACACTATAAAGCGATTTTCGTTTAATCATTTTAAGTATCTTTACTTACATACAATAGTTTGTATATATATACTATATGTCCGTACTTAGATTCGGTTTTATATAAAGTTTCACTTTTTTATGAACTTAATCATAAAAGTTTGTGCATTTGTCATTTGTTGGTTTTTTTTAGGTTATTAAACAATTGGTTTAATGTTTTATGTATATCTGTCGTTGTTGTATAGTCGTTGTTTGGTGAGAATTGAGTTTGACATATCATCTACATTAGTACTTACTTATATATGGATATGTACAGTGATATGTGCAGATATCAAGAATGTTTCGGTAGTGTATTTTTTAATTAAAACTTCTTTACATGTTTGCTATATAAGCAATATTGATTCATATGTAGGTACTAGATGTGGGGATATGAAATAATGAAAACAATTTTGTATAAAATTTATCACTCTTTGTCAATTCCTACAATTTAAGTAATCACATGAATATCATCTCCGTAACTTCTCGTCCATATCAGGGGCGTCCTTAGCCATTGCGAGGCACCTTGTGGTTAGATTTTGCGGTGTCCTTTTCTTTGTGAAATCAGTTTTAATGATGATACTTGACGAGAAATATAAATTTATTAATAAATAAATTTGTTTATTGGACATTAACAAAGATAAGATAAACACACAAATAATAAATTATCAGGAATTCAGAAATCATGTTTGCGGCTTTTTCTAAAGCAAATGAACGTCAATTTCAATTGAAAATATCTGAAAGAGCTGAGAGTCCATCTTGTGTTGTAGTATTCCGCAGATATGTTTTAACTAGAAAAACTTCTTTCTGCAGCAGCAACTATTACAAGTGTGGTGACTATAATTCTCAGGAAAATTCGTTAAATTTTTTTCAATTATATACAATATTTCAGCACCGAAATAATATCATCGTTTCCTAGTATATACGAATAAACAAATTCAGTTCTTCATACAATTTATGTTTATCAATATCGCATGTGCCTCGTCCTGTTAAAGTTTATTTCAAGTTACCTAATATTTTTTTACTTGGGTTTAGTGATGCCATCTACCTATCACAAAAACAGGACAGATTATTTTGTAATTTTTATCTTATAAATTTATTTTTATAAATTAGATGAGTTGTATTTCCTCATCTATAAGGTCATAATCCTCTTCATCTGCGGTACTTACAAAATTTGCAGTAGCCTTATTGTTGCCCTTTGGATCGAATTAAATATCTGTCCGGAAAAAGGCTAAAATGGCATCACTGCTTGGGTTGTTGCGCGAGGCCTCTGGAGGTCGTGGCCTTGGGTGGCTGACCTGCTCGCCACCCCCAAAAGCTGCCCTGCTCCATATTTTAATTGCTTAAAACAGAAAAAACCCATTGCTACATCTTACGATAAAATACTTTTGTTAATACTTAAAATTATAGATTATATAGTGGGTTTTCAAAGATTCATATGAAATTTAAGGACAATTGATCTATTAAAAAATATGCTTCGATCCACTTGAACAGCAAAAGTCTAAATAATTTTATTTGATTGAATTGAATTGATATGAATTTTTCCTCCAAAAAAAAAAAAACTATTATATAAATTATCATGTGTTAAATATTGTAATAATAAAATTAATATAAATATTTCGCAAAATATATATATTTTTAAATGAATTGAACCCTTTTTTTAGCACCAACGCTGCACAGATGTTATTTGGAACTAAGTCGTACTATTGTACATATTTGGCCAATTAATTCAGAGAAATAAAGATCCAAACTAGTTTGATGGCATGGATAAATATTGATTCCAAGTTCCATACATTTTTTTCGATAATGTTAAGGTGTGGCTCTCCGAAAACGATTTAACTATCCGAGAAGTGTGAATTCATGTATTGCCACGTAGATTAGTCCACGGTAATGACGCAAAAGCTATTCTAAGGCTAAAAAATAAGTTTTTCTTACGTTAAAGAATTTTGATTTTTTTTGTTTTTGTGAGGTAGGGAGGAATTCTTTTGGACCTAAGTGTGAGGTGTCTCCACTTAACCTCCCACCGCATCCCCTGGGCAGTATACCTACTCCGGAACTGCTTTATGTATTACTTCAGAGTAGGTGGCCATGGCATCACTTTAAGATTAAGATTAAGAGCATTGTGCCATTGCCCTTAGAGGTCAATCTACTATTTACCAACATCTAGGTTCACCACATGTGTAGCCAGCATCATGTTATAGGCTCGTCTTTTCCCGCAAAGCGTAGCTCTACTCCTTCATCATCTCGTGCGTTTTGTTGTTTACTTGCACGGTAGGCTGTGGGCAGTCAACATGCTCCACGAACGGGGAAGGCGGAGTGGTCAGTCCCGCGACTCTTGCCGAGAGTCCCCCCGCCCCTTCAAGTGACATCTTGTTAATGGTATTGCCTTTATGCTCTACTGAGCAAGCTCAGAAGCATCCATTTCAAACTTCTTCGCCTTGAACGAACGCATCATCAGTAAAAGTATGCCTTCGCATTTATTGTCGTCAATAAAAATTGGATCTAACAATTGCTATAATACGAGATCGCTCTAAAAACTATGATACCCCGTCCCTGATTTTAAGATTGCTCAAATGTTGGGCAATTGGGCGTCTGGAGCTATCGAGGTTGTCAAAATTAAACTTTTTCTTGTCTGAAGTGACATAGTTAAGTCAAGCTAGATACACATGAGCTTGGCAAAAACTTTATCTTAGCTATTGCGCTGTACGTGTTTGAGGCTTCTCTCGAAATTACTCGTTTCTCGGCATAAGAAAGTGCACAATGTACATGTTACTTCCATATTTTGACTCATCACACAAAATTGTGGGATTCACTTTTCGCCTTTGTCGTTCCATTCAACATATAGCAGTACTCTTATATGCTTTTATTTTGGCTTTTCTGCCTCTAATAATGATTTTCCTCGAACCGTTTTACTTTAATTTCAAATTAAATAACCCAAAGTTATTATTAATAACGATTTCACACATACAAATTTACATAAAAGTAGTTTGTTGGGAGGGGTGTGCTACCTTAGTTGATTCTTAAAAAATATTTATAAATTCAATTTCATATAGTAATTTAAATTTTTATTTATTCACAATTAAAAATAGTAATAAATTAACTTTCTAAACCGTGCACTATATTAACTTCCACTGTCAACCTAGCAACATATATTCATAGGGAAGCCACGAACTAAAAAACAAACATTGTATGGACCAAATCAACATTCCAGCAGACGGAGGTGTCTTTTCATTACTATCGTTGTCCATGTCATTATTACATAGTTAATACTATAACATAATTAATTAACAATTTTTTTTAGATACTTTAATTACATAGGCCTGCAAAACTTAGCTTTTTTCTCATTTGAATATTTTTATGTAGAATCTATAGATTAGAACCTCCTGATTCTAGTCAAATATTGTATGACCTTCGTTTTTGCTGTATCACGTCACTTTTTTTATTGACGTTTGAAAATTGAGAATTGGTCAAAAATTACATGTCTAAAGTCAGTAAAAGGATATGTATTTCAAGAAAACAAAAATGCAGTTATATTTTCCAATGCATTAGAAATAATTATTGCTAAAAAAAATAAGATAGAAGAATTGGAAAGTATGTATAAAAAAAGGAATGCGAATCGGACTTGCTTGTGTCGAGAAATTGGTGGATAATAGTTTACATACAAATTTATTATTAAACATATTAAATTGAATATTAAAATTTCTGTAATTTCGGTAGGTATTACGTACTTAGTTATAGGGAAATTATTTGAAAAATCCCATGACGAAAATTTAATGAGAAAAAGAGTGTTTTCAATTTTAGAGCTGTTTTCGAAAAATTGATAAAATTGTTTACAATTTATAATATACGAGATTTACGTGCCGCCATGACTTCACCAGTTGGTGACTTTGAACCATTTGAGAATGAGAATGAAATTCTTGGTGATCAAACAATACACGACGAAGAAGAAGACAACGGCGAAGAACTATTTGGGGATAATATGGAAAACGACTATCGTCCAATGCCAGAACTCGATCACTATGATCCAGTCATGTTGGATGATGAAGAAGACTTTTCGGAAATCTCACAGGGCAAGCGTTCTGCTGCCGAATCAGAAATGCGGCGACGTGATCGTGCTAAAGTAATCCACCGTGATGATCGTGATCATTCCGATAATGAAGACGATGTGGGACCACGTGAATAGTGAATAACAAATACCTGTTTTGGTGAATGTCAAAAAAGTGTTGCTGTCTTTAGTGAATGACAAATATGGATAATTAATGATAATAATCATAATTTCTTTTATTATTGAATCAATTATTTATGTACATGCAAACCTTTCTAAGGAAATTCTTTAATTAACAGTGCAAACCTTATCAAAATACGTTGAAGTAATCAGCATTCTAAGTTCTTGAAATTTCGACTTTGCTTTATACTATGTAAAGATGATCGAAACCTTAGAGCAAAAAAAATATTCTAAACTTTTTAACTGCCGTTGCTGATGTTTAACTGATTCTTCGATTTGGAGCATATTTTTGCCTTGTTTGGTACTTGATTATTAACGACTACTCGACATTTGAATCGGATGCTCGTGGGGGACCGTTCTCCATTAGTTGGATAGAGGGCATATGACAGATATATGAATAATAAATTTTAATAAAAACTCCTGTAACCTTTTTATGACTACGAGGGCAGTAAAAAAAGTACTTGTCTTAGGATATTGTTAGCTTCGCTAAATTTTTATCTAATTAAAACCATTGTGGTGTGCGGGTTCCATCAACAGTACAATATTTTTTTAAAGGGAATATCCAATATAGAAAAACGTTATAAATAAAATATATTTCACACAAAGTAAAAATGTAAATAAATATATACTAATTATTATATATTTTGTATTATCCAATATATTGGCCCTGGCTTTCTACACAATTTGTCCATCTTTTAGGCAATTTATGGATGCCATTCCAAAAGAAAGTTTTATCCATTCTCCAAGCCATTCTTCCTCGATGAAGTGCTTTGCAATGCTGCTCAGCAGTTTCGTGTCCGATCGATGAAAACAACTGATAATCTGAAGCAGCCAAGTCTGGTGAATACGGCAGGTGGGGTAAGAGTTCCCAACCAAGAGCGAAAATGGTGTATTTGACCAGATTGGCCGAATGTGCTGCAAAATGACAAAATTAGCGCGGAACCCATTTTATATCTTTTTTGTGGCTCTCAGGCGTTCGGAAAAGGGTTTCTAAATGACATTCAATTGCTCTGCCATCTTTTTTTTTTGTGTGTGTGCATAGTCTGCATCCAATTATCCTTGCAATTCGACATATTCAAATTTTTTTGGTTGATTTTCTTGTTGACTTTGAAATCACCGCTTTTGAATTGTTCAAACCAGCGTTTACAAGTATTGACGATTGGAGCAACCTTGCCGTAAATTTCCAAAAGCATTCGATGATTTTCCAATGCTTTTCTCTTTTGATTGAACAACAAAATCAGCAGTTGCCTCAAATGCTCTTTATTGGCTTCAAATGCCGACATGTTTACCATCGAAAAAAAGTATGATACTAACTTGTAAACAAAGAAAGGAATATCGTATATTGTAGCGGGTGATTATACCTTTAAAATATCACTTTAGGTTTGACATAAAAATGAATGAGCTTTCCTATCTTTTTGAAGAAAAACGACATTTTAAACTTCTACACCTGGTAGTATTGTATTTACAACTCTTATAGTAAATACGACATAGGTTGTCATTTAAAACAAAGAATTTGTTAAAAATAATTACTATTGTAAGCATCTATATATGTCTAATTCTTGGCTTAGAGATACTAGATTTCTAAATTTTTAGTTTCTGTTGCATTGTAAAATAAAAATGCTATAAGTTCTACGTGACAAAGAGGCTTAATTGTTATTGTAACAAGGTCATTAAGAAATTGTTGACATTTCACACAAACAGCAGGCAACTCCACTAGTTTAGCAGTTTGATAAGTCAATCTCTTTTAGATACTTTACTATAATACATACTACCAAAAATATGAAATGTTAAGTGAGTGTTTTTATTCACATCAAAATATGAAGTCGAGGTTCAACTGAAATTCCATTTTTTTAATGCATTTCAACTATTAAAGTGAACTTAACAAATTGTACAATAATAAAAGTAGAAAAGTGATAGTTTTTATTTTTTATTTTTAGTGAGGTGGGGGTTTGTACAAGTACTTGGTATATAAAGCAAATCTTTTAGAAATCTGCACAAACTCACTTTCTCCTTCGATACTGTTCAGGTGTAGTTATTTATTCATTCATATGCAACTATTGTATCTACAATCATATTTAGCAGGTCTACTTTTTCGGATACTCTATGTTAATTAGTTAAATATTTGTTTAAATAAATACAAAACTACAAGATATTCGTGCCTTTGTCATTCACCCATAAATTTATTCACTCTCTCACTTTTACCATAGCACAACTATGGTAGAGAGTATACAACATTTTTGATTAATGTTTTCTGAGATCAAGTTATATAAAGAAATATTATGGTAGTAGAAATAATTTCTTATTTTGTTATTGTTGTTTTAATGCGCTTGCGTAACCGTTTAATGCATCAACGAAGTTCATTAACACTTAAAAACGGCAATTTTTATTGTCTGTAGATTACTAATATACGTATACCATAAACTCTATAAATATCCAACCCTGTTTTTTCAGTTAGTTGAGCTTGTGGGTAAGTTTATGTAAGTGCTGGGGCGCTAACAAAGCTTTGTCTTTGTGAATAAAAATAGAAAGAAAAACAAATTTCTTTAAAATTCGCATTGCAAAAATATTTATTACCGGTTTAATTTAATTGCCCAGGTAAGATACATACTATGTTAGATATGTTTTCAGAACTGGAACCAAATCAGAAAAAAATAAAACAAAAATAAAATACACAGTTCATATCTTGGTTCCACTAAAGATTTAATTCCCTTGAGACGTAAATACATACTTAGACTGCTCTAGTAAGTTTTGATTAACAGTTGATATCAATGCTTACTTTGGACTGCAATGAATATTTTTAAGGTTCTGAAAGAGTGGATTCAATTCTTACCTGTATGATGTAAATTAAATAACGTTAATAAACAAGCATCGCAGGATTATAAATAGTTTTGAATTAAACAACAGTCTTTAATTGTGAATGTTTATTAATTAATTAAAAAAAAAATTAATTTTTATCAAGGGCAACGTAGTCTTCTTTTCGCTTTAGCTTAGTTCAGAATTTTTAAAATTTTTGTAGCCCTTCCAAATAATAGGGGCTCTCATGTTTTCTTGTTTCAGTGATGTCAACTTCATTCGACAATCTTTTACCGCCGAGCTATTTCTTAAGGTTTAGAAATAAGAAATAGTCGACGGGGGCTAAATGTGGAGTATATGCTGGTTGGGGTAGCAGTTCGTAGCCCAATTTATGTATTTTTGAAAAGGGGGGAAAACACACTTGTACACCCATGCATTCCAAAAAAACTGACGCCATGACCTTGTTGTGATGGTGCAGAGTCCTCATAGTATGTATTTATGAAGCCTTTGCTAGCTGATAGTTTTTTTTACGAAAAAACAATGTTTGATGAGCACACAAAATCCACTTTTTTCCATTTTTGTAGTCTATTAACAGATGGTAGTTCAAACTTAATCTGATTAATGACAAAAAATCATAATCAAAAAATTTGTATTAAGATGATGATTAATTAAATCATGATTAATTTAATCTGATTATTTAAAAAACAATCAATTAATGGACGCGTTCAGCAGGACCAATCGCTGACCTTTTTCCGATTACTTAGTAAGCACTGACTGATTTGACTTTTCTGAACGCAGTGCTGACTACTTGTAAAATTATGGCGTTGTAAAATGTCCGGCTTCGAAATCTGACGCAATTTAATATGCGGCTTGGGAGCGTTGCACAGAAACAGCTGAGAAAGAGGCAACAATGGATGACAATTTTGTCTACAATTAAGATATTCTCTATTCGCCTCATCTTTGAAACACATATTAACAACATAAATAAATATTCCTAATCAAGTCTGGTCCCTGTACTTTGCTAATTCTTCCCCTATCTTTCTTAACTCTCCCTTTCAAATTATCCTTAAAATAGCCTTTTTATTTATTTGTTTACAAACCAAGTTGATTGAATTTGATTATAAATTTAACTACTCGGGTATTTCCGAAAAATTCACTGACTTATCTTTTGATTTTTTTTTTTGGTTTGTTTAATTACACTGTGTGACAAAAAAAAAACATACATTAAAGTACCATCTATATATGTACAGCTATGTATGACCCCTATGAATTCCAAAAATACTGGACCGATGAAATTTTCAGGGAAACTCAAGCTGGAAGAGTGTTCCTTTGAAGTTTGATGTTTCATCAAAATCGGTCCAGTAGCTTCGGAATAAATAAAGTACAATATCTTTTCATATCATATCTTTTAAAACCAATAAATCGTGTTAGAAGAAAACATTTTCGTAATTTTTTCTTTTTTTTTTTTTGTCACACAATGTTATAATTTTAAAACAAGCGAACGCGTTAAGCGAGCAAAATAGCAAACGGGTGAACAAAGAAAAAAAACAGAAAGAAGGTTATATGTACATAATGCTCTTCACGCTCCTGCATGCAGAAATATTATATGAACGATTTGACTATCGTTTAGGCTAGAGTCAGTATTCATACTAATTTCAATACACCAATAGTCACATGTAGATGGCGCATGACTATTGGTATGAAATATACATATTTCACATGCAGATTGCGCTTGGCTATGGTGCATTGAGTACACATATGCGGAATTATAAGATCCAGCAATCCAAGGATCATGAAATTTATATTTATTTATACTTATATTCATTAAATAATAAGAATATTAATGTGAATTGGAGTTTGTATGGGAAGTACCCCTCCTGGTAATCATACGATCTTGAAATTTAATTGGTTGGTAGCTAAATCCAACCGTATCATCGAGCTGACCAAGAGTATATACATAAGTATGTATACTTTATGGGGTCTGAGATGTCTCCTTCAAGAGTGTAACAATATTCAAAATAATAATGATTTACGATGCGATCAAAAAGAAATACAAACGATACGAGCGGACTGCTTCACATCCCTCGTATTATATATCTTGAGATGTAAAGAACTACATATATTTACATTTTTGAGTTTTTGCTATCGAGACACAATAATGAAACAACACAATATTAAGGTTTCTGAGTGTGTGGTGATACACCAATAACTTAATATTCTGGATCGAAAATAGTTGATAAAAAATGTTTTAGAGTGAAGACTATTTTGTGTTTAAGTACAAAATTTTTAGTCTTCAGATTTTATTGCATGAGACATTTGCAAATATTTAAAGTATGTAGTATCATTAGGATTTCTAACCCTCCCGAAATGCTCGGGAGTTTCCGGGAACAATGTTCTACCACCCGAGCTCCCAGTCCACAATATTTTCTCCATTTTTTTCTGAAACAAAATTAATATCCAATAATAAAATAACACACACACTTGGCTTGTTAGCCGACAGGTTAACAGGCACTGTAATTCACGACAGTATGAAAACAAACCCACAGAACTGAAAGACTGATCAATTTTATGGCAAATCTGCCATGGATTTATTAAAGCATTTTGATGAAAAAATTCAAAAATGATGCCAATAAAATTTTTATTGCTTGTTTAAACTATTTACAAAAGTGGTATAACTTTGAAGATCCGAAATATCAAACGACGATGATTTTGTCTTTTAAAGAACCAATCACATGGTCAGGCTTTACTAGACTACAAAAAGTTTGTACGATGAGGTAGTAATTGGAATAGGATTGAAGAGAATCGAGTCGATTTACGCTGGTTAGACTTCTTAGCGAAATCAAAAGACCGAAATCCCTGCCCTGAATTAATAAAGCTTGTCACGTTTGTTCTCTCTATTGCTGTCTCTGTTTCTTGCGAGCGCGTATTTAGCATGATGGAACAAGTGTGGAGCAAGGAACGAATGAACAGGATGAACAAATCGTTAGTAAAAGCTAAGTTGCAAAAACCATGAAATACTATTAAATACTTGTCGAAAACAATGTTAATAAAAATTAACAAATATTTACGAACTTCAGGCCTACCTAACCAAGGACTTATTAAAATTCTCCCTGGTTGGATTTGTCTAGAGTTGGTAACCATAAGTATCATACAGTATTTCTTAATATAAATATTGTGTTCAATTGTCTGCAATGATGATCTAAACGAATTTTTCATCCAAAATCTCTCTAGTTCAAGGAAATCACGTTCATCTTATTCGAAATGAAGGGATGACTTGCTGTCGACCCCCGAATGTATTGGGTGTATGCATATGATTCCGCCCTTTCCGATAGTTTCGCTAGTATCGCCGCTTACACTTGCACACTAAAATACTAATACTTGCATTCGATAGTGCCTTCTATCAGCTGTTAAACACAGTGTATAACATTCGGTGGAAGCATAAACAACAAATATTTCTAACTCATTGAAAATGTCGAGTTTTATCCCAAGTAAACATCATTTGCGGGAGGTTTTATTGCACTATTTTGTTGCAAAGAAAAGTGCAGCGGAAACTTATCGTTTGCTTGCTGATGTTTACGGTGAGCATGCTCCATCGAATACAACTTGCAAAGAATGGTTTCGACGATTTAAAAATGATGATTTTGACATTGAGGACAGAGAACATGGAAAACCACCCAAAAAATTTGAAGATGCTGAATTGGAAGATTTATTGACCGAAGATTGTTGTCAAACACAATCAGAATTGGCAACAACATTAAATGTTGATCAATCAACTATTTCAAGACGTTTGCAAGCAATGGGAATGGTTCAAAAAGTCAATAACTGGGTGCCACATGAATTGAAAGACCGAGACATCGAACGTCGCAAAACCATTTGTGAAATGCTGCTTCAAAGACAAAAAAGAAAAGGTTTTTTGCATCGGATAATCACGGGAGATGAAAAATGGATATATTACGAGAATCCTAAACGCAAAAAATCTTGGCTGAAGCCAGGTGAGGCCGGCCCATCACAGCCAAAGAAAAATATTCATTGTACCAAGGTTATGCTCTGTATTTGGTGGGATCAGAAAGGTGTTGTGCACTATGAGTTGCTGAAACCGTCTGATACTATCACTGGCGATGTTTACAGACGACAACTAATGCGGTTGAAGGTAGCTATAGAAGAAAAACGACCGGAATGGGTGAATAGGCATGACAAATTAATTCTTCAACATGACAACGCCAGACCGCATACGGCAAATGTTGTGAAAACATATTTAAATGGACAAGACTGGGAAGTGCTACCCCACCCGCCATATTCACCAGATATAGCCCCTTCAGATTTTCATTTATTTCGAAGGATGCAGTCTGATCTTACGGGAGAGCGATTCACTTCTTATGAAGATATCAAAATTTGGCTTCATAATTGGATTGCCTCAAAAGACCAGGACTTCTTTATGCAAGGAATCCGTAAATTGCCTAAAAGATGGGCAAAGGTTGTAGCTGCAGATGGGGCATACTTTGAATAAATAAATTTTCCTTTTTCTAAACAAGCAAATTTGTTTTGTTTTCACAAAAAAGGGCGGAATCATATGCATAAAATAAATTCCAAAAAATTAAATACGAGTATTATACTTATGTAATTCAATTCAATTTATCCTCATTGTTTATTTTCTTTTATCAGTATGCAGTATGCATTTTCAATGATTTCAACAGATCATAATCAATCAATTTATAATTAAATTTCTTAGTTTGGTTTTAACAGCATTTAAAACTACAATTTATTATTACGAGTATTTAAACATTGCTTTTAGTTTTCTTTTTTAAATATTAATTATGAAATAGTTTTTTATTGCTATTTATTATTTGGCGCACAAAACGCGTCAGAAAATATTTATTCATTTTTGGTTTTTTCTTAAAATTTCTTTCTTTCAGTTGTTATAATTTTTATTTTTGTTTTTATTTTTCTTTAAGAATACTAGTATTTAATAACAATAACGAATGACCATATGACAGTATCTAGTATTTTATATGTATCTAAAGAGTTTATGAAAAATACACGTGGGAATGTCATCTGTTGTTTTATGTTTTTGTTTATATTTTTGAAATCGCTTCCATTAGTTTGTTATATAGAATTTAGTTTTTTTTTATAGTATATTTAAATATAATTAATAAAAATACGCTTAGGTTGCATTAATAACACAATTATCACAATCTTTTGATGATATATTGATCATTGATTCAAATTTATTGCTCTGCTTTTGTTTGTTTTGTTTTTTTTTTTATTTTAATATTATTGTATTTAAATAGTATCTTTGTTGTATTAATCTTATATTGAACAACGCAAAGATTTTCAACATACCTCACCAATTCAAATTTCGATTGGTGTTTGTAGCTACTACAATATATTGGCCAGGAGCCTAATGAAAGCATTTATCTCTACTACACAAACATTACATACTAAATTTTAGTATTTATTACGATTAAAAGAGAAGGAACACAGTAACTGCCTGCTGTCGATTTGCTTAGGGTGTGGCATTATCTTTTTACAACATTTAAACCATGCCAAAGCCTTCGCTGCCCTCCGAAATAGCCAAAAGTAAAGATTTTTCAAATTGTTCATAGCTCTCATAATCGGGCAAGCAGAGTTGATTGAAACTAAAATTAAAGAATTTGTATGATCATGAAAAATTGTCTGTTAGTCAGTTTTTATTACTCACCAAGTGTGCGCCGTTGGAAGATTGCCAAATGTTGGCGCTGCTGTTATTTGAAACTGTGGATTCAGCTCTTGAAAACCCCCTGGTGGTAGTTGAGAACAACCTGTGGTGAATTGTAGTAGACGAGCCATTTCGGTTTGGCTGAAATTGCTTACACCCGCCCAGAACCAGGCAAGAACACGACGAAACTCAGCAGAATTTCCATTGGCAATGTGATGAGCCTTGAAATCAGCTATCGAATACTCGCCAGTGCCGCACATCAATAGCTACACACCATAAGTTACATAAGTATGATAAATGGATCAATTGTTAAAAGTATCTCAACTCATACTAACCTCCAGTTCATTCTCGTCAAATATGCTTAACAAATTGTCAGGTATAATAGAATTTAAGCCTTTAAGGAAACTATCCACTTCATCTTTAACACTATTGCAAAGACGCTGCTGTGCTAAAGAATCCAAATATTGATTCTTTGTGGCATTAGTTACACGTGTCTTGGCGCCATTCGGTATTAACTCAACAGTTTTACTCAGCTGGCCACTGGAATCGTAGATTTCTTCAACAAAATACAACTCGAGTGTGTCGGTAATGTCCAGGTCTGTGTCAAGTATATACTTGATTTTCGATAGATACAAATCTGGATCATCTTGTTCAAAATACTATTTAAAAGAATAATTATTGGTTTGAGAACTTAAAAAGATCGGATGTATCTAAGTATTGTGCTTACTTTATAGTGTACACGTAGGCCAATTAATTGGGCCAGAAATGAACGACTAAAGCGAGCCCGCACCAATTGTCGATAGCTGCCACCCAGAGCGCTCTCAAACAAACATTTTCCTACAATTTTGCCAGCAAATTCGAAATGTTTGAGCTTTAAGTGAGCCGGTCGATTAGGATTTGGATGCACAAGTGCCTGATGTTTGTCATGAAACGTGCAAAAGAGTCCGCCGCGTGCATCAAACAATGCACTGCAGATTAATTCGAACCATTCTCGCCTCAAGCCACCCCAATCGATGCCCTGTTCGCCTTGAAAGGTTACCTCAAAATTGGCACACCAATCCATTACACAAAATCCTTTTGTCCATTTCATGCTGCTCTCAAGTAACTTATCTCGTTGTACCTTCACCGAGAGTTTTTCATGATAATAGCTTGCATGATGTTTGCGTACTTCATGGTAGAAAAAATCCTGTTTGTCTTTGAACGTTTCCGAGCCACCAATGTTTTTAAGCAGGAAATGCGTGAATGTCGCGGCAATAATATTTCGGTCCTTTGAAGCCAATTCGATTTTTGGCTGTGCACCATCATCAATTATGAATACAGGGCCATGTACCTGCGTGACAAGATGCGGCAAAAAGTGAAATTTCGTTGAAGGACACAAACGGAAAGTGGCAATGCGCTTCGGTATGAATTTCAATATCATCTCCTTGATGGTAACCTGAAAGATTAATGAATTCTGTTTTTGGTAAAATTCGCAGTCACAATATATTTGAATGACATGCCGGTGACTCACTTGTTTGGGTCCAACATAGCAAAGAACTTTGCGCGGTTTGCTTTTTGTCGAACCGAAAATGCTTAGTAGTTTGGCTTCGTAGCAAATATTGTGCTTACGTGAAGCAATGTTCTTGTGCACCAATGTTGTATCGCTACCTAATTATGAGATGTAATTTGATAAAATTTTTATGTCTGATTTGTGAAGATACTCACTACTCAAAACAATGATATCGAAATCACCATTTGGCAATTTTTGCTCCAGGTAACTTATGACTGCGCGCAGACATAAAGGCTCCGGAAAGAGAGCCGTCACGGAAACACGTGCATTCACCCGATCATAATTGAATGCAATGGCATGATGTAACTTTGCTAGCGGTTCACCATTCAAGTCAAAAACCTCAACGCGATAGCCCTATGGCAAGGAATAATTTAATTGAATAAAAATTGTATTTTTTCCTGTTTTTTGTTTACTTACGCTTACGGCTTCATCGGTCTCCTCGAATAAGCATGCATTGCCATATTCATCGCGTGGTTCGATGTGCATCAAAGTGGGTGCACCGGCACAGCAAATAACGGTGCTAGCTGGACGTATGAAACGCGAACGGCGTGCATCAATTGGTCCCGGTAAAAAAGTTTTCGTAAATGGTGAACCACCAATGTGGCTGGAACCGATTAAAACGGATATTTTATATTGGCCTGCAGTGCGTACAGTGAATTTGACTTTGGCAATATTTGCGTTATTGGGATCGGTTGATGAGCCCAATTCACTAATGGTAACTACCTACAATATAATAAAGTGTTGATTATTACTGCAATGTGATACTGCAATGTGCAATGCTTACTTTACGTGTGCCCTCGGTGACTTCGACAAAAAACTGATCAGTATCGCAGATGGGATAGGGTTGTCCATTGCGCTGATAGAAACGCACAACAAAGCACATTGTTCCGCCGACAGCGGATGGATCCTTCCAATCCCAATGTACTTTGCAATTGGCAGGCAGTAAATATTTGCCTGTAACATATTGAAGCAATGAATGACGTGCCTCAGGGGCTAACGATGGTTGTGTCATGGCAGCCAGTGTAACAAGACCCGCTACTGAGACAGAAACTACCAACATGCCACCCCATGTCCATGCGTCCTGATGTTGACTCGATTTGACAACGGTAGACCAAAGTTGCGCCTTTAAGGCATCCAATTGTGCCTTAGATGTGGGCAGATTTTGACGAGCCTGTGACCAGATTTGCCAATCTTTGCCAAGTATTTTGCTGGCACGTGAATCCTCCAGCCAATAGACGTCCTCCAGCGAGGCAACCTCAACGGCTAACAAACGTTGATAGTGATGTTGGAGACGATGGTCACGTAACCATTCGCGCAATATAAGTTTTTGTTGCAAGTGGAGTGCGGCACGTTGTAATCGTTGCTCGTCACCTGGTGGCAGTTCTGGTAAGCGTTCTGGATCCCCGCAACTAGATAGTGATGAAATGCCTAGAAAAAAAAAAATAGAATAATATATAAAATATTGTGTAAATAATTTTTGGCAAGTCGTAGCAGAAGTTTTTCGAAATTAATTGAGTTAAATTGCTTCTCTGACGCGAAATAAATTTTCAAGCGAACTTTTTCCTTACACTTCATCGAACTCCGAGCTAAGAACGACTCATTTTCCATGTTAACTGAAATGATTTTACGAATCGTTCATAAAGTTTTCATGTCATCATCAATGCCATATTCTGGCACTGCATACTAGTAGGCAGGCACTCATCAATCATCGATAACAAAGACAGAGTTGTTGTATGAGCGCTTGGAAGTAATAAGTTTTCCAACTTTCCCATCACAGAGACTAAAGAGTTCAGTAAGCAATTTTGCCACCCACTCATAAGAATTTGGTCGTTAGTGGAGCACATGGCGCCGAGCCAATAAAAATAAACTTGATGGAATGGTATCTAAAATTACATTTCAACTAATTTGGCCAACTTGGTCTACCAAAAATGGTAAAACGTAAAAAACATACAATTTGAATACATGCTTTCCTTCATTTCATTACGTTTTACTAGAGAGACTCAGGCCCAGCCCATTCCAATGAGTGCCGAACAAACAACTAACTACAATACTATGTAGTACACGTATAAACGTCAATCAATTATTATTCAATTTCTATAACGATACAATTTCGATTCGGACTACAAACAATAACAGCAACAGCGATATGCTAGGAACTAGCGAACTAAATTTTTCATGGCAAACGACATTCAATGCGGCTTATCGCGACACTTAAATCTTGACTAGGACTACAACGATGATGATGATGATGACGATGACGACGATAAATTTAACTTAACCTAACCAGCCAGCCAGAGGCAACATTTCCGGTTTACCAACTTGGGCATGTTTACGGTTGCGGTTGCACTGATTTTAGGTATGAGTTTCGCATTCAAAGTTTTATGTTACGTTATTTTTTCGGTTGTCACTCACATTGAGTATTTTTATAAAATTTTCTACCTACTTATGTATGCTTTATGGGAACTGTCTATACGTTTGTGCATTGGTATTGAATTTGGATTTTTCGGATCATATAATACCAATTTACTCTTTCTGAACTAAAACAAAATACGATCAATTGAAATGTTTTAAGAAGTTTCTCAGCCAAGAAAATCATTCTATCGGTTTTTAGTATCGGAAACAAATAATCTTCAATTAAAAAGGTCAATGTGGCGTGTTTTCTAAAGTTCTAAGGCAGAAATACTTCGTAAGAACACCGAAAACGATAGGCCAAAGTTTAATATTAAATAATATTTTTTCAGTTATTTTATCATTCTTAAGGCTGGAACGGAATGGTGAAGCTGAGTCTGAAACCTGTCAAATAATCAAATGCAGCTGTTTGTATGCTGAGTCTGAAGCTGAGGTGATTCACATTTGAATTGAATCTAACTCGAAGTGATTCAAATTTGAATTGATTCAAACTGAAAGAAAGTCGGAATTTTCGGTTCGAGTAAATAATAGAGTGCACTCGAAAATTTTATACTCGTTGTAGTTCTCTGATCTGAACGAACACAATGTGAAGCTGAGTCTGAAGTTGTGAATTCAAAGTAGGTTTCAAATCATCTGTCTCTGAAATGACAAACACAGCTGACTGGGATTCAACATAAAAACAAAAATGGATGAAAACATATCGGAGTTGATTGAATTTGATTTTTTTTTCTTTGCAGAAGCATATTTATATCCTACGTATATTATTTTTAGCGCTTACGCCAAAAAATAGCTTTTCTTCTTTTATTCATATGCATTTATTGGGTTGTCCAACGAATTGATAAAATTTTAACAATGAACATTTTTAGTTCATTAAAAAATGTTTTTTATTTGGAAGGAACCATTTAGTTTAAACTTGACATGTTGAGGTTCGATCGGATAATTGGATGTGAATATAAAAGAGAAGAGTTTAAAACAAGCTGAAATACCCTTTATATTTAACTACATTAGTTTTCTTAGTTCCTGATTGATTCGTACCAATTTCTGAACATTGTGTTACCTCAATTTTTCCTGATGATACTACCATCTACAGCTTTGTTTCGATTAAGAAAGGCGATCTAAATAATCATACAACTTACTTTAGAAATTGGGAAATCAATTTGAATGTAAGTAAAACGAGAGCCGTATTCTTTACTAAGAAGCTTAAGGCTTGCTACCTACTAAGTTCCAACCTTGTAGTTGACACAAAAAGTGTTCCATGGGTAAACAAAATAAAATACCTCGATTTACATTTAGAAACAAACCTAACATTCAATTATTATGTAGCCAAAACGAGAAAAAAGAAAATTCTCTGCACAAAACTAATTTTACATTCGTCCCATGTGTCCTACTGATTCTTTTAATCCTAACCTTAGGCTAGAGCGATTAAGAATCGGTAAATAGTATTAAGTAAGTTAAGTTTTATTTAAATTTTCATTTAAGATTTTTTGTTCTTTCCCAATTTTCCATACAATGAATATATTAAGCAAATATATATTTATGTATAAAAAAAAACCCTATTGTATATTTCTATCTCTTCTCTATATATATTATGTATATAAAAATGAATCGCTAAAAGTGTTGGTAAGCGCTAAACTCGAGAACGGCTGAACCGAGTTTGATGAAATTTTTATTGTTGTACTTATTGGGTCAAGTGGATGGTTATAAGCTACCCGGTAGGTGGCGTATTTTTGGATATACAGTCGTCGGAAGCTTAGCAAATCACGCCTGGTACGCTAGTACTACATATAATTCAGTTGTAAAGTTAATGTGAGCTCACTATGTATTTACAGTTATATTTGCAAGAATAGAAACTAAGTTGCATATTAAGGAGATAAATAAAGAAAAAAAATATACCCTGGACAAATCGTCAATTGGTGTTTAAGTGAGTTTAATTTATCGGACAACTTTTTCAAAGGTTTCCAACAACAATTTGCTTGAAATTAAATTCAATTCAATCAATCCAAATTGTCCAGTCTATTTAAATTGATAGTCTTTGCTAACAATAACTATCGTAGAAAGGAACAATTGACTAAATAGAAAAAAGTAGTTTTCTATTGTATTTGTAATTTGATTTATCCTGAGGTCGTTATCCCCTGGGGATAGCGTTCTTAAAGTGATGAGGAGATCAGTAAATTTGGTGATCCAGAGAGCAGTACCGGCGCCAGAGTAGCTACTGGTAGCGCCTCCCAAAGTAAGGTCGATGCAGAAGTTCGAAGCTAAAAGCAATTTACAACGAATCGGCGTCTCTTACTATAGGTACGGCTGAAAGCGGATGCCTGTACTAGCATCAATAAAGTACTCTCGTACACTATATAAACGTTTAATGGTAGAATTTAATTTCTTGTGCATAAAATTTGTTATGCTTCAGTTCGCTGTTTATCTTTACGTTTACATGGAACTCCGAAGTATTTTTATTTCCGATGGATGACTCATCAAATTTTAACTTAAACATGCCATTTCTATTATCAATAGAGAATCTAGAAGTAGTTTCAGAACAATCCATTGAGAACCCTGCTCGAATTCTAACAAATATATTCAAATGCAACAAGAGTTGCGACATTTTCGTTTGCGTGTTTGACATTCAAAAACAATTTTATGTATTTCATGCCATATTCTCACACTCTTCACTTTGTGTAGGATTTCTTATTCGTGACGCAGTTCCAAAGTTAACTTTCTTCATTGCTGCGAACCTTACAATCTGCTCATATGTCGTTATTATACTTAGTACAACGACTTAGTACTCCTGCCTGTCTCAGCACTGTTACGACAAATACTTTTGCGAACGTGAGGATTGCAAACAATGAAAGGCAACTTTGAATGCTACTATAAATATCAATAACCTTAATGTATTCGAATATTTATATATAAAACTGCACGCACACTCATTCATATGTCAAAAACATACACACCTTTATAATTAAATAATTTGTTGAAGGTAAAGTTTTGGATATTACAACTCCCCTTATTGTGAGGGTATCCTTTGGAATGGTTCTTTGTAAGTGCAAATTGGAAATCTTTAATGAAACAAACTTCGTTTATTTATTTAAAATTCATAAATGCGAGTTTGAAGAAATGCAAGGACAGAATAGATTGGGTGGGGCTTCACCTACAACAAAATGGGCGTGTTGCTATAAAAGCGTTATAATGATTAGTAGTCAAGTTGCATATGCATTGCATAACTTCAAAAAGGTCAATTTATGCTAATAAAACAAAAATATTCACCTTTTACACAAACTAAGTTTATATAGAGAAATTAACAATTGTGGCGACTTCTTTTAGCAACCTAAATTTCACCAACAAGGCGCCTTGTAATTCTTTTCGAATTTGTTAATATGATTCGTTGTCATTACGAAATGTCCAAAATGAAGTGCAACTTCGCGCAACTTTTCAAAACATTCTACTTTTTAGCCACTATGTCGGTATGCAGGCGCTCACTTTTTTTAGGTTGGCATGACGGGTAAGAAATTTTCGGTATTAGAGGACTTTGTTTTCTCAATTGTCATTGACAAAAATAAATATACCGAGGAAGAGTGCAATGCCATTAACAAACAATTGAGAAGATTTTGTAGTAAACTGGTTGAAAAGTGGAAAGGGTGCCAGAAGAAGTAGAAGCTTACCAACAAATAAACAACTATGATTTCGGACTATCTACCCTGCTTGGATTCAGAGATTCGTGTTTATTATACACATTTCCTATCGACTTCCAATCAATAAATGCCAGGTTCAAGGCATTGACAAGAGCATAGTTGAAAAAAAGTTTATGAATAATGGCTTTATTGGCGTATATTCCAATGCAAAGTTCGGGAAACATGAATTATGGCAATACCTCTAGAAGATTTTTTGCAAATTGCCAATTGTCTTCCCAAATAATCAGCGTAAATAAAAACTTCATTCGCAGATTTTAATTTTACGCTCCATGGCTTCCGGCTTCGCGGTGAATGAAGATGCATTTCGTCTGTACGCATTACAAACCGCTGGATTGAATCACGTTGATTAATTAGCACTTTTCGGAAAATCCGACTCATTCTTCGAATAAAGACAATATTTTAGATACTGAGATGAAATGGAGTGAATAATTGGGTTCTATTCCAGGACAAATGTAATCTTAAAGGTAACTTCATTATTTTTCAAGATAGCCGCTGAATTGTCCCATTTGCACCGTCGAAGATATACTAAATGTAGCTCACGTTCTTCGACACTTTCAGTGGACATACTCTGCGAAGCACGCCGTCATTGATCTTCTAGACTAATTTGCTATACATCTTACTAACTTATCTAAGGGGTCAAATTGAAGGCAACGTTTCTTGACTCGGTAAAATTCGAGAATCCTGGTTGTGAAGATTTTCTTCGATATTCTTTTAAAATGAATCATTTTTACACTTTTACATGCAAAAGTGTTTCCAACACGAAGTGTAGATATTTCATAATTTATTACTTATTAAAATTGGTTGTCCCTTTTTTCATCAGAGCGCAACCGCACTTCATTTCGTGTAATCCCTACACATGTGTTGTTGTTTCTTTCATTAAAGGTGAGCAAATTTTTTAAAATGTTATTTTTCGTGTTCATGCACATATTTGGTCACCATATTAACTCAACATGTGTAGATGATGTGAGACACACATAAAACTTTACTTAGCTAAAATTTAAACTTTTGGTCAAATACTCATATGTCATAGTAAAAATCCAGTTAGGGAATTCACCATCTTTGTAATGGATCAATATTTGATATATATTGGGTTTTGGTATAGAGCGGGCAAATTAAATAATTTATTTTTACAACATACTACTTAGTAAAAGAACTTGGGTATGGCGATTCTTACAATGTTATAGTATTTGCTATTCAAAATTTCTAGGTAGGATACAGAAATTTTTAGTAAATACTTCGATGTTCAACTCTCAATAAATTATATTTTAATTATACAAGTTTTAGCAAGTAACGATGATATTTTGATTAAAGAATTATAACTTATTTCAATTGAAACTTTTGCTAAACTTTTGACATCAATACGAAATCATCACCTGATTCAAAACTAATTAAATAATGAATTGTAAAACCACGAATCTTTAAATGCGAATTAATTCAGCTTCTATAAGAGAAAATCTTCCTGAAGAACTAACCAAACAAAATTGAAAATAACCTTGAAAGATACTTTTCAAAATCAGCAATGGTTTTGGCATATGATTCATTATTTTAAAATTAAGTTGTTTTTTAAGAGTATACTTAATAAGTAATTAATATTTAAAGTGTCCTTGAGTTTATCTCAGGGTCGCGAAAGGTCTGAATGCAGCTTCCACATTGAAATCATATTTGTATTGTATATGGTACACTTCACACTATTGTAAAGGGTATTATCACTTTAGTTTCATATTTACTGTACTCCATGCAAGTTTACAGATGTGTCTAGTTTGTCCACAAGTCCCATCCCTTATTCATTAAAATATGTTAAATTTTAAAACTTAATTTGTTTTCTGATTGACATTATTGTGTAAAGTTGGAAGCTCTAAATTATTGTGTAAGTTCATTGCATTGAATGAAAACATAAACATATCCGCCTACTGCGCATTCTGTTGGCCTAGTTAGTACCTGGTAAAATATTTACTGGGAAGAAAGTAAATAGTGCGATTTTTCGTGGTGGTTGTGTGTGTGTGTCCGCCCGTGCTTTGTCTCAAAACACAATACTCACACACGCGGAGGGACTGTGAAAACACGTGAACACACACACCAGAGAGCGTCGTGACGCTGCTATGGTAACATTTCATTGGCTCTGTTAAATTTGAAATCCGACTGTTGTAATTCACGTGAATCTGTTAATAACATGACACATCTAATGTTAGGTGAAACTGTTAATAACATTAACACCATTGGGCGGCTGGCTTTTTGTTCAAATCTTTTTTGAAACGTGGCACATGTTCTTTCGTTCCACTGTTAATTAATTTCTTATTAGCAGCTTCCATTTTAAAGTGATCATGTGGAGGTGTTGGTGGTCTTTTGCTTGTGTTGTTGGGGGGGGGGGGTGTGGTGTGAGTGGGTTTTTATCATCATATTTTTTCAACAGTGTTTTATTTTGGTGTTTTTGTAATATTAGTTTTATCTTGCCTCCCCCGCAAGGGTATTATCACTTTAGTTTCATATTTGCTGTACTCCATGCAAGTTTACAGATGTGTCTAGTTTGCCCACAAGTCCCATCCCTTATTCATTAAAATATGTTAAATTTTAAAACTTAATTTGTTTTCTGATTGACATTATTGGGTAAAGTTGGAAGCTCTAAATTATTGTTTAAGTTCATTGCATTGAATACAAAATTAGGTAGGCTTGGTAGACAATGTAGCTACAAGAGTCTATGAAAATATAAGAAATACAGAATAAAAGTATTTATGTATATGTTAATGAAATAAATAATTACAGGAAGTGTGCAGAAGCTTGATAAACAAAATATATCTTTATTTAAAAAAATATTTCCATTTATTTATATTTTTTTCTGTTTATTTTCTCGTTGAAAATATTCATTTATACTCAGGCACATTTATTTATTTTTTTTTCTGATTTTCCTTGCCTCATTTTATTGTACACTATTGTTATTTTATATTGTACTATATCGATTGATGTGCATTCCGATATTCAGCAAGCAAACAGGCAAACAAACAAAGTCTGTAAAATTACAATTTGAATGACATTTCATCATCATTGTCATCGCCGTCATCATCATCAACACCAAGGCAATTTCCCATCGACAACAGCAAGCAACAGGACTAAAAGGAAAATACCAGGATTTATTTATTCGCATACACATACTCAATTCACACACACACACACACACACACACACACACACTTACACAGTAATTTTTCAAATTTTCTCCCATCATTATGTTTGTTTGTTTAAGTGAAATGTGATAAAATTGTGTGTTGTGTAACTTAACCACACAAACATGGGCTAAGAATTTTATATTCTGAGATTTGTGATGGGAAAAATTTAAAAATTCACTATAGTTTAATAAATTTTTGACATCAATGGAAATAAAAATAAGTATATCAAATAAACCTTGTAGTCGGACGTGTGGGCCTGGACTATGAAAAATACTGTACCCTGACATTATTTTAAAGCTTTAAGTAAGAAATTGATTAAGCAATATAAATGCTATTATGATTTTAAGAGTCATGTATCTAACAAAATAAGCCAAATGCTATCGTGTTTCATGTGTGCCACACACAATTCCCACATCTTTTAAATTTTATTTTATATGAATTCATAGGACAACTTCTGCATTATTTTACTAGTTCTCAGTTATTGCATGGTTTATTGATATTCACTAGTAGGAACTTTTCTTTTATTTGGAACTAAAATGTTATGATTAAACTACAGGGTACTTGCGTTAAAGAAATATAAACTATAAAGTCAGCCTCTTAGCTTTTTCTATACTTAACTATTTATATGACAGTCATCTTCGCTTCATAAAATGAATGTTACTCGTAATGAAAGCAATTCATAAATGAACATTTAAATTAAAATTTAATTTGACGCAAGTTGATGTTGTTTACCCTTCGGAGGTATGACATATGCCAGCTTAATTTACATTAATTGAAATTGGAAATATTGTCTGATACATTAAACATTAGGTGACGTTATTTTCATATGTTTTAATTGGAATATTCAAACATTAAGAAATCTATAATGCCCAACTTAAAATAACATACTATGAATAATTAAATAAAATATTATTCTTTATGGATACCATGTGCACTCAAAGTCTAATCAATCTAATCATCAGAAAAATTAATACAATACTATATTTTTAGTGTTTTTCTTATGTTTGTTTGGACTTTCTCTTATGAAACCCCAAATGTAATCTCTCATCAAATTCTCTATGTATTGCCCTTGGTAACGTCGTTCAAAGTGCATCATATCTTGATGAAAACGCTCTACTTGCTCCTTTGAATAGGAGGTGAGCATGTACCATATGAAGTTTTAGGGACATTTTGTAGCCCATAATTTTAAAGTCTTCCAACATAATTTCAATCAACTCTTGATAGTGGTCCGAGAAAACCTTTAACTACTGTTTTAAGTCAGTTCCACGCTTTTGTTTTCTTTAGTATTGATTAAAGTACTGTGAATTCAGTACTGTTCATAATTATTTTCATTTGTGGTCCGACGAAAATGCCATCTTTTACTTTAAAATTAGATAATTTGGTAAAGAATCCTGTTAAATATTCGAAAGCTTCAGAATTTTGATCCATAGCTTTCACAAATTGTTTTGAAAGGCCTAATTTTATATGCAACGGCGGCATATCAATATATTCTTAGGCACTATAAGAGATTTCCAATTAATATTACATTTTCCTATCTCATGCTTGACTCGTTCCGGCCATATACGCTGTTGATAATGTAGTGAATAAGCTCTACTATCCCCTAAGCAGAGGTAACAAGAATATTTTGTATTTATTTAGCCTTGCATTCCCACCAGAAATCCAACCATCTTAAAATCTCCTGTTTCTGGCCAGTTGTATCAAATATATTTAAATTTTTTCAGTAAAGTTTTGACACTATTGTAGTTTTCCTCAAGTACTATAGAATATGCCACACGAAGACTAGGAAATTGGACGGCTTTTAAGCTTTTTCAAGAGCTATCAATGAAAAGCCGCCAGTCAGAAGGTACACAAGATATACTCCTATTTTCACAAATAAACCATTCACATCATAATAGTAACAGAAATTGTCTTCTTTGGTGAAAAAGCATAAAGAAGTGTTGTGATGCGCTTTTTGATCAGATATTTTCACATCATCTTGAAGCAATTTCCACTGTTGGAGTCCCGATTTAAGTCATTGAATTCTTTTAAGCTAATGATATGTGGCTCAACACATTGCGAATTTATTATGAAATCACTGTAATCGGTGTTGGTAAGCTGTTCACTGGATACTATTGAACTTTGCAACGCTTGAATATGGAAGTTACCTAGATCTGAACGAGCCGGAATGGGAAAATTTTCACTGTGAGGTACTGGAGAAGATGTTGAAGGAAGATCAGGGTAAAAAATATTTCCACCAAGTCTACGATTATTTGGGTTAAAGATACAAAATTAACAGTCCTGCACGTGATCACTAGGTTCCCTCCATATTATTGGCACAGCATTGATTTGTGTTATTAATCCCAAGCAAAGGAACTTTGTGGGCTATTCTACTTGATATTTTTGCTCTTAATAAAGTTCGTCGAACAGTTTGTGGCAATACATTCTCGTACAACATGCTCCATTACGCTTGCTATCGCCTTTGTACCTTTGAAAGGAACGCTTTTAGCTAAAGTAACGTTGCATCTGTTGGTTTTTGCAGAGCATTTTTTATTGTCCCACTCAATATTCTTTTTTGTCTTGAAAGCATTTGTAAAAAAAATGTTGAGATCGTACCAATGATGTGGCAATGAATTTGTAGGTTTTCTTTTTTGTTGGAGCTCTACAGTGATATGCACTATCTATCTTACATTGTTTTATGAATCAGTGAACTCTTCATTTCAATACCTTACCTTTTGAAATTAATGAACATTTTAAATTTGTGGTGTCTTAATTTTTAACTCTACGCACCTAAGCACTTACAAAACTTAACATAGAAATAACAAATCCTTTTTGCCTATGAATGATTTCACTTCCGCATTATTATTTACAAAATTCTATTATGATTATAGAACATACTTTTTTTTATATATTTTCATATTTTCGCACTTATTTTATATTATGTAAAAGAAATAAACTTGGCAGAAAGCAGTTTAAAGTGAGTGTCTGTGATACTATGCTATGTTATACTTTGAAAATTAAAGATCTCCATTTATTTCAATTTAAAATTTTTGTATCTAATATCTATTTGCCTATTTAAAGAACACCACTACGAAAATATTATGAAAGAAGAATTCGATTTTAATGTGCTACAAATGTTCAACCTAAATGAAATTATTATTTACATAAAGTGTGATTGGTATAACATTTTTGAATATTTAATAATCGGAACAAACAATAACAACAACAATCATAACAGAGAAATAAAATAATTCTTGCAGGCTCAAGTGGCGGCATATATTTTAATGCCACTTTGAACCGCTCACAAACATACAAACACAATGTTGATGTCAAATAGGAAAAAGGAAACAACAAGAAGAGATAGACGAAAATGATGAAGAATAAAATCAGGCGACTTGCCACATCGCACCCTCAATAATATACAATATACCATACCACACCACACACTTTCTGTCTATGAAGCACTAGAAAATTATGCACACTCGCTTGGCCACAGAAAAACGTTGTTGTTATTGCCCTTCTATTCTAGTGTGTTCATCCATCATCTCCGAACGCCTCTAACTAGTCACATGTCCCTTGCGTCTGCTTGTCTTAATGCGAATTTGCAATTTAAATCTGAGAAGAAACAACAAAAACCCACCGATAGAAGAAGATACACGTACCGTGGGAAAAACTCGTATACAGTAGAAACGAAGAAAGACTTTTCAACATTCCTACAACATCAACAAACACTTCACTAACAGAAAGAAAAAAAAACAGAGAAAGATTATACTAGAGAAGCTTTGGATAGCAAGCAATTTGAAATATTCTTAGTATGCGAGGGAGCGCAGCAGAGCATGCACTGATACGACGTGGCGTTGTTGCCACCAGGTGCAGGGATTCGCCCGAAATGTTGTCCTAATATGCGAATTTATGAGTGTGTGTTTGGGTCTATGTCAAGTCAAGTAAGGTGTCATCGTTTGACATGCAGTAGCATGTTTGCCGCTTCCTTTAGAAGGTGCAGCCCCAACGACAACTTAGTCACAAAAGCCTTACAGCGCGCACACAATTTGATCCTTAGTATAAATTCACCCACGCACCCAAGCAGCTGTTGCATGCAACATAGGTGTATCCTTGTGTGGTTTACGTATGACTGCTTGCCTCCGACTTTGACAAGTGAGCCTAGGCATGTGGGTTAGAGCTATAGCACAACTCACTTGGTAGTGCAATCACTAAGCAATATCCTTGCTTGCTGTAGACTTAGGCACATGTGTAAATGTTTATATCCTCTTAAAGTTGTCGTTCATGTCAAAAACTTTTGATGCGTGCCTCCTTACAACCTCTGCTCTGACAATGGTGACAATGCTAAATGTCGATTAGTTTAGTTGCTTGTTAGTTGTTTGACTGTGAAAAGGATGTGTTTGAAGGACGACAGCACGCAAGGATTTGCTGCATTTTATGCACAATTATGCATAATTTTGCATTTCATTTCGTTTCATTACGTTCTAACATATTTAAAATTCATTCAACTGTGTCACATATTAAATTTGACTTGTTTTGTACCAAAATTTTCATTTTCATTTGAATTTGCATTTTGCACAATTTTTATTTACTCATTGTTATTTTTAGTTTCACGTTTTTCGCCCATTTTAACCTGCTGCATTATTTTGCGCTTAACCTACTTCCGCTCGGAAGTTTGCATAATATCTCTTTTTTTTTTGTTTGCGCACAGCGAAATACTATACAGCAAATTGCAAACTCTCGTTCCATAGCGTGCACTCAACAGACCGGATGGCAGAAGATACTTAGAGAGAAAGACAGAGAAAATATTATAATGCAGCAAATTTTTTTAATGAATTTATAATTTCAACACTTTGTTGTTATTGTTTATGGTTTTGTCATCCTCACTTCTAACTCAATCATTGTATCTACTACAATATTCTACTAAAAGTATAAGCGTTACCTTCTATTTCTGAATTTGTATTCAAAGGACCTGAAACTTTGCGACAATGAAAAAATAATATAACTAATCTGTTTATTTTTGTACTATTATTTTATGAATTTCATACACAGTGTAATGCTATATTGACAGACTTGATACTATATAGTTAAAGAGTTCATAGTGAATACTTAGGTCTGGTATCGAAACTAATTAGACATTTTTGCAAGGTTTATGGGATAATCAATGGTTATACTATTGTGCCAAAAGGAGATGTTTTATAAAAATATTGAAAAAACTGAATCATACTCAGACTTCAAAGATCTTTACAAGATATCTTTTTAGGACTGGGAGCGAAAACCAAGGAGCCAGCAGGCATGAAGTCAGGCACTGTCGCTAGGACACTGTACCCTTGCTAGATTCTGTCATAACTGTGAAGAAGAATCAACACCTTCTCTGTGCCTGCTCTTTCTTGGTAGACAAACTCATCTTCTCGGGAAACAGATTTTCGATGAGTAGGGCAGCTTGGCAAAATATCTCCGGGGGGACCTAGCTCTGTTAATGGATTCCTCATATTGTGGAGACTGAGGGAGACCTCTAAGATCAACTATGTACAGCATTTGATTACCGAAATAAAGCAATTGAGTTTAAAAAATAAACTTTATTACGTTGACTTTATAGACGTATGTCTTTGCTTACAAATGACAGCTCATTTCCAGATTTGCATCCATCAAGACAAACTTCCTGATGCAATCATGACCTTATTGCTTAAGCATTCTGCTTATGTCGTGTTTAAATGTTTATTTCAACGATTTTGTCTATTAAGGCATATTTCGTCATTTTGTTTGAAATCAAAAAGATAAATTTCTCTACTCTCCGAAAAGCTTAACGGCAGAAATAATGGATATAAACCCCTTACAGAAATAAGTGGCATTTTGACGCTATTTTATATACTGTCTTGTATCATCTGCAGATATTGAAATAAGTTTTTCCGCATATGTAAGCTTCTTAACCGAAAAACGAAAGTCTTTTGTACTTAATAATAACAAAATTTTAACAAAATAGATAACTGGTCAGATATTGACCACATAACAAGCGCCAGCTTTAAAATTAAAGAAAAATCATGTAAGTCGGATCACCTAGTTAAAAGTTATGAGGTAACAAACAGATAACTACTGGTCACATTTTGATCAAATTTATATGTGGACCACATGACAAGCACCAGCTTTGAAATAAAAAAGAATCATCAAAATCGGTTCACCTAGAAAAAAAAAAAACAGCTGCAACAAACAGATAACTACTGGTCAGATCTTGATCAAATTTATATGTGGACATTATGACAAGCACCAGCTTTGAAATAAAAGAAAAATTGTCAAAATTGGTTCACCTAGAAAAAAGTTCCGAGGCAACACACATAAAAAAAAGAAATACAGTCGAATAGATAACCTCCAACGAATAAAATGTATATGGTATATTCAAAAATTTAAATAAAATTTGTAAGTATTTGAAGAGCTTTTGTTTGCTTATTTGAGTGCTTATTTTTAAGTTTTTATGGCATATTATTAGCGCATATTTTAGTGTTTCGCTCTGCTCATGATTTTATTTACCTCTGCCACTCAGCAGCCATAGAGCTTAGTGCTTTCTTCTTCGCATCCACTTATTTCTCTCTTTGAGTTAGGAAATTACAATTGCAAATCCAACTAAATTCTTAGAATTAAACCACTTATAAAGAATTGCTTTCGTTGTTATTGTATATTTCCAAAAAAAAAAAGTAGTTGTGTTGCATTACGACAACCGCCCTCGAAAACCTTGATAGTTTTGCCATCCAGTTAAGCGAACCTCATTATGTTTTATGTTAAGCCAGTTGTTAAGATAAATAATTCTTTCACCATAAACCAACCGCCTAACCCCAAACTAAAGAAAAGTGAATGAAATTATGTATCTTATTCTCGAGTAAAACGCTGACAATTTTTTTTTATTATGATCTAGAAACTCTATGTATACTTGTGTTGCCATACAAAATTGTGATTTAATTCTGTGCTGCACTCTTCTTTTCTTTATATAACTTTGAACTGTGCCAGCTGATGATTGTAATATTCCATTCAACCTTCATCATATCTTTATTACATTTCGGACTCTCCACACTCATTCTTGAAAAATGTTAAATGTTGAATCCATTGCTCATGGCAAACATACTCAAAAGCCACACGATTACAGCACCACCATGTGCATTAGAGAGACTTTTTCTGTTGATTATCTAACTTTCAAACTAATGCCGCAAAAGAACTAAAGACAGCGAAATGCAACCACCACATAAACTATTTTAATACATAGATATATTAGTGTACATACACGTATTGTAAATAAGTGTGTATCCGAAACACAAGCGTTGCACAAAGCAAATGCAAAATAAAACTTTTCATTTTTTTCTTTATTATTGTAATTTTTGTTGCGACTTTATGCCAGTGGCAATCTGACAGGGTTTAGGAGCATTAAGCATTGTGGTAATGATGTCGGCGTTGTTAGTGGCAATGGCAGCCAACAGGCAAAAATTCTCTATTCAATGTGAACAATTTGAAAAGTTTTAAGTGAAAAGCCCTTTGAAACTATTGTATCTCTACTCTTAGTACGAGTATACTAAGTATGTATGTATATCCATGGCACTGATTCATCACAACACTAATACAAAATAGCGAACGAACAAAATATGTATGTAACATGTGCAGATGCAAAGATTCATTTCCATTTGTATGTTGATTGTGGTTACCTTAGCCTAGTTGCAATTGCTGATGTTGTTGTGGTTGATGGTTGGCAGTTGGCATTACCTAATGCCTTAAATGACTACAAATACATAGAGGAGGGGCAGGGAAAGGGAGGAGAAAGCTATAAAACAGCCGTGCTAGCAATTAATGGTAGGAAAAAGAAAAATTGAACTTAAAACACAATATACATATATGTGTATGATTACATATATGTATTTATATGCATGTCGAATGCTTACGAAAGGTGCCGGATTGATTTCTCAAATAATTCTCTCTTTAAGCTCGGTACACTTATATTGTTTTGAAACATCCCAAAAGAAAATATTTCTTAAAGATTTCTTTATGTTTGGAAACGCTAGCAAGAATAGGGATCCCAATCTAGAGAACAATGTGAGTGATGGAGACATTCATTCCCTAATTTATGTACCTATTTTTATCATTACTATTAGTGATATGAGAGCCGGTGCTTTGTTTACTATTTCATCATCTATCGATCCAATAACGTTACAACATTATATGTGTCAGTTATGTTTTCTTATTTTTCCAAGGTAATCGATGAAGATTGTTTCTTCTGAATCCCATCAATATGTTGACCATCCACTTTTAGACCATTTTTGCATTTTTCATATTGTTATCAATAATTTAGCCAGCTTCTTGTTGAATGACACTAAGAGTTTAGTTTAAATGGAAAAGATTGTAATTGCAAAAACTAACAGAAACTTAAGAGACCTCTCTCGTATACGATACATGTGGCAATATGCAAAAGTATATGAATAAACAAATTTACACACCCACACAACATTGAAAACATAGTAGAATCCATGTAGTTGGCATTTACAAGTAGTACGAGGAGAAGGTGTAAATGTCTGGTAGCAAGCATATGAACGAACAACTTTTCAACTCGAAGGACGAGGGATTCACGAGTACGTACAGAAAAGTTTGTTAAGGACATGGAGAAGTTCTCGATTACGCGTTTTCACATATGAACATAGATTCATATGTACAACCGTGTATACCAAATATGTGTGTATTCAAATGTAGAAGGCACTTTTCTGCTATTTGCGTTCAATTCTAAAAAGCCATTTACACGCAAACTTTGCGGCACCATTTGCTCAGACTCATTCGAATCTCAATTATTGTAAAATAAACGAGTTTATAGAAGGTATGGATGGGATGAAGGACAATTGGTTTTAATTACAGTGAATGATAAACTTTGGCTAATTGGAAAATATGTATGCAATAACAAAACAAACAAAGGTCATGTCACACATAATTTAATTTGATTTTATGACATACAAATTATGTAAAATGATATGAAAGACAGATTCATCTAAACTGAAATGGAAAAGAGACCGACATTTATATAACATTTTGCTGCTTCAATGAACAGCAAATTACAGTAGAAAAAAAAAGTCACTAAAAAAGAATTGACATCATTTGACAATTTTTTTTTTTGGCACGTTCCAATGATAATCATGGTGCGGAATAGGCATAGTAGCGCCCACAGAGATTCTGTAAAAGTTCAAGGTATTTGAAAAAAAAAAAGCAAAAGAAACAATGAAAAGATATGTAGATGGATGGATAGATATGGTAGACGAATGAAAAAACCACAATCCAAATGCTAAAGCCAAATCAAACAATGCCAACAAACAAAAGGGCTAAATCAACAAATGGAAGATTGAAGAAGCCCCCTTAGGCATAACATGAACTGCAGTAGAACGCTTGGCTGGTTTGATTCATTGCAAGGACCGGCCCTGCAATGGCAAAAGGGCCAAGAGATCATGGAAATACCATAATAAGAAAAAATAATAAAAATGTGTATACGCCCCCAATTGCTGTGGCTGCAGTACACCGAGTTGATTATTTGCATTGCGGTTTGATTTGTACTCAGTCGGTTTATTCTTAATTTTTTTCATATTTATCTTGTCTTTTTTTAAATTTTTTTGGCACAACTTCTTCGTCTATAGAATCATAAGGTAGTGCAAAATTAAAGTGCACTATTTATTTACTACATTTATTTACTTACCTGAAGATGACGATTGTGAATGACGCATTGTAGTCGCCATTGCAATCGAATTGATTTCCGATTCCGGTGACCACATTTTTAATATTTTGTGATTTCTTTGTGTTCTTTATAAATCGTTTTTTAGTTAATTAATAACGACGGATGTATAAAAGTTTATTTCAATTTTTGATTTGTTCTGGTTTCTTTTTTAAGTTATCATTGTTGCTTAAGGACTCTTTCTGTTTATTTGAAATTTAATAAAATAAGAATACATATACACATACTTAATGGTAAACATGATTAGATTATTGGAATGTATTTTTCAATGTTTAATTAACTGGGATTGTGGCCCCAACATTGAAGTTTCTATAATACCAATTCAATATCTTGAATTAAAATTGAATTCTGATTATGTGTGGCGCGCAACAAAAATGGATGAAGAAGACACTTGACAATCACAAAAGCGACGAAATTATCAAAATGCTGCCAACTTGCATGGTAAAATTGCCCAACAATGTTAAGACAGACCATACGAATAAACCGAATCTAAGCATATCAATTTGAGATTAGCATCTTTCAATCAAATCACATCTATAGCAATCAATTTTGCCTTTTCCCTGTTGTTGTTGTCAAATGGAACTCAAATCAATAGTCGCATCTTCATAGATTCGAATCTTCGCTCACTGTAAAGCCACTAGAAAGCAAAGTCAAAATTCTAGAAAGTTTGGGTACTAAATGCTTCTAAGCAACGCATTTTGAAAAGGTTTTCACTGTCATTTAAAGAATTTTCTCCGAAAAGTTTTAATGTGCATTACATTTTAATTAATTCTAATTAAGATTTTGAATATAGATGTTATGGTGGTTTCGAGACATTTTTTAAAATCAATTAAGCCGTCTTTGTTTAACATATCTTTTTGTTAATTATCTGTGAGACAATAGTAAATCAATAATATTTTGAAGTTTTGTGCAATATACTGCAAAGTTTGTTGTGAATAAATGAAATTAAAATTGTTTAAATCAATTATGCCAAGAATGAACGACTTCTTATATAGTAGGTCGTAGAAGAAGAAACTCAAACAGACATTGGTTGCTTCAGAATGATGTAACCGATGAAGAAATGGAAATGGGAAATAGCTGCAAAGCAGGAACGGGTATATAATAGTAAGATATTGTATGCAATATTAATGAAACGTTTTGGTCAATCTAATGATTTTGACTTTAAAAACAATGTACTCATTAAAGCGACGACTATTGTTTCTTCTCAGCAAAGATGAAGAGATTACACACAATTTGTTGTTGGGTTGGCAAAAATTTAAATAACAAGAAGAAGAGATCGCCCTTCGTGAGCGTTTTGTGCAGTCTATATAATTTCCATATCTTTGTAAGTATATACATAATTTATTCAAGAGAATCTAAATACTTTATGCATTTATTAAATGTTCATTTAACAAAAAATTGTAGAAAAAATAACCCTACTTCGCAATCATTCTCTCTGCTGTTTTGTATCAAGAGCCCGCGCTGATTCCACTTGCCTATCAAGGTATTACTACTTCTGCGAACGCACGATATAAATTTTACTTTTGTATTTATTAAAATTTTAATACATAATGGTTTTTCGGAAAATTTTATTTCATAATCTTCTGATTAAATTTTCAAAATTTGTTTCATCTTTTTGAACACCCCTCCCCCTTTATGACATAAGCGCACCAAGACAAATTTTGTCTAGGAGACATTTTCGTTCCTCTATTTCCAGAATACACGTATTAATTATATGGCGCTACGTCTTTTGAGTCACGAGTTAAATTAAAAATATTGGCGACAAGTTTCTGAAAGAGCGTCAGATTCTGACATGTGTACCCTTTTTAAAAACGTTTTCACGTTAAAACCAAATACATACAATACTAACAATTTGTTCTTAAAAGCAGTTACAACAATTTGGTTTTATCTAGAATAACAGTGCAGAAGTCTTGCACTTATTCTTGATTTATAATTCTAAGAAACGAGGAATCGAAAAAAATTGATATTTATATAAATCACCACAGGACATGTGAGTTTAGCATGAATGTTATATTATTTGGATTGAGTTTTATAGTTGACAAAAATACCAATTAAAATAATTGAAATGGTAGATCGTTTATTTTTGAAAACCGCATCATTCCAATAACTTAAAAATTTTCTCACAAAGAAATAAAAGAAAGGACATGAACACGATATTAGAATATTTCACAGCAAACAGAACTTTATTCTATTTATTGCCATATGAGAAAAGACTTCTAAACAAAATTTGGTAAACGAGAACTGGGCTAAATAATCTAATTTATCAATATGTCAAAGTATGTGATGATAACATAGCATCTTTTTGGGAAAAGAAGAATATTATTAAACTGTAAAATTAGTTACTATAACTAACATCATCGGTCTGAATGGTATATTCCTTCATAAAGATTATATGTATATTATCGTAAAATACTTTCTGAACTGAAATTCTTTTCAAATAACCTTATTTAATATTGCATTACATTTAGCTAATCGTTGTCCCCAATGCAATGCACTTATTGTAACTGCACTTTAGTCATGGTCAAAAGGATAAAAGCATATTATGACTGGCACACAGCATTGAGAGTCTCTAAACTTAATGCCGCACAAAATGAAGCCTTTAAAAGGCTTTCACTCGACAGCAAAAAACAAACAAACAACAAACGAACGAACGAACAAAAACTCTATTGACCTTCTCTTCTGTGTTCACTGTTTCTTCTTTATTCACTCTCTTCCTTTGACACTTATCCAAACCGAGAAAGTGCAATAAAATAACATGAACGAAATAAAAACAAAATATAAAAGAACCGAAATGTTTATCTTAAAAGCCTCGAGAACGTTTCTTGTTAGCAAGTGTGTATGGTTTTGTGTGTTTGTGCTAACACAATTTTTTGATATCCTCACCTTCTTTTTAACTACAAAAAGTATCTATAGTTTTATAGGTGCAACACCAAAAAATAAAGAAAGAAAAAAAGCAAAACAAAGTCAACAAAAATCAACTGCAACAAATACAAGGACTCAAACAATGCTGCTACAACAACAACGACACTTGTAGCAACTATTCACTGCAATAGTACTACAATACAATAAAAACAACAACATACACGTACAATTCGAGAGCTTACGTTGTCGATAACAATTTTATGCTTTTTGCCAATGTCACCCAATTGCCAATTACATTAACCGAATTGCTCCTCAAAAAAAAAAAAAATATTTTATACACTAGCAGTAGCAACAAATAACAATACAAATACAAGTTGATATGATAAAACTTTTCAAACTGTGGACCATAAAAACATTGAAAACACGATTTTGTTTGTTGTTTGATTGGAAAGTTTGAAGAAATTACGAAATCCTATAAAAAACAAGTAAAAACTTTTGTTGATAAAATCAGAATTTGTTTGGTCGCATCAATGCTTCCTTATACACTACACTACACTAAAGATATTCTGCATTCAGTTATGGACTATGAAATATTCTGTATCTCCCAATTATTTCGAAGCTTAAATGATTAACAGAGTCTGGCCTCAACAGAGTATGCGAATTAAGACAGATATTTTTTATAGTGCATTGTGTATATATGGTAGAATAAATATCCTTTACCTAAGATATAAGGATAACTTATCGTGGTTCAACCATTCTAATTTTTTAAATAATTAAACTTATAAGTATTAGTTTAGCAGTAAATTGAAAGTTTTAACTTATGTGACAAAATCGATAGGTGAGTATATACATTGTTCACTGGAATACAAGTGCTCGGATTAGATCTGATATTTGCTATCAGACAACATGTATAAAATCCCATCTTGGTACTCAACTCCCCCCATTAAAGCAGCTCAAATGACCAAGAGCTATCTACAGTGGATTGAAACATGGCCAAGCGATGGAACATTGGCATAAATCCTCTCAAATTCGCTAACTGCACGTTAGGGATGGGTATCGACTAACAAAACATCGATTAATGACATCGGATATTATTTTTTACTAACTAATAATGTGTTCAGACAGCGAGTTCTGATTGTGCGAGTTCTGGTTACCCGTTTTTCGTCACCGAGTTCTGAGTTGCGAGTTCTGAGCAGCTGTTTTTTGTTTTGTTTATTATCGCGTAACAAAAAGAAAGAACAAGACTATTGACAATCACCTAAAAGAGTCTAAATTTTACCCACACTTTTGAGACTGACCATGTCAGACCAGCGAGTTCTGGCAGAACTCGCACGAGAACTCGAGTTTTGAGCTACAACAAGAACTACAAATTTCGTTCATTTTCCCTGTGGTTGTTGTAATTTGAACTCGAGTTCTGCTCTGTCTGAAAGCACTATAATCGGTACACCAAATAATTGTTGCTTAACAAAACGATTAATCAATTGGAAGATAAAACAAAGAACCCTTATTTATTGGCGTGCAAAAAAAAATATCTTTCCCCCGTAAATTTCAGAGGGGAGCAAAAAAAAAGAGGCGCGAAAGAGCGGGCCAAAGAAATCAAAGAAATTTCTGTCACTGTCTGAATCGAACTCAGATGACATCGATTAAAGATCTATAGATTTTTTCAACAAAACATCGATTATTTCGATTTACGGGTTAATCCGTCCCTAATGCACTCACACAATAAAGCGTGTCGCTTGTCTAGTTATATCATATGACTCTACAATCATTCCTCAGATGAATCATATTTGATCCTGCAAGAAATACAAAACAAGACCCTACGACGCATGACTGGTGCACCGTGAGTCAGGAACACCATATTACATCGCGACCTTATGATGCCAGCGGTGATCAAGAAAATCAGTTTCTTTAGCAGCCGATACAATGAACGTTTATTGAAGCACCCAAATCCACTGGCAAGATGTCTAACAAACAACACAATCCGCCTTCAAATGAAAAGACTTCATCCCAACGATCTAACTAACCAGAATGAGCTGGCTCATGTGGCACAAATCAAAATGAAGCGCATAAAATAAGCTACTTTTCTATAAAATCATTCTGAAACCTGTATGGATTTATGACATTGAACTTTGAGGCATAACTACAGAATCAAACGCCCAAATCATACAAAGTCCAAGGTCTTAAGGAGGCTTGCTAACGCTGAATGGTATGTCCGCAACTCAATAATTAAAGTATCAGGGGTGTCACAGAAATCGAAAAAAAATTGTAATTGAGGCGAAAGCGATTTCTGTGATACTTTAATTATTGAGTAAATGAATACTTTCAAACTAAAATTATGAAAGTTTTAATTGCATATTTGTAGGCTTTGAAATCGCCTCAATTTCAATTATTTTCGATTCCTGTGACACCCCTGATTAAATAAATTTCCCAAGATCTCAAATATGTAATATGTTATTGTCTTTGAATTTGAATACCGAGATAAATCAATAATTTTCCTAAAACAAGTATCTAAATGAATATAGCAATAGCTTAGTACATAGTTTAAAACAAAGTTCTCTTATACAATATTAAGCTAAAAAGTTCATAGCTTGACTTTGCTTCTCTTTTCCTTGTTTTATGGGTCCACATTATTCGCGTAAAATAACTTTTTATTTATTGATGTCTGTGATTGTGACTCAATTGTGTCGCGGCGCTTGCATCAATGATGGCGCCATAGCTTTGTTTTCGCCTTTTTTTTACATATTCAGCGAACCAACAGAAGTTTACACTTCTCTATCAACAGACATAAGCTTAAAGTTTGTTCATGTATGATGTATGAGAAGGATTGAACGATGTTCATACATTCATATATGTATGTATGTATAAATGTTTGTGTACATAGAACAAAAGATAGAAAGAACTGACAAACTTTTTGTGTGTTTGCTATGGACATTTGTTATGCAAGTAAACTGACTGTTCATTTCGACTTGGTTGCCTGCCTGTCTGTCGTCTTTTGACTTTTATTTTCTATTTTTCACTTTTTACTTCAATTTTTCTTTTACTTTGTTTATACTTAAGAAAAAGAAAAGGCAAACATAATCAACAAAATTTTCAAACGAAAATGACTCTCCTCCCTACTTTCAGTTACCAAATATTTTTAGAGTTTGTGTCCCTTTCAAGGCAATTTTAATGATATTTTCTTTTAGTACACAATTCTTGAAGAAGTCTTACAAAAACAAAGAAAGGGTTTCCTTTTGTTGTTGCTGCATACATTTATGAATGAATTAATGAAAAGAGCAAAATTTTAATTATAAAAGAAAATCGTGGGAAGAATGTGAACAAGAAAAACATCTAACAATAATAGAAAAACATTAAAATAATTATTTTTAAAAAGACATTTAAGTGAAAACCTTAGAAAACAACAATTACTTATTTTACTAAAAGTAAAAAACGTGAAAAATAAATTTAGCATTCTTTTAGGCTTGAAATTAAATGAAGGCGAGCGAGCGCCTGAAAGAAGAGAAACAAAAACCATGTCAATGGAGGACTGTTATGTTGGATTGTTGGTTTGTTTGTCATGACAAGACAGACGACACACACACTAAAGAAGCATATTTAGTTTTTTTAATGCAACATGAGGGCGACTATTGTTTCCTTTGTATTCGACAAACAACAACGAGGACGACGACGACGACAAGAAACAAATAACAAACAATGAAACAAAAGCCACAATGGCATTGCAAAAATGGCGCTTTCATACACATAGTGAGACGCATATGAACGCCTTGTATGACATGTGGTTGCACACAACTTCCGCTTTTGCATTGCGTGGCCTAAATAAAACCAGATTTGTACACAGACACACAGATACACAACAGAACTGAACACAGCCATGCATATGAATACTTACATATGTATGTATGCATGAATGTATGTAAATATGTATATGAAGCAGTTGGTTACATTGTGTGCTTTTCCGCTGTTTTTGTTGCTATTATTTTATGTTATGATTGTTTTAATTTCTCTTCTCTTTGCTTACCATATTCATTCTTAGCACTAAACAATATTCTTTCGTTTACCAAATTGTTATTTGTCTTGCTGTTTTTGAAGTTTCCTTACTTTGTTAGTTTTGTCTCATGCAATTTGCACTGTTACTTGGACCTCCTATCCTATTCTTTCTTCACTAACTACACACACACACATACATATTTAAGTATTTTATATCTTACATACACTCATGGTGAAAATAATAAGAACATGTGAGTCATTACTTTAAAGTCTTAATATCAAAAATCTAATCTTGTGTAGAAAAACTCAAATCATACATGACTTTATTTAACACTACCTGTGCCCACGACTTCGTACGCGTGGTATTCGAAATATGTTTGCAATAGCGTGTAATTTGTTATCTTGTTTCTTAATTATCAGATGTTTAATGTTGCCACGCAACAAAAGAGGAAAACATTCGAAAATCAGGCAAAAAGTAAGCAACAGAATTAAAAATATGAATATCTTTTGATTTAGTAGGTCGCTAAATGTTACACGAAGCTTGCTACCTACCATACACCAGTCAAAAACGCATTCAAATAGGTTAAGCCGTTTCTGAGATTAGCGTGCACAGACAGGAAAAGGCTTACGATTTTACATGTATATAGATATAGATTTTTAATATTAATAAGTCAGAACCCCAATTCTTGATCTAATTTCGTATTTGATATGCCAAATTTATCGATATCACTCTGATTGATTCAAGCAAGATTGACATTGGATTGGCCATATAAGAGTGCTTGGCAGTGTTGCCAGCGGTGCCCGTTGGCACCCTTTGGGTACGGAACCCTAAAAAGGATAGAATTCCGGATAGGGGACGATTTTTTTCCGACTAAGTCAGTTAAAAGAAGGACAGATCTGTCCGGAAAATGGCTAAATTAGCAACAATGGTGCTTAGGTATTAATCTTTTCATATACTTCATGGGGTCTCCAATGCAAGGTTTTTAAGTTTTTAACTAATTATATTTCACCAAAATTTCCATAATAGCCATTCATTTCCTTACATAACCTTTAACAGATTTTCGATCGGATCCAGGAACTGACTCGGTCAGCTTAACAAGGTTAATTAGCTGTGAATTTTTTGCTCTTGAATAGTCATTTGAAATGAAGACATTCAAGTAATAACATAAGGATGCGCTTATTATTTTGACCATGAGTGTAGATCTTTCTCTATTTCTATCACTCGAAATGTAACAAACAATGACACTTGTACTACTAATTTCTTAAACTGACTTTTCAAATGACAAGGTAGACAACAAAGTTGACTCTCTCTCTCTCTTCTTCTCTCTGGCAGTGCACGCCACTCGGAAACCACTAGAAACAGGCGCAATTTCCTTTTAATTTCCTTTTTTTTCTTTCTAGTTTTCGTTCATTCTTATGCCTTCTACTTATCTCCTCTGTTTCTTTGGTCAACAACAAACAAACAATGTTGTCGTTGTCCTTGTCGTCACCATTTTAGTGCCCAATTTTTTATGGGTTTTGATTGTTGCAGAAGGCCCAGGACATTGGCCATGTTTAGTAGCAATTATTGTGCTTTGTTGTGGTTTAAACGTTTCCGTAACAACTTCCTTTCTGATTTCATACTGTGGCCACTTCTATTGGAAAGTAATTTAAGTAATTCATCTGTTTAGGATATTTTTATTGTATTAAACTATGTGTACTTATTGTATACTAGCTCATAAAGTGATGTCTTTATGTTGTTATGCTAAAATTAGAATTTTTTTTTTACCGAAAGGTCAACTAAGGACACCTAATAAAATAGTCGCATTGTGCAAATCACATTTAATTTGAATATTTATAGTATTTTATATATCTTATTAAATTGTTCATTGCTTTGCTTTTGCAAAAATTTCCCATCAGAATTGTTGTCATTTTAATTAGATTATGAATGAATTATTAAAGTTCATCACATTGTAATCACAAAATTTGTTAAAAAAATTAAAAGTTTTCAATTATTTTAATATCGATTCCTTAAGAAAGGCACGCAAAGCTCTGCGGATTCGCATTGTAATTACCGGGAAACAATTTTCTAATTAACCTAACATACCATACTTTTTTAACATTTGTATCAATATTGATTGCAAATACAATAATAACAATGAGTAACAATATGAAGAAGAAGTATTTAAGCTGAAGAGGAGTGTAATTCTTTAAAAAAAAATAAAAAGAATGATCCCCCCGTTTGTTAAAGCATAGTCACACTTAAGTCCTTATGAAAATATTCACATATACAATTTTTGGTCTCATTAAATATTTCTGTTGAAATTCTTCGACTTGTATGGGTTCGCCATCCTCAGCGTTTCTGATTGATTATTGATCGAGGAATTAAGGTTTAAGATATATATTCTTATATAAGTTCAAAAACCGTTGCCGTAAAGTTTAATAGCTATAAGAGAAGCTCTGAACTATTTCAAATGTTCAAAATAGAATCTTTATGTCTACCTACTATTGTATATAAGCACAAATTTAAAAAAACTGTATTCAGTTTCATAACAGTTTTTTCCAACTCTTAGCTATCTTTTTTTCTAAACAGTTAGTTTTAAAATTTGAAGTACAATATATTGGGTTGTTCGCGAAGTACTTTCGTTTTTTCGCAACAGACAACTTAATTGTATTTTCCACAGCCAAGACAAAGACACTTAAGCCGCAAATCATTACATATATGTTGACTGCTGATCTGGTATCGCTTGCGTGAAAAAATCAATTGATAAACGCAATAGTTTTTAGAAAAGCATCATTATTGGCATATTTTACTTTTATGGTGAGGATGTGTTGACAGTACGCCAGTGTCAAAACTGGTATCGAAAATTTCAACCCGGTAATTTTGACGTTGAAAATGCACCACGTTCTGGAAGGCCAGTTAAAGCTGATGAAGACGAAATACAGGCATTAATTGATGGAAACCAGCGGAACTCAACGGAAAGATCATAATCCCTTTTTGAAGGGAATGAGAAATGGATTGTCTACATTAATGTTACGCACAAGAGATCATAGAGTAAAAAAGATGAACTGACTCAGAGCACCTCGAATGCCAATATTAATCAAAAAAGGTGCTATCTGATTGGTGGGATTTCAAAGGAATCGTTTTTGAGCTTCTACCGGACAATACAACGATCAATTCTGAAGTGTACTATCATCAGCTGGAAAAATTGAAAGATTAACTTAAACAGAAGAGGCCAGAATTGGTCAATAGAATAGGTGTAGTGTTCCACCAAGATAATTTACTTCAAATGAGTAAGTCAAAAATCGCCTGGGTCAGTTAATTGCCATGCTACTGCCAGAAAGATGGCAAAAGGTAATGGATCATAATGGACTATATATAATTCAATAAAATATTTATTAACTATAAGAAAATCGTAAATAAAAATCATAAAAAAAAGAAATTACTTTCCGAACAACTATAATATGTATCTCAAAGCCAGAGATTCAAATATGAGTGTTATTTTATTGGAATCTACTTTTCTAAATTTAAGATTAAATCATATGTGAGATTGTTGAATCCATAGGATCAATTTTGTTATGAGAAAGCGTTGCTATATTTAAAGAAAATCTTATTTTGTCTCGTGCAATTCAAAGTTCAAAAATATTACCAAGTATAACTGAAACAAAAATCTCTTAAAAAGTGAACCTTCACCTTATTTGGGTACATAAACACAAAAAATTGTACAATAGAAGTTAACTCTTCTGTATGGTATTTCTTTTAAAGATGACAATCTTAATGATGAATATTTATGAAATGATTAAAATGTAAATAATATAAAAGTATGTTTCAAGCAAACTATTTATAGATTCCACATGTTTTGTTTTTCTTGTTTATTGTTTTTATCATATTTCTTTCACACATTTTTACTTTTCAAATGTGAAACTTAAGGTATTTATTGATCATTAACAAAACAAAATGGTTCCATGGTGTAATGGTTAGCACTCAGGACTTTGAATCCTGCGATCCGAGTTCAAATCTCGGTGGAACCTAGAGATGACTTTCTTTTTTCTTTCTAATTCATAGCATTTGTTAATTTTTTATTGAAATTTTATTCAAAACAAGCATAGCCCGACGCGCGTTGCTGCGGCCCCGTCGTGATGATCAATAGCCTCAAACACGAAACACAAACAGAGCAAAGCACAAACAACGAAACACACTGTCTCTTTCTTGTCCCGCTCTCAATGAACATCAAATACAGAAACGCAAAAAGTGCGTACTTAGACAGGAAAAATACAACAATAACAACGACCAAAGCATTAAAAACGAAAAAACGTACAAAACTTTTTATGCTTGGTCTGGCAGTGGTTTTCAAAACACTTAATACTTAAAAATAGTATATTAAGAGTAAAAAAAAGAAGTCTTTTCATTAGCATTCATTTGTCATTTTAAAAAAAAATTATTAAATTGGGCTTAGTATAGGGTACGCTAGATAAAAAATGTTAAAAATTTGGTATAAAAAGTGCCTTTATCTTGACAACGGGTTCAACTGATGCATAAACCATCTTGGTGACCCCATTAGTAAAACAACAAAAAAGTTAATCGAAATTGGTCTAGCCGTTTAGGAACAAAACAGTCACAAAATTTTGTACACTCGAATTATATATATAAAGATACTAGATAAAGATATTCACACAGAAGTTCTTAGTAGCAAATTGTTGTTTTCATGGTAAGTAGTATCTACATATACTGTTTTTCTCAGTATTATACTATTTTTTACACTCCAAACCATCAAACTGCTTTTTTTTTCCTAAAATATGTACTGCGTTTATACAGGGAAAAATATTAATTAAATATTAATATTATTTTTTTATATTTCGAAATTCAAATTTATCAAGCGCAATGCAAAACTTCATAGAGAACAAGGGCAACACGAGACAAGTGTAAATATATAGCACTCAAGAGGTACGTCTTACAAACTAAAACATACATGTAAAACAAAACAATTCGAAATAATAATATCTCAAAACGAAAATTAGTCTTAATTTAGTAACAAAGCAACATCGAAAAAAAAAAGAAAAACGAACCGACGCAAAGCGAGGTCTGGGTGAACATGGAAACGGCGACTGTACGGAATGAAAGGACAGTGAGTTCTCTATTATGGATCGGTGGGTGTCTCAAGAAGGCTGATACTGAATACAAAGAAATGGCTGAAATCGTTGAATATAATATATTTTATGCTAGCCAGTAACTTCAGCATGGGTAGAACGCAATTTTTCTGCAGTAAAAAAACTTGAACTATCCATGCATTGATTTCTAAAAAAAACTAAATCGGAACTACTTTTTCAAATTGCTTTAAAGTACAAATACAAGTCAACCAGGCATGTGCCAGAAATCGAATACGGTTTTTATACCGATAGATTTCAATTTCTCTGTAGTTGTGCTAGAAAACGCAGATATTTCATTCTTTGAACTTTAATGTTCGAATGAACAGCTGATTGATGAGTGTTTGCGACTTTTTTTATGGTTGTCAAATATGCGACACAAAACAAAGACCTTGCTAATTCAAAATAATTTTTGTCACTATATTACAACAAAGTTAAGTTAACGGGAGAGATTTTAAAACCAACGAAAGAGATTTTTGGCACCAGTTAATTGTAATTAGGTTGATATGGGGTTGAAAGACATATTAATGGCACATGGCTGATAAACTACAGAATGAAGGAATGCTTTGGCGGTGCCGTATGGATTAAACGGGATTTGAGGCGATAGGGGGTTTTTGATAAGTATCTTTGGAAGATTTTTAACTCCTTTTTCGCATAACAAAAAAAGAAAAGAAAAAAAAACACTGAATGAGATATTAACGAAGACGATTCGTATGATAGACACAAAATGTCATGTCTTTAATTAGCTTTCTTTGTTAATTTTCATTGAATAAATTTTACACTGCAAACAATACTGTTTTTCTCAAATCGATTTAAGGTTTTTTTCTTTTTTAAATTTTAGGTGAAAAATACTCTTTTTTGTTAGAAAAAAAACATACGAGCATTAGTCACACCATAAATGGAGAAGTTTATTTAAGGACCAAAGGCAAATGTGAGATGGATGCATAAAAAATAATTGCTAATTAATACTTTATGAGTGTGCAAGAAAATGGACGCATGTATACTTAATAATCAACCCACCCAACCCATGAAGAACTCATATGGGAAACATGAAGACTCCACACTTAGTTCAAAACGCACACACTCAATTAAAGTAAATTTAATTGCATGATTCTTATGTTGTAAGAGTAGTGAGTTTATGAGTGGAAGTCTTGTGGATGAGATATGCTTATTATTTGCAATGAAAACTTAGTAAGTGCAAAGTTGAAAAAGCAATGAGAGGCGCAATGAATAGAAACAGTATCAAAACAGGCGAGACTTTATTGAGAATTAATTCTAAATAATTGAATTTTTTAATCAAATGCTATTTATTAAAGATATTTTAATAATAATTTCCCATTTTCTATATTCTAAGGTGAGTTTTTCCTCAATTTATTTTGTTATTTTTTTTTATTTGTTTTTCCTAACAGCAAAACAAACATTGTTTCGGTTTTGGTGATTATTGGAGTCATGGAGTCAGCATCGACCGATTGACAGACGGACGGATGGATGGATCGAACGAGGCTAACGACAACAACAACTAGGACAATGACGAAGTTAAAGTTTTCAGTCGGCGCCAGGCATCAGCAATATACGAAGTACGTGTACAAATACAAAAACGAAAACAAGAAACATAAAGGAAAATGTTAAGCAAATGTTTAAAAAACGTGCACACACAAACGAAGAAAAAAACACAGTATGGGCCAAAAACAACAACATAACACTAAAGGACTTCCGGCGTATGTCCTTTTTTTCTTTGTTTCTTCACTCTTCACTTGGTATGCTCATTCGTGCATTGCTTGACTTCGCATCGCAATGAGTCGCGTTTTCTTTTCAACTTCGTTCGCGTTGCCTTTTTGGGGTAATTTCCTGTATTCTTCGGTCGGCACGTTACGCTCGGAAGTTAAACCATAACTGAGCATTTCAGAATATTTGCAATTGATTTTATACCGAAAAGGCATCCATAAAAGCTTACTGCATGCCACACAGAATTTAAAGAAGCTAACAAGGACTCGTTTATCCGCTGCTATAGCGCTTTGAATGTGAATGCATGAGATCAGGGGTTCTCAAACTTATGTAGCCTCCGGATCCTAAACCAACTATAGACATGATATCAGAGGTTATGATGAAGCCTCCAGATTCGAATCCAACTATAGACATTTTACATGATTCCGGCTTTATAATCTCATAGGCTAGGGAATTAGTTACGAGCCAAATGTTGTAAGCAAACATGAATATTTATTAAGACTATGATGTTCAACTTCAATAATATTCTAAGTATATGGCATACCAGATGTCATTTCTTGATGTCAACTTCATATCAAAATGGAGCTCCGATAATGGAAACATTGAGCTTGGGTCCACGATCTAAAGTTTAAGGAGAGCTGCATTACATTGTTAGTAGGGCATTCAAATTTGCTTATGAATGAAATGAAAACGAGCGGGAGCTTTTCGTTTTTGGCGCAAAGCTTTTATTCCTAAATAGGATACCAAAGACTCTCTGTGATATCCGTAACCGTTCTGCAATTGCTTCTTTTTTGAAGTATGTGAGTACAACCTCTGTAGGTTTTAGCTCTCTTCATGTATTGTATCTCTGTGTTTTTTTAATACTTATATCCTGGAGAGGAACGTTCCAGCAGGTTGTTTAGGATTTTTATTTTGCTCTGTGGTAGTTGCTTGTTTATGTTGTCCGCATGCGAAAACATGATTCAATTTATTAAAAAAAGTATTATTATTTTGTATTCTTAAGTTTTTCTTTTGCACTTGTTGTTAATATATTATATTGAGCATATTTTTATCGTCCTTGCTTTCTTTCAGTTTATTATTATTATTATTATTTTTGGTATTTTATTTTATGTTAATTAGTTTTCTGTACTTTGTGTAAAGCAATTCTTGGCATCTGGTGGCAAACTCATCAAATAATGCAGCATTTTGCTGGTGCTGCCACTGCTGTTTTTGTTAATTGCTTTAGTTTTAAGATAAAAATCTACATTTGATCAAGCAGAACTACAATATTTTCTATTAAGGTCAATATTTTAGATATATTTAACGAACGAATGATATTATGTATTTTATTATGTATTTTCATCCAACTTTTTCGTCTCTTTTTTGAAGATGATTTCATCCTTGTTATTGTAGAAAACAAAATTATAATTAATATTTGAAACAATTTAAGCAAATGGTCTGTAAAAAACTAGCCGATTTCAAAAACGCCAAAGCACACCCTAAAATGGAATTGGGCTGGAAATGAGACGAAAGCGGTTTCTAGCACAAACCCGATAGAACGGTTTCAAATCAACAAATCAATATATACCACGTTTATAAGACGCCCGAAACGGTTTGCACTTTGGTCAGCCTGACTCAGAACAGTTTTTATTTAGTTATTTATGCGTGCGAAGTCTTGCGCTCTTGTTGAAAACGAAAATGTATTTTTTAAAGTTGCCATATGCATAAAATATGATGTAGCTCACATATCAAAATAAGGTTTTTTTCAAAATTACAATGTACAAGAAAAATGTTCAATGTATAATGCTTATTTTGATTTTTAATAACATTTTGCAATGATTTTTAAATCTGTAATTCATAAAATCATTGAGAAAATGATAATGAAGAAAATAACTGCACTATATGGCAACACTGCACAAGCCAACATTTTTCGAACAGCTTATGTTCAACACGTCTGCAATAAGCTTTGCATTTATAAGACACATAAATACGGTTCCAGAAAATAATGGCGGGTTTGATGTGCGCTTGTTGAAGTCGCGCGTGTTACAACGGATTTGAAAATCAATTTATGCATGTGTACTGAATCAGGCTGACCTAAGTGCAAACCGGGTATAAGAAATACAATAAGAAAGCAAAAAGCAAGCATTCAAAATCAATATGACGTTGTCGAAGGAAGTGCAGTACACCTGCATTTCCCTCAATATGAAACCTAAATACATTCGAAACTCTTATAACACGGTTAAGTCGGAATTCCCTGAAAACTGCGTATTACCAAAAACCGATATTCCATACAAACTGTAAATAATTTAAAAAATTAAGAAAATTATGTTAATGCTGGATTGTAAAAAATAATAGTTTTAACTAGGGTTGTAACGGAACTTCGCATCCGCCTCCGCATCTGCAGAGCATCCACAAGAAATCGTACCACCGCCTCAGCATGTTTTTAACGGAGTTTTAGCGGATGTCAATTTGTCAATTGCGTGAGACGTCACATTTCTCACTCTCTCTCTAAGATTTGCTGGTCTTCCAAGCAATACATTGTATCCGTTTGCTACATATTTAGACCCAAGGTACAAATTAAAGTTATTGGATGAAATTGTTAAGAACAAAGTTCTATATAAACTATTGTGTTTGCTAACGCTGCTAGACTTGGGTCTTGTAAGAGCTTCAAGTGAAGCTGATGACGAAGGAGCTTCTGTCGCCAAGAGACAGATTGATTTGTATCAAGTTGACAATGAATCGTGTACGATCTCCTAGCTGGCACCGCTAAAGAAAAGTGTTTACCCAAATCCGGCAGGCATGCTGGAAAAGAGCTGTGGAAGATAGAAATGACACCAGTAGTAGTATGAACCTCATCATATGAAAATCATTGATAAATGAGTATAATACCAAAAATTGGTTTCCACCACACGAAGATTCTTTAGTATGATGGAAATATAAGAAAAAATTTCAATCTTTGTTTCCCATAGTACATGCTTACTAATCGTCGTCGCCAGGGTCGGTTCCAAGCGAGCAACTATTTAGTCGAGCTGGTTTAATTTACGAACCATTGAAAAATCGGTTAGAAGGCGACAAAGCTGCAAAATTCGAAATGCTATTTTTCATGAAGTTAATGTGCGATATATGTATGTATGTAAGTATAGTTTGTAGTACAAACTTTGTAGTGCAAGTGTAGTACTAATGTGGCAATTTTTACTTTAATAAATTATATTTATTTAATTTTTTTTTTTTTGTTAACCCACCTCAACTCTGGACTAAATGACATCCGTTACAACCTTAGTTTTACCACTATTCTATTCATTTTTCAAACGAAACATTAAAACCAAAATACATAATACTCTGTCCAATTGAATTGAAAAGTCAGTTAGCTTTGGCTGTATATTCTTATTATTATTATTTAGTCGAAAGCCTCAGCAGCTAGTCACTCGTTTTTTTTGTTTAGTTTAGTATTATACAATGTATTAGACTAATTAATTACGTTATACGGCATAAAATTTTAATGCAAATTATTGTTAAACTTAAGACGTCAATGTCTTCCAATTGTTTTCCCAAGGCAAGAATTTGTTGAAGTTTTTCTAAGGAAAATTCTGTGAATATGAGTAGAGATATTTCGTCTGAGTCAGTATCTGCCAATATTGACATTAAATAGTCTTCAATTCATTGTACAACTTTGAACATTTCATTGACGTCATGCTGCTGCATATCGTCAAATCCTTCTCCATCGATAGATATAGCTGTTCGGCTATCTACGTACCGCGATATACGAGGTTCGACTACTACTACTAACAAAAATCAGATTATATTAAGAGCTATCTCTATCAAATTAGCAAGTTCTAGATGGTTTTCTATTGTGTAATTCTAGAAGGAAGGGAGATTAGTCGAAGACATTTGTTTGAAGCTGCACAATAAATTGGTGTTTCAGATTTAGCTTTCTTGTCATTGTGGCTTCCAAGAAACAGGCGCTATTATTACAATATAAGTATATTCAACTCGCCCCAACTATTTTAAAATCGTACAATGAACACAGCGACTTCCCATCTCTACAATTGCAATTTGAGAGAGAGAATTCTGCTTTCGTAATCCGTCCTGTAATAGCTGACTAAGAAATTTTATAAATAGGATAGTTTTTTGATACCTTGGGTTACATTAATGTAATTATCGTAGGGATTTCTAATTTTCTGGAAAATTAAATAGAATTTGAACAAGCGTAAGATTGCTACTGAGTCATGGTATTCTAGATCCAATTGTTTTGAAATTGAATACATTTGAACAAGCGTAAGATACCTCTGAGTCATGGTATTCTAGATTTAAATGTTCGAAGATTGACAAGGATGCATGGATAAGCGAAGAAATGCCTCTGAGCCATGATACTTGACGAATCTGTTCCTGTTTCCAAGGCTCGATTCAGTCCTCCAATTTGTTGGAGTTGAAACAAGCAAATTTGCACGGAAGTAGATAGTTAAAGTTGTAAAAAAAAGCTAAAGATTGTACATTGTTATTTTGTGTAATGTTGTGAATAAAACTAAAAAGATTTTTGTCGTGCAAAACTAATGTTGTTGTATGCTGGTTCTTAGAACCGATGGAATGAAAATGTAGCTATCTATAAGTGTAATAATTTATAAAACAAGTTAAGTAGTTTTTGAGTTTAATCAATACAAATAAAAATACAAAAATTTCCTCTCTATAATATTACTTAGCTGATAAGGAATGCTGCATTAACAGGGCTTACCCACCTATTCAATCCATTTTTCTCATAGGAAATCACAATTGTTATTAATTTACAAACTAGAATTTCAATTGAGATTGGATGTAGTTAAAAAGAAAATTGAAAAATATGAAATATATATTTGGGTAGTATAAAATTTTGAAATTTGTGCATGTTTTGTTACATAGGGACAAGGTTAAAATCATAAAAATGTGGTACACATATCTATGACAGACGTCTTTTGGGTTAAATTATGTCATAATATTTCGAATAGCTGTCATTTTAAAGTAGATTCAAACTTCCATAACTCGAACTTCTATAATTTTTTATTACTCGAACCAAATCAAGTTGCAGTAGCGTTTAGATCGAAAATTCCATACAATTTTTGTTCCATAATTCAAACTTCCATATCTCGAATATCTACATAATTTTAAGAATAAAATTGACATGTGCAACTTTAATACGAAGAGACAAGCGTCAACAAATAGCACTTTGCAATTGGATATGGTTTATTTTTTAAATGGAACAATAAATTTAATTTTATTTACAAATATTGATGAAATAACGAGACTTGATGGAAGCTGATTACGAATCATTTACAATAACTTCTACTGCTACATTAGAGGATTATAATTATGTGGACAATGAAATACGCATGTATATTCAGCACATTTCCAAGAACTATTTTGAGGTTCTTTGACAATTTTAAATTTTTTATTTAATAAATAAAATAGTAAAACATTAGTAATGGTACATTTTACATTGATCACCCATTCTTATTGTAGAAAACGTGAAAACTTGAATATGAAAGCTATTTTAAGAAAAACTGCTTTGCATCTGATGAAGAAAAAACTGCCTTAACAGCCGTCGCAAAGAGAGTCGCTGTCAACGCCAGAGGTTCCATGGTGTAATGGTTAGCACTCAGGACTCTGAATCCTGCGATCCGAGTTCAAATCTCGGTGGAACCTAAAATTTACTTTTTATTTTCATTTGAATTGTTTCGTGAGTTTACTATATGAAAGCACGTGCGTGCTATTTTTTTGCTGAGAACAAGTTAAAGCTTTCAATTAATAACAGAGAGTATCATTTATGAAGCTTTCTTTTGTTTCTTTTGAACTCTCTCACACATTCGATAAGCCATTAAAGAAATCACAAATATAAACAATATACAAAAACAGTTGTATGCACTTTAAAGTATTTATGCTTTGTGCTAGCACTTGCTCTTTTGCCCGCAGTCTCTTTCTTGTAAATCAATTCGTTGCAATTGCAATAGCAATAATAAAACGATAAGTATAATTTCCGCTGTGGATTTGTGTACTTACCTTTTTCGCGAAACAGTTGTTTGTATGCCGAAAGATGTTCTTTGTCAAGCCACTGGTCCACAGTGGGCAGAGGAATTTCGTCGTGGGTGAAGTGATGTAGCCAGGCGGGATATGAGGACCAAATCAATAAAACCAACTTTAACAATGACACAGTGAACATTAAACTTAATATGATGGCGACGAGAAATTTCAGCGAGCGTTTCAACATATCGCATTGACTAAGTGCAGGCGACGAATGTAGGGTAACCCACAAATTGTACGGTCAGCTGCTTGCAGAAGGCGCGAGCGCGGCAAGATTCTTGTTAATTCGAAACAAAGAATAACACACGATTCAATAACAATGAAAGGGCAACAGTTACATTAACTATAAATTTACAAGATCAAAATACGAATGTAACTCTGCGGTAACTTTTTCTTTGGACTTTTGATTGAACACTCAAAGGTTTCTTGCGTGTGTGAATATCTTTTTGTTTTTGTTTGGCATGTGAATATTTAATTCGCGCACTTTAACTTTCGACTTTGTCACACTTTACACACGGTTAAATCAAGTTGATGACAATTGAAATGGCAAAAACAAAGTATATGAAACCGAACCGAGAGTTCAGAATGAATGTCGCCATTTCAAAAGGCACACGCAAGATATCAAAGCACTCTTGCAACACAATTTCATTTAATTTATTATTTATGCAAGATTTTTATTGTATTTATTACACTTTTTTGCACAGCTTTGCCGTTTCTGTTGCTATTGCTGCTGCTGCTTCTGCTGCTTTATTATTACAACTCTCTCTCTTGCTGCGGTCAACGTACAAGAACTTTTGTTTTGTCTGACACATGTATAAGCATCTCACTTTTCCCTCAATGTTGAGGGAACGAGATAGCATACCACATTAACTAGAGGGCACTGCTGTATAAAATAAAGCTATTTATATTTTCAGTATTGCATTGCTGTATAAAATAAGCGAATAATACCACACATAAGCTGTTTTAAAATAAATGTTGTAGTACAAAGTCTTGTCGAGTAGATGGCGCCCTTGTGAAACCGGAAGTAACAATTTGAATATAATATTGCATTTTGTTGTGAGTCACTTTAAGCAAATCAAAATTACTCAAAATTTCTTAACATTTTTTCCGTTTTTCATCTTATCAAAATAGAAGCCTTCTATTCAACAATACCTTTCTATGCTCTTTATGCAATGGCTAGAGACCGCCTAAAGTATATACATATATTGTTTATCAGCTCGATGAGACAAGTTGATTTAATTTTGCACCAAGTATTCTTTCTCCCAGACGCTGCAGATATTACGGAATAAGCTGTATCGGACGACTAGAATGAGGGGTAACTCCCATACAAACCCAAATTAAAATTAATGTTCTTATTAGAAAAACTTTTGTCTTATCGAACTGAAATTTCGACATTATAAGTGTCTGATCCATACTCACCAAGCATGTAAATTTCTGAAGATCTAGGATTACTGGATCATATAGTTCTCAATATTGTATGCTCAATACGCCAATACCAAATATATGACGACATCTACATATGTCACATATTTCATAGAGTAGCGCCTTCTACCCTAAACGTAAACTGAACGTTTATTTGTTCATTTATTACTTTATTTCTTTAAATTTATTTACACTCATTATAAAAAATAATACATTTCATTATGATTTTATTATACAGCCGAATTCTGAATCTTTATGTTGGGTGGCAAAAACGTTATTTTTACGTGTCTGAGATTAGGGACCATAATAGTATGCACCGTCTTGTCCATAAAAAGCAACATCTTCGACTTTTAGCTTTCATGGTGTCACTCAACATCTGAAGCAAATCGTTAAATAGATCCACTGTCATCAACGCCTTCTTATTAATGATAATAGTAATGCATTGGAAAACTACGAAAGTTTGGGAAACATCTTGGTATTGCAAACTTTGCAATTAGTAGTGGTTCAAGTTTTTCGGTGTCATCCATGTTTACAGCAAATACCAACCATTGCTTACTTTAAAGTTCTTTCTTTGCTTTGGCAAAAAACAGAGCTTTTTCTGATAATATTTTCCCCCATTGGGAACATTACTTTGCCGGCATTGTGTTAGCCACAATTGTAGTGCCATTTTCAGGTTGTTTCTGACGCTTTAGTTTACTGCGTGAGGATGCTTCCATAATAAATTCATTCTTCTGCAGAATTGAAGTGATTGTTGATGAATAAATTTTGAATTGTTTTGCCTTTTTCCTTTTTCCCCATTATCAATTGGTGAAATTATGTTTTGTTTTTGAGATATTGTTAAAGTTTTATGAAAACGATTGTTTGACAACTTCACCCTTCACACTTTGAATGAAATAAGAAAACTTAGAAAAAACAAATTCAGAAAAGAGTAAAAAAGTGTAGTGTTAGGGCTACAAAATTGTCTACAAAAGGAAGCAGTAGGTTAAACTGAAAACAAATTCCTCATTGAATTACGAATTGTAAGAGGTTTTAGAAATGAATTGCGGTTTATAAGAGGTTAAAATTTCATTGAATTGCAAGTAAAATTTCGAATTAACGAGGTGACTAAAATGTATAATGATTTTTACGAATTAACGGATTTTTTTTGAAGGGACTAGCAGTTTGTTATGAGATATTGAGGTTTTCGATTTATCGGGGTACGAATTATCGGGATTCGAATGTATTACTAACTTTATTATTGAGTTTTTGATTTGATTAACTAAGTACATAGTTGTTTAAATTGTTTTATGTTTAAGTAAAATGAGAAAAATCCTTAGAGTAGTATGATAAAAGCTACAATTATTTACCCTCTCTCAACACTAACTTAACTAGCTTAGGGTAGCACTTAATAGCTGTAATCACAGATTAGATGAACAGTAACAATAAGCAATCTTCTATGGAAAAAACCCTCTTTAAGTCGTTTTAAAGTCGTAGGCCTAAGTAGCTAGTACTCAATATCATTAGGTACCTTATTTTATAATTTACCTAATATAATAAATAAATAAATAAAATTTTCAGTTATTTTCAGCTATTGTTATGTATACTTTAACAAGAATTTTTGTTTTAATATTGGCCTATGGTCAAGGGAGAAAAATGTTAAAGAAATAATTTATAATCAAATGTCATCCTGACGTGATGGACCATTTTGGACATCAGATTCGTGTTCAGCTCTCAAAAACCTACGAGAATTAGTACCAAAGGTCTTGTAACAAAATCTCGCAGGCCTGTGTAATTATAGTAATCCGAACGATAACAAGCTGTTAATCCATCTATCAAGAAAACATGATATGTTATCAAAAGCTCGTACCTTTTACTTTCCGCTAATAAAAAATGAATAATTTGATTTTGCTTCAGAAATACATGTATTTTTTATTCATTTTTTCTTTTACATTAAAAACTAAGATTAAAAATAATTAAACTTTCCAGCGCGCAAATACAAATTTAATTAATAACTAAGTGGTCAGGTTCCTGTGATCGCCATTGTCAGTATCAATGCAAGGATGTTTTGATGATGCCATTTTTAACCGTAGTATGAGTAGGGTGATGCATAGTAACCTGATGAGTAGGCATATGGTGTGCCATAATAAAATTGAGGAGCTGGATTTGGTCCAGGGTTTGCGATTGGCAATGGTGCTGGTCGGGCAACTGGAGCAGGACCAGCCAAGGCAACAGCGAACAAAGCTGCAAAGATCAAGGCCAACTAAAAAGAAGGATTTTTATTCATTCCTTCAAATCGAATTATTAATTATTTTTATAAATACTCACTATTTTGAACATTTTGCTGTTACTAGTTTTTTGAGTTTGTTGTTATTGCAAGAACTGTTATTTGTGTTCTGATGATTTTGTTCAAGGCGATTGGGCTTTATATACCAAAATTTTAACAAAACTAACGATCCTAATTGCGCATGCTTAGTTTTATTTTGTTTGTTATTGCGATATTTATTTATTTCTTTTTTGCATTTATCTTTTATTCAATTGTTTACAATTACCAATTCGATCATTGATGAATTCCTCCATACTTTGGCTGGCATATACAATGGTATTCTAACCGCTTTATTTTTTGATTCTTGCGTAATCCTATTGAGCTTCACAATCTTCAAATCACTAATGACAAAACTGACCTTCACACAATCATATTCTGTTTGCGTCTCAAATGTTCGCAGTTTGTTTGTATCGAAACAAATTTTGTGGTCGCCTTTAGAATAATAATGAATATTTTGAAAAAAAAAATAAGGAAAAAAAATTTAAAAAAACTGTGTACGACATAAAAGCATAGAAAGTGAATTAGCATTTGTGTTTTGTTAAAGTTTATCTTTATAAATATTTCTGGTTCTTATTGTACTTATTTCCTTATGTGGAAAATTTAAATTAATTTTTGTGTTAATAGATTACACATTAAAATGGATAGTATCAGTTATCTATTAATGTGTTGTTGGAAATACAAGTTAAGTATGTTAATTGTAATGTTTTATGGTTTCAGTATAAAAAATTGTTAAAATACAATATAATTAATACAAAGAATTGCCCATGGGATTCGACCCTTTCCTTTATTTTAGACAGAATTAGGATTCCATACCAAAAGAAGTACTCTTTTCTAAAATTAGTATTCAATTTCAACTTTAAATTTTGACAATCGCACTCTGTAATGCATTCTGGTAATTACATAGCCCAAGAACTGGTGAATATACTTATGTAGTGTGTAAGGTAGAACATCATATCCAACATTGTCCAAAAACCTGATAGTGGTTAAATGGAAGACGTTTAGAGTCCCTCCCTTTTTACGCTTACATTTTAGTGTTCGATTCAAATTAATGCATTATTTTGGTATTCAATTTCACCAACGATGGTTTCAACTGATTTCAATAGCTAATAAATATATAAATCACTTCTGATCCCATGAAAAGCAATGTAGGTTGGGACAGAATTTAATATTTAAGATAAACTTAAATGTAAGAAATACACTCTATTTGATATTTAGAAATAATTATTTATCAACCTTAATTACTTAATTTAATATTGTAGCCTGAGAAGTTTGGGGACCCTATAATTTTTCAAGGTCCAAACAGAAAATATCGACACCTCGGTAAATCTCATGCACTTCTTTTTTCTGGTCGCCCCTGTTACCAGTTTCATCTTCTATATACTTACATAAAAATCTTTATAATAAAATTGTATATGTATATAGTTACTTATTAGTCACGTGTCACGATGTTCATACACGCTAATCTCCGAAATCAACCTACCGATTTCAATGAAATTTTAAGATTGTATATGGTTGGTTCCAGCTTGTAAGATAGCAAAGTGGACATGTTATGATAATTTACCATGCAAGTAATTAGACTGTGTTTTATATTGATTTAATGAATTAACAATATTTCTTTGATTTATGCACAACGCTTCTGATTGTTATTCGATCTTGCTCATATCTGTCGTGTTTCAGTAATCCGGTCAACCAGAAACCAACGTCCGTTTGGGCTAAACTGGGTTACTGCAGTACTACCTCTCTTGTGACGACGTCACGAATTTGAAAATCGAACTCGGAATTTCTTTTCATAATCATGTGGCACACTGCATAGCGAATTCCCTTGGGTGTCTTTACAAGAAAAGCTGTTTTGAGTCAGTCCACCGATATTGCGAACTTCTTGCCGGTGATTTCTACTTCATACACTCGGTCGCTCTGCCGATGGATAATCTTGTAAGGACCAGTGTAAAGAGTCTCGAGAAAACACGGCTGCGTCTGTGCGGTTGAATACGTGTAAGCATGTATCAATACTTTTCAGTACAAACATTTTTTGGTTAATATGATCGGCAGACGGAGTTGGTCGTATTTTTCTCATATGCTCAAGAAAATTGCTTATAAAATTTGTGTATTGTTGATCATATCTGTCGTGTGTCAGTACTCCGGTTAAACAGATATCAACGTCCGATAGGGTCGAACTGGGTTGTATTGCGAACGGATAAATACATCTATTTACGAGATGCTATTATCGGAAACGTCGATTCAAATTAAAATATCGACAATGCATATATTCAACCTTTAAGCTACATCGGTAGTCCACGATGCAAGACTTGCGTACGATATAACGGTTGTCCAGATTTGTTCATTACATGTAAAATGTGTGATCCAAAATAATAGGAAATACAACAAATGCTATTGCCAGGCCAAAAACCAATGCATCGGGAAGTGTGTATTCTATTTTCAGTGGAAATGAAATAAATTTTACATTTATAATTACGGTTAAAATTTATTGAATGCTAAATGTTACGAACTTATCGATAAATTGAATACACTCTTTCTATTGTATGTTTGTATATTGATGTTTTCATGTCATTATTTAATTACGCCATAAATTTATTATGATTTATTACACAATTTATCAATTAGAGTCAAAAAGAATTAAAATTTAGATTTGGTTTCTCCAAAAATAAAATAGTCTTCGCCCAAGTTTATTAATTTACTTAATTTATCTCTCTCGTAAGGATCATATATAATTTTATAGTTTACCAGTCGGTGTCGATTGTGTCAAATCATCTGATTCAGCACAACGATACATCTGTTATTGAGTAGGTTACTCAATGAGTGAGTTCAAACAAACATCACACTTAAGTAAATTGGCAAAAAATCTATTCAATTTTTTCTAAAATGACAGACAATTTTTTGTTAAATCTATTCGATACGAAGATTCTTTTGACAACGACAATGCATTGTAATGAAGTTGACAATAATGTTTGTTATATTCATGATTATGGTTATGAACCGTCAATGAATGGGGAAAAGGGGAGAATAATATTGTTACATGAAGTGAAATAATAACGCTATGAAATCAATGATTCCAGATTCAATACCCAAAACCGGAACTTTTGCTTTTGGAAACTATCATTTAAGTAGCTTAACTCAGAACACACACGATCAAAATAGCAAACCAAAAAAGAAAGAAAATATCGGGTTAATACTTAGCATTCTAATGACCGACTTTTTATGAATGTTGTGATGTCACTTTTGTGCAGTCTTTGTTTAATGACAAAATTTTCTGATATAAAAGTCTGTCATCGATTGGTTAACTGCAGTATTCTTTTGAGTTTGTGCAAATCAAAACCACGTTTTGTAAAACTTTGTTAAGATGTTGAAGATTGTGAGTTTAAATAAATTGTTGAAGAGTTTGTATTAAAATAATTTATATGACATTTTTCTTAAATAGATTCTTTTGTTGGTCGCCGCTATTTTTGCTGTTGCGCTCGCTGCACCATCGCCGTATCCAGGCCCAAATCCAGGTCCCAATCCGAATCCACAGTTTTACTATGCCAACGCTTATCCAGCTGTGGGTTATGCTTCACCTTATGTTTATTATGGCTGATTAATGGGAATTGTACGAAAAATTTTTATTTTCAGATCTTGAAAGAATAATAAAAGATCAGAAAAATTTATAAACCATATTCATTTGAAATTTTATTTTTAATTGTTTATGAAATTTATAATTTAAATAGAACGCGTTCACATATTTTCATTATACATATAATTTATCCTATGTGCTATTGGATAGGCAGCACTAGACATACTGTATTACAGTATAGTGTTACAATTTAGTTAGTTTATCCAGTTTCGGCTCGGCATTTGACCATTATTCATATGCCTATTGTCTTCTTTGCATGTCGTAGACCTATATCGCATAATTTTCATGATGCGTTTGATGAATGCAGGATTGCAATAGACGCGAAGCAGCATGTTTAGAAATATAAATTATTATTTTTCATTGTCGAAGAGTACTGTTTTTATTTCATTTGTCTGACTGAGTTGTCTTTGATTTTTTTATTCTATGTGTTTATATAGGGGTTTAACCATGTAAAGGGGGATATCCACATCAAAGCCACATTATAGAAATTCAGTTCACACTATCACAACTTTAAAAAATTTACAAATGACTCCTAAAACAAATCTTTCCCATAGTCGGACCTAGCCCTCATTTATTTAACTCTATAATTGTCGTTTTCTTTTTATGAGGAGGAATTTAAACTGATTGAAATTTAAATTCATTTGTGATATATACAGTTTATAACCTAGTTTTGGAACATATTTTTAAAACTTAATTCTAGAGATTCCATAGTCTTTAACAATTAGTAGTATTTTTTCTTTAAGGCTTCTTAAAACTTAAAGCGTTTAAGTGCAGTTGGCATTAATTATTATTTGACTGCAAATATCGATAAAGAAAGTCGTTAAAGCATCATAAGAAATAATCCTTCCAATAACAAACCACATAACTTAGCAGAGCAAGAAGGCACCTACTATATAAAAATCAATATTCAATATGCCATACCGTTCATCTCATTGCATTGAAATTTTGTGAATGTTCCGGTCTGGGATCAGTAGCGGCGCTAGACCAAAAGTAGACATCGGCGAGATTAGCTTTCATTTCCCAATCAAAAAGAAAGAAAACGAGAAATAGATTGGGGCTCATGTATGAGTATATGAGTTTTATTGCTAATCAAATGTTGACAAAAACTATATAAATAATCACAATTGTGACTCAATTTTGTAACATTTTTCTAGAAACACCCGAGCTACTGCAACGCTTTTTTCAAATCCTGTATTACGAAATTCTTTAATCGATCTACAAAATGAATGTAATGTGTAAATAGCGACTTTCATGTGCACTTGAACCGAATACCATAGTTTACTTATATTTTTCACACGTAGTAAAATCTTGTATCACACATGTATTGCAACAATAAACTCAAAAGTTTCATTTAAGACTGCTTCACAGTCACTTAGAGTTTCGGAATCATCAGTTTTTTTTTCGAGTCATCAACGCATTCGATAACATCATCAAAATCTACTCCGACCATTTCTTTGTAGTTCTTGTGATATTGTATTTGTTCTTTCTGCGACTCTAATAAACCCAAATAAATGTTCCTCTATCTCTTCAGTTGAGTAATTACAAAATCTTAATATTATTGACATTTGTTCAAAACGGCTCACATCTGGTGGAATCAAGTAAGAAGGCGTAGTATTTTCCGACTTTACCTTTAAAGGTCTAAATATTGCCTCTGTTCCCGCTATTCATACGGTTAAGGAATTCTCGATTAGTTCTAAGTGGCAGATTTTTTGAGGCCAGGTAGGTTATTATAAATATCAATGTTTAAAAAAAGTTACACCAATACTTTTCAATTTCAAATTGTAAAATTTTTGTTACAATATTAACAAAATACGTAGCAGGAAAAGGGAACCACCAGAATTATGAATGTGCATACAATGCAAATGTTCTAAATCATGTATTTTTCACAAGTAATATATACTATTATATAATATTTCTGTGGCAATAAGTCAAAGTAGCTTAAGTCGATCATTATATATATATATATATATTTGTTGATGTATTGCCCATTTTGTGTAAAATAATTCCTGTTTGGTTTTATTTCAATATTTTTAATCTCAAATACACTAAAGTAAAAAGATAGAACTGTGTTTATAAGCTGTATTTTCTGAAAATGCATTAGTCGAAATAATGATAGCGTTCAAACTCAATTTTCGACTTAAGCTACTTTGATTTATTGCCACAGATTTATATTATAATTTTAACATCACATGGCCTTAGCGTAGTCCACCAATATGTATAAAGCTAGAAATATTACTTAAAATCTAATGTAATCTATAATCTAAGTGGGGGATCCAATACATGAAAACTTTTCAGGCGCCTGACTTCCATGTTATTGTCTAATAGACTTATTGCTAGGTTATTGGCATGATTATGAAATCTAACAATGTACCTATTAGACATATGTGTTATTTCATCCCTAACTATAACACGAACTATGATTTCTAGGCTAAGTTGAGAACGAGGTAAATTTGCAGTATCAGTACGTTACTTGGAGTACCACACAGCTGCATTGCATATGTTATGTCCACGCCGGCTTTAGATCTGTCTTATAAAGTCGAACTTGGTTTTTTAAACTAAGTCCGAGGAGCCGTACATCTGTCTTTTCATTATACTTAATTTTCACGCAGCAAATAGTATTAAAAGTTTGTCAAGAAGTTTGTAACACTTAGAAGGTGACTTCAGAAACCCCATACAGTATATGTACATATATATTCTTGATCAGCTCGATGAGACTTGTGTACAAACCCAAATCTTATTAGTTTTTTGTTTTTTGTCTTATCGTTCTGCAATTTGGACACTTTAAGTGTGTGCCTCATATTAACCAACCATGTAATTTCAAGATCCTAGAAATACTGATTCGCTAAATATGATCATGCGCCATCTTCAAATGTCTATCGGTGTATTGAGCACACATATCGGGTACTACGAGATCCATTAATTACTAAATTTAAATGGCATGAATACTGACTCTATCCTAAACGTAAGACAAATCAATAACATAATATTTTTGTATATTCATACACAGGAGCGTGAAGAGTATTACAGCTTTGGCATAGCCAAAGATATTCGCATTCGCATACATCACTAGATTTTAGCTGCATCTATTTCGCTTTCATATCTGCCTTCCAGGTAAACCTTCGATCCACCCCGAGTTTTTGACGGTATTGATTTATAGATTTATTAGAATGGATTTTTCACGACATCTCATAAATGGATAGAGTTGTTTGTGTTTAGACGGATATGAAAGATTTAATCGATTCAACTCGCAATGCTGATGATGCAAAAATATATTATAACACACATGTATGTAAATATATACTATTATACGTGTAGCACAAACTTAACTTTTATTCACTCTATGAAATGAATTGTATTGTAATGAGTTTTTGTTTGCCAAAAAATGTTTCAATGAACCACAAAATCAGTCTCCAAAAAATCTATTCAACTTCATTTCATGTCACAACACGCCAGAAAGTTTTTGTTAAATCTACTCGAAACAAAGATATGGCAACTATACGTACAATGAATGCATTGTTATGAAGTTGATGACAATGTTCATTGTATTGAATGTTCAAATCACAGAGATTATTATAAGTAGTAGTGAATATGTTTGTATGGCCAGCGATTATGAGTGAACAATCAGATAAATAGGAGAAAGAGGAGTATAACACTTTAAGGGAAATAATGAAGCAATAAAATCAATTTTTGCGAATGCAGATTGAATAACTTAAGCTGAACTCATCAGATTTGAAAATTATTTAATTTGGTAAAGTAGCAGTTAAGCGGCATAGCTCAGAACAAAACCGATCAAATTTGTTGACCAACGCAAAAATTATCTGTAAAATATTTAACATTCTAATGGTTCCTCGAATGATGTCATGTCTGTGCAGTCTTTGTTTAATGACAAAATTTTCTGATATAAAAGTCTGTCATCGATTGGATAACTGCAGTATTCTTTTGAGTTTGTTCAAATCAAAACTACGTTTTATAAAACTTTATTGAGATGTTGAAGATTGTGAGTTTAAATAAATTGTTGAAGAGTTTGTATTAAAATAATTTATGACATTTTTCTTAAATAGATTCTTTTGTTGGTCGCCGCTATTTTTGCTGTTGCGCTCGCTGCACCTTCGCCGTATCCAGGCCCAAATCCAGGTCCCAATCCGAATCCACAGTTCTACTATGCCAACGCTTATCCAGCTGTGGGTTACGCTTCACCGTATGTTTATTATGGCTAATTATGGCTATTGAGCGGAAAATGGATTTTACTTTCTAGATTTCTTAATAAATATATGTTTTTTAAACATTGCAAAAACATTTTTTTTTTCTTTTGGTCTTGAAACACAATATCCACAAATGCTAAGTGTGTGATAAAGTAGTGTACGGCACATCTCGGAAGCTGGAATGAACACTATATAATCTTAAAACGTGAACTTATATTATTCTAGGAAAAAAATCATAAATTTAATTTACATTTGTGAAGTTTGATCATATGAGACCGTGCAGATGACTTTAATTTAAAAATTTTGAATTGATTCTTCTTATTTTGGCCTACACTGTGGAGCGTAGCGAAGCACGCCGGGATAAATTTCGAAAATCCTGGTTGGGACAAGTTTCTTCAATATTCTCTAGAAATGAGTTAAAGTTAATCATTTTTAGAATTTAAGCAGAAAAGTGTTTAACTTTTTGAAGAGCTTTCAACACGAATTTTTTTAAGTCAGTTTGAAAATTTTGATAGCGTTTTGCCAACTCAACTGTTGCCAAATAATGTTTCGTGCAGAGTTGCCATGTCGTATTGTAATTTTGCTTTATTTTCATTTTCTTAATTTTCTTAATGATTTTTTTAGGTATATGGCAACTCTGCAATCTCTTCATTATTTTAAAAATAATGGATTAAAAAGAATGTCGTGTGTTATTGCCTATCTACAGGGTAAGATTTTGAGAGCAAAGAAAAATCTAAAAAATGTTCAACAAACGTTGGAAGGAGATTATTTTGATGAATAAAGTCGAAACTCTAAAATAAAATGGGTTTTCTTAGTTTGACCGGAAACGTATTGAATGATGTATTATATATATATTTTTTTTAAATTATTTATTATAATATTATCGCAAAAATAGCATAAAACATTGTTGTGGTTATTTAGAATAATGACGTGAGAGCGATTACATCGCATTATATATTTATGTAGGTGGCAACCTTCCGTTTAGAAGGTCATTAGGATGAAGCCTCTTTAAATGACGTCGCCTGAGCCCCAGCTATGCAACGCAGTGCCTTGTTTTGACAGGCTTGGACTCTTTGGATGCTGCTGGCAGCAGCGGTACCCCAGATTTGTAACGCGTAGCGCCAAACAGAAGCCACTACTTGTCTGTATATTGTCCTTTTGTTGTTGAGCGACAACTTGCTGGATGGACGCAGCAACCAGTCAAGCCTGCGCTGTTTTGCATAACAGCATGCGGTAATGGTTCTAATTTGATGTATTATAGTGTTATGTTTATAACACCTTTACCTTCATCTAGAAGAATACGTAGTCAAAGAATTAAGAAATCTCGATCGTACCAAAAAAAATTTGACAGCTTGGCTAGACTTATAATTTTACCAACAACCAGAAAACACTTTCAGAATACAAAAAATCTTCTATAGTAAGAAATTTATCTTATTACATTGATATGTAGTTTTGTGATTTAAATCAAAATAAATTTGTTTTGAATTTTGTGTAAACATTGATATCATTTATTGATATTACTTCTTTTTTGGAAACTTTCTTTAAATATAAAATTTTTCGTGTACTTTAAATTTTGATATTCCGTCTTTAAAATATAATTTGGAAATTTACATTGTTAAAATTAAAATGGACATACAGACAATATTATCTGTAAAAGATATAAAAAGTGGAGATAGCTCATTGCAGGAAGAATCTAAAACTATTTTTCGGAAATTTTACAGTGAGGATGACAAAAAAGAAGATGTATCGAATTCAGTACAGGAAATATCTTACGATAAATGGCCGAAAGATGTTGTATTGCTTATCAGACCATCCAAAAGAGAGAAAGACAAGTGTATGCTGCAAGTGTTTGATCGAAAGAGAAATACTGTTCTGGGCAAAGGCAAGCTAACACATGATGAGCTCTGCGCAATACACGAGAGCAAGGCTTGGTATAAGTATCCTGTGTTTCTTAGCCCAGAACTTGACATTTGGTCTAAATCATTATTAAGTGCACAAGCGACAGGCGCAGTATTTGATAATCAGGCTTTCGTACTTTATAGAAGGTTAACTGAACTTACGTATTCTGAATCAAAAATGGATACAAAAGCTCCAGTAAATTCAGTTACTAAGGTAGAAGAGAGTCTCAAAGTAAAACTAAAAGATGGGCAGGAGTTAGAGCCACCGAAAAATAACGATCTTATAATGCCACCAAAAAGTCCCGATCTTAAAGAGCCACAGAAAAATAACGATCTTAAAGAGCAGCAGTTATCAATAGCACTCCCCATAAAAAGAAAGAATTTATTGGATATAAATGCTGAAAATAAAAATTCTAAAATTCAGAGTAGCAACGCAAAGAAAATGAGTCCAAAAATATCATCTCAAGAAAAGCGGAATCAGATGCAAAAGGCAAAAATGACGACTATGAAGCGCATTGAGTATAGAACTCAAAAAAATTTTGAAAAACGCCAGATTAATATAAAAACATTGGAACAAAAAACCAAAAATAAAACCCAGATGGCGGCTAAGAAGGTTGTTAAGAATTTCATTGAAAAAAATAAAGCTCTGGCTGGTCGCAAAGTGTTAAATAAACCAGAGGTGAAAGATGTGTACCAACAAAGAATGAAGATGAAAATGCAACCAATAAAGAACAGAAAACTGGAAAGAAAAGAATTCTATAAAAATCCTAATTTAATTTCGGAAAAAGCAGTGTCGTCTGATAACGAAAACTTGTTAATAGTGAAAATAAACTCAAAAACTGATAGAGGAATTGAGAAGATTGCAGATAAGATTCAGAGAAGATTACAAGACGATCAGGTAACAAATATGGAATTCCTTTTGCAGACAAATCGCAATGAAAGAAAGTCAATTGAATGGAATTCCCTTTCTCGGCAAGTCGACACAATATTCCAAAACTCGAAATTTGTTAGTGCAGAAACATCAACTCAAATAAAAACAAAAGATGATAATCCACAATGGATTTTTACGGTTCTGAACAGCTCAAAAACTGTTGGAAAAGCATCGAGTCAAGATTATTTGAATGAGAATGTGAATCAATCACCCATGATAAAAATGTTTAGTGAGAATTCTCATGCCAATCAAAATGTAATGGATAGTGATGCATTGAGTGAACACAAAGAACTGATAAATGTCAAGGAACATCAAAAAGATATGGAGGAGAATAACCTGACAGTTCTCTCAGATTCGCATATAGAAACATTTTTTAATCAAGATAATTCAAAAGAAGACAATAAATTGTCTCTCATCTCTTATAAGGAGGGCAATAAAGACGTCAAGTCTTCCCAAAACTTAAAAGCTGAAGGAAATGTGTCGCCTGAAAGTTATATGGAAAAGAGTGCAATAGTGCATAGTGATAGTAATAAAGTTACAAACATCAGTGGAGAAATGATTGAAGAGAAAACACAAGAGGGAGCGACCAAATCTGAAAAACCCTTAGAACTTCAGACCGTTTGTAATGAAATAATGAAAGTTCAAAACAAAACAGTGAGTGCAAATCAACTTGAAAAGTTTATAAGTAGTAACCAAAAAAGCATACCTGAGTTACTTAAATATGAAAACGGAATGGGCAATTACAGCAGTAAAGGACTTACAATGTCGCATAGTGAAACTATGAGTGAAGACGAAGATGCTTGGATTGTAGATATCATAGAATTTGATTTTTCAGATGACTGTACTGAAACTGACATTATTCATGAAGATCAGCCAACTTATTTGGATAATAACTGTTTAACAAAATATGTTAGAGTTGAAGATGAAATGACTGATCAAGAAGACAAGATAAAAGATTGTATAAATTCAAAGGTAGCCACCAAAAAATCGCAGTCCAAGCAAGTCCTAGAATCAAGTAATCCTGAAGTAACATTACATACAGTGAAAAACAACAATGATGAACAAGCCAAAAAAATCAAAGAAAGCAAACTGAAGATCGAACAGTCTCGACAAATAATACTATATCAACCCCAAACGACTTGTGTAAATTCAAAGTTGGCAGAAAAAAAGTGCATTAAATCGCAGTCCAAACAAGTTCGAGGACCAATTAAACCTCAAGTAACATTACGCTCAGTAAAAGACAACAATGACAAACAAGCCAAAAAAGTCGAGGAAAGCAAACTAAAGAGTGGAAAGCCTCCACAATTACTATCGAAAACTTCTAAGTTCAAAGCAAAATCTGACAATAAGTCCATAGTTATGCCAACACCAGTTACACACGCACCATTATCTTTCAGAACTAAAATTCCATTGAGAAATGTCAAAGAACAACACAACAGCGCCAAATCTCCTGTACAACGGGCAATGCCAAAAACCAATCAACAACAACTGAAGGAAAATATAGAATTAAAATCTTCTTTGAGAAAAACTACAACTTCCAAAAGCATAAAACATGTCCGCTTTGCAATTAAAGACGAACCGGACTTACAGATAATCAAGCCTGTAATTGAATTAAAATACTCATCTTCTAGCATTCTAGATGAATTTAAACACCTCTATGCTAATCATTGTGTACAATACCTCACATCATCCATATCTTCCTTATTGGAAAAAGATTCATCTGAGTTCGAAATGATCGTCAAGCAGCTAAAACCACCCGATAGAATAACAATTCCATCGGAAGTGCTCAATTCTTGTGGTGTTCAGTTACGGGCGCAATTATTGGAGAATCAAATTATGAACGTTTCATTTCCGATACTTTTAGATGAAATAAATTTCAGCGAAACTCCTTCGAATGCGCACTTATTACAGTTTTTCCGCTTTGCAGATAGACATTCTTTCAAGATGTATGTGCGACCAGAAATTGTATTTCCGGGATATCAAATATCGCCACGCCTTCGTCTTGAATGTTTTTTGAGAAACAATCGATTCGTTGGTTCGGTGGCCTTGCTTCCAGAACAGTTCAATTTCTTTGTTGTGATGTTTTCAAAGATAACTGCAGAGTATATTGAAGATGCCTTCCAGCTGACAAGGTTGCCAAAGTGGTTGGTTCAAAGCTTCAAACAATTTTTATATTTCCTTCATTTACGGTGTGTTTACAATATTATGGCGGAGTTGGCTTACGAAATTGCTCAAGAACCAGCATTGATGTTTCCTGATGCTCCTTAAATTTTATTTTTTTAAATTAAATTTTAAGCCTCAATTTGTAAAAACTGCGAAATATCTGAAAAAACTGTTTCGATGTCCTTTGGATACTCCTTAAACTTTTTTAAATGAAAATTCATGTCACAATTTAAAAATACTGTATTTTTGGCACCAAATTTATTGTGAGCTCTTTAGAGTTAAATAACATTCTCTTTTTTTATAAGTGCTATATTTAAATCTTGTTCTATATTCAAAACCATTAAAGTAAAATTGCTAGTTTCGTACTTTCTTTTCATGGAAAATCATTTAAATTATTAATGTTGTATTACTTATGCATGTTCTTGGAACATTTTTGTGTAACAAATTGCAAGCAACACATGGTTGGTATTGCTTTCACAATAGAAAAATGTATGAGCGTACTCTGCCCAATCCATAAGAAGGGTGATCCTGCGATCTGCGCAAATTACCGCGTAATCAGCCTGATTAACATTGCATAGAATTGTGTGACAGACTCAACATGCTGATTGGGCCTTATCAGTGTGGCTTCAGACCTGGCAAGTCTACCATGGACAAGATCTTTACAATACAACAAATCCTGGAGAAGACCCACGAAAAAAACATCGACACATCTCTTCGTCGATTTTATGGCTGCTTTTGATAGCACGGATAGGAATTGTCTCTATGCCGCTATGTCTGAGTTTGATATCCCCGCTAAACTAATACGGTTATGCAGTATGACGTTGAGCGCCACCACAAGCTCCATCAGAATTGGGACAAACTTCTCCGAGCCATTTCATATCAAACGAGGTTTCAGATGACTGCAGTCTAGAGGGAGAAGCGGCCAAAGTGGGTAACGCGGTGATTGAAAATATTAAGTATAAATTAAATGAAGATATAATTTGATAGACACATTGAAAAAAAAAATAACTTATCCACGGTGGCTTGAAACAAATATAGGAATTGAGATTGAGATGTCACAAAATAAATTGGGTCGTAAGGAGTTCGCGTCTTTCCTTGGTCCTTTCGATCTTTGTTACAACAATTATTATTATTAATTTGAATACTAAGTAATTTGGCTCAATAGAACACCGCGATCAGTTAGATTCTGCCAGCCTTTGAAAATGGAATTTATGAAAGAAAGTACTGTCGTTATAACAAAAGAAAATATAACTTGGATAATCAGATAAAAAACCATCGTAAATTTACAAAAACCAAATATGCAATATTTATTCAATATAACGAACATCTGACCCCTATTGACGGCAAGGTTCTAAACATTTTAACTGGTACCAATTCATGTCAATCGTGTCCACTATGTAGAGCAAAGCCAAATCAACTGTTAAAAACAAGGGAGTTTACCTCGCCGGTTTTTAAAGATAGTTCTGACAATCTGTAATATGGTCGCTGTTTTTGAATCCCCGGATAGCACACCTTTTCATAGATATGAAGATGAAATGCTTAGTAAGATTTTTTTTTAAATTATTTATTGTAATACTTATTATCGCAAAAATAGCATAAAATATTGCTGTGGTTAATTATAATAGTGACGTGGAACGATTATATCGCAGTGTAAATTTATCTAGGTGTCAAGGTGTTTGGGTGGTTTTGTAGCCTCTGCTGATAACGTTTACATCATTGCATGATTTCATCTCTCACAGTGAGCATATTGAGATCTCTGTGCAGAATGGTGTCGCGCACAAATCATGGAGCCCCAGCTATGCAACGCAGTGCCTTGTTTTGACAGGCTTCGACTCTTTGGGCTTAGTAAGAGAGTGACGAACATGAAAGTTTTGGACTTGAAGTTGATTTAGAAGTAGAATATGAAAAGAATTAGGCTTAATTTTATATACATTGTTGTGGTAAGTGAAATGATATATCGTTTAAAAAAAATTCTGCAATATTATCTAAAATAGTATTATTTTGCAGTGTGTTGGCTAGATTATAACGGAAAAAGCTTCTTCAATAATAGAATTTATTCAGTATTTTAATTTTAAATAAATGAAGCTATTTTAAGAAATTTCCTATATATATATTCGAAAATAATTATATGATAATGCCATATAGGCGGTTAAAGTGTAGTCCAACTGATTGATAAAACAAATTTCAGGTATCTAGCTTTATATTTAGAGTTTATGCCAAAATATGGGACTTTTTTCCCATAGTGCACTGTTGTTACCCAACGAACGGGCAAACCTGAATAATATCGTAAATAATAATATATATCATAATATGGCAAAACTTGTCGAGCTACAATAGTTCCTTTATCCTCCGTTCGAACAGTTTACTATTCTTCAAGTGTTCTACAAAAACAAGAGCATGCCAGCAACCCCATTGTTAAGCCATAGTCCTTTGCAACATGTTGCTAGAACTTTGAACACATTTACTGTAAGCTTTCACTTGGTTTGCAACAAATCCCTTATAAGCAGCAACACAAAGAATTTTCACAACATTTGGTTTAATAAAATTGCATTGGATGCAATGTTTTCAGTACATTTTTGATTTTGATGAGGTTTTAACTTCATCGCTTATTGTAAAAAGTCCTCATTACTACAACTCTCATTTATACTCGAACATTTTTACCGTGCGTATCGTGTGCTATGTTGCATCTTTGCAATGTTGGATGCAACCGTCAGTCGGTTCTTAACATTCGTAAGGACGAGACAATAATGTCGCACCATTAGTCCTAGTGGTAATACAATATTTTGAGACAATTAAAAAAAAAAAAAAAATTATTTACTAAATGTGTTTCTTTTAAATGAATGAATCGTTATGGTGATACTACAATATAATTGTGGTCATTGTTCGCTTTCAGATGATAATGTTTAAAATGAGGCTTTCATGTTTCAAGGATATGTTGCCGGGCCAAGTTTTAAGTGTTGGTATCGTTAGCGAGTGTAGTGTTCTAGTTTATATAGACGCCATTACAAAAGTCGACAAAGTTCTTTGAGTTGCGGCTGTGACTGTTGTGCAAAAACTTCTAAAACCGGATGATGACAATTGCGTTGATGATGTTATCCTTGATGATGTCATGCTATTGTGCTTTCGAAAGCAAAAGTGTTTAGCTTTCGTAACAATATACATGAGCATGATACGGGCTTATATCAGACGCATGTGATTATTCTTGAGACACGAAAGTGATAATTTTTAAAGAAAATTTAAAAATATTGTGCAATGGATACTTCCATTAATGAGTGAGATACATAAAAATAGTGTCTATCTAGTGTTCTTTTGAAAAAATAAAATGTAAATGAAGCTACAAATAATGTTTGTGTATTTAATATATATGAAATGAAAAATTATACTTAAAGTAGTGAAAAAAAGGAGTTGCTGCCGACAGTAGTTAGTGTGAAAAACTGTAGCTGATAACAAAACTATCCACAGAACTCCATAGTAAAGGATAAAACATTCTATGCTCATAATGGATTTTTTGATATTACTATTATTTCTATTTACTCAAAATGGTACGCAGCATTAATAATTTCTTTACATTTACAATTCACTATCTTAAGTATTTCAATATGCTTTTTTTTTTGCTTTTTACTTGTACTAATTTCTTTATTTTCAATTGTTGGATTATGTTTTTTACCAAAAAATAGTATTTTTAGTTATGGCACACTAATATCCAAAATTGCGTTTATTTTCTAAACATAGTAAATACGTGTATACGTGTATATACACACATATCGGTGGATATGATTCTTGTTTTTAGGTTGCCAATAATTTAGTTATTCTAAGTACATTGTAAAACCAATTACATGGTCAGTAAATAAATGAACCAAAAATATGTGCTCATCAATTGAAAAGCCATTTCTTTTTTGGAGCAAATATTTGAATGGATTGTTATGAAAAGAAAATAATAGACTTTAAAAGAATTGTAAGTAAAATCATGTTAGTAAACTATAGTCAACTAAGTTCTAAACGAATCTCTTTTAGCTTCCATAGCTCTAATAGTTTTCGAGAATTTTCTTTTATACTATAGAGTGTTACTCGCTACCTTTTGTAACTGTTTTTTTTTTCTTTTCGATGGGGAAGCATTAAAAGCCTAACGAATCTACTATCCGAAGTGTGGGAATTGACTCACCCACTGAACCCCATCGCCCCAAGTCCTACAGCCCTCTGGCTCTACCGCCTAGTATAACGTCAAGGAGGAAAGAGGGAGCATTTCAGCTCAAATTCTGCTACTACCCCATGTAAACCAGATACTAATTTACGTTAGAACTTCTTGTCGACACAATGTTCGTCTGAACTCGTCGTACTATATCTCCGCTTATTGAGATATTCTTTAAAACCTCCGTGACCGCTCAGAAACTGCGCAAAGTAATGATTGACCTCACCGAACTTTCTGCCGACCCATTCTTCGACGTTATTAATGAGCCTATGAGTCCACCTAGCTTTGTCAGAACATTGTCATCTCCGCTGCCACGAACAGTCGATTCATCTCTGCCCCAACTAAATCAACCGGCAAATACTCGCTATTACGAGGATTGCATCGCTGGATCCGGGTCGAAATGCATCACACACTCGAATGGCACATGTTCTGTATACTGTATTCATTTCTCTCATGTATGACTTTGTCCTACTAGCCTTCATCCAGATCGACGCAGCATAGTCAACAATCCTCGCTTTCGCACTTGGGGTCCTCCACAGCTCGGCATCAGCCTGATACTTTTGATGCTTTAGCAACTGTTTGCGTCAAATCCTCAACGTCATCTTTGAGTCCAGTTCAACTCCCAAATATCTGAAAGATGGTTGTGACACAATGTCGAGGTTGGCTACCGTTACACTCAGGTGTTTCTTCAATCATTTTCTTTCAAATTGGGGTAAAGTAAAAATATGGTAAAAATGTCAAAATCTGTCTCGTTACCTTTTGAATCCAAAATAAAAGGAGGGGATCTGATAAGTTTTTTAAGCGGTGCCACTAATACAAATATTTTGCCAGTGACAGAAACATTCTTTTATGTGAGTGCTGTCAGAGCTTGAGCTAAATTCATCACGTCATTTCTTTGTTGCAGTAGTTTTTTAAATAAAACAACTTTTGATGTTGAGTGAACATAGAAAAAACAGAAAAAGGAAATCGTATACCTTCATGGGTGGTATTACTCTCTTCCTTCTACAATAAGCAAATCATTCTTAAAAAATGTTACTGTTATATCATACACTTTCCACTAGTGTGTAGTTCTGTCTGATGTATCAAAGACACAATAAAGGCAAACCATTGGTAAAACCAAATTTATTTTCATGTTTTATTTTATATTTTTTGATCCGAACTGTTTGAAATGTCTGTTTTTCTATTTGTAAAAATGAGTACATAATTTACGATGTTAAAGAGAAGAACAGACTGACAATATGTGTGTAGGTCAATTTAATTTAACAAAAATAAAATCGATTTATATGTTTTTGCTCCAATTGATACTACTACAGATTTGGTAAAGAGCCAAGTGTATAAGGATTCACTATAATAACAAATAGAGCTAAACAAAATTTAAAAAAAAATCTTGAAAGAAAGTTATCATTGGCCATGCCAAAGATATAAAACTCTTCACGCTTCTTCGGGTTGCAACTAACTGATTGGCTACAAATGCCAGATATAAGATATGCTTCTTTTTCTAGCATGTACTATTTTTGTTTCAGTTTGAGAATCAACAAAGAACATAGTTTGAGTGGCACTTTACAGTTTTGTATGTACTTTTTTAATTTGGGTTTGTCTGAGAGCTACCCCTCCTAGTATCCCTAGACATGGTTGGTGAATATGGATCAGAAACTTGTAGTATCTAAATTTCAGTTTGATACGTAAAAAAACAAAAAACTTTTTCTAATAAGAACATTAATTTAAATTGGGGTTTTATGGGAGGTACCCCACAAGTGGCCTGATTCGGCTGATTACGACAAATGTGCAGCGTTTGGAAAAAAGAAAAAGTTCATCTCATCGATCTGATCATGAATATATATTCTTTATGGGGTCTGCGATATCTTCTTCTGTGTGTTACAAACTTCATGATAAACTTATAATACTATTCACTCTTATGAAGAGTATAATTATGAAGTTTTATAGAATTGGGTTTACAACAAATCATTTAAAATTTCGTATATATTGTCAATCCCACACATTGTATATTCAGCTTGTAAGAATAACGTGATCCCAAAAGCAAGAGAGTTACATCTTAAAACATTGATCTTTGATATCAATTTTAAATGTAAAAATTCTTCAATTGTAACGTTACTGTAATCCTAAAATCATTGAAATGAAGAAATTTTGAGGGAGGTATTTTTATATGCTTGAATTCCTTTAAAATGTTGCGTCTTAACACATTTGAGTTCTATAAACTCATCTGGATTTAATACAATAGCTTGACCACACATAAATTCATCGCAATTATTCGTTTGACACTTCACGAAAACTAGCCATGACAGTCGTCTATTTGAATTGGCATTTGCATTGGATCTATTTTTGCTAAACTCAAATCAATTCCACAGTAAAGCCAAACACCTATACCTTATAAACATATCATTTCAACTCATGTGTCATTCAAAAATTATTAAAGTTGGTTACGGACTTATCAGTAGTCATAAAAGATATTGTAATATATCATATTGCAGTTACCATAGTTAACTTTTTCTTTCCATTAGAGATTCTACAATATTTGTTAAACTCAAAGATTTAATGAAACTGAAGAATCTTGAGCATTATAGAATGTGGTTGCTTACTAATTATTCAATTCCTAATGTCCAATCGAAAGGACCAAATTGGATTCCAAAACCATTATTATAAAATGTGATACTTTCATTTCTTTTATCAAATCCTTTCACATAGATATTATCTTATATTTTTTGTTCCCTTTAAAAAAGAACAACTTAAATCCAAATACTGGATAATTTGCACTTAAGGATGCATCATGTGCTGCAAGCTTATTTTTATTTTCATTGTGTTTGTAATTGGCATTCCTTTATATGGTAATATTGTGCTGTGCTCATTTCTATCTTCCATGCACCATTATGCTCATTTTATTAGTATGAAACATTCAGATATTCTTGCAATTTTCTTTTCCACACTATAAATGCTTCCAACACTGGCTGCATCATTGTTGGAAAGAAGCTATAAAAATAATAAATTTTAATACTATGCACAGCTGGTGAAGCACGCGGGCAACTTGACAGTTCAGAAGAGAGAGGAGATCTTGGAGCTTATGGCATCAACGATAGGAATCTACTCTCGTTGACGCCCTCGACGCCATCAATTACACATTTTGTAAATGAGTCCTTTATCATTTTCTGTAAAACGGTACAAAAGGGTATTGACACCAAGTGGCTTGATCCAATGGGACACACACGAGAGAATACAAAAGGACGAGTTCATATTGAAAAGAAATTGGGTAAGATACAAATTAGCAGATATAAAAGTTTGTAATTTTATATTTATTCTTTCTGGCTTTTTGAACTTCAGGTCTTTTGGCTTTAGTATTCGAGCATATTTCATTGTCAGACATGGGCAACTGGACTTGTGAAGTTAATGAGGCTTACAATGCAAGGAAATCATTTGAGCTTCTTGTAAATCGTATGTTGATTAAGTTACACAAACATTTAGAATAAGTTTAAGATTGACATATAGTAGTATATGTAGCAAGTTCATATTTACATAATCTTTGGATAAATTTTTCTTATTTTGCTGTTTTTTCCCATTTGAATTAATTTTGAATAGAAAAAATTTCATTTGGTAAAACGGAACATGTGCAATCGGTACGTGAAGGACGTGATGCAACAGTCTATTGTTTTGTCAAGGGAGAGCCATTTCCGGATGTATCATGGCTTTATAATGGTGAATATATAAACAGTAAGTACTTAATTATTTGTTCTTAGTACACACTTTAATATTATATTAAGTAGAATTCCTTTTAAGAGATCTAATATTTATTTTTTTAATTCTTCCTTTTTCATATCACAGCTATTAACTCATTGAAACATAAACGTTTATCGGATGGTCTCTTTATCAAAAATGTTAGCCAAGCAGACGCTGGCGAGTACACATGTCGAGCAATGCGGATAACACCCACTTTTTCAGATTCCGATCAGATAACAATATTATTGCGAATACAACGTAAGTACATAGCATACACTACTTGTATTTAGACTTGTCAGGACAGTGATTTTAATGTCCTTTACTCTCTCCTGCCTTTGTATGTATGTTATGTCTATTATTATTTGTCTTCTGCTTCTATTTTCTGTATCTTAACTAAATATGTGCTTACATATGCATGTAATATGTCCATCGTTTCAAGTAATAAAATAGTCACTGCATATGGAAACCATAACAGAATATAATAATTTAAATGTAAATATTGTAGTATTTTAGTTGTAAACTTTGTATCTACAATAACATAAGTCGCTTATTTGGGAATTTCTTGCAGTCAACTAGATTTTAACTTCATTTTGACTATAAAAAAGTTTTCCCTTTTGCAGTAAAGTTTCATTGTTAATATTTGCAAAGATGCAAAGTTTAAACAAAAACTAAAAAACAAAATTGTATGTTAAGAAGATTACAAAGTTTTTGACGACTCTTTAATGAATGATTTTAAGATCTCGAAAATAATGATTGAAAAAAACCAATCACTTTTACATTAACAATTTTAATTAGCAATGTTTATTTACACATTATATTTAGTTGGTGCACAGTTTTCCCCACACTGCCTCGCTTCCCTTATTCAGAAGCAAACTTATACACACAACTATGAAGTGAATGTCCAATCGTTTTTTCCACATTCAATGTTTCATTTCGTATATTTTGAATGTGCAGGCACAACACTCATTCAATCCATTTCACACTGAATGAGTCAAACATTTACACATTCCTTCTCTCAGATAGCATTGCCAACATTCAAATTTCGTCATCTAATATTGAGTATACATTCATGAATTTTCAACTTTTGTTGGCAATGTGAATGAGCGATTGCTCATGTCTAATATGTACTTATTTCTTACTCGAGAAGATAGTAGATAAGAATCATGCACTTTTAAAATGAATGCATGTTGTGCTGTTCTCATTTAAAGTGAATATGAATGAATGCTCTTTTCAGGTGTCTTTAAAGTGAATAGTATTCCTATTCATATTCATTAGTACTACACACTTTGTTGTGAAGTATGAGTGAGAGTATTGAATTGCACAGTGAATAGTACAAACGTCGTTGTTCTTCAGCTTACGAATTTGTCCACTCAACAGTGGTGGCAAAATTGATTTTAAATAAGTAAACAATTAACAATATGTTTACTTTGAAGGAAATAGCTTAAGAACGTAAAGTGAATTTTAAATAAATCAACTATGAATTTTTAAATTATAACCTTATGGTACCAAACCCAGTGGTGGATTTATGGTAAGGTTAAGTAAGCTGGATCCTAGGACGTCAGATTTGTATGCAAAATTTTTTAAAGTCTAAACTTCTTTAGGTACGCTGAGTACAGGACCGTAGCTGCTCGTCTGTCATAAAAAGTGACGATATAAAAAATAACCGAGCACATTTACGCCGCTTGTTTTCCATATTTGTTGCCCGATTTATACAAACGCGCCCGATCTTCAATTTTTCTTATCGTATTCATGAATGTTTCAAAAAACAAAAAAATTAACTTACTTTCTTTCTATCACTCTCAAGTGAGAACAACAATGTTAAGCATTAGAGCGATGGAGAGAATCTTCAATAATGATAAAAATTGACGATGCGGCTCTGGATCAGACGATAAGTAATGACCAAGTGCAAAGAAAAGTAAATCTAAACAAAGATCCAGCTATATGGGATATCAACGATAGTTCAAGGGAGATTATCGCGTCTTGTGACTTCTCTTGAAAAAATATATTCTGATCAGCGTCGTTTATGCTAATGAGTATATTTCAAATGAAAAATAATGAAGTGAATTACCGAAATTGGCTGGTTTATTCTAAAAGTAAGACATCTGTATATTGCGGGCCCCATTTAGCATTCGGTCCATTAGAGAATAAGACTCAGTTTGAAAACCAAGTATTTAATGACAATAAAAATCCAGAACACCGAGTAGCTCAGCATGAAAACTCTAAGCATTATAAATTTGGTATCCTTTATTTGATAGTAAAAAGTGACATTGAAGTCCGACTTGACAATTGATGAAGATGTTATTTAATGGAGAAACGTTCTGAAGAGGGTTGTTGCCGTAGTAAAGCAACTGTGTTCAAGAGGCCTCGCTTTCAGAGGAAATAATGAAATGAATGAACTGACACATCGATCCCCTACTTCACAATCATACTAATCATGTATTTAAGACGAGAGTCCCCTAATCTAAACGAATTGTAAAGGTCGGTAGGGGCGCAAAATTTGAATAGCCCCTACCGCCTCTAATCGAACCATAACATTTTTGTATCAGATTTATCAATATTTTCATTAAAGTTGAAACAAAAATAACTAAGTAGTGTCTCTTCTGATAGGTTGACAATAATGATGAATTTAACAAAAGAAAAAATATAAAAGTTTTACAAAGACTGTGAAATAACAGTATAAAACATTATAAGTACACATATATTATGTAAAAAAAAATTGTAAATCACAATATGAACAGAGTATAAATTATCGATTTCTATGGTGGCTCTGTATTCTATAAGTAGTCGTAAAAAATGATATAAAAAATTTAGTTATGACGTGATGTACACTGACATTCAGAAACAATATACCTGTTGAAACAGTTACCTGTACCGACAAAGGGCTTGTCATTGGCAAGGTATAAATAACAGCAAAAACTACACATATATATATGTACATGTATATGTAGTATGCAGATAAACTTAGTTAAAGCGTAAGTAGTAAATTAAGGCGTTATATTAATACTACGTAAAGGTTATTTAAGCAAACTCCCTCAAAGCATGAACAGATGATAACAGGCACACGCGTGTATAATGTATCATGTTTAAGTTTTAAATATAAGTCCTATAAAAATATCTTTTATGTATTTGCAAAGGTATAATTAAAGCAAATAAGTATAATACTATTTCGATACTTTTCAGATAAGCCACGTTGGTTCTTTAATGATACCTTACCGACACAGTATGCTTATATCGGTGGTGTTGTTAACTTAACCTGTGAAGCAATCGGTGAACCTCCTCCAAGATTCACTTGGTTACACAATGGCAAACCCATTGTTGGATTCAATCATGATATCTTGTATACTGACTATGGATCAACGTTACAGCTTCAAGTCAAACACGATAAGCAACTAGGGGACTATAAGTGTAAAGTATCCAATCCATTGGGTATGATAGAGCGCACTATAAAACTACATGTTGGACCGAAACCTCACAGTCCTACAGTTTTTGAGCTAAAGCGTTGGTATGCCGATGCTTTTGAATTGGACATACGTGCACCAAAAATGACAAATTTTCCAGATGAAATGCAAATTTATGCTTACCGTTTAGATTACATAAGCGAACATGACTTCAAGCACAGCGGCGGCAATTGGAGTTTTGCAAAACAACTTGATTTCTCCTTTCATCGAGGTATGTTAAATCCAATTATGTTTATGTATTTTATTTATTGAATAATTAACAATATTGTCAGATTGTTTATTCTGCTTTGTTTTTCCAACAGGACATCGATTCTTCATCTCAAGTTTATCCTGCAACACAACTTATTTGATGCGAGCAGCATCCCGTAACTTGGCCGGACTCAGTGATTGGAGTCCTGTGAAAACATTTTCAACACTAGCCAGTTATGCCAGCAGTACTTTCCAGCACTTATCATTGCTTCAATTATGGCTCGGATTAATTTTTATAATTTCATACTCTTCAACTCCCTAAAAGATTCATTTCAGCTGCTTCTTTTTTAATATTTTTTATATAAATACAATTTAATTATTATATTTGATTACTATAAGATGAAAAATAAGTAAATGTTGTTCAGTTTTTGGTGTTCTGTGATACAAATATTTGCCAACCTATTATAGTTAAAAAAAAATACCTTTGCCTTAAAAGAAAATGTATCTAATGTGAATACTATTATTTGTAAACAAAAGCCTCCGTTCACCAAAGCATTTTTTATACACAATATATTAATTGATATGTAAAATCATGAATAGTGCAAGAAGAGTGCTTAATTTGGTTTCACAAAATGCCTATACAAAATCAATTTCCCTCTGTTAATATAGCATTACTTTCATTCAATCTCTATGGGTCTCTCTGGTGTTACAAACTTTACAAGAAAAGAAATAAACATTTTATTCTTTATAAGTTACATAAAAACTAAAATTATTCATATGTAAATGTTTTCCATGAAATGATTTATTGAAATAAAAGAAATTAATAAATAATATAAAACAATTTATTTAAAGGATTTTGGAAAAACAAGGTATGTTATTATTAAATTTAAATAAACTTCACTGAAGTTAAATATTGAAATTCAAATACATTTGAAGCCATTTTTAAAAATATACTTGCTTGCTTATGAAATGAGTGGCTGTATGACAAAACAAACCCGGTCAAGACTGAATCTGATTATGTTTCAGTTGACTTTATAGAAATGGAAAATCTCACTGCAATTTAATTGTTAGACACACACATATTATACACTTAACTTACTCTGTTCTGTTCCCATTTAAATGTTCTTCACTCGGGTCTACACTTAAATGAAAGCGCCTTTAGTAATTATGCAACAGAGAACGAATGAAGTAAACACATGTAGCAACAGCAAATGGAGCGGAAGCGGAAATGTCAGGTGTGGCGACAGAAGTACAGAGCAGCTTAAAAAATAAAGGAACAAGAGATGTACATTTCATCATCATCATCATTGAGTTGTCAATACCCTACTCACAAGGAAAAGTCAAATGAAAACTTAAATTGCTATGATCAATATGATGCAATTAAATTGATCATTTTATGATAAGATCTGCACTTTATACCAAATTATTTCTTTACAGCTACTTTCATTGATCATCATGATAAAATGACCAATACCAATTTCAAGGTTGTCAAAATGTAAAGAAATTGAAGGAAGACAAGTGAGGCAAAGTGAGACAGTACAGCATCTTCAACAGAATAAAGTTGAAGTAGGTAGTACTTTTTTATTGTGCAAGTTAAATGGAATTACAATTGACTTATTTGTAACTAATTTTATTTGAGCCACTTAATTAGTGGACCAGTCTCTCTTTACTGTCAGTACGAAAAATAAAATCATATTTTATTTATAGATGGCAATTCATAATAAATTTATTTTCTTATTTATTATTAAAAATAAATTATTTAAAATTATATTAATATCACAATTCTGTTCAAATTGTGCACATGTAATGTAGCCCACCTGATGAGGTTGACACATGAGTAGCAAAGAAAAGAGGGACATTATAAGGACAGGGTAATATGCAACCTACATTTTTAATGACAACGATGTCGATGTCTATCAGCTTTCAATTTATTGTAATTAAAATTTGTAATTAATATTTAACGAGGGCGGTAAATGGCAGGCATAATGGTAAAATTGAATATAAACATAATTATGCAGTTGGCAGGGATAATGGTAAAATTGAATATATTTTTAATTTATTTTTTTTTTATTCATTAATAATTTTTATTTATATTTATAAGACGGTTTGATTGTTTTTAAGATATGTCTTTTAGCTTTACATGGCAAATTTTATACCACCAAATTCGTGAAAAAACCCACACATATTGGGTCTAAAACTATACACATACAAAAAATTTCATTACAATCAGATAAACGGAAACAAATATTGATTTTCTTGTATTGTATTAGAAGATTTGTTTATCAGCTGATTTACAGAAATTCTGTAATAGAAAGTACTTAGAAGTAATTGTATGAATTTTAACTATCTAACTATTACAGTTCATTAGATATAGCGTGACGATTTCTTATCATTTCCATCTTTATTTTTGCCAAACGCTGCCTAAGAAGTTTCACTTCAATAACAAGCTTTATTGTGCGTAACATATATGCTTATTTCAGCAAAATTGACCTATAGAATCAAAAGATATTAATTAAATGTTTAATGAAACCAAAGACTATTAAACCCAATATTTCTGGCTTGCATTCGGGAAGCGAGCTATGGAACTGCTGCTTCTTGAATTTATTGTTGTTATTGTTGTATTTTTTTCCTCTCATTTACTAATAACTAAGTACGCCCAAGAGTATTGCGCTCTCCGTTCTTTTCTTTCTTTAAATGTATGTAGTCGGCCAAAGATAAAAGGCGATCGACATAGAAAGCATGACAAATTCTAGCCAGGTCAGTAGTTGTAGGATGAGCGAGGATGCCGGATGCGTTGTGATTTATTTCTATCAAAACGTTCGATATATTATATCGATAGGCTTTTTCGATACTATCGCATACAATACATATTCTAACTTTTTCGGCAATGAAAATGGAGGTTGATATGTGAAAATACCGTTTGCATTATTTACGCATTGTTTCAGTCGGTCATTAAATTTGTGTGTTTCAAAAGCCTGCGAAATTCAAAATATCGGAAACATGCTTGGAACAGTTTCTTCAGTGATAAATTTTTTCACACATTCTGCAAAAAGAACGCAATTTTTGCAAGATGAAATCCAAAATGAAGCTCCGGAGTCAATGAAAACCCTTTGTTTTACTTGTTGTGTCGAAAAACTTGAATGTGTGAATTCCTGCATCACATTATTGAGGCATTAGAAAAGTATAAGAATGATAGAGACAGCGAGACATCATCACAGCCGACACAATTCACGAGTGCGATTGAAAAACAGAAATTTCTCATTTCCCTGCAAGTTTTTATCGCTATATAATTGATTTATTATTTGAAAAAAAATGAAACATCTTTCGATGGAATTTTTGAAGAAACCTAGAGAATGGACGAAATAGGACTCGAGTTAAAGATTCCTCGTTAAAAATATGGTCGGCAAAAAAGAAACCGTAGCAACATACGCACCGAGGTTACGACGCTTCTGGGATACTTGCGAAATTTTTTTCTAATTGTAAATTTGATTAGTTTGACTTAAAATGATCGTACATACCGTCATTTAATGATACATAAAACTTTTTCACAGTGCCACGACTTACTATCCTTTTCTGGATTTCATGATTTCTTTTTTGGGTTTTAGATTCAAAGGGAAATTCCTGGACATTCTGGGTCTGGATGCTTTGATTCCAGAACTTATTCCAACACACAACACAATCAATAATATCATGGAAGCTGCGAAAATGTATGAAAACGACTTGAACGATTGCAGCGAAACCGAGCTCAAAAAAGAAATCATTTCGTGGCACAAGCATTGCAAGAACACAGAGTTGAAGAGAGCGCAGACTGCACTCTTAGCACTACAGGTAAGGAAATTCAATAATTTCTTCTCGAACGTTGCAATATTGCTGCAATTGTTTTCGACGATCCCTGTCACTTCGGCAACAGCTGAACGAACTTTTTCTTTGCTGAAAAGATTGAAAACATACCTGCGAGATAATATGTCAGAGCCCAGACTAAACGGGTTCGCGTTGGGCAATGTTCACAAAGAGATTGAAATTACTTACAACTGAAGAAATAGTTGACATGTTTTGCCAAGTCAAAACTCGTCATTTGTAACATTGGACTGTGCAGTCGTGGATTGATATAAAATAGACATCTAGTAACTTTTTAGCAGAACATTGTAAGCACTCACATAACATGCGGGTAAGTAATTAAGATGAGTAAACAGCAGAGAGTGAGGATATAATTTGGACCAGACTCTGATATCTTGTCAACCATTACTTAGAAGCAATAGATATTGCAGACTTATCTCCAAAGAAAATCTTAGATTTCTAAGTGAATACTACTAGAATCTTGCAGGAGTTTGTTACAATAGTTCGAATCGCTCCCCCGCTGTTCTCTTAATATAAATCTAAATTTACCTTTTTATATTGTACATGGTATAAATGCTAACAATTACAAGGATACTAGTATGATCAATTTTCATAGGTCATATAGAACTCGAAGTGTGGATTTCAAAGTTTTAGAAGTTTTACAATATTTCTGTATCAAGAAAACTTTCTAAAAAAATTGTTAGTTGGCTTTGTTATATCTGATACACATGATAAAATTAAAAAATTTTATTTCATAAAAAATTCATAAACAAAAATTACAATGGACGAATTAAGTAAGAATGTTATGTTTGAACGGGCAATACAGGCTGATAGGATGGGTCTGATCTTTCAGGCTCGCTATTTCTATAAAAAAGGCATTAATAACTTACTCTCGATAATTGAGGATGGCTCCAATAATAATACGAAACCTGCAATAATTTTTAAACAAATTGAAGAACATGCAGAACGTCTGAATGCAATCAATAGACAGATCAATAAATGGATTAATGACTGTCATTTATATACTTTTATAGACATACCAGCTGGTAAAACACAGTGCAGCTATAAATCCGCCTTTGGCAAATATATACCAAACAAATTTGTGGAGGTAGTAGTAGAAGAACCACAAATGACAACAAAATGTCATTTAAATAATTTAGTCGCATTACTTGAGTTACTCAGACATAGAAGTAAACAATTTAGGTTCGTTGAGCTTATAACAAAGCGTGATAATACAAATCATCTGCAAACTGAACATTTGGAGAAAATTAAAACGCATCTGAGGAAACAAAATTGCTTATTCGTTTATCGTTATACACCGGATGTAAAGGAATCGCGTATGATTTTTGATGTTGGCATGTTATTTGAATTTGCATGGAATGGTTTGCATTATTTTGAAGAGCCAACAGAATATCAACACATGGGTCATTCAAGTCGTCAATGTTTTCAAAAAACTAAAAATGTGCATATCAAAATATTTCACAAATAAAATTTTTCCAACTTTACAATGAACTCCTTCATCTACGTAGCTGTGTGAAATGGAAGCTTATCTACTACTATGAGTAATTATTAATTGTCTGCAAAGCATCTACGAGTATTTACACAATATGTATTTACAATAATACAATTACTATCCATATTCGATCTATTCAAAAATTCAAAAACTGTCATCATTTATAATTTGTATGTTATAATTATCATCATGTCTATTTGTATTCGAATAAAATTGTACGTATTAGAATGAGCGTCTGGAGTTCTATGTTATCAATACACACACATCACATAACAAACAGTATGTACCATATACTATAACACCGGAAAAGAAAGAATTTAGACTCCATAAAGTTTTTGTTTTGAAGAGGACACTGTTTTGTGTCATCGTCTTCGTCTGCTGTTTCTAGAGCACCTGCCTGGGGCCGCACAGACAATCAAATCCTTACAAGAATTTGTATAAAACAAAACAATACATAAAATATTTGATGAAACACTCAAACAACCCAATATACAAGTCAAATAGATTTTCTTCAACGATTTGAATATAGCGATTGCTATGAAAATTTAGGAAAACATACCTTAATAACAATAAAGATTTATTAATAAATTAAAAACTAAGAATAGGATTGGGAGAGGTATTAGGAATAGGATGATGAGAATAGGATGTCAGGTATTTTTTGGGTGTTTTCAACCAGCAATGTTTGGTGATTATTGATTATACAGTTTTATCTTTAAATCGTTTTTTATCATCATTTTTGAGCAAATAACTTTTTTATTGGCTCGCCTGCTAATGTGATATATAAGTGATATACCGTCTTCATTTTCTTTACCAAGGTATATAAATAACTCGGTAGTGGTGTACCCGTTAGCTTTGCACTGCACTATGGAAGCATATTCAAAAAGTGACTATTTATTAAAAGTAAGTAAATACTTCAGTTAGATTAAAAATGAATATTTTTTCGACTTGGTGGCAACTCTTTTCTTGTGGTAACCCACTGAAGTCAGCTGATTTATTATAACATTTGTGTTTCAACAGAGAGAAAATAAACAAAATTGCCTCATAAAAAAAAAATTAAAATGAAAAACAAAGATCACGGTATGTAGAATAAGTGAAAATATGTGTGTGTTGTTGTCCACTATTTTGTTTATTGTAATTTTTAGCAAGAATCTAACAAATGTAATTGGTTTTCGAGAAGTATTACTTTAGTAGTGCATATCACAGCAAACAACTAAGAATGGCAAGTTAATTGTGCAAGTCCCCAGCGTATAGCGTTATTAAGTTTTTTTTTGCCTATTTTTGCCCCATTTGGAATAAATACCATTCAAAACAACTGCAACTCAACATAGCGACCGAAAGATTTGTGTGGGATCTATACCATCCAGTAACCCTAGAAGCTTAAAATTTACATGGTTGATGAATATGGTTCAGAAACTTATAGTGTCCAAATTTCAGTTCGATAAGTCAAAAATCAAAAAACTTTTTCTAATAAGAACAAAATTTATAATTCATGCCGTAAAAATCGACAAACCGCACATAGTGCACTGTTGAAACAAAGTATTACTTTCATAAAACGGATGTGTTTCTATCCTACTTATTTTAGCCTCTTTATATTGTATAATTTTTTGTTTGAATAGAAGTAAGTAAAGTTACTTTTAGAAGTTCTAAACAATGAGATACACGATCTCCGTATGTTTCTTCCCTGTCGTTCCATGTACGATGGGGAAATGTTAAACCATAAGTTAATATTGGTTTAACTAAAGCTTGATACATTATTTTCTTTACTTTGGTGGATATCAATCTACACGAAAATACCCTTTTCTACAAATGATATGCTTTTTTTGTTTTGGATATTTGTAACTTGACATGATAGAAATTTATCAAGACAAACGCCAAGGTATTTAACTAAATTGGGTTGGGGAATGATTACGTTATTTATGTTTATTGCATATTGTTTCTAGTTACTATTCCATTTCTTTATGAGAGGCCTAATTAAAATACTTTCACATTATTTTCAAATGCCACTTTAAAGCAAATATAGTTAAAGTACTAATTTTATCTTGAAATTGGGTATTTATATTGTTAATTATTGCATTTGATTGATAGATAAATAACTAAGTCATCTGCAAAAGCAATTATATTATTATAATTTTATCCATAAGGTCTAATAAGAAAAGGTTAAAAGTGTCGGGGCATTTACAGTACTTTTTATTAAGAATAGGTGTTAAGTCGTTGCTCAGTATGCTCATAAGACATCTGGTATCTAATTTTGTGATTGCCTGTTTTTGTACATGTCAAAAAAGTAATATTGTTATTATGTATGGTAATATGTATGTGTCATTTATTAGCTAATATTTTATCGGATAAGGAATCCGAAGTGTCATCGCTTCAGGGGTTGCCAGGAGTCTGGTTAATCTGTTTTTGTGAGCCATTAATCGGTCATTGTAATTACTCGAAAAAAGCGATCTGAATGCTGAATGTTAGATCGCTTAAAGCATTATTATTATTAACTTTAAATTTTTTATCAGACAACATGTTGTAAATTAAGAAGGTGATATGTAATGGGAATTTGTAACTCAATAGCTTGACAATTCCAATCAAAATATTCTTACTTTAATATAGAGATCTTGCATATTGTATGTCACATATCATGCACAATTTATGAATTTTCCCAGAAATTTATTATTTTTAATTAATGATATTTCTATATCATACAATTAAATGCAATTTGTGAGTTCTTTGCAATTTACTTTATCCTAAAAGTATGCAGCATGTATTTTTCTTTAGTATTAAAAAAAAATAAAAATATAATAAAATAATATTACTAAAACGTAGTAACAGGGTTAAAAACATTACTGTGGAGCTATCAGATAGATATTGAATGTACTTATTATTGTATTTAGTTTGAAAATGTTATTTATGTAAATGTATGCATGTTACGTTACATTAAACATTTACTTATATCGATTGAACCGTCCTAAGAGTGCCTTCAAAGTATCTAATAAAGTTTAGACTTAAAAAGAAAAACGCAATATTTTTTGTTAGGGCTTTATAATATCTGTAATTCAATCTTTATCTGTTACTATAGAAAAAATATGTAGTACGAGTATTATTTTAACATTTGGCAACTTGATACTTAATCGTAAATAGAAGTATTGATTTTCAATTTTATTTTTCAAATTGAATATTCGACTTAGCTTATTCTGCACGTGTATTATGAATTTGGAATTTGTGTTGCAGATGTTACTGATGTTTTGGCAACTTGTTAAGTTGCTCACTAAATTTATTTTTAGATTTGTTTATTTGCGCTTTCTTACGTGTCAATAAATTTGCCATTTCAGTTGAATTCCACCATACGAGTATAACAATTCATCCAATTGTTTAAATGTTAGCTTTGCTGTCCTCATAAAGCGTTTGTATTGCACAATAATGTCTATGCTCTAGCATTGTTTATTGTTTACATACATATGTGTAAGGAATTCAGCATATGGGTGTATCCTTCTGGGTTGTCTTGGTTGCTAAGAGGATAATCGTATATTGAGTTGTCAGTATGAAAGGAGCGGCTACGAGTATAAGATTAATATAGTGAATGTCTGAATATTCGATGGAGTGAGTGTAACTGTTGACAATAAGTGGCTCTAGGATTTATTGTTACATTATTAAATTTTTACTAACTTCATACAAAATATGTGTAAATATGATTCTTTTTGAACAATATGCAAGTATTGTATATTTCTGTAAAAGGAACAGAGAAAGTTATCTCACCAAAGCGTACACTTCACATAAGTTGAAGTTTTAGAAGATGTGTTTTTATTTGCAGGAAATTTCATTGGCAATAACTGTATTGTATAACAAAATTAAATATTATAAATTGTGTTAAATGTAGTTAAACTCAGGAACAGCTAATTAATTTTATATAATTATGCAGTATATCCTCATCATCAGCATAGCCGGATATACTTCCTTTTGAGATCTGCAACTTACTGTCATCTAAAGATTCCTTTTTCTTTACAAACAATGCAATAAAAAAAATAAAAATAATATAAAGACTCCAAGCGTGAATTCCTTCTATTCTATTTATGCGAAGTGACTACATACCACATTATTTAGCAGAACAAACAGATATACAGATGCATCCTGGCAGGCAGGGAGGCAGTCAGTTAGACTTACTCTGCATACTCTATAATCGCCTATATTTCTCTATGTATCGTAAGTATTATTTTCTTTTGTTGTTTTTTCATTCCCTATTTCATTGTTTTCTACAGTGTTTCTACTACTACTAAATGCAGATTTTTGTTGTTCCATATTTCTTGTACGCGCATGTTTTAGCTGTAGTCATATGCAAATAATGTACAAATAAAAAAAATCCTTCTTCATATATTTATTTTTCAGATGTACACTGACATATGCATGCATTTGTAGTTGGTTCAAATCTTGAAAAGTCTGCTTCCGTGCATTATAGTAGAACAGACGAAGTACTACAATACAAAGTATAACATATTTGATAAAGTGGTTAGCTTACTTTGTTAATTTAATTGCTCCTACATATTATCTTTGTTGTAGTTGTTGTTGTTGTTACCGTTCTACCATATCACATTATTATGCGGAAACAAGGATGTACACACTTAGTATATAGTAAATATTTCCTAACTTGACATTATTGTTAAACTTTAAACAAGCTTGAAGGTCCTGAGTGCCAACATGTTGTGTACAACTTATAAAATCATGGCTTATAAGATTTAATCACTTAATAAAGAGAATTAAAGAAAAGAATACCTTATTTAGAATAATGAAAAATATATCTTGTATAAAAATCAAATATGTACAATGAAATAGAACCTGGTATTACGAAGGTAGATCAATAAGTCGTTGAAAATCCAACAAAAATATAATTGTAAAGGTAATTTTTTTTATTTAATTTCAGATTACTGCCAAAATTAGAGTGGAATTCACGGCGAGCTTAAATTTTTGTAGACCTTTTAAAGAGTGAAACTTCTACATACATAACAGACTCATTTTATAAAACGAGATTCATGCACCTTCGTATGAACAGTTTAAAGCCGTAAGTAATCAGTCAACTTGTAAAATGATCATAGCACATCTAAACGAATAATAGTTATACTTCTGTATAGCTACGTTGTTGTTGCCGTATAAACCTTTCGTTAAAGAGAAGTTTCCGTTATTGGGGAGTCATAAATACATACATATTTATTTTAAAAGTTGGTGACAGCAATTAATATCATACATTTTAATCCACAAGGAACATTGCTTTCCCGTTGTATAGCACTGCTGTTTATAATTTTTATGTGCATAATAGCAAAACAATTTTTTTTTTTTTTTTTACCACTAAACTATTCCACGCCACTTTCCCCCCAGAGCCCGCGCAAGCTTGGGTCCAGTAAAAATCGAACAAGACTGGCTATCGACCACAAGTCACTTCGGTACTGAACTACTGGGGTTAGTAGACTTACAATACAAACAAGGTAACTACTTTGCGGCTACAGACCTAATGTCATCAGCCATATACAAGAGCACGCACTATAAAGATAAATTTAAGACTTAAAACATAGGGTTGTACAAAAAAACTTCATCTATTGACTAGTAACTTAAATTAAAATTACCAAAATTGAGAAAAATGAAATTAAATTAATCGGTCAATTGAAAGCTAAGAGTTAAGATGAGTTAGAAGGTTAAATTTTAGCTGATCGGAAGAAATAGAGTTAGATTCCAGGTCAAAGTATATGTTATACGATTGGCATAAAACGCGAAATGGGTCGTGCTCTAAATAAGTGGTCTTACAGGTCCCAATCAATATAGGGAAAAAATTCGAGAAGGAACATTAAAATTTATGGTTCCAAGCAAAGATGGGGAAAAAATACTACCAACAATTAGATTGTGCAAGAAAGTGGCACCAAGAGTCGTCCTACGACTAGATAGTTTTGGGAGGTGGATTAACTTAAGACGGCTTTGGTAGGATGGAAGGTTGATGTTAGGATCCCAGTGTTTTTGAACAGATTCAATATTATCACTATACTGCATGCGGTTAGAGTGAGAGCTCGACGTGGAGTTGCATTATACAACCGGCTGCAGTGCAACCTCAAATCAACAAAGGTGTAAGATAGGCCTTGTTCCTAACCAAGGAATGAGTCATATGACCAAAATAAGTATGGCTTGAGATTGGTACCTGCGGATATATATCCAAGGGGACGTTGTTTGTCGTGTTCGGCACATTGATATTAAGTCTCAACGACAGGTGTTCACGTAAAGCAAATTGACTTCATTAGCACTATACATTTCAAACTGTGGGTCCCATACACAAGATGCGTATTCAAGAATTGGTCTAACCAAAGAGGTGAATAATAATTTAGTAGTATAAGGATCATTAAACTCTTTAGACCAATGCTTAATATATCCTAGAACGCTTCTAGCTTTATTAATGACAGAAGAGATATGCATGCTGAATTGCAGCTTAGGATCCATCAAAACACGAAGATCATTGAATTGTGTGACACGTTCTGAAGTGTGATCATTAATGAGGTAACTGTTTACAGTTAAATTTTTACGGTAAAAGGACATAGTTTTACATTTGTCACAGTTTAGCGTGAGGTAGTTCATGGTGCAACACTGTGATAAGGAATCAAGATCTTGTTGAAGAAATATTTTTAGAATGGTTTTGAAACTTTACACTAAAACTTAAATCTAACGATGTCTAATAATATCATTGATATGTGAATATGTAGAGTATCTATATCTTTCATTAAACTATGAAATATTAAAGTTAAAAATTGAACAACTACAATTCTCCTACATTGGAAACTGTATACGCCCTTGCAGAGAAGTCTACGTTATTGGGCAGTTCGTTATAAAAATAACTGTAAATAATGGGAAGAACTTAAAATCGGACGACAGCAGATTCGAAGATATTAAGATTTTACTGTTAGAAAGCTTCAACAGGGTTAAGCATTAGTCAAAATCCTAAAATTAGTTTTCTTAATTTAATGTCCGTGAATTGAAAAACGTGTCACATTCAAAAGGGTGATAGAAAAATGTGTGCTTATCAAGATTGCCAAAATAAAACTTAAAATCAACAAAACAATAAAAAAACAAAATTTTTTCTAAAAAGCATGCTTAAGATGAACAGTGAACTTATTGAATGTTATGACCTCTGTTACTTTTTATGTTTGCTGCTGAGGGCCTCCACTTTTTTATTACCCCGAGCCCCGATATTCCTGAATCTGTCCCTTAGAATGTACCTCTAAATGTGAAAAAAATGTTTTCCTCGATGTTGTTTGAAATCTAGAAACATAAATCCTTTTTATACTATTCAAATAGATTTAGCCAAGTCCATGAATGTTGAAATTTTCCACGAAACTTTCTTTTTTCTATACGCTGCACATTTTTCAGAATCAGTCGAATCGGACCACTATAAAGGGTCCCATACAAAGCCAAATTGAATAAATTAATATCTTATTAGAAACACTTTTGCCTTATCGAACTGAAATTTGGACACTATGAGTGCCTGATCCATATTCATAAATTTATTGGATCGGACAGCTCCTGATATGTGTGCTCATTACATCAACAGCCATGTGTAGATGGCGCATATATCAGTATTAATGTGAAATTAATAAGAATACTGACTATACGTAACTTAAATAAATAATAATAATGATGAGTATTACAACTTTGGCTTAGCCAAAGATGACCTTTTTTCTAGACTTACATTGGTTTCTTGTCTAGTTTAAGACAGGAACGTAATCTCCGTGTTAAATGAAGTCTAGGTGTACTTTAAAGTGTTAAGTTCGCATAATAAAACAAGGTTGGCCATATTAAGTGGACCCAGCAGGCCACACTATAACTTCGATAAGAAACATCAGATCAGAAGTGTCAGTCTTAGGAGATTTTTCCTATTGAGCAGTACACACAAATCGAAAGCGCTGAAATTGTTTAGCCTTCTACTCTATGGCACATAATCTTCTGTGATATGACAAAATTCATTTGGCTCAACGACTGTAACCAACCAAAAAGCCTCGTCGCTTAGAATATACGAACTACGTCGTGCAAATAGCCGAAAATCAGGAGAATTAGCCGAATTTCAAGTTAAACGGAAACATAATCAAATAAAATATTATCAGTTCTACGCCACCGAAGGTCCTCAAATTATAATTTGAAAAGGTTCCTCTTCTTGACCCAAAAGTGTGTTGCGAAAATTGTGCGGTACAACAACCGTAAATCAAAATCGTTATTATGCCGTTTGTTCATGAAAATGGTATGGACCACTTCTGGTTTCAAAAGGATGACGCACCACCTCACACAGCTCGTGCCACAATTAATTTGAAGCCATTGTTCCCCGGTCGCTTAATATAAAAAAAATGAATATTTTGGATGGCCTAAGGCGTTCACCTGTTTTGACACCGCCGAACTTCTCTGGGGCTACTTAAAGACAAAGTCAACAAGTCAAGGACCCTAGACGAACGTAAAGCCAACATCCGCCAAAATAGAGCCGCCATATCTGATGAAACATTGGCGAGGAATATGAAAATTGCTGAAAAACGGGTACATTACTCCATTCGAGGTCAGGGCGAAGACTTGCGCAATATCATCTTGAAAATTAAATGTTTTCTCAAGTTTTTTTTTTTGTTTCTTTTAATAAATTGATCCACCTAATATTGTCAACTCCATGGTAATGCAAAAAAAAAACCGTACAAAATTAGAAAAAAAAATCCATATTGGAAAACATTTCTGATCGTTTGACTTTTGAGTTAATAATCAATAAACATGAATATTCTGTGTATCATTTTATCTCAAAATTTATAAAAATAAAAATAAGAAGATTAAAATTTTTTGTGTAATTTCAACCAATGTAATTAGGAGCTTTTTCGATTGTCATCTGGTAAGCTTTTTATCATTCACTACGCGCATAAAGCTCATTTCATTTTGCATTGTGCTTTTCTGCATAGTGGTTTATTTCTAGATTCTAGTATTTGGCAAACATCTGATCGGTCAAGACACAGAACGCGTGCTGAAGCCGGTCCCAAATTCGCTATAAGTTTTTCTCCCAAATTTTAAGTGTAAAACAAATTTCATCAAAATGTCACACATATGTACACGTACCGCTTTAATCGCGAATCGCATAATTGCACCCAACAGACAACGCTCCAAGTAAGTTATAGTTCCAAAATCTTATAATATTCACTCCTATATACTCATGTATTGACTATATTACATACATACACACTTGTGTATATACAGTGAGAACGTTACACGTTGTACATGAGATGAATTCCGCATATTTGTTATTATGTTTGTGTAAATTGCAATCAACTTCATTTGGATGGCGTGCACCGGTTTGTCATTTGTCAAGGTCATTTGTGTTTTTTCCATTTGTTTTTATTATTCTCTTGATGTCACAAGTGGAGTATTCACACGCAGCTAATGCATGGAACAAGGTCATTCCATCCTTCTAAGTATTTATATTAAAAAAGCAAAACAATTATGCTTATCTAAAATGTTTGACGTACATGCTTCTCGTACCTAAGTACATACATATTCATATGCATATGTGTCCAAGTCATATGTATATATGAATGCTCATCAATACAAATGCATACATAAATATACACCGACGTGCCTCCAACTATATAATTCCGTTGTATTCCGGTAGGGGTCTTTTCTATCGACGCTCTCTTCTCTATTACTTATCAGTAAGAACATTTGATGTCAACGTAGTTCATCATCATCAAGCCGGCTACATATGTGTTTATTAGCATTGAGATTGCAAATTTCAATTTGTGAGTCTGTTTTTTTTTTCAAAATTAACTGGAATAATCAGAAAAACAAATGTGATCTGAATTAGCGCATTTCACAATTTCACAGTTACATTATCTTTAAAAATTATAAAACAAACTGAATAAATATTTTTTTAATAAATATTTTAATGGTATGAAAATATTAAAAAAATATCCTTATAAATATTTGTATTATTATTATTTAGCTGTTATTCAAGCGAGTTATCGGATTGGAAATAAACAGTATAACAAAGAGAATTGATTGGGACATGTCCCACCGTCTGTTTCTATGCAAACTAACATCTGGTTTTGAGATGTAGACCAGAAATTTGATACCTTTACGACTTATTATGAAGCTTAGATAATTTGTTTTAATTGAACGTCCCTCTTAATGGAAACAAATGCTCTCCATACTAAATTTAAATGGGATTTAAAATTGTTTTGTTTTGTATTTTATTTTCTCCATATTTTTCATATTCAAAAATTTAATCGATTAAGCCAAAATTTTTGATAAACTAGTATTTCTTAAGGAAACTTTTTAAAAAAGATAATATTTTACCATTCAACATGGCATGTCCAAATCAATTTTATTATTCCATCAAGTGCCCGCAACGAATACTTTCTTGATTCACTGTCCCATAGTTCGATAAGTAGGTATATATATTTCTGCTGACTTCCCTATTTATTTATAAACTAGATACGCACGAGTATTTATTGTTATAGTTCATTGATGTTCTATGCTATCTTAAAGAAGGATTTTTTAAATTTGCTAATTTTAAATTGCACAATAAACCGAAGGCGGGAAAGAGATTTTTGATCTGAATTGGAACTTCGTATATATAAATATAAATTTGTAAATATTTCATCTTATTGATCTGAAAATGGGTGGCTATATTTTTTATGAATAATCAGGGATCAGTGCTCCTTGGTCGATTGTTTTCGCGTGATTCCTACCCACTAAGGGGAGTCATTAGTACTAGTGTTGGAGTAGTGATACATTTTCATTGTAATTTAGTTACTTCATATGTAAATATCATACAAATTTTATACATAACTAGCGTAACCAGCGTGCTTTGCTAAGCACCCGTCGCTGTTTTCCTTTTACTTTTGAAAAATTAGACGAATCAATTATTAATATTGCCATAATTATATGATATATCGAGATTTATTGACAGAAGACATTTTGCATCGATTCTCTTCTTCTATCCACACATCAAACATAGATAACCTTCCTCTAAACTCCCTCTACCACATGCAATTTAAAGTACTTATATCCACGTTGTTGATAGCCGACAATTTGAGTACCACTACTGCAGTCGTCAGTTTAATCCAAAAAAAAACTCTCACACATGACACAAGCACATCAAACATACATAATAACTTTCCTCTCAATTCCCTCTACCACAAACACGAAATAGCCTCCAATTTCATATATATATAGAGATAGTTATAGAAACTGGTGACATTTAATACAATCTTGATTGAAATTATTTTTCGGTTAATTTGCAATAAAACTATATTATATTTGGAAATGTAACCCATATCATCACATAGGAGCAATGCTTGATAGTGCTCATCTTGTCTACGATGGACGGTGCGAAAGCCATTGGGTCCTATAAGAATGAACTTGGACATGTGATTTTTCTTTCATTTTGGTCCAAAAAGATTTATCTTCATTCTCTCAGCCAGGAATGTGTTTTTTTAAGATTTCCTTTCCCTCATACCCACATCGTTCAGTCGTTTTGAAACATTGCTTCCTGATAAATGTATTTTTTCGAAATTCTTGTTGCATTTTTGACCTAATCTGGGCTTCATTTTTCAAATTTAGGCTTTTTCTAAATATAATGCGGTCTTTATTATGGTCTTTCCTCGAATAAGTGCACTTTTATCAATCCCATTCTATTTAACTTTCCAAATGGCGAACTTCACGGAATTATTATAAAAAACGGCTTACCGAACTGTATTTCACGTGCTTTTTTGAATAATAATAATATTGGCCTTTTGAACCAAAGGCAATTGTGTTCCTTTTGGGAAGGATTTGTGAATCTTTGGAACACACACGTAGACTTAATTCTTAATTACGTAAAAGAAAAGAAAAAATTTCAGGAAGACCACAAAAATATTGGCGTTTTTAAAAAACCATATTGGACGAAAAATCGAAATTTTGTGTGTGCAGCTGTTTTTTCAGTTATGTGTACTACATAATATATGTGTGTATTTAAAACGTTCATTGTTATCGTGGTTTAATTAATCGTCTTATCTTGATATGGGTTCAGGTGTCATCAACTCAATGAGTTTATTAATCAACAACGAGAACATGGAAGCAAATGGTTAAAATAAAACATGATTTCAAATAAATATACTTATGCACATGAGTATTTGATTGAATTACATCAGAAAAGCTGTGCATTTTTCATAAAAAAAAAAAATGCAATTATTTAATTTTCTTTTTGTCATATGGCCCCACTGATCTTCATATGAGTATTTTTGATTTGGATCACTGATAAGACTACAAATTTAATTTGCACTTGACAATTTTAAGAGGGCAATAAACACATGATAAGGTTAATCTTTAAAGAGTTGTGTGTTTAAAGTTTTGGTTTCAATGGTCATAATGGTCTCTTTGTCTTAACAAAGTGATAGTGGTTAGCAGGATTAAGATTTGTGTGATTATTTAACATATTATTTTCTTTTAAAAGTTCAACATGGTTTTCCGATGTGAAATTGGGTCCACCCGATGCTATATTAGGTATTACTGAGGCCTTCAAAAAAGATAAAAATCCGAAAAAAGTAAATTTAGGTGTGGGCGCCTATCGGGACGATGATAACAAACCTCTTGTTCTTCCTTCAGTTCGTGCGGTAAGTTTCTCGAAACAATTAATTTTATATTAGTCTCTAAGAGATGATTTTCATTACAGGCGGAAAAGCTTATTTTTGAAAAGAAAATGGATAAAGAATATACAACAATCATCGGTATAGAGTCTTTCTATAAAAAAGCCATTGAGTTGGCGCTAGGTGATGATTCTAGTGTGCTGCATGAGAAACGTAACGCAACCACTCAAACGCTTAGTGGTACTGGAGCTCTTCGCATTGGTGGTGCATTTCTTTCGAGGTTCTGGACCAAGAATCGCGAGGTGTATGTTCCAAATCCTACGTGGGGCAATCATATACCAATTTTTCAAGATAGTGGCTTGACAGTGAAGAAGTATCGGTACTACAATCCCAAAGGGTTAAATTTGGACTATGATGCCATGCTAGAGGATATCTGTGTAAGTAGAAATGTTTCCTTTTTGTAATCGAGCCACTAATCACCACTTTAATATTTGTCTTAACGAAACAGAAAATGCCAAAAGGATCAATTATACTTTTGCACGCATGCGCACATAATCCTACTGGTGTTGATCCGACCAAGGAGCAATGGGAAGAAATCTCGCAGGCTATAAAGAACAAAGAAATATTCCCCTTTTTGGATATGGCATATCAGGGCTTTGCTTCCGGTGATGTTGACAGAGATGCACAAGCCGTACGTATTTTTGAAGCTGATGGTCATCAATTTGCGCTTGCTCAGAGCTTTGCCAAGAACATGGGCCTGTACGGAGAGCGTGCTGGCACTTTTACTCTCGTAGCTGAAGATAAAGAAGAAGCTGAACGTTGCATATCACAGATTAAAATACTCATACGTCCATTTTACTCTACTCCACCCATAAACGGAGCACGTCTTGCCGGTGAGATTTTGAATGATGAGAAACTACGCAGCCAATGGCTTAAAGATGTTAAACAAATGGCCGATCGCGTTATTAGTGTACGTCAGCAACTAAAGGACAATCTAAAGAAGGCAGGCTCAAAGAGAAATTGGGATCATATAACCAACCAGATTGGCATGTTCTGCTTTAGTGGCTTAAAATCTGATGAAGTCGAGAAAATTATGAAAGAGTACAGCATATATTTCACTAAGGATGGTCGTATTTCAATGGCTGGCGTAACTAGCAAAAATGTGAAATATGTTGCAGACAGCATTCATGCTGTAACCAACAAGTAAACTTGTATCCGTCGTCTTCGATTGAAACTATGATTGAGCCATCGGGAAAGTGATTTTCAATTGAATTGAATTGAATAAGTAATAGCTAAAAGCGACAAAAGATATTTTCATACACTACCGTACATACATATAAAATTTGCACGATATGCATTTAGTTGTTGCAGTTGTTAATAGAATAATGAAATCAATCAATCGTACAGATTGCATTTTGCCGTATATTTAAAGTAAATCTATGAATCTATATATTATTAAATAATGGAAAAGATTATTGCTTTCTATATTTTTCGCTAAAATAAAAATAAAGTCACTTTTAACAAAGAAATTCATTCATTAAACCTATTTAAGTCTTTCTAGTTAGTTTTGTTAGCAAGCGCTAGACAGACATGAGAGGGATGAGGATGAGGGAGATTTAAAAGAAATCAATGTCATATATTTACACATATAAAACTAGAATCACGGCTTATTATAACGATATCTTATTTTATCAGAAGGCTCACAATACTCCTTGATAATAAGCTTACACAGGAATACATGAAACACTATGATTATTGCACAGACTGAGACCCAGAAAAGCGTAGGCAGACCACCTAGCTGATGCCCATGTTTGTGTAAAGCAATGACATGCTGTTCGTGTGCTGGTGCTGTTGACGAAAAAATTTCAATGTACGAGTTAATAACATTTTTCATCATACCACTTACCCTCAATCACTTCTTTTACATGAATTGCATGACGTAGTTCTTCTATATGTTGTTTGTCTTCGGTTATGTATAGAATTGCTGTTAAAGGTTCTGTCAGTTTCACTGGAAACTGACGACGACTTTGTGTAAGCAAAATCGGATCATCCAAACAACCACCATCACAAGCATAATAACTACGATCTGAGCGATCCAATGCAACATTAATTACCGCCTTATTGTCATCCATTACAGTAATGGTGACATTTACATGCGTTTTATTACCATAATTTAACCGTCTAAAATGAAAATCACGGTGCAAAAATTTAGGATGCATATTACATTCAAGATGTTGATTGCTAAAACGAAAACTGCCAAAGCTTAGCACCATAGCTTGTATGACACCCGATGCACCAGCTCGTAAAAGGTTATGACAACCCTGCTTTTCAAGTGTTAGTAGCCAAGACGAAACCAGGGCGTTTAGTTGATCCAACGAATCCATAGGATGCCAAAGATTCTCAGCCTGGAGTGTGTGATACGAATCGTAACAACCTTCTGCATAGGTTAAGGCCTTTGCAATTTCTTCGCGTATATTGGCGGTTGCCAGGTCTTCAAATTCATAGTTACGCACTTGTGATAGCACCGCATACATGGTCGCATTAATACGATCACCATTCAAACTGTTTTCTGCCTTTGAAGTGCTAATTGTGAACCCATGTGCCCACAATTCCGACCACACGTTGATGTGCTCTTGACGATATGCATTAAGACTTAGAATAGCATCCGATTTGAGTGATAGTCGCTGCAATACTTTTGTCATAGCCTGTGTGGCTTTCAGTTCCACGTCCTCAATCGTCTTTGCAAGTAGAACAGAATCCGTTGCAATGGGTTTTGAGTAGTGTACAGCAATTGGGTAGAGAATAAGCACGCTGCCGCGTTTCCGTAGTTCTAATTTGCGCAGCATTTGTGGCTTAACAACTGTTATTACAATGGACTTTTTAGGATCATCTGGCTTGGGTTGCACAGTACCCGTAATGACTTCAAGTTCGTTAAATGCAAACGTACCCGTTTGTGCAGGTTCACTGTGTATGTAAATGCGTTTTAATCGAATGTGTATTGAAGTACATAAAGTGTCTTGGGACCTACTTTAGATGAATGGTTTTTGTGGAGGAACTTTGAAATCGCACTCGTGGCAAAATCAATTCAACCTCGATAAGGGCATTGCGCGTGTTGGTCACACGGATCTCCTGCATCAACACACTAGGATCGGTGCGGTGAGCATAATAACTATAAGACATAAAATAGTCCGGAAAGCATTGAAACCTGTGTACCATGCCGGTGAGATACTCCACAACAGTGGCTTCCTTGCCACCACTACCAACACCATCAGCTTGTGCCACTGAAACAATTGGATGAAATCTGACTGGCAGCTGCATGGTTCGCCCGGATTTGATGTTCAATGTTGCATCGTGTGCAATTTCCAGCCCGATATAACCATTTCCCACATAGGGAACATAGTTATGCTCACCTGGCAGAGATGACGATACGTGTCTTATATTAGCATCATACTCGTAGTTCTGAAGAAAATATGGTGTTAACCGGTCATCCATGCATTGCATTAAAGGATCTGTATATGAAAAAAAATTAACAAAGTACTATATATACATATGCATTCACCTAAATATTTCATCACCTTTTTTATCTGGTGCACTGAGAAAAAGATACCGGAAAATTGGTGGCAACATATAAAATATCACACAAATACTAATCATCAACAGAAACAGTCGACGATACGAACTCACTGTTCCTTCGGCCAATCGTTTCAGTTTTCGTGCTACATCAGAAGCGTCGAATTTGCTACGTGCTGTGCGAAACATATTAACCAAGTTTAGGTGGAAAGTAATCCTGGTAAAACTTTGTGTATTATCCCCAAGTTGGTCTTGTTCTTGGTCAGTTGGTCAGGAGCACTAAATAGACATGTCAACTCAATTCGATTGTCACATATAAGGGGGATTTTACACACACACACATAAGGTAGACCTTACACTTACCCAATTGAATTTCAAAGTAGATTGGCAGCTCTGAAAATGCACATATGTGTTTATGCGCATATACTTGCAAAAACTGTGAAACGAGGAGTAAATGTAATTAAAATATGTCAATAAAAATTCGAATATATGTTCAATATATTGCATTTAATTCATAATGCAAGTGAATAACAAAGTGGTCATGGGTAAAAGAGTCATGTTGACAGTAGGCCAGGCCACTATTGCGTGCATGAACTACCTAGTACTATGTGTAGAAACTTCCTTTAATTCGTGTAAATACTACCTGCTGGCCCAAGACCACAGCCATTGGCAAGCAATTCGCACCATTTTCGGTCCAAATTGATATATTTCGCGAAAAAGTATTGTGAAAAAGTTAACAAAACATAAGGAATCATAGTGAAGGTGATCTTGGAAGCATAGAGCGTGCAACATGTGGCCGCATACGTTGCAAATGACTCGGGACGAGTGTCGAGGCATTTTGAGAAGACTTGGTAGGTTCGATTCTACGCTGTTGTACTGTGAAGTATCAAGGAGCAGCAACCAAGGTGGCGCGCGTCTCCAATTAATGACGCTTATTATGAAGGCTTGGCGCTTGAATAAGTTTTAATCTGTTTTATCTGTGACCCTTTACAGAATTGGAATCGTATTCACACGTAATAAGCGTTTTTCGCGCGCAAGGCGGACTCAGCGAACCGAAGGTTAAACTGCTTGAGGAACTACGAAACTTTTTTCATATATCACAGGACCGACACCGTGCGGAAGCTCGACGTGTTGCCAACGATGAGCAGCTTAGCACAATTGCAGAGGCGTATGTTTATTTGAATAGATGCATTTCGTTACTTATGAATGAACCAGAAATTGATTGTGTTGTGTGTGTGTGTTTTTTTTTTTTTTTGCTTTACTGTAGAATTTCGGGGCCAAACACATGGCAAGAGTGGTCCCGAGAGGGTCGTCGTGCATATCCAATGCTGCCTCGGGTCAATCCGCAGACTGCTCTAACAATTATTGCAAATGACATTGCTGCGAAAACAAAAGCAGAAAATGATAAGTTGTTGCCTCCAGCCATTACAGCAATTGCATCAGAAGCTAATGAGGCCAGCTATGTGGCAGCGCCTAAGCTACAACGTAATGTGCATGTTGTCCTCGATGAAGTGGTAAGTCTAACAAATAATTAAACAACTGTTCGTTCATTACAAGTTGTCAACGTTGTGTGAGAATTATATAATAAGTATGTGGAATATAGGAATCTAAGACAGACATCCACATGTTGAAAGTACAGTCTGCAAACTTGTGCATGTAAAAATTATGTTAAATTTTTATTTGATTTAAACTTATTTGCTACCCTTTTGATTGCTTCACTTAACGAAAACAAATGGTTGCAGATTCATACATACATATTATGTACTATAGTATATATTTAAATTGGTTATTTTCATTTATGTTTTTCCCTGATGTGTTGTTACAGTTCAAAATGCCCGATATACCTGCAGAAGCAAAAAAGAATTTGAAGCGAAACAATCCAGATGGCGTAACATCCACGTCGAACAAAAAACGTAATACACAACATGACACTACAACAAAACATATTACAGCAAACGATACGGATTCCATTCATATGACCCAAGCCCAAAAAAGATTAGAGCAACAACGTTTCTTCCATCATCAGCATGAAAAGCATAAACAGAAAATGTCTACTAAAAAGGGAGCAGCAGCAGCATCGGTGACAAATAAATCAGGAACAGGATCAACTAATAAGCGAAAGAGTACAGCAGCAGCTAAACCGAACAGGCGACAACAAAAGCTATTACAACGTCAACTTCAGCAGCAACAATTATTGATGCAGCAAAATCAACGAGAAATGAATGCGTCACAAAATAACAATAGCACGCATATGCATTTAGAGTCACAAATGCTGGTTGAAGGTGGTGATGTTAATCAACAACCATATAGTACTCCATCAGAGCAGCATCAGCAAGTAGATTTAATATCTCCGACAACTTCAGGAAATACCACGAAAGAAAAACTACTCATATCGGCGGCGCCAGCGCAAAAGTTTTATGTCGAGGATAGGCAGGTTCCGATTCCTCCGCCGCCCTTGTTGACAAATTCTACAACTCCACAGTTGGTTACTCAGTTACCTGCACAGAACACGAAAGTTTGTACACCCTTAGCGCCGCAAACCACTAAAAATTTGTCCAAGAAGATCAATGCAGCGCACAGTTCCGTCACTCTTGATCAGGCAACAATTATCGAAGGCACCAAAATCAATTCTACAATAAATGTGCCTAAGAAAACAAAGACGACACTTCCAGGCAGTATGCGGGTATTACCATATGAACAACAACACAAACTACAACAACAGCAACAGCAGCAGATGTTGACTAGCAATACCTTTGGTTCGCAACATGTAACTGCAGCCACTGCAAACAATACAGCATCCAATCTCAAAGAGAAGCCAACACCAACATTAATTTCAACCACCCCTGTACAAAAATATATAGTTGAAGAGCGTCAGGCGCTACCATTGGTATCGGTATCCTCCTTAAGCATAGCACCAACACCACTGCCTACAATACTATCCCCTGCCGCACCCGCACCCAGTGCTGCTGCCTGTACTGTGAACATAATCAAAAATATACCAGCTAGTAGTTTGAATAATACGCTAATAACACCTCTAACATCAACAACATCAGCATCGAGTACATCAAGTACTACTCCTAGTGCTCCAGTCTTTAGAAAAGCACCAACGAATATAATCAGAACGGTAAATGTGTCACCACCAAATGCTAACACTAACTTAAATACGCCTACGGGTGTTAGCTCAACAACAAGTATGAGTACATCTAATAGTGGACCGCAAATACTGAGTAATATTAAATTAGCACCTGCAACACCACAAACAGCAGCAGCTACAGCAGCCCAATTTAATATAAAGCACGTTCCCAGTAACACGTTGCGTGCAAGTGTAAAGATTTGTCAGTCACCAAATGGAAAGGTCTTTTTACAACCGGCGCACTTGAGTGAGGCGACCAAAGCAAAACTACAAAGTAGCTTTGCACAGAAACTCAATACTTCGGCATCATCATCATCACCCAATACTCTGGTAAGTGGGTCGGGAACTATAACGTCTACATCACCAGCATCAGGACAACGCATTGCCATACAGAAAGTGCAAATAATATCGGGACCAGTGATCTCAAATGCTGTCACGGGCAATGTCACAGGTAAACCGACATCAATGACAATTGGCGGCAGCAAAGGTAACATGATATTCTTGCCGGCAAGTAACATGCGACCCATAACAATAGCAACAAAATCAGGAACCACTGCGGCCACTTTGAGTAGCTTAGTGGCAGCAAAGTCCAGCCAAGGAGAAATTGTAACAAAACCACCAAATTTGGTTGTCATTGGACCCAATACAAGCGTAACGCAAGCCTCATGTTCTCTGCAAACTAAGTCAACGGCGACATCAGTGCCCACTCCAATGTCATCTGCCACATTACCTGCACCTGGTGCTCTGATAAATAATAATCAACTTATTACCGAAGACACACCGGTAGATATTATCAATATGCCCTTCATTGTAGAGGATAGTAATGGTGGAATCGGACCTACTATTCCTTCCCCTGCTAATAGTGCTGGTGTCGTCGACAATGCTATGTGCATGGGCACAACGCAGCAAACATGCAACAATGTTACAGCGGACGGTACAGTGACTATATTAAATACAGATAATATAATTGAAAAGAAAAATGAAATTCTAGCAATTAAGAATAAGCAATCTACATCTCAACAACAACACCACCACCAACAACAACACAAACATCAGCAACCTGTGCTCATCCTCGACGCTACCGATTGGGAAATGGAACTAGATCAAGCTTCAAAGTTAACATCGCAGTGTAGTAAACAGCAACAGCAGTTCCAACAGCATCATCAGCATCTGCAAAACGATTTCAACAATGATATAATTATTGATGAAAGCTTTGAAGATGTAATTGAGGAGGACATAATTGTCGATGGTAGTGAACACAGAACACACTCGGGGCAGACCAACGAAAACGCAACATCTGACACAACATTGAGAGTTACGAAAAGTCATCTTGGCGATCGTAAGTTTATAATATAATTATTATAGTATGTTAAACTTTAATTCAATTTTGATTACAATTATTTCAGTAATTGAAATAGATGAGAATACGGCACTCGAATATGTTGATATGGATATAGAACAACCTGTCGTACCGCAAACATATACAGACAGTGTAACAACATCAGAAATAAGATTAGATAGTAATACTTTTAAAACTGCTGGAACGCAACTACAATATGGAAGCAACCAAGTAGCCAAATTGCAGCCGCCGTCAAACGAAGTTAAAATGGCACAAAGCAATATTACACATTAGTATCTAAATCTTAATCTTCATATACGCTCACTCATTTTGTAGATTACATCTATCAATAGCAGGTTCTATTAGTATTAGTTTCCCTCTAAGTGTTTTTCTTTTTAAGGACATAACAATTTCAAACAAGTCTCCCATGCCCCAACGATAATGCGCCACTATTTCAAAATAATTTTCTTCAGTTCGGAACCGATCTTTGTTGAATTGTAAATACTTGCATAGCATACAAATATTGAATTGTTTCTACAAAAGTTGTAACTTAACCTAAATATGTTTTAAACTTTTGGTTTACCATTGATTTTTTTTTTTAAAAAAATTTTTTTTTTAGTTCACATTTTCTAAGATATAAATACTACTGTGAAGTGGGATAAAAAAATTGTTATTATACATAAATACAATATATAAATATAATATTGTATATATAATCTAAGTAAATAAGTTTTAATGTTAAACGAAGTGTATGTGCTTTGGTTTTTGAGATTAATAAATGTATTGTAATTGCAATTGCAATTTGTTCTCATATACAATTGAAATATTGAGAGACATGCGACAGACAAATGCGCGCAATGCAATAATATAATAGAATTTCTTGTCTTGATTGTGTGTAAATACATATTGTATAGTAAGTAGGTGTAGGTTGCAAACATATAATAGACGAAATGCGACTTGCATCATCATCACAACATTAAATTATTGCACTTTGTTATATGAAGAAGAGTTAAATTCTGGTAAAAAAAAAGGAAATTTTTTTAAAAATTAGAAATAAATCAACAAGAAATCCTTACGGATATACAGAGATTAAGTTTGTAATTAAAAAAAAAAAGCGGACAAAACAACACAATTGTTGAACACAGTTGATGATAATTAGAAATAATTTTTTTAAGTAGTTTATACATACATATGTTGGTAGTAGGATTTCGAAAATTTGATTTTCTGCTTAATTAAATGCAATATAAAAATCATAATGCATATGACAATTTCCTTTATTATGAGCCATTATAGTTTCTAAATCATAATCTTATTCATAAAAAATGGTTTACAAATAAAAAATAAATAAAATTGTTAAACAATGAGTATCGCTGTAAAGTTAGGCATAATTTTTAACACATCTTAAAAAATAAACATAAAAATTTATATAAAAAAAAAAACAAACAAATATTTCGTCTTAGTTGTCAATTTTAAATAAATCATTAAATAAGAAAGATTTTTATTTACAAACACAAATATTCGAACAACAGAAGCAGCAGCAGATACAGGATATAGAAATCAACTATACCTGATCTGCATATAGAAGTATTTATTATTACACGACTTATATTTCTTTATTAATTAATTTAAAAGTTTTCAACGTTTCTATTTTATAAAATTAAAACACTGCACAATGGATCCGGAACGCAATACGAAACGTTTGAGGAAATTATTTGGCGTTTCGCGTACCATTCTTAAAAGAGCTGCACGTCGTCCTAGTATGACGGATCAGGAACGTGATGAACAAACAAGAAAACGTTTTCAGTTGTTACGTGAACTACGACAACAGCGCGTCTCTAGTCTGGGCGCAAATCAACGCTATGTTCTGGAAATTTGCGCTGATATGACGGGCACCGATACAGAAGAGATAGTCACGGGCATAGTGGACGATCAGGAGTACTGCGATAATCTGAGTGGTTTGTTTGAAGAGAAAGGCCCAACCGCGTGTATGATGAGCTATCGAACAATGGTGGGATACCCTATAGACTCTGGCCGTTTTAATGATAAACAAAAATACGCTGATGTACAACGTGCAATCGCCTTAAAACCTGAAAATGTTGAACTCTCTCGTAAGTGGTTGGTGGTGTATCGGCACACAAACACGAAGGCCATAGATAACCGCACCGTATCAGATGAAGTGGCTATGTTTGTTTTGAATTCGCCCGACAAAAATGGTTGCTTGAATGTTGTTAAGACTTTTATGGACTTGATTTTAAAGCCTTCGATAGAGGCCGTAACAGAGTTTGGCCTGGCTGAAACGGAGCAATTGAGCAAATTCTTCCATATACTTAATATGTATAACACTTTTTTGAAATCATCGGAACAAACGGTAGCAACACGTGTGAACTTTGATGTTTCGCATAGCCTGTTCAAAGGTTTTCTTCTTGCCCGGTGGCAGATCGAAGCTAGCTCTCAGATTTTGTCACGAGTCCGTTTAGTAGAGCGGTATTTTGAAAATTGGTTACGTCAGATACAAAGCATTTTAGTCGAGGGCAAACAAATACAACGGGACTCAGCAGATGTTGGACCACTGCAAATGTTAGGTAACTGGAGACGTATGTTGGCACGCTACACATCTGTCACGGAGTTTGTGACATCTAAAGCATTTAATAATCACAAGGAATGCTTGATCATGTCTCGTTCATCAAAAATTTTAAATGTAAGTGGAGTGGTGGGGTCTTTTTTATTATAGTAATGAACTTAATTTTACAGAAATGGGCTGAAATCGATAATCAAGTGACAATGGCACTGAATGAAGCAAAAGACAATGTGCGTTATATTACTTCTTTGCAGAAATTTTGGGATCCATTATACAGGTATATTATTACTAATGGCGCGAGCGTCTTTATAGATTTCATACAGATAGCATCGTTTAGGGAATTCAGATTGCATGAGATTTTAGAAAATTTTGCTATATTCATTATAGGGAAATCTAAATATGTATTGTACTCATGGTATGGTATTAGATCTAAAGCTCCAATATATGGCATGTATGAAGGGTATATAGACCCTTTGTTGGTAAATTTTTATACTTTTTAAGTAATCAATGCAGAATTGTAGTAAATTCATTGATGCAACATTTTTATTTACCAAAAATCGGATTGATCGGAGTGGCCATCGTTAAAGTTATATTTCTATTGTATCGTATATTGTCATAGTTAAGGATGCCAATGTTTTGGTTTTTGTTTTTATCATGAAATTATTTTTTATGACGTGTTATACTCTTCGTAGATCACCACCAGATGGGATAATAAGTAGTTTGCCAGGTCTCATGGTTGCAATACGTAATGTTTCCAAGACAGCACATTACTTTAACACTCCAACAAATGTCACTGGATTACTGGTTAAAATATCGAATCAGCTAACCATAACCAGCAAGAACTATATTACAGATAATGGTCATGTAAGTCTCTGGAATATACCGCCAAAAGATGTGATAGAGAAAATTGAAAAATGCAAGGAGGTAATGGAGTATTACAAGAACATATACCGGCAAACAGTTGAAGATATGAAATCTTCGGACGAAAAACAATGGGTTGTTTCGTCAGTATATATTTTTACATGTTTGGAGAAGTTCCTACAGCGTTTAGAAAAGGTATAGTTTAATATCTAAAACAAAATATTATATCAATTTTTGATTATCCAAATTGTAGATCAAATGGATTGCCAATACCGAAATTACGTACACTATTTTGGACCGTATACAAATTAGTGGTATGGAAAGATTTAATGCAATGATAAAAGGGGCTCGTACGTCAATTTCCTTGAAACCATATGATCCACTTAATTATCGAATTGAAAAATTCGATACCGACTTTGATACGTTTGTCAAAGAGATCGAAGAAGCTGAAGTTGGCATGCAACAGTTTGTTAAACATCAGGTATCGGAGTGTCCCACCGCTGAATCTGTACTGCTTATAATTAAGCGTTTTGAAGCACTGAATTTGGAGTGTCTATGCCTGGATCGTCGATATCTAGAGGTTGCTGAGATGCTTGAAAAAGAAATGTTTTTGCTGAAGGATGTGTACAATGAGGAACGTGGCAATCCCTTCCTGCCACACGATTTGCCGCCTGTCGCTGGCCGCATTATGTGGATACGTTCCATTTTCAAGAAAATAGATATGCCAATGCAGGTGCTTAAACTACGCCACTGCGTGCTTGCACATAAAAAAGCGCAACGTACAGTGCGATATTATAATTATATGAATGGAATAATATGCCACTATGAGATGGCTTATCATAAGGCTTGGTTCGATTATGTCGAAGAAGTTCGTTGCCTGCTCAATGCTCCGGTATTGACATGCAATAAAGAAGAAGCAGTTTATACAATAAATTTTGACCGTGCTATCTTGCAACTTATAAACGAAACCGAATGGATGTGGAAACTACGTTTGGGTATGGCATCAATGGCATCAAAATCATATAATTTTATTGTTTTATGTTTATTTTCCATTTTAAATAGCGGTGCCTAATATGGCCGGAGTTGTTACTTACTGTAAAGATCGTATACTAAATCCAGCGACCGTGCTAAGAATTATACTTCAAAATTTTGACAAACTGAGGCTTTCCCTGACGCCAGTGTATATAAATATAATGCGTTTTCGATTACAAGAGGTATCGGTGTTACTTAAGCCCGCTCTTTCCAGCGTCACTTGGATATCTGAAAATCTCGAGGACTACACTAAAATTGTTGACAAAGTAAATTATCAGAAGAAGATTTTAATTTCATACCTGATACCTAAATTTTTTTTGCAGAAAGTTAACGATATAGCATATTTCTTCAAAACAGTACTTAACATTGAAACGCGACGGATAATGAAAGAACTAGAGGGTCTTTCCGAATATCTATATGTGCATATTCCTGAAGAGCCCGTAACGTCCATGGAATTTCTAGAGGAAAGTAACAAACTACGTTCGGAACTTGGTGAGAGCAAATTATTATTAAATTAAATTAAATTATCCATCATCATGATTAAATTTTCACAGAAAAGAGCATTGAAAGAAAATCTGTCTGCATGGAACGCGCCGTTATTGAAATTATTAACATGTTTGTCGATTTATTAGAATTTGAACCGACAGATTCTAAAGGTCGTCGTGTATTTCAACTACCACCTGAAAAGTTAAATGACAACAATTGGCGTACAGAGGGTTATATGCCAATTGATAAGTGGGATTGGATACAATTTCATAAAATCTATAGAACCATATATTTGGCACCTGAGGATGTGCTGCGAGCCTTACAGTTTCGTAACTATGAAAATATCCGTTACGAACTTCATCATCTGCGAAACGATTGCATGGATCTATTTTCCTATTTTAACTCGAAAATAATCTTAGCTTTGGTCGCTTGTTCGAAACGTTCTTTAGATTTCGTACGTCAGAATATACTAAGGTTAGTTCATGTTTACAGTATTCTCTTAGTATTTATGACCTTGAGTATATTTAACATATTAATATTTGTAGAACCAATTGGCGTACAAATCCAATGAAACCAATACTTTACACCGAATTGGAGATTGATTTAGATAACGGTTGCTATATAACACCCAATTTAGATACTATGCAAAATGATTTTAATGTAGCCGTTCTTTGTTGCACTGAAATTAATTATTTTATATCCACATGGGGTAAACAAGCCAAAACAGAGGAACGAAAAGATAGACGTGTTACAGTTGGTACGTAGTATAATAAATGATCATCAAAAATAACTTTACTATTTGTCTATATACTAGATGAAAATAAACATGAGCGAAATTACTTCCGATACGTTGTCGAGCATAAAGATGTTATAAGGGCAGTACAAAACTTAGCCAATGGCTTATTGATATACAAAGCTGATATAGAGGATTACCAGAAAGTAATAATAATAATTTAACTTACAATACTCGTATATGAATATACAAGAATTTTTATTCACTTGAAGGATACATTTGAAAAACACAAATATCTTTGGGCTGAAGATCGGGAGGAAAAAATTAATGCATTTGTCATTACTGATCCACTAACAGTTGACATACGAGATAAATTTGTGTATTACGATAAGATCACCGAAGAACTGGAGAGCATGAAATCTACAAAAATAATTGGTCCTATTGAAGTGCGCTTAGGTCTGTATAGATAGTGTAATATGTACTATGAAATCGTATATTTATAAATTTAATATAAAAAAAGGTAAAACAATATTTAAACTTGTCGAAGAGTCGAAGAAATGGAAGTTACTTTTGGGACAATTGCTTAGTGCCCAATATAAGAAACAGTTGGATGAAATGGTCGAATTTATTGTAGAACAGAACAATGTATTGGACAGACCCATAAATGATCTTGATGATGTGCGACTAGCAATGGTCGTCTTAGAGAAAGTAAGGGATAATTTTATAGAGTAAGTATAAACAGACCTTCATTTTTAAAGAATTAACAAATTTAATATATGTTCAAAATATTTGTAGAATGGATATGCGTCTACAGCTAATAATGGATACATATGCTATATTTTCGCAATACAATATCTATGTACCGAAAGAGGACTATGACAAAGTTGATGGCTTACAAGTTATGTTCAATAAAATGTTAGAAAATGTATGTACTATTAATATTAATGCTTTTGCTTTGATTTTATGTTATTATATGTATATTCCATTTTGTTACAGGCCAAACGGATTTCGGATCGAATTGCAGAAATGGAGGAACCTCTTCTTCGAGAATTAAACGAAGGCATTGGTAACTTCCAGCGGCAGTTTGATGAATTTAACCGTGACTTTGAACTGAATGGTCCCATGGTCGAAGGTATTTCCGCTAAGGAGGCTAGCGATCGCGTTTTTATCTTCCAGAATCGTTTTGATGAGCTCTGGCGATTATATGAGATGTATAGTAGTGGCGAAAAGTTATTTGGTTTGCCTATAACGGAGTATCCTCTATTACAACAACGTAAACGCGAGTTCAACTATCTAAATCGTTTGTATTCACTTTACATACAAGTCTTGAAGACCATTTCCGACTACTACGAGATGCCTTGGGCTGATGTAAATATTGAAAAAATTAGCATAGAGTTAGCTGACTTTCAGCTGAGATGCCGTAAACTTCCAAAAGCCATGCAGAATTGGCCAGCGTTCATTGATCTAAAGACAAAAATAGATGATTTTAATGAAACTTGTCCATTGCTCGAATTGATGACGAATAAAGCAATGAAGGAGCGTCATTGGGATCGTTTGAATAGCATATTTAAGACAGATTTTGATCCAACAAATCCAAAATTCACACTTGGAAAACTTCTCGAGGCTCCCATATTAAAATACAAAGAAGATGTTGAGGATATTTGCGTGGGCGCTAGCAAAGAATTGGATATTGAAGCAAAACTAAAGCAGGTTATAGCTGATTGGTCTGTGGTAAATTTGCAATTGGGTACGTTTAAGACCCGAGGTGAACTAGTATTAAAAGGTGGTGAGACACTGGAAATAATTGCCGCCCTAGAGGACAGTTTGATGGTGATGAATTCGCTCGCCTCAAATCGATACAATGTTCCATTCAAAAAGGAAATTCAACTGTGGCTCTCCAAACTTGTGAATACAGGCGAAATTTTAGAAAAATGGCTGATGGTACAAAATTTGTGGATCTACCTGGAAGCAGTATTCGTAGGAGGCGATATTTCCAAACAGTTACCATTGGAGGCTAAGCGTTTTTCAAATATTGACAAGAATTATGTGAAGATAATGTTTCGTGTTCGTGAGATACCCAATGCTGTGGAATGTTGTACTGGTGATGAAACTTTAGCAACTAGCTTGACTTGGCTTTTAGATCAGCTGGAAACATGTCAGAAGTCTTTGACGGGTAAGGTTTACCTACATATGTATATTACTAAGTATATAGTAAGTACTATAATATATTTATGAAAAAAACGATCTTTCAATACTTTCAGGATATTTGGAATCAAAGCGTTTGCTATTTCCTCGTTTCTTCTTTGTGTCTGATCCTGTGTTATTAGAGATTTTGGGTCAAGCTTCTGATCCAACATCAATTCAACAGCACTTACTAAGCATTTTTGATGCGATTGCCTTTGTCGATTTCCAAGAAAAAACAAACGATGTTATGATTCAGATGAATTCAATGAATCATGAAAAAGTACCATTCGAAAATCCGGTGCAATGCACTGGAAGTGTTGAAATTTGGCTGAACAGACTTCTCAAAGAAATGCAGGATACCATGCGTACCATACTGGCTACCATGGCTTCCAGTTTAAACGATCCTGAATTTAATTTCGTCGAAGAGTTTCCTGCATTCTGTGGTCAAGCTGGAGTTGTAGGCGTTCAGTTGCTCTGGACAAAAGACTCGGAGTATGCTTTGCGTAAATGTCGATCAGACAAAACAATCATGAAACGCACAAATAGCAAATTCTTAACATTGCTTAACTATTTCATTGATTTGACCGTAAAAGATTTGACATCACTTGATCGTATTCGTTTTGAAACCATGGTTACTATACATGTACATCAACGTGATATTTTCGATGATTTGTGTACCATGCGAGTTCGAAGTACTGGAGATTTTGAATGGCAAAAACAAGCTCGATTTTATTACAACGAGGATAACGATGACTGTATCGTGGGCATTACTGATGTAAACTTTATTTATCAGAATGAGTATCTGGGTGTGACGGAACGCTTGGCTATTACACCGTTAACAGATCGTTGTTATATAACATTGGCTCAAGCAGTCGGCATGTGCATGGGTGGCGCGCCTGCTGGGCCTGCCGGTACTGGCAAGACAGAAACGACAAAGGATATGGGTCGTGCGCTGGGCAAACTTGTTGTTGTGTTTAATTGCTCTGATCAGATGGATTTCCGTGGTTTGGGACGTATATTTAAGGGACTGGCTCAATCCGGTTCTTGGGGGTGCTTTGATGAATTTAATCGCATTGAGTTGCCAGTGTTGTCTGTGGCAGCACAACAAATTTAGTATGTTTAACTTTATTTATATTGCCATACATGTATATTGGTTTTTCTAGTATATTTTTACCAAAAACTGTTGTTCTCTAACCAATTCTAGCATTGTATTGACTGCGCGAAAAGAGAAACGTGCTACATTTATTTTCCTGGATGGTGATGTTGTTTCTATGAATCCGGAATTTGGAATTTTCATTACAATGAATCCAGGCTATGCCGGTCGACAGGAGTTGCCGGAAAACTTAAAAATTATGTTCCGCACAGTAGCTATGATGGTGCCAGATCGTCAGATTATTATACGAGTAAAAATGGCAAGCTGCGGATTCAAAGAGAATGTTATATTGTCCCGTAAAATGTTTACATTATACAAACTGTGTGAAGAGCAACTTTCAAAACAGGTACACTACGATTTCGGTCTTCGAAATATTCTCTCTGTTTTGCGAACCTTGGGCGCTCAGAAACGTTCAAATCCAAATGATACAGAGGAGACAATTGTAATGCGAGTGTTGCGCGACATGAATGTATCGAAACTAATTGATGAGGATGAGGGTCTTTTTTTGTCTTTAATTGATGACATGTTTCCAGGAATAAAGCTCACAACGAATGTGTACAAAGACTTGCAGAGGGCTATACTGAAGGTATGCGGAGAGGTGGGATATGTAAATAACCCAGAATGGAATTTAAAGGTTGTGCAACTTTATGAAACTTCTTTGGTACGTCACGGGCTTATGTTGATGGGTCCAACTGGCTCTGGCAAGACCAGTTGTACTTTTGCAATGCTTAGATGTTTCACTGAAATGGGAAGAACACATAAGGAAATGCGCATGAATCCAAAAGCCATTACAGCACCGCAAATGTTTGGACGTCTTGATGTAGCGACTAATGACTGGACAGATGGTATTTTTTCAACTTTATGGCGTCGTTCGCTGAAAGTACCGAAAACACAAAATGTTTGGATTGTACTGGATGGACCAGTGGATGCTGTCTGGATTGAGAATTTGAATTCTGTACTTGATGACAATAAAACTTTAACACTGGCGAATGGTGATCGTATTAAGATGGCTGACAACTCCAAATTGGTATTCGAGCCAGACAATGTGGATAATGCGTCACCAGCCACTGTTAGTCGCGTAGGCATGGTATTTACAAGTTCCTCTGTGCTTAAATGGATTGTATATATGGAAGCGTGGTTGTTAAGACAAAATACGGATGATGCGGCAACCTTTCGTAATTGCTTTATGGTACTCTATGATGATGCTCATACCTTTCTGCAAACAAAGCTTGTGGCCAAAATGCGAATCCTGGAGGCCATATATATAAGGCAAATGTTTGATATTATTGATGGTATTTTAGAAGATATGGTGTCTCATAGTGAGAAGGCCTTAGAGCGTTTGTTCCTATTTGCAATAATGTGGACATTAGGTGCAGTGCTTGAGATAGTTGAAAGAATGAAACTTGAAGAATTTTTGGTAAAGCATCCTTCGAAATTAAGTATGTTCAAAAAATGTTGCCTAATTAGCACGTATGATAATAAATTAATATTTTTTTAATAGGATGGCCAAAACGTCAGCCCGGGGACACTATTTTTGATTATTACGTTGATGAGAGCGGAAATTGGCAGCATTGGTCTATGCGTGTAGAACAATTTATTTATCCAGAAGACGAGATACCAGAATTTGCATCGATACTGGTGCCTAATGTAGACAATGTACGCACAGGTTTTCTTTTAAATAATTCAGCAAAACAGAAAAAACAGGTATTGCTGATCGGTGAACAAGGTACTGCAAAAACTGTTATGATTCAAGGTTATTTAAAAAAGTTTGATCCCGAAGTACGTTTGTTCAAAGCTTTCAATTTTTCATCCGCTACCACTCCTAACATGTATCAGGTACGTATTTAACATCCTTGACGTTGATATTAAAATAAATTGTACCTTTCTTCGATTGCAGCGCATTATCGAATCGTATGTAGAGAAACGTGTTGGCACATCGTATGGGCCCCCGAATCAACGTGCCATGACCATTTTTATCGATGATATTAATATGCCTATTATCAATGAATGGGGTGATCAGATTACTAATGAAATTGTGCGTCAAATGATTGAACAACATGGCTTCTATTCACTTGAAAAGCCAGGTGATTTTTCAACAATAATGGATATACAAATGGTAGCTGCTATGATACATCCTGGTGGGGGACGTAACGACATACCAAATCGGCTAAAACGCCATTTATCCATATTCAATTGCACTTTACCCGGTGATAGTTCAATGGATCAAATTTTCCAAAGCATAGGTTGTGGCTATTTTGTAGAAAGTAGAGGTTTCACTGAAGATGTAATTGCTCTTGTACCCAAGTTAGTGCCGCTAACCCGCATTTTTTGGCAAAATGTTAAGGTAAAAATGTTGCCGACGCCAGCCAACTTCCATTATGTTTTCAATTTGCGAGATTTGTCACGTATATGGGAAGGTATACTAAAAATTCATGCTGAGGAATGTACAACTGTCAATGATATGCTTAAATTATGGTGTCATGAGTGTACACGCGTCATTGCTGATCGTTTTACAGAGCCCAAAGACAATCAATGGTTCCACTTACAAATGTATAAGAATGCTAAGGACAATTTAGAAGATTTCTTCGAAGAATATCCTGAGGAACTTACCTATTTTGTTGACTTTTTGCGAGATGCACCGGACGCCGGCGACGATGATGATGAGGATATGTCGTTTGAGCCACCAAAAATTTACGAAGAGATACCAAGTTTTGATGTTTGTCGCAAAAGAGTTCTTTGGTATATGGGTCAATTCAACGAGTACGTACGTGGTTACCATTTAGATATGGTATTTTTTATGGATGCGTTGATACACTTGATGATCGTGTCACGTATTTTAAGTAACCCTCGTGGCAACGCACTACTTGTGGGTGTTGGAGGTTCCGGTAAACAAAGTTTAACCCGTTTGGCATCGTTTATTGCCGGTTATAAATTCTTTCAAATAACTTTGACACGAGCCTATAATACCGGCAACCTAACGGATGACTTAAAATATTTGTATCGAACTGCTGGACTGGAGGGCAGTGGTATTACATTTATTTTTACCGATAATGAAATAAAAGAAGAATCCTTCCTGGAATTTATAAACAACATTTTAAGTTCGGGAGAAATTGCAAATCTATTTGCAAAGGATGAACTTGACGAGATTCAAACTGAAATCATACCGATAATGAAAAAAGTTTTTCCACGCCGTCCACCAACAATAGATAATCTATATGACTTCTTCATTTCCCGTGCGCGTTCTAATCTACACATTGCTCTCTGTTTTTCACCGGTAATCGATAATTCTGTTTCCTTTTTATATCATAATAATGTGCATTTTTTTGTAGATTGGCGAAAGATTCCGTGCTCGTTCGCTGAAATTCCCTGGCCTTATCTCTGGTTGTGTTATTGATTGGTTCCAAAAATGGCCCGAAGATGCACGAGTTGCTGTCTCACGACATTATCTTAACGAATTTGAAATTGTATGTAGCGAAAAGGTTAAAGATCAGGTCATTGACATTATGAGCTGGATTCATGAAACTGTTCAGGAATCATGTATTTCCTACTACGATCGCTTCAGACGTACCACTTTCGTTACACCCAAGAGCTTAATATCCTTTTTAGAGAGCTACAAAGCCATGTACAAAGATAAACAAGTTAATATTATTGTTATGGCAGAACGAATGACATCAGGCTTAGATAAATTGGACGAAGCGGGTGCTTCAGTTTCCGTGTTGAAAAAAGAATTAATTGAGATGAATAAGGTGATTGTTGTAGCGACCCAGGAGGCGGAAGTAGTACTTGCTGATGTCGAACAATCAAAAGCTGCTGCTGAGGTAATCAAAGTACAAGTGGCTGTGAAAAAGAGTCAAGCAGCAGAACTCGTGAAAAATATATCTGCTGACAAAGAAGTTGCTGAGGCAAAGTTGGAAAAAGCGCGTCCAGCATTAGAAGAAGCTGAAGCAGCACTCAAGGTATAGATCTTAAAGGGATGGTATTTCTTCTAGAGGTACATGTGTCTCTAACGATATATTATTTTCCATTTGCAGACCATTAAAGCGGCTGACATTGCAACAGTTCGAAAACTTGGTAAACCACCATATCTGATTACTTTAATTATGGACTGTGTGTGCATATTGTTCCGTCGTCGTATTAAAGCAATAAGACCCGATACGGAAAAATCATTTTTGCAAAGCTCTTGGGAAGAATCGCTTAAAGTTATGTCAGATACAAGTTTCCTCAAAAAAATTGTAGAGTATCCAACCGATCTTATCAATGCAGAAATGGTAGATCTGATGCTACCATATTTTAACTATGAGTAAGTATACAGTTTAGGTTTATTTTCTTATATTGTATTGCATTTTTTCTTAAAGAAATTATAACTTCGATGCCGCTAAAGTTGCTTGTGGTAATGTAGCCGGTTTGTTGTCGTGGACTATTGCTATGTCGAAATATTTTGAGGTGAACAAGGAAGTGTTGCCACTGAAAGCAAACTTGGCTGTGCAAGCAGCTAAATATCAAAAAGCATCGGCCGATTTGCAAGAAGCTGAAGATCTCTTCGCACAAAAGGAAGCTGAGTTGGCTGAAGTGCAAGCTAAGCTTGAGGAAGCCGTCTCGAAGAAGGATGCGGTTTTGGCTGAAGCCCAAAAGTGTCAAGACAAAATGGATGCCGCAACTGCTCTTATTGGGGGTTTGGCAGGTGAAAAGATTCGTTGGACCGAACAAATTGCTCAATTTAAGAGTGAGACGGAAAGATTAGTTGGGGATTCGATTCTGCTAACAGCATTCCTTTCCTACACTGGGCCTTTCAATCAAGAATTTCGTCTCGATTTGATATCACAATGGACGAAACAGATCATGGAACGCTTAATTCCAATTTCAGCAAGTATCAATATAATTGATAGTTTAACAGATCGATCGCAAGTTGGTGAATGGAATTTGCAAGGCTTGCCAACCGATGAGCTCTCCATACAGAATGGCATTATTGCAACAAAGGCAGTGCGCTATCCATTGTTAATAGATCCACAGTCGCAAGGTAAGGCTTGGATTAAAAATAAAGAAAAGGAGAATGGACTCATTGTAACAGCGCTTAACCACAAATATTTCCGTAATCATATCGAAGATGCAATTAATTTTGGTGTTCCGATGTTAATAGAGGATGTGGCCGAAGAACTTGATCCATGCTTGGATAATTTATTGGACCGTAATTTGGTTAAAGTCGGTACTCAATACAAAGTAAAGATTGGTGATAAGGAAGTTGATTGGAATCCTTTGTTCCGTTGTTACATAACAACTAAACTGCCCAATCCAGCATATACACCTGAAATATTTGCGCGGACGTCAATTGTTGACTTTACGGTTACAATGCGTGGTCTGGAAGATCAGTTGTTAGGTCGTGTTATACTAACAGAACGAAAAGAACTAGAAGACGAACGTACTCAGTTGGTTGAGACTGTCACAAATAATATGAAAAGGATGAAAGAGCTAGAGGCGAATCTTCTGCACAAGCTTTCAACTACAAAGGGTAGTCTTTTGGATGATGTCACTGTTATTGAAGTGCTCAACACCAGTAAACAAACCGCCATTGAGGTGAAGGAGAAGCTGGAAATTGCTAAAGTAACTGAGGCCAAGATTAATATAGCCCGTGAAGAGTATCGTCCAGTGGCAACTCGTGGTAGTGTATTGTACTTCTTGGTTTGTAGCATGGCCATGGTGAATAACATGTATCAGACATCACTAGTACAATTTTTGGAGCGTTTCGACGCATCCATGCATTTATCGGCGAAGACGCATATAACACAAAAACGCATCAAACGCATTATAAATTACCTTACATTCGAAATTTATCGTTACAAGTCCCGCGGTCTGTATGAACAGCACAAGTATCTGTTTGTACTGCTGATGACGCTTAATATTGATCGCCAATTGGATCTGATTAGCTTTGACGAATTTCAGATTTTCATTAAAGGTGGTGCCGCACTCAATTTAAATGATTGTCCGCCAGTACCTTTTCGTTGGGTCACAGACGAAACTTGGCTTAATTTAGTACAGTTAACTAACCTGTCACCATTTGTTAATATACTTACCAAGGTGGCAGGCAATGAACGTGCCTGGTTTGTGTGGTACAAAAAGGATGCTCCTGAAAACGAGACCATACCCGACGGATATAATGCACTTGATCCGTTCCGAAAAATGCTACTTATACGATCGTGGTGTACTGATCGTATGATTGCACAGAGCCGAAAGTATATAGCGAATTCGTTAGGGGATCGATTTGCGGAACCAGTCGTTCTTAATTTTGAGGAATTATTGTCCGAAAGCAGAGAATTGATGCCAATGGTTTGTTTCTTATCGCTGGGCTCAGATCCGTCATCGAATATTGAGATGCTAGCAAAGAAAAATGAGCTCAAATGCTATCCAATATCAATGGGTCAGGGACAGGAAATTCACGCGCGTAGACTGATATCTTTATGCCTCGAAGAGGGGGGCTGGGTACTACTTCAGAATTGTCATCTGGGTATTGAATACATGGTGGAAATGACTGTCCAACTGCTAGAGTTAGAACGTCAGGGAAAAGAGGCAAACATAAGCCCGCAATTCCGTATTTGGATAACAACTGAGCCGCATCCAAATTTCCCTATAACTTTGTTGCAAATGTCTTTAAAATTCACTAATGAGCCACCGGCTGGCATACGTGCTGGTCTAAAACGTACATATACCAATTTGTCGCAAGACTTTCTGGACTACTCCCAATCGCCATTCTATTTACCACTTGTCTATGCTCTCTCGTTTTTGCATTCTGTGGTACAAGAGCGTCGTAAGTTTGGTCCTCTCGGCTGGAACATACCATATGAATTTAATTCAGCTGACTGGTATGCAAGTTGTTTGTTTGTCCAAAATCATTTGGATGACTTGGAGCAAGGCAAGGGCATCAGTTGGGTCACTGTGCGCTACATGATCGGTGAAGTGCAGTATGGCGGTCGTGTCACAGATGACTACGACAAACGTCTATTAAACACTTTTGCACGTGTTTGGTTCCATGATAACTTATTTGACGACCATTTCGTATTTTTCAAGGGCTACAAGGTTTACAGTTTTAAAGAACAAGAAGCATACTTGGCAGCAATTGAAGATATGTATTTGATTGACCCACCGCAAGTTTACGGATTTCATCCAAATGCTGAGATAACTTATCAGACGAATACAGCTCGTAGTATATTGGACACCATTTTGTCTATCCAGCCAAAAGGTAAAATTTATTATACCATAATTTACCATCATAACTTACGTACATTTTAATTATGCTTCACCACATAGAGTCGTCTGGAGGTGGTGGTGAATCACGTGAAGACCGTGTGGCACGACAGGCGAAAGAGATGTTGTCAAAGACGCCGCCACCTTTTGATCTCTTTGAGGTTAAAAATCGTTTGATACTTATGGGCGCTACAGGATCGATGAATATTTTCCTACGACAGGAGATTGATCGAATGCAACGCGTAAGAAACGATTAAAATTATAAGTTAAACCCTTGTTAATCGTTTGCTTTGATATCTTTTAGATCTTATTGTTAGTACGAAGTACACTTAGAGATCTGCTTCTTGCAATTGAGGGAACAATTATTATGAGTGAAGCCCTACGTGATGCTCTTGACAACATATTCAATGCTCGCGTGCCAACCGTTTGGAAACGTGGTAGTTGGCTTTCTTCTAGTTTGGGTTTTTGGTTTACAGAATGCATTGAACGACATACCCAGTTCCATGCTTGGTGCTTTGGAGTAAGTGATGATTTTTTTCCACAGCCTCTTTCAATTTACCATACATTTTTATAACCAATTAGGCACGGCCCGTTGTATTTTGGATGTCTGGATTTTTTAATCCACAAGGTTTCCTTACCGCGATGAGACAAGAAGTTGCCCGTGCACATCAAGGTTGGGCTTTAGATCAAGTGACGATGCATAATGATGTACTCAAATTGGGACCTGACGAATGCAAAAAGCCACCTAAAGAAGGTGTATATGTACATGGCCTTTTCGTAGACGGAGCTGGTTGGGATCGTCGTACTTCTCGTCTTGTGGAGGCCACCAATAAAGTTTTGTATATGCTTATGCCAGTGGTTCACATATACGCTATTTACTCGGTTGCGAGCAAAAATCCAAAACTTTATACATGTCCCGTCTACAAGAAAATGAATCGAACCGATCTCAACTACATTTGCCCACTATGGCTGCAATCTTCAAAGCCACCAGATCACTGGATACTGCGTGGGGTTGCATTACTTTGTGACATTAAATAAGATAACACGTATGACTATATCGTTTCCGTTCCATTTATTTGCCGCTTATTTCCTATAAACGCCATTTGCAAATTACATTTTTAGTCTTTTCTTTTAAAACACAAACAAAAATATAATTTTGTGTTTGTTCATGGGCGCGTGTGAGTTTAGTTTAACTTATACATACATACATTACTGATACGAATGTACTGAATAAGAACACGTCTGAACCTGTTAGAAGTGATTAGGTCGAGTGGATTAGTCACAAATTCTGTACTCCATAACATAAAATTAACTAGAAGTAGGTGTGCTGTTGCATACATTCAGTTGCGCCCTAAGGCGTTACCACCCCTACCCCAGGCACTGCCCATTGTTGCAGCACGTGGTGGTGGTGCTCTACTCTCTGGTGGTACGCCAAAGCCTCCCATGCCGCCGGTAATGTCTGGCACATATTGTTTGCTGTATACAAAATGGTAAATCGTAATAAAAGTTGTTTAAAGTTCTCTTAAATTAACAAAAACATACAGTAGTGCAGGTGTTTCCAATATAGCATTGCCACCCAATTCTTGTGGATATTGAAACTTCAAGAAGTAATAGATGTGTCCATTCATTATGCCAACCAAGGATGCCAAGGAACTGTCAATCATCAAATTTCATATTAGCAACACATACATATACATACACATACATACAATAATATAATTATCAATCATGGCAAAACTTACCCGTGGAAAACCAATTCAAAACCAGCCAACACCCAAGGCAAATACATTGCCTTAAAACGGCTACCAAACCAAAAGTTTACAATAACATCCTTATTAAGCTGGCACCAAATGTACGTTATAGCAACCACCAGCATATCCATTAGAAAATATACATTGAACAAGAGCCCCCCAAGATTGGCTAAAACTGCAGAAATCAGTAGCAGATAGAGAAAATCTGCAGGACTACGACCGTATTGATCCTTTTCCATACGCGCACTATACTGTGTGATGAAGTAACAATTTATGAGATAGTGAAAGCCAGTGGAACCCGTCAACGGGAACACAAAAAGTGATGTCACGCATCGCCAAAGTTGTAATTTGCCTAACACTAGGTCCCGAGACAGATACATGTACTCCATTGGCAGAATTCCAAAGCGACACATCAGGCTCATGCCAACTGTCGCTGTCAGCCAGTATCGAGTGAAGCGTGGCAGCGATTTGTACCATTGTCCTGCATCAGCCATATTATATCCTTATTCTGTTAAGTGTCCTTAGATGTTGTAAATTTGTTGAAATATGTTATTCGTGCAAATATGCAATTGTTGCTTGACGTGTCTTTTAAAATGACAGCTGTGTCTGTGTTCAACAAGAAGCCGTAACGCAGTGTTGCCAGATGAATTATTTGCTCAAATTTTGCCAAACATTACCAAATTTATTTTTCTTTTGAATTAAATGAATTAGTAAAATTATAAAATATTCTTTATAGAAAAATAATAGTACTATTTGGAATATAATAATTGTTTGTTTTATTAATGACAATTTTTATTATGATACGCTAGTGAAATACCAAGCGATCTGGCAACACTAAATTGGTTTAAGGCATGATTGCAATAAACTGTCATAATCAGCTGTTCAGCTATGTTTTGGTCATGACGCTTCACATTCTGTTTGCATTTCCAAACACGTATGTGTATTACAGTAGAACTCCTTTATAACGAACGAAGTTATTATGAAAACTGGGTATTTTCAGTTTTTCCAATATCTCTGTCTTTCTAAAATAAAGATTCTCAAGCACGCAAACATATTTTTTTCATATAAAATAACTCCTCCTTACTGAATTTATTCAAATGCGTATTTATGAATTAAGTACCTTTAATTTTTTTGATTAATAAAGATCGAAACTTGATGGAAGCTTATTTAAAAACATGGAGAAGATTGAATCCGAATAATTCTTTTGCTCCTTTTGAGGATTATTATTTATTTATTTACAGGTTTAGACATAGTTACTATAATATATAATCTAAACTTAAATTAAAGAGTACTAGCTACAAGGCCTAGGATTCACCTTTTGAGGATTATATTGACGTTGACAATGAGAATTGTATAACACAGGAAAACGACATTTTTGAACGCTATCGTTCTGAGATAGTAAATCCAGCTTCAAGTGCGGATGAAGAATTTATTCAACAATTAAGAATGATGCAACATATTAACAATTTTGAATTGAATTTAAAAAATAAAAATAAAATACATTTTGTTCTTCAAACTAAATCACCTTTCAGTAGGTAAAGTATCAAAGAATTGGTTAAGTTGAGTTAGGATTGTGTAACATTGCGGTGGTCGGAGTGGGAAGCGTTACAATTTTTTCTTTTTTATCACCAATGTGATACAACACAAAATATTTTGTGCAATATTTCAGGTAAATATACCTTACCATTTACTATTGTACAATACACTTACTAATTTTGTGAAATCATATAAAATACAGTTATGTTGTACAAGTATGCAGAAACACATTGCCAAATTTTATTTTTGGATGGTAGTACGTTCCTCTTGTGTGTGCATATTTCCAATACGCTGCATTTTAGAGTGTTGCAGCAGAGCAGAAATAAAAGAATTTTTATTTGGTGGAGTACCATCAAAATTTGCACAAAGTAACGAATTTGTCAAAAGTGTACTAGGCGGAATGAGTATTAGTTAGTGAATGTAAATGGAAGATTTTGAATGGTACGAGTAGGAGGAACGTTTGTGAACATGCAACATAAATTCTGTTATTTTGACTAATTCACTTATAGAATACATTTGTTTTGATTAAATAATAATTGGTGAATTATTTAATTAGTGAAACATGTCAGGTTTTATGATAAGATAAGATACTACAATAGTTTGAAAAGTCTTTTGACACGAATCAGTTGTCCTTAGTATCTTCAATTGAGAACTTTTTCATTAAACCATTAAAGTTTAAAAATGCGTTTTATTTTGATTATAATAATACCTATAAAAATGATTGTTGAGTAGTTAAAACTATAAATTTGGTAAGTACATATAAAGTTTCATATAGTGGTTCTCTTCAATAACTTTTAGATCAGTTCTCCTAAGCTATTAGCTTAAAGCTAACCACCTTTTATATCACAGTTTTAGAACTTCTTTGTGAGAATATGAAATAGCCATAAATTGCGCGTAAAGTACATCTATAAAATAGATGCTTACACAATTTGTCTGACTGAACATACCCCTACATATGAAGATACATATCGGTTTGAACTTCAACTATACAATTCTTATAATCCTCCTTCAACCCTAAAAATTATAAGTGGATATGCTCTTCATAACCTGTGAATTATATCTACATATTTCTGTTTCTATGGAAACAATACAGTGCCGTCCATTCTGATTGTTGTGATATAAAGTGAGGATTCCCGAATCATCAACAATAGTTTTTCATTTTGATTGTTGCCCGCATAAATGCCCAATAAAAAATATTATTTAAAATTTATAACTGTTTATTTAATAATTAAAATAAATTAGTTTCAATGATATTTGTACACTAAATTTGTATATATGTGCATAATAATAAAAATGGAATAATGTTGAAGCAACGCACGTTTGTTGTCCTTAAAACACTCGTTTCTGAGCCTGTTTGTGATAGTTTAGGCAACCGTTCGCTCAACATTCCCTGCTTGGTCCACTGAGTTGTAATGCATTAATGTTGTATGTAATATGTTGACAAAGCCTTTCGGCTTGTATGCATGTAAGACCTTCTCCTATCTACAAAAATATTATTTGTTGCGCCCACCGTAAAAGGACAACTAAAAGATGTAGCTAAACCAAAATGTTGAGTCCACAAGCGTGTATTTTGAATAATCTTTTACTGCAGACTAAAAAACTTAACTAAAAGACAATTACTTATGCTTTCTTAAACTAAAGCTTTTACATAACATAAAACATTTTATATTATGTAAACAATTTATAGAGCATTAAGAACTCAATAGAACTATATTTCAAAGAACAACTTTACATATGTATATGTACAAATACTTCTTGAAACAAATATATAACATAAGTCCAAACATACTCCGCTCGTTGAAAGGACTCAGATGCTTTCCAAAACATTAAGTTGGAAGTGGAGCGACCTTGTGAATTGCCATTCGCTTTTGACTAATATCCACTACTCGAATATATCCATCAGTCTTCATGAACGATAACCATCAATATTTGATTCTGGTTTAAGCCACTTGGAACGACCTTGCAACGTATATAATCTCTTTTCCATAGTTCCCAAAACTTTTGTTTTAGGTAAGTGATGGGTTGCCATTGCGCCAATTTCGATATCGTCAAATCTATCACCAATGGCTTGGGAATTGCCATCAGTGATGGACCAATTATCAGATGTGTCGGTGTCAAAGCTTTACCATCATTGGGATCCTCTGATAATGGAACCAGTGGTTGTGAGTTTAGAATCGATTCTACTTCTTGTTCTACAGCTTGAAGCTCTTCAAACGTAATGCTGAATTACCCATATTCTTGATTAGTAGACTTTTCATCGATTTTACGGCTGCTTCCCACAAGCCATCAAAATGTGGTGCCCGTGGAGGAATAAAATTTAAAGTTGAAACCAATCTTCGAGCAAAGTAAGTAAAAAAGCATACACATTTTATAGAGTTTTCTTCTAAATTTACTCAAATCTTCAAATTAAATTGAAACATTCAAATAATTGCAGGAGATAATAAGCAAGTCTAAGGTCATTGCATTAAAAATCGTAACAAATCTATTTGTATTTAATGTTTAAGCCGATAGTCCAACCATTTTTCACTGCTTAAAATATAATTATAGGATGACACTCAAAAATATGTATGTACATAATTCAAAATACTAGTACATACGTACATACATAAGTACTTAATAATGTTTTCAAAGTTTAAATAACCTAAAAGTAACAGAAAACAAAAAAAAAAAATAATAAAACCCCTTTACCAATTGCATTACGATTTACAATTTAAAAGAAAACTTATTTTTTCGTAGAAGTTTTAAAATTAAAAGTATTACATACAAAAAAGCGGCAATGTACTTGTAGAAGAAAAGACAGTGAACAAAAAAGAACTCAACAGTTGTGAACAATTTGTGCTGGTTAAAGAATGTTCAATCGGGCAAAGATGAAGAAGAATACAACTGCAGGCCACAAACCAAGCCAAAGGTGCCATGTCGGACAAGTATAACCTCAGCATATGTGTGTATGTGTGTATTATGTTGGAATGATAATATCGGGAGTAGTACGAGTAGAGGCAGGCAGAGTAGACAGTGATAACAGCAATTGAGCTGAAAAACAGAGCAGCTGTTTGTTTTTGCTACTAAACGCGCAACGCTTCTCTCACACTCACCGTCATCAATAACTCCATGATGCACCATTGCCGCTTGATACCCAGGATAGGACTCGGATTCGTTTCATTTGCCTCAGTCAAGGGTGTCAACAAGAACAACATTATGAGATGTTGCAAATGTAAGAAAGAGAGAGAGAGAAAGAGAGAATGAGAATAGCATGCTGTTTTCATTGAGCAGTTGAGTGTTGCCTGTTGATTGCAAAAAGTAGTATGTAGTTTCGTAGTATAAAACAATGAGCAAGCACCCAAAAAAAAAGGTAACAAAATGTCGAGAAGCTAATGAAGTGCGTCTCACATTACAAGCAGGCAGCTGCTGCCTTTCTCTCTCTGAGCCTCTCTCACTCTATCTCTGCCTGTTTATGTGCAAGTGCAAGTGGGATAGTATTGGGCACGCCCAATATAATTAAAAATGGGTGCTATCACTAAAAAAAATGACTTTTCGAGCATTGCGCATGTTCTCAGAGCGCACGATTCTTTAAGCGAGAGTGCAAACACGCCTACATTATACTATTGTACAATGCTTAGTTTAGTCTGTTGGATGTAGAACAGAAAAGTTTGCCAATGAACTTGTTTGTCTTATTGCTCAAATCCTCTTGCCTCCCTCGCTTATATACAGTACTTAGTATATGGTATATACATATATCATCATCGTCATTGTCATGATGATGTTGATAACCGTCATCATCATCTAAAATCATGTTGTATGCGTCGTTGTTGTCATCGTTCGTCATTTCTGTACCTTTGCTCGCTCATTTCGTGTTGCAAGCTGTAAATATATACAAGAAGTCTGCATTTTGATACTGTTGACTGCCGATTTTCCTGCTGCGCCTTTGCCTTTTATTTAATATTTTATATGCAAACATTTTATTATCCTTTTTCGAAATTGTATGCACAATCATTGACGTCTCCCATTCGTATAGCACCACCATCTTCCATCGTTCCATAGTTCCAATATTTGTAGTCTCGTCCTTCCTTCTTTATGTCCTTCAGGGAACTCACTTACATTTTTTTTTTCTTTCATTCAGCTCTTTTGTCCATTTCAATTCATATAATGGTTGCTTACTTAGTGTAGTTCCTACCTATCCTATACCCTGTGATACTGTTGTTCTTATTGTTTCCATTACTTTTGTTGTTCGCTCTACTTGAGGTGTGTAAATTGTTGTCCCCTGTTAGATCCTTGTTGTTTTCGCTCATTTGACATTTGAATATGTCTAGGCATTTGTTATTCTTTTTTGCTTTTATGTCATACAAAATACTACACACTTTTATAGATGTTTTTCATTAATGATATTTAATATTGGAGAAATCAATAAAGATTGTGACAATTTTACAGAAATTATTATACTTATATAAATGAAAAGCCTGGAAATCTACTACATTATGGTAAATTTGAATTTCTAAAACTAGAGATGTGGATTGTGCTATACTTTATTACATAAGTGTATATTATTTCACAATGTATGTGGGCTGTGCTATCCAGAAAAATAAAGTAGTATTCAGAAATTCCAAAACAAGATACAGACATGGCAGGTAAAGGACAGCGTGATATTGTAGAAGTGGTCTGTCAATTCAGATATTATAGCAAACATTTATCTGGCCCATAGAAGTAGGCAGTTCAATAGTATAAATGAAGACAAGTACGTGCTTATTAAAGACAACGAGTGGATTAGTTAATGCTTGCCCAGTGATATCAAATTGCTAATCAATCCTTTTGAAATGATCGAGTTGCAATATTAAATAAAATAAAATAAATCCAAGCTATCAACATTTTTACTTGAAATGCAAACCCATCTTATAAAAGGAAAAGAAAACTTTATATGAATTTTCGATACATCGGATCTCATGGCGGATAGATTTTATTTTCAAATGTATTTTATCAATGTTATTAAACCAATTTGGACTTATGGTTCTGAATTGTCGGGTGCCGCATGCGCGAGTAACATCGAAGTTATAGAAAGAACACAATCCAAAATACTAAGAATAATTACAGGAGCTCCATGATATATCAGGAATGAAGACCGTTAAGTACCACCAGTAAAAATGAATGTTCTAAGCGTAAAAGTCTTTATAAGGACAAATTAGCTCGACACGTGGCCTATATAAGGAGCTCATGTCGTCTGAATCGCAACGATCGACCAGCTCTTTTGCTTACTTAGAGGCTCGTAGTGCTAAATGAGTCCATCCTCTTCCTTGCAGGAAGGACACAAGTGTATTAGTTTATAATAGTTGAATTGTTAGTCCTAGTCATAAATACAAGTAGGAGATACAATAAATCAAAATTTTAATTAAAAAAAATAAAATAAATAAATTTACCAATGCTAAGAACTATTTCATTCTCTCTTGTGCTAAAAGTGTCCACAACTATGGTTCCGTTCATCTATCCTCCTTAGTTAGAATCTCTTTTCTAAAGAATACAACTTTTCTATTTTTTATCAATACTACTTATATTTCAACATGTACGAATAGCAGCGTTTGTACCATATACAATACAATAATTACAAGCATTACTTTATTAAAAAATCTCCCATGGATCTTGCTCATGTATGGATTTTTCATATTTTCATACAATTCAAACGGTACTTTGGCTTACAGCAGCATCAATAAAAACCAGAAAGAATGTTATCTTTGGCTATGCCAAAGTTGTAACACTCTTCACGCTCCTGTGAATGAGCATACAGAAATATTATATTATTGATTTGACTTACATTTAGAGTAGTGTAAGTACATATATACATATCGGAAGCTATACATTCCAGTAATCCAAGGATCTTAAAATATACATCGTTGGTGAATATGGATCAGAAACTTATAGTGTCGAAATTTCAGCTCGATAAAACAAACAACAGAAAAGTTTTCCCAATAAGAACATTAATTTGAATTTGTGTTTGTATGGGAGGTATCCCTCCTAGTAATTCTCGGATCTTGAAATTTAGATGGTTGGGGAATATGGGTCTGTTAGTTATGGTGGTCAAATTTTAGTTCGATAAGACAAAAAGTGTACCTAATACGAACATTAATTTGAATTTGGGTTTGTATGGGAGGTACACCACTTAGTGGTCTGATTCGGTTGATTCCGACAACTGTGCAGCATATGGTAAAAAGAAACCTTTGTGATCTCATCTCTCTAGCTCAAAAACTGAGGGACTAGTTTGCATACAGACAGACTGGCATGGCTAAATCAATTCGTCTGAGCAAATCCTTCAATAGGCGTAAACCTAGAAAAGCACCACTACGGTTACAAATATTTTCTACATATGAAAATTGCTAGGAGAACTTGATGATTGAAATTGATGGAGAAACTACGGGACCATATGAATATATGATATCATCTTTAAGTTTTTGCAATCTGATATATTGAAATCTGGAAATTAGGCACCCACATTATGAAATTTAAGATGTATGTATGTGCAATGTACTCAGGTGTACAAGTTGGAACATTACCAGTAGCACAATACTATTGTACAATAAATCCCGATGTATCAAAAGGAGCCTCGAGATCTCATGTGGAATATGTATAGGTACATATGTACATAAAAAACAATATGTAGAAACAGCAAGGGTCGTGGTCTATGAAAAGATGGGGACCACCTGCTACTGAGGCTAAAAAAGGCGCAAAGCAACTAAATTGCAAGACAAATATGTACACAAGGAGAGAAGGCATTCTAAGTAAAGTAGAGCAGAGAAAAGAGAAAGAGCCCATAAGATCATAAGGTGGTGTTAATAATGATGATGACAGCATATTAATACGACAACAATTGACAGCTTGTGCCAGCCAGAAATGAAAACAACAATCAGAGGGACTTCTCACTCGTATAACCCAAACACCCCTTAATTTTGTGAGATGTTCTTACTACAAAGGGAGTCTGCTTATCAAACTGTGAGTGTGTGAGTCTGAGAGAGAACATGTGTGAATGTGATAGGGTGAGTCAGAGAAACTGAGCAAATAAGAGCACATTAATAGCACATACATTCTGCTATCTACAATATAAGTTACCCATATGACTACTTTCTTAAATAATAATGATGATAATGATGTTGTGTTGTTGTTGGCGGCGGCGTTTCTACTGTATTGTGATTATTGTTTCTATTATGGTTGCCTAACAGAAAATTCCCCGTTATGTGCGATTACCGTAGAGCAACCACAGTGCGCACAAAGAGAGTAGCGTGAGAGCCACATGGCGGCTTAGATGCATTAGAGTAGAGCAGTTAATTTTGTTACCGTCGGTTGAATTTTTGTAATAAATTCTGATGAAATTTCGCTCATTAAAACAAAGTCTGTCTATAAATTCGCCTAAATTGCCGCTTGAAGATACATAGATAGTACTTTTGTCTGTGTGTATTAACGTGAAGTCTGTTTCGTTAACTGTAACAAAATGGCGTTGCTAACTCTCTTCCATTTGCTCTCGTGTTGCGCTTCGCTATATCGTGACTCCTCGTTAAGGATACCTTCGTCCTTGTTGGCATCGTTGCCGTTGTCGGCTTAGTTATTTTTGCATTAATTTACTTTGGTGTCATAAATCAAATATTTACATTTCAAAATTGACATCTTTATTGCGCGGTTCGTTTTCATTTTGGTGCGCCTTAGATGATAAAAATAAAATTCTAATAAGCAACATATCAAGTCCACGATACCATACTTGCAACACAACTAACAACATTTACTTATGTTTGTCTCTTTGGAAGTTAATAACTTTATTGCCATAATAACGTCGTCAAACATTTACCATAATATGTTTATTTAATGTGTTTAATATGAGGATGTGCTCCTGTTTATGAGAAATTTTATAATTTCATGTTTATTTGAAAAGTTTTACTTAAAAGTGAATAAAGAACCATCGAGCATTGCCTGCGGTATTTTGCAAATCAAAGTTAAATCTTTCTACATTGATACGTACATACTTGTATTGCTTTGAAGTTACTTTTAATTAAAATTACCATAAATACATAATATTTAAATAGGTACTTATTGTGAAAACATACTATTTAGACGAAAATAACAAAATATCTTAAGAATCTTCAAAATCAAAACGGATATTTTTGTCACGAAATACCTTAAGATACAAAAATTTTTATAATTTCAGGTAAGTTGTTATATAATGTATAATAAATTTAAGCAATTGCTTGAGATTGCAATAAATTATGGTAGATACATTTTTTTACATTTCACTTATCACAGAAGGAAAATATTTTTGAAAATTCGGTTAACTATTCAATAGTTCCAATAGTTATTTTATCTTTGGGAAATGTTTACTTTATAATATGGTAACTACAATACAATTATCTTCTAGGCATAGAACACAATAATCCTTATTTGAAATGAAAAAACAATTGCTCCAATAATTCATCTTGTCAATCAGTAATGATAATAACCGATCTTAATCATGAAATTCATTTTTTGTTATTTTCATTAAAATCAAGAATGTTAAGCGCCTTAAGTATTTCAAGTGTAATGCAACAAGTTGCTCGATAATGTTTATAACGTAATTTTTAAATCGGTCAACAATTGTTATTTAAATTTCAATTTGTTAAGGATCAGGAGATATGTATGTACTATATTATTACATCTGTAAGTATTGTATAAAGCAAAGTCGTGTTAGTACACCATAGATAACACAAGAACGGTTCATCTTTGATTTGTTGGATTCGTCTTTACCCCAAAAAGCAGAATAACTATCAGATCAGATCAGATCCGCTGTTGTCGAGAAATTATTGGATAAAATTTTGCATATAAAGTTTAGAGGTATATTTTAACATCAATCAAGTCGTCTTTGTCAGATAAAATTGATTCATCTCTGATTTTTCAAAAGTATTTCAATTGCTACTCAATTTTTCGGTTTTAAAACGTTCTTTTTATTCTATGACAAACAAAAAATAAATTTCGATCGTGATTTTCAAACGCAAAGTTTCCTTCGAAGGTGTTTACTTTGTGAGGTTAGGGGCCATACACATATTACATCACACGAATTTCATGATTTTTTGACCACTCCACCTGTGTCCTTGTCACAGATGAACACATTGAGACCTCCCTTCTGGTGTGACGTCACATATTTTGCAATTGTACAGAATCATTAAATTAAAACAACAGTTCCAAATTATTTTTATTTTCATTTCAAATATGTTTTAATCAAACTAATTAGAAATTTAACAATTTAAAAAATCAGTCAAGTGTGAGTCGGACACGCACATGGAGCGTTCCATACCATCGTACAAGATTTTTTGCTGCAAAAATGAATTATGTATTCAATAACTCAATGCTCGATCAATTCCAAACACAATGAATAAGCAATTATTATGAAATTGACAAAAAGCTCATGCTCCAAATATTAAATTATTGATTTGGTTTAGGGTAGAATCAGTATTCATACTGCATATCAACTTTGATTTGAAAAGTGAAATATACATATTTCACATTTCACAAAATTTCAACTGTCTAGCTATTACGGTTCATGAGATACAGCAGAGTCGGACCGACGGGCGGACGGCGGAAGCTTAGTAATAGGGTCCCATTAGAACCCTTTTAAATCGTATACATTTAAACGAGCAATTCTTGTAAATATATATGTAAATACTAGCATTCCCGGCGTGCTATGTACTGGAGTCTGGTTTTGTTGCCGTTTCTGTCCTATGCGACATCGTGCCATTTCTCAGTTTCCCACTAAGTGTTATATGAAGATTTTATCCACCAATATGCTCTACGTTCATGCCTAGTTTTAGATATTTTTCGGCCAATTGATGCTTTCTTTGGTAACATTTTTCTATTTAATATTTTACTTATTTTTTTTTTTTTGACAATTGACAAAGGCGACTTGATTGATTTTAAAATATGTCTCTAAGATTTGTATGTAAACTACTATCCACCAATTTCTCGACAAGAGCAAGTCCGACTCGTAACAAATTTTAGTGAAACACTCTGAAGATTATGCTAGAGATGCCCTTAAAATTTCATCAAGATCGGTTCAGCAGTTTCGGAGTCCATAAGCGACTTACATACATACATATACAGATACATATATATTAAATTACGTATCTTGGAAACGGTTTTACCGATTTGTCTGAATATTTAAATTTAAAAGACCCTAGAAGTTAGCTATGAGTACTGAAATAAATTTGAAGTGGAATTAAGATTTGATCAAAATTTGAAATTAAATAAATTTGCAATATAATTACTATTGAATTTAGTTTACATTCTTCTATACTTTTGTCTGATATTTTTAACAAATGAATAAAAGAACAAAATTTTACTCAGAGTCTTCTTGTCGTGATACAAAAATAATTTGATTTAATCAATATAATCACTCATTGAAAGAATTAGTATTCAAGATTTAAGTCGATTCACCAATTTCTGTGTAACTTTAATAACAAGATGGACTTACTATTCTGGCATTCTTTGATACTTTAAAATTTAACCGTTGATATTTACACAGAATTTTGATAGAATCAAAATGCGAGTAACTATTGTAAAATTATATAGCTGAATTCTCACACAATAGTATAGTATAGTATAGTATAGTATATTATAGTATAGTATAGTATAGTATAGTATAGTATAGTATAGTATAGTATAGTATAGTATAGTATAGTATAGTATAGTATAGTATAGTATAGTATAGTATAGTATAGTATAGTATAGTATAGTATAGTATAGTATAGTATAGTATAGTATAGTATAGTATAGTATAGTATAGTATAGTATAGTATAGTATAGTATAGTATAGTATAGTATAGTATAGTATAGTATAGTATAGTATAGTATAGTATAGTATAGTATAGTATAGTATAGTATAGTATAGTATAGTATAGTATAGTATAGTATAGTATAGTATAGTATAGTATAGTATAGTATAGTATAGTATAGTATAGTATAGTATAGTATAGTATAGTATAGTATAGTATAGTATAGTATAGTATAGTATAGTATAGTATAGTATAGTATAGTATAGTATAGTATAGTATAGTATAGTATAGTATAGTATAGTATAGTATAGTATAGTATAGTATAGTATAGTATAGTATAGTATAGTATAGTATAGTATAGTATAGTATAGTATAGTATAGTATAGTATAGTATAGTATAGTATAGTATAGTATAGTATAGTATAGTATAGTATAGTATAGTATAGTATAGTATAGTATAGTATAGTATAGTATAGTATAGTATAGTATAGTATAGTATAGTATAGTATAGTATAGAATATTTTCTAGATAATAATAATAAATGGGTGAGGGCTATCGCCATTATATTTGGATGTTTATGCAGCCGCCTATTGTAATGACTGCTGCCCCAAGCACTGTAGTCATCTTTAGATCCCTATGTAGGAAAGTCTGAACTTTTCTTGTGTTCTACTATGCCATATTTGTATGGCATATAGTCAAGTTGGGGCCAATATTTGCCTGTAGATCAAGCTTTTGTTTGCTAAGGAAAGTTTTCCGATTGGACGTGGCAGCAAGCATAATTTCTGAGACTTTACGTGGCAAAATGCCTAGATTGATTTTACATGTGCATGTCAGGTTAGGCGTTTAACCAGGATAAGGCTAAAGTACTCGGACTTGGTCCACCTTAGAAATGATCTCTGACCCAAATGCAATATCTGGACAAATGCCGCGCCTCAGCGTGACATCACTGTTGGACGATTTGCTTGAGTTGATGGCGATATTCCAGGGCTTGGCATGGAATCGCAGCAGGTAATTGCTGATCATCTCTGTTGCTTTTGTGACAGATCCTGAGTTGTACAGAATGCAAATATAATCAGCAAATGTTGCCAGCAAGGAGTTAGGAGTATTGAAGTGCCAGTAAACTGAGAGAATGACACTGTTTCAGGACACTTCATGATGGTTTCTTTTTAACAACTCTATTCCAGTCCTAGTAGTAGAAACCTTTTTAAAGATAGGGCATTTCCTAATGCATGTATACCAAATCTCTTAAGTTTCAATTAATCGATGTTCAATATTTACACAATTAACTAGAACAAATATAAACAACAACCCTCTGAATAAAGTCTGTTGCAAATTTTGAACCTGTAAATCAAGGTGCTAGCGTACGTACTATTTAACTGTAACGCTTTAAAAGCGAAATTCCCATGGGCTTGGAATGTTTAAAATTGTAGAAAAGAAATCAACAAAAAGAAGGGATATTCAGTCAATAAATAAAAAAACACAAGTTACAATTCTTATTTACACTTCCACATTGGATGAAAAAAAAAAGAACCACCGACAACAATACTATGAGCAAAGAATCGAGAGTCGACATAGCCACTTGAGCGGCATGATTGACTGAAGGGCTCGGAGTAAAATAAAATTTGAAAAGCACGTTTGAGGTACAAACACTACAACAGATGACAACAATGATAGTGGGTAACATTTGTATGGATGTGTGTGTAGTTTCAACACTTGATCCTTTGGTCAAAAGGATTTGGTCCTTGGATCAAGTGTTGGAACTAATAGATTTGTACGTCTTCTTTGTAGTACTTACAGTACCATTACAAGTTTTACTCCAATGAAATTGAAAGTATCTGCATGAACAGTGCGACAATCTGTGTCGCAGTCGTTTGTTCAATTGTTAAAGTTGCTCAGCAGTGCGCCAAAACAGTTTTGTTCTGTATCCTGTTAGCAAGGAGTATCTGCATGTACATGCATTGCGGGTGTTAGACTGTCATGCTTCAGTTAGCTTGGGTTGGCTTGACTTGGCTTTTCTTGGCTTTTCTTTGCTCTATTCACGTCGCTTAACTTTCGATTTTCGCGCTTTTCATAAAAACCTTTTTAATTGGTATTTGGCATTGAATTCCTTTTTATTCACTACTCAACTTGGTTGGTCGCCCTTTTCTACAACTTTCTTAACATTTACTCAATGTTGAATATGGTTCTTTAAGTGAGTGAGTGCCTGACTGAGTGACTGAGTGGCTGTCAGGCAGACTTACCAACTTACTGACTGACTGACGCACTGAATGTGAATGTGTTTTGTACTCTCTGTTTGAGTTCCTGTCCCTGGAGGGAAAATGTCTTATGGTTTTCGATTTACTACCGCTTCTTGAATTATTGTTTGCTATGTTGACTGTCATTGTTCTCTCGAACTGTGCTATGTAGATGTGAGTATACCATATACATTCATACATACATATGAATGTAGTGTTTTTGTAATGCGCTTTTGAATAATACGGTTTTTTATTTATGTGTTGTAGTAAATATCCTTTATAAACGCGTGCATGCATTATTATTATTCGTTGGCTTTCAATACAATTTTCGTGGTTTTTGATTTTCTGACACGGGTTCCCTTACAATCATTGTGACATTTTAATTGTTTATTTGCACAGATTCTTTACTTTTATTTCCAGTTTTGGTGTTCCTATGTTTTAAATGCGTTCGACATTTCGTTCTTTGTTATTTACCAAGTTTTTTCTTCTTTTCTTAACAAATAAAAAACGAGTTTATTGTACTTCATTTCAATTTTGTTTGCGTGGGCTTATGCGGTTAGTGTTACTTTCATTGAAAACAGTCTAACATTCTCGATACTCTGGGCCATAAGCAAATACTAGAAATTGCGGGGCTTAGACACTTTAATGTTAAAGTAAATTCTACGTATTGTATGCATGCATATAAGTACATTTAAAACAAGACATTTTCAAAGGAATAACCTTTTTGGTAACGGTTTTAAGTTTTTAAAATATATTTTTATATACAATACTAAAATTGTGTTTAACTCGAAAAATATTTATTTATTCATTTATTTTCATTTTGTCCCCTTCGTAGTAATCCCCTCAGATATAATACATTTGTGCCAGCGCTTTCACTCTTCCAAGCACTTCTGATAATCGCTTTTTGGTATGGCTTTCAGGTCATCTACCGATACAGCCTTTATTTCCTCAATCGTTTTAAATCTCCTTTCTTTAATTTTGGATATAGTCACAGAGGGCCAATTCCGGTAAATACGGTGGCTGATGATTACGGTTCCGCATTTACCCAAAATCTCACTAACAAGCAATGACGTGTGAGCTGACCCATTATTATGGTGAAATATCCATGTCTGATTGTTCCACAATTACAGGCGTTTTTGTCGTATTGCTTCACGCAAAAGGCACATAACTTCAAGGTAATATTCCTTATTGACCGTACGACCTTCTAGAAAGAACTCACGAAGCACCATTGTAATCGTAGAAAACAGTGAGCAAAACCTTTACATTTGGCCGAGCCAGGCGTGAAAAAAGCCTTGGCTCTTCTGGCCGCTTCCATTGGGATGGTTGGACTTTGGTACCGACGTCATAGCCATATACCCATGTTTCATCACCAGTTATGACTATTTTGAGCAAATCAGGATCGTTGTTGATGATTTCTAACATCTTCTAAGCGATGCTCACGCCACGGTTCTTTTGCTCAAAAGTTAGCAATTTAAGAACAAACTTTACGATTCATGCCCAAAATATCCAAAAAAAAAATGTGATGACATGAGCCAAGCGATATACTGACATCGTCAGCAACTTCTCTTCACTGCTTCAACGGTTTCCTCGGGTGTTGACGTTCTGCGCCCAGAGCGGTCCTCGTTATCGACATCTTCTTGGATTACTTTGAAGAGTTTGTACCACTTGTAAATAATAGATTTGCCACAGTCAACATTTCAAGTACTTTGGAGCACTTAAAAAATCCTCTTAACGCCAACAGCTTTCACTGGCTTATCAACTCACGATCTCCACTAAATATTGAGTAAAAAGTACTCCTTTATAACAGTATCAATCTGGACCTATGGTTCTCAGCTATGGGGTAATGCAAGCGCCTCTAATCTGGACGATATTCAAAGAGCGCAATCAAAAATATTAAGAACTATAACTGGAGCCCCTTGATTTTTGAAAAACGAGCGATTACATATAGATCTTAATATACCAACAGTAAAAAATGAAATAGCCAAAATAAAACTTACTTATGCTGGGAAACTAAACACGTACCGGAATCCATTAGCAAAAGCACTCACTCGACTAAGGTCACAGACACGACTTAGGAGAAATGACCTACCAGCCCAACTTCAATTATAATGGCACTTAGTACATACATTCCCTCCAACTGGAGGTGAAGTAAAAGTAATAAACAAGAAATTAGATTAAGATTCTATTACTTATTGTTAGTCTCTAAAGAAAGAGAAGATCCAATAAAAAAAGAAAAAAAGTAATAAAAAAATAAAAAAAAAAAATTTTTTAAAACACCACGTATGTAAATATCTATCATCTTCTTCATAGCTTCTCATACGTAGAAAAATGGTGTTCCGAAAATGCTAAAAAATTATAAATTCGATTAGCGATTTGGATTTCATTTAAAATCAGGACTGAAATAAAACTGGGTGACTTCTCTTCGTAAAAGTTTTTTTTTTAATTTGTATATTTTTTATATTTAAGAAAGATGATTCATATATTCGTGTCCATAAGATTAATAGAAACAGAAAAAAAACACAGTATTAAATAAATTACTGAGTTGCGATTTGTAACAAGAAATTTAATATCAAATATCCTAATGCAAAAATGTGCTATAGATTGTTAGGAAAATCAATTATAAGCTTCAATTTAATTTACACATAACAATATACTGATCCGATATCGGACATTTCGTTATATAATAGATCATAAGTAATACGAAGCTAGACATTAAAATGGGAAAATAGCGTTTAGGGTTAATTTTAGATTAAAAGCAACAGAAAATCACACCTTAGCATAGAAAACAAATTGTTCCTATTTATATCAATTTTCCAAGCAGTTATTTTTTACGGTGCTCTCGTTTGGGCAGATGTGGCTAAATGCCTCCTCAACAAACTTCAAGTTGCTAAAACAAATTATTAAAAATGTTTTTTATTTACCCTGGCACCATTTAAATCCTTATAAATATCTAAATAGCATACGGAAGCAGCCCGATCTCTGTACTATTTAATGTTAAATCACAATCATGTACCAATAAATAAATAAAATAAAATAAGTCGATAAGCCAAATGCTGAGACAATATTTCACTCGCCAAATAAATGTTGCTAAAATCTTCTGTTTGACGAGGAACACATACATAAGATATGAGTAATTTCAATAAAAAGGCATATCTATATCTTATAAATACACAAAGAACGCGTAAACATTGTTGCTACTTATAAGTATAAATTTTACCCAAAGAAATTGCATTCAACTTGAATATTTTTTACGAAGTGAGGGAATACGAGTGAGTAAATCATCATATTCAAATGATTGCAATACAGTTTTTATTGTAGAACATAATAATACATTAATATTCAAAAGATTTGAGTACCACTTATAAAATTAAATTTGCAAAATGGAGAATAAAATTGCTTTTGTTTCGAAGACTGTCTTCCCACCATCTCCAACAATGCAGGGACACCCTTATCTATGCTTCACTTGTTTTATCAGATTCGCAATCGTTGCACACATGCTAAAAAAACCTAATAAAACATTTATGCCTAATAAACACACCGCCGCCTGTGCCTTTTTTCAGCATCAGCAACTGGATTTATTACGACGACGCAACGACGGTTCTCTATACAACAATGTAATAAAAAAACCAAAGTCTTCGCATATGGAAAGTTTATTAAATACAAAATCTGTGTTGGCTTCATTTATTTTTTGTACTTTTCTGCTGGTGTTCATTTGCTCTACCCATAATGGGTCGATTGTTCATATACAGTATGTGTTAAAACTAAACTACAATATAAGAACACAAAAAAAGACGTCCACCATTTTGGCCCGGGGGTTTGATACAGCCGCCGCCGTTGATGGTTGTTGCGATTATGAATGCAAACAAGGCATCAATTGCGTTGACCTCATCGTCGGCTGTATACACTGAAAAAATTTGTATGAAATTTAAATAAAATAGGAACAAGATACAACATTAACTTCGGTTTGCACAACCATTCATAACATATTTTGTGTTCGTTAATTGACATTCCAAGTTAACACATGAAATTTAGTTAGAATATATTTTGGTCCATTTTTTGGAGATCCTCTGCAAACTGTGAATAGTCAATCTTATTTTGGTTAATTTAGATAGGTTATGGAAAAAGAAAACAACATATATGTATGTACATAAGTATATCTTCGAAGAGATTTTCCGCGCACTTTATATGGGCTTTATGAGATCTCAGACTAACAGTTCAATGGGCTACGCTAAAAGGGTTTATAAGCATTTTATTAATTGTGTATGTATATTTCCGTTTTCTGATTTAAAATGTTCTTCATAAACTATGGAAAGTTTAACCATTCATATTTCTTTTCTGTGTATGGTATTCAGACTTTGGGTGCGCTTGAAAGGGGTTGTTACATTGAAACTGTGTGCATCTTGCGTTTTAAGACCCCTGCCTAGATGACTTGTTACAATTTTATTTTTTTGCGCTCTGCTACTTATGAGTTTATTTAGTTTTTTTTTTATAGTATACAATATATTGATGTGTAGCCATTTTTTGTTATACGCAGGCTTTATGCTGTGATTTTTCAATATCACTTCAATGCCGCTGCGCAATTTTAACCCCCGTCAATGTCGGCGTTCCGACTTATGTTGCTTTTGTAGCTATAGTAGTTAAAGATGTTAGTGTTGTTGTTGCATTTCAAGTGCGTAAAATGACGGGCGTCGAATAACATTCACTCACTCCTCCTGTATGTCATTCATTCGCTTGTAAACCCGCAATTAACATTTTCCTTTTTTTTTACAATAGTTAAACTGTAGAGTGCAGTTCCAGACCCTCCCCTTTTCATGTCGTTGCCATTTGTTTTGTTCGGTTTCTATAAATAACTTTTGTTTATCATCGTTAATTGCTGTTACATATTTGCCTTTTTTGAACAATTGTTTCAGTTAAATACCATCTGACTGGCAGGGCGTATACTAAATGTCCCCATTCTAGATACTGGGAGTTTTCACATGTTTCACTTGCCGGGCTTTACTATAGTATGGCAGTACATGCCACTTCGCATGTTAGATAGATATGTTATTTTTATTGCAACACGTTTGTCCTGCTTGCCATTTTTTGTACCATCTTCATTTTGTCAGGGAGCTTCACATTTTCTGTTTTTCTATTGTAAAATATTTTTTAGTTTAACAGAAGGTTTAATATGCTTCCACTATGATTGAACTCTTGTGAGCACCAGATCTTACAGTATATCTATATATCTTAAGAACTAATCAGGGACATCTCAATAGATCCTTGAGGTCTCACTGTATATCAATCTCGTTGTTAAAGCTATCGGCTTGAGACACCAGATCGATTATTTTCGTTCAAACTTAAATACCTTTTAAAACACCTTAGATGAATAATTTGTGACGTTTGTACATGAGTTCATATGTACGTACAGTAAAATCTAGTCCTAAGTTATGTTTTCAGAACAAAATACATTCCGGTAGGCGGACATCTCCGGTGGCCTAACAGTTTCATTGGAACCGTACAAGCCATAATTTTACAAAGTAATATAGTAATTGTTTTGATTAAGTTTTCTTAGCATGGGAGCTATTGTTGTGACAGATGGCGCCATCTACATATGACTATTGGTGTCTTGATATCACATATCGGGAGCTGTACGATCCAGTAATCCTAGGAAATTTGCATGGTTGGTGAATATGGAAAGACAAAAACAAATATGTGTGTCTAACCAAAAAATTAATTCGTTTGGGTTTGTATGGGAGATACCCCTCCGCTTCAGCTGATTCCGACAAATGTGCAGCATCTAGTAAAAAGAAAACTTCGTGCTCTATAACTCAAAAATATATATGGGTTCTCCGATGTGTTCTTCTGTATGTCACTGCGTAAAGAGCATAATGATTAAGTTTGTGCTTAAGACAGCCTTTACAACAAATGTCATCGATTTATAGAAAAAATCCTTTATTAAGATACAGTGAACTATATGTAACTAAAATGAATAAATAAAAACAGCACACAATGCTTGCTTTTTAGGTTTCTAGGTTTAAATGGATGACATACATATGTATGTATGTACGTATCTTCCTCCAATCGAAAAACTTTTAGGGAAAAAGAGTCTTCTATAAAATTTCAGCTTTCCATGTGAATAATGACTAGATCAACTTGTTTCGTCATGCTGATCAAATGTACTATAGTATATTTAACGAAGTCTCCAATTTCCATGTAAATTCTTTATGAACATCACGGCAGATTGAATAACCCATTCATATTTTGTTCAAAGGGTATTTAAAGAAACCTTTGTTGCACAATAGTTGTGCCTTTTCCTGTGGTGTAAATTGGTACTTTGATTACTATTAACTCTTTTTTTCTATTCATGCATTTTTATACTTTTATAAAAAAGAAGTCATGTTGCGGTGCTTTTGTTAGAAAGTAAAACGACATAGAATCACAGTCAGAGACAGAATTACGTATAGTCAAATTGTAGTGCGCACACTGGTTAGTGAGTATGATTTCAATATAAGTCAAATTTCATTTGAATCTACTAAATCAGAACCAAATTGATATCAAAAAGATGGTTTGAAAGAAAAAGAGAGAGATTATTTTTGATTGTTTGATCAACTGACTCGAAGTTCCTGTGTCAGTTGTTTCATTAAATAGTCTCAAGCAATTAGTTCTTTAACTAAATTGGTTTCTTCAAACAAACTTTGTTGTTGAAGAAAGGTCATGTTTCAACTAAGGATGTAACGATTCCGAATCTGCCGATTGTCTATTACCCCATATGAAGCAGTCAGGCTTGCCAACATAAATTCCTTTTAGACGGTCAGTCCAGATTCAGTCCATGCTAGACCATCAGTCCATTTTTCTGTCATCGATTCAGTTATCGGTGCGGATAATGGAATCGTAGTTTATATTTTGTCTTCTGAATCTGAATCCCATGTTAGCAAGCCTAGAAACAGTGAATAAGCGCGGGAAAACACTAAGTTAAAAATCAGCTGGAGTGACAATTTAAATACGTCGGCGCAAAGAATTGTTGGAATGGCGAAGCCTTTAAAAGGTACAAGTTCCATCTGGAAATATCTTGAAATAAAACAGGATGATGACACAAAAGCTACACGACATCAAACATGTGGACACACTTAAAGCGTTATCATAAAAAAGAGTTGCACAACGTCACGTCAAAGACCGACAGTGCTCTGCCACCTAAAAAACAAATAATGTTAGAACACAGTTTCGAAAAAAGTGTTGTGTACGATACTGATGACCCAAGACCTGCAATCATGTATTTTTCACAAATTTTTAGTTTTAATTTTGCCAACGTGCGCGCAAAGTTGCACGTACATACGTGTATAACCAAAACAAAAAAAAAAAACTGTTCAGAACACACCAGAGCTCACTATCGACGCAAAACCAGAACTCACAACTATTTACTCACTGTAGAAAGGATATAATGGATTGAGACTGAACTGATCGTCTTAATAAAAGGGCCTTCAATAAGCTATTCGTGTATATCGGTATTGGAAGCGCAGATTTTTTACTCCAATAATCGGAATCGGAATAGGATCGGCAAAACGTTGTATCGTTACATCCCTAGTTTCAACTAACAGATCGCACTAGAATCTTAATATTTTGCATGCTATTTCAACATAAGTATACTGCTTATTATCTGTAGAACGAGTGGATCGGGTCTTTTCAAAATTGTCGCGTGCAATACTGTTTAATATTTGCTTAGAGTTTTGTAAACCTATCGATATCAGTACTTTTTGTATCATTATACAGTATAAGCAATTCTACTTTGGAAAATGTTTAGTTTTAATGAAATATTATTTGGAATCTAAACCACAGTTCAGCTAAAAAATTTGCATGGGAAATACTTGGAACTGATTACTGAACATGCAATGTTAATCGCACACAAATGTGAACATACTTACAAATACTAAAATCGAAAGAGAACTCATTTAAAACTAAATTATAGTGTGGCAACCCAACCAACTACCGCCAGTCAACAAATTTCCCCGAATAAGAGATGTGAAGGGGTATTTATTATTTTAAAGCCAAAAGTCGGCGGTAGACGGTTGGAAAATAGTAAGTTGTATAAAAAACAAAACACAAAACATGCGCAATAAATTTCATACGGCCGTCAGTCAATTTGTCTGATGCCGTTGCCGTTGCCTTTACTGTTACTGTTGTACATTTGAACGTAAACAAAATGGCGGCATTGAATGATTTGTTTATGCAATTTACTTTTGATCATTTCAGTGTTGCATGCAAATAACTGTAATAATATCTCTTGTATCTACAATACAATAATATTAAACAATACTTAAGAATGGTGGGCAGCGGTGGGTAGCCATTTAAATGTTTCATGCATTTTTTACTATTGTTTCATCACATATACTCACCACCGAAATACTTACCATCGAAAACTAACAAAGGCAATAACAACATAATCATTATCATCATCATCATCGTCATTATCCACAACCTCATTAACGCATCTTTTGTCAATATTTGCTCACATAATGTAAACATTTTAATAGGCCGTTAGTTTGCTTTATATCATAAGTATAATGTAACTTATATACGAATGCATAGATACAAAGTTAAATGCTTAGATACAAAAAATGTTGGACAAACGCACACATTTTGACAGGCAACAAGCCGCACTTGACAGATGTTGCAATTTCCTCCTTGATCTCTTCAGTTTCTTGTTTATGTTTGGGCTTTGGTGGGTACTCATGGCAATTTGTTGTTAACACTGCTTGCCTTAGTGCTCAGATACATTTTGTATCTTTTTATTGTGCTATATTTGTGTTCGCTTAGCAAATAATAGTTTATTTAATGATGTTTAAAAATGATTTGCTTTAGGTTTTTACTGAACGAAACACTAAGAAAGCAGTTTATTTTAATTGAAAATTACTTTTGAAATATTTATTTGATGTTTGTTTGCTTGATTTAATGAGTCAGAAGATGAAAAATGGGGGACACTGATGCCCAAAAATATTAAAACATGAATCAGATGGTTTGTATGGGACTTTGTTTAATTTGAATATTCACACGATGTTTAGGAAATTAATAAGAAAGACCAAAAAGAAGGTTATCATTGGCTATGCCAATAATGTAATACTCTTCACGCTTCTCCGGGTTGCATCCAATCTTCCTTTCTTACCATCACTATATTCTCTCTGTTACAGTTTGAGTATCAACAAAGAACACAGTTTGCGTATCAACAAAGAACACATTTTGAGTAACTACAAAAAACACAGTTTGAGTGGCTTTGTATTTTTATTGTACTTATACTCTTTATAAGTTTGTCATTTAATGTGAGTTTGTATGGGAAGTACCCCTGCTGCCCCAAATTTCAGTTCCATAAGTCAAAAAACAAAAAACTTTTTCTAATAAGAACATTAATTGAAGGGGGGGTTTGAATGGGAGGTACCCCTCCTGGCAATCCTAGGATCATAAAATTTACACGGTTGATGAATATAGATCAGAAACTTATAGTATCCAAATTTCATTTCGATACGTCAAAAAACAAAAAAGTTTTTCTAATAAGAACTTTAATTTCTTCTTAAAGTTCTATGGGAGGTACCCCCTAGTCATCCGATTCGGCTGATTCCGACAAATAAATTGCGTATGGTAAAAAGAAACCTATGTGCAGCTCTCTAGCTCAAAAACTGAGGGGCTAGTTTTGATACAGACGGACAGACGGACATGGCTTAATCAATCGTCTCATCGAGCTGATCACAAATATATATACTTTATGCGGTCTACGATGTCTCCTTCTGTGTGTTACAAACTTCATGACAAACTTATAATACTATTCACTCCCGTGAAGAGTATAAAAAGGACAGATCTGTCCGGAAAAAGGCTAAAATGGCATCACTGATGAATATGGAGAAGAAACTTATAATGTCCAAACTTCAGTTCGATAAGTAAACAAACAAAAAAAATGTCCTAATAAGAACATTAATTTAAATGGGGGTTTGTATCCCATTTGGTAACCCGAGGATCTTGAAATTAACATGATTGTTAAAAATAGATCAGAAACTTATAACGTCTAAATTTCAGTTCGATAAGTTAAAAATGTGCAGCGTATGGTAAAAAGAAACCTATGTGATCTTTTCTGATCATGGGCTCTTGATTTTTTTAAACAAATTATGTATAAACTTCCATAACTTTCAGATCCCCAGGTATAAGATATAGAAATTTGTAAAACTATTTAAATGACAATTAAGTTTCAGATCATTTTGTCAGTAAAAGTTTTCCTAGAAAGCTATTTTTTTATGTTACAAAACCTTTTACGGGAAGGAACTCTTTTACACATTGGCTCGATCGGTCCAATTGTCATTTTCATTCTTTTCAATTTATTTTTAAAATGATATTCTGAAATTTTTCATTAAAGAACTCATTAATTTTTTTAGTTAGAAAATTAATAAAAATAATAATATTCCGAATTTAGGCATATTATGATCAACCCTTGCGGGGATCGAACCCGCGACCTTTGGATTAGAAGTCCAACGCGCTATCCGCTGCGCCAAAGGGTCTCTTGATAAAAACGCGACTAACAACCAAACCGAAAATGATGATAAGAACAGAAATGATCTTTTTCAGAAAGAAACAACATACAATCTATTAATATACAATATACTTACTTAGTATAAGCCAACAAAAAGATACAAAAGAAAATATATATCTGTTTCACACTGAAAATTAAATAAACAACCAGGCCGAGTCTATTGTATTGTACAAGAACAGCTATGTTAATATACAGCTGCAGACTTTATGTTCTTAGATGTATGTATTGTAATTATTTATAGCATTGTCGAGCGTCTTACGTCTATGGTATGGTGCTGTGCTTCTTGTGCCTCCAAATACTTACAAGTGCAATTGTACATTAAATATAGAAAATATAGATTGTCTATCTGTCCATCCGTATATGTGGTGTTTATTTAATATAACGAAATCGATACAAATTTCTTGTATTTTTGTAAAACCTTCTAAAATCGATAACCGAATAAAAAAGTGCCTGACTTTATCATAAGCAAAAGATCTAAGAAAATGTCTCAAGTACGAAATTTTTTCTAAAGTTTAACCCTATTAGAACCTCAATGTTATTTCAATAATATAAAAAAAAGCAAATAAAAACAAAATAAAAAGGTTCTATTCAAGTGCTCAATTTGCTGTTGAATTTCATTTACTTTTGGAACGATATCGTGTCCGAACGATCTTCATGCGCTTTTAGCTAATGTCTTAAAAACAGGGTTAGGGATAAGGGTACGTAGTGTTCTTTAGGCAAGGGTTGTTTTTCAATGTCTTTGTATGTGGCGTGTTTTGCGACAATTACTCAAAGTAAACAGAAAATCGTATAAGAAGTTGTTGGACTCTCTGACATTGTTGTCGTTTTTGATGTTGTTACGTTCAGTTAGTTAACAAATTAATCAAATTGAACAGGCAACAATAAAACCAACTGTGACTCGTTTTAATCGCATAATCATTGCAATGTCCGAAAAATGCGCGCACCATTCCTTCCTTCCTTTTCTCTATTTTTATCTACTCGTAACACCATTAGCCCCTGGCTACCTTCTTTCATTGAACGGAAGTCTTTCGAACCGCTCACGGGGAGTTTTCTCACTTATTCACTGCTTGATTTATCAGTATACTCCTATGCATTGTGTCCTTTTTATATTCGTGATTGTGTGTCTGAGTAGAGAGTTTTTGGGGTTTTATGCAAAATTTGTACTGAAGCGGATATTAGATTTTATTACCTTGCGTAACCATGACTTTTAGAGAATTACACTTCGAACTAGTATGTGGGGGACGCCCTCTTTCTGCAATGATTTTTAAGTATCTTTTATTCACGTGCAGTGGCATAGAAAATTTATAGATACATTTACCCATATAGTACACACACAGTCTTTATTAAATGTTCATTGAGCATTCAAGTGAAAGTTTAATTTGCTTTTCATAGGTCAATTAGATTGTTAATAAAAAAAAAAAATAAGCTCAGATTGAAGTGGGTGATTTGTTGCCAGTTGATGTCATTATTTGTGAATTATATAACATATTAATTTGTCATGACAGCTCTTTTTAAATAATAAATTTAATGTTCTCACAGGAATATATGATGTCATGATCCATGGTCTTTGTAATCTAGATTGGAACATTTGAATTATGAATACATATCAAACTAAAGTTTGGATTGGCTAGACAATACCAGCGCCTTTATTGCAATCCAAATAATGGACAAGACTATTTTACACTGTTCCTTATTAAATGATCCTTAAAGTAATTAAAGACCTATTAATTCCAAAATTGTAGACGAACATCAATCTTTTTTAATTTGTTGACTCTATTTGCATGCTACTTATGATAATGTGATGGATTCAAGGTTCATCATCATACAACTACGTTTATTCAAAAGTTTCTGTGCTGTTTATACTACTATTTACTCTTGTGGCCGGTTTTACATTAACTCCTCATTTCACCACACTGATCATGTAAATAGATTGAGGCATATCTATGTAAAAAAATGCACACACAGATGCTAAGTATTTTACCTTAAAATAAGTATTGTGGTAATAGCTTATGTTATTTATCATAAATGTATATGATTAGTTATCTCAAATGTGTCTTTTTTAATAGTAGTTATAGTACAAGGGGAGTTACAGAATTCAGTGACTTTTTAGTTCGATACATTTAATCCAGCGTTTTTCCAATTTTTTATCTCTTCCTAATAATATATGTAATAATAATAATAATTTTCTCAAGGTCTTCAAAATTAATGGAGGTGGATTTTTCATTGATATCATCACTAGATAATTCATCCTCGTCCATCACCGTTTGTTGTAGGAAATATCAGCTTTTGCCTGTGAAGTTTTTTGTATAATGCTTTGCTGATTTTTGTTTTTGTTTTGTGTTAGTTCTGTTTGTTTTTCTGGAGATTACGTTATACGGTTTCTCTTATTTTTTGCATTTTGTACTTTAGTGAATGTTTCTGCTGTAGGCATAACTGATTTGACGCGTTATTTTTGTTGCGGTTGAAGGTTATTGTTTGTTTATATTTGTTGCGGTATCTGCAAACGCTGGCACGATAGATGCAGTTGCTGAGTGCACTGTAGTTGATGTGGATATTGTGTTAACTGTTGTTGCGTTGGATGTGATTGGTGCTGTGCCTACTGCAGTTGTCATGGCAATTCATTTTTTCTTCAAATCAATGCCCAAAGCTCTGAATAATATTATCCGGTGATCGTCTTACCTTGTTGGACGACAGACCCACTTTATCCTTATTTGAGCATGTTCAACTGGAGAATTCCACTGATTTGATTTGTCCTTGGTCTCTGATCGGATTGTTTTTCATATCCAAATATGCATGGGAAATGTGAAGTATCCACTCACTTTCATTCTTCGATTGTCCAATGTCATTCAATGGATAGATCGATCGACGATCCCTGGTGTGACAATCTCTTTTGGGTGATCCCAACGTTCGGTGTCACTGGTGCTGGTACGACCACAACAAAATTCAGTGAACCGATTCTTAAGCATTGAAATTAATGGTACAGTACTACCCGTAGTATTTCTCAAGCCTTTATTTGATTTCAGTTTTTATGCAAAAAATTTTGCTTAACGGGCACACAAAATTAATCGAATTTCCATCGAATTTCACGAGGTTGTTTGCTTTCAGTGGCTGTCAAACACAAACAAATTAAGGCAGCCTGCACAAAATTTGACAGTAGTTTTATAACAGATTTAAAGTTATTACGAGGGAAATTAAATAACTAACTGCCCTGCATCTTAATATACATAGTATAAGTGCATGGATATGTATAGATAACTCAATTTAAATACTTGAATTAGGATACCATGTTCATTCAATTGCACATTTAAGTCATAGCAAAGGGTGCTTATCGAACAATAAAATTATATTATATTTTTGTAGCTTTTCTGGGCCCTAATAGTCTTCAAATTGTATATTTTTCTGGAAAAGTTTGTCCGAGTTTTGAAAACATCTTCCAAATATCCGCTTCCTTGCGTCTTGGTTTTATGTATTATATTTTACATTCAAGTTGATTTATTTCAAACTTTAAGACCAAAAATTTGTTCAGTTGATTCAAAAATGGAAATTAATGGAAATTATTTCCATATATCACATTCCTAAAAATCTTTTGTAGCAAACTTTATATTGTGAGGCAGAGATAGTAATTTTTTTTTGCTATCTCTCCTAAGTAATAAGAGCAAATTTCTATTATTAAAGTAATAAACGTAATGATTTATTCAAAGTTTCCATCATCTATTGTATTGTGTTTTAAATAAAACTCGTTCTTGATTTAATAACACATTATACTTACCTGGGCAGCGCACTCAAATGTCAGTCAGAAATGTCAACACGCGGAAGAAGTTGCAGCTGCAACAGAATAATCAACTTAACAAGATCAAGATCGCATACCGAAAACTTCTTCTTAGGTGAGTGCAGCAGGCGTAACGCCTTCTTCATTTGAACACAATAAAAGCGAGTTGGGCACGCGTGCATTAATCAAGGACATTGGCTGATATTGCACATGTCCAAATAATTGCTACATATGCGCATTAAGTACTAAGAACACCTCCTTCAAAAAAAGATGAGAAGAGAAACAACCTTGAGTCGTAAAGTAAACTAAATGCCAACTGGCACGAGATATACAATCCTCCTTACGCCAAATATATGTATGACAAGAACAATAGCTTAAGATTGCAAATAAATTCTTGTTCAATCAAACCTTTGCTGATCCTTCCGGTGCGACAAGGCAAATTACAATAGACCGAGATCTCGCGCTTCTGCTCAAGACAGCGAAACAGGATGCAATGTGTGGCACAATTGTTGTTGTTGTCGTTTCCAATCCTTAAATAGACGCATTTCAATCAAATGAGAAACGCCAGCACAGCTGCCGCTGCTCCTCAAAAGGATAATAATAAATATTTGTGTACTTGTTCGTCTACTTGAGGATTTTATAAGCACCGCCTTAATGATCACTTCTGTTTTCTATCTTTATTCTCCTTTTTTTCCTTCATAAAAACCGGTTATGCTCGAGAATATGTTCGTTTGCTCATGGGCGAATCTAAGATTCCTTCAAGGGCCGGACGGAGGGGGACGTTCCTGCAACTTTTCTTTCCAGCACTGACATTTGATTTCGACGCTTAAAAGAACTAAAAAAAATAAGATTTCAATTTTGCTTTTAAAACAACGTTATGCCACACCGGAAATGTTCTTATTCTTCTTCGCTGCCATCCTTTGGTGGAGGTCGTTGACACACTCATTGTCTGCAATAAAATCTGCGTTCATCCTGCTTCTAAAATCAACTATTGCCGCTATTTGTTTGGCGCGTGTACTATTTCCGGTTAATTATATTCCGAGGCGGTGGCGGCGATGTCGGCGACTTCATGTCTTCATTTCTATGCATACAGAACTCGTATTTCCATTGTCAAATGTGCAAAATACTATGTTTACCTAATGAAAGCGAAATTTGTATATTTCTGAATGTGGACTCTTTTGTTTTCTCCTGTTTAGTGCCTACGCTAAAATGAAATGCATATGGTATAAGCATTGTGTGGTTCTTTCATCTTCATGTCAGTTTTAACTTGAGTAGTAACCGACAATTGAGGGCAGGGAATGAGTTCCTTCACAAACCGACATCGCCAGTTGTCCTGGCATTTTTTTTATCGCGCATTCTTTTGTGCTTTATGTCAGTTCATTTCGCTTTCAATCGCAAATGCTGCTCATTAATTGTTGATCATGTTCTTTTTGTTCGATTCACGTTTGCATATAAGAAAGTGTGGCTCGTGCCGGACGTAGTCTCATGTAAAATAATATATACTCGTACATACATATAGGTACTCTTGGCTTGTAATATTAGATGATTTACCGGAAGTGCTTAGAGTTCAAGGTAAAACAAGATTCTTCTTTATATAACACCTCTTTTATTCAACTACAAATCATTATTATTAATATGCAAGTCCATACATATGGTGCATTTGATCTAAACCCATAAAAATATGTGTAAACTATTAACGTGTATGTAGGTATAAAATTATAGTTTATTATTATTAAGTATTAACTACCTTTATAGAACGAAGAACTCATCAGTGAGTGATTGCGATGTATGGTAAATGAGACATTCGAAGAGAATACGATGTATTGATTCTAGCCTCCTTAGGCTGCAGAAATAATCATAGCAATTTAACTAAATATGCAATAGTTTCGTAGGTTGCAGGATTCATCTATTAATTAATCTTTCAGAGATCGATGTAATCTATATCTGTGGCATTAAGTCAAATCAGCTTGAGTTTGAACGCCATCATTTACCTCGTTTATACGACAGCTAAAGGCGACTGCCTCATATTATCACTTGCACAAAATTCTATATTCGTAAGTTTGAATCTCATGCAACCGAACTAAGCTGAGAAAAATACGGCTTAGCAATATAGCTATATCATTTTACTTTAGTGTATGTGAAATTAAAAACATTAAAACCAAACAAAAAAATATTTTACACAAAATGGGCAATATCTCAAATATAACATTTTCGACTTGAGTTGTTTTGACTTGTTGACACAGATATATATAAAGTCCTATGGTTCCACGGAGGAGCAAAGGGTTACAACAAGTTTCCTCCATTAGTTTCTGTCAAGCGCCAACATCTTGATTTCGCTCCAGCTTCTGTTGGCCTTTATCACGTCTGCTTCTAGGTTTCTCCTCCAGGTCTGCGCGGGTCTGCCTCTTCGCAGGCTTCCTTACGGTTTCCAGTCGATTGCACAACGGGTGATGTCAATTGATGCTCTCCTTAAAACATGACCAAGCCAGCCCTATTTCCTTTTTGTTATTTCCACTCGCATTGGTGTTTGGTTGGTTCTGACCCACAGTTTGGAGTTTGATATGGTATCAGGCCAGAAGATGCGTTTTGTTGATATTTATTTTGAGGCCTACTTTCTCTGCTGTTTCTTGCACCAGCGTAATTTCATTGACATGTCGGCGAAAGTGTATTTAGTTAGGCAGATATCATCGGCATAATCGAGATCATCAAGTCTCACATTCAATCCCCAGGTAATTCCTTTTGTTTCAAGAGTCATCTTGTTCATAACAATGTCCAAAACAATGTTGAAAAGTAGCGGCGATAACATGCAGCCCTGACGAACGCCCGTCGTCAGAGCACTCCAAATTGCATGGTGGTGAAGTGTGCTGAATGCTTTTTGGAAATCGTTAAAAATAAGATAGGGGGGGAAGCGCCATTTTACTGATTGTTCCATTATAATTCGGAGACTATTAACGTGATCGACTCAAAAAGCCTGCTTGTTCTGTTCTGAGTCCCGGCTGTAGGGCATTCGAGAGTCGTATATTGATTATTTGTGCAATTATTTTGTTTACCATGCTCAGTAAGTATATAAAAATGGACGAGAAAAATAGTTCGATAGTGCTGAACTCCGACACCGTTTAACCGGTCACCATGAAAGTTGCCACATATACTTATATATTTTTTATGGAGAAGGTTTTTTTAAAGTTAAATATAATTTTTTTTTGGGTTTTTTGCAAACCACACTGATATCAAACATTAAGAAATTGTGTTCTGGTTAATTGGTGAATGGTTTATTTAAATATGTTGTTCATTTACGTGAATTATTAATAAAAAACAATAAATACGCAAATCTCGGACTAAGATCAAGTCGGGGGCGTAGCAAGGCGCACCGAGTTCGCTAGTATAATACTATAAATGGCGCAGAGGATGATTGTGAGTAAGCAAGAAAATTCTAGTTCCAAGAATCCGCTTTACACCTGTATATAATTAGCTTGTACTCTTACCTTTTTATTGTTGCATCATTTATACCCTTTTTCCACCGAAGAAGCGGAAAAACTAATTGCTTGTTTCGCATACTTACAAGATGCTTAAATGAATAATATTTATTCTAATAAATAAAAAAAACACTAGACTGACTGACAATAAGTTATTGTCATTAACTTCTAAGTCATTTTGTTGAATACTTCCAAGTGTAATATCACGCAGAGTCAAACCTATTTATGTCATTAACAACTAACTAAACGATTTTCACTGGGAGAAAAAAAAATCACCGGAAATAAGTAAAAGCCAATAAATCATCAAAGAGGAAATACACTTAAGTATAGAGGACTGGTGCGGGTGTCCGATACTATTGTATTAGGAAAGAGAAAACATATTATTAACAACTATAAGGAAATACAAAACAAATTGAAGTGCAATCAGCAACACCCAATAAACAAACATAGATAGAAAGAAGTGTGTGACAAAGGCATCGACAACATTTTACGCCCTTTATGATACCGGAAACAAGCCGGAAGATGTACCAATCGGACGCGTGTCAGCAGCGGCGTTCAATTTGTTGCAATTATAATTATATAGCCACCGTTGCTGCCGTAGACATTCACCCGACCCACTAAACCACTAAAGCTTTTGGTAAGTATATTTTCCTGTAGTTCAACATATGGGTTGGGTGTGGTCGCGCGCCCAATATTGGTCTATGCCATGTCGAGTGCATGTCATATTATAATGCGCTTAACCACTAGTCGGGGGTGTTGTTGTTGGGTTTGCTGACATTGAGGAGTTCATGAGCGGGCCAATGACGAATATGTTAATGTTACAAGTTTCAACTATCACAATGATTATACGATCTGACGAAGATGATGACAAACGGTGACACGCGTTTATATAATATTTTTCGGCGTTTGACTTGTTGTTTGCAGGTTAAACTTGTGTAACAATTTAGGTAACTCCAACAAGGCCTTAACAACCCTTATTTGTACTCTGAACGTATGTCACACGGAAGTGTTATTGCTTTATGACAGGAACCGGCTTTTTCAACATGTTTTTTTTTTTATTTATATATCCTCTCTTACTCGTTTTTCGTATGGCAAACAGTTTATTTCATATCCTTATGCTAATCAGCTCTTGAGTGTGTCTTGTTTATATATTCGTGGGAGAAACACAATTTCGACGTGATATAAATATAAACATGTAATTGTATTGATGTTAATGAGTGGAAGTATGAGATATTTTAAATAGTACGGTGAGAATATATTCTTTTTTTTTTAGAAAATAAAATTCATTCAATTGTAGTAGAGTGAACAAACAATTTTAAAGAGGAAATAACAAGCCGAAAGGATTTGTTTCATTAGTACCATATGAATCAAAATCAAATACAATACATAATTGATGAACATCAGTTAAGGATGGGCTTGGAGATGCACCTCGATCCAAAAAACATCTTCATCCATTTAAAATCTATCGTGTAACGATATTCACTGAATTTGATTGTACACTCTTATTACGTTTATTTTATTTTAATTGTCAAATTGTCAAATACAGTGGGTGCAGCCGATTCAACCTTCGGGTGTGCTGGCTGTTGTCAAACAAGTTAGCTGCAAGGCGATTTTCATGGCTTTCCAGCCTTTTTACTGTTTCTTGCGATCTTCTCACGGATCGTCTGTTGATCTCTGTGCAGAACTGAGTTTTTCCCGTACCAAGGTGCTCCAAAATGACTACACTGTAGTTTTGACTAAATCCTTTGAAGAATCCTAATGTTTCAGTTAGAGGCAGTGCCACTGAGCTCACAGAGCTCATAAAGTTTTGAGTATGGACTTATATGGTAACAGCTTGTTTCTCAGGCTTAGCTACGAGCGTTTAAGAGTTTTACATCTGTTTGCTTTTATGAGCGGCTGCCAAGTTAGCCTTCTATCGAGAGTTAATCTAAGGTATTTCGCTGTTGTGTTTTCTAAAATGGTGTCTCCGTTAAGGCTTATGAGAGGGTTCATGGTTAACGTAACGTAAGTGGATTTCTCTGTGTTCACGGCAATGTTCCAGCTTTTGAGCCACGGTTCTATTGTATTTATCTGGTTCTGCAAGATGGTTAGTCAGTAGCTAAAAAAGCGGTATCATCTGCATATGTTGCAATCAAAAATCTTTCATCACTTGAAAAAGGTAGGTCAACAGTGAAGAGCGTTTAGAGGATGGGTCCCAACACACCACCCTGGGGTACAAAAAAGTTCTTCTATGCAGGACGGTCTTTAATACCATTTGATTTGAGTTTGAACCAGATTCGGGGGTGCCATATTCTGTCAAACGCTAGTCGTACATCCATAAAAGCCACTGAACAATACGGTCTCTCTTCGGAAGTGTTGAGTATTTGTTGCACAATACGTTGATACACCTCTGGGGTACCGTGGGATCTCCTGATCCCAAATGGGTGGTCTGGAATCATACTCCTTTCGTCCAGTAGTGGCAATAGTCGGGCCAAGAATATTCTTTCAAATATTCTAGAGAATACAGCCAGCAGGCTGATTGAACGGTATTAGCACAATTTGTGTTCGAGTTTCCCAGGTTAAGCGATTATGATGATCTCAGCACACTCCAACTGAAAGGGGAAATGTTGGAGCCTCAGCATACCATTGTATATCGCCGTAAGATGTAGTAGAGTGGGATCAGAAAACTAAACTCAAAATCGTTATACTATCTGAGTAGTAGATAGCAAATGATCTCATCTTTCACTACTTCCTACTTTTGATTTTTCTGAATACGAGTATTTTGTGTATGAGACAAATAGTCATTCTGCTTATTTGAAAAGAACTGAATTCATTTTAAAAACGGTACCAATTCTGATCATGTATTCCCAGGAAGCACCATTGTAAGGATACGCGCAATCTACGAATTTAACATGCTAACAAGGCAACAGTTACTAAAATGGAGGGAAAAAAACCGAGCCGAAATGGAAAATATCAAAATTGATTCACTGTACTGAAATGTACTGGTTAATAAGTCTATCACACATTAAGCCCAAATTTGGCACTATAATTTGTCATAGTAATAATATGTAATAATAAGTGGCGCTACAACCATGTGTCGGTTTTAGCCGAGTCCAAAAGAGCGATCGATAGAGGGGTCCATATCCGAGGCTCTTTTGATTCTTTTCATTGGAAGGTTTTTTTTTGTTGTTGGTTGGTAGTATCCCACTTCGGGGATGTGGACGCTGCCGTTGGTACCCATAGTACTCTTACGCCACCGTACCTTATGTGCAAAACCCCACCTTGGCCTTGTACACTTTGGTGAACTTAAAGCTCCATCTCTCGTTAGCCCTGACCACGAATCCCACATGGGTTGGTTACCACATTTTCACCTAGGTTGCTCAGGTTTCCAAGATGCACCACGAGGAGGTGATAATAGGAAGTTTTGAGGGATATGTGCCGTTAGTAGCATGAAACCCTTACTTGAGCTTATGCGCTCTTTGCATCTCATATTGGCCATAGTGTAGTGTGTAAATTTATAATCATTGGCGATTTAAATTACACCTTCCGTGTCCTTTCTTACAGAGTGTACCATATATTTATAACAATAAAAATTAGTTGCTTTAAATAATTTTGGGACAAAATCGGGTTCCACCATACAAAGCTATGAGGTTTTTGATCTGAAACAACTTCTCAGAACAAAGAGCTACCTTGCATATTTTTTCACCATATTTTGCATATTTGATTTCATTTTAGTTCTTGAATAAAAACTGTTTATTTCGTTGCTTGTTGAGACTTTACCGATTCAATCGACTAAAATTATTTCGAAGTACGAGTTTTCAAGAAAATTCATGAAGTTCCATTTATCACATATTTTATCAACTTATCAGAATAACAACCATTCAATTGACTAATCATATTAGAATAAATCGGTGTATCTTTTAATTTGCATGCGTTTGACAACTGACACACTCCGATTTACTTATGTATGTATGAAGTTTAAAAACTAACCAGACCAGAAACCAGTAGCAAACAAAGTTTCCCACAAGTTTTTTTAACAAAATCATAAAAGGACGTACATTTTTTAATTGCCATTAATAGGATTAAATGGTATTACCATATTTTTGAACAAGTTGAGCTAAAGGATTTGTGAACGAGGCCAAACCATATGTCCTGAAAATCGGTTAGCAAGTGAGGGTGTGAAGAAGTTTTAGAATTTCGTATTGTAAATTATTATAATTACGTTTGTGAATTGTCACCGTCATAAAGTAGGCCAATTTTATATCCAATCTATAATTATGTCTAATGGCAAACTTTCACTTTGCTGATGGAAGTTGTTGGCATCTTTTTCGAATTGTTGTGATTTTATTGTGGGTTTTTATAATTATGACATTTGGTTTTAAATTCTGGCGCAAAGTAAATTGTTTTGAAAAAGGGGTGTGCTTGAGTCTCTTTGACCGATTTTATTGTATTGTAGATGAGGAAAAGCACCCTTTTTCCATTCTCTTTTTTTTTATATTTTTTTTTTTGTTATTGTTGGCATTTGTATGGCATGCGTACTCATTTAATCGGTTTGTTTGTGACATTTCTATTGCTGCCGTCTCATACTTTTATGTCAAACAATTCACTAATGTCGCTATTGCTGCCATCAAAGATTGTTTTGTTTGTTTAGTGTTAGTCATTGCACTCGTTTCCCCCAATTTCGTAACACCCACAACCACATAATTCACCATAACACCCTTAGAACTCTTACACCCACCCACCAAGTCACCCATCCATTGTTATGCACACCGAAACCTTACAAAAAAGAGTTTTGCCTTTGCTCAGATACTTAGGTAGCACAAAAGATAGGTAGGTAGGTAGGTAGGTGTGTCTGTTGTGGGTTTTCTCAGATGCCATTGTCAATCTTTGGTGTGTGTCGTCCTTAAGTGCTACCAAATAAAAAGCACATATTTTACTAAAGTTTTTCGTTTGTCTTGTCTTCTCTGCCCAGCTCTGCTCTCCGCCAGTAATCGTCATTATTGTCATAGCCAACACCCACAAGGAAGTTTCGAGTGTGAATTGTAATTACTGTGAAATCAGCTTTTGGCACTTGCTGGGCTAAGCTTTAGTCTCATTCTCATTTCATTTTGTTTTTCCTTTTGGCACATTCACCATTCACTTGCTCATCTTATCTCAACTCAACTGCCGTCATTTGGGGTTGATTTCTTCTTTTGTTGTGCTCTGTGACTCAAGTGTTTGTCTGTCTGCTGTTACTATATACGGTACTATATGTATATAGGTCGTACATGTTCTTTTCATATGTGTATATATACTTTTAATACACATATGCATCGAAGATTTATTTCGATTTCCCCACTAATTGGCTTTAGCTGCGTACGAATATCTAAGTACAATATTTTTTCCGCCTCTCAATCATTTCTTTCTGCTTTTCCTATTCTTTTTTTTTTTTTTGTTCTTTCATCCATTGTCACTTAGTAAGAGTATGAATTTTGACAGCAATTTTGATTGCTCTTAGGGGCATCTAGTCTAACATAACATAGTATGGGGTGTTGCCGGAAATTCTTGTTGAATCTTATAATGAATGTATGGTTTCCCCTGCTTTCCTTTCGACTAACAATACTGCTTACGACTGAGGGAATATGTTTATGACAAATTTATTTGTTATGAATTTGCAAAATTGAGTGTGAAATTATTTGAAAAAATACTCTGTATATTTCTATTCCAGTGGGTATTGTTAGTACGTGGTTTAATCTGGTCTAGGGTGGAGAGAAAGGAAATCATTGCGGAAATGAGATTTTGATTTAATTATTCTGATTATAAGCTTAGTTTAGTTAGACTTAGTATAAGATATTCCATGCATTAGCCGTGTTGAATGGTTTCCTTAATATTACTTACATACTTATGATTGTTCTTTACTGTAAGACCTCCCACAAGTTGTGGTAAGAAATAAATGAATGCATGAAAGAACTAAGTCAATTTTACCACACACATATATCCTTTATCTTAAAGAAAAATATGCAAATCTTACCTAATTTAAATAATTACAAATAATAAACAATTTGATCTTTCATTATTGACTTAAAAATATATTCTAAACGAACTGATGTACTGTGTGCCTGACCGCAAAATCAACCACAATTATATAAAATTATCTGTTGAAATTTATCTCAGTTTCGATCATGCAACATCACACAAGAAAAGTAAAATAAACAATAATCTAGATATAGGTAGAATCAATGCAGCTTGTGAATTTATTCAATAGAAAGTAATGATTTCTATGCTATCACCACCAAAGCAGCTGAAACTCATTGATCCTTCTTCCCTTCCCTTTTGCTTAACATTCTCTTTAAAAATTGAGCTCATCTTGTGTTCCGTAGATGTATGGTAGATGCGGATTTTCACCAATTTGTACAATGAATAATTGCTAATTTTCCTCTATTAGTACTCATTTGCCACTGACCAAAAGAACTAACAACATCGAACAAATAATATATCTTCAATTGTTATTGATCTTCAATGATAATAATCCCCTTGTTCTAATAACCGTAAAATATAGCTAAAACATGTCAAAATACTGTCAATACACTACACTTGTGGAAAACTATGTACATACAACTACAAAATACAATATACAGTGCATAGATCTATAGATTGTTTAAGTGAGATGTACGGTATACCCCTCCATCTATCCATCACTTTGAAAATCTCCGACAAAACAACATTTCTTTTATATTGTTGATACTTTCTACCTGATGAAATTGTTTTGTTTTTCTCTTTGTTAGAAAGTATTATAGTTTTATTGAAACTCGTCTAAAAGGAGTTGCATTTGAAAGGATTATTCGTGTAGTTTTCAAACTTAAAATGTTAATTGTGCTTAAACATTTTTTGGTTAAATCAAATATTTGCTGAAAATATTTTGGTTAATTATGAAAGGGTACGGACGTACATACATTCATGAGAACCGATGGATGGATTGTAGAGTAGTTCATGATAAATATTGTTATATCAACATCTTCACACTACAAACATGACTCGTATCTAGCTATAACTGAAATGGAAATTGCAGTTTTTAAAAAAGTAAAAGAAAACGTTTAACAAAACGTTTTTATTTGAATTTGTTGATAGTAATTTTATTGCCACAGTTTTGGGAAGTGATAACTTGCTTTCTCGGTACATCATTGATGTTTTTTGCAAAACTATAAAACAAATTCGTTTGTAAAGAATCCCTCATTTATGTATGTGCTTTCATCACATTTTATGTTAAGTTAAGTTTGTTTTGTATAAAATAGAAACTAAATTTCGTTTTATTTAAAGGAAAGATGGAATGATAATGATACTGTTTTGAGAAAAGGAATTTATGACCCCCGTTGCAAAATTTCTTTACAGAGAGTTTCTTAAACTTCGAAAAGATACGACATTCTGAATATAAGCTTTAAAATGAAATTTAGTGCTGTTTTGCACTTCAATGTTTAGTAACCCTAGTGTGTGTGTTAACACAATCGACCGCATTCTAGACAAAACATTTGTTTCGTTTAAGTACTAATAACTTCTATGGAAAACTCTACTATCACGTGATTAATGGCACTGATCTGCTGTCTCTTAAGTATGAAATCACAGTACATATCCAGAGAAAAATACCTTTCAATTGGTATTTCTTTTATCAAAATCGGTTCAGTGGTTTAGGCAGGAAAGGATTCACAAAACATGTGTTTGCCGTTTGATTATATAGAAGATCCCTAATTGTTTTTTGAGAAAAATCTGTCTATAATATAATAAAATTGGTTCAGTATATTTTGTAAAGTAAAAATTGTGAGTATTTCCAAAACTACGCCACCTACCAAATATAGCTAATAACCATCCACTTGACGCCATAAGTACATCAAAAATGTCAGCAAAATCGGTTCATCCGTTCTCGAACTTGGCGCTTAGCAACACTTTTATACATTCTTTTTTATGTATATACATATAAAAAATATATACTCGTATGTATTTAATGGACAGATAGAACTACAATGTAGTTACTATTTTAATGCATTAATAAATATTTAAAGGAACATACAAGTAGGAATTAATTTCGAGGTCAAATTGCAGGATTAAAGCCAAACTCCACACATTGCATTGAGTGCAGTAAAGTTTTAAACTTAAATAAAAGTAGATTATATTAGATTAGAGAACGGCCGGTAGCCAGTAGAGCTCATCACTGTGGCAGCAAGTGGGCCTATTGTGACAAACCCCGTAATCATAGTTCCTCCAAGATTCTGGTATTCATTAATAATTCCAAGATCATCTTCGGAGACAGATCTACAATTTCAATTGGTTCCAAGTACTGGCTTCCAATGTACGTGCTCTGCTGACTCCTCTTCTTCATTACAGAGTCTAAACAGATCGCTGCGACTGAAAGAAACCTGAGACAGTCCGACTATCTGTCCGTGTCAGTCCCAGTGATTCCTGTATTCTTTTGCGAGATTTATTTGCAAGAAGATTTTAGCCACTTTAGATATTTTAGTAAGTTGGTTGTACAATCTCATTAGGTAATTCTATTGGTTTATTATATAATTAGTGAAGGCCTTGATAAACATCAAATTTCACTGTAGAATTAAATTAATTGAAGTTGAGAAATGATTTTCTATAGTTACGAAATCACAAAATTCTTAATTATAGCAAACACTATATATGCTGGTGACTACAATTTATAACAATCTATATATATATTAAATTGAATGTATGTATGTATGTTTGTATGTATGTAAGTTGCTTATGGACTCCGAAACTGCTTAACCGATTTTGATGAAATTTTAAGGGCATCTCTGGCATAGTCTTGAGACTGTTTCAATAAAGTTTGGTGCGAATCGGACTTGCTCTTGTCGAGAAATTGATGGATAATAGTTTACATACAAATCTTAAAGACATATTTTAAAATCAAACAAGTAGCCTTTGTCAATTCATAAAAAAAATAAGTCAAATATTAAATAGAAAAATGCCATCAACAAAAGCATCAATTGGCCGAAAAACATCCAAAACTATGCAAAGAAATGAACGTAGAGCATATTGGAGATAAAATTTTTCATATAACGCTTAGGAGGAAACTGAGTAACTGTGTTCCGGTTAAATAGCGAATGGAATATTAAAATATATTTATCCCCGTGAATTATTAATAAAAAACAATGACTACAATTAAGCACTGATAAGCACTAAGACGGCGTAGCATGGCACGCCGGGAATGCTAGTACTTTATAATCATTGATTAAATATTTCCTATTGGTTTTCGTATTCTATCAAAATTTGTTAAAAGATAAGTAGGACCATATTTCAGTATCTGAAACAATCATTCTATCAACTTTAATGATTTGATTGTTGCAATCAAAATCAAAAATTGTAATCATAAACTAAAATCCAGGAAGCCTACATTTCTCTCATATTTAATATATTGTCCAATACTAAATGAAAGAAAATTACAAAAATACAACACGCGTACAATATTTTCACAATGAACATCAACACTACTAATACTTATATTTAAGAATACTAGTATGCCAAGTGCCCTACTAAACCAATAAAATAATTTACATTTAACACCTTTCCGGTAACGTAGCACTCTGTAATTAACGTTAAAATTGTAGATTTACACCTACACGATGCACGCTTTAAGCGCAAAATTCAAGTTAAAGCAACAATGGACATTGAAATCTAGCTACTTGCATAATCTGTGGTAAGTCCGGTCCTATACAAGATAAGATTGTATAAGTGTTTATAAGAGCGACCCAATGACAATGGCCAATGGGCATTGGATGGACAATAGTTGGCGATTACGAACGCTGTGCAATGGTCACTATTGGTCACACTGCCTTTGATAACAATGAAAGAAGGCAACAATGCAGAGCGCATACACTCAAGAGAAACTTAACAGCTGCACAATGATTAGGTCTTAAGACCTACATAGATACTTACAACAATACATACATATATGTCTATTCGTTTGTCAGTTAATGTGTATGTAAGTATGTAAGTGAGTTTGTCCAGACAACGCATCGATTTGCAAATGAAACAATTGTGGTATTTGACCAATTTCACAATTGATGTAATCCTCTAAATCGGAACATTAGCGTAAGTCTCAGACTGAGGACAACAACGTCTGAGCCCTAACACAGTAACATGGATTCAATGAATACAGAGTAAATAAATGTACCATAGTATGAATGAATGAATGAATGAAGTTTGTGTGCACACAATTGTCAAATTGAAATGTTATGGAATCATTGAAGAGTAAACAACAACATAATTTTATTTATGTGGGTTACACTGTCTTCTGTCCATCAGTCTCAGTCAGTATCTCTGTATGGCCAGCATGTCTATCTGTCTTCACTTTTATGTAGGTTTATAATAATATTTTGGCAAACTACTTTTTACTTGTAAAGTTCAAAAAGGTTTAAGGCATTTAACGATTACCGACACAGATTAAGGGATGTTTGCTTCTAATACGATGGTCCACCTACTCATTCGTCTACGGTCAGGATTGTTAAATACATACACATATGTATGTAAGTAGGACAATCCGCTTTCCTTAAAAACACTCTGCTATTGTATCTGTAGATACACTTAAACAGTGGCAGATACGCATGCGCGGCAGGTTCTTTATTCTTGCAACATTTATCTACTATTCAGTTCGATCCATTTGCTCCATAGTACCTCGGAGTCCGCACAAACATTTCGCCTTGCCAATTCATACGAGTGCAATTAGACGAGTTTACTCTATTGTCTCACACTCAGTCGGATTTTTCTTTATTTTGCCGCTTTGATCCGTTCTATCCTTAAATCTATGTATTCGACCATGTTCAAATTTGTTCGTCTATTGGATTGCTATAGTAATATTGTAGTAGTACATACATATATGGTAGCAATAATACTTGTGTTGTGATCCTTTTTTATTGTCCTATACTATTTGGCGCGTTTAAATAGATTAACCGCCTTGCAATTTACTTCTTCTCTTATCGAAGATCTGTGCGGTAGTTCTCAGGCTTTATTTTTAGGTAGTTCCTATACTCTCTCACACACACACACACACATACCGTACATAAACTCAATGATGTGACTATATCCGATTTAAGGCATTTACCTGAGACAATTAGCAGTGGCCCACCTTTGCTTGATGTCTTAATCTTTAGTAAATTAGTTCATTAAGATGTTAATTCCTTATAACACTCACAAATTAGACATGCAATGATTTTGTATGCATTTATTTTGTATGGCAGTTCGGTTAGGCAATGAAGTTCTCAGGGATCTGCGGTAAAAAGGTTGCACTATTTTTAGTTTTTATTTAATTTTTTAACTATGACATTGATTATTCAATGTGAAATTACTTATTTCTTCTGTGGCAGTCGATTAGACCAATGACCCATTTTTTGTTGTAATAAAATCAAGAGTTGTAATTGTATGTTGTACATAAAAATTGTATAATAAGTAAGTGATAGCTCATGACTATTTAAAATCAGTTTTTGCAATTGTTTCAACATAATCCAGATGAATTCCTAGCTCATCATTATGAAAAATCACCCCTATTTAGTTAAAAAGAGCAAATGTCTAATTTAAACTAAGGGAAATCTTAACCGTCGATACAAATATTTAGCTTAGTACTACAAAGAGGATAACTATCGCAAAAACTGGACAGATCGACCCCAAAAAAGAGAAAAAATGGGACAAAAGAATTTAAACAAGACAACATTTGTGGCCTTATTAATTGTTATTTTCAATAATGTTTATCTTCTTCAATATATCTTTATCACAGAGTGTGTAATTCAATTGCCACTATAACGACAAGTAATAGAAATAAAATAATGTTAAAAACATAAAGGGGTCCCCATACATGAATCGAAGGAAAAACCAAAAATATTGTACACACATAAGACTAAAATTTTAAGTTTATTTGCTACAAAAATGTACACTTACATATGATTTGCAAAAGTCGAAAGAAGTGATAGTGATAAGATTTTATACAATCACAATTGTTCTCAAACTGTCAAATTCAGTAATTTTCGTTTGAGTAACTGGAGTTATTTTTCCTGTTGACTGGCTCTTTTTTATTGGAATTGGTTCTTTTTCGCTCATGATTGGATTAAGTAAAACCACATACAATTTTTGGAATAGATATGACAAGATGACTGTCCTTAGAAACAATTATTTGGTGAATTATTAAGCAATGGGATACACTCCAATTATTTTCCTTGGCTCAGTCCCTAGAAGTCAACAATATAAAGCCAAAAGAAGTAGCTAACTTAATGATTAAACTCGAAACCAAAACATTCTTATACTTTAGACTTAAAGCCCACCAATACATGGTAACCAAGAGCTTAGAAAATTTCAAAATATTGCAAGTAAAGAAAACAGTGCGTGAGTTTTAATTGGAGCTGGTTCGGCAAATATGTAGTTCAGCAATTTGACTTTGGCAGAGAGGATATTAAGTCTCTTATTTTGATAACACCAGCAAAGAGGCTGAAATGAAGCCTTTAATTATAAAATTTGAGTGTTTGTGTGGATCGGATCCGGATGAAATTATTTCACAATTGGCCATGTTAAAGTTAACTGCCGCTATGGTTAAAAAAGAAGAGAACATATCGTTGTTTTGCGAAGAAGTAGTAAAAGTAAAAAACGGGCTTAATATTGAAGTGTTTAAAGAATTAGTAGGATTTATAAGAAATACATAACCGTCCTTGCACAGAGCTCGTAAATTCTTTGCTATTAGTTATGTGTGGTAGGTAAAAGACTGATCTCAAGGTGTGATTTATACGAATAACAAAAATGAATATCATGTTTTTTTAATTATAAGTTATTGTGGAAAAAATATTTTTGATTGAATTAAATGTTAATAAATATAACATGAATTATTGAAGAAAATTATTTTGGTTCTTTTTTAATGAAATTGGCTCTTTTTTTTTTTTGTTTTTTATTTGGCGCATTCTGATTTTCTTAAGTGGCAACTGTGGTCACAGTGGCTCTCAAACGATTCAATTATTTTCATTTAAGCCACTATAATTCTCAAATGATTAAGTGTTCGGTTCATTCTTCCACACAAGCAGCATAACATTGTTGAGGTTACCAAGCTTTTTATTGAAGATCAGGAGACGCCGATAATCAAAATTGACTCTTTTGAAATCTTAATTATCAATACTTGCACTTAGTGGTCTGAAGAGTAGTTTGTAGGAGTCCTAACGAAGATTTTTGTTGTTATTTATAGAAAATGTTTCGATCATTCAGTTAGTTTCATTCCAAGTTAAATTTTGTTAGGATACTATTGTGCCTAAACATTTCATTTAAGTAAACTCGATATTATTGTTGTTGACCGTAAGCTGTCATATTATGTGATTAAATTTAAACAGCTTTGCAAATTTGATCCTTCAAAATTAAACAAGGCAAATATGACTTTGATTTCTGTATTCATTGCTTGTGTATCTATTTTATTTACCACAATACTCGTACAATAGTGAAATTTTATTTAATTTTCGAATGCGATATTCTCACGGTTATAAAAAAAAATAATACATTTGACAATGAACACGCTTATTGCATTTATAGAATGATGGACACCAATTTAATTCAGAGTGATTCTAAAAAGGTTAAATGCAAATTGCTTTAGCTTTGACATTGTGTGAATTATTATATGTGTACATATATTAGAGACCTGCACAAAACCACTCATATGTATGTGTTTTTCGATGAATATGATTGGATGCGTACAGTTCTCTTGAACAAATTAAATTAATTTTTGTTTATACAAATTTGTGTCTCAAGTACACAGTAGAAAATGATGAAGGGAATTTTGATAAACTAAGACTTTTAGAAAAGATATCCGAAGGCCTTAGAGCAAAAAAAAAAAATAAAAATTGAGGGCCTTGTCTAAACTGGTTAGGTTTTATCAAGTAAAAATATTAAAATATATGAATATTTTAAAGGTGCTCAACTAATTTATCACCAGCTCTTTATCGTGCTCTGCAAAATACAAGAAAGCTAAGTTACATACTACATACATGTATGTTCATGTCGACTTAACATTACGACAGACGTCTTTCAGAACAGAGTAGAAACTATCGGAACCGGTAGACGCGAATAATATAATATGTAAATCAGCTTGGATGACAAGTCAACTTTTTGAAGAAGAATTGCGAAGGTGGTTTCATTCAAAATTAAAAGACCGCAAAATATTGCTTCTCCTCGACAACTGCCCTGATCACTCTCTTATTTTTTATCTTCAAAACATAGAGTTGACATTTTCTCCACCAATCACGACTAGTGTTTTACAACCAATGGATCAAAGCATGATTAAAAGCCTCAAGGGTCACTACAGAAGGAAACTATTGATGGAGCTAGTCGAATCTGATGGTATAATTTCTATAAATGTGTTGGATCCAGTAAATTTGCTATCCAAAGCCTGAGAAGAAGTGACAGCAACAACTATACAGCACTCTTTTCGGCATGCTGGACTTTGTGACAGTTCTACGAGTGATGAAGTATACGAGGCCAGAGAAGATGACCTGCAACAGTTTAACATGCCACAAAATTTCACTAACCTACAAAGCTATATAGAAGTAGACAATAACGTTGCTACAACAACTGCACTCACAGATAAAGAAATTCTAGATTCCGTGAGAAAAACTGAGGGGATGAAGAAGATGAGACGGATGATCCGGAGCCTCCACCAATCACTCAATGCAGCGAAATTATTAGAAAAATTTCTTTTTGTACCTATAACCAAGTTTATCCCACAGTACCCCAAAACATAAAGATAATTCACAAGGAAATACAACTGGAGCAGCGAAAACCCTCAGACGAAGTCCCTTAAGAATCACTATATAGGTTTTACACATTTATGCAAATTCCCTACCAGTTCGAATTGCTTTCAACTGAGTTGCCATAATTGTGTTCCAATCTGTTATATTTATATCTTAAAAGTGGGCGAAATTATCACAAGCTCGGCTTGCTTGATAGTCAGGGGGACCCCTGGATAAAAGTATAAAATTATATTAAAACCACGTACCATAAAGTTGAGATTCTCCCATTGTTGACCGCAGCCAAGTCTTTACCCTTATTAAGGTACTGAAAGATATCTCGATTGTTGCAGTTGTACATGGTAGAACCAATATAATACCCAGAGCAGTTTTAAGGGTAGGGAAATACAAATCGACATTTTTCCACTCATCGCAAAGTTGTATCATTAAGAGATTGTTCTTATATTTGTTCATACAAAGGGTGTACCAAAGTTCTTCTTCGTGTTCAAACTCAAACAAAAAATGAAATTCTTTAAAACTTGAAGCTTGCAACATAAAATCGGTAAAAATAATGAGATCGCGGAGGCGTTCTCTTCAGAAAATTTATTCTTTAGCAATGAGTTTAGGAAATCTAAATAAAAAAGAAATATTGACCATTTCCAATATTCCACTATATTGTTAGGTATGTCGATAACTCCAAACTCCATCGAGGAGCTAGGTTCTCTTAAATTTTGAAGCTTTAAACAGCTTGGGTCTGATTCGTGATCCAATTGGACTTAAGACTCAACAAAATTAATCAATATTTTCTTAATTCATTCACTGCTCCAATACTATTTCCAACCATAGTGCAAGATCCATCGTACCTCTAGCTATCATATTTGTTTTCATCCAGTCCTTCTTTTCTGATAAATCAATCAATCGCTGAAGCTATTGTTATGCATCCATTCTTTCTTGTTCGACAAATCCAAGAAATTCTTCACGAATAATGATTGAAGAATCGAGCTCTTTTTGATAGGTTTTGTGTGGTGCTATGGAACGAGGACGCAGCTGCCCCATGACTAGTCCGAGTTATAACAAGAATAATTTTAGATTGATAGTTTTTAATGGATTTCTTCAATTGCATTCATATTCATATACATAGTACATACATAACTGCAAGTATATATTTCATGTGTATATAACATGGTATTTTCTTATATTCAAATGTATGTGTAGTTTCGAATATATACAATAGTATGTAATAGGTACTTTGTGTACATAAAACATATTAGTAGACAAACAAAACGAAATGAAATGAAATGACGAGTCAATTTCAACAAACTGGACATTCAAAAGCTTCAAAAAGCATTAAAACAGCAACTATACCAACAGCAAAAGTAACTGCAACAACAACAACAACACAAAACTGTAAATTCAATGAACACGGAATTGCAATAACAACAGCAGCAATAAGAACAAAAGCAAATGTGCAAACATGCACAAGTACAGTAGTATAACAACAACAATAAAAAAAAAAAAATAAAAATAACTGCAACTACTACAGATGCAATGACAATTACAACGACAACTACAACTACAAGTATAAGTACAACGATGACTGCATCAGAAGTAATTGGCAGACGTCAGTCGTTGGCAGCAGATACAACAGCAACGTCAGCAGCAGCAGCAGCATCAACAACAGAAAAAGCAACAAAAGAATTCAAAACGACAAAAAAAGAAATAAAAAAAAAAACACTTAGAAAATTAAAAAAAAGCTCATTCAAAAAGGCTACAAAAACAGAGAAAAAAAAAAGGAACAACAGCAAAAGCAACAACAATTGCAGCTGTTGTTGCTGTTAAGAGGGACGATTGCAAAGTACATAAATGCAGCAAAATGTACAAAAATAAATACCTATACTCCATCAACATACTAGTATGTACGAGTATATGGTACAGGACAACCGACCAACCAACCAACCAACCGTCTGACTGTGCATACATAATATTACAAAATATGAATAAAGAGAAAATCATATAGCTTTTCCAAGTTATAAACTGACAGAGAGAGAGAGAGAGAGAAAGACAGTATGATAGAGTAATAGGAAGATAAAAATATAGAGATAGAATAAATATACAATAAAAACTGTGGATGATGAAAGCGATGATGATGATGATGACTTTGTGCCCTTTTTGTTTAAATTTTTAATGAGTTACAAAATGATTGCGCGTTTGCTGGATGCTGGATTAAGTCGAGCGGAATAAATTTATATACACGAACGTACATACATATGTACATATATGGACTGGGAAATGATATGACAGACTTTAAAGTTTAAATGAAATATTAAACTCATTTAATGTCAAATGTACTTTTAGATGTTACTTTTATGGAAGTTTTTTGTACTCGTATTACATTTACTATACCACTATATTAGGTTGGTTAGAAAGTCAAGTCAAGGTCTCAAAATTGTGTTTGGAACCCGACACGGAATGGTGTTCTGCAATGGCATCATTTACATATTTCTGAAGCTACTTGGAGTAAACATTTAAAACATTCCATTTGTTCTATGAAAGCAACTCATAAAAAGCTGGTTCCAGTGGCGGATTTGAAGATTTTCCGTAGGTAGGCTATCAAATTTTGCCGCCCATACCGACCTTTTCAATTCGATTTGATTTGTGCATCCTAGTCCTAATTACACCACCTTTTTGAGTCAGTTCTTAGATAATTTTTACAACCCAACGATTTACTTAAGATTGCAGAAGAAATAGTTTTGAGACTTTATGACCCATCAGAAGAATAAACTCATTGCAAAAGGTCTTTGATAAGTAACTAGTACTTCCAGATCCTTGATTCGTTATGCGAAACATCGAAGTTTTCATTTTTTCTACTGAAAGCGAGGCCTGTTAAAAACAGTCGCTTCACTACGGAAGCAACCCTCTCTTCTCTCTCAGCTTCATCAATCACACTTCCAACTATAAAACTAAGGATACTAGATTTATGACGCACATAGTTTTAATGCTGAGCAACTCGGTGTTTCTTGGTTCTCATACTGATTCTTATTCTCCAATAGACCGAATGCCAAACAGGGCCCGCAATATAAAGATCTTTTACATTTAGAATAAACCAGCCAATTTTGGTAATTCACTACATTATTTTTCATTTTTCACTTACAGGCATAAATGACGCTGATCAGAATACTTTTACTTTTTGAGTCTTAAGGTATCCATAATATCCCAAAAAGCTTGATCTATGTTTAGATTTTCTGTTGTTTGCACTTGGTCATTACTTAAGGTCTGATCCATAGACGGCTCCACAATTGTTATACTTATTGATATTCTCTCTATCGCTCTCAAGTGAAAATAATGACGTTATGCATTTGAGCGGATTCATTCATTAAAGAGTCGCTCATCTTTTTTGAAACTTTTTTGAATGCGATTATTGTCTTCACTGCACACCTCTGGATCGTTGTACGAAAAACGGCAATCAAGCTCTTCCGACAAAGAAGAATCGACGAGTCGCGTAAACGTGCTCGATTTTTTTTTCGGTCGTCACTTTTTCTGACAGACGTGTAGCTGCGGTCTTGCACTCTACGTACCTTAAGAACATGTCATTTTTAGTCTATGAATATTTTTTGACTTGTTGTTCGGCAACGTTCCAAACTAATGATCGTTTAATCACCATTCTTACACCAATGGATTAATCTACTACTAGAGCAATAATTATCTTCAACTAAAATAATTACCACCACTGGATCGGTCGAACAAATTTTGCATTGCTTTTTTTATGACATTCCTGCTGCAAATTATATAAAGCTGAGACATAAATAAATGCAGATCCATTACTGTCTTAGGAAGAAAGATCTTCTAATTCTCTAATAATTTAGATACATTATTTTTACTGTTCCCAGTCGAGTAAAAATTTTTTCTAATCTGAATGCACTACAAATAAAACTTCATACTCATTACCCAATGCTCTGTTCTGGTCTACTTTGATCTGCTATGCAACCAAGTTGTCCTTTTCTTGATGAAATTGCTCAACTGCAGCGCAAAAAAAAAAAAATGAAAAGAAAAGAAAAGAAAAGAAAAGAAAGGAAAAAGGAAGTGAAAAAAGCCATCAATTCGCTTATTCACTGCTCTCCTAGGTATGCAGCATAAAAGGCAATGGCGAATGCAAACAAATCAACAAAGTGCGCTAAGAAAAGAACTGATATCATCAAAATGAATATAAAATTATATTGACACAGCAATAGAGAATAGGGAGAGAGTGAGAGAGATATAGAGAGCAATGATGATAAAGAAGGTGAACAAATGAATAAGCGAGGAGACTCGACAGCCATTGATGATATAAAGAACGGTGATGATGATGATGATGATGATGTCGACTTGAAGGTGAGCAAACAAAACAAGGAAAAAGAGAAGACGATGATGACGACTTTTTGTAGATTTAACTGGGCCTCGAAAAGGACAAAAGGATTAGCAAGGCAAGTAGACAAGCAGACAGAAAGTCGAAGGCAAATGGAACAAAAAGAATGAAAAAGCAAAAGCCAAACTTAAAAGCTGCAAGTGAAAAAGTCACCTTTGAGTGGAGTACTGAGACTTGTTTTTGTGTCGTGTCGTGTCGTGATGTGTTGTGTTACACGACGAGTGGCCCTGAGGCATGTAATGGTGGCAACAAGAATAACGTTGATGCTGCTCAGACCAAGAGAAGACAAAATCCTAAAGTCCTGACCGCCGGCGGTGCCATTTTGGGCAAGTCGTGCCACCAAGAACAATAAAGCATGAGCAAGCCTCCTAAGCAAGCTGTGGACAGCTCCTGGCTGCGTTCACTATAGTATTTGAGCTTACACACTAATCAAGTGCATGTACGAATGTTATTCCGGCCACGTTGTGGAGGAGTAGAGAGTCTTACTATGTGCAACTCATCAGACAGTTTTTCCTAAAGCAACAAAATATGAATTGCACACTCCTTACCTTGGTGTCTGCAGAACAACCATTCAACATTAGTCCCCTTCGAGTGTGTGTGTGTGTGTGTTTGTGTACATAAATATTTTAGGGGCGGGAACTCTCAACATGAATATGTATTTGTATTCGTTCCAATTCGACATTTTGTCTACGCTTCATTCATAATAAAATAACTCTGACTATGACTGTGACTCTGCTGACTCTGACTCTAAATCAACCTCTGAATCTACTCTGGTTTTGGGCTCTAGCTGGACTCCTGCTGATGCCTTTTACTGCTGACACACACGCACATTTATACAATTTGAACATCATTATGATCAATGAATGTATGTGTGTGTACTTTGTGCCTTAGTAGTCCTTTTTGCTGTTGTTGTACATTTCGGCATTTGCCATCCTGTTCTTATTTATTGCTTTCTAAATGCCACACTTAAGGGTAGCTTTGCACTACTACTCTCTGCTCTTTTGCTCATTCACAGTCCTTTCGTCCTCTCATCCTGAATGAATGCCAGACGGACAGTCAGACTGCACATTTTCATAATTTTTAAGACTACACAAGTTCGTTGTTTGCTATCATTCCGCTTCGGTCGTTGTTACTGAAACGTTCTTGCGCGTAGTACAAGGAAGCGAACGCTCCTCAATATTTTTCATAAAATAATGTCCTTCAAATAAGAAAAAGAACATTTCCATAACAATTTCAAATTTAATTTTAATTATTTTAATTAAAAGTGCGAGTGACAAGACAAAATAATTAATAACAAGTTCAGTGTTGTAAAATAGTGAAATATTTATGTTGGAAAAATAATTAAAAAATAAATAAATAAAAATTGCACCAAAAACAATTTGGATACCAGCGGCTGTGCCCAAAAATATGGTTTACTTTGTATGTACAAATTGCACTGTTTTAAGTATTTCATAGAAAGTAAATTTTAAGTGTTGCATAATCAATGATTTCAAACTTCCGTCGGCATTGACAATTTTATTGAAATTTATGTGGATGTCCATCCATCAAAAGTAGTGAGTAAACTTAAGTTAGTGTAGAATTAAATTAAAATTAGTTTGGTTTAATGAGATCATCTGAAGAGACTACATTCTTCTTTAACAGCGAATAATAAAACTAATTTACAAGTGCCAACTGAAGGTGATAAAATTTAATCGAATCAAAGTATTTGGGATTCTTTTATGACACTTTGTGTGAGTAAAGTTAAGTTACACATACTTGAGGGCAATCTTAATTTAAAATTTAATAAGATTCTTCAACCACAAAAACTAACCAAGAAACATATACGTGCGTACACATATGGTATATGGTATATGAGGAGGAAATCTTTGAGCTACTCATGCGTCAAATCGAGTTAATTAAAAGCGACCCAAAACAACAAACTTATGGGGAACACATCACTTCACATTATTGTACTTTTGTATTATAGTATATGTGTATATATGATGAAATGCATAAAAGTTGAAGTTGGTAGGCATTAAAAAGCAGCGGATGTCGCACATTAGGAACACTTGAGAGCACAGCAGCAGCATCAGTTCTATTAAATAGGGACCAATGAAAGATTATTATACATGTATAGGAGGAAGTTTAAAGCAGATTTTACACTTGCACTCAAGTGTAAAGAAAAAAAAAGCATTTTTTTTCTAGAAACACAATGAGAAAGAGTGTGTCTTTGAGCGCCAAAAATTATGCAATATGTTATTGGGCGGTGTTTTCAAAACTCCATTTGAGAGCTACACTCTCCTCCGCTTCTCAAGCATCTCTGACATGGTCGTTCTTATTGTTCTTTGTGCAAATGCACTCAAGTGTACGTGGAAACGTTCAATTAAAAATTCAAAACAATCAACGAATATAATAAAAACCGCACGGGTTAAAACTCATTCATTTTAGCCAAAAAAAAAAAAAAAAAAATGCAAAACGAAAAAAGGGTTTGGGTTTCCTTTAAATTCAAATCAATATCAATTTATGTATAATAAACGCATTTTTAGTCATTATGTTATGTTCGTTTCGATTCGATTCGATTGAGGTTTTACTTTAATGCATCAAGCATCCCGCTGACTGGGCAGCAATAATCAATGATATGCGACATCCTGCCGTCGGGAAAATTGTAATTGAACTTTGAATATTGAATAACAAAGAGAGAAAATAATGAATAATGAGAGAGAATCAAAGATGGGGGTTAAGATTATTGGGCGTGCTTGGTCCTCAATTGTTTTGTCATCGAATGCAAATTAAAAGCGCGCTGCGTTTGTTTGTGCCACATTAAGGACGGTTGAGTGCTTTTCGATCGATCGCGTCAAAAGAATGAATGAACACAAACAAAGCGGCGTATGCTTGATATTAATTGATAACCCGTTGATTATTTGCACAACTTATACAATAACCACAATACTCGTATACATACAATATTATAAATCTAAAAATTCTTTTCATTCTCTATTTTGTCTTTCATTAATAGAGTCCGCGTGGCATGCAACCGTGTAGTCCATCGGGTGTGTTTGCTATGATGCCGCCATCAAAAAGTCCCACCATGGAAACTGCCGCCGCACAGAATACAAATAATAACAGCAACAGTAATGAAGCCTCCAATATTATCGTTGACGAAAGACTCAATTCCCCCAGTATTGAACGTTGCCGAAGTGATGCACTTAAAGAAACAACAACGACCACGACCACAACAGCAACACCACCCAATGTACGTGCTTGTCCACTTAAATTCTCCATTGCAAAAATTATGGAACCCGACCACCAACATTCATCGACCGCAACAACAACAACTACGTTGCTAGAAAGCGCTGCTGAGATTTACACTCATGAGGACACTGTTGATTCAGAACGGTCTTGTAGTCCCATTGAAGTCACTAGTGATGATACTTTACCACCTGCACCCAATCCAACTCATGCCAGCCATGCACATCCCAATGATATTAACTATGATTCGGCCTTTAAGAAGTATGTGCCCACAGCGAATGCTGCAGTGCAGCAATTTGTCAATACCCGTCATCAAGAGTTGCTATCCCAGTATCCACTACTCTACTATGCACCAAATCAATTGATGTGCGCAGCGGCGGCAGCTCAATATGCAGCGCTAACCGCTCAACAGCAGACATTGGCCAGTGCTGCTCATTTGAGTAGCTTTACGGCGACCCTAAATGGTCTCCATACCCAAACATTGAGACGCAATTTGGCTGCAGCACCTAGTCATCATTTGGCAGCAGCAGCTGCAGCGGCCGCAGCTGCTCACCAAGCACAGGCGGTGCATCATCAAGCTTTAGCCAGTGCTCATCCGCAGTTACAGCAGTCACTGGAAAAGTCACCAGTATCGCACAAATCGCAAGAAACCAATGCTGGTGGTGGTCATTATGTACAGCAACTAAAACGCAAACGTTCACCGGCTGCTGCCACAACCCCAGAACATGTACACCACATCAAGACACCACCAGGACAACGTACCAGAACTCCCTCACCAACGCCATCTCTTGAAGACGGCAGTCCCGGCTCGGCCAATGGCAAACAAAAGACATTCTCTTGCTTGGAATGCGGAAAGGTCTTCAACGCCCATTATAATCTTACACGTCATATGCCCGTTCACACAGGCGCTCGTCCATTTGTTTGCAAAGTCTGCGGTAAGGGTTTCCGGCAAGCCTCTACTCTTTGTCGTCATAAAATTATACACACATCTGAAAAACCACACAAATGTCAAACATGCGGCAAGGCCTTTAATCGCTCCTCCACACTAAACACACACGCTCGAATTCACGCTGGCTACAAGCCATTTGTGTGCGAGTATTGTGGCAAGGGTTTCCATCAAAAAGGGAACTACAAGAATCACAAGCTCACACACAGCGGCGAGAAAGCATACAAGTGCAATATTTGCAACAAGGCTTTCCATCAGATTTACAATCTTACCTTCCACATGCACACACACAACGATAAGAAACCGTACACATGCAAGGTCTGCGCCAAGGGCTTCTGTCGTAACTTCGATCTGAAGAAGCACATGCGGAAGCTGCACGAACTGGGTGGCAGTGCACTTGATGATGATATGCCGCATAGTTTTGAACGTCGTCGAGAGTACACACGTCGTGAGCCACGTGAGTCCACCTATAGTCATGCCAGCCAACTTACGCCGGACTCATCGGCTGGCAGCCTTTCACCACCGATAAATGTAACCACACCACCTCTGTCAAGTGGCGAAGCCAGTAATCCGGCGTGGCATAAACCACAATATCAAATTCTTGGCGGCAGCAGCAGTAGTGCCAGTGGCAGTCAACAAGCAACATCGCCACCATATCCACCACACTCTCATCTGCAACCACCTACTAACTTTCATAGCACTGAGTACGCTGCTAACTCTGCTTTTATACATCTAGCGAATGCAGCCAATTCAAATGTTGCCGCTGCTGCAGTTTCCACTGCTGCTGTGGCTGCAGCAGCTGTTGGCCAACATCATGCACATCCACATCCACACCCTCATCATCACCACCATCATCATCACCACCATCAGCGATTGCAATCGGCTATGGAGAATGTGCCATTTATTGCCAAAGTATTTTGACAGCGATACTATGCCGATACATTGGCCTCAACTTCAAATAGTGCAGCAAGTGGAGCAACTGCATCTGCGACAGCATCTGCGGCATCATCTACATCAACAGCAGCTTCAATAGCTTCTACGCATCTGGCAGCCTCAAAGAGTATACTCATCGACTGACTGCAGTTTGTGGCGGCAGCTGCAGCAGCCAATGTCTGTTCAAGTCAACACATAAGCAGTGACACCAAGTCGGAACCGGGTATTGAATTATTCGATGAAGACGCTCCTGCCGCCTTCTCCACGGAGAGTACAACGCTCGGCAAAGCAGTGCAGGCTGCACTAAATGGCCTCATCTGATTGCGTGGCACAATTTGCCTGATTGCCAAAAAAGGTTTCAATAGAGATGTGCAATATTCCTTTATGTATCTCCATACTAAAGCTTCTTTTTAGTGTAGTTGATCTCTTTTTCTTTGCACCTCAATTAATCCCCGATCCAGTAAGTAGCCCTCCCTAAACCAGTAGTTAAGCAATGAGTGTGATCTTTAAAGCGAATTTATGTATTTATAATACATATATCTAGATGTATTTGTATTTATTCAAATTGTACATATTTACTTACATATATGGTATACACACATCTCCATAGCAACACATTATATACTATTGTAATTCAATACATTTATATATTGTATGTATATATATGAATATATATGTTTATCATATCATCATCTATATATCTACTTATGTCTTATTGATCAGTCAATGTTGAATTTCTTATTAGATAAGTACAATACAATACAATACAATGGAATTTATGTGTATGTAAAACGTTCTAGTTAGTGTGATAAATGTTCAAATTATAAATTATTATACTTATACTCGTATACACGTAGCTTATACAGATATTATTTTTAAATTAATAGTCTCAAATATTTGTTAAATTCAATACTTTCCATTAAAACACTTATCACAATTCATAGATATTGATTTACAATACATCCGTATGTGTACGTGTGTGTGTTTTCATAATATCCAAATAAAATTGAGAATTTTTATTAGTCCTAAGATCGGAAATTGATATTTAACTTACAATATAATACGAATAGTCTACTAGTTCAAAATGGATTTTAAATGCCACATTGAATTTGTTTAGCTTATAAGTACGCTATTATTGATTATATTGTATATAAGAAATAAACAAAAAAATCCTGAAAAATAACATGAATATATTGTATATCTTTTTTCATTAAAATATGTAAGTATATCGAATGTGTACAAGGTATTTTACAATTGGTTTGAGATAACTCAGATGAAAAGCACATTATTGACTGTTAGCTGTACTAATAGTACAAGAGACAGGCCCGGATCTACGATTTTTTCGAACCGGGACAGAAACTTGATAGTGGCGAAAGAATCTATAAGCTCATGAAAGTCCGTCTCAAAGGTAGTTTTATTATCAATGGCTAGGATCGCGAGGCCAGATAGACGTTCCCAAGGTGATAGCAATTAATATCATATATCCAAATGTACACTCATTTTGTGAAACACACTGGTCAGAAAAGTATAAAAGTATAATCGAATTCAAAAAACACTATTGTGAAATAGTTGTGGGCTTAGAAAAGCTGAGTGCAGAAGGTAATGCTGCCTTAAGAAACGTTGCCTTCCAGTTGCATAGCGTTGCTGGACAAAGTGTTTTTATAATTTGTATGTGCATAATAGCAAAATATTATGGACTTCTTCAACTAGTTGTGAATGTTATGCATGCCAAAAGCAACGACATTATAAAATGCAGAGATTAAATACTTAAAATGTTGAATGTCATTGAAACGCACAGATCAGCCCCTGAAATTGTATTCAATGAAATTTTTAAAGAGTGTTTGGAATTAGCACATGAAACTCACTTCGACATTTGTGTGCTCAGAGTTGCAGAAAAGCAATAAAATAGGACGAACCCACCTTTTACAACGGTAAGGGAATACTCCGGCCAAAAAATTTTCTGCCTTATCTAGACTCGCTGATATCTGCACTCAAGCAAAGATTTTCACAGCACATATCCAAAGCCTTGGCTTGAAAGATTGCAAATCTAAAATTTGTAATGCAATTACTTCTTATGAACTTGGAGGTATCGAAAATTAGCTAGATATCTGCTATAAAGAATGGAGTTACAAAGAGCCAACAGATTCAATTTCCGCTTACGAAAATGCAGAAAAATTCAAAAAGCAATTGGCATTTTGCTTGCGCTACCATGCATTACGGCATCGGTAGAGAGATCCTTCAGTACCCTAAGAAGAGTAAAAACATGGCAAAGGACTACGATGAGCGAAGATTACGTAAATGGTGAATTAAATATAAAAAATATAAAAACATAGTAATTCCTAACTTAATACCTTCATTTTTTTGTGAAAAATTTATCAGAAACCCACATAGAATGGTTTTGTAATTTTACTCTAAAACTTAAATCTAATGATGTCTAATAATATCATTGATATGTGAATAAAAATGGGAGGTTTGTACGGTTGATGGAAATGGATCAGAAACCTATAGTGTTTAAATTTCAGTTCGATATGTTACAAAACACAAAATTTTTTATAATAAGATCTGATACAGACGGACAGATGGACATGGCTAAATAAACTCGTCTCGTCGAGCTGATCACAAATATATACTTTATATGGTCCGCTATGTCTCCTTCTGTGTGTTACATACTTAATAACAAACTTATAATACTATTCACTCCCGTGAAGAGTATAAAAAGAAAAGAACATGTTGTGATCAAAGATGCGAGTATGAACATAAGTGACAGTCAGGCTTCAGATATCAGCAAACAGCGTTTAGTTTAACGGAAATCGAATGGGGAGGTCAAGTGGATGCTCTCTTCATAGCCTTCTGGTTTGAAGGCTGTTGTATATCAGGCTTGTATGTAGCTCACTGTACCGTCGTATTTCTTCTTTGACTAGTGGCACGCGAAGGTCTCTATGCAGCACCGAATATTCGGTACATAGAACGAAAGACTCATTATTTTCCTCAGAAGCTCTGAATGGTTTCTATATTAACCACGCTGCTACGTTTGATGACCCAAATCGTATTTAACATTATCGTATTTCTAACTGGTAGAATATATTTGAAAGTTCTTACTACTCAGTGCATTAATTGCTGAAATAAAATGCAATCAATTAATTTAAATAGCATTTTAGGCTTTGACAATCTTTTATTGCAAGTGTTCACACACATCATGTTTGGGTCATATTATGACTCCTTATCATTTTTGCACAACAGATAATAAATATATAATATTATATGTCTACTTTTTGATGTCTAAGTCCTTCAGGAAATGAAAATATTCTTCAAACAACATCTGAGTGACTTCTTATGCTATTCATGGTATTTCGCAAATTCGTGATACTTTTGATTTATGCTTTTCAGAAGCTATGAAAAGGAATATAATTCACTACAGCAATTTGCAAGGAAACACTGTTTTCGAAAGTTTTCAAGTTATAGATGATATTGAGTTCGATGCTAAACTGCTTATTCCTTTCAGAGGTAGATGCCCTTTTAAAGTACACATGCTAAGTAATTCTTAAAAATATGGCATATGGATAGCAGAGGATTCTGTTACCGCGTTTTGTTTACAGTTCCAAATTTCCTTGGGCAAAGTGGGAGACAATGCCGAACGGAACCAAGGCGAATGTGTTGTTCTAGACTTAGTGTCTTCATATCATGGAAGAAATATAACCACCGATAATTTTTTACGAGTAATAAATTTTTATTCATGACAAAAAGAAACTGTAGTTATGTATGTGTAAAAAAATACAAGATGGTTTCTTCGCTTAGCACTTTTCACCATAACAGCAACACTTTGGAAGATCAAAAAAAATTCCGGAAATAATTAAATACTACAACTCGACAAAAGGCGGAGTCGACACAGTGGACCAAATGGTTCATACATATCCGTGCAAAAGAAAAACCAATCGGTGGCCAGTTGCCTTGTTTTCTTATTTACTAGATATTGTTGCTCTCAACGCTTTTATAATATCGACCGAAATACATCCTGAATAGCAGAAAAATAAACTGAACTAAAGTTATTTTTAGAGAAGCTCAGCGAAGCTTTAGCTAAAGAACATATCAACAGGCATAGTCGACTTCCTCGCGCAGAAGCCTCTGCATCATTAGTACGAAGAATTCGAAGAGAGGACAGTGTATCACCATCTACGCATTCGCCTTTTCAAAAAAATCAATTAGAAAAAACAAAATTTAGTGATGCTTTAATGGAAGGTTGGATGCAACCCGGAGGAGCGTGAAGAGTATAACATCTTTGGCATATCCAATGATAGCCTTCTTTCCGGTTTCTAATATGAACATTAATTTAAATGGTGGTTTGTATGGGAGGTACTCCTCCTGGTAACCCTAGGATCATGAAATTTGCACGATTGATGGCTATGGATCAGAAACTTATAGTATCCGAATTTCAGTTCGATAAGTTAAAACACAAAAAAAAAAATTTTTAATAAGAACTTTGTATGGGACCATAATTGGATGCCGTATGTCTTGTTTAATAAGACTTTAATACACAAGCTGAGCTGGGGCCCATGACTGAACAGCCAGTTCATTTTCCAGCTTTTCAGTACGAGTTGCTTCATTTCTCTCTTGATATGCTCCTGCCAGTTGAGCCTTCTGTCCAGGGTAAGACCGAGATACTTAGCAATGAGCTTAATGGGGACATATTAGCTGTTGAAGATGATTTGAGGACAAGTAGCATGCCTAAGCGTACAGGTCGTGTGGACCGGTTGGGTTCCAACTAGCCAAGGAATAATAATATTGTCGCTGCAGCAAACACGAGGCGTGTTGGGGAACTTGGTTTAATAAATCTCATTTTTAAATATGCTATACAAATTATAAAGGAAAAATGTATATTTATTTTAAATAAGACTAGCGTTCCCCTACGATAGGTTTATGTACAATAGAATGTATAGATTAGAAATATGACCTTCGTTTTACTGTTTAACGTCACAATTTTATATTTATATTCACGTTTACACATTATAAATTGGCAAAAATCAATATACACTTTGTCAAGAATCACTTTTTCCACCAGGAATAATATATTTTTTCAACTTTAAATATATATATGTACATATATATATATAATTAGATGTATGTTGCTTATGGATTCCGAAACTGCTGAACCGGTTTTGATGAAATTTTACGGAAATCTCTAGCATAGTCTTGGTGTGAATCGAACTTGCTGTTGTCGAGAAATTGGTGGATAATAGTTAGCTTATAAAGCTTAGAGACATATTTTAAAATCAATCAAGTCAGTCACCTTTGTCAAATATATCTCGTAATTATGTCAATATTAATAATTGATTCATCTGATTTTTCAAAAATATTTCAATTGCTGCGCAATGCACTACAATTCAAAACAGAATAGCTTGACGCACTAACAACACGTCGGGAGCGTAGCAAAGCATACCGGGTACGGTAGTGAAAAATAAACAGCAATAAATACTTCAAATTGGTTTTTTGTTTTACAGGTTATGTTATTTGATTAATTTTTTTTTAATTAGAATTCATAAAAAATTTAGATAATTAAAGGAAAATAAACTAAAAATAAAAAAGCATTTTAATATTTTTTTTTTGAGAAATTTTTGTCTCTATTACATGTTTTAGATAATTCTTCATTGAATTTATTTGGGGTCTTCATGAGTTAGCATAAATAGCCGCAATTTATGCAAACTCGTGAAGGTAACGAAACGGGTGGCACTGTATTGATGCAATCGCAAACGACATAACTAACAAGCGAAAAAAACAAATTAATTAAATTAACTGCAGAAATTGCATTCAATGGTAAATTAATCGTACTTTTATTTTCCGTTTAAATTAAATTTGTAATACATTTCACTTTTGCCACTTAAATTCGGCAGAGGTGCCAGACAATAAATTAACGCCGTGACAACGCTAATCTTTTATGCAATTTGCTCAACTAAATCGTCGCACAATTTTACGCAAATGTTCAATTTTTTTTATATGGACTAACTGTCACTTAGTTTATGTAGCGGTTGTTTATGTAGTTAAATCAATCTCATGAAGACCCCAATTATCTTTACAATGTCACAATTGCTCAGCATCTTAATCGAATCTCTCAGTATGACATTTTTAAAGGTTGCTTGGTTTTTGGCTGGATGTTCGCTTTCAAAGGCACCCACAAGCTGGGGAAAAGTGTGTCAGAGTAATGTTTTTTATTACCCGACAAATTATCTACAAAGCCAAATTCTAGAAATGGTCCTAAAATAAAAATTAAGGGCCTAATTAAGCGCTTATTGATGAGGAAACTCTATGAAAAGCCGTTTGTTTATATAAGGGAACTTGCCAGCGGCCTTAAGACAGAATACCCACGAAACAAATGATAAAATACATATGTATATGTGCCAACTTTCATGGTGATCGGTCAAACCATGTCAGAGTCCATCGCCGTCAAACTATTTTCTCGTCCATTTTTATATATATAGCAGCTAAACAGAAACAACATACCCACCTACACCTCAGCCAAGTATTTTGGATTGAGACTTGATAGGCGGTTGACCTGGAAATTTCACACTATAAACAAACGGAAACAGCTGAATCTCTAACTAACCAGGATGAGTTGGCTCATGTGGCACAAATCAAAATCAAGCGCAACAAAATAAGCTACTTCAAAATCAAACATAAAACATTATCCGGCTTGAATCTAACGAAAACCACCTCGCCATCAATTTGTTGTACAATAGCCTGCACACTCGTAGGTTAAAGCGTTACCATCCCCTGGATCTCCCCTTCAGATCACCGGAAGACTAAAAAAATATTCAAATCAATTCAATTTATTACTTATTGCCTTTGATATTTTAAAATAAAGAGTTTAGGCTTTCGCTACCTTCACAACTAAATTATATATATATATATATATAAACGGGTAATATAAGCATAGTTTTTATAATAATTAAAAATTTATCAAAAACCCACCTAGACTGTTTTTGAATACTAAGACTTAAATCTAATAATATCTAATAATATCGTTTATATGTGGATAAGTGGAGTATCTACATCTATCTGGTTGAGCCGGACTAGCCTGTCAACTACTTTTTCAACATTGGCTAGCTTATGCAAGTCGGTGGTAGAGTGGTGCCATTGTAGGCCGAAAATCAATTTAAGCAACTTGTTTTGCACAACCTGTAATTTGTTTAAATGGCTTCGAGCAATATCCGCCCAAACTGGGGCCCCATAGAATATTATAGCTTGGAAAACTGATCTGAAGAGGTATATTTTGTTCTCAATATGCAAGCGAGAGTTTTTGTTTATGAAGGGGTGCATCGTTCTAATGGAGACGTTTACTTTATTAAGGGGACAGGCAGGACCCCTGAGGGCAGCCTGCATGCAGGTGCAGAATGTGCATGGCCAATATGAACTGCAAACGAACAGTCGCTTAAAAAGTTATGCACAATTTTTATCAATTCGGGCGGGAAACTTAAGAGTGTCATCATTGTATCACACGGAGGCGAATGCAGCTGTGATATACAGAAGAATCATGCCAGTGGAGTTCGCACATTGAAAGTTCTGTTTAACTATCTTCTTAATACGGACGAGCAGATGCACTGCGTTAAGTTCCTTGCAAAATCCGAACCCTAGATCTCCCCTTCACATCACCGGATGACTAAAAAAAAAAATCCTGAAAATATAGCACTTAAGTAGTATAATCTCAACTCATAAAGTTCATTGGATCTCCCATTTGGAACAGTTAAAAAAAAAAAATAAAAAATAAAAAAAAAAAAAATTATGAGAAAGAAATGTTGCATGAAATTTTACTTATCCATAATCACAGTATGTACTTATACTTCATAGAATGCATTAATAGTCGTTTAGCCCATGTGTCTCTTTGCCAATTCATTAGATATCAAAGTGAAATTTCGGAGACACTATTATTATTAAGCATAATAAGCCGGAAATGAGAGAGAAAATTTTGCAATCACAAAAGCTGCTCCTTAGTTTTGGAGATAAAGAGTTGAAATATGATACAGAAATAAGCATTTTGCATTATGTAGAGACGGGAAGCATTTCAAACTTGAACGTATTTGCAATTAAAAATTTATATATTCCAGTTTATGATAAGAATCCTTTAAATATGTAAATTTAAAATATTCTAATGAAAACAATTAATGCTGCATTATTTATGGACTTTAATGGGCTCTTAACTGTGCACCTCAATACTTTCACCTAAAAGTACTCACACACACCTTTCTTCATATGTGACTTAATTAGTGGCAAAATGGTTGACACATGTAGCAATGCACTGTGGCATATACACATCCATACAAATGTATGTTTGTTGATGCTACAGAGAGACCACTCAAAGAACAACGAATACATTCTGGTACGAGTACATACAGATGCAAATACATTTACATTTTGCTTTGATCTTATGAAAACGAAAAAGGCAGAACTGAGACTTTTTGCAGCAACATCCATCAACAGCTAGAAGGAACATCGTCAGAGCAACGAGGTTACTTCAAGTGTCGCAAGGATTCAATGATATTGTTGTTGCAGTTGTTGAGATTGCTCATAAAAATTCAGGAATATGTTTGATATAAGCAAGTGACTCCTTATAAAAGACGACACGCCTTTCTAATAGAGTGGAGACCTATCAAAATTTAGAACTGGAAATCTATACACGATATGCGACATTTGTCAAAACTGACAGCAACGTTTGCTTCTCAATTAAAAATTCTATCAAAGCACATCGACGAAAGACTTTGCCACTTGACATTTTCGCGTATGAATAATTCAAAAATGAAAAAAAAATCAAACAGTTTTCGTCTCATAGAAAAAATAAATTGTTTATGCAACATGCACCACTCCAATAGATTTTAAGCATACTGCGCTTTCAACATATGCCCGAGCACACCACCCACTGACACTACTTATCAACCCAAACCCCATCCATTTGTCCACTCACCCATCTCCATCTATCACGACTGACAGTTATGACAAACAAATAAACGTCTTTTAATCATCATCATCATCCTCACCATTCTCATCATCATCGTTTTCATCGAAGGTATCCTCTTCAGATTTGTCAACCAAAATCGTCATTAACTAACCTTAACTTCAAGTCCTCCACTTGTCGTCTTTATAAAAATGTTGACTTTCGGCCTTGCCGCTTTGCCTTTGATCTGTCGCGTTCTACTATCGTATATTCAACTACTCTTATACAAAATCATCATAAATCTGCCTCTACACGCCAACAGTTGGTTTATCAACTTTGCATAAGGCTTAGAAATGTCATCATCGCATCGATTCATTGCATTAATATAATGAAGTAAGCCAGAAATCCAACCCCCAACATCATTCAGCCCAAGTGTTTATCGCATCAAGTGAACAAAGGCCAAGTAAAAAATTCATAGTAAAAAACTGAAGAGAAAATCAGGCATTGCAGATATGTATAGATATATTGTAGTAGTATCTGCGAGCCTGTCATCCTGCTGGATGATATCAAGAGTTCTTCAATCGTCATGTCCGTCGGCTGTTGATTTTATTCCTTTTGATGTTTGCTTTATTACGCCCAAACGACCAGTTGAGAGCCTGCTCAGTCCACAAAAAAAAAAAAAAAAAACACAGAGAACAAACATCCCAAAAATAACAAAGATAATTTGTAAATTGAATTCATTGTGTCATCCCGCATTTTCTCACTTGCTAGCTGACTTTACTACTTGCTACCATTTACTTCAATATTCTATAAGTAAGTATATTGAAGATATATTTTTGTTTTTGTGGATCATTTGCGTGTGAATCAGTTTCACGCCGATAATCATCTCTTTCTCAACTCAGTTGTGCATAAGGGAATGGGGAGCTTCTCCTGCTGCATTATATGTGACTTTGATTGGCTTCACGGATTTTAATGGACTTCAAGTGTTGGCATTAATTACATTAATTAATTTAGTTATCGAAAGTTCAAAATTCGAGTGTCAAATGTGAGCAAATCAAATTCAATCAAAAATTTGATAAATACGTATGCTTCTTTTGTTGATTATGAATTAGTATAGATAGCAATTGGACTTTACTTTACTTGGCCTGAATTAGATTCACTATAAGTTTAATTAACTTAATTGAAATTGCATTTAAAAAGGACTCATCAGTAAAGAACTAAAGATAAAAGAAATATGCCTAAGAAGGCAATCTTTTGATAATTGACAAGGAATGGTAAAAAAACAATTGATTGGAAGAAACTCAAGAAACAAAAGAAGATTGCAGCAATCTTAGTTCTAAATTGTTCGAAATTTTGTGGAAATCTATCACAACTAGACGCCCGTCAACATATTCCATTATAAATGAACACTCTGCTCTTGAACTTAACTTAAGTCTTTCAGAAATGCCAAACCATTTGTGGTTTTTTGTTCACATTTCTTAAACAACAATCGGCATCCGACTTAACGGATATAAGAAATGCATTTGACAATATGGCAAGAGATTGACAGATGGATTAAAGCCTAAAAAGTATTTGCAGCGAAATGTCTGGTTAAATAAGTAGTAATGCCCTCTTTGGCATCCGTGTACCCAACGGTCATCAAGATAATGTCGGATGAGCCTCCTCCCGGAGGTATTTATAGTCAAACCAGAAGCTAGTCTATTGACTGAGACGTTAGCCGTTCATTATACCGGCTTGTGTGGAAATTTATCTGCTCACAGACAGAGAGGATTCTCAGGTCCGTGGATATGACGTCATTACGAACGTACCAAGGAGCGTTAACTTTCTGACGTAGTTCAAGTTCTGCATCTTCTGTATGAGGTATATTTGACTCAGCTGCGGTGCTCCAAAGGGGAATCCATAAGTCCAGGACCCTTATAGGCGGTAAGTTTAGCTGTTGCAGTTTTTGGGGAAAAGTACTATAAGCCACCTCCAGGTAAGCATTCTGTCCAAGATCATACCCAGGAAGCGGACTGAGCCCACCTGGGTTATAACCGAGTTATGCAGCAAGACGGTTGGAGAGGAGTCTCTCGTAAGTGCAAACGTAGAGTGCTACGATTTTTCGCTGTCAACTGCGATGTTCCAGCGGCCTGCCCAACTATGAAACCATCTAGAAACTCCTGAGTTATCTCAGAAGCCTCGCTGGCACTGAAAGAGCTGGCAATAAAAGCTGTGTCATCAGCGTATGTAGCTAGCAATATATTATCAGTATCTAGGGCTGGCAAATCGGCGGTGTAGAGTGTGTACAGGACAGGTCCAAGAACACTGCCCTGAGGTACACCCGCACAAATACTGCGGATACTTGATCGCTCGTCCTTGACCTCAACCAAACAAATATGACCATACTGGGCAGCTTGGAGTACGCCACTAACTGCCAGGATTCGTCCATGAAATATTCTTTCAAATATCATGGAGTAAACCGGTAGCAAACTTATCGGTCGATATGACGCGACAATGCTCTTCTGCTTTTTAGGTTTCGGTATCATAGCAATCAATCACAATATATATATTATGTGTTTTGTTAAGTGGATTTACTTTAATTTTTTGGCCGAATCTTCCAATTTTTGTCCTTTAGATTGGGATTTGAAGATCTCATGAAATGATACAGTTCTTGACAAGCCACAGATCAATCATACATTTACGTATAGAGTAGCTTTCATTGAAATTTCAGCAGTGCCTAAAGGATACAATGCGAAGCGGAGCCATTCAGCTGCATTTGATATAAGGCAACTACTTCAATCTTATATCCACTGACTATCCCAAGATATTTTGACTTGTTGGCATTCTATCGCTTCATCAAAGGTTGCAACAAAGCAGACACCTTCGGGGAAAGTAAAAAATAAATTGAAATAAACTTCAAGACCCCTTAATAATTGAAAATTTTTCAACGAATACTTTTAGACTTGTATTCATAGAGGTATGAATTTTTTTTGTTCTATGGTTTGATGGATCCCATATATTTGTTGTAACAACTTGAGAAAATCTCCGAAAACTCCTATACCATTTTAACTCATCTTATCTTTTTTTATCAGCTATCGAAATAAAAAAAAATGCCATTTTGTATAGCGACCCTCGAAATATAATCAGTTCCATCTTTCGGTTGGTTTTTGATTGTTTATTTCATAAATAAAATTGTTTACAGTTCATAAACAAATCTAAGCACACACAAACAATAGAATTTTCAAAAAAGTAGTATGATTGCCTTTCTACATCAATGGCATCAAGCACGATATAATCATAACTTAATAAATACAATATAATGTTGTTGCAAATATCTATTATAATGACAATCAAGAACTGAAATCTCAACCGCGCCTTGCACAACTCAATACAACACAATACAACAAGCGAAGCCAAGAGAAGACAAGACAAAACAAAACAATTCACTCTTGAACACGCAGTGAAAATATGCAACGCTTGTTGAAATGCACAAAAAATATAAGGCACGAAGCAGCGAAGTCCTTATGGCATCAAATCAAAAAAGAAATACTGATAATAAACTGCTTAATCCAATTCCATTGTTTGATAGCGCAGAAAAGAAAGCGATACAACAAATTATTAATCAAAACGAGCACAAATTGCAACAATCTGAACTAAGAGCCCAAAAAGTATCTACTCCGAGTACTTATCACCTACACGTACCAAGGTATCAAGGGGCAAGCAGCAACTGCAGCAGTAGCAATAACAGTAACAAAGGCAACAGTAGTATACAGAATGAGGCAACAAGAAAAACTTCAATTTCAATGGCTGGCAGCTCCTTATTGTAATCATTATTATCTCTGAGAGACATGATGAGATGAGATGCGTATTGAAGCGTAGATTGCAGCATAATCTCTTCCGGATACAATTACGTTCTTAAGTGATCTACTATGTACATAGTAGTACTTATTTCAGTGGAATGATGTTGATGTCGTTAGCGCAAGTATGGCCATTATCATCAGCATCAGTATCGCGCTATAGCGTCGTGGATTGCACATTGCATGTGCGAAGGTTTTATGGAATTTTCAGCACATTGTCTGTCTAAATCTACTGTTTTCTATCAGCTTGGCTTAATGTCTTCTTTCATTTCCATGCAGCGTTATATTGTTTTTGTTGTTCTTGTTTTTGTTGTGACCTATCTTTGTATCTTTTATTGTTATCTTACTTTTCTTCTCCAGCACTGCTTCGCTTCTTTCATTATGCTGTGATTATAATTTTTTTAAAAGCTAAAGCTGCATGTTCTTTACAAATATAAGTGGAACAATATTTTATAATCAAGTGTAATATTTCTTAAGATTTTCTACTGATTTTCTTTTTTGTCAATGTTTTTCCTCGTCCTCTCTCTCCACATTCTTTGAATGTTTCTTCTGCGGTTGCTTTTAGATACTTACTTCTGTTGTTTCCTTTTGCTCGTCTTAAGCATTCATCATAAACAATAGGCTAGATGTAGAGTACTTAATGTCGAAGACGTGTTGCGTAATTGTGTCGTTAATTGCGGGGTTGCGACCCTCAGTCAGTCACTTTGTGATGGGGTCGTAGGGTCACATGACTTGCGCGGGAGCTCATGACATCATCATCATCATCATCGCCTTTGAAGCTATGTAGTATAATATTTATAGGAATTGAAATACATAATTTCAATATGGACTTTTGGCCACAATAAGCACTACAAGAATCAGTGTGATTCACGCACGATACTGTCTTGATAACCCGAAACAAGCAGCAGGCAATATTAGCTTATGCAAAGCTACCAAAAAATCTCAAATTATGACGATACGACAGTAATAACATGCAGCAATCTCAAAATGGAACAAGACTATACTTATGTGGTGAAGACAACCTGACAAATAAAATAGGTTGAAGATGGTCTATGCCGGGCAATATACGACAAAAGTAAAAATACCAGAAAATACCGAACAAATACAACTAAGTAGATAGTACAGTACTAAGTACAATATATGGTAATCCTGCAGAATGCTTGGTGGCAAAAGTCCCAGTTTCGATAGTAATTCACTACCTTCTTTTCTTATTACCTGGTGGGTATGCATTCGTCAGTCAAAGGCACTGCAATAGTGAACCAGCATGTGAGAAAAATTGAGAAAAATTGTTTACTCTCATTAAATTGGTATCCCGTTATGAATGAGAGAATAATGCAGGCGGTAGTGAACTGATGACATGACTTGTGAACGGTAATGCAGGCGGTGGCAATGACCACTGCCAATGCTATTGCCATGTCAAATTCGCCAGTTTTTCGCGTGTAAAAGTGATAGAAATGGAACTATTGCAGATTCCAAAGCGACAAGCCACGAAACAGTTTTGGACCAGTGATTCATACTGTAGGGAATAAAGAGAACACAAAAATGGATGATATAATTGAACGAATAATCAATGCAAAGTGGCTATGGGTTTGTAATCGTTGGATCACACAACATATTGTATACTGCCGCTCACTTGAATAGCACTGCTTTTTATGACATTGAGTTTATTCTTGCAAACGATTTAGTAGATGTTCATCCTTCCTAAAATCGTGAAAATAAGTAGTAGGTAATTATAGCCATCGAGGCCCTCTAAATTAAATTTTTTTTCACCGTTTTATAGTAGAAACGCTTCATCATACACCTGTCTTATCAATAATTTTGGCAGCAGAGTCGTGTGAATTTGACGACTATCGCAAAATAGCTCTCTTATCAGCAGTTGTAAGTACACTAACCGTTCGCCCTTTTCGATCTTTTAAAAATGTCGATATGACTTTTCGGCTTCTATTGGTTATTTTTCGCTATATGGTGAATGAACAGAACGCATTCCTAATAAGTCTTAATTTTTGTCCTCTGCTCAAGATCTAATGATTGTCGTGACCCATATTGATTGAAGCTAGAGGACCCCCCGGCCGACACAATCGACCGCATTCTAGAAAAAGCATTTATTTTTCAAAGTGCTAATACAATAAATTATCTATAAACAGTGTTCTTTGCGAACAGTCTATAACAAGGCTACACACAATCAATGAGCGTACAGCAATAGAACAGAAGAGACAAGCACACAAACTTCTCTATTCTCCCATTCTATAGCGTGCACACACACACACATCAACGGCTGTGTGTTGTTATTGTTGTTATAAAGCAGTTATTTTTAACAGCTTTTTATGCCTAAACCTCTGGACCTATTTTGATAAACACATCTAGCGGAAAATACCTTTCAATTGGTATTTTTTTTGTCAAAATAGGTTCAATGGTTTAAGCAGGAATGGACACACAAATTCAATGTTTGCCGTTTAATTATAAAGATTACCAAATTATAGTTCAAATACCTCCAATTAACAACTTTTTCCTCACGTCCAGTGATGCCATCTACCTATCACAAAAACTTATATTTTGTATTTTTTATCTTAACAATTTAATTTTATAAATTAGATGAGTTTTATTGCCTCATCTATCAGGTCATAATCCTCTTCATCTGCGGTACTTACAAAATTTGCAGTAGCCTTATTGTTGCCGTTTGGATCGAAGTAAATATCTGTCCGGAAAAAAAGATGGACACCATGAGAAAAGTAGAAAATTTGTACCTGATTATAAAATGGAGAAACGACATATTAGCAAGTAATTGGATTATAAAAGCTCAAAATAAAGAAAAAAATCTATGTTTAACAGTGGACGCAATCGACAAGATAATGAGTGTAATGTAGAGCCTCACTTGTTTCCGGTTTTAATTGGTCCGTTTCTATAGCTAAAAAATTATATTAATTTTTCTGTGTGAAGTCATTTTTATATTGTACGAGTATATTGTACAAAGAATCTTAATCACATTCTCAGTTTCAAGTTAGTTTTTGTATCTATAACTATATTTTCAAGTAGGACTAATTAAAATACATTTGCTCAAATGTGTTTTTTGTGAAGAAGAGCTCATATCTTTTGTGAGTTGGCTTACCATACATTGATAAGTATGTATCTTATCCGAAGATAAAAGTATCAACATCAAAATATAAAGATTTTCTTTAAGGATTCAGAATTAATGCACCATGTATCCACCTGAAGCACACACTTAGAGCACTCGTTAGCGAACTAATTAATGCAACACTTTTTCTCTATCTCTCGTTGCAACCTGTAAATGTATCTGTATCTGATATCGTATTTACAAGCATGTTGAAAAGTGCAAAGGACTCACTTCTTAATAAAAGCGCTTTATGGGAAATCTCTTCAAGCAAGCGAACATGTTACGCTCTAAAAAATATGCAACACCTCTTTTCATTGCTGTATAAATCAACATACAAAATATAGACAGACACATGGTATAGACAGACAATCTGACAGACAGTTATGCATAATCGTATGCATGCCCAAAAGACCGATATGAAAAATATCGTATACATTATTTATACTTACATATAAAAATTAGGGTGAACCACAAAACCAAACAAAAACCGATATAAATAACATACATATATGGTATAGTTAACGTAACCATTTTTTTGTTTTTTACTCAAAACGGGACATCTTTACAATAATGTGTTCGTAATCTACGGGTTGACTATCTACAGAAGATTTTATTGCGTTGGGAATTAATGGGCTCCCCATAATGCCACGAGTTTTGCAGTCAAACTATTATGTGATAAAAGTTGAACTTAATAATTGACAATGATATCAGAAGTTTTACCTGCTTGGTGTTGGAGGTCTACAAATTTTATTTGCACACCTTCGCAAGGATGAAAATGCGCACTAAACTAAGATATATATTCTTGTTACCGTGGTTCAAAGCATCGGCTTTCTTTGATCGCTCAACGCGCCAAAACATTAACATTTCATCTAAATTTCCGATCAATACATAATGGGATTAATTTCTACACACAATCATTAGAGCGAGAACTGTGGTTTTCTTGTATCGTGTGAAAGGCCCATCCGCCGCGACGATATCCAAATCATTTAAAGTTGGGATTCCCACTTATTTCGAATATTTTAACATTGAAGAACTTGAAGCGCCACGCACAATTGGCATTTTTAATGTTTTCCATACTTTAAATGCTATTCCATATAACTAGCACCTACCTCATGGAAAACACTATAATTCTGTGCGTCACTTTTCGCATCTGACACCCGAAGGAGTATTTATTTGCTTAATAAATGGGTACAAGCAAAATTGTAAGCTATCATAGAACGTACACTTACGTTACATAAGATTCCAAAACAAAAACCTTCACTTAGTTATCACAACAAAAATTACATTTTTCTAGACGTCATTACAAATCCAATGAACTATCGCATATACAATACAATATTTTAAGTAAGAATTAACATGTTTTTCAAATTGTGAACTATATAATTGGGAAAACTGGACAATTTTGCGTTCCGAAGAGGTGGACCTAAAAAAGGGACGGTCCCATTCAAATGTATAGTACATATGCAGAACACATCTTTCTTAGATCCACTGAAAATAGAGTTGTGACGACTTTTCATATGTATGTATGTTTCAAAATGTTGAGTTTTGGAACAATAAGTAATATTAATAATAATAAAAATAATAGGTTGCGATATTAGCAAGTAAAATATTTTCTTCAACTTTCATAAATTTATACGTAAATATATTTTGGAGGTAACTTTATTTAGTTCAAATAAAACATGTCGACTGATTCATAGAAAATACTTGTATACAATACTTTGGTTTTTAGTCAATACTGAAATAAGCTTGGCATAAATTATTAATGTTTATTGAATTTATTTAATTTTATTTATTAAAACTAGTCGGGGGCACGACTTCGTACGCATGGTATTCGAAATATGTTTGTAATAGCGTGTATTTTTTTATCTTTATCCCCAATTATCAGATCTTTAATGTTGCCCCGCAGCTAAAGAGGAAAACATTCGAAAATCAGCCAAAAAGTAGGCAACAGAATTAAAAATATGAATATCTTTTGATTTAGTAGGTCGATTTCGATAAAATAAACGCTAAATGTTACACGAAGCTTGTCACAATACACCAGTTAAAATCGCTTTTACATAGGTTAAGCTGTTTCTGAGATTAGCGTGCACACACACCAAAAGGCTTACGATTTTATATATATAAGATATAGATTAATTACAATTTACATTTAACAATTAAAAATAATACTATTAGCATTAGAGCACTAGCAACTAGGCCTTCGACTATAAGAAATTATTACAATCTGGGTTGTTATGTAAGAAACTCGGTCGTCTGAATTCCATGTAAGATATGTAAATAACTTTATTTAATTTACATGCATTTTTGAAAAAAAAAACATAAAATTAGAATTTTTTTAAAAATTGGATATTAATTTTTTTTTGGGGTCTTTATGCAAATTGATAATGAAAATAAAGAAAACAATAGACTATTTCTTGTAAAAATTTGCATTGACATCAATTTTTGTTTTAATTTTCGTTTTCAATATCATCGTCTCTTCCGTTTTCTTCAGAAGATCAGAAATTGAAATAAATATCCACGAGTTTCTTCAATGTTTCCTCGTAGAAAGGAATCCTAGATTTCTTATGTCCCTGTGCAAAAATGACCAATGACCAACTATGCTAATGAAGCCGGATTTTCCATAAAATCTGGCAGCCAATTTCTGGTGACCCAATTTATGAGCATAGTGCCAAAATGTTTCGCAGAAGTGATTTTTTTTTACTGGTAAGACTGGGGAAAGTGTTTTGCCGTAAATGGACTAGACGATTCAAGCTTTTCGAAAATGTAAAGATCAACTTCCTTGCTCGTCAATCAAGATTTTACCGCGATAAACGGATGAAAACATTGCTCTTCTTTTAAGAAGATATTCTATAATCGATTGAACCATCGTTCAACAATTTCATCCATTTTTCTGCTGCACCAGCATCTGAAGAGGTGATTTTCTGAATTCAGCAACCGAATTAAGTACTTTAAACAAATTTCTTATCGAAGCGATGAAATTAATGTTGAAGAGAATTGCTGAAACTTTCCGCTTCAGCGTCACAGGCGACACTAACAGTTTTCATTGCACATAAATTTTTAATCAACGAATCCGCTGAATCACGTTGACTTGTTGTTCTTGTAAGCTGGCGACAAAAGGGAATTCTGTTTTGTGGTATTTCAACTACCAACTACTTGCTTACAAAGTTTCGACATTACTAAAAAGTCATTATTTGTGTATGCTCCGTACGTTTTTGAGCGTTTAGGAGTTTATTACATGCGCGTGGTTTCCGACAGTAAGAAACGTAAGATACCTATTTCTCGCCTTACAAAACATGTAAAAAAACCAGATTATATGTTTATTATAATTACATGTTACATTAAATCTGTGAGGTTAAATTTTTTTAGTAAGTAGAATATCTTATATACTACACGTATATTGGGTTTGAAAGCAGTGGAGAGAAATGATGAGGATTTGAAGTTAGAAACAAAGTATTTCTTATACTTTGAAGGTGGGGTCTAAAATGTGCATCGTAGATAACTGCGAATGACCGCATAGGTGACAAGATGGGTTTGTATCCCCATTGAGTAAATAAGTGTGGGTGATGGCGCTGTCATCAATTCGATAGTACTTTTTTTCTGGCGTAACTACCGGGTAGTGGGTTAAAAATTTATACAATAACATTCTTGATAAGACTAACAAAACTCCGATTTACGAGATTCCAAGACATGTCATTGCGTCATTTATTTAGTTGCGGCGTCCTCCATTTCGTTACTAACAATTCCTTTATGGCTGAGTACCCAGAAAATTCTTAATAATGCTGGGGCTGTGATACAAAAAATCAAATTGAATCACTTTTGTGAATTTAGTCTACATAACATAGACAAGGTCTACATCTAATCATATTCTATTTTTTTAATATACTCATACTCACTAATCATGCTTCCTTTGGTGTTTCCTTTCCATTAATGAGAAAATTAATTTCCAAAAACATGTGTACAGACTTTCGATTCAATTTTCCCTGTTTAAACTATCCACATATAACGTAATAAACTTAATACGTGTATAACCCTAAAAATAAGATACTCAATAATTTTGATCTATATATGTACGTATGTTTGGCCCACCCTAATATGCATATGGTACAACATCATAATCGAGTGGGATTGGTTGGGCAGCATATTCATAACTTGTCATGCACAAAACATTTCTATATGGATTTGTGTCTCGATTGTTCTCAGGTGTGAATAGGTTTATAAGAAGATGGCAGCAAGGCTTTATTTTTATTACAACAGCAACCCAACAAAAACGAGCGACATAATAGGTGAATAAAAGAAATATTGTAAATAAATACAGCGTGATAATAACGAAAGGACACTTCTCGGTACACTCATATTCTCGTATGCTCAAAGTATGATGTATGAGGTCCTCTTGTGTGCGCTGCTTTGACTGCTTTTTCGGTTCATGCATTTAACATTGCTGAACCGCGCTAATTGATCCGCATTATATTGACATGAGTGAATCTGAATGAAATAAATGACGTTGCTTGGTTTCGGAAAAGGTTCATTTTTCATTCACTTGTATTCCTTATAATTTTTTACAATATCTTTTTGCACCTTCGGAATACTTTATTGCGTTCGAATAGTATGTACTTAGTTGCATTAATTTATGCGAGACGAGTATAAAACTAATCACAAACAAACAGACAGACACCCACCACTTGTCTATCCATCAGCACCACCCTTGACCGACCAACCGACGAACGCACGTGAGAATTATGTCAAATGTTAATTTATCGTAGAGTATATTTGACCTCAAGTTTAGCTCGGATCAGCTTAAGTTACATCACAACACCTGCCCACGCTCACGCCATCCGTTAATAGCTAAATGACAATAATCAAAAGTGTCATTTTCAATTTGATTACTGAAGTAGATGACTTTGAAACTCGACTCATAACTCGATCTAGTCCAATACATTTCACTGATTCAAATGGAGCCGGGTGACTATCTATTTATCGTAGTAAGATAACATACCTATGTTTGAGCAGCAGTCAGGTAATCATCATTGTATTTTTTATTGGAATTTTCAATTTCAAATCTTCTCATTAACTGTTTAGTGAATATAAATTCTAGTTATTGTAGCATATTCCTGTATATTGAATGCCCAATGGGATGGATTTCATAACTTTTTTTTGTTCCAGAAGTAAAAAGATATTTAGGTGAAAGGGTCCTGTTTTTAATTGATAATGCCTCAGGGCATTCTCCACATTTACAAAACGAAAATATGCAAGGTATATTTTTACCAGCGTTGCCTGACGTCTTGATTTTGGCCCCAAAAAAAAAAGAAATTTTGCATTTGCATTTTAAATACATAAGTATATGTATTTCAAATAATTCACATCTCTTCCTATATATAATCATGATTTGCCTCATGTTTCTCGGCTCATCACTTGAGTACGGCTGAAAAAGAGCAGTATCGTTCAGTAATTCGCTTTTTGTTTTTGGATGGGAAAAAATGCGAGGAGATAAAAGCAAAGTTGGATGCTGTTTATGGGGACACGTCGCCATCTATGACCACAGTTGGATATTGGTTCAACGAATTTAAACGTGGGCGAACATCCGTTTTTGATGAGGAGCGACCAGGACGCCCGGCAGACGTGCACGAAAGTGCGCGAAGTAGCAATGGCCCTAGGTGTGTCGACCGGAACGGCAATTAATATTTTACATGATAAGTTGGCGATGAAAAAATTGTCGGCCCGATGGGTGCCGCGATTGCTCACGCTGGACAATAAGCGGATGCGGCTGTTAACTTCGAAGCAGTGTTTGGGGCAATTTAAGCTAGATCCGAAGAACTTTTTGCGTCGAGTTGTCACCGTTGATGAAACCTGGATTCATCATTACACACCAGAAACTAAGCAATAATCAAAACAATGGATTTCTCCCGGTGAATCTGCACCAAAGAAGGCGAAGACGGTCCCATCGGCCGGTAAGGTCATGGCGACGATTTTTTATGATGCGAAGGTCGTCATTCTCATGGATTGTTTAGAAAAAGGAAGAACGATCACTGGACAATACTACAGTGAGTTATAGGACCGCTTTGACAAAAAATTAAAGGAGACACGCACCAGCACATTCATCTGTTGTTGTCTCCACCAAACTGCATGAATTGCGTTATGAATCGCTGCCGCACCCCCCGTATTCACCCGATCTGGCTCCCTGCGACTTTTTCTTGTTGCCTAACATGAAGATATGGCTCGCGGGAAAAAAATTTAGCTCAAACGAGGAAGTCATCGCCGAAACAGAGGCGTATTTTGGAGAGTTCGACAAATCCTATTTTTTGGATGGGTTAAAAAAATGGCCGGAACGTTGGGGGAAGTGTATCTTTCTAAAAGGGGACTATGTTGAAAAATAAAAAAACAGATTCATTTAAAACCGCATTATTTGCTTCATTTGCCTTGATCTTGTCGTACCATGTGCTAGCATCAGCAATAAAATTATATAGAAGTCCTTCGTAGAGGCTCTGTATATCTTCTGATATCGCTAAAAATGTTAATTTTCTCATATTTTCTGGTTGAAGCAAAATGATTTCCTGTATGTTGAAGAAAATCAATTTTTTAGTGATCTAATCATAGAATACTCGTATAAGTATGGGATAAATATACTTAGATATTCTGAAAAATTAATCTACATTTTCAGATGGTTGATTTGATGTGTGAGTCTGTTTTGCCACTACTCGGGGACGCTTAAATTCAACATAGAGTTTTTTAAAAATATTTTGCACTGAGATTGAAGCACATCAGTTAATTAACGTGATCGTGTATTGCCTTGACATATATTCATATTTACTTCTTGTAATTGATTGCACACGGGTTCAAGTTTGGCAGAATTGGCAACAACTTCTAAATGTGTCACAATGTATATTGGAGTAGTTGTATCCTGGCAGCGCCCACGAAAATAGGATACAATCAATGCGATTATGTAGTAATTTTAGAAGAGAAATGTACATAAGTATTTACAAAGATGTGTTACAATAGTTGATGTTATTATGCGAATGTTTTTCAATTATTACATTTAATTTAAAGTCAAATGATGATTTGATGATTGAAGAACGAGGGAGCGTGGGAGCGTGGGAGCATGGGAGGTGAGTAGTCAGAGGAGGTGGAATAGGTCTGCATTTTTTTAAAGAATTTTATTTTATTTTCAACGGTATCCTGTGTGAGGTATGTTATAGCCGCTTTACAGTGAGCTAAATCTATGAAATCTATGATGATGCGATTATTGATTCGAGTCCCATTTGACAACAACAACAGGGAAAATTACAAAAATGAGGGGTTGTTGTTGTAGATGAGATTCGATTGAAGGATTCGAATCTAAAATTAATACGCTTTGATTCGGTGCATTGTGATAATTTCGTCATTTTTTGTGATTGTCAGATGTCTTCTTCTTCCTTTTTCATTGCGCGCCACACATAATCAATAGTAGGGGTAAAGTTTTGAAAATACTAGGAGCCAAATCGACAAAAATTTCTAATTACATAAGTACATACATATATAATTCTTGTATCTTGTACCTTTAACATATGGTAAGGTAATGAAACAATTTTATTGGTATTTGCTATTTAGATTTTTTTTTTTAATTATCCAGCATACCAAGCAACATTAAAATATATATGAATAGATTAATTACATCGAGGTATATTGAGAGAGCGGCAATAATATAATCTTCGGGACTATATTGATTCTTATGATTGCCACCAATCATCATTTGAATATCAATGACTAGAAATATTGAGAAAACGAATATGCCGAGACCACAATAGATAAACATTAAAGTTCTGCTTGGGAAAATCAAACAGATAATTCCAACGATAAGCAGTATAACTATAAATGCAAACGCTATGCCGGAACAAGCAGTGAAGTCAATCCATGTCTGCATTGCAAACAAAGCTAAGGCCAGACACAAGAGAGCAGTGATACCCATAGCCGTCAAAACAATATTGGGGTCAATGTGTGTTGTCAGAAAACCAACAATATAGCTCTCGGTTATTGTAAATAACATTAGAAGTATGTAGTTTATCGGTACCGTTCGAGCGACGCTCTGACAACAGATCAATGAAAGCGATGTTGCTAAATTGATGATTACGCAAATAATGAGTGCATACAAATTTCTTTCAGCAAAACGTTGCAAATCGTCGCTGTACACAAAGGCACAAACGATTGCCAGAGTTACGCCAAGTTGTACCTGAGATAAAAATTTATTAAGAGACGACAGAGATGAGAAAAAAACTATATAATACTCACACACAATATGGTTAATACCTTAGTAATGAAAGCATGACGGATATAGACGTCTTGAAAGTCACCTGCATAATCATCAAATTTCAACATCTTTATTTTCAGTTTTCAACAAATAATTTTGTTGTGCTAATTTATACAATTGTGTATTTTGATAATAAAACCTTAGATATGTAGATTAGGAGTAGATATCTATATCTATACTTCTATATCTACTCGTATACTCTGTACTGATATATATATATATTTTTTTTTTTTTTTTGTTTTTTTATATTTATTAGCTTAGTTCATGCACAGTGTATTTATTTATTAGCTTACGTCTTCTCAGTCACAACTTATTTTACCTACTTGTTAGAAGATACTGCATTGAAATCTTTAACAACAATTGAAATATGTAGTCATCTATATCTATACTAGTATTATAACAAATTTCTTATATGGGAGTTGTATGTAACGCCTTGGCGCAAAATGTACTGAATCGATTTTAATAATTTTTTTAAAATTGTCGCCTTTGTTTTTGATATATCTCGTGACTCAAAAGTCGTAGCGCCAAGTAATGTATATATTCTGAAAATATGGTTTGTGGTGCAGCGTGTAAGAGGATTTGGTCATGGTCCGCTTATGTCAACAAGGGGGAGAGGCGATCAAAGAGGTGACTAAAATGGAAAATTCACTTTTCTTTTGTAAGCGTTTTGCTTGAGAATGGATTGTCCTATTTGACTGATGATGAAGTAGTCAAAGCAGACATAATTTAAGGTGTATATGTGAGTATGTGTATGGTGAAGCATGGGTGGGGGCTGTTTGGAAAAGAGAAAAATGTAAGAGTCAAAGCAGACATAAGTTAGATGTATGTATGAGTTTGTGTATGGGCAAACATCGTATGCCTTTGATTATGTGCAGAGAAGAATGAAATAGTCAAAGCAGACATAAGTTAAGGTGTATGTGTGAGTATGTTTATGGGCAACCATCGTATGCCTTTGATTATGTGCAAAGGGGGAAGAGAATAAAATGAAATAAGCAAAGCAGACATAAGTTCAGGATTATGCGTGAGTGTGTGTATAGGCATTTTCAATGATCGCGTCGGCAATTGTCTAGATCTAACCTACATAATTGGATTCAGTCTTTTACTTTTTTTCGTTATAGTTAGTTTATTAGGAGCTCTTTTCATCTTCTTGTTCTTCTTTTATTTTTCTCCCTTCTGAAACAAAAAGTTCTTTAACGTATTTTTTGCTAACTTTTGGCACCCATTTCATTTGGAAAATAATGCTTAAAATCGGTATATGACACTCCAATGTGTTTAACCCAATCTAAGATTGAAAATTTTTTCAAGCCAGCATAATTGAAAGAGATTCCTCACTTTTTATTTGTTCTAAAAAAATATCTGAAGTTTCGGTATATGGACTTCGCCTTAAAAGATGATAATATCCCTTGATCTAAAGGTTGCAATAAAGAAGTAGTATTCGTGAGTGTTGCCAGTGTTGCCAGATTTTGTTTCAGGAAAACCGTGATTTTCAAACCTTTTGTCGCAAGCGGGACATAATAAAATACGTAAATAATTATAATCAGTAATTTTTATTACTTATCCATTTATTTGAGTTTTAAATAAAGTATCCATTGGTGATAGATAGACATATAAAATGTTTTTTTTATTGGAAATGACTTACTATACGCTCGAGCAAGCTGGGACACTTAATATGAAAGGAACCAGTTTAAACACATTTTTGGTATCATTTTTTTTGGAAACTGTTTGAAGATCTTGTAGCATTTCTGTGCAGTGGTATTTTTACAATTTCCCAATACTAAGTCCAAGGATGATTCAATCATGATTGTCCGTGTGTGGCCGTGAATGAGTGATTGAATCGTGGCTTGAGCAAATATCAAATCGATATGGTTGAAGTCTTTAAATAGGTCATGACATTAAATTCAAACACAGTGTTAACTCCATATAACGTCACTTGATTAAATGAAAAATTCCCTAAAACTTGACTTCCGTTGGTTTAACTTGTTATTTAACGACAACTCTCTATAACGCCTTAAAATGCCCAGTCCCTTAAGAATCGCTAAATAGAGTTTACACAGTGTTTCGATTTCTCTTAGTGAGCCGACTAATTCCTGAAAAGCGGGATTAATATGAATACATATCCCTTTGTGAGAGTGATTTGACTGAACATATGTTTAATACTCTCCAGACTATGCTAGAGTTTACTAGCAGATTTGATCAAAATCGGTTCAGCCGTACTCAAGTGATGAGCCGAGAAACATGAGGCAAATCATGATTATATATAGGAAGAGATGTGAATTATTTGAAATACATATACTTATGTATCAGGGCATTCTCCACATTTACAAAAATATGCAAGGTATATTTTTACCAGCGTTGCCTGACGTCTTGATTTTGGCCCCAAAAAAAAAAGAAATTTTGCATTTGCATTTTAAATACATACATACCAAATCCGAGATATATCAAAAACAAAGGCGACAATTTTAAAAAAATTATTAAAATCGATTCAGTACATTTTGCGCCAAGGCGTTACATACAACTCCCATATAAGAAATTTGTTATAATACTAGTATAGATATAGATGACTACATATTTCAATTGTTGTTAAAGATTTCAATGCAGTATCTTCTAACAAGTAGGTAAAATAAGTTGTGACTGAGAAGACGTAAGCTAATAAATAAATACACTGTGCATGAACTAAGCTAATAAATATAAAAAAACAAAAAAAAAAAAAAAAATATATATATATCAGTACAGAGTATACGAGTAGATATAGAAGTATAGATATAGATATCTACTCCTAATCTACATATCTAAGGTTTTATTATCAAAATACACAATTGTATAAATTAGCACAACAAAATTATTTGTTGAAAACTGAAAATAAAGATGTTGAAATTTGATGATTATGCAGGTGACTTTCAAGACGTCTATATCCGTCATGCTTTCATTACTAAGGTATTAACCATATTGTGTGTGAGTATTATATAGTTTTTTTCTCATCTCTGTCGTCTCTTAATAAATTTTTATCTCAGGTACAACTTGGCGTAACTCTGGCAATCGTTTGTGCCTTTGTGTACAGCGACGATTTGCAACGTTTTGCTGAAAGAAATTTGTATGCACTCATTATTTGCGTAATCATCAATTTAGCAACATCGCTTTCATTGATCTGTTGTCAGAGCGTCGCTCGAACGGTACCGATAAACTACATACTTCTAATGTTATTTACAATAACCGAGAGCTATATTGTTGGTTTTCTGACAACACACATTGACCCCAATATTGTTTTGACGGCTATGGGTATCACTGCTCTCTTGTGTCTGGCCTTAGCTTTGTTTGCAATGCAGACATGGATTGACTTCACTGCTTGTTCCGGCATAGCGTTTGCATTTATAGTTATACTGCTTATCGTTGGAATTATCTGTTTGATTTTCCCAAGCAGAACTTTAATGTTTATCTATTGTGGTCTCGGCATATTCGTTTTCTCAATATTTCTAGTCATTGATATTCAAATGATGATTGGTGGCAATCATAAGAATCAATATAGTCCCGAAGATTATATTATTGCCGCTCTCTCAATATACCTCGATGTAATTAATCTATTCATATATATTTTAATGTTGCTTGGTATGCTGGATAATTAAAAAAAAAAATCTAAATAGCAAATACCAATAAAATTGTTTCATTACCTTACCATATGTTAAAGGTACAAGATACAAGAATTATATATGTATGTACTTATGTAATTAGAAATTTTTGTCGATTTGGCTCCTAGTATTTTCAAAACTTTACCCCTACTATTGATTATGTGTGGCGCGCAATGAAAAAGGAAGAAGAAGACATCTGACAATCACAAAAAATGACGAAATTATCACAATGCACCGAATCAAAGCGTATTAATTTTAGATTCGAATCCTTCAATCGAATCTCATCTACAACAACAACCCCTCATTTTTGTAATTTTCCCTGTTGTTGTTGTCAAATGGGACTCGAATCAATAATCGCATCATCATAGATTTCATAGATTTAGCTCACTGTAAAGCCGCTATAACATACCTCACACAGGATACCGTTGAAAATAAAATAAAATTCTTTAAAAAAATGCAGACCTATTCCACCTCCTCTGACTACTCACCTCCCATGCTCCCACGCTCCCACGCTCCCTCGTTCTTCAATCATCAAATCATCATTTGACTTTAAATTAAATGTAATAATTGAAAAACATTCGCATAATAACATCAACTATTGTAACACATCTTTGTAAATACTTATGTACATTTCTCTTCTAAAATTACTACATAATCGCATTGATTGTATCCTATTTTCGTGGGCGCTGCCAGGATACAACTACTCCAATATACATTGTGACACATTTAGAAGTTGTTGCCAATTCTGCCAAACTTGAACCCGTGTGCAATCAATTACAAGAAGTAAATATGAATATATGTCAAGGCAATACACGATCACGTTAATTAACTGATGTGCTTCAATCTCAGTGCAAAATATTTTTAAAAAACTCTATGTTGAATTTAAGCGTCCCCGAGTAGTGGCAAAACAGACTCACACATCAAATCAACCATCTGAAAATGTAGATTAATTTTTCAGAATATCTAAGTATATTTATCCCATACTTATACGAGTATTCTATGATTAGATCACTAAAAAATTGATTTTCTTCAACATACAGGAAATCATTTTGCTTCAACCAGAAAATATGAGAAAATTAACATTTTTAGCGATATCAGAAGATATACAGAGCCTCTACGAAGGACTTCTATATAATTTTATTGCTGATGCTAGCACATGGTACGACAAGATCAAGGCAAATGAAGCAAATAATGCGGTTTTAAATGAATCTGTTTTTTTATTTTTCAACATAGTCCCCTTTTAGAAAGATACACTTCCCCCAACGTTCCGGCCATTTTTTTAACCCATCCAAAAAATAGGATTTGTCGAACTCTCCAAAATACGCCTCTGTTTCGGCGATGACTTCCTCGTTTGAGCTAAATTTTTTTCCCGCGAGCCATTTCTTCATGTTAGGCAACAAGAAAAAGTCGCAGGGAGCCAGATCGGGTGAATACGAGAGGTGCGGCAGCGATTCATAACGCAATTCATGCAGTTTGGTGGAGACAACAACAGATGAATGTGCTGGTGCGTGTCTCCTTTAATTTTTTGTCAAAGCGGTCCTAAAACTCACTGTAGTATTGTCCAGTGATCGTACTTCCTTTTTCTAAAAAATCCTTGAGGATGACGCCCTTCGCATCATAAAAAATCGTCTCCATGACCTTACCGGCCGATGGGACCGTCTTCGCCTTCTTTGGTGCAGATTCACCGGGAGAAATCCATTCCTGGTGTGTAATGATGAATCCAGGTTTCATCAACGGTGACAACTCGACGCAAAAAATTCTTCGGATCTCGCTTAAATTGCCCCAAACACTGCTTCGAAGTTAACAGCCGCATCCGCTTATTGTCCAGCGTAAGCAATCGCGGCACCCATCGGGCCGACAATTTTTTCATCGCCAACTTATCATGTAAAATATTAATTGCCGTTCCGGTCGGTACACCAAGGCCTTTGCTACTTCGCGCACTTTCGTTCGTCGATCAGCGAGAATTATGTCGTGGACTTTTTCAATGATTTCCTCATCAAAAACGGATGTTCGCCCACGTTTAAATTCGTTGAACCAATATCCAACTGTGGTCATAGATGGCGACGTGTCCCCATAAACAGCATCCAACTTTGCTTTTATCTCCTCGCATTTTTTCCCATCCAAAAACAAAAAGCGAATTACTGAACGATACTGCTCTTTTTCCATCTTAACGAAAATCACGAAACACGTCTGACTCGGTTGGCTGCCAAATCGAAACTAACCTATCAATCAGTCTGAAATGTGTATTAGCGTCGTTTGATAGCACACGATGATAACACTAACTTCACTCAGGAACGTCCTCTATCGTCAAACACGTGTACTTAATACACCGTCCTCGTACATTCAGATTAAATGTCACACCATGCTTGATATTTCGAATCGATTGTTCTTTTAAGGCACATTGATTTAGATGAGTGATTTTGCATAATATCAAAGAAGCCAAAGGGCTGGTAAACATCTCTAAAAGCACGGCATGGAAACAAACCTCTGGTGCAAAAAGTCGATTATGTATTTCATTTTATTTGTGTGGAACTTGGTTCCATTCTGTTATAAGGACATGTTGCCCACACCAGATTACATCCCGATAAATGTAATTTGAAAATGTCAAGTCACAAATGAAGGACTCAAATTTATTTTTTGTTTATCATAAGGAATACATCGGAAGCATGTCGGTCGAAATATCACTATTGTCCCATCACGAGACTTTTCATTGGGAGAAGAATGATCATATAGTATATGTATCTGTGGCAATAAGTCAAAGTAGCTTAAGTCGAAGATCTACGTTTTGAGTAAAATAATTCCTATTTAGTTTTATGCCAATGTTTTTAATTTCAGATACACTTAAAAGAAATAATATACCTATGTTTCTAAGCCTTATTTTTCTAAAATACTTTAGTCTAAATACGTGTTTTGAAGTGGTACAGGGGTCAAGACACGATACAACGATTGTAATACATTTTTATCATAGGATTATGCTTAGTGCAGACGATATGATTGTTCTTCATATTTTTCTTCATATACCAGTTAAATTTTCTCCCAAACGTAATCATATCGTGTGGACAGTATATTTCAATCTTCATACGTATGACAACATGACATTTGTTTCGATATGAAGACGACGTTGCGAAAATGCCATCGTCATATCGTCTGGACACTCTTTTGGGACCATATAAAGAGTATCATAAAAATTTGAAATTTTTCTTCATAATTACTGCTTTATATGTTGATATATCATATGAAGGGTGTCCACGCGATACGAGCACTTTGTCCAAAAAGTGATGGTATTCATATGTCTTCATATGCATTTTATTGATATGTTTTCTTCGCGTATGAAGGGTATGTACACGATATAAATGTTTAGTTCATTTGACAAATATGAAGTTCTAGATTTTCTTTTCTTGACGTTGTACACTTTATTCCGATTTAACAAGAACATTAAAAAAAATTAAATCTAAGAATGTGGAGAAAAGATTGGGTTAAGAGCCGTGATTGTGAATTCGCAAAATTGTATCGGGAATTAAAGTAAGATTATTGAAAAGTAAGACACAGTTATGCGCAAAAGCATTCCAGTATCAAAGCGGCTCATATTAACGCCAAATTTAGAGCCAATTTAGTGCAATATATGTGGATTTTTGTTTTTACTTGCTTATTTATTCCTTTATGTACTTTAGTAAATTTATTTTATCGGAGTTTGTGTGATAACAATGATGATCCGAGTCGCCGTTTCTATGTTTTTCTTTTTTTTCCATATAAAAACATGTTAACATACGTAGTAAATGGAACACACGATAGAGTGTCGAAATCGTAGTAACGTTGGGGCTGCCAACCCTGTGAATTTATTGTGAATTGGCAGGACCGCCGAATTAATGGTTAAAGTAAACAAAGATAATAATAAAGGAGAGGAAATGAAAAAATATTAAAATATTTATGCCAGGACCCTAAATGTTTCGTCCGTCATTGACATTGTCGTCCAAAATACACTTCAAAAGATAACAAGAAATGAACGTTCTACAACTTCATTGCATATGTTGTATACATATGTAAATGTTGTATTACAATCGTTGTATCGTGTCTTGGCCCCTCTAGTAATGTTAGTTTTTAAACTCAAATTTCGACTTAAGCTAGAGATATATAATATTGTATTAGTAGGCATTTGTTTGAGCCTAATTGATTCTATTTTCATTTGGAATAAATATCAGTAGCTGTATTGAATTGTTTGCTTAAGGAAATTATACGAAAGCCGAAAGAAAAAAATTGATAACCAAATGGAGTCGAAAATGTGTGAGACCACCAAAGTGATGGATGATATTCACGGTATATTTTGCAAATATCGTGAGTTACGGCGTATTGAACTTTTCAACACCCTGAATCATGTGCGGTGCTGTGAATGTGGACATCAACAGCGACTTGCGAATTCCCAAAAGAAGCTTGCAATCGCCGCTGCCTCTTCTAAGGACAAAAATGAAAGTGGATATTCTGTCACTTCAATATGTATCACGGTGATGCTAGTATTCTTGTTGCTTTTGCTTTTCGCCATTTTAATATTTGCACGCAAGTATAATCGCACACGTGCCTACGGTACGGGAGCCTGTCTATCGACCTTCTTCTATACCTATGATTGTTGTAATGTTCTATATTAACAAAACTCCAAAATGGACTCAACATTTTTCGATATTCGTCAATAGTTTAATTTGAATATTTTTTAAAAATTGTAAAAAAAGAAAAAAAAAATTGTAAAACACAAAAGAAGTGCAAAAAATATACAAAAAAAAAACATGCACTTCAAACAAAAGTATCTAAATACAGTTCAATTGGTTGGGTTTTAGGGTGCAAGCAACTGTGAGTGTGAGTGCACAAATCTATAAGAGTTGTGGGTCGTTCAGTGGGTGGTTTTTGTGTGTTTTCTTTTTGAGGGTGGCCGCACTTAGATACCGGCAGACCCCATTATTTATTGCGTCTCTCCCCTGTACTATGTTTGTTTTTAATGGCCATGCGTCGAAACATAAAAGATACTCACATGGGAAAAAATGGAAATTATGAAGACTTGGAGAGGCGTGGCAGGATTCGATTGGGTGCTTGTATGAATTACTCATAATAAAATACTCTTTTATTTGCCTTAGTGTTGGGTGGAGCATGGGTTAGCGGGGTGGTTACTGCTGGGTCAATCGATGCCAACCTAATTTATTCATTAACCCCCTCAGATCTAATCAATGAATGAACAAGTACTTTTTATCTTAAATCTATGTCACTTTGTTGTTTGGATCAAAAATATAATGAAATAAAATATCCTAGATGTTTCTAAAGTTTGCACATTTCTCTATTTAAGGAGCAACTTCTGTATTAAAACTTACGAAATAATCCACAATACTTAATTCAATATTGACTCATGTTAATTAATGCCCAAAGGCAGCAAATAGTACAACAATGTCGATGTCGATATGGTCAGCAATCATCAAATTGAGCATCGCCTTTGCTACACTACAAACCCCAATACTCGTAATAACAAAATTTTATCGAAAGTCTGAAATTGAATTGAATTGAGCTAAGGTATCAGGACTTAAAAATGAAATGCCTTAGGCAATATTTTGTAATACAATACAATACTCATAACTCATAACATATTTGTAATGGGGGTACGTCATTGAACTTTTTAACAAAGTCCAGAAATATCATTGTACGAGTACTTTGTACACATGTGTGTCTAAGGTATCCATTCTGTTTCCCGCTGTTTTTATATTGTAACTTGGGTTATATTAAATCGAATTAATTGGAGCTTCAGTGTCGAACAAAGTTTCTTTGTTACAGTTGTCAATGCCTACCAAATACAAGAGATTTTAAACATTATGACATATTGTTTGAAGTCTACGTGGTTAATATTTTGATATTTATTTACGGGGTCAGTTGGATAAGCCTGAAACTTTTCAGGTAAAAAAGGGTTTCAGAGTTCAAAGCATTCTCCTTTTAGCTTGATACATTTAGTTCAGTATTTTTTTATCCCTTCCAAATATTAGGTCTTCTCAAGGTCTTTAATAAAGGCGTTTGCTTCAGTGACGACCTATTTACTCGACCAATATCTTCAAAAAACAACTGGGGCTTGACCTTGTTGGCCAACAGACCCACCTTGACCTTCTTTGCTGCTCCGTCCGAATTAGTTTGAATATCTCTTAATTTCGAATTAATTTACCAATATCCCCCAAAGCACAGATGATAATTTGCCACACCGGTGTACACCAGTAGTTCGAAATAATGGTTCTTATACCAAAGATTTGGCATTTATCATCTTGGGTTGAATATCCCCCATCTTTAACACCCAACTCCGGAGAGAACAAAATGGCTTCAGACCGAACCGATCTTGTGTAGATCACACAAATACGCTCCGTATAATTATAGAGCAGTCGGCTGAATTTCAATCGCCCTTAAACCTTCTCTTCGTCGACTTAGAACGGGCGTTTAACACGATAATAAGAAATGAAATATGGAGATCATTGCGAAACGCTGGTGTATCACTGTGCTCACTGTGCGTTTCAAGGGAAAAAATAGCACCGAGTTCAAAATAGAGAGAGGTGTATGACAAGGCTGCGTCCTCTCACCACTTATGTTTATATTAGTCCTAGATAACTTCTTAAAGCACACAAACATCGAGGCGACGTCAGGCCTACAATGGAGACTAAACCAAGAATTGAGCGATCTAGACTATGCTGATGACATATGTTTTATGACACACACATTAGCCGATGCCGCAGCCAAACGACGTCAACTTGAGATCAATGCACGTGCAGCTGGTCTTAAAATAAACTATGGGAAAAACAAGTTAATGCGCATGCAGACAAACAACACCTCGCCTCTCGAAATCCACACCTATAACAGTACCATTCAGATAGCTGATGTGGATAAATTTTGCTACCTTGGTAGCCAAATCACGAAGGATGGTGGTGCAGCGGCAGATGTGACTGCGCTATTTTGAGCAAATCGCCTTTAAAGTTAGTTGAATGCAATTTCTCGTTGTTAGGTATTTTCCAAAGCTTTTTCTCTTTAAGAAAGGTGATATATTGTAACTGTCATTCCACAAAATATATCTTAGAACATCTATTAACTAAAAAAACTGCAAAGAGATCATTCCGATCTCGATCAACTGTAAATTTACAATTTGCTTTAGTTCATCTTCTAATGTCACGTTTGAGTCCGAAAAACATCATTTGTTTTCATTTCGTGATTGATAACAGCAGCAAGTGTGTCCAAATTTTTCTTTAAACAGAGTTTTGTGTGTATAATTAAGAAAAAAAACACCGAGTGCCAAAAAATTATTATTATATAATTTAGAGCTATTTGAAGTTGGTCACTTTTGAGTCGTAAGTGTGAAATTTTGAGATTATAACTAGTTAGACTTTTGTTAATATAATAGATGAACGAAAGTTTTTCTAAACATAAGAAAAAAAAGCTTGGATAGGTGTAGGGAAGCTTTGAAAGAAGACCCGTTAAGATTCAGCGTATACCGCCAGAAAAACAAAGAACGAAGTCAAAGAAATAGAGCACAATGGAAAACATTAGCTAAAACAAATGAAGATATGCTTTTAGGCAAGAGAGAAAAGTATCGCATAAGGCAGAGAAACCAAAGATAATAAAAAATAAAAGATAATAAAATAAATAGCCCGTGTGTGTTATACATGTAGGCAAATATTTGCAAAAGCGGTGAAAAAAGTCGCCAAATGATTTGGAGAAAAAACTTAAAACATACATTAGCTCGACTCACAGCTTCCGTCCTTTAAACTGCATTTTTTTATTAAACGGGCTTAGCAAAAATATTTTGATGAGAAAAAAAAAATATTAAGCCAGAGGACATAGTTTTGCAAATAGACTTTGCGGAAAACTGTCGCCTGAACACCGCCAAGTAACTATTTTTACCTGCGTGGCATGGTTTTTGGGAGAAACAAAATCATTTGCTATCGTCAGTGACAAAGATGATATTCGCTGTTTTTTAGTGAAACTTAAAATGGAAGCAGCTCGCAGTTCAAAAACAAATTTATCGTTTCGAGCCTCTTCGATTTTCTAGAAGAATTCGGATGCAAGTACATAGAATGGAATTACTTCGCAACTTCACATGGAAAAGGCGCAGTTGATGGTATAGGAGCAGTTTTAAAAAGAAAAGATTGGCAGCTTACTAAAACAAGAAACCTGGTTTTATGTGACGCTTTCTCTTTTTACGAATGTGCAAATAATAGCATTAAAGGTGTTCTCTTCGGACCAGGTAAGGAAAATTTCACTACAATTAGTTTTAAAATGAAAAAACTCCTTAAATATCCAGGGAAACCAAAAACTACACAGCTTTTCATGTGACGGGCAGGCATCAAATTAAAGCAGCTCGTACAGCGAATTCTGTTAAGAAAAATTTATAAAATTGTGTACTACTTATTGGTTCCTATTTTTTATGTTTAATTGATATTAGTTATAATTCAACAATAATTATTATTTGATTTAATAAATAAAGCTTAATAACAAAAATATATGAACATTTGCCTGAAAGAAACCATAGTGGAAATATATGTCACGTATGAAATCACTTTATCTTTTACCAAAAAAGAATCAAAGAAGATTTTTCGATAAAACCAAATGTTAAATAAAGTGACATTATTCCTTAATATTTTAAAATTAGTTCCACTAAAATTGTTTGGAAGGTTTCGCTTCCGTTTTTTGTCACGTTTGAATCGCTTTTATTTTGGCTGTACTTCAAAACCAAAATTACGTCTGGAATCAACCTTTTCACTAAATATAGTGCTCCCAAAGAACTATTAGATAAACTAAAGAAATAAAAGAAAATGTGTCTAACACTAACTGTTTTTCCACTGTAAAAGCGTACGACTGTCACGTTTGATGCTGTGGAAATGCCCATATGCAAAGCGCGTACGGCATTTCATAAAATGTATAAGGTGTGGCGCTCCGGTACACTGTCGCTAAAAACAAAACTCAGAATTTTCGCACACCAGCATAAAATCTGTATTATTATATGGTTCTGTGATATAGAACGCATATGCCGAGCACTCCAAACCTTCGCTAACAAATGTTCACGGATTATATGGCGTATTTTCTGGCCCAGAACGAACAACAAATGAACAACTGCTGCTGCAAACCAACAGTCATCCAGTTAGCACCGAAATAAAGGATCGGAAATGGAGTTGTATAGGCCACACTTTACGTAGAGAAGATGACAACATAGCAAAGATGGCCTTCCAATGGAATCCGCAGGGCAACCGAAGAAGAGGTCGTCCTCGTCAAACATGGATACGCACCGTCCACAATGAGAGCAGAACCATAGCTACTTGGAATGAGCTAAGATACTTAGCAACTGATAGAAACCGTTGGAGAGCTTTTGTTTCCGCCTTATACTCCGAGTAGGAGCGATATCTTGTATTCGTACATTATATCAAGGAATTAAAAAAAAAAAAAATACCAAATATTGACTTGATTTAATTGTTTCACAGCAATTTGTAACTTTTGTTCAGCATGCTTAATATTTGAGAATGTAGTAGGACAAAAAGAAAATTCCAGGTGTAATGGCGTGTAGGATCCGGAGAATACTTTCCCAGTCAAAAAGTTGTTCCCCTAGTTAGAATACAGGGTCCCATAACAAAGTAAGGCCAGTTACCCATCTCTAAACGATTGTGTGGAGCCATTTTTGATTAAATGCAAGTATCCCTGGTTTTTAGTTTTTAATATCTCACCTATTTTATTTTTCGCAATAATGACTTATTGTTTACAACCACGATTCATGCAAAAATTCAGCTTTTTTTAAGTTATTAACATTCCAAAATTTATTTATTTATTTAGATATTTCAAGAAGAATTAATTACTTCTTGATGAATATGTTGATGATTATTATAATCATCATTTTGTTGGAAAAAGTTGTACCCAATTTATATGTCGCATTCATTATCATAGCAACTTGCCAAGCCATATTAATTTTATGTTGAATTGTGTTGTGGGTGTTCGTGATTTTGTGGTCAACTATGTTTGAACATGTTGCCAAACCATATTAATATAATAAATTCACGGAACCGCATACATGGTTTCTGGATTCTATTACTCACAGGATGAAAGAGACTTCGATTCTTATACATATGTATATGAATTTGTTGGTTGTGGTATTTTGTAATATTCGTTAAAAATTATAATTATAACATGAATGTTTATAAAATTTTATTCTTCGGCAACAGATTCTAGATTAGATAATTATGATGTCGATAGTCCATTGTACACTTGGTTTGCAGTTCAATTATCTTCATAAGAAGTATATTGATAATTCTGATGAACCATCGTTCCTTCATATGATGATGGTTTCTTCATAAATAATTTCCGTTAAAAGAGTCGGGCATTTTGATTTTTGTTTTAGAGGAGCATCGTCATCATCAAAATCTGTGAGAAACAACTTTCTTTTATTTGTTCTTATTTTTCTATTGAAGCCTCCTCAGTAAGACCAAACTGTTTCGAAAATTTTTCCCTATCCTCTCCATGAATATTCTCTTTAATTTTGACATAAGTTTCCAATGCTACCAGTTGTTTTAAGCTGAGTGCACTTGGGAATCTTTTACTTTATCAGACGTAGAAAATGGGTGATTTTGTTGAACCATAATTTCTGTTGATAGAATCGGCGCAATTTGATGATTGCATTTATAGTTAGGGATTTATCTAGCATTCATTTGGTTCACATTTCTGCGTAATATCATCTTCAATTGCTGCTAGGCTTCAAGAGCAAGTTTTACTTCCGGTAATTTTGTCGTTATTCGAAGTTATTAACCATAAGCACTGAACTTAGAAACAAAAAGCTTACCAGTTCAAAAATAAAACAATTAAATTTTATGGACTTAAATGATTGTATTAATTCATTTGATTAAATAAATAAATACTATAAGAAAGACATATACATATGTCTAAGACGTTTTGATAATTCATAAGTAAATAGTACATACTAGCTAAATATCCCATTTATTAGAATATAATACCCATTTGTTTAGTAATTAATTGTTATTGTAAAATGTTTAAGCATTGGTGTTTAGTCCTAGGCACATATAAAATTATTAATAAATGATAAGAGGCCTTATTTTTATCCTAATCATCTGAAGAATATGCCTTTTTTTCATTGTATTAATTCTTCATTGGTCTTGTCACTCAATTTGTATACTTGATCATTATTTATACAATTATAAATAGTTTAAGTATGTGCTTACATATATGTATAAGCGCACAATAACCAACCAACGCAAAGATAATGAAAATGCAAAGGATTATATATGTTAAGACGATCGGATCGGAATGTGCCATGCCCATTATTATGTCCATCAATGTATATGCAAACTATTTTCTCAGTTTTATAACTCAAATTTGGAATAACTCGAAATTCTATGCAATTTTTGTTCCATGATTCGAATACTATCTCTATAGCTTGTAAAGAGCCAAAAAGAGTTGCAAAATACACCCCCGACAGAAAAAAAGCCGCATTACAATTCTTTTGATTTTTGGATTGTAGCCGTTGTCAAGCATTCCCCCTAAACGGAGTCTAATTTGATACTAGATTGTTCATTTAATGCGGAAAAATATAAAAATATTATACTCGACAGAGTTATACCAAGTTTAGAGTCTGTGAGAGAAACTCCAATTTTTCAGAATGATTCCGCCTGTCATCGTGCTTGCTCTATAAGTAATACTTTGATTGCTTTCCATCTAGATTGCATTGTTTGAAGGCAGTTTTGGGCATAATTTATATGGATTGTCCTGGCAACAGCCCAGGCCTCAATCCGAAATTCAAAAAAAAAAGACCCCGAACACTATGGCTGACTTAAAGGAAACGCTTCAAAAAGTTTGGTTTGAAGACAAGTCGGCGGAATATATGAGTGTTTTATTTGCTCCCATGCCCAATAGGGTGAAAAGTGTTATTAAAGCCAAGGTTGGCACTACAAAGTATTAAATAATTTTTTTATTTGAATAAATCTAACAGAAAATTAATTGTTTATTTAAATATTCTTAGATTTTCCATTTTTCAGTGATCCGTTTAAGAATGGTTGAAATTTCGAAAAATGACGATATGAGGAGTTTTTTGTCAATAAATAATAAATTTTTTGGCCAGTATCTTTCACTATTTGGTTGCAAATTAATCGAAAAATAATTGCAATCAAAATTTTACTAGTTTTTTTTAACGTTTCTCAAACTAAGTACGAAAAATCAAAAATATTGCATGTGGCTTCTTTTCGGTATTTTTTGTTAGTTAATTTAAATGGGATCAAAGAAATATACTCAAGGTATATTTTAATGCAATCGAAGAATGAGGCTCCCAGAATATAAGTAAGTATGATATTAAATTAGCAAATGAGAACTCGTTTTATTTTTCCATTTTTTGAATTATTTTATTATTTTTTAGTCGGTTTTAGTTGAAATGAAATTTTTGTTCACTTTTCTTTTTTTAATTTAAGTGATTTTTTTCTATTATATATTTAATTTAATCTATTAAAAAGTAAATTATTATTGTAAGTATAGACTAATTAATAATATATTAATTTTTGTTTAATGAAGCATTAAAATTAGTAGTATTGTATTGTATATTTGTAATTAAATCCATTAATCAATTGATCAATTATTTAGATAAATTTATAAAGTTATAGATGATGGAAATTGATTAAGGTTAAATATATAGTCTATATATGGAAACCCAGTTACATCAAATTAAATGAATGGGAGTAAATTTCAAGAATTGAGGCAAATTACAAATGAATATTAAATAATTTTTTGTTTCCAGACTCAACTCTTTACATTGAACAGTGAGTACAAAGACAGACCTTTTACATAAATTTAACTCACTCAATTCTGACATGACTTAATTGATAATTATTAATATACATCCATATAAAGATACTATACTTCATTTAACATAGATTTTTCGTTTGTTTTAAATTAATTATTATATTTTGAAATTTTCATTTTTCTTTTGTTTTCAGAATTTGGCCAATTAGCTTTGTTTTTAAGCAACTTAAATTGGAACTCTGAAGCTCACTTGATAAGATAAACAAAAGGAAATTATATAATACATAATACACTTCCAAACATGTAACATTGTTTGTTATTCTGCTTTTTGTTATAAGTCACACATGTCAATCTGCCTTAACTTAATTGGCTGCCTAGCTAGCAAATGATAAGAATAATTATGGTAACAAACACTTAATATAGTACTTAAGATGTACGACAAACATACTTCAGCTATATATGTAATATGTAACTAGAATCAAGGAAACTTAACATCAACAAAAATAATAATTATAATAAAAAAAAAATTATACATACACATTTTTATAATATTAATTTAAATTGTTATTATTAATTTTAATTATACCTACTAATTAAATAAACAAATTATATATCAATCAAACAAATAAACTCGAAAGCAAATGCCATCACACAAAATAACAAAACTTTCTTTCTTTCTTTCTCTTCATATATGTATATCTCTGATCTGTCATCTTACTAAGTTGCCTAAAGCTAAAGTTAATTTTTAGCTAAAATGTGTTTTTTTTTTTTTTTGTATGTGTTTAGTTGAATTTGTTAGATCAATAATTATTTTTCATTTATCTTTTTAAAATAACAATTTATGAATTAGTTATTAATTAATTTTTTTTAGTTTGTAATTGTTGTTTCATTCAATCATTCATTCGTTCGTTCATTTATCAATATCATCATTATTATCATCATCATTTATTATTATTTTTTAACACTAATTTTGTTTCTAAACTACTACAACTACACACTAGGAGTTATTCTCACAGTCATCGGGTTTGTGCTTCATGCCAAAATTACTCAATAGATCGGCACAATTATTGACCATCATCAGATAGTCACCATTATCTAGATTCGTCTGTTCCGTTGAAGTATAAGCGTGATTATTCGTTTGCGTATTATTAGTTTTATCATTTTGTCTGCAAATAAAATAATTTAAATCAATTAAAATCTATGCAACTTGTATACTAAGTATATGTATTTCTAAAGATCATCAAGCAAATCCAAGTCTTTAGTCATATTTACAATATTATTCTGATTATCTAAAGAAAATTCACGATACTATTGTATATTTTTGTACTTTTGAATAAATCCGATTAGTGATTCGGCGAAAAATTCACAAAATGCTTCTATTAAACTAGAATGATGACTTTTTGTCACCACTTCCTGGGGAAGCAAGAGTACCTATAGATGTTACAGCAGATTATAAATTGTGGAAGAAAAAGGCAAAGCACAACTACATATAGTCGCATTGCGCGATCAGAACTACGTCGCTATGATTATCGATGTGGTCGTGTCGACAAATTGTTTTTCACATATAAATATTATGAGCTTCAGAAGGTGAAAAATGCAATCTCCATCTGTCTTTGTAAAAAATCGGGATCTCGGAATACAACCGCTGCCAATTTCATGGATGAACATTTCGTCAATGAGTTAGTGCAGCACGATGAGGGATTCCATATTCTTAAAGGCTTACGCTCATCACCGGCGCATTGGGAAGCTGAAAAGAAAAAGGTATTGGCAATGATACGCCAGTTTGGATTACCCACCTTTTTTATAACATTGTCGGCCGCAGAAACAAAGTAGAAGGAACTACTGGTTATTTTAGCACAAAGGGTATGGCAAAGAAATTTGAGTGATGAAGAAGTTGCTAATCTTCGAAGTGAAGAAAAAGCATATTTAATAAGGAATGATCCAGTCTCTTGCTCTTGCTACTTCGATCATAGATTCCGTCAACTGCTAAAAGTAGTTAAAAATGGACTTTTTGGTGCAAATGCCGTTACTCATTATTACTGGAGAATTGAATTCCAGTGTGAAGTGTCACTTCATCGATATTTTTTCATTAGTTGAAGATGTCAAAGGGTTTCTGTCAGATCGGTTTACTTAAGTTAAGTTTACACCATTGATAGATCTACCATTGTTGGTAGATTTTTAGTCTGTAAATCGATTTGCAGTATACACCAATGATGTGAACGGCAAATTTTATCTACTAACGTTGGTAGACAAATCATTGGCAGGGCATTTGCACAGTGACATCTGCAAACGAAATTGGAATGTGTACACCAATAGTGTAAACAGCAATTTTTTAATATTAGAAAACATTTGCATGTGTTGGCAAGAAGTTTGTCATTTGTCGCTGTGCTTGTTTTGTGACATCGCCATATAGGAAACGTTTGTATATGTTCTTGCAATAGGCTTTATTAACTTGGGAGTATTTTTAAGCCAGAATCGGAAGAAAACGCAATTATATTTGAAATATTAAATAATTTATAAATAAGGAATATTTCAAAACGTAAATTGGTTTGTGTTTTAGGGGGTTTTCGTAGCTATATCTTTCCACTCAGATGAAGTCGAAGGAACCTAGAAAAACCATAGAGAATCTATGACCAAATACAACAACAGATTCAAAATTTATCAACGTATCAACTTCATAAATATCATCGACAACTTCAGGAATTATATTCGAAATAGTAGAAGTGCTGACACGGAACAGATATTGAAGGGAATGGAAACTATCACAAGTTGCAAGATAGCGCAGTGTGATTGCAACTCGTTCTCCAGAATAAATGATTTTACGAAATACAGTGTCTTGCTTTCGAATGGTGGACGTTACGAGATGGATTAAATAATCAAACTGCGCACCATTCATTCTCAAAAAATGTCGATATAAATTCGGCTAATCATTTCCCAACTCGAGAAGCAACTAAGCCATTTCTTGCTACACTCGCTACGAGATTTTTTCTCATCATCTTCGTCACTACTACTGTCCAATACTTTTATCCATGATTAAATTTTACTTTCTGATTTTCCTTAATAAATCTCACAAAGAAGAGGTTTCTAAATATTTACTCGCAGCACTTGAAAACAAAAATACAATAAATCAAACATCAACAATTCTGCAAATGAGCCTACCAATATGCAACATGAATAGACGGCAAATGGTGTGAACAGCAAATTTTCGATCTACCAACGTTGGTACATATGTAAATCGTTTGCAGGGTATTTATCAGCAAATGAAATTGGTAGATAAGCTACCAACAATGCAAACGGCAAATATTGTTTGTCTATCGTTTTGCAGAGAATTTTCTGAACTTAAAAGGTCTGCAAACGTTGGTAGATCTACCAATGGTGTAAACTTAGCTTAAGATGAATTGGGAGTACAAATAAGTTGCCACCGTTTTTAATCAAAAATTGAGCATTTGTTGTGAAAGAATTATGTTTAATGGAATGTATTCATTTGCATCATACAGATTTCACGTGATAAAACTGTCTAGTCTATTAAGGCGACGCAAGTTGTAGCAGCAATCTCTGATGAATATGGTAGAACATCCCATTGAAGCGGCTCCAAAGTTTCTTTGACGACTTTTACAACATGTGGCCGAGCGTTCTTGTGTTGAAAGAACACTTTGTCATGTCGGTTGGCATATTAGGTGAGTTTGTTGGCAATTATATCAATTGTTGTTGGTAATGCACCCCAGTTATGAGTTCGTTAGGCTGGATTAACTTATAGTAGATCACTCAGAGCACTTTTCGTCACTCGTCACGATTAGATAAAAAAATTCATTCTGATTGTGGCTTTGAAGCAGTTTTTCACAAGTAAAAAATGTGCTGGCTTAAGTTCATACACATGACCATAAGACTGTTTAACATTGCTTGTGGAGTCACTCCCAAGGTTTCAGCATGCTGCACTTGCGTTTATCAAGAACTAATAACATCTCCACCTCAGCGTCTTCAAACTTTAATGGCCTTCCTTCGAGTTATTTGTCAATGGTATCTAAATGACCACTTTTAAAACGCTGGAACTCACACGTTTGTTTATTGATGGAGCATGTTCCTCAAGATGTCCAGACGTTTTAGATCTGAATATTTCATCCATAACTGTCAAACAGCAGAAACTTATTTGTACTTCCAATACTAATTCAACTTCAACTAGCTGCTATAAATTGATTGAAAGATCATGATCAAATTTTGGCGTAACATTACTAAAATCAAAGATTTGCAGATATGTACTTATTAAAACTGTGTTACATGACTGATAATTTCATGTCTTAAAGAAAGAAGACATCTATTGAAGAATTATGGTTACTCTAGGATTTCTTGTGCATAAAGCTTTGTATGAAATATACATTTTGTTAGAAGAATAAAGTGTAGGGAATAATAAACCCTTGAAGAGAATAGTCATCGTTCACACATACTTTTTTATCTCGTCGAACAACAACTATTATAACTGAACTAACGAAGCGACGATGCCTTTTTAAGATGAAAAAAATCTTCATCTAGATTTTCAAACATAATAATTATTATAATAATTGGAACTTCTTTCAAACCTATTATGAGTTATGCTGCCCAACATGTTTCGTGACATAATCACAGCATTTTCCAATTCTTTCAATAGCAGGGAGTTCTTAAGATTCGCGTGCAATTGCATTGCGGTTTGTGTTGTCGTATACAATTTATTGATGACATTGTGCACTTGAGCCTCAGCTGTGAATAAAAGATATTAATTATTCATACTATATATGTATGTCGGTAGTAAATCGTTAACTTACGATCAGCGCTATCAACATCAAGCGATTCTAAAGGTCCACGATGTTTTGTCACATTCGGACTATTGAGCATTTTGCTTTTGTGATCGAAGGCCAAATTACGTGGTCGTGGTGGTACAATTGGTTTAACATTTGCTGAGCCACCTTGTGTCTCTTCAGAGCTAGAGTCATCCTGCAGAGAAGTGGCTGCAAATAAACAAAAATGTAAAATTTCAGATGAAATCATATTCTAAGAATCTTTACCATTGTTAAAGTTTGGTCCTTTACGTCTATTGTTGTTGTTGTTGATTGATTTTCCGCCATATTGACGATTGGCAGCTGTAGATACCATAAAAGAATTTAGTAAAATTATAAGGATTTCTAAACATATGCTTACCTGTGGGACCATTTGTACGTATCTGACCATTGCTTGCAGTGCGACTACGATTATTGTCCTCTAATTCGGAATCGCTCTGTAAAAAAACGAAGTATTTTTAAATTAATGTACAAGGTTAATGGTATATGATATGCTTACGCCTTGATTAAGCACATTCATTGAGGTACTCGATGCACCCAAGCCGCTGGAAAGGCCTTTGCCCTGTAAACTGTTGCGTTTACTGGCAGATCGTGTGGCGGAGCTGTTGCGATGTGGCACTGTGGGTTTCTGTAGTTGATTGCCATTAGATTTGAGACCTGGAATAAAAGAAATCAACCATCATCTTCATATCTATTTTTATTTAAAGTTGACTTACTTTTGCCCATGTTACCCATGTGTAGATCACTGAGTGAGCAGGCACGTCTTATGGAAGATTCTTCAATTGGCATTGGCAGCAAATTCTTGGGATTACCTGCAGCAAAAAATGGGTATATAATTAAGAATCGTTTGGATAGTAATTTTGCTTAGTGCTAGTGACACAAATGAGGTGTAAAATATTGAAAAAGGGAAATAAAAAACACATATAAGTATATGACATGTGTAGACAAATTAAAAGAAAGGTGCTCGGCACTGGAGGAGTGTCAACCAAAGTGGATGATGATGTAGGTGTACGTGTGTGTTTAACTGTTCAACTCAGAAATTCCAATAAAAAATAAACAACAAATGAATGCACAACATCTAAGGCATCAAACCTTCAAGTTCCGTTGCTTTTTCATCCGCGCAATCATTACGTATTTTATCACTATCATGCTCAGCAGACCCAGTATGGTATTGGTCGGCCTCATCATCGGCTTTTACTTCCTTGGCCAGTTCAACATCTTGTGCGGCCAATTTGTGTGTATAGGTAAAGTCGGTGCTCTCTAGGACATCAGGCAGACTGCAGTTGCGTTTCATATGTCGCGCATAGGCGCACAAATCCCCATCAGCACCATCGGCCAAGATGCGCTGCTGTTCATGCTCAATGTCACGCTCGATACCTTTTGCTAACATATCAAAATTCATTGTGAGACTCTTAACATAACCTTTTTCCTTTGAACTGCATTCAAATGGACGCAGTCGGGTCTCTGTCGCCAAGCGTATCTGTTCCATCTTGCGCTCTTCCATCGAAATTAATTTCTCAATAACATCGATCTTCTTGGCAATGTCTTTGCATTGATTGCTCGTCGAGCTTTCATCATCTCTTGGATTTTGTGTTTTCTCTACGTTGACCAAGTTTTTTTTATGTTTTGCATCGCGTTTAGCATCGCGTATGCGTTCCTGATGTATTCCATCGACGACAGCTTGCATTTCCGGTTTTGTATACAGCTTCATGTTATCCATAGTCATGTTGTCCTGTTCATTGCCGTTCTCTGAGAAATACATCTCAAAAGTCTTTTCGCCATAGTCAGTGGGAAGGCTTTGGCCAGTTTGAGTATCATTGCGATTTATATCGTTTAACGGACATGTGGTTGTGGTAGAATAAACAGATTTACTGCCACTGCAAGATACCGAACGTTTTGCGCTGGGGGTGTACTTGATCTGTGAGACAGTATTGAAGCGGACCGAGATTTTTGGGCGGTCACGTTGGCGCATACTTGTTGCGCGTCGGTTACTTTCGTTTACATCGAACTTAGAGACCTTCTTGAGACAGCTTTGTGCTGCCAAGGCACCACTGCTCTTTGAAGGACGCATTCCGGCCTGTTTCTTTAAATGTTTTTCAGCCTCTTTCTCACGTTCAAATTTCTGCAGATTTCGTTCGAACTTCCTCACCACGCAAGCAGTACGTGATGTAGTCCTTACACCAATATCGAAAGAGCAGGATTTCTTTATTGAATCGTGACACTTGATTGTCGGACCGTTGTTCGATGATTCCACACTGGAAGTCAATGTTGAGACTAAATTTTGTGGCTTGGCTGGTATAGGTGGCTTTGCTTTGACCGTTTTCCTTGTGAAGAGTCTATTCTCATAGACCAATCGATCCGCGGACTGCATTGGGTTCGTGTTGCGTTGCTGACGCTGCAATGCGAAATCCTGGCTGATGCTCTTGCTTACACCAGAACTGTATTGTTGATTCTTTGAGCTCAATGTGGGAATGTCTTCCCGTTTGTTGGTTTTTCTTCCTCCAATACTTGCGTTGGCCGCTATTCTAGGATATGTCTTTGAGCTTGGCAATGGTTTCATGGGTGTAATCGGGTCACGTTTTTGAAAGTTGTCTAAATTGTAACTAGAAACATCAAAGCTATCATAGGCCAGTGGCGAAGAGGTCTGTTGCACATTCCGATGTTGCATGTAGTAATCAAAACTACCGTATGCATTGGGACTAGAACCATATGATTTTGTCACCAGTTGCGTTGCGACCGGTCCATGTATAATAAAGTTACGTATACCTGCATGTCGCTGCATTTGCATCTGTTCCAGCGGAGCGCTTTTGCAATCGCTTTCATCGGACAATATGCTCTCCATGCTGTTACAGTAGCTGCCATCGTCGATTAAGTCATCTGACAGAAGAGACTCTTGGCTCTTGCCATCAGGATTTTGTGACGTTAAGAAGAAACTAGCACTCGAGTGCCGTTGAGTCTCCAGAAAACGTGCCTCCTCCTTGCGTTGAGTTTCAGCAAATTTCTCGGGATTAAGTATATCCGAAAGTGACACTTTGCGCTCGCATTGATAGTACTCACGATAAACATAATACTGTTGTGAAACTCCTTGACGTGGTGGTGTTCCTGTTGGTGTAAATTCACGACTAGAATCACGCGAACCAGTTTGCAAATAACGTGGTTGCGCAAGATTTGCTGGCACTGAATAAGATCCCGGAATTTTATTGTGCCGTACCCCTGTACAAGGATCGTAAACATCCACTCCAATGTCACCTAGATCACCATATTTTCGTGTAATCTCATCAATCATCTTTTCAGTGTCAGCATGTATCATATCGAGTATTGTGCGTGCATCATCTGCATAGACAGAATGACGCTTGGGTTCTGTTATGATGATACTCTTATTGTCCGCCGACCATTCGACTTCTTCATGTACTGGTGATACCGGACATGACTTGTAGTGCTTTAGTATGCTTGGCGTGCGTCTCATGTTTCCTGCTGGATTGCGCTTCACACGTGATGCGCTCTCTTGCTTCCCTGCCGAGTTGCGCTGAGTAGGCAAAGTGGCACTGTTAAAGTTTTTGTTAGGTCCACCGCCACTCGACAATGTGCCAGAAGATGCTGATGAAGGCGTCACAAAAGGTACACCTGGAGGTGGATGTATCTGATGTACACCAACATGATGCGGATACGGTGGATAGTGTTGTTTTACTTGACGCATTGTTTGAAAGTTTTGCTGAAGTTTGGCTTTCGATGCAGCACAGTTAAAGAACTGCTGCGACGGCTGCTGATACTGATGATGATGATGAGGATGCTGATATTGGCGTTGAGATTGTTGTTGCTGATTCTGCTGTGTAGCATTTATTGGTGGTATTTTTTGTTCCTGTGGTGGATGTTGTTGTTGTTGTGACTGGCATTGTTGTTGGAAACTAGAATACTGTGGATTTTCATTGGAAGCAACTTTTGGGTTAATAAGCAATACAACAAGCAAGATCAAGAATATATTCAAATAGGATTTTTTACGTTACGTCCGCGCAGCAGCATGTTCATGTTTTTAAGGGAAATAATTATGTTGGATTACATGAGAGATAAAAAAAATTTACGGGATAAAAAGACAGAGAGAGAGAGAAAGACGGATAAAGAGACAATAAGATGTTATTCATTGTCTAGCAATGCTAACATTGTATTTAAGATACATACGAGTATATATGCATGTGTACACTCATGGATAAAGTAATAAGTGCATGTTCATGTCATGACTTTAATGTATGAATCACTATACAACCCATCAAAACTTAAAAATAGTGAATTTGGCTAAGTCTGTTTAATAAATTCCTAAATTTCGTCACCTGACAAAAGTCTGATATGCCAAGTTCATTGTCCACACTAATATAATCCCAAACGTAAGGAAGAAACCATTTAAAAAGCTACTTCAGATTAGCGCCCCCTCTTTTACTCACTTGTTTTTGTTAATTTTCTATTGCACGCAATTTGGGAATTTTTGTTTTGTTTTTACAATTCTTACTGATCAATATCAACATAAAGCTCGATAGATGAACCGTTGTTTTTTGTTTCTTTTTGTCTTGTTTTCTACGAAAAAGATTGCATTTATTTTGCATCATCAGATTAGCGCCCCTAAAGAGAATTTCAGTTATCTCGCCCAATTTGGCAATCATGGTCACCAAATTATTTGTAAAGCTTAAACTATCAAATTTCTATAAATCAACGCTAAATATGAGAAGAGGAACAGTTATATCTTTGGAAGAAAAATTAGAGATTGAAGCATACTTCGAGTCTGGGTTTTCACTGCATAAAATGGCTGAAAAAACGCGCAGACACAGAAAAACGATTGGCAATTTTCTTCGAAATAAGGAAAATTTAAGGGTGCTTATAATCGAATGGTTTCCCAAGCAGACAGGAGAGCATTACATTCGCACGACTCGAAAATCAAGGCAAACACTGGTGTTAAAGCGAGCTGATCAACGGTACACAGAGTAATTAGGAGAGCTGTACACCGACATTTTATTTTGTAAACTTTTGCTTAAAAATGTATTAAAATGGTATCTTGAATGTTACAGTAGCTATTGCTGTTTTATTTTAAAGAGAATTGATAAGAGTCCAATGAGTAAAAATTGTAAGCCTATAGTTCAAGTGGTTAAGATCATATTGAACATGAAAGCGATCATCTGATGATACACAGTGTATAAATGTAAATGGATCGAATTGTTATATTCATCTACCTCCTTTCGGAAGTACAATACTTGCTTAACCCAACGATACTTGATTTAAAACTTCAGTAAACCAATAAACATTTTTTAAAAATTAGCTCAGAAAATATGTAAAATTTTGAGAAACTATGCTTCTGAAAATGTTCTCAACCATCACTATAAATACTGAAATGTGAAAAGCCTCTCAATTTAATATAAAAAACACAATGTTATGCACTTATTAGTTTGTCCATGAGTGTATGAGTGCCTTTAGTTAGGAGGATATAATGTTTACCTGTTTTAGCATAACGACTTGCAGCTACCGCTGAGCGTGAACCATCTAAATTGGCTGCCAGACTCAGATCAGAGATACTGTGACTGCCACGTAATGGACGATGGCCAACCTGATAATCAAAAATTGAATTTAAATTAAAATTGTAAAAATAAAAATTAAAAGATTTTGTTAGTAGACCGACCACTTATCAACGATGAATTAAAAAGTTAAGCGCATTTTTAGTTTCATTTTGCTATTTTTAGATTTCTATATACGTGTATAAGTATATGTTTAAAGAATTCTCTTCTAATGATGAGCAGCATTTGAGTTATTTTTAGTTTTGAAATAGCTAAATGGAAGAAGTACGAGTAACGTATTCATAGTTAGTCATGTTTCCAGTGAGATAAGCTATTGAGAAATTGTTCAGTCATCAAGCATCGGTGGTTCAGTGGTAGAATGCTCGCCTGCCACGCGGGCGGCCCGGGTTCGATTCCCGGCCGATGCAATCAAATATTTTTTTTTTTTATTATTATTATTTTTGTTATTATTATTTTGTATTATGAGAAATTATTTTTTATCAATTTAAATGGCTTAAGTACAATGAAGAATGTTGATCAAAAAGAATGGAGAGCAAGTAAAGCGATGTGGTAGAAGCTATCAGTCTTAGTCATTTGTTTTTTTTAGCTTCTCCATTGAATATAGTCAAACATTGGTAGGCAGACAGGCAGGCATGTAGGTAGGTGGCAATGATTGGTTGGTTATAGTTTTTCGATTTTGATACTAATCAATAATTCTGGGCTCACCTCAGGTATAGCATTTAACTTTTTAATTCCATTTTTTTGTGTACCCTTTATGGGTTAAAGAACAGAACAACGGAATAAAACCAAAAATATAAAATAAAATATATAAAAATTGTAAAGAATAAATAAAATCATAGAAAACATGGAATAAATCAACCCGGAAACCGGTTTCTTCAAGACAGTTATAACACTTACACTTTCCAACTGTTGTTTGACTTTGTTAATAACCTGCAGTAATTCCTCTTTTTTTGTATTCGTATATGATTTGGTGATGGTGGGTGGAGTGGCTCCAGATTTACCATTTTCCGTATTATGTTTGGCACTGATACTGCGGCGATCTGAATTTAAATGATATATTAAATATGAGACTACAAGGAAGTATAAATGTGTAAGGACTTACTGCTACTACCACGCTCTAACATCATGCCAGGTCCATCGGGTAGCGCAGCTTGCAAAAAGCTATTTGTGTTTTGGGGTAGGTTCTCAGAGCTGCCACCAAGAGTTGAGGCTAACGAACGGTCGGCATTCTCCGCACTTGGTGTAGACCCTTCATCTTCAGTGTCTGATGTGCCTGTGCCGGTACCTGTGCTGGCTGTGTGTGTGCTGCCGTTGCCAGTTGTCAGAGACAGTCCAGGCTTGTCAAATTTCTGACGACGCACAGACTTTCGGAGTTCATCCTCGTTCATGGCTGTGACTTTAAAATCGCTGCAAATATTCAATAGAAGCTTTTAATATATAATTTCTGTAAAGCTTCTTTCATAATCGAAACTTACGTTGGTGTACTTGGTGAGATATTATTATAGAACATGCCGTGATCGGAACTTGTGCGTTCACCATCAGAGATATCTTCTACATCACCGTCATGTTCATTCGATAGGGTATCGAATCGCAAGCCTGGTTTTCTTTTGTCTGGCATGAGACGCGCTGTTGTACTGGCATTACCATTATTCACTGAAACAGCAGCTTGAACGGTGCCTGTATTATTGCTACCAATGAATTTTAGCTCACGTCGTGTTTCCATGCCCGAATCTATCGATGAATCTTCACTCAAATAGGTTTGATTGTACATAATATCTTTAGAGGAAGCGCTATTGTAGTCCGATGTTTGCGTGTTTGCTGCACTAATGCCACCCACTGAGGAAACTGTGCCCAACGGACTCTCGGAATTTGAACGCAAGTCATCGGGATCCAAATGGCTACTACGCTGTGCCCAACGGCCACGTGCTCGCGGCATTGCACCGATTGTCTGACTAGGTGACGAACTCAGATTTGTCAAAGAAGAAGCCGCATGCATAGATGGTACATTTGACCCTGGTATGGAGACAGGCCCACTATCCGATTCACCAGCCGAAGCTGCTGCAGCTTTGCGTTTAGCCCACTGTGGCAATTGACCAACGTCGGAGAGTTTATAGCCCGGTGTAAGTGGCACATCATCGATAAAATTGCTCGGCGAAACAACATACTTCATGGACGTGTTTCCCAAATGATCTATTTCATTTGTAGGCGATTCTACGACAATGCCTTCTGGCGGTGATATGGCGGAGGCTGGCCTCTGTAAGGGCGCATGTCCTGAACGTAAGCGTTGCTGTGATAAACGTGCTTGCATAGTAACAATCATATCGTGCGGCACTTGCCAAATGAATATGCAACCATCGCCACTTGCCGAAATCAAGTGCCGACAATCGTTAGTGAATTTAAGACCCGTTACCAGTTCACTGTGGCCATACATGCGCGCCATGCATTCACTAGAGTAATAATCATAAACGGCCAGTGTTTTGTCTGTGCACGAGGTGGCAATGTAAATGCCACTCGGGTCTAGACTAAGCTTAATGAGGCTTCCTTCGTCGGAGTGTGATCCCTTAAAAGTCTTTGTTTGCTTGGCATTTTGTGTGCCATAGACGCGTATATTACGGTCCTGGCACGCGGTGAGTATGTGTTTGGAATTCGAGTCCACTTCCATGTCGTACAGAGTTGTTTTTCCAGAAGTATTAGTGCCGCGCAAAAAGATGTTACCCTATATGTGTAAAGAAAATAAAATTAAGGTTCTTGAGTTTACAAGGGCATTCATTTCATTTAACTTACCTGAAACGTTCTAAACATAATCGATTTATCCGCTCCACATGAAATCATCTGAAAGCTTAAACCGGAGCCGACAAACTTAATCGACGTAATTGACGACGAATGATCGTCTAAGGTCTGCAGCAACAAATAATTTTGAGCCACATCGAATACATGTATCAGTCGATCTCTACTGGCACTAGCGAGCAGTTTGCGATCTATTTTCTCATTTGAATATTCGAGACATAGCACTTCAGATTCGTGAGCCTCTATTGTCATAATTAACTTCGCATTCGTCAGATTGTAAACACGTATGTTGCCACAACGATCACCACTTGCTAAATGCTGCAATTCCGGACTAATTTTAATGCAGCGCACACCATTGCGGCCATCATAATTGGAGTTATTGGTCTTATCACCCAAAGCCTCCTGATCTTTGATGAAATGCAACTCTTCATCACTGTATAACACACGCATCAGTTCTTTGGAGTAGATATTTTTGCGATAAATTTCATTATTGGCACAACCATCGAGACCCCAGACTCGTATTGTGTCGTCCGAGGAGCACGTGACAAAGCAATCTTCCGGCAAAGTATGCGAGACATCACGCTCCATATTATATGGCACTGTTTCCACGCCCCAAATGCACGTGGAATGGTAGAGGAAGGAATGCGATTTGCCCACACGTTTAATGTCACGAAGATCCCATATGTACAACGAGTGATCGTTGTACACGCAACTAACTTTTGACCGCTGCTCGTCAAAGACCATTGCAATGCAGTCCGGATATTTGGCATTTGGCGGCACAGACATTATGTGATTGATATGTATGCCCTGTGCTACATCTACGCCCAGGTAATGTGTGCGCGGCAACGTTGTGACATACTCCAGAGTCGCCGCATTGAAAATGCGTATAATGGACTCCGCACAACCGACAAGTATGAACCTCTCATTGATACACAAGCAATTTGCATTTGTTGTGCGACATTGTACCCACTTGTCGAGCAAGCGGCGTGAACTGAACTCCACTAGATGGCCTTGCCGCGTGATAGCATAGGTGCTTTCCGCTGTTATGCCTTTGCCACAAGCCACCGCACAGAAATCATTATCACGCAAATCACCCAAAATGGCGCTGCGACCCATTAATGGTATGGGATCTTTGTACTAAAAAAGGGCGTAGGAGAACAATAAATTAATCGATGTTCGCTTAAATTGGTCATATGATGGATTTATGTACTTACCTTACGACCTCCCTCCAAGTACCAATATTTGACATGGCGATTGCCCACTGTAACAAAGTAGCTACCATCTTCGGCAAAGCTGACCGCAGACACCTTGGAGCTGATTTTATTCGAGGCCATTTTTAGATTGGCACGCCAGTCAAACACGTTCACAATCATGTCGTGCTGTGAGCCGACCGATACCAGGTACTTGCCAGTGGGCGAAAAGGCCTGCCGACACATTAGAAAAGAAAATGTAGATTTAATTGTTAACTTGTCACACACATATGCATGAACGTATTTAGAGGCATACTTACCACACATGTGACTGCATATTTGTGATCGACAAACTCCGCCACCACATTTCCGCCAGTGCAGTGTTCCAGATTGCCATTTGGTGCTTCCAGTTCCCACACCTTGATCGCGGGATTTATACCACACTCACCGGTCGCAACGAAGCGTCCACATCGCGAGAATGCCACTGATGTGAATGCTTTACGGGATGTGTTGACCAGATAAGCTTGGGTCTGGCGTTTGGCATTGAAGAGAATCACAGTGCAGCTGTAACGAAGAAAAGTGACATATCAAAAAAGTTGAATAAATTCAGTTTAAATGGGTTTTTAAAACTTTGTGAGCAGGAAAACCCTACAAAGGATGGATGTCCTTGACAATAAAGCAAGCTTATAAAACTGTCAACTACCCAGTTGGCATACAATTCGTCAACTACACAAATGTCTTAAATAAGAAACTAAGCAGTCACGGGCACAGACACGACATGGAGAAGGAAACAAAAAAACTAATAGCAGCAGCTTTTAAACCCAACAAAAGGATGCAGTAGTATGTAACAGCAGCAGGATGCAAGCAGTCAATTTCATCATCCGCGGCCATAGGCATCAACTCACTCAAAGTGAATGCCATAAAAAATCGGGCTTGCCACTCATCTCACTCGGCAATGGTCACATTTTAAATGCAAAAGGCTAACACACTCAAGTGTTCCATTGCCTTGCCTTGTGCTTTGCTCGTTTGTTGCGACTCGACTGTTACAGATTGAGTTAAAGCTTAAATGCGGGAGGCGAACAGAAGAGCAAGTGACAAACATGAGCATAAGGCCAACACAAGGACACAAGGCATTCCATTATGCTCTGCATGTGCCATCGTCTGCTCATTCATTGTTACCATCATTTTGTTAAGTTGCCCCATTGCCCCCATGGGGTATGCTGCGCCATACGCTATGTTTTCTCTCTTTTTTAATTTTTGAAAACAGCTTTACGAGGTTTAGTTGCTGGCCTCATACTTTCCAGTCCCCTAACAAGTCCTGTACTGCTTTAACCTTCCGCCCTACTCAGCTCATTATTTTCAAACATTTGCACAATTTAACTGGTGCTAGTGAGAATTTATCTACGCTTCCATGCACTTGTTTACTATTTCTTTTTTATTTACAAAACAAGAGATTGCTGCACGTACTCGTACTACACAAGGATATGTTGCATGTAGAACTATGCAACTTGATCCTGAGGGCAAAGAATGCATTGCTTCTCTTCTATTTTAATGAGTTAATATTTAATGCAAAACATTTTTAATTTTTATAATATGTGTAAATGTTAAGGTTAATTATTTTGTCAAAGAATCCCAACTCTTGACATGACAGACTGACTGAGATTGTTCTTTGAGGCAAGTATAATTAATAATGATAGACCTATTTTCATTATTTTATAACATTTATTAATGCTCAAGAGCATGGAAATGGGCTAATATGCTAATTAAAGCATGTGCGGGTTAACACTGCGAATACGCGCAACAATATACATAAAATACTGAAATCAGGAAGCTATTATAACAGAATCTACATGAACATCTTAGCTAACATATGCGGATAATATTGTGCTCCTTTCAATCAAAAAATTTAATTTACTAATTGCTTCGTATAAGTCTTGCAAAACCTCGAGAATGGCTCCACAAATTTCAATAATTTGTCTTTTTGTTTTGTTCGACTCAATAGTGAGGTGGTTTAAAAAGGAATATTCGGAAAAATCAAAAAGGAACAGCCGAAAAATCGAAAAAATGGAATTAACCAGGTGTGCGAGTGAGATGGAAGAACATGACAAACATTACTATGCAAAAAAATGAAAATAAAAACCAAGCAACATGCATTTAAAAATCGATATTAGAAAGGTGTGCGCGTGAGATGGCAAAATATGACAAACATGTCCATAAATAGACTTTGGTCATGTATTAAGCGGTAGTCATGTGCAGGACAACCAGGACAACCTGCATTTACTCAATTATAGTCACAAAATAAGAAGCCGAGGAAGAAATTGAAAATAATATGGGTAGATATAGCAAAAAGTGGCCACAAGCGAATTTTACCGAATAAAGAGGAATTTCTAAAACATTTGACGGGAAAAGATTATACAAATGATACAGCTAACCAATCAGTATCCAATAAATGTTTGGGAACGATAGGTAGAGCAACGGGTGTCTATTGGGTGTTTGCAAAAGTTAAGTCGGTTTTGTTTGTATAGATGGCTTTAGTCAAAATTTTAATTTTTTTTTATCGATAAGAAATTGGTCGATATTCGATAACATTTGTAAAAGTGACAGCTGATTAACCATGGAAAGTAAATGTTAACATTTACGGCATATTTTGCTTTTTTACTTCCGAAAAGGAAAGAATGCAATCCAATCTGAATGATGAAAACCGCCGTTATTCAACATAAGAGATTGCAGAAAGGCTTAACGAATCACGTACAACAGTCCAAAGACAACTTAAAAAACTTGGATACGTATACAAGCTCGATATTTGGGTTCCGCATGAGTTCAAAGAAATTCACTTCATTAAGCGGATCAATGTTTGCGATTCATTGCTCAAACGAAACGAAAATGATCCATTTTTAAAGGGAATCATAACGGGTGAGTAAAAATTGGTTGTGTACAATAACGTGAACTGAGGATAGTCATGCTGTCCGTTTGGTGGTATCAGGCAGGTATCGTTCATTAGAGCTGATTCCAGGGATGTGTAATATCGTCAGATATCCGAATTGGACAGAAAAATCTAAAATTAGCAAAAATTAGGACTACCCAATAGACCGCATGGTTGGTTGGTTGGTTTCCGTGGCTGGCTCACATAAACCACTATGAGCCACAATTAGCACTAGAGTGCCGTTTTGATACCACTTCCACGCCGAACGCAATCAGTATTACTAAATCCAACCTGTCGAATTTAGGTATTTGAGTAAATCACCCGGACATGTGACTGCACAGTCCGAGAGATTGTCGATGAAATATTTGCCCAGAAACTTATTTCTAGTCTTTGCCAAGGCTGGGCATTGACATAGAAAGTGGGTGAGTGACTCCTCTTCCTCTTCGTTTTCGCAGCTCCTACAATGGCTTCTAAACGGAATACCCAGTCCGCGTGCATCCCTACACACCAGTGACCGGTAAAAACCGCTGTGAGCCTTGCGGTATCCGTGCGTCTTCTGTTAATGAGTCTAAAAGACCTATTTTCGTTGTAACAGGGCCAGGTAGCACGTCTGTTAGCCAGCTGGCGGAAAAACAGGAAGTCGACCGCATACACTCGGCAAAAATTATCGGAGCTGAATTGGAAAGTGATGGCACATCCACCGTGTAGCCCCGACCTTGCACCATGAGATCCAAAACTTTTTTGAAATATTCGATGCTGATGAGGCTGTTAAAAACCACTTGACACAGTTTTTTGCCCATAAGGATCAAAAGTTCTACGAGGACGGAATAATGAAACTTCCCGAAAGATGAACAAAATAAATTTTGAATTTAATGGAAAAAAACCAACATGGCTTTTGCACACACCCAATAGTATAAAATAAAAAGAATCAGACGTAAAATAGAGTTTTGCCGGGAGTAAAACAACATCGACAGGAGGAACTTGTGAGGACGTAGGCTATCGCATAAGCAAAGCTCATATCGAATTCGTATAATTGAACAACATCTGGTCCTCCAACACCCAGAGTAAAGATTGCTATTAGATGAAAAGACCTCAATTATTATCTTTGGCCCAATTCTCCAGCCAGAGTTAAATGAAATACCTCTATACTGGCAGATATAAAAAAATGTGGAAAATTAGGAGAACACTTAAGTAAAGAAAAGTGAAGCATATAAATCGCATTTCCGATATCTTTAATTATAAATATGTGTATATAAATAATAATGATAATGCCAAAAAGATAACTATTTCTGATGGTAGATGACAGACAGTCGATTCACCTCGCCATGTCAATCAAATATCAACCAGGTTTGAAACCAGTACATAATTTTTGGTGCTCTCAGTCAATTTGTTTATGCAACAAATTTTCATAATTCCATCCATCATCAACCTACAAGCTATGAAAAAGTAAATAAAAGTGCCAACAATTCACTAACAAGGCTTAAAAAAAAGAAAAAAATATACATCATGAGATGTGGATTGATATTGTGAATCAAAAGCGTAGCAATGTCAGTTGGCATTTGTTGTCGGTGGTAGTTTGGTTGCAATTTAATCAAAATGATGCAGCAGCTAAGACCTGTCAGTTCCATGCCACCATAATATATTGTAGATTGTTACCATTGATGTTGTTAACTCGTACTAAAGTAAGCACCTTGTTGCAATTGCATTACATTATACTTAGTTACAAATTTGTGTAGTATAAATTTGTTGCTGTTGCTCATTCAGATGATGATGATGATAGTTGAAGTAACAAAATTATTCGCATGTGCCGGAAGTTGACACAGAAAGACTTGCCATTTCCGTATTCAGAGTTCAGTACGCAAATTCAGGAAATTTGTCGTGAAAGTTCATGCAACAAATGAAAACACTCATAGATATGTAAATTTAAAACTTGTGTGTTGCTTAAATGTTAAGCTTCTATAAGTAGAGGGCGACCTTTGATAACCTTTAATTATGTACAAGTATATGTATAATGATTGGATAACTGAGTAATTAATTGAAATTTGATAAAAATAAGAATATTTCAGAGATTTAAGATTGAAAAGTGATATTTCTTTAGACTGCAATTCATTTTCTTATACCATTTACACTAGAGGGAATGAATATTTTCACTTTGTGGTGACATTTGCGACAGACAAAACCCATAAAGTAAAATTTTTCTTTTTGTGAAAGCAAGTTCTTTAGCTCAACTGAGATGGTAAAGGTTACATACGTTCGGTGACATGAAATCAAAGTTCTGTCTTGTTTTTTTCTTTGGGTATAAAGTGATGGAAAAGTTTGAGACAAAAGCCTTCGAACATTGTAGGACGCGTAAAATTGGTTTTCATTGTCATTGTGGTTTTCAATTACTTGCACTTAAGAATTTTCTACCAAAGTAATGAAAAATTAAAATTACTTTTTTAGTTGAGTAAGGGTTTACCACAATAGACTTCAGTCAGTTTAGTTGCTTATGCTTCTGAGCGATAGCAAAAGTTCCATTAAAAGAAGTAAATGGATCTCAATATTCCTATAATATTGTTGTATATTTTTAATAATAATAACTATAAATTCAATTGGAATTAAACTTACCCAGCTGGATATGCCAATAGGCCACTGACGGGTGAGACATCTAACGCAGCACTGCTGCAAACTGTAAGGCCGAGTACTTTTTTGAGTTTTATCTGTAAAGATACAATAAATACAAAGTCAGTACAATATTTGACATGAAATCAATACGAATTACATCATTTATTGTTGATAAATCAAAATTTCATGCGCATAACAAAACGTGTTAAATGCCATGTAAAACACAAAGTTAGCACTAAGAAATAAACTAATAAATATTAGATATTACATTTACTTAGGTTTTATGAAAGTCTATTTATTTATTATTTATCTTTATTATATAATAAGTTATAAAAATATCTCATCTATAGTAGAAACATTTATATATATGTACGTATTCATATAAGCGATGTTCAAATGAATGGAAGCGACAAAAATAAAAAATTTGCATATCCAATAAGTAGAATTGAAAAGCAAAAACAAAATTACATAATTACGCAATGTAAATGACACAAAAAAACAGCAAAATAGAAAAAATCAATAGCAAATCTGTGCTTATAACAATAACATGTAAAATAAACAACACAACAAGTTGTTAACACGAATTGTCAATAAACAAATAAAAATACCATAAAGAGAGAAAAACAAGAACGCTTTAGGTGGGCCTGATTATCAGATACCCTGTACCACCATTTGAAGTATTATATAAAGTACATAAACCGATATCTCCAAAACTGTGAAAACAATGAATGGCTATTCTTATACATATTTGTGCAGTTGACTATTTTCCAATCAGTCCTAAAAGTTTATCTACTGCCGGAAACAACAGCGGTTATTTTAGATATTTTTTTCTTTATTTTCCATCAATAAGAGAGTAGGACAATCATTGAATTGCTTTATTTTACCTTAGTGTTTATAGAATAATATGCATATGTATATACAATACATTTTTACATGATGGTTTAAAACATTTTAAAGGAGAAAGAGAAAGAATGGTGGCTTATGAAAAGACTGACATTCGGTTTATTACCCTGCGTCCCTGAATGAAAGGTCTAACAGGTGATATTGCTTTAGTCTTCTATTAACTGTTGTCGAGTAGGTTTATTGCCAGATTGTTTGGATGATCCGTAAGTCTGTTGATGTACCGCGGACTAAATCGATTGACTTCCTCTGATATCCATGGATATTTGCGTTCTTCATAAATTTCCTGATTGCTAGTTAACAGATGAGTACCAGTTGCTATTTTCAAGACTTTGTTTTGGAACCCCTGATTGGTTTTAATGCCCGACATTTGAATACAGTAGGTTCAAATCGGTAGTAGTATGGCCAGCCAGGATGGCTAAAATGGTTTGTCTTATCAATAATATGAATATATACTTCGTTCGATCTTATTATTAAGTACATTTAAAAAAACTTATAATATATGTACATACTGCAGATTTGTACGAGTTATGTGTTATATGTTCATATGAATGCATAATAAATCAATATTTATATTTTAGATTTTACAAAATGTGGGCGAAAAACTTACAAAGAATAAATTCTTCTATGTTACTGAACAACGTGTACCCTTTACTATCTTCCGGTGTGAACTTTTGAAATAGGAAAGATTTAAGCAATGAATCATTGAAAACCCATTTACATTGTGGTAAATCATATTTATGCATTTCTTTAAAGCTTCAATTGTGTAATAAGACTTTTATGTAAATATGTGCATCTCTTTCAGATTCTATAAATTATTAAGTTTAAAATTGCATAAGAACATATCACTTAATATTTACCTAAACAAATGATTGGGTAAATAAATAAAAGTACATATTGTAGTAAAACTATTCTACAGATACTTTTGGATGATGATGATGATTTCACAAATGATTAAACTTGTTTTTGAAAACTAAAGGCCTGCGATAAAAATGCTTTTTAAATGATTATATTATATGAAATCATATAGAATCTGTAGATTAGATATTTCAAATATGTCTTTTGTTTTGCTGTATCACATAATAATCATTATTCACGTTTGAAAAGTGAAAAATAGATCAAAAACGATGTATTCACAGACAATTATAAAGGTAAACCAGAAAAAACGTTATCTTTGGCAGTGCCAAAGTTGTAATACTCGTCACGCTACTGTGAATGAGCAAAAAGAAATATTATAATATTGAATGAAATATGAATTACGTTGAGGGTAGGTTACGTTGAGTATTCATATTGCATTTCAATACACTAATAGTCAGTCATATGTAGATGGAGCTAACCAGATGTGGTAACACTTCTTGTGGCCAATTGCTCTTTGACCGCACATGATCATACACCGAAATCCCATGATCATGCATACATGATCCTCCTATGATTGAACATACGACATTATTGATTTGACTTATGTTTGGGGGAGAGTCAGTATTTACACTGCATTTTAACAATGAGACCGGGAGCTATATGGGAGATACCCCTTCTAGTGCAGCGTTTGGTAGAAAGAAAACTTCTAGATATCTAGCTCAAAAACTGAAGGACAAGTTTGCATACATACAGACGGACATGGCTAAATCAACTGATCAAAATGTCTCCGTCTGTGTGTTACAAACTTCTTGATAAACTTATTGTTATATTCTGCACGCAGTGAATAATGTTATAAGTATACTAAGAATACAAAAATGCAGATACATATATTTTTTAATGAATTTCAAACTAGGTCTTCCAGAATTTTATCCCATATTTAGGCACCTTTTTTCAATTCAACGCCCTAGAATACCAACGCACTGGTGCATCCATAATTTTATTTTTTTTTAATGATATCTCCAACAACATTTGCATTCATACAACCCCATATCATTTGATTAACGCCGCCAAATTCATTCAAGTTCTTTTAGCGCAACTCAAATTTCCCTTTAGCTAAAGGTACTTCTCCTATGAAATGTATGCATGCTCAAACAAGTTTTTTAACAAAATAAGACAAAGACTTAGGAAATAATTCAAAAAAAAAAAGTCTAATAATATTATGTATTACAATATATTTCTCCACTGTTTTACCTTGATCTTGGCTACATAGTTATAAGTAAGTATGTGATGTTTATTTAATTTATATAAACGTAATTAGGGGCGTAAATTAATTACGCTAAAAAGTACAAACTGGTTACTTATGGAAGTACATACATATGTACATATGTATGATACTTCGTGATTTGTACCTTCGACCGACTTTGAGTATTATTATTATTATTTTTTTTTTGTTGCCCCCCACGACAGCTGTCCATATACAATAGTATAAAGTGAGATAAATTATTGGCTACTCGTAGTAGTAATAATTGCTGTTGGCGGCGTAATTAACAAAGCAAGACTTACAGATGATTAGTCCAATACAATGTCGATTAAACACTGTGTATATTATTCAATAAGATACTTAAATTTCAAAGACAACACAATTATTGTATAATAGATTTTTAACAACAAAAAATGTTTTATTATATTGTATTTTCAATTTAAAAAATAAAGCAAAGCAGTTGAAAACATTCAAAGTCAAGCAATCAACATCAAGTAGCAAGTGAATGAAATCATCTGCACAGTAAATAATTTCATTTAAAAGCTGAGATCATCTTGGGTACACTGCAATTAATATTTGTTTATAAGTATATACTACATACTACAATATTTAATAAATTATAAATTTCAATAACAACAACATTACGTGTATATAAAATACATCACCAAAGCATTCTCAGCAACTAAGTATTACAATATTATTGCTTATTTGGCCACCACCAACGCATTCAGAAATATCTATCTACATTTTTCTAATGCCAATTCTATGTACGAATACTATGTATAATAAATTTAACTTCTCTCGAGTTTTGGTTGTGATTTTATATTGTTGTGTCTCGCATTTGAAAAGATCTTCGTATAACCGGTTTTTCAGCAAACGTAGTACACAACAAATTGTCAAATACTTATTTCGATTTTAAATTTATTAAAAATGCTAACAATAGTAAACAACATTTAGTTATGATTTAGATAATTCAATATCTTTTTAGTAAATAATATACAATTTATACATAGGAGAGAGATATTGTAGATAATATTCAATATTTAAAGTTATATACTTGCAACCGCATGTTCATTATGAAATCATTTAATGGAAAAATCTGTTCATTCATGATGATCAATTCTACTTTTCTGTTACTGTTGTTGTTTTGATTTTGTTTTCATTTTGGCGGCAAATTTAAATTTATTTCAAATTTTATTTTGCTCATGGCTTTGATTGTCAAGCGCACCAGTACAAATTTATATAGCAAAGTTACAAAAATTCACCCAAGGCATTTGTTTCTGTTCTCTTCTCTTTTCTACATTTGGTTATTTTATTAGAGTAGTGGGTTTTTCTCTATACAAATTACCCAAATTAATAATTGTTTTTAAATTATTGGTGTTTGTAGTCTTTTTGATGTTTTAGCAATGAAACGGAAGTTATACTCGGTCGCTTCAAATGTTTGAAATGGAAATAATTATTGTCAAAAACCTACAATTGTTTGCAATTCTATGTATGAATAAAATTGAACAAAAATTCCGAAAAAAATAGATTTAATATGAAGCTGTTTCTCGTACACATCTGAGAGATCATGGCCGAATTTGTTATGAAGGTAGATTTATAGTGTACAAAAAAAAAAAAGGTATGAAATACCCTGGATTCCGTGCAGCATTAAAAAATCAACGGAAAGGTATACCATATCCTTAAGGCAATTGAAAACAAAACATAAAGCTCCGCAGTCTTTTGACAAAATGTGTTACACAAAGCAAAGCTGGTACTCCCAACACTGCAATTATGTAGCAGTAAAAGATGCCAAATCCACCATTCGTAACATTACAGCTGGTGTTCCACAAGGCAACGTACTAGGACCAGTCCTGTACACCTTGTACACTACCGATATGCCAACTCCTGCTAGCGATAACTCCCTACTTGCTATATATGCGGATGATACCACCATAATATGCAACAACAGCTCCATTTATTGCGGCTACGGCTGAAGTTCAGAAATATCTCTATCACTTTTCACATTGGACAAAACGGTGGAATATTGGCATTAACTGGGGTAAATCTGTCCGTTGCTGTTTCACACTTAGCCGAGGTGTTTGTCCTACAGTTACGTTTAACAATACTGCCATCCCGCATTCCGCAAGTTGATCGTGTTAAATATCTAGGAATGATTCTCGACAAGCTAAAAATATAAGCGGAATTACTGCAACCTAAAAGCCAACTAAGCATGAGTAACAAATTGTTTTGGACGAAATTCATGTAAACAGCAGTCACTACAATGATAGGCTGAATTGTCACTCAAACCCACTTGCAGCGGTGCTTATGCACAAAGAGTTCTCAAGGAGACTCACACATCATCTCCCTTGTGGTTTTGCGACCAGATCTACTTAGCACCCACTCAATTTAGTTCGAGTTTGGAGACAAATAGTTTAATCATAAGCATATACAACTAACGCAACAGGGTAAATTGGCTATACGCCAATCATGTCCTGTTAAAATGTTTGACCAAAATGTACCAAATTAGTTTTAGAAATGTACATATGTACATGAAGTATAAATTATCAAATTTTATTTATTTATTATATCAAATACTAGTTACTGTCCGTGACTTCGAATAAGTGAGTTTCCACGCGTGAATACATACTTGATTTGTTTTTTAATACATAGTTAATTGTGAAAAGTTTTACATATTTCTCTGGGAACAGATCAATATTTTTTAAAACGAATCAAAAGATGAGAAATAAAAATAAAATATGTCATAACCATTCATTTATTGTTGGTCTGGCAATAAAGAACCTTGTTTTTCATCGCATTTTGGACTACATGTAAATGTAATGGTCAAATCTGGACGAACATGCATGTGTCGTGGTCTACCGATGTTTCTTATTTTAAGTAGGACGTTCGCTTTCGATCTTAGCATACATGTCCAAAACAGCGCCATCTATCGGGTCCAAAACTATCTTATCTTTCAAGCTGGAGCCAGCCATACACAAACACAACATTTTATTGAGTTTAATTGGGTAGTTTCGGAGATTAGAAATATGTGATTGACATTAATAAATCATGCAGTCACATTGCTAAAATACAGTAAATTCCTATACGGAAACAGCATTATTCGAAAGTATTTAAAGATAAGCAGAAATAAACGCCCATCATATGATAAGTGAATTAAAAGCATAATAAATTAAAACATTTTAATACACATGAGAATAAGGGGCGTATGAATAATAATATTATATTTAGAATGTATGATTTATATTTACATTTATTGATCACATTTTATAAATAAGTTTAAGCTTAATGTTTTTATAACACAATAAGAAAAATCTTATATCTTGAATGTATTTCCTTTTAAAAAAAATATCTCATTTATTTATTGTAATTAAGAAGGAATGTGGAACGAAAACTTGTTGGTGGCAATCAAAGAAAGAATGGTTGAATTAGCAAATCACTAGCATTATGCATTGATGATAACGGCAATGATGACGAAGATGCTGCGGTCAAAGAGAAACTTAGGCAACGTTAAAGAAGTTCAATGCACGAATGTTTTATGAGTGTGCGTGAATTTATCTTTTACATCTTCATGTGTGTCTGTCTGAAGACGCTGCGTTGCGTATCGAACTTAACAATCATCATCAACTTTTAAACGAAATGCATTAAATTATGTGTATGCAAGTTAGATACCCGCAACAAACTGTATATTTTATTAGCTTGATTAAATGATAATTAACTACTTAATTCGTCCGTGCATATTCAAAGTTGCTTTTCCCGCTTTTAAAAACCATAAAATTATATTTAAAAATTTTAAAAGAAATATTTTTATTGGAATTCAGATAATTGAATGAGTAGTATGGTGTATACCATATTGTAAGTGTGGGATTCATTCAAATAAACTATTCGGATTTTACGTTTTAAGCCTCCAACACCTACACCTAATGTATTTTTTCTCTCAAATACAGATTCGGAAAAATCTAAGCAATGTCAAATGTCATTTAAATTTTAGTAAGTGTATGTGTGTGTGTGTTGCCAAAGTGTCTGCTTTCTGGTTACCACATGAAATGAGTGAGTTTCATTTGTTTTTCCACTGCCGGCAAATGAGAAAATTTTACACACACACACATCAATTTAAAATATTTCCAACATTTCTGTTTTCAAAGCCAGGTAATGACGACGACAGGTGTCAACATCAGTTGTTTGTTCTTCTATTCTCCATTTGAATATCTCATACACTAATACTTATGTATACTCGTATTGTAACAGATGCTCGATGAGATGAGAACGGGGCAAATAGATAGATAGATGGATGGCTTTGCTTATGACTTAAGTTGCGCTCGTATCGAGGTCGTTCGTTTGACACTTATTTATGCTAATATTACAGGTTTTTCGTTTTTTTTTTTTTTGTTATTTGTTTTTCTGTCTGCTTTAGTAAACAAATATCGTAGCACAAAAAGCTGGCCGCTTTTGACTCGTCTTTTTGTAAACTCCACACAAGTGTGTAATGTTTTATCATTTTAGTCAGATGTTTGTAACGCATAGAACTGTCGTAAAATGATTATTCAAAATCATGTTCTATGTGAATATACAATATGTTATACGAGTAATGTTTGACAAAATAGGCGGGATACTTATCTTAACGCTTAAATTTAGTAATCAATTTAAATTAGTAATATTTAAAGAAATTCATTAGGAGTTTTCATTTTACATGTTTAAAATACTTCAATAAATGATTCCATACAGCTATTTCACTTCTGTTAGTAAGCACTGCAACTTGGGTTTTTTTTTAATACACATTTCCAATTGAAATCTTCTGACCCTAGTATTACCTAATAAGTTCATTTATTTTGGCTTAAACTTTTACACAAACAGATGAGACAGACATTTCACAAAATGTATATACAAAAAGTTAATTTCAAAATAAATTAAAGACAAAACGCTAACCTTCAATGAACACATTAACTTAACCAAGAAAAGAGTTAGCACTTTGATAGGCACTTTTTACTCCTTCATTAACAGATATTCATGCCTTAGCATAGAAAACAATTTGCTCCTATTTAGATCCATTTTCCAAGCAGTTAGTTTTAAGGGGCTCTCGTTTTGGGAGCCACCTCAACAACCTTCAAGTCGCCCAAAATAAAATATTAAAAACGGTTTTTAATCAACCCTATTGACTTGCAACACAAGCAAATTTCGAATTAGTAACAGACTGCTCAACTATTCTTATATTTTAGAAATAAGTGTAATCAATCAAACTTTTCGCATATAAATAATAAAGAACAAACACATTAGTCTTAAGTCCTAGATATAAGTAATAATTGGTAATAATTCTTTGGGTTTTTGTATATTTTTTCTCCCATTAAAAACTACTAAGTATTCAATTTCTAGACTATTTAAATCCTTATTAATATCTAAGTGACATTAGCAAGCAGCCTAATTTCTGTATTATTTAATATTTAATCAGACCTATACAGGCTGGTGTTCCCCTCTTCTTTTCACAATCTTTACAGCAGATATACCGCAACCTACTTTCAATTCCACCATCTTAGCCACTTACGCGGATGACACTGCGGTTCCTACATGACCTACAGTCATACTTGTATCGTTTGGAAGCCTGGTTCACAAGATGGAATATCAAGGTGAACTCAGGTAAGTCACAACTGTGTTCTTTCACCCTCATAAGAAGTGATATACATCCGGTAACTTTTGGTGGCCTGGCGATACCACAGTCTTCAGTTGTAAAATACATGGGCTTTTACCTCGATAAACGTCTAACTTGGAAATATCATACTACCACTACTGCTCGTTCCTGTTCCTACAAAATAAATAAATTTAACTGGCTTCCACAGCAGCCGATACAATGACAGACTTCTGTCCCACCCAAATACACTCGCAGAGTCACTCACCAGGACGGTGATTCAAAGGCGGTTAAAAAAGATTCACCCGAACGACTAAGCTAACAAATTACACTTTTCCATAAATTGAACTTATATCAATCTCGGTAATTGTCAATAGTTTTTTTTACCAATATTTTATAGCTTAAGCGGTTCAATGTTCTTAATAAATACAAAAAAAAAAATCACAAGCATGTACATAATAAATAAATAAAAAGTAAATTAAAAACAATTTGAATCATTACAGTTTCAATAAGAATAGTGTAACTTTCATTAAGGAGTATTAAAAATTTCATATACAAACTACAGTATTTGGGACTAGGACTAACGTTTGGATATATTTATTTTGTGTTAAAGTTGAAATGATTTTCTAATAATTTTTCTTACATTTTTATTGTTTTTTCTTATGTATTGGTCAAAATTGATCAATTTTGGTATATAGTTGCTCATATTATGTCATCGACCCCTACCTATTTTCTTCTATTGAATTGCTATAAACAAATCAACTGGTAAAAACCCTTAGAACGATAGTTAAATTATGAAACAGGCCTCGTAAATTATATTAAGTAATAATTAATATTTTATGCTTGTGCCGGAAATAACAACTTGAACTAGAAAACAATAACTATTCAACACAAACTTAATCAATGCATGATTTTCATATAAAATAAATAAAATAAACATTATTTATTTATAATTTATCCAATAAACTAACCAACTAAGCTAAGCTTCTTCAAAATTTAGTATACCTAAAACAAATTGAGTGTGTATATTTATTTATATTGATTTTTGATAAAAACATAAAATTTGCATAACAAAAACGAGCTTAGACTAAATGTGATACACTCAGGATTGGTTTTTGGAGAGAATAGAATTCCAAGTATTCGATTAGCATAACAAATTAATAATATAAATAAATAAATAAATACAAACACAAATCAAGAGAAGCGATACGATGAAGTCATACTTTGTTTATAAAAAATATAAATGTATAATTTGAGGTAATTAAATACATTTTGAGTATATAACAATTTTTTATTTTTTAATTCTACAAATATTTGTATACATCTTTTTCAATTCCATCAGTTTCATATACATAATTATTGAAACACATGAGTGTATTGAATTGTATTCAATTAAATTGTGTAGATGAGATTTTAAATTTACTAAATATAATTTATTTATATTTTCTATGAACAAAAATTGCTAACAGAACGTCAAACAAAAGAATGATTTTTGTTTATAAATTTCTTCTCTTCAATGACTCGTTTTGCATGCACAAACTATCTGACTTCAATATATCTTAGTTGTATTAGTTTGTTGTTGATATTTGTTGGTACCAAGACGAAAAAGTAACAAAAAAAAAAAAATTAAATAAAAGAAACAAAATATAAATATACCATATAGTTAAATACTTATGTATGTATGCGCACGTTTGAAGTGAAAACAGAAAAAGAAGATTGAGTATCTTGTATCTACAAAAAAGTTACGTGAGTGAATTGTTAATTGTGAAAATACAATGGAAAGGAAAGATGCTAAAAATGGCGAATTAGAATGTAACTGCGTAAAGAGAATGTTGACAAAATTTAATAATAATGTTATTAATAAAAAATTATAAACTTTGTTTAGGTTTGGCTTTAATTTTATATAAAAAGTTACTTTTGAAAAAAGTTTTACAATTCAATTAGAAGATTTTATACCCTTCACAATAGTCTGCAATTTGCCCAGTACAATATATGGTGTATATAATCAGCTTGACAAATACAATCGAATGGACCTAATCCGCTCGTTGTTATGTTCTTTGCTGCTACTATTACCCCGTTTCTAAGACACCCGAAACGGTTTGCACTGATATCAGCCTGACTCAGATCGCATGCATAAATTGATTTTCAGTTCGTTCTGGAATCGCACATTTCAAACCTGTCATTATTTTCGGGAACCGTATTTATGTGTCTTATAAATGCATAGCTTATTGCAAACGTATTGAAAATCAGCCGTTCGCAAAATGTTTTTTGTGCAGTGTTGCCATATATCTTATTAATAAAAATCAGGATAAAGATTGAACATTTCTCTTGTACAATGTGATTTTAAAAAAAACCTTATTTTGAGAGGTGAGCTACATCATATTTAATGCATATAGCAACTTCAACAAACACATATTCGTTTTCAACAAGAGCACAAGCCGTCGCACGCATAAAAAACTAAACAAACACTGTTCTCAGTGAGGCTGATATCAGATCAAACCGTTTCGGATGTCTTATAAACGGGTTATATGTTAAATCTTCAGTTCATCTATTACAGGTATCACGAAATCCCTCGGAAAGAGAATAGGGAAATTGCGTTGGCTAATAAAGTTCTCTTTTACAAAGAAATAATTGCTCCTGCTTGCGATATGGCTTGCAGGTGTACGGCATCGGCATAGCAGCGAAATCGAACATCTCGAAGGTCAGAGTACTGCAGGGCAATACATTGCGTATGATCTCTGGTGCCTCGTAGTTCATGCGAACGGTGGACCTTGAGAACGTCGTAGGGGTTCTTAAGATTGGCAATGTAATTAATCGTCAGACCAAGAAGTATATGGATCAGTTGAAGAATCATCCAAACAAATTAGGTCGCATCCTATCGACCTTTCTATTAGATCTTTTTAATCATACCCCTAAATTGTTCTGTCCCACATTCTAATTTAAGTTGTCACCGTTTACTGGAAGAAGTAGTTTGTAGTAGTATGTGCCTACATAAACTTTCAGTAATCAATAAAGCGAACTAAGTCTGTGTGTAAAAACCAAATTCCTAAACTAACACATCATTTGTTATTCATTTGCGTTACAAACACTACGCGAAAGTCATAATATCTTAATGTAATACACAACTCTCGTGTATGTTTGCAAATTCAGGCCAATGAAATCCGGATATGATTTGTCAAAAGTGTAAATTTATATTCAACGAACAACTGTTTTAAGAAATTAAAAAAAAAAATTCTTTTCTCTTACAGCGTGTTCACACACAAAAGATTCTTAATTAAAAAGAAACCACAAAAGAATATCTAAGAAACATTCAACTTCAAAATAAGTATGTATGAATCATGTTAAATCAATGGATCCGTTCTGTTATTTGCGTCATTGTGGGCAGGTAGATAGAAAGAAAGATTACTATATCTTTAGAAACCAGTAAAAAAAACAGTACCACTTTCAAACTTGCAACATCATCTACTATACAATGATAGTATCTTTCACTTTGCCACATGCTAATTAAAACATGATGATCATTATCATTTTCATCATCATTTCATTGAAGTGAATTATAAATGAAATAGTTTTTGATTTGGTTTACCTCATATGCTGCTACATCCTCCTTGCCATGTATGGCAACTGGTGAGGAATTTCGTGGGGCAAACATTTTCATTTAAGGAAAAGTTAAACATGCCACGATAATGTACTATAAGATTTTAATATTTCGAAGATTTTGTCGTTGTCGTAGTCGTAGTTATTGCAATAACTTTTATTATATTGTAAATGGCACTAGCACTGGTACTGGTTGGCTTTCGATACGCCAACAATAATCTTAATAAATTTTATATTGATTTCGTTACACTACAAATATGCCAAAAGGCGTTCTTGGTTTTATATAATACTGTGATATGTGTGAACACACACACGTGTGTTTGCCTATGTATTTTCGTCGCTGTATCTATCGTTTATAATGACTAGACTCCTTTATCTTTTTTTATTTTAGTTGATTTTAATATTTTATATATCTTTATTCGAAGTTCTCGACTGTGGAAGGCAGACAGGCAGCAAGTCAAGGTCGTCAGTGAGTCAGTCACTGTTTTGTTTGATTTTTCTTAAATTCACAAATTTTTATTATAATTTTTTTTATTTTTTTTTTTTTATTAAACTTCAGTAGAAAGTTACGTCTAATTTAGAAAATATTTAAAGCATTTAACACTTTTTTCTGTTTCGTATCTTTTTATTATCGTTATGACTTATTCTTTCAATTTATTTGCACGTTTTTTGCATATTTATTTACTTATTTATTTTCATATTTATTCAGCAATCAACAATCGGAGAAAATATTAAAAATAAATTATTTACACTTCAAAAACCGTCATCGGATTCGTTGTCGCCTCGTTAACGCAGTGTATATCTCATACACACATTACACGTATTAGTTGTATCTAGATACAAATGCGTTGATTCGTTTTAATTTGTTTTTTTCTTTTCGTTTGGTTTGTATACGCGGCTCAATTGAAACTGATTCTGTTTTTTTGATTTCAACACTTGGCAAGTTGACTGCTTCATTCATTTATTCAATCGTTTTCATCCAACTCAGTTGCTCAATTTACGCTCGCTCAAACATTAACACAGCCAGCCAACAGTCTCAGTTACTCACTTAAGCAACAAAACACTCTCAATTCATTTAAGTAAGACAACCACAACAAAAGTATCTTAACTAATAACAAACAACATACAATACTATCTAGTGGCCACAATTTTGTCTTTTGTTCTCTTTCAAAGTGACCAAATGATTGAGCCAGGCCAACAACAGCAACATGAAGTTATGAGATGCGCTCATTGAGTTTTTGAGCAAAAATGTTTGGTGGCTTTAACGTAAACATAAAAAAGCTGAAAATATGAAAGAGAGACTTAAAGGTGAGCGGTGTTTGTTTCTTTCTAGACTCTTGTCTTTAAGACAAGTGAGAGAAACAATACTCTCATAAACATATTTTACATGTGGCATTCTTTTGTTATGAGTTTTAAATGTTTATTTTTTGCGGGCGTGGATTTGAGTCAATCACTTAGACTCAAGTTTCGAATGATTTAATATGTTTGAGTAAGCGCAATTGATTGCCTCTATTGAGTTGGTGTCATGACTTGACCATTGAACAAATCAAAACTCAATCTTAACAAATCTTTTTCCATAATGCCAAGTTACAGGATAAATGTCAATCTAAATGGCCAACATGCATTTTTCTCAACTCACAAGACCCATAAATACGAATTCGATTTGTTATAATTCATCAATTGTTGAAGCTTTTGCGCCTACATTGAATATATTTTATACCAGAATTAAATAAGAGAAAACGCTTACTTTTGGTCTGACAACAAATTCCACACACTTTATTAAGTTTGTATATATATAAATATGATGGGGCAATATGTCTGAAGCTATAAGAATTGGGAAGCATAAGTTTACCATATTGTTTTCAATTTTTTTTTACCATCCCCAGAGAATCTATTAGGACCCAAAAGATTCGATTTTAGAGGATTAACTATTTATTGAATAACAGGGTAAAGGAAAAGTAGATTATGTGCAAAATTGTAACTACTTATCTCCAAAACTGAGGAGAATACTCTGTACTAGAGTTACAACAAATGATCTAGACCATGAGAATTTCATTTTCAACATTAATTTCTAGGGGAGGATAGCTCCCATAGAATCTAATTTCTAAAGAGGTAGCGAACGAGGCTGACTATCTGGAGTTTTTTATCTATAGCAAAGAGCGGTACATATACTTCCATATAAAGGTTACACGTGGTTTTGTATTTCGGCGATGTGTTGCTCTCTTTGTTAAATTTTGTGTGCAAAATAAAATTAAGTGCTCTGCAGTACTGTGGCACTTGCCGAGTCTATTTTGAGAAAAACAAAATATATTTACAATTGGTACAAGCTCGTCACAGAAGGCTTAGGAGAAGTTAATGATGATGTCCGACTTAGACTTCAACAACCGATGAAAACGTTGAAGCAGTGAAGAAAATTGTTATAGGGAATCGTTGAATCACTAATAGAGAAGTTGCTGATGATGACGGCAAATTGGTTGCCTCATGCCATGGATTTTTTTCGGATTTTTATGGACATGAAACGTGTAGCAGCGAAAACCATCGCAAAAGCATTGCTAAGGAGCTGTGAAACGACGATCTCGATTTACCCAAAATTGTCACAGCTGGTGACGAAACATGGATCCATGGTTATGATGTAGAAAAACAATTTAATACAGGTTCTGTCATTCATTTTCTGTCAATAGCAATAAGTGGACAAGCACACCAAAACACGTCCAATCAAAACAGCTGTCAAAAGTTAACCAAGCATTAAAAATGGCCGACCTTGTCAGCATAAGTGAGGGAGGGACATGAGTACCAACATAACACCACAAAAAAATCGATAATACGAATATACGTAGCCCGCGTAAATTAAAAATTCGCGATACTTTTTGAACAGACCTCGTCTCTCTGTCTGAAGTTATGTAAAATTAATTTTCTTTTCATTTTCTCGTGAAATAATTAAGCAGCGCCTAAAAGTATACTACAAAAAAATTAAGCAAAATGAGAAACAATCGGGTATATGCTAGAAACAGCTTTCGTCTCAATATTGAGGCGGTTTCAAAGCCTAAAAATGTGCAATTAAAATTTTCATAATTTTAGTTTACAAGCATTTATTTACTCAATAACTAAAGTATCAAGGGTCACAAGTCACAGAAATCGAAAAAAAAAAATTGAAATTGAGGCGAAAGCGATTTCGTCACTGACGGACGGATGGGCGGAGAAGGGTCCCGTTAGCACCCATTGGGTACGGAACTCTAAAAAATACTGACTATTAACTTTGGTTTTATTTACTAATATATAAATTTTAGTTTTTATGGCATTTTAGATGGGTACTAGGTATTTTAGTAATCGGTCATTTTTGGTTCTATGCAATTGTTTGTACAAATTTCAGCTCGAAACATAATAGATTAGTCTGCATAAGAACGGACTGTCCTATCAGGCACAATCGATTTAGCTTGTCACTTCTGTTTATACTTTAGATTCACAATACTTAGTGTGAATGATTTAAAAAGCTGTCATAATTTTAACAAGCAAATATGTAATGAGAATCAAATGATATAAACTGTGAAAAATTTTCCTATTATTCAAATTGTGGGCGTATTATTCTATTAATTCCAAATTACTTAATTAATAATATGGATATCAATAGAAAAATGTAAACAAGCTACAATACATAAATCTAGACAAATCAACAATCCCATAAAGTTAAATAAGCTGAGACAAAGAAAACAAAACGTTGTTAACAGAACCAACAACTGGTTGTAATTACCAAATAAAGCAGACATTTGTTATTAGAAATTTATGTAGAAAATATGTAAAATAAAGTGCTAATATTACCTATGTGTATATCAAAATGGCTCCGATTATGGGATACCCTATATATAAATAAACAACAGTTTCAAAACATTTGAAAAGAATAATGAGTTAATGTTTTACGTGAAGCCATTTGTGATGCACCCTGATCGGAATGCGTATTTATGATGTTAGGACAATCAAACTATGTATATATGGTAAATAAAACACTTAATTTAAAATAGATATCTCTTTTGTATAAAGAAATATCCAAATTTAAATTATGTATTATCTGTTAAGGTTAGAAAATAAAATTATACACAAAATTTCTATTCTGGATTAAAAATTAATAAGCTATGATACAACACTCGTATAGTTCGCAAGTTTAGACTTAAAAATAATAATAACTTTCAGTTTCCATATTCATCAAGATATTTAAGAGATTCATTGAAGTGAGCCTCAGTGAAGCTTCAATTGAAAAGATTAGTAAACAAATATACCACATGAACTAAATGCAATTACCAGACATATAAAATAATATAACAAAAGCACATACTATGAAAAAAGTTAGTGGCTTAAAATCAATTTGCATATCACAATTCATGTTGAGATGATGGAGAAGATAGGAAAAATAATGAAAATATTGTTCACTTGACAATCAAAGCAAATTCATTGTTTGCATTTCATTGTGACAAACAGAAACAACAACATGCGACAATGATGAACGACAATAAAAAAAAAAAAAAAACAGAAATAAAAACAGAAAATAAAAATTGAAATGAACGTCAAAGTCACTTTGAAGTGGGGCGGACAGTTAGGAGTGAGTTTGCCTGGTCGTTTGTTGTTATTGTTGTTGATGCCGATGCATTTCTTTATCTATATGCAGCAGCAACTATTTATGGGGGAAAGTTGCTGACAACAATGTCAAGCATAGGCAAACTAAGACAGTCGACTTAGGCATTCAGACAGACTCACAGATAGAGGAGAGACAGATTTCTGGTGTAGTGACGTCTGTTGTTCATTCGCTGTTAGAGTCTGACTGATGCCGAGCGATAACTCTAGATAGATACCTACCATTACTTGTTTATATGTACATATACACGAGATACCATGGTGTATCTACCATAGAGCTTAAGGCGGGCTCCTAACAAGTTGCTTCTGTTATGCATATTTAAATAAGCGTCTCTTGTGAAGAGATGACGGTGCGGATGATGGTCGGTCAGTTGCTTTCGAGAAATGGATTCGTTTCTTGTTTTGAGTAAGTACTTGGTATAGTCTTTACCTTGACTCTTGAGTTTTGCCGTGCAAATTTTTATTTTAACAAAAGGCTAAATATAGAAATGATAAACCAAGAATGAACTTGCAAATAAATTCTTTATTTTTAAATGTTTAGGTGTCTTGCTGATAGTTCTAAACCCTTTTGGCGTCATGTCATTGAAATAATTATTGTACATATAATTAAATCGCATTTGAGGCATCGTTGTCATTGACATAATTGTCGTTGTCTTTTACATTTTATTTAAATTTTTTTTAAAAATATTTATTCCTCTGTTGCTTGCCACACAAAACATCCTAAAGGTATATACAATATGTACATAGCTAAGTCAATCCCATAGCCACCAATCTTAAATTACTTAAAATCAATGATGACTTCCATTTCGTGACTTGGTCAAATTATCAATTATCAAATCAGTCAGTTAATCGCAGTGAAGCAAATTTGTTTATCAATTCGTTGAATTGACTGAATTTTATCTTATTTTATTTTTTAACTAAAATAATTTAAATTCCTAACAACAAAACAAACGATAAATCTTTAAAGAAACAAGTTCGTGACCAAGCATGAGGTAAGATTTTAAAAAAGCAATACAACAACCAACTTAGAAATTATTTATAGAAATGCACAATGAACTAAGAGCAGATCAATCTGACAAACCCAACCCAAACATATCAATATGTGATGCAAATTGTGATGAAATTATAATAAAGCCCCTTGTAGACGGTTGTGCAGTCGCAGACTCAGACTATTATCGATTCGAAATCCGCACCGATAAAAGAGAAATGGACAGATGGCGTAGCTTATTTGTTAATCCATTTCGATGACATATCTATAAATATTAATAAGTAAAAAAGTATTAAATTTAAATTGAATGCTATGTATCATGATTTTATTTCATATATTATATGTTCATATACTGGCTGAAGCTGGGCTACCCAGCATCATGGAAAGGAAGCAACTACTCAGCATTTAATCCCGAATGGCACTATAGATATGCCTCTACCATCAGGCGCTGTGCTATATATTGTAAGCAACTAGAATTGCCTCCATCAAAGTTCTCGAACATAACTATCCTCTTGCCAACATGGGCTCGAAGTCAGCCAAATGTCATCACCTACCTTCACAGTTCAGCTAAGAACACAACCACCAGCTTCGAATATGTGTCACGTTTCCTATGTGAAAAAGAGAAACTGGGTAACTAAAATTGGCTCTACACTGATGGAACAAAAACAGATCTCTCCACGGTTTTTGCTGTCGTAAACAGCAGCGAGAAAATCATTGCTGCAGAGGCCTTTGCCATTCTAAAAGCTTGTCAATTTTCTGCCCACAATAACGGTAACTTTGTAATCTACTCTGACAACTTTTCCGCCCTGTTAGTCATACAAAACCGTGATTACAATGATTCCACGATTCTTGAAATTCAGAAAATCTACATTCAACACCGCAACAAAATTACCATCTTCTGGGCTCCGAGTCAACAAGGAATACAAGGAAACGAATGTGCTGATATGGCTGCACGGCATACCAGCAACGATTCGTCTCACTTCTTCACACCGGCCAACTCCAAGGATTTAAAGAATCTCGTCTCCTGTCACCTTCGATCAAAAAAGCTGTCCGAATGTAACCATCGCTATTCTGCCATCAACCCGTCGTGTTCTAATATGTCCCTAGCCACCAACTTAACGAGATGGGTATGCGGTACATTTATTTGCCTGCGCATTGGACACTCATGGGACAACAACCATCTTCTCAACTGAACAGTCCGCCCACCATGTCCTCTCTGTGGAGCTGATCTAACCGTAGACCATCTTTTGGACTCCTGCCAGAACTTGAGGAGCATCAACCCTTTTTGGTTCCCAAATTCCATCCCAACTATTAAAGTCGAAGGTTCCTAGTGCTCGTTAAACTTGTATATTCTAAGTCTAGTATTAAAAATTAAGTTTAATGTGGTAAAATAAAATAAACAAATTTTCGCTTTTGAAATACATGTTTTTTTTTTTTTTTTTTTTTTTTTTTTTACTGGAGCTCCATGGTACGTGAGAAACACGACTCTTCACCGAGATCTGAACACGTCAACAGTTCTAGAAGAAATAAACTTCCACAGCAGCAGATACAACATAAAACTCATTCATCATCCAAATCCACTGGTAGCCTCTCTAAGGTTAAATGCACCACTCAGGCGTCTTAAAAGATTAAAAAAAAAAGAAATACATAAATAAATACGAACAATATGTAAACAAACAGCATTCAGTGTTGTACAACCAACTGAACCGATTGACAACACTAAAAATTTGGACTGATCATGTAAAAACAATCATTTTCTCAGCCCATATCGATCTGGACAGCTACTAAACTGGCCGTGTAAAAGTTCCGTAATGAGTTCTACAAATTTTGTTGTTTGTTGTCAATCTTTGGTGATTTGTTTAATAATTAAGAAACTGAGTTCCCCTAGATATCAATCCAGTATCTACGGTACATAAATTATACTCGAAAAATTGCATTTGATAATCTTATGCAAAATATTATTATAATAACAGGTTGCTACTATATTTATGAACAAGTTTATCATTACGATTTAAAACCAAGCACAAAATGATCATACAAGTGTTAAGGAAAAGAAAATCGATTTTGCAAAAGAAATTTCATTCAGAGAATCATAAAAATCGTCGTCGTTTTTGTCTAAATGGTCAATTAAGTTAAGTGAAAACTTTATTGGAATGCAAGTATGACTACCACCAGTATATGTATTTATGTTCTCTTTATTTGTATTGTAAGTATTTTTCTTAAATCTATTTTCTGCATTGGTAAAAGAAAGTCTATACATTGCACAATATGAAAATAAAGTAAAGGCATATGTTTTACTTTTACTTTTAGCTGCTTAAACTTTGCGTGTGCAGCAAATATGAACTTTTCAAGCCCCTGTGGCAGGTAACTTGATTGCCATCCGTCCTGTGTGTCATCTTTGGGGCTTTGTGTGCAGCCTGAAGGAAATCATGGTTCATTCATTTATTGATTTGAAAGTTAAATTTTCAGAGGTTAAAGTATGTTAAGCGTCTACACGTAACACTAATGATCACTCAGATGTCTAATCATTGTTATTTCAGTGAGTAATTTGTGGTAATTTTATCCAAATAGTGGTAGACCATGGTTAATAGATATGTTAATTTAAAAGCTTTAAACTTCCGACATGATGATAGTGAGGGAAAATACTTGTGCGAACAAGTAAAAGAAGTATCTTCTTAGTCGCAAAGATAAAGTGACTTTTCCATGAGAAGTAGTAAATGAAGAGTTAACTTCACAATAAAAAGATTCGTCTTTTTTATTGGTCTGTAAAAATTACATAGCAATTGAAGAAATAGACAATTTTATGGGAATTTTCATTTAAAATAGATTTAATTTATGGGAAAATTAAAATTAAGGCATTACACAACTAAACAACTACAATATAATTTGCTTTATACATATATTGTAGCTTGTATGATGTGATATGTATGTTTTATATACTGTAGTCCCCATAAAATATGACAAATTCATTTAGAATTCAAGATATATGATATGAGGTATGTTATCAAGTAATATGTTTACGGATTTACTTTTACATTTATGATCTAGATCTGGACTCTTCAATCTGCGGCCCGCAGGCCTCATGTGGCCCAAATGAGGACTGAATGCGGCCAATATGGCCTAGACGCAACTGGAGTGACAACAGAAATTACATTGGCCACTCGAGCACTCGGCCATGCCACTTCCACTTCACTGTTGAGAACATTGAATTGTGCTCGCTTAAACAGTTTCACTACTTTAAACGGAAATCTGAGAATTCTATTTGGATTTACTCTAAAAATGTCGCACATAGCAGAAAGCAGTTCTTTGATACGAAACGACTTTTCCGGTGGATTTAAAAAAAAAAAAATTAAAAAAAATGTATATTTAATTGTCACTACAACTGTGGGTTGTATACCAATTTTCAGATCAATCGGTCAACAGGAAGGTGGTAAAAATTCAATTACTAGACTATAGATTTCGACGACATAAACAAGAATAAAACCTTTTTAAAACAATGTACTTTCAAGGTTCTCCCACATATAGATAGTCACATGATGTCATAAGTACATACACATGTATTTGGCGAATGGGGAGGTTGAGGCATCGGTATCTCCGTCTTAAAATGTGCGAAGATCAGGTGCATTATAAAAGGTATAAAATGTGATTTGTTTTATCACAAATATTCCTATTGTTTTCGAACTGAATAGTTCACATTTGATGATATTGTTTATGACATGATATATGTATTTAGATAAATTTTTAACAGTCTCTGTGAAGGACTAGTTTGTATTTGTGATGTACTATATGGTATCCTTTACGCCATTACAATCTTTATGTTTACAAAAATATACATGTTTCTTTAGCTTTTGATTTTGAAATTTATGCTGCTATAATAAGTTATAGAAACCAAAAAAAAAGATCATCAACCTACACAAAATTCACAACTCACTTCAATAAGCTAAGTAATGACAGAGATTATTCATAAGTACCTAAATCTCTTAATATTAAGACAAATAACCACAAATTAACACTTCAATAAAGAAGCTTTTACACCATTCACAAAAGTAAAAGGTATATAAATCTTGTGTAAAAGTAGGTAATAGGGTTTAGAAACCTGTATTTATTATTTTATTTATTAAAGTTAATAAATATTACAAATTTATTCTTTATAACACTGGCCTTTGCCTCTTAAGAAACCTTTATTGCACAAAAAAACCAGAGAGAGATTCATCATACTGAGATATGCTTTGTCTTTCTTTGTATATGTGAAACTTTACATTTAATTTTTGAGCACTCAAACTTTTGTCTTTCTTGAAACGTATAAAATTAGCTTTATTTCTTGATGTTTTCTTAAACAAAAATTAATATTTTTGTAGGGGAAAGGAGTCTGCCATCTTCAAAAAATAAAAACCTATTACATATGACCGCAATTTAAGTCTGAGTTTTGTTTTGATATGATTGTATAAGTTCAATGGAATGAATTTAGTGTCATCACCACCCACAACATTTTAATACAACCTGTGTGAGGTCTTTCTCAACACTCGATCAACCTTCAGATTCAAATCGATTTTTTTGAATAAAATATTGCAAAAATTACTCAAGTAAGCATATTTACTTGAACTTAACACATCATTGACTAAGTCAAGATGCTCATCTAGACAAATTGTGTTCATTTTGCAATACTGAGGACCTTAACAAATAAGAAGCAAATCTACAATACAAGAATGCAAACCCACGCCAAATGCCAAATAGAATTTTGTTTTCAATTTATGACACTACATTTTTTATAACTTTATTAAAAGATAAAGAGAAAAAATATGCAAATTTTTGCTTATGCGATTTTTAATGACAACTTATAATTATACTAGAAAACAAATCAAAATAATAATAATTTATTGCGCAGTTATCAATTAAATATAATGTTCTTTTTCAAAATATCAATTTTTGAAAATATGTATTATTGTACTTGACAAACTTTACCGCCAAAGACTGATTAATTTGATACAAAAACTTCGTATACTTTTTTATTACAAAATTGTAGAGTGGTGTATATGCTACTACTACCTAAATACTGCAGAGGAGTAACTTTATGACAAGCAGATCGGATCTGTCATTAGTTAAAATGGAAAAAAATATCGTTAAAATTTTTTGAATAAAAAATATGAGAAATAAAATGCGTTTGCTGCAGAGTTTGTTGCAACAGATGCATTTACTCTTGCTGCTGACGATGATGACGCTGTTAATGACAACGCCTACGACTATAAAAGTGAAAAATTCGCATAAATTTATTGTATCGAAAGATACAACAAGATGTTGTAGGTAAGCAGTAAATTGCTTTAATTTTACGGGTATCATTTTGTAAGCTTTAATAGTTGAACAATAATGATTAAATGGTTCATATAAATACATATATATATGTTACGTATGTATGCGCTTGAGTGTTGCACTTAATAACAGGTGTCAGCTGTCAGTTGAAACTCCCAAATGCAGCAGCGGTAAGCTTCAAATCATTGCGACGTTTGTTTCTTACTACCCACAATTCGATTCAATTTGATTCACTTCAATTTATTTGGATTGCTTTTTGCCCATTTGGTTTAAAGAATGCGATTAATATTATTTTTTACGATATGACGTTAGTTATTATTTAATTAATGGTAACATTGTTCCGGCATATTTAATGAGTGATTTTAAAATACAATATCAAAAGTTCTTCAACTTGACTACGTTAAATTGGCAGAAATAGTAAAATACCAAAACATAACATTAAGTTCGGTTCACCGAAACTTATATACCTTTCATAGCTCGGTTGAAGAACTTGATCATTCGATATTATATCTTTCAATTCAATTTGTCAATTTGTATCAATCTTTATTGGGCCTTCATTAAATATTGGTCAGAACAGTCCAATTTTTGGTTATGTCATTCCAATTGTTTCAATGCATTTGGAAAACTTTGGATCCGATATAGTATCTCTGTATAATATACATGTCTCTATCAAATTGCAGGGTAGCCCAAATTCTGATAAGATTAATTGGCGGACACGTTCTAACAGATTATCCTCATTACTCTGATCATTTTCATTGGATCTCTGATACACGAACATCATGACGAAAGTGATTATACTTAAACATTTTAAAGTGAAAGATAAACCAAATTATTAAATGATTTGTTTGAACTGCGAATATAAAAAATTGGCCAAATACTTAATCAAAACTTAAAGAGTTACAGCCAGAGACTGAAACAGACATACTTAGCAGCTTCAGCCCACGTGTACAATATCTTTTAATTATAAATTGTTGTTTGCAAATTAAAAAAAAAAAACGTAAGAAAGAAAATAACAAGAACAAAATAAATCAAAAGCTTGGCACAAATTTCTTAACGCCTTCTCGAGATTTAAGTTGAAAATTCTTCCAAAAAAATAAAGTGTTAGATATATAAATTACACCACTTCAACAAACGCACTCTGATAAATTTGACATTGAAGTTAACTGACACCACACAATTAAAAACAAAAAACCCAGAAAGAAGGTTATCTTGTGCTATGCCAAAGATGTAATACTCTTCACTCTACTGTAAATTAGCATGCAGAAATATTATTAGTAACTTGAAATTTACATGGTCGGTGAATATAGCACTCATTGGTATCCCAAGTGTTCAGTTTGATAAGATAAAAAACGTTTTTCTAATAAGAACTTTAATTTGAATTTGGGTTTGTATTGAATCTGAAAACTTACATATTTGGTGAATATGGATCAAGCACGTATATAGTCCAAATTTAAATTCGATAAGACAAAAAACAAAGAAGTTTTTCTAATAAGAACTTTAATTTGAATTTGGGTTTGTGTGGGAGGTACCCCTACTAGTAATACTAGGATCTTGAAATTTACATGTGTGTTGCGTATAAGTCAGACACTGATAGTATCTAAATTTTATTTGGATAAGACAAAAAACACAACAGGTTTTGTAATAAGAACCATTAATTTGAAGTTGAGTTTGTATGGGCAGTGACAGTAGTCTGAAACCGTGCAAAATTTCAGCACTCTAAACTCGTCTCGTCTTATGGAGCTGATCAAGAATATACATACTTAAGGGGTCTCCTTTTGTGTGTTACAAACTTCTTGAAAATCTTATAATACTATTCACTGCGTGAAGAGTATAAAAAATATTTCAACAAACTCATGGGATAATGCGTATTCTAGTTGAATATTTGTTTCTCATTTGTTTATCATTCACAAACATTTCTCAGCTCATTAAACGTTGTTTTTTGTTGTATTTCAAGTAATCATTTTTCGCACTTTTATTGCCAAAGTCTCCGACTTTTGGTCACGTCAGCGCCCACATTACTACTAACAACTTTGACTGGACCTAAGGTTGTGGTGTTTGTTGAACATTATTCAGTTTACGTTTATGTTGGCAAAACTTTTGCACAATTAGAATACAGAAAATATGTTTTGTTGTCAGTAAATTGAAATTGAAGCAAAACAATTTTAATTTTATTATTTTACTTTTGGCAGTTATCAAAATATGTTCTTTGGAGGTGTCAAAAGTTGATCAATAATAGAACTTAATGTAAACGTACTTGAACAACCTTGAGTTTAATAAGTTGATGATCTTGTACAACTTTTGACTTTTGGATTATTATTCAGTTGGGGAAATGAATGGGATTCTATACATTTATTTATTTTTATTTAATTATTTTCTTGCTTATAAACTAATCTAAAACTATTTACGATATAAAAGTAAAGCATCCTTATTACATATTGATCGTTTACGCATTGGACTATAGAAATCAGGTTAGTCTGTGCAGTTATATAATGTAATAGTCTCTATATACAGAGTAAATCTGGCATTCAAAGAAAATGCTTAAGACTTTCCATTTGATTCCTCAAGCATAGCGAGCATACCAATTTTTGGTCAATTCTGTAGACAACCGCTTTGATGCAAAATCTAAGGACAAATTTATTAGATAAACGAAATACAGTACTCATATGAAATTTATTAATATGGAAGACCTATGGGACTGTTTTATCATCTAAGGCTCGCAGAATTGGATTCCATAAATTATAAAAGTACATGAATTTATAAAATAAATAGCGTTAGCTCTTTAAACATTTGAGCTTTATGTGTTATAAAATTGAAAATGCTACGATACGTTTATGTGGGAAAAATGTATCATATAATCAATGAAAAAGTTGAATGAAGTACTCAACTAACACAAGAAAGTGATACGAAACCAGATGAAACTTGTTTACAAAACAGTTGTTATTTGTCGCAAATTATTTCCAGAATATTGAAACTTCCCACCCACGATCTATAATTTATATTTTGAAAGTGATTATTACTACGTTTATACGATAGCTGATTCGGTGTTTAGTCAGTTCGGTTAACCTTAGCATGCATGATAAACGTCTTTTCAACTCGGTCATCAATTATTTTTTCAGTATTTATTATTTTTGTTGTGTAAAAACAAAACAATCATGATTTTTAAGTAATCGGAGATATCTTATTTAAGCACACCAGCTACATACGTATGACAATAAAACCTATCTAAAGTATAGCATGCATATACACGGACGGACATTGGTTTTACCTTCTCACATTGTTCATATCATAAAATACTTTATAAATGAATTGTGTTCATATTATTTTGAATTGAAGTGTTTTAAGCGTTTTAACGAAAGGACATTCATTTTGTTTTATTAATTGGTACTATGTACTACCATTTTGAGTTGCGTAAAGCATTCTTAAGAAATTCCTATTTTGTTGAGTTTTCAATTGTATCAAGTCAATAACCGACCATGAATTACATATTTCTACATGGATATAAGCATACAATTTTGTAACCTATTCACTTGGAGAAAGAATCGGACATTTAAAATTAACACCCTGTTAACAAAAGAATCTATGAGACTAAAACGTAATTAAAATCAATAATTACATATAATATTATTTAAGTGATTTCCGCTAATAAAATTCTCAAATAAAAACTGAAGTTGAAGAAATTTTAGTATTTTGTACATTTGAACTTCTAAAAATAAATTATAATCTGTTGAGTTTTGTTTACAAAACAAAGTCGCTGATCGTTAAGAAATCACATGTTATAAAGATGTAAAACAAAAATGCATAAAATAAAAATAATAATGACGTGAAAAAGTACAGATTATTGACTATAAAAAGAAATTATCGTCGGATGTGTTGAAACTGCCACTTTGTTTTAAAGAATCAATTGGCTTAGAAAAAAAAAACAAAACAAAATAAACAACTTTAAATTAAGACGCAAAAACTCAGATAAATTTAAAGTTTTTTGCGCATTGGATAAATCATATTTCTTTAAAATTTTGTTTTTATTTTCTATAAGATAATTATAATATATTAATAAATCAGACAGTTAACCATATGTAGAGTGCGGGTGTTCTTAACTGGCAATTTTGCGTCGCAAGACTGGAACCAATTTTAAATTAATTAACTTTTGTCTATAAAAGTATGGAAAAATAAAACAAAAAAAGAAAGAAAGCAAGTAATGACGACTTAAGGTTCGCTACTAATGATCTGATAATGATATAATTATATAGGCGTATTAAATCGAAAACTGAGCCGCGCCGGTGTATTTGAAAGGCAAACCAGTTTTCTTGATTAATAGATAAAATATGCAAATCAATTGGGTATTCAATTTATGTAGTGTACTTAACCTTTGACCCAGTTCATTGTTAAATCATTGAAATAGTATACAATCAAGTACAATAGATACATACCTGTAACGAAATAAAGAAAACAAAGTAAAGATAAATTAGTTTGTTGTTGATAATATTTTTAAAAAAATTAGTTTTTTGGTTTGTTTTGTTAAAATATTTTAAACAATACCTAAAATTGATTGATGTACCATGGAGTGCAGAATGCAACACATAAAGAAAAGTTGAGAATGATTGAGGATGATCAATTCTTTAGCTAGTTGACTTTTTTACGAGTAAAGATACTTGCATCATCAATCAATTGATAAATTCAACAAACACATGTTGCCTTGTTCGAAAATATGTGCTTTCTTAACGAATATTTAATTATGAAATATTAAAACACTTTTTTGTATATAGAAAGAGAAGAAGGTTGGGGTTTGTTCGTAAAGATGCACTTATAAAAAGTTGGTTGTGTGTCATTTAGTTAAGACTTGCCAACTTGTCAAGCAGCTTGAACATTTTTGGTTTCAGATTGGAGAATCAAGCTCTAGTAACATTTGCTTAAGTAATCTGCTGCTGTTCAAGGGCGTAGCCAGGAACGGACAGGGAGGGCAGCTACTTACTTAATAAAATTGTCTCAAATGTCCATTACCGTATCTCTAATAGTTAATAACAACATTTGTGACATTGAAAACGGTAAGAAAAAAAGGCATACATACCTCCCCACGGATGGAAAACGAAATTATTGGCTTGTGCGCCTTGGTCACTAAAAGTGAAATCATACAGGCCGCAAAAAAGGCTTATGCTAACAGAGTAATGGCAGATGAGTCGTCTAACATAGCTGGAAAAGAACAGCTTTCCATAGGAATACGAATATTGCGCAAGCCATAGACTTAATTTGGTCGTGAATGATTTAAATAATGTTCCAGAAATACGAAATACGATTAGCACCATAAAAGACATTTACATATTTCAGCTTAATGTGAAACAAGCTGGTCACAAAAATATAAGAGTATTGCTATTTTTAATGAACATTTTGAAGTCAGAATCCATTTTATGCGTTGGATTGACAGTCGATTACTCAGGCATATTAGAACCTGTTGCCAATGCATTACAATCAAAGACTATCGACAGGTATACATGCATTTATCACATTACAAGAATAATATCTCTCATAAAAGATCATCTCATCAACGCGAACAAAGGAAACTAAAATATTTTAGACATTTCTAACACAAATGCAGCTGGAATTGGAACTCATTTACAAATCTCGCGCAATGCATTTAGCCAACAACATCGGTCTAAAACACCTACTGAGTCTCCATGCAATTTTTGGAAGCGTCTGATCTCCATCCCTTATTTAGATTCCCTGATATCCGCACTGGAGCAGGGTTTGCTAATGCAAATTTACATGCTTTTGGTTTCATGTTGCTACATCCAAGTATAATGCTAAATATGTCATTAGATGATTTAAAAACAAAATAAAAAATTTCAGTCAATACTACCATTTAGAATGTTTTGATAAGGAGGCCAAATTATGGTGTAAACTATGGAAGGACAAGGATATGACAAGAGAAAACCTGAGAGACCTAGACCTTACTGAAGGGGGAAATATTCTTTCCTGCAACAAAAAACGCAATTTTAATTTCCTTGGCACAACCTTGTACATCAACGAGGAGAGGTCCTTATCTACACTGCGTGAAAACATTGCTGAGGTAACGATGGTAAACGGTCTATGTATGTTTAGTGTACACAGAAAAATGGTACAAGAAAATGGGGATAAAATTGAACGTGAGGTTTTAAAACAATTTAGAGAAGAACATAGAATATTAGTATTATTGTAATGAAATATATATTTTTTTCCATTAGGAACGTTTTTGTAGTATGTATGTAAGACGTGTTACCGTTGGTTTGTGAGTCTTACCCTGTGTCGATGGCAGATGGGAAGGATATAAAAGGAGCAAAGTCGTTGAAGAGGTCAAAGTCGTTGAAGAACGTTGAAGCTGTCCGTTTGAAGTTGTATCACAGAAGCTGTTTCGAGTGTTATTACTACCTTAGTTTTGTGTTTTATTATTGCATTGAATTATTACTTTTATTATACCAGACACTTATTATACCGAATATAATACATTTACATCAAAACTATTAAATTATATTATTCGGTTGTCCTTGGAAGTCAAACCAATAATATAATATTTCAGCTCATTTACAGGAGCGTATTACAACATTGGCATAGCCAAAGATAACCTTCTTTCCAGTTTTTAGGGTTCCGTACCCAAAAGGTGCTAACGAGTCCGTCCGACTCCGGCTGTATCTCATGAACCGTAATAGGTAGAGAGTTGAAATTTTCACAGAGTGTGTAATTCAAGTACGTGTATAACAACAAATAATTAAAATAAAATAATGTTAAAAACATAGAGAGGTCCCCATACAGACCCAAATTTAAATTAATGTTCTTATTAGACAAACTCTTTTATTTTCTATCTTACCGAACTGAAATTAGGACACTATAAATGTGTGATCCATATTCACTAGCCATGTAAATTTCAAGATTCTAGGATTCCTAGGAAGGGTACCTCCCGTACAAACCTAAATTTTCATTTTGGTTAATTTTTTTGTATCATACTTTTCGGCGATAAATATTTCACTTTTGCAACAAAAACAAATTATTTAATTTTACATAACTTCAGACAGAGGTACAAGCTTTACGTCCAACGAATTAACATACATAGTGTCGAAACCTTGTGTGGTGGACCGGAACCCTTCGTGTGTTCTGTATAAAGTTTCAATAGTTTTCGTTCACAATTGAGAGAAGCAAAATTAGTGCACATCAAACATAAATTATGGTCCAATCAAGGGGTTTCACGGTGTTCGGTAAAGATAATAAGTTATTATTATTATTTTGCACACTAAAGTAAACTCTAAACACAAGTTTCAATTCAAAGAAGTCAATGAAGTTAGGTTAAACTTAAAGAAAATCTTCTAAACAATGTCGGGAAAGTGTTTCGATAAGAAATTAAGATAATGTCACTGCTTTTTCTTTCTTGCTTCAATCTGTCGATTTTTACCTTTCACTTTAAAACAAATAAAAACGATCGATTACATCTGACCATAAATAGCATGCATTTACTTATAAGAATTAATGGCATAGAAGAGAAAAAAGCATCTAACACATCACTGTCACAAGATAGATACCATAGACAAAGAAACAAACAGAAATTCCATGCTTTCATCTTGGAGATACTATAAATAAAACACAAAAGAAATTTTCTATTGTAAGCAAGTTTCTTTACAATTTTCCACTGATATGACAAATAAACTTAGGATTTAGTAACTAACATTCACATCAATTGAGTTTGAGTCTTGCTATCTATTTTAATGTATCTTGAAGTAATCTAGAAAATAATATCTGGTAACTTTGAACCTGCCACAGTCTTTTGTTTTTTATTATTACAAAGAGTCAACGTTGTTTGTTGTCTCAGTTTGACTGTCATTTTGACATTTTAAATGCATTTTTTTCGCTTTTCTTTTTGGGTTTTTTCAATTTAAATTTATTGTTTAATGTTGTGCAACATTTCTATAGTGGTTGTTGTTGTTGTTCGCTTAGATATTTCCATTGTTACTTGATTTCTGCTTTATGCAACCCACAAATGGAAAAAGCATTTGGAGGGCCCTCATCATTGCTGGAGACTCTGACAACTACATTTTGCACTTACTTGCCACTTTTGTTTGTCATTCTCTCTGGATGTTGTTTTACCACAGTTGCTTTTATAATACTTATGTCGTTGTGGTCGTTTTGGTCGGTGTTAACCGAACAATGAATAAGTGAGTAAGTATTTAACACTTTTCCTTCTCATCCCCTACTTCTTTTAGATGCATCTCGTTTTCCACTCACTCAAGTCAGTTAGTTCATTTAGTATCTGCCCGTCTGTCTTTCAGTCCATTTGTCGGTTATTTTCTAAGAACAAAGCAAACTAAAGTAGATTCTTGCATGCATTGAACACTTTTCTTCAAATGATGTGAAATTGTTTAAAATGCAACAAGTGTGTCTTCTTCTTTGAATTTAGTCGGGCTTTTGGTTTTGACTTGGTTTATGGTTGGCCAGCAGACTGACGATGGCGGCAATGACTCTTGGCCTAGATGACGTCGACGAACACACAATATTTCACTTAACGTTTCTTGAATTTTAAACAACACACAGAGAGAGAATTGAGTTATGTTCATTCGACAAAATTTGTATGTACTTACATATATAACTATAATACTCGTAGATACAATAGTATAATTGAAAAAGTAAATACATATCTAATTCTGTGGTTTAAGATACATTTCAACAAACGTAATTGCGTTTTGTTTTTGTACCTTTCTCATAGGAAAATGAATGGGTACTATCATTAGGTCGTGATGTTTGTATCATCTGAATCCAACTTGATATATGTACATAATTGGAAATGCTCATTTGTTACAAGATTATTAAATGGATCCAGTCCCATTTTCAGGCTCTTAGAGAGATTTATTGTGCACTTAGGATATTTAGGAAGGTTTTGTTGGGATTCCCCGATTAAATAAAGAGATAGTCCTCTTACAAACCAAAACAGAACATGGTTTGGAATATAGGTATGCTTTATACTTGATTCACCGTATATTACTTCTCTATAATTTCTAAATTTTTTAAGTTGCATTAATAAAACGACACAAAATAATTTTAATCTTAAAATTCGATTGGTTTTTGCATGGGAAAATATACCATAAATCAAAAGATTGTTGTATTGTTTTGTATGAAGAACTTCTGCATAAAAGGTATATCACATTCGGTGATACCGAAATTTATATTAAGCTTTAAATTTTTGCTGTTGTTTTTGTGGATAATTATACAAGTCTCTAGTCGTTCAAAACTTGTTACATTTTGACGGTATCTTTGAAGTCTTTTGTTATTGTGAAACAACAAAAATGTAGATTAGTTTTGATTCTTCTTATTTGGTTTAAATATTTAAACAGAAACATTTTTCGAATTTCTTTATTTTGTAACAAAAACAAACTTCCAAAATCATAAAGAAACTGGTTCAATTCAAAATGATAATAAATCATATAAAAATATCACAGCATCAATTTGCTTTAGTGAATCTTAACCTTGTCAAAAATAACTATAAAACAATCTTAATGATTTTTCAGGGAATAAGAAATAAAATAATAAATTGAGCTCAATTTAAAGACTACAAAACTGAAGTTGGATCATTTAAATATTTAAACTGAAATGGCAAATTATTTTACCAAAAAAAAATATAATTTATTATTTATTCATGAAGTTTAACTAACAAAACAATAAAAATAAAAATGATCTAATTTTTTATCTTGGTATTCTTGCTAGAATTGATGTTATTTAAGTCTCTTTCAAAGAGCAAAGTGACAAAAGAAACAATTCTTTCATTGGAACTACAGATACACATAACTTGTGTATTTTGATTTCTGTACTGTTTTGAATTGATAATTTTGTGATCTCATACCCATCAGTATTCAAATATACATATAATATATTCTGGACAGGCTCATGGTGGTTCAGGTCTTTACTTCAAAACCTAGGGGACTAGTTCGAAATTGTCAATTTCGTTTAAATGATGGTCATCATCACCACTTCTAGAATACTGATGAGCAAAACGAATTTGAATGTAAGTATATAACTTTCATATTGAAATCTTAGAATCAAAAAGTAAATGAGACACACAATATATTATTTTTATGGGATCTCCGATATGGGCGTTACAAAAATCAGACTTAAGTGATAAAGTTTTTCACAGTAACTTGAAAATGAAGCATTCGATTATAAAGGTTTGCTTAGTTTTAATAGCCGTCGCATATAATTAAATTCATGTGTCATTGTCATTTAAAACATATGTTTTATATAAAAAAAAAATATCTGCTTGTGTCGAAAGACTCATGGTAATCAGATGGATCCGGTTTTTAATAAAATAAATATAGGCAAAATCATAAAATTCAGAATTGGTGGTTGGCTTCTTAGTAGCTGAAACAAACGATCTTGATTATGTGCAAAATTACAGCTTAATATCTTGAATACTAAGAAACAAGTTTGCCAAATAACAAACACAAAGGCGGCTGAAATATCAATGTTAGATTGATTAATGTTATTCATTCTATATCTAACAAATATTAGTGTGAAGTGTATATAAAAAAATTAAGTACCTAAGACAGTCTTTGCATTATGGTTAACAATTAAAATACAAACAAAATGTCACTAAGTAAAGCAATTAATTTGAAATGATCCGATATGGGGATATCATACAGCAATGAAAAGCTGTCAATCTTGGTAAAACTATGCCTTATTTCTTCGAAAAGGTTATTCTGCAGCGAATGCTGAAAAAAATGTATGCACATCATGGAGTAGGTACTTTATCAGAACGAACAGTTAGAACATGGTTTGCGCGATTTCTTTCGAGTAATTTCATTGTGAAAGACGCGCCTGAGTCTGGTCGGCCTTGCACCGAAAATTGGACCAAATTATTCAAAAAGTTGGTGAATGACCGGCACATAAGTACTCGTGACATCACTAAAGATCTTGGCATCCACTATACGACAGTTTTAGACCATTTAAAAAAGTCTGGCTATCCAAAAAAACTGAATGTTTAACCACACAATTTGAGAAATTTTACTGAAACAGAATGATTTGCAACTTTTTTTGTACAAATTGATAACTGGCGATGAAAAATGGGTAACATACGACAATAATGTGTGGAAAAGGTCATGGTCTAAACAAGGTGCGCCTGCCCAAACAACTACAAAACCAAAGCTATCTGCAAGGAAGGATTGTTACACATTTGGTGGGATTACAATGGTCCTGTTCGTTATGAGCTGCTACTCCCACCTAGGCAAACAATAAATTCAGAACTCTGTTGCCAACAACTAAAAAGATTAAATGAAGCGCTGAAGGAAAAACGGCAACAATTGGTGAACAGAAAGGGCATAGTCTTCCGAAATTGAAGGAACTCGGCTGGGTAGTGTTAATGCTCCCACCATATAGTCCCGACCTTGAACTTTCTGATTACCGTTTATTTGGTTTCATGCAGAATTATCTTTATGGCGTAACAAAAAATTCCCTAAACGACTGCAAATGCTCGTTTCCATGGGTCCTTATTGCGAATACTAGGTACTATACTCATAATATATATTGATTAGCAAGGGTAATCTACGTGTCATGTAATGTAAATGTACAAACATTAAGAATGAACTCATGTTTTTCTCAAGTAATGATTAGTCTCTATCTCTATATATATAAAAATCAGGCAAGTGTGAGTCAGACTCGCACACGGAGGGTTCCGTACCATCGTATACGATTTTTTGCCGCTGCCGCTGGGATTCGAACTCGCTCACTCTGAGTGTCTGAGTCTCACACTCTACCACTAAGATGTTAGAAGTTTCTCCTTTCATTTTTTAACTTTATTTAGTTTCAGTTTTGTTGTTCATATGACAATAGAAATACACATTCTGTCAACTGTCTGTCTATTACGGTTCATGAGATACAGCCGGAGCACCCTTTGGGTACGGAACACAAAAAATGAATTGCTAAATGTGTTGGTAAGCGCATATCTTAATAACGGCTGTACCAATTTTGATTGATTTTTGTTGTACTCATGGAGTCACCTAGATGGTTTTGATTTGATTTAAACACGGTAGGGGGCGTAGTCTTGGAGATACAGACATTTTTCTACTTTTTTAACATTGGTGGATAATATTTTGCATATAAAAATAAGGGACATATATTAAAAACAATCAAGGCGCCTTTGTCAAATATAGCAGGGAATTATGTCAATATTAATATTTGATTTGTCTGATTTTTCAAAAGTAAAAAGAGAGCAGTATCAAGCAATTTCAGTTCATCTTAATTTTATGAATGAAAGATGCATTATTCGGTAGAAACGCATTTTTTG